>CM060943.1:494035274-495352774 GCA_030765085.1 Allium cepa
TTATAGAAGCCATGCTTTTTGTTGCTTCCGTATTTCACTATAATGCATCTGCTGCTTTTTTAATTACTACCGACGAGTCCACGTTTGCTGTTTTAACTCTTTCGCCTACATATATGTTTGAGAGCATTCAGTCCTATTACTACATTGATTCAATAAGGATTATCTACTAATTTTAATACTTATATTTGATATTGTAATAATGTTTCTAATTTCTTTCCATAAATAGTATATTCTAATTATTTTTCAAAATAATTTAATTTTCCAACCACAACAAATATGTTTTTTCCACACCCATGTGCGAAGCACGGGTTCGCACTAGTGTGTGTATATATGTATGTGTGTATTTATATATATGTATATATATACATAACATGCGAAGATTACGTCCTAAACTAATCATTTAAATGTCAAAATTTTAAATTTATACAAGTCCAATTCCATATTAACCAAAATACCATATATCCAATATTATTAATTCAACAATAGACTTGTATAAAAATAGAATCCATATTAAACTTATTTTATGCTAAAATAGTAAATTCCACATTGATAGATTTGCAATACAAATCCTTTTACACCGTATTCAACTTCTACGCATACAAATGAAAATGGGAATTCTCATCTAAATTATAGAAATAGGCGGTGCAAACTATGAATAAAGTAAATTCATACCTTACACACCATTTTCTAAGTTATTTCTTTTAAAAAACCATTGATCAGATCCAAAGAAAAAGTTGAGAAGTGGAATAGAATGTAAAACATTAAATTTGCAATAACTATATAATTCCACTATTTTAATATATAATAATTAAGAATTGACATTTCGCTTGGGGGAATTTTTGGGGTTTAGTTTTATATTTTCGTAGACAAAACATCCCCAGGCATATATCAAATCCAAAGTACACTATACAATTATTAAAATAAGAAAAACTAAGATTTCCGTTCACAAAAGTCCTTTGCTCTTCCTTTTTGACTTGTTTATGTCCGCTTTAATCTTTTTTAGATATTATTTAGAAATATACAACAAGGGAATCATATATGAATTAGATTTAGAAATTTAGGAATTAGAGGAGAATATAATAAGAAATTGAATAATAAATACCAAAAATTTCTTACCTAAAACCCTATAGAATTTTCTGAATCTTTAAAGAGAGACACCGATAAAGCTTCGCTTAGTTCCCAAAATAATTTATGAATAAAAGTGAGAGGGCTAAGCTCTTATTTATAGTGGTCAGAAAGCACCAGAATCATCACATTCAGGTCGGTTTAAAATAATAAAATTTAGACCATTCATGGTTTGAATAACCTTAGCCGCTAACACTTGCACCGTTCGACCGCTCTTCCCTAAGCAATCGACGGCTAGCGGTAGACCGGCCCAAGGAAGGTGTCCACCGGTAGCATTTATTTTGGAAAGAATTTATTGCTGCCGTTAATTTATTATTTAATAGCTTAATTATATTTGACGTTAACTATTCTTTTAACGTTACTTAACCCCTAGGTCCAGCTATCGTTAATTTTTGGATTTCAAACTTTTGCATTAATTATTTATTTGAATTCAAATTCCATTTAAATTAATTTGAATCCGAAAACTTCAAACGAAAATAATTTTTCATTTGAGCTCTGATTTTAAAACGTTATATATGAAAATTGATTGAAAAATCTCGATGAATGCATTGACACATTTCTCATGGTTAAATTTTGACATTTACAAAATTTCTATTTTTAGCCTTATCGTATTTAGTTGATTAATTTCTTATTAATTTTTACGGATTGTTACGTGAGTTAAAGATGAAGTACAATGTTGATTGAATCAAAAGCCTTAGAAAAATGAAGCTTGAGAAGAGCACATGGAGATTTAACATTACGGCAATTGGAAATAACTTCTTAGGAGATAGCGACATAATCGAGGATAGATCTGCCATGGATGAACGTTGATTGCTTAGGCTCAACAAGGGAGGAGATGTGAAGTTGGAGGCTGTTGACTAAGACTTTAGTGATGAGTTTGAAGGTGGTATTGAGAAGGCTAATGTGATGGAAATCAAAGTTGGAAATGGCACCAGACTTCTTTGGAATTTGAACAATGTTGGTATAATTGATTCTGCAATAAAGGTTTATATAGAATTCTTCAAACATGTTGATAATGTCACTTTTTATAATAGGCCAGAAGGGCTTGAAGAATAGGGTGCCAAAATTATCAGGAGCAGGGGATTTGTAAATCTTAATGTCATTAAGAGTGGCAAGGTTCTTGGCCTCGAAAAAGTGGTAATTGATAGGAAGTTGGGCGGGGTAAGTATAAAAAAGCTCATCCTCGAAAATAGAGAGTTGGAGGAGGGATTTAGCAAGGAGCTATCTATAGTAGTTGTGAAGATAATGGTTAAGCTCAAACTAGTCATGGATGAAGGAGCCTTCGTGGAGGATTTCAGAAAAGCAGTTTGCTCATTCTCTACTATTAGAGATTCTGTGAAAGTAAGATGTGTTTCTGTCACCGTCTTTGAGCCAAAGGGCCTTAGATCTCTTTCGCCAACCAATTTCTTCTTGTCTTGTGGGCCTAATAAGATTTTTTTTAAGGTTTAATAGAATAGACTTCTCAGACTGAGAAAGGGCTCCTGATTCTTCAAGAATGTTGAGGTCTAGAATTACATCTTGGAGGCGAGAGAAAGGAGATATGAGGGTTTTTCAGATACATCTGGACCAAGATCTGAGGAATTTCCAAATGGATCTGAGTTTGAGGACAAGGGTGGAAAAAGCAGAAGACTGAGGCATGTGCTCTTGCCAGATTGTCAAGACCAGAACCACAACCTTCCGAATCTGAAGCAAAATCTGGGAGCAGTAGAGTCATTAGAGTCAAGGGGGATTGGACCATGGTTGTAAAGAATTGAAGGAAGACTGATAGAGGAGAGAGGATGAGAATCTTCCCAAGAGGTGTTGAAGAGAAAAAAATTGAGTTTGGTAAGGGAAGGAGAGGAATGTTTGGTGCTTCAAGTGAAAAGGCGATTATTAAAGGGGGTCTAAGAGGCACAAGAGTCGATGAAGGCATTAAATTATCCATTCCAGGACGGCTAAACGAGTCCGAATTTCTTTCATCGAGGAAATGAGTGATATTGAAGTCCCTCCAAGGACCTAGATTCGAGAAAAGTTGAAAATTTTAGTACAAGAGGTCCATAGGTTCGATTTATCGTGACTAGAATAAAACCATAGATATCAGATAAGAAGTAAATAAAGCCTAACGGGGTATGTTGAAGGATAAAATGAAGGGCGTTAGGATGTTTAATAACTTGAATAAGTTTCCACTTGGCTTCATCCTAGGTGGCAAGAATATCACCCATTGAACTAGAAGCCTTAATAAATTTCCTTGAATAAGAAGGATTCCTAGCTTAAGTTGGGAAACAAAGTTCCAAACTATGGAGCATTTATATGGGTCCCTAAGCCCCCAGCATTCCAAGATAGAATGTTCATGAGGAAAAAGTGACATGCTTAATAATAAATGTTACCATTGAACCATGGATTTTATTCATGAACCGCTCAAGTTGAATGTGGATAATACTAGAGTTCTAACCAGCACCTGACTCTATATGTCCTCAAGTGGTATAGTTTTAACGAATAGAACATGTGTGTATTATTGACAATGTTGGTACCACTTAAGATGATGTAAACTATATTTAATCTATAATTGACGAATTCAGCCTAACTATCATACTGCTAGCTAAATGACGTAAAAACATTAATCTTTGAATTGTTTAATATTAATCGCTGATTGAATTCATAACTCCATGTCAAACAACCGCATTTGTAAATTCTCTAAACATAATTAGGTGATGAAGTTTCATAAATTAATTAATACTTAAAAAATAGTAATTAATATTGTGTTTGACTTTTGGGGTTTTAGTAGTAAGTAAGATAGATCCTAGATATTTTTTGGTGCTAGTAATTATTTGGTCTGTATATAAAAGTTATATATACATGTGTGTGTGTGTAAATGTGCTTTAAGTGTTTAGTTACTTAATAGGCTTTTGGATGTTTTGGTCCATGCAAGAGACCATGTATGGCCTACGTAGCAAGGGAAGTGAACCAGTCTAGATGTTTAATCAAGATGTAATTAAGATTTAACTAAGTGTTGGTAAGAGAGGAAGGTGGGAGGTCTTCTCATTTCTCTTTAATTACCTAACCTTACATGGTCATTCTTTCCTTCGTCCTTCTTCATTTTTAAATGTCCACTTCTTGCTCCCACTTTGTAACACCTCTAATTTTTAATAATATTATTCAGAAGATATAGTTAGATAAATTAAATAGAATAATGTAAATATTAGTGTAATAAGGGGATTGAGATTTGAAATTTCAATAGAGGTCGAGCTTAATTAAATAAAACCCAAAAAGAATAGGCTTCTGAACGGTTTTATATGTTAATTAGTGAGAACATAAAGCAAGGGCTTATAGGGATTTGCCGGAACCATAATCCTATTACTCTTAATACTTTGTTTCCATTTCTCTACATGTTCATAATACATTATTCAAAAAATGTAAATCAAAAGCTCAAGCCGACCATAACCTAAAGAAAGAAAAAGGGGAAAAAATCAATTAAAGCTAAGAAATCAAGCAAGGGAAATTAATCAAAGATCAAATCTCAAGTTCCTTATCCTAATCAAGGTGAATAATAATCTAAACCGTCACTATTTTTGGTTTTATAGATCATTTGATTTTGAGTTTAAGTTTAAATCCACTATGATGATTTTTGATGATGAATGCTTGGATTTCATGATATGTTATATTCAAACAAGTTTGTTTGATAAATGTTTTGTTCAATTTTAAGGCTAAAATCGTTTATATTGGGTTTCAAATGCCGTGAGGATTTAATATATTATGTAAAACATTATTTTGAAGACGGGTTAAATATTTCGTAATTATCCAAGCTATGGATAATGTATTATGAATTATCAAAGGAGATTATGAATAATTGCGTTTAAAAATTAATTTCGATAATTAAATAAAGAAATTTGGGTCCAAAATTTATATCTATTAGATAATATATTAAAAGCGAATTTCTATAATTTTTGGGGATTTTTCCTAAGAAATTTACTATGGAAATTAAATTAATTTAGTTGGAGGACTTATATCTTTTAATTGTTTTGATTAAGGGAATGGCTTCTTTGCTAATTGTTTAATTAAATCTGAAATAAATTCGGCCATATTTTAGGAAAAGATTATTTATAGTTTATGGCAACAGATTGAAGTTTTACAAACGCGTAAGTTAGTTAAAAAGCATTTACCTAAAAAGGCAATAATGTAGTTTTTGCTCAGAGCATGGTTTTGCCACTTCCAGTAGTGACCTTTCGACCACGTACTTTCACCCCCATCTAAGTCGAAACCAATACACATGGTGTCAATGCTTTGATACGTGGTGGATTGGATAGGCGGAAGGTATGGAGTCGAAATCTTGCTTTCGAAGGGGTCGAGACAAATTTTAATAGCTTTCGAAGTCTTTTGTTTTACTATTCGAAGAAACACCACTTGCCTTATTTTCAAAAGAATGCTTTCAAAAGGATTTAATATAACTTTCAAAGAAGTTGCCACCTTTTTTCCGAAAAGGTGGCTTTCGAATGAGTTGCCTTGTTTTTAAATCAATGCTTTCGAAAGGGTAGTTTGAACCCAGTCGAAACCCTACTGCCGTCTCTCTGCCCTTTTAAGGGATTGAAGTCATCAACGAGTTCAAAAGTTAGCTTTTGTTTTATAAAGGTAATAATCGACTTCCCAAAGCTTTCAAAAGGGCTCCAATAGCCACATAAAGGTTTCGAGGGCAATGGCTTCGAAGCTATCCTTCCAAATCTTTTACTTAAATGAATGAAGCTTTCGAAAGGATGGTTTCGAAGCCATCTGTTTTTCCCCAAACTATTTTTAATGGTTTAGAAAGGGATACTTTTATCTATATTCACTGTGACCTAAAAGTTATGTTTAAAATTAAACCCAATGGTTTCAAAAGGGGTACTTTCAATGATTTTGAAATGGGTACTTTCAATTGGTTTCGAAGCTATGCTTTTATAAATAAGCAAGTGATGCTTTAATACTTTCAAAAGGTATGTTTTGGTGGTTTCAAAAGATACTTTTTAAAGTATTTCGAAAGGCATATGCTTAGTGTTTAGAAAAGAATATTTGAATGCTTTCGAAAGAGATTTTTTTAATGGTTTGGAAAGTAGGTCTAAGGTTTCGTAAGCCTTAGTTTTCAAAATAAAGAACCCAATCTCCATCTTTAAAGGTAAAACCTATGGCACTATAAAAGAGTTTTTAAATGGCTTTTAAATTTGGTGTTTTTGAAGAAGCTTTCCTTGATAAATAATAGGTTAAAGGGATTAACCATGTTTTAAGTGAAAAATGATTTCAAGGATATTAAAACATAAAAGTTGGTATTATTTTCGTTTATATTCTTCTTCTATAAATATATTTACTAAGTAATGGACCCATAACTATAATTTAAGGAGTAAGGGCAGAATAACCAGTTACGTTGATCCAGTAGTGAATATGAGTTAAGTAACTCCTGAATGAATAGTTTCATCCAGGAGGTCTGGTAGACCAGAATATAGGATGCCCTAAGACCAATTAACAAGTTGTCAGTTTAGATAGGTTTATAATGAACCCATGAAAACTATGTTTAAAGAGAGTTATTGGTAGGAGCCAACAGGTTTTTCGTGAACCCATGAAAACTATATCTGGATTAAGTTATTGATAGAAGTCAATAGGTTCATAGTCAAACCATGAAAACTATGATATGAGGGAAGTTGTTGGAGATACCAATAGGTTCAGGGAGAACCCATGAAATAATTAAATAAAGTTATTGGCAGGGGCCAACAGGTTCTTAGTGATCCCATGAAAACTATGAGACTGTACATATAGTCCTTAAACATTAGTCAGGTAATTAGTGAGCGTAAGAAAACTATTAGGTTAATAGTAACCTTAGAAATTATAACTATGACAGATAGTCGAATGAATGGGGATGGGCAATCCAGAATGATTTACTTGTTTGCATATCATCATAATATTTTAAATACTTATGTTTTAACCATTGTGGATGCAGGAGCACACTATACGGTTATTATAATTGTTAGATAAGATGTAGTGAGGAAAAAACCTGTTCCGCTAAGCAGCGTGGTCTCATTAGGTATCTAAATGGTTTGAGATGGTAGGTTATTGTTTATACTAGGCTTTACGTCTGACTCGAAATTTATGTTTTCCCCTTAAACTCTCGTATGCTCAATTAATTTTGAGTAGTTTAAGAGCTGAGGTTTTCAGCTTCTCCTTACACGAATAAGCTTCCAAAGACATGCAGGAGGCAAGCTAGCAAATAGGTAACCATTTCTATTTTGATTCCACTATGTTTTGATGTAAAGGAATTTTTTTTTAATTGCCTAGATATATACTCTGATCATCTAAGAGGGCATCTTCATATGTCGCTCTTGGCGTATGTTGTAATAATTATATTTTCTTTGAATGTCTTTGTCGAATCTAGGATTATGTAATTAATTTGAAATGTTTTGAACTGAAATATGAAAGTTGTTTAATGATTTTAAAAATTTCTATATCCATACGTTTCTTTTATATCAATGTATCTAACATTACCGTATTTGGTTGCCGAGGATTAATAACTATGGATGACTGCGTTAGTTTTTGGCCTAAAAGTGGGGGATGTTACACCCTTGAACTCTTTTTCATATATGCAACATCAAATAAAACTAAAATGAAGTGGTTCATTCAATTCTAGTAATATCAGGTGGTGATTCTAGGAGTCTCGGAGTAAACTCGCGAATAGAGGTGTCACGAAGGGCTATATCTACAAAGGTATATACATACATACATACATACATACATACATATACATACATACATACATATATATATATATATATATTATACATTCGTACACACTCACACCTGGGCCTTGATTAATGTATGTAACCAAATACATAATTGCATACATGCATGCATACATACATATATATATTTCCATTGCCATTGAATATTTTAAGTTTAACTTGTCATAAATAGTGTAAACTATTGGAATATTGAAATTTTTGTAATCATTATCATTTAACTTGTATTGAATATTTAAATTATTTGAATATATATTGTCATATATATCACGAAGGCGAAGGAATAAAACTAGATCTCGATACAACTTCTGGAGCCAAAGACGCAATAGGATCATCCTCTGCACTAGTTTGCCTAGCGACCTAATGAGACAACTTTTTGACCTTTTCATTCAGTACCTTGATCTTATCCTCATAAAAAGCCTTTCATGCAACTTCTACATCTTTCAATAGTCCCTATAATACTAAAATTTGAATCAAAGCGGACTTGTGCTTCTCCTTCAAGCCAGCTACCTCCGTACACTGTTCAGTGGTGTGAGACTGAAAATCAAGTAAATTTAGATGAAATAAATAAATAAATATGCAATCAAGCTAAAGATAATAAAAACTCGCTCACAAATAAATGTTTCCTTATGATATATTCCTATAAAAAGTATGGATCCTAAAATACTGTACTGACCGTGAAACACTAAGTCTAAGGCATACTAGCCAAAGGCAAGTTTATTCTGACACGAAAGGTCTTCATTGAATCATTATTAGGACCTACCCATAGGTCCATTGGGTCCTCCATAGTCACCACAAACCCTTCTTTATTATAAACGAAGCTAACGTCAAGCGTAGGGTAAATGTAATTAAAAATGTCATGTCCAAGCACATTGACAGGTTCTGGTGCAGCGTTGGGGGCAACCTGAGTGTCTTGTAGTAGATCTTCAAGTTCATAGATCTAGAGTACATCTATCTCTCTTGTTCTTTCCGAAGTTCAATTACTTCAGTCCTTGTCTTCCTGGAGTCTCTAGAAAAGCCACCAAAATATTTGAGAGCATCCACTTTCTATCCCTTCCCTCGTCTACGAGGGAGTATCTTCAGTATTGACCACTCCAATTACCGCTTATGATGATCCTCCAACTCTTTGAGCTTACCTTGGTAGTGCAGCTCTAACTTCTTTTTCCACTCATCCATTGATACCATGTCCATGTCTACGGGAGATGAGGGGACCGCATCCACACTAAGTCCTTTGGCCACCTCTTCGTTTCCAATATCGCCCTGTCCTTCATATTTATTAGCAACCTAATGGTATATGTCTTCTATGGCCTCTTTCGATCCTTTAATCTCCTCTTCGTAGACAACCCCGTAAAGCACCTCACATTCCTTCAATGTTTGTTGTAGTTTAGTCATCTTCGAGTTTGTAGCGTCAAGCTCGGTGTGCAATTTGGCATTGTGTTGGTACTAGCACTCAAGTACATTTTAGCTTCTTTAAACTCAGAAAGAGAATTCCTCAAGTCTCTTTCAAGTCCTTTATTACTAAGTGTTAAATGTAGATTCTTTCTCCAAGGCCAAGGCAGAAGTCGTGACCCAACCTTAAACTCTAGCACACTTGTATCACCCGGGCCATAAAAAGTGGGAACTAAAAGATCATTGGATTCAAAGACTCTAACAAACATAGGAAGAAGCCCATGAATATCAACATAGTTAGTGGTAATAGAAGTTTATTTCAAAGGAAATCAAGTTACACAAAGCTAAGTCTAAAAAACGTATCACAAGAAGACCAATTTTATATAAAAAGAATGTAATTAATTCACGTACAAAAGTAATATTGATTCATAGTGCTAACTCCTTAGTTAGATTAGTAAGCCTAAGCCACTCTAAGTGAGGCCTATCGAGTGGGGAGGAACCATTCTCTAAGGTATCTTACCACGTGTGGTACAAAATCACCAAGTGATTCTTTCTTTTTAACTATTTGTTTAGTTTTGGAATGCAATCCTTGGGTTTCCTCTCAAAGTTGCGTAAATGACTCATCTAACTCTTTTTCACACTTGCGAATCACCGCTACAAAAATACCATGACGATCTACATTCTAGGCTTGGAGTTTCTCCATGCTTTCCTTCATTTATTTATTAAATATTACTTCCTTAGGAGACTATAAATAACAAGGGAATGAAAATAACATTGTCATTCATAGTGCGGTAACCAAACAATAATCGAATTAAAGAAATTGACCATAACAAATTTTAAAAACAAAAATGTATTTTTATTACATAAGAACAAAAAGGTCATTTACAAGACTTCAGTCAATTACATAAGCATGAGAAGTGGATGTAGCCTCGGTCTCCTTGGAGCCTGCATCCTCATCGTCTTTTTGCAAAGAGGCACCATGGGAAGTGAAAGGGGAAGCATGCTCCATGGCTAGGTCCTTAGCCCATTTAAATCTACGGTAGAAAAGAGTCTTTACAATTTTTTCAGAGTCCTCCAAGAAGCTAAGGTTAACCTTGGCGTTAGTATCCTCTAAGCGGTTAGCAAAGAAATGGATCTTGACTTTAACATACATCTTGTAAAGCACTCGATATTTGATCCGCTCGAGATTGCCCTTAAACTTCTCCACCACCTTCTACTTCTTCCCTAATGTTTTGTCATTCTCCTCCAGTAATTTGTCCTTCCATCCCAAATCTCGATCCTTCAATGCTAAGGCCCCATCAGCCGCCTTCCTCGCCTCCTCTACCTTTTGGACTTTCACCCGCTGGTCCTAAGCTCTTCCTCAATATTAATTTTCTCAGAGGTAGCAGGGGAAAGGTCTACTTCGATCTTAGTAATACGATTAATGGACGCAACCTGATCATCTTCCTCCCTCTTTCGAACCTCAATTCTAAGGCCCCTATATGTTATAAATAAGAGGAAGGTTAGGTGAGAATCAATCAAGTAAACCATCATTAAATAAATAAGGAGAAGAAAGTAATTACATAGGCCCAAAGCCTTTCAAGTTCAGTAGCGAACTCGGAGAAGGGAAGTACATGAAATGAACGAGCAAGAGGATAAGATTGCGAATTTAACACCCCATATTTTTGGTAACATTATTTAGAATATTTAATTAGCTAAATTTAATAAAATAATGTGTTGATTAGGGGATTGAGATTTGACTTAATCTAGGGGTAGCTGTGCCATTTAAACAATAAAATTAAAATAAGAGTTAAATTGAAATAAAGGAGGGGTAAATAGGAAAGAAGCCATTCTTATACGCTAAACCCTTGGCCATGTGCCCCTTACATGTCCATTTCATTTTATCAAAAAATTTAAAAGAGGCCGGTCACCATTGATAAGAGGAAGAAGATAGAGAAAAGCTAGGAAGAAGCTTAAGCAAATCAAATCCATTCACATCTCAATCTCTTTAATCTCTAAAGCTAAGGCGAGTATGTTTACATCTCAAAATTCTTATTTTTTTTATATTTTAAGATGAATTTCGACTATTTTGCATTGATTTGCCATGTTTTTGAATGATGGAATGATTATATATACTTGTTGATGAATCAATATTGTTCATATTGAATTTATGATATGTTTTAAGGTGAAAACTATATAATATGACATCCACACGCCTTGCGAATTTTTATGTAGGTCATAAATGATATTTTAAGATAGGCTTAATTTTTAAAATTTTCTGAATATTTGTGGAATTTATATGAATTTTTTGGTAAAGGAAATGTTAATTTGGGTTAATAATTATTTATGGTTAAATAATAAAAATCTGGATTTGAAATTTTTATATGTTGAAAAACATATTAAAAAAGATTTTTATGGAATTTTCCTAAGTGTTTTAATGGTTATATAAAATAATTTAAGGTATGGGACTTAGATGTTTTACATAATAAATAAAGGAGAAAGAGCTTGTTGCAAATAATTCAAAAAGATTAGCTCTAAAAACTGCAGTACTTTTTATTGGTAAAGAAAGAGGCAACCAATCAAAATAAGACACGTAAAGCAGGTTAGGTGAAAAGAATTATTTGCTACATATTTTTTTACTGTTTTATTGCTTTCGGCACCAGGTTCCACCTCCTAATCTTCACTTCCGACACAGTCGAAACCAATGCACATGGTATTAGGAAACTGGTACGTAGTGAATTGAAAGTAGGCAAAAGGTATGGAGTCGAAACCAAGGGCACCGAAGGGGTTAAGGCAGTACTTAGTTTTTAAATTAAAAATGCACCTGCTTGCTTCCGACTAAATAGCTTTCGACCGAGTAGCTTTGGACTCAGTTAGCTTTCAACTGGGCTTTATGGATTTAAATAAATGGTTTCGATTGGGTTGCTCTTTTGTTTTAAATGATTGCTTTCAACTAAGTCAAAGACTTTTTACTGCCGCTTTCTATCTTTCCACCCAAATGGTTTTGAAAGGGTTGTTTATTTTGTTTTCTAAAATTTGGCCACTTCTCCATTGCTTTGGAAAGGATGGTTTTGGACACCATCACTTTTTTACTTAGAAAATGGCTTTGAAACAGATGCTTTTGACTTAAATGTTTTAAAGATATTTTTCTATGATTGAAGTAAAACCCAAGTGGTTTTGAAAGACACAGTTTTAAATGGTTTTGAAGCAGATGCTTTTGACTTTAATGGGTTTCTGATCCTTTTGCTCTACTAGAAGGCAATCCAAATGGTTCAAGTTGTTTTTCAAAGGTTTCGAAGGAGTAAATTTTCGAACGGTTTCAAAAGGTTTCCACATGTTTTAAATTGAACCCAACGCGCTTTCGAAAGGATTGAGTTTTGACTATTTCGAAAGGTTTTAATGAATGATTTCAAAAGGGATAGTTCCCTAGGGTTTCGAGAGGGTGGAAAGGAAAGGTTTTTCCTATGTTTTCAAAAGAATATATTTAAAGGTTTTAAAGGAAGATGTCTAATGCTTTGAAGCTTTCAGAGAAAAGAAAGAAGTTGTTTCTCCAATGTTTTCGAAAGGTTTTTAATGGTTTCAAAAGGGTCACTTTCAAGGGTTTCGAAGGGGTTACCTTCAATAGTTTCAAAAGGGTTGTTAAAAAGGTTTTAAAAATAAGTTTCGAATGTATTAAATAGGCAATATAGCCTAAGTATTTTCAAGTTAAAAAGGGTTTTAACTTGTTTTGGAAGGATAGTTAATCCTTATTAACATCCATCAACATTATTTTGAGTAAAGTGTATATATATATCATGGCAAAATAGCTTGAAGTAAAGCTAAGAAAATGTTTTTCTTGTATAAGTACGATTTAAAAGGTTAAATCATTTTGAAAATGTTTTCAAGGAAAAAAAGATGAAGGGTAGTTAACACTAAGAAAATGATTCGGATAGCTAGTCCATTTTGAATTCGGACAGCTACTCCAGTTTGCGGGCAGTCAGCCCAGTTTTATGGACAAATAGCCCATTTGTTAGCTTAATGGACCTTGCTATTATGTTGTGGACAGATAATCCATTTATTACCTATTTTATGGATAGATGGTCCATTTATGAGCATAAATGATATTGCTATTTTGATATAATTAGTTTGATTAACCAATTTGGTTCGAGAAAAGGATTTGCAAAATATATGTTTTAAAGAAGATATTAGTGAGGGGAACCCGTTCCGCTAAGCGGCGTGGTCTCACTTAATATCGGCAAACCGAGATGTAATAGAATTATTCACACCAAGATTTATGTCCGACTCAAATTTTATTTCGCCTTAAACTCTCGGTGTTAAATAATTGATTTGAGTAAGTTGAGAGTTAAGTTTTTCAGGTTTTAGTCATTTTGGCAAATAAAAGCTCCCAAAGACAAGCAAGTGGCTTACGGTAGCTAATAATGAGTTACGGATTGTTTTATTTATTTTCATTATGTATTAAGTCAAATATAACTATATTGCTTTGATCAACCAAGGGGGCATCTTCATATGTAGCTCTTGGCATATTTTTTAATGATTATAATTAATTTTTACCTGGGAAACAATATGGGATAATGTAAATTGGATGTGAATTTGTTTTGAAATATAATCAGTAAAATGTTGTTTTTGGAAATCTATAATTTTTTGCATATTCTAGTGCTTCTGATATTATGAATACCATTATCATTACTGTATTTTTTCACCAGAAGTTAATACTTGGATGACTGCAGCATCTATAGCGCTCAGTTTTTGGCCTCCAGATACGGTATGTTACAACTTGGCATTAGAGCATGGTTTATGAAAAAAATTAAACTAAAAATGGTTTTTAAAACATAATCATAAGGAATTAGAGTAAGATTGGGATATGGGATAACGCTATAGTAAAATACTTGTATTTGTTGTATATAAGTATATGCTTTATCTCTAGTCTCATTTCCTTGTTAGGTTATGTTTCTGTATCTCATAAGATTTGAATACAGATATGGAAGGTAGAAGAGGAAGAGTTAACCAAGGAGGGTAGGGCATCGATGCGAATGCCAGACCTAGTCCAAGGAGAACCCAAGGTCAGGCACAAGCAGAGAATGTAGGTGCTGGATTCCCGCAAAGGGACATGGGAGCTATGTATTAGTCTTTTGTGAATATGATTTAAGTTGGAATTGCGGCTGGAACGATAGGAGGAGATAATATAGGGGCAGGAGTTTCAGAAGTTTCGGTAGTTAACCATTATGCTAAGCTGAGCGGAGATTGCGCTAAGTTTAGAGGGAAGCCATTTCTAGGGATAGAGGATGCTATAGAGGTGGAGAATGAGTTGTTGCACTGTGAAAGAATCTTTGTAGACTTGGGGCTCAATGATGAGCAGAAAAGGAGTTTGGAATCCAGACAACTTCAGGGAGTGGCTTTGTTTTGGTGGAACAGTACGACGACCAGCGTGGACGAGGAGACTTTGTCATGGATAGATTTCAAGGGAAGGTTCCAGTGGAGGTTTATGTCTGCGATGGCACAGTCATTTCTGATTAGGAAATTTGCTGAGTTAGAGCAGAGAGAGATGTCTGTCCTAGAGTATTCTAGGAAGTTTGAGGAGTTTGCAAGTTATGGTATGCTTCAGTGGATACAGTAATGAAGATAAATAGAAGTTTATCAAGGGGTTGAAGCCTGAGTTAGCCAAGGCTATATTACCTCATATTAGAGATCCCTCTGACTTTGTAGTGGAGATGGCCTTAAGGCATGAGAAGATTCTTGATTCTCTAGAGAAGAGTAAGGCTAAAGGAGTCCAGGTTGGGAAGAATCAGAAGAGGTAGTTCTTTCCTAAGAAAGGTGAATAGTAGGGTGGAGTAGATAAGAAAGGGAAGTATGAGATTGTTTGCTTCAAATGCTTTAAGAAGGGGCACTTTGCTAATGAGTATCGTGCTAGAAAGGCTAAGGAACTGGCTGGAAAGAAGAATGTCAATTGCTTCAACTGTAACTAGATTGGCCATTGTAAGAGCCAGTGTAAGGAGCCTGCTAAGGATGGAAAGGGCAAGGTGTATGCATTGGAGCCTGCTACTTCAAAGCCAATAGCTTAAGAGAAAGGAAAGGCAGCTTTAGGAGGTACGCTTCAGATTCATGGTATGACTGTTAGCATTCTATTTGATACTTGTGCATCACATTCTTTTATATCTGGATGTTTTATAGATAAACTTAACCTAGAACCCACTTATTTAATTATTTCCTTATGGGTTGCGAATCCAATAGGATTATATGAAACTCTAGGGTTGAGATGTGACCAGTTAGAGTTTGAATCGTTAGGTCATACTTTTGTTTACAGTTTGCATGTGTTTGATTTTGTAGGGTTTGGAATTATTCTTGGGATGGATTGGTTAAGTAAGTACGATGCTAGGATATTTTACCAGGATAGGAAAATATCGCTTAGACACCCTGAATGTAGTGATTAGATAGTTTATGCCATAGAAGGTTCTAACAGTGAGGTGAATGCTTTGTTGGGTGTTATGGAATTGGAAGATGGGTTGAATCGAGTTTTGTGGTTAGAGAATTCATGGACTTTTTTGAGCCAGTAGTGGGATTGCCGTCGAAACGAGCCATTGATTTTCAGATAGATTTGATTCTAGGAGCAGAACAAGTGAGTAGACCACCAAGCAGAATGACCCTTATAGGGATGAGGGAGTTGAAGGTGTAGTTGGTGGAATTGGAAAGCAAGAGTTTTATCAGGTCGAGTAGTTCTCCTTGGTGAGAAACCGTAGTGTTTTCTAAGAAGTCGGGCGGATGGTTAAGGCTATGTATAGATTAACGTAAGTTGAATGAGAGGATAATAAAGAATCGATATCCATTTTCGAGGATTGATGATTTATTCCACCAGTTGAGTGGGGCCAACTTATTTTTGCAGTTAGATTTAGCGATAATTTCCATCAGCTTAGAGTAGCAGAGGATAGTATACTGTTGGCGGCGTTTAGGACCAAATATGGGTCGTACGAATGGTTAGTAATGTTGTTCGGATTGATGCACCAACTTTCTTTGTGGATTTGATGAACAGGGTTTTCTGAGAGAAATTGGATAGGTTTGTATTGGTTTTTATAGATGATATCCTGATATACTCTAAGGATGAAAAAGAGCATGAAGTTCATCTTAGAATGGTGCTTGAGATACTGAGGCAGCATCGGCTGAAAGACAAAGTTTTTTAAAGCGTCATTTCTGGAAGAAGGAAGTGAAGTTTCTTGGTCATGTAGTCTCGGAGGAAGTGTTGTCAATAGATCCGACTAAGATTGAAGCGGTAAATAGTTGGAAGAGGCCCAAGATAGTGATGGAGATAAAGAGTTTCGTAGGGTTGGCTAGTTATTATCAGAGGTTCATTATGGATTTTTCAGAGAAAGGGGAAGCTATGACCAAGCTAACAAGAAAGGATGTGAAGTTTGTGTGGACTGATAAGTGTGAGGAAGAATTCTAGAGTTTGAAACAGTTATTGACCCATGCACCTGTGTTGATTGTTCCAGAAGAAAATAAGGGTTTGGTGGTTTATACGGATGCATGTGGAACAGGACTAGGAGCCGTGGTGATGCAGAGAGGTAAAGTGATTTCTTATGCTTCTAGACAGCTTAGACCGCATGAGGTCAGATATCCGATGCATGATTTGGAATTAGTTGCAGTGATTTTTGCATTGAAGGTGTGGAGACATTACCTTTCGGGAGAAAGGTTTGAGTTATATACAGACCATAAGTTGCTGAAGTATTTGTTCTCTCAGAAAGAGTTAAACATGAAACAGTAGAGGTGGTTAGAGCTTATTGCTACTTACGATTTTGGGATTGAGTATACACCGGGGAAAGGCAACAAGGTTGCATATGCACTTAGCAGGAAACATCATAACGCAGTGTTGGAAATGATTGCTGAGTGAAAAGGTTTAGAAGCATTAGCAGATTACATAGTGCAGTGGAGATCTGTGGCTAGGTCTAGCGGGGAAACTGCAGTGTCTAGCGGGGAAACTGCAGTGTTTTCTTGTTTGGAAGTTTGACCAGTGATGATCGAAAAGATTACTTCTAAATAGGAAGAGGTTTCGGTATTAGTTGAGCAGATCAAGAAGTTAAAAGATGGAACCGAGAGCGATGACTTGAAAGATTTCGGTATTGACTAGAATATGAGGTTAGGAAAGAAAGGAAGATTATGAGTTCTGAGTGTAGGAAACATAAGGAAAGAAGTCTTAGAGGAATGCCATCGTTCGATGTTCTCTGTTCATCCAGGAGTTACTAAGATATATCAGGATATGAAGAGAAGTTTCTTCTGGGAAGGTATGAAGGGGGGTATTAGTCCATGGGTGACCAGTGCTTAATTTTCCAACAGGCAAAGGCCAAACACCAGAAGCCAAGTGGATTGCTTTGGCTCTTGGATATTCCATTATGGATGTGGGGTTCTATTTCTATGGATTTTATTGATGGGTTACAAGTTCGAATAGGGGAAATGATAGTATATAGGTCGTAGTGGACAGATTGACCAAGAGTCCCCATTTCTTTCCATTTAAGTCAACCAGAACGACACCTGTTTTCGCAAAGTTGTCTATAAAGAATGTGGTTAGATTGCACGAAATTTCTAGTAGCATAGTTAGTGATAGATATTCCTTATTCACCATCGAGTTTTAAAAGAGTCTGTAGGAAGTCTTGGGAACCAAGCTCAAGATAAGTACTGCTTACCATCCGTACACAAATGGGTAAATAAAGAGAGTTAACAAAATCTTAGAGGATTTATTAAGAGCTTGCGTTCTAGATTTCGAAGGATCATGGGAAGATCATCTGCATTTAGTGAAGTTTTGATATAACAACAGTTATTAGACTAGTATTAGGATAGCACCGTTTGAAGCTTTGTATTGAAGGCTATACATATCTCCCGTATGTTGGTTAGAGACCGGGGATAGGCTGGTTCTTGGTTCATATTTAGTCAGAGAGGCTGCAGAAAAGATTGAGGTCATTCTACTTAGAATGAAGGAGGCTTAGTCTAGGCAGAAAAGTTATGCTGATAAGAGACGGAAATATTTAAAATTCTCAATTAGAGATTAAATTTTCATCAAAGTATCACCGATGAAGGGTGCGATTAAATTTGGGGAATCAGGAAAGTTAGTACTGAGATTCATTGGACCTTTGTAACAACCCGCCGCTCTGACCGCCTCTAGTCGGTAATTAAACCAACTAGAAACGTTCAAATGACGGATTGTTATTTAGTTTATAACATTTAAACAGAATCAGTCACAGAATCACAGAAACAATAATATATTTTATAAATGAACTTTTTTCTTTTATATACAAATATCAGAGTTATACAATGAATTACATTTTATACAGCGGAACAATTTTTATTAAGTGCAAGAAATTTTTTTTGAAAAGCTTTAGTGAAGTGCTTTCCCCTCTCTCTCTAACTTCACTGCCTAAAAATCTTCAAGCTGTAAAAATACTCGGTCTGACCCGAGCGTTTTATGCAAAACACAAAAAACACTCGAGTCAGGATTAATCTTAATTCAAGTAAATAAGTTTGCAATGAACGGAAATAAAATGGTAACAGCCCAACAAGGTTAATGGTGCAGTACAGGCAGCAGAAGGGACGAAGCAACTTGGATCAGTCCAAGAAAAAAAAATGTAAATAATATAAGTTCCCACAAATGAACATAAGGAGTGTACAGGAGTACACACATATCAGCCCAGCAAGTACAAATCTGGGTAACAATTCTTAGGTTAGCATGGCAGATAAGCACATGAGCCACTTGAGTGAACACATTTCACACAACCATACCGTTTACAAAAGTCATGGCAATAAGTAAATGAGGCAACAAGGTCAACAATTAAGAAAAATTTCAGAGGGGAACAGAGAAAAAGATGTTGGATCTAGCATGGTTTCATTTTTTTTTGTGAACCAGAAACTTTTTTCATTTACATGCTTAAGCCTAAAATCAAATGTAAATGATATCTTCATTTATCTACAGGCACATACAGGCATACTACTACATATAGATACATACAGGCACAAATATTCAAGCATATTCACATGCAATCATTCATGAGGCTTGTTCTTGATTTATTACTGGGACATGAGGTAAGTTTAAACAAAAGGACCCAACATATTAATTGAAACATCATGTATGACCAGCCAGAGTTCATCACACAGGTCAAATAGAAAACAGAGGGAAAAGATTATAGCAATGCATCAGATTCATCAAAGCATTGGTTTAAGCTTGGAATCATTCATATATGGCATGCAAGCATAATACACAGCAAACAACAAAGAACACCATAAGCAGAGATCAATAAGTATCAAATTTTTGTTTATAACACAAATCCTCTAAATCCAAAGATAAAGAATTTTAAAACAAAGTTTGAATCCTATTATTTATTTTTTTCTTCTTAAAAACTAGTGACCAAGAATGTTTATTTTTAACATATTTTTAAAATTTTTACCGCCATTTATCATTTTATAAGAGAAAATCTGATAGATTCATTTGAAGTCATTTTTCTTATCTATACTTCATCACTGGGACAATTTTTTTTTAAATTCTATCACTTAATCAATTTTATAAATTGAGATATGGTTTACTTCATGTTTATAAATTCTATCACTGTGATGAACTTTTGTCTGTTAAACAACAGAAAAGCACATAGGTATGTACACAGTCATGCCTGTACATCATCACATATACAAAACAATTACAGGTACCAAACCAAGCATCACAACATATAATAGACTTAATTTATTTACAGATAAACAGAGAAGGAAGATTTGGTTTGCTAAATTGATTTCAGGTTGTAAAGAGAATCAAGCCTTTGATTTTCAATCTTTCATTTTGAAACTTTTAAAAACTGCAATTGCCCCTTTGATATTTTGAACTCTTTAAATAAAACTGAAATGCTTTTAATACTTTGAATTTTAAGATCCTGAGTTGCCTTGAAAATAAAGTTTTTTTGCAAAACCAACTTTCCAAATTTGCAGAAGAAAAAAAAATGATGCAGTTTTGCTTTATGTTTGAAATGTATAGGAATATGATATGTACGAATTGTGAAATGAAATATTGTATATGTATGTATGATATTATGTTTTCCAAACTGAGGATATGGAAAAGTACCTTCCATTTAAAATTTGTGAAGGTTGTTGGAACTCGAGATGAGTGTCCATTTGAAAATCGTAGCTACGTAGAATTCCATTAGTTGGATTGACCATTTGATTTCCATTAGTTGGATTGACCATTTAATTTCCATTAGTTGGATTGGCCATTTGTTTTCCATTAGTTGTATTGGCCATTTGTTTTCCATTAGTTAGAGTGACTAGCGTAATTTGAGGGGCGAGATGCCTACAGTTACAAGCGATTCCACTGGGATAGTGGCGCAACCGCCGTGTAAACTGCAATCTAGATGCCAAAGCGTAATTCGAGGGGCGAGATGCCTACGGTCACGAGCGATTCTACTGGGATAGTAGCGTAACCGCCGTGTGGACCGCGATCTATGGCAACAACCATGGCGAAATTCAAGAGATGAGAAATCTACGGTTACAAGCGATTCTACTGGGATAGTAGCGTAACCGCCGGGTAACTGTGATCCATGGGGGAACGTGCTTTCCATATCCATTTTTAAAAGATTTTTAAGTATTTTCACTGGGAATTGAAGCAAGTATATTTAGTACTTGGAGATTTTTAGACTTGCGCCTGGCCAGCGTATGCCTAATGTCTTTAAGAACGACAATAGACTTGTTAAATTTCGAGTTAGCAAGTATTTTCAAACTTTAAATAGAAAATCAATAATCTGAAATTAGAATTACATAATTCCAACCTAATAAACTAAGGAAAAGGATCTTTGAAATGTTTGAAAGTCCACAGCTTTGGAAAAGATATATATTATGTAAATATCTAATATGAAGAATTTCAAATTTAAAATTTGAGTTTTGTAAGTTGAAAATTTTAGTAAAGGACTTTTGCGCCTTGATTGTAGAAAATAATGAACAAAATGAGTTAATTAACAAAGCTAGTGAGATAAAACAAATAGAATGAATTCTATACTCATTTATTTTTAATAAGTTCTGAACTTGGTAAAATTGTGTAGGCTATAAATATCGGTGAGATTTTAACGATCATTTTTCCTAACTTATAATTTCGGGACGAAATTCTTTTAAGGGGGGAAGGTTGTAACGATCCTAAATTTTGAACGATTTAAATTTAAAATATTTAATTAATTTTAAATATTTGAATGATGATTTAAATTGAATTCCCAATGCTATATAAAACATTTCTATGATTTGGCGATTAAATTTTAAAATTTAGTCTATAAAAAGTTGAATAAAAATTTAAATTTGACTTTGGAGTTGAAATTGAATATTGAATTTGTATTTTAAATTCAAACTAATGACTTAGAAAAATAATTTGGATTTAAGGATTATTACTTATGTAAAATTAATAATTGAAGTAAATCTTGATTTGAAACTGTGAAGTTATTTGAATTTTTCAAGTTAATATGAAGAACATATTTGAATTTTAAAAAAAATTCTTTGTAACGATCCCCCGTTCTGACCGCCTCCAGTCGGTAATTAAACCAACTAGAAACGTTCAAAATGATGGATTGTTATTTACTTTATAGAATTTAAACAGAATCAGCCACAGAATCACAGAATAATAATAACATTTCACATAAATGAATTTTTCTTTTATATACAAATATCAGAGTTTATACAATGCATTGCATTTAATACAGCGGAACAATTTATTTTTTTAAAGTACAAGAAAATTTTTCCTGAAAAACTTTAGTGATGCGGTAATCCCCTCTCTCTAACTTCGCTGCCAGAAAATCTTCAAGCTGTAAAAAATGCTCGGTCTGACCCGAGCGTTTTATGCAAAACACAAAAATACTCGAGTCAGGATTAATCTTAATTCAAGTAAATAAATTTGCATTGAACTGAAATAAAATGGTAACAGCCCAACAGGTTAAACAAATGAAAATATAAAATTTCCAACAGCGTATAACATTTATCAATGAAACTAACTATATGCAAATGATGAACATAGTATATAGTAATAGTATCGAGCATAATTACGCGGATAGATGAACCACTTGCAGGACGAGAGGGCAGCAGATGGCTGGAGAACCGGAATGGTCCATTTTACGCTATAAGAAATTATTTCAAAAACCAAATTTTTATGGAAGGAAAGTGCTGGATTATTACTCAAAAACCAAGTAATCGATGTTAGAAATAGCTGAAGTATAGTATGAAGCTTTATATACAGGGAATGCAGTTAAGCCACAAAGAATAATCAATAGAACTATTTTTCGAGACTCAAAAGAAAGATTAAAGGTTTGACAACAAAACACATGTCATGTTTGTCTGCAGAGAAATCCTAGTCTTGTTAAATGGTTTTACGAATGCGGATTTCACTGTCCTGATATCAACTGTGTTTTCATATTATGCGAATTTGTTACTAATATGGTAAAGCAGTTCAACATAAGAAAGATTTCTCAATCTTTGCCCTCCTTTATTGGAAAAACGACTAACGATATCCCATTCAAATAAGAAGCAAATATGACTATGAAATTAACAAGATTGCTATTTCAGCATATGAATAAACTAATAGCCTTCCAAAAATCAACGGTAAATTACAACAAATGCAGTAGTTATCGGTTAATCAAATGTGCCCAAAATGTATGTGTCTCTATCTAGCATGTATGAACAGATTAAACACTATGAACAGAATCAAAAATGGAATAGCTCCCAAAATACGGTGTGTAAACTATGCAACAGAGATGATGAATGACATGAACATCTATTTTTCAAATGCATTTACTCCAAGCAGATCTGGAAGGTTATCAAACAGAAATTAAAACTCTTACTTTAACCAACATATTTTTTTTAAGTTTCCACTGTAAAAACGAGGCTCTCTTCCCAAATACTTCATTCTAAATCTCGATAAAATTTTTAGATTAAACTTCATCAAGAAACAAACAGTTTCCATCTTGAAATCGTAGCTTAAAACAAAATACATAAAGAGATATTGATTTTTTTTTTAAAAAAAGAAAAATTGATGCTTAACAGTTTTCAAATAAACATAACACAGACTTCTTTTCCTGAGTTATATAAGTTAAACCCAAAATGTAAGTTTACACTGTGTTTTCTATTTCCAGAAAACAATGGTAAGTTCTTTTAACTTAACAAGGTTTTCCTTTTAAATGGATATTAGAGTTAAACAACAAGTTCCTTTCCTAGATATCAGAACCAAGATAAAATTGGGAGATCGGTTTGAATCAAAAACAGAGACTGCATATTGATAAATACAGACATGCAACTTCACAGTTGCTTATTTATAAGCATACACACCAGTTTGCATTCATTCAGACATTTTCATCACACCATCAAACATTCATCACAAAAGATCAACAAAATCATGTTTTAGTAAATGCTTTTGATTTATAATACTGAATTACAAATTTACACAGTTTGAATTTTGGTTAAAATCAACATGCACTGATATTTCAATATTCCCAGAGGCCAACAGACTCTGTTTTAATGTAATTAAATTTTTTAATTCTTAATCTATGATAAGCAAACAGTCTAAAAAAAAAAATCAGATTCTATCACAAATTAAATTAAGTGGTAGGGGATTATTTATTTATTTATTAAAAGATCAAGTAAGTAAATTAAATCAAAAGTTTAAACATTCACACATTTTATCATTCACATAAATTTTTTCTTAACTTCTTGAGTTTGTGATTAGAACAGTGGCAATTTTTAAAACCTATATTTAAACTTGTTTAAACCTTTAGTTTACAGTTCAAACCTTTCAGTTTTAATTCCAAGCTAAATACACTTTAAATACTTAAAGGTGTTAAAACAAAGTTAAATTTTCAAAGGCTTAAATTATTTCAAAACCTAAAGTTCAACTTACTTTAACCCAGATTTAAACTAATATACATACAGTCAGAGATCACTGAGACATGCAAGCATTTACCAATATCAACAAGCAAGAACAACGAAGAACATGCACCAGTGGGTGTGCAGGGATGCTACACACACAACAAACAAACACATATATATATGTGCGAATAGCGGTATGAACGAATAGGTGTTTGTACATATGTAAATTCAACACAAGTGAATAGGAGAAGAACAAGGCAACTGAAATATCATGTCACTGAAACAACCAATGGGGATTATTAATCAAACAACCATTTTTTTCTTATGGCCTAGTGATAGCATCTGTTCTTATCAGTTTAAATTTATCTACAGAGCAAATGGAAGCAAACAACACCCAACAACCATACATGCAGTGTCTGTTCTCATTAGATATGTATGTGAATCACTTGCAAAACATCAGATCATAGCAACACAAATCATAGCATGTAACCAAGCACCCAATTCAAACAAATATAAAAACTTGAATAAGACTAATCGTGAGAAAAACTCACCTTATCACGAATCGAAACAGCCGAGGTGAGTAATGAGAACAATCGAAGAAAAATCGAAGCCCCAAATTGGATCGCAAGCCCTAATTTTGCAAAGCGGAACGAACGAGAAGAACGAAGCTGCCATGTTTTTGTTTTCACCTTTTGTTTACTAGGGCTTTTGAAATGAAAATTAAAGAGGAACGGCTAAAGTGATACGCGATTTCGGCTGAGATGAAAGCATTTAATGCTTGAGTACCTTGTGTCCTTCATGTCTTCATTTGCAAGCTATTACATATATTTATGTTTTTCTTTTGCCTTGCATTTCCTTGTCTTCTTTAGTAAGCTTCATAGGTATATATTTGTTTGAAGTTTAACTATCAAACATAAATTTATATTAATATGTTTTACAATTAGATTTTATACTTGTATTTTGTATTGATCAAATTTATTCCGTTTTATTTAGATTAAAGAACAATGTTATTAAAACTAACCACCAATTTATTAATTTACATAAATAATAATCCTTAAATCCAAATTATTTTTCTCTAAGTCATTAGTTCGAATTTTATATACAAATTTAATATTCAATTTCAAACTCCAAAGTCAAATTTAAATTATTATTCAACTTTCAATAGATTAAATTCTAAAAGTTAATCGCCAAATTCATAGTTATATTGGGAATTCAATTTAAATCATCATTCAATTTCAATAGCAATAGAAAAAGGGTTTTAAATTTAGTACGGTTTACACTGTAAACCAAAGTGTTACAGGAAACAGAAAAACTGGAAACAACATTTCCAAGCAAATATAAACACAAGCATAGCCATTCATTCACATGCAAAAGCTATTCACAATTATACAAGCATTCAAACACAAAGAACTGAATAAAGCATAGGTTTACTCACAAGCATCATAGAATAAATTGAAGGTTGAAAGGTTTGCTCACTGTGTTTATCACAAACAGTTTCTAAAAGAACCTCAAATTTGTGTTTTTAAGGTAATTACTGAAACTAGGTCAATTTCAAACTTATTAAGTTTTGTTATTAAAATATGGTGCAAGCTTAAAGTACAACTTCAACTTGTTTACTGAAACAAAAATGTATAGCTACTTAGTTTTATCATTAAATCAAATAGAGACAGGGGAAAAATAAATGGACTTTCTTACAGGTTCTCAAATATTTTTTCTAAAACAGTGACTAACCTCTTGTACAGTCAACATGACAAACCAAGCATTCAAATTTCTTGCATGCAAACAAGATTTACATTTCCTATATCACTCAAACATACACATAGCAACACTGATAAGAGGGAGACAGGGTTTACTCACAGGCATTTCAAACTGGAGGGAAAAGAAAAAAAAATTATTTACAGACACATACATACATCACATATGCACTGAAGTTCAAACAAGCACATGTAAAAAAAAATTTCCACAACCAGATTCAAAGACCCATCACATGCAGCAAAACAAAGCAAGCAAAGTTTTTTGATATTTTGAACTCTTTAAATAAAACTGAAATGCTTTTAATACTTCTTTAGATTTGAAAAATGCTTTCTTTAAAGTGATTCTAGTAACTATTCATATTAAACGCCATAAACTAAGCTTTGTGTAAACCAAAGCTTTGATACCACTTTGTAACGATCCCCCGTTCTGACCGCCTCCAGTCGGTAATTAAACCAACTAGAAACGTTCAAAAGACGGATTGTTATTTAGTTTATAGAATTTAAACAGAATCAGCCACAGAATCACAGAATAATAATAACATTTCACATAAATGAATTTTTCTTTTATGTACAAATATCAGAGTTTATACAATGCATTGCATTTAATACAGCGGAACAATTTATTTTTTTAAAGTACCAGAAAAATTTTCCTGAAAAACTTTAGTGATGCGGTAATCCCCCTCTCTCTAACTTCACTGCCAGAAAATCTTCAAGCTGTAAAAAATACTCGGTCTGACCCGAGCGTTTTATGCAAAACACAAAAACACTCGAGTCAGGATTAATCTTAATTCAAGTAAATAAATTTGCAACGAACTGAAATAAAATGGTAACAGCCCAACAGGTTAAACAAATGAAAATATAAAATTTCCAACAGCGTATAACATTTATCAATGAAACTAACTATATGCGAATGATGAACATAGTATATAGTAATAGTATCGAGCATAGTTACGCAGATAGATGAACCACATGCAGGGCGAGAGGGCAGCAGATGGCTGGAGAACCGGAATGGTCCATTTTACGCTACAATAAATTATTTCAAAAACCAAATTTTTATGGAAGGAAAGTGCTGGATTATTACTCAAAAACCAAGTAATCGATGTTAGAAATAGCTGAAGTATAGTATGAAGCTTTATATACAGGGAATGCAGTTAAGCCACAAAGAATAATCAATAGAACTATTTTTCGAGACTCAAAAGAAAGATTAAATTGATAATTAAAATGGATTTTGGAATAAAATTGTGGGTTGATTTGAATATTTTCAAATTTAAATAGGATATTTGTTTATTTGGACATTGATTTTTAAAATTTAACTAGGGATTTGAAATTGGATATTTAATATCTTATAAATAAAAAAGTAACATCCTAAAATTTATCAATATAGATTAATAAAATATTTTAAACTTTTAAAATAATGAGTGTTTAAAAAAGTCAACTAAATTTAATTTTTTTTTTTTACATATATGAGTAAGATTGAATTTTTATTCAAGTGAATTGGAATTTGAAATTAAATTTAAAATAAATGTTAAAATTTTAAGTAGCATTTAAAAAGAATCAAGATGTAATGTGTATATATATATATTTAAGTAAGTGGCATTTAAATAATGTATATAATGTGTATACATTAAGGAATAATGTGTATAATGAAATATTGGTTTAAAAAGTGATATTGTAAAATTGATATAAACAAAAGTTTACAAAAGCTAAATTATCTTGTATACTTAATAATTAGATTTGATAAAATAAGAAGGACTTAAAACACATAGTACCTATATATATATATATATATATATATATATATATATGTTTGCGCCAAAATTGGTCACAAACCCCAAGTATTGTGAAAGCACCAGTGTTGGATTATAAATCAGCAATATTCAAACACAAATCACAGATCTAAGCAAGTAAAGCAAAAATTATAAACAAGGACACACGATTTATAGTGGTTCAGCTATCTCCGGCCTACGTCCACTTCAAAGGTTTTTCCCTTTTATTGATGTTCTTCGCTGATTACACTTGATTACAGCGGATTACAATGAGTTATAGCTCTGAAATTCGAGTACAACAGTGATTGTAGAGTGCAAAAAATGGAGTCTGGTGGAGTCTTGATGCTTCAGAGTCTTGACCTTGCCAAAGAGAATTCCCGGTCCCTTTTCTGAATGACCTGGGGATCTATTTATAGGCGTAGGAGGCTGATATTTCTCCTAAAAGTCAGGTGGACCGCTTCTGGCACGTGAGGGGGCCCCACATGGCCGGAACCCGGAGATCCGGGCCCACATTGGGATCGATTCGACCCTTGGTTCGAATCGATCAAGAAATCGTCCAATCGTGATGAAACTTGGCGTGGACATTCTTCGACATGTAGACGAACTCCTGTAAAAATTTCATGGGATTTGGATCAGTGGATTGAGAGTTATCATCGATTCGAAATGATGTTTCTCGGTACGCTGTTTGGCTCGAATCGATCAATTCGAATCGAGTACTTCGAATCGATCTAAGGGCGTGTAAGTGGGTTGACGTGGCGCGCCTTCTTCGAGTCGATCCATGTTTTTCGCCGAGTTGATTGGGTCGACTCCGAGTTCTTTGCCGTGCTCACTGGATGGCTTCGTGTGTTGGATTCGAAGGTCTGCTTCGAATCGATGGAATGGTACTCGTTCGAATCGATCCAAATGCGTCACTTCGGACCGATTCGAAGTCGCCTTTAACATGTTGGATTCGAAGAGAGGTCATCGTGATGGATTCGAGGGAGATGGAGTCGAAGTCAATGGAGTCGAAGTCAATGGTGTCGAAGCAGGTATTGGCTGATGGATTCGAGCGTCGTCTCTTCTTATGGATTCGAACATGGTGGGTTCGAACTAGATGGGTTCGAACTGAGCAACGTCCATCCCTCTTAACTCGAATCCATCATAACTTGAGCATACGACCTCGGATTGACTTGAAATTTGAGGTGCGGACTTCTATGATCTCCCTTGTCATGTCCTATCAATTGTGGCTCAATCTGGACTCGGACAAAATTCATCGATATCCATGGTTATCCTGTAATGCATGGTTGATATTCAAGAACAATAATCATTGATTCTTAGCAAATTTTGGATATCTTGACTTTGCCAAAGGTTGGGATAACACTTTGCCCCCCAAAACATGCCTTTTTGCTAAAGGTATGTTTTGAACGGCCTTAAATCAAGTGTAATAAATTCATGTTTCATTCATAGCTGTAGTATTATCAATCAAGTTTATGGCTGTTCGAAGCCGAATCAGCATTCATGAAGTTCCGTAGTCTCTCCGGACTATTAATGGCTACTCTGAACCCTTACTTAGTCCATTCTAGACTTAGTGATTGAATAGAAAGATCCCATTGTACTCCGGCGTTGCCTTCTATCACTTGCACTCCGGTCCTAGTTAGGACGTATAGCGATGTCACGGTCGTTCTGGACCGATCATAGCCTCTCCGGGCTCTTGCTGGATCCCATTCTGTCATTCTCCGGTAAAGGGGAAACATCGCTTAAGCGAGTCGATCCTGTCGCTCACCGGCGAAGCGACTCGCTTCTTGCACTCCGATTCAGTGTATCTGAACATTAAGCGATGTCTTGGTCGTTCGAGACCGATCATAGCCTCTCCGGGCTCTTGCTGGATCCCATTCTGTCACTCTCCGGTGAAGGGGAAATAGCGCTTAAGTGAGTTGATCCTGTCGCTCTCCGGCGAAGCGACTCACTTCTTGCACTCCGGACCCCGTCTCTCCGGGTAGGGTCATAAAGCGATCATGTTTGTATTGGTATTTAATGTTCATCCTTTGACTCTCTGGTCAAAAGGTTTATTTCAAGAAGTTCTTATTTATTTATTTAAATTCAAGTTCTAGACGTTCAATCTCAAACATCAGAAAAAAGCTAAGGATTGCCTCTCCGGGCATGTCGGTTTATCTCCATCTCAGAGCATGCCTAGGGATCTCTCCGCTTCACGTACATGTGTAAGTGGAGTAACCGTTTATTCTGAAAATAAATCTAAATTATTCGATCGAAGCCCAAATCCTGGACTTGGCCCCTGCCATCTTTAATCAGTTGATGACGAGTCGTGATCCCGATCCAAGATCGTTCCTGTTAGGTGGAGGCGGTAGTCGTTCAGGCCTTACTGCCGCTGTCCGTTCTCTGACAAATTGTGGCAATCTACCACCCCTAGCATGTTCTTCCACCTCATCCTTTAGGTGGCGGCATTCATCTGTAGTGTGGCCATCCAGCTCATGAAATAGGCAGTATTTTCCAGTCCTGTGCTCCCGCTCAATGGGATCCCTTGTAGGTGGCTTTCGATAGGGGAGTTGCCCCTGAGTTTCAGTGTAGATTCTTTCTAGGCCTGCAGTCAGATCCGTGTATTGCCTGAATCTTGGTTCTTGGAATTTCTTCCGTTTATCAGGACCATCATGTCTGTCATCCTGTTTCCTTTTTCCTTTGTCTACTACAGGCTGTTCTCTGGGGATTTCTTCGCTCCGCGCGGTATTTATTTCCCGACTCTCGGCTCGTGATTCTTCTAATCGGATGAACTTCTCAGCTTTATGAAAGAATTCTCCAAGATCTTGCAGTGGATCTTTAGTTAGAGAATCTTTAAATTTGGTGCCTTCCGCGACTCCTTCCACCGCCGCCATTAAAATCATCGATGGATCCGGGCGATCCACAGAAGTCACTGTCATATTGAATCTCAGTAGAAAATCTTTTATGGACTCTTCAGTCCTTTGCTTGATTGAAGCTAAAGTCATCACACTCTTGGGTCGCGTTACGTGGACCCTGAATTGTCTCATGAAGCAATCAACAAGCTCGCTCCATGTTCTGATTGATCCAGTCTCTAGTTGTCTGAACCAAAGTGCAGCCAAATCTGTCAAATATAGAGGGAAGCATCGTGCCATCACTTCCTCGGATGCCCCCAGCACTTCCATGTGCCTGATATATCTGGTAATATGCATAGTCGGGTCTGACCTCCCGTCATAAGGTTCTAGCGTTGGTAGTTTGAATTTTGGAGGGTTCCTTGCGTTTCAGATGTTTGGAGTGAACGGACTTCGACTAACTTCTTCCAGACCTCCGCTAGGCAATCCTCCTCTTATGATTCTCCGCATGAGGCCAATCATTCTCTTGTCTCCTTCCAGTGGTTGACCTTTTGTTAAACTTCTATCATGCCCCCCGAGCCTTGAAGGGAATTCTGGTACGTATTCTTCTGGTGGCTCGTTAGCATATGCATTGGCTCCATCTTGTTGAGCTCCGTCTGTTGGTCTTCCAGTATCGGATCCTGAAGGTCTGCCCCCAAGGCCTTGTTGACCACCTTCAACTCCTGCATTCTGGCCTTGAACCTGTCCTTCATTAGCTTCTACAATCCTGATTCCTTGTCCCGCACTCGTAGCTGTTGTAGTTGGTCCAAGGTTTTGCATGTTTGTCGCCCTCATTTGCTCGAGGAAATTCTGCAGCATCTCCTGTTGACTCTTCATCATGCTTTCGCGCAATGAATTAGCCATAGCCTCCATCTCGTCTCTAGTGATGTAGACGGAAGCTTGTCCTTCTCCTGATCCTGAGGATGCTTCTTGGCTTCCTCCTTGTTGGCTCCTATCAACTCTTTGTCTTGTTTGTCGAGTCATTGTTTCCGGATTGGAGTTTCTTCAAACTTTTGAATCTGAATTCTGAATCTGATGTAGCGGGTGTTGGTTGTTCTCAGTGAAAGCACCAAAGTGTTTGCGCCAAAATTTGTCACAAACCCCAAGTATTGTGAAAGCACTAGTGTTGGAATATAAATCAGCAATATTCAAACACAAATCACAGATCTAAGCAAGTAAAGCAAAAATTATAAACAAGGACACACGATTTATAGTGGTTCAGCTATCTCCGGCCTACGTCCACTTCAAAGGTTTTTCCCTTTTATTGATGTTCTTCGCTGATTACACTTGATTACAGCGGATTACAATGAGTTATAGCTCTGAAATTCGAGTACAACAGTGATTGTAGAGTGCAAAAAATGGAGTCTGGTGGAGTCTTGATGCTTCAGAGTCTTGACCTTGCCAAAGAGAATTCCCGGTCCCTTTTCTGAATGACCCGGGGCTCTATTTATAGGCGTAGGAGGCTGATATTTCTCCTAAAAGTCAGGTGGACCGCTTCTGGCACGTGAGGGGGGCCCACATGGCCGGAACCTGGAGATCGGGCCCACATTGGGATTGATTCGACCCTTGGTTCGAATCGATCAAGAAATCGTCCAATCGTGATGAAACTTGGCTTGGACATTCTTCGACATGTAGATGAACTCCTGTAAAAATTTCATGGGATTTGGATCAGTGGATTGAGAGTTATCATCGATTCGAAATGATGTTTCTTGGTACGCTGTTTGGCTCGAATCGATCAATTCGAATCGAGTACTTCGAATCGATCTAAGGGCGTGTAAGTGGGTTGACGTGGCGCGCCTTCTTCGAGTCGATCCATGTTTTTCGCCGAGTTGATTGGGTCGACTCCGAGTTCTTTGCCGTGCTCACTGGATGGCTTCGTGTGTTGGATTCGAAGGTCTGCTTCGAATCGATGGAATGGTACTCGTTCGAATCGATCCAAATGCGTCACTTCGGACCGATTCGAAGTCGCCTTTAACATGTTGGATTCGAAGAGAGGTCATCGTGATGGATTCGAGGGAGATGGAGTCGAAGTCGATGGAGTCGAAGTCAATGGTGTCGAAGCAGGTATTGGCTGATGGATTCGAGCGTCGTCTCTTCTTATGGATTCGAACATGGTGGGTTCGAACTAGATGGGTTCGAACTGAGCAACGTCCATCCCTCTTAACTCGAATCCATCATAACTTGAGCATACGACCACGGATTGACTTGAAATTTGAGGTGCGGACTTCTATGATCTCCCTTGTCATGTCCTATCAATTGTGGCTCAATGTGGACTCGGAAAAAATTCATCGATATCCATGGTTATCCTATAATGCATGGTTGATATTCAAGAACAATAATCATTGATTCTTAGCAAATTTTGGATATCTTGACTTTGCCAAAGGTTGGGATAACAATATACAAACAAATTTTGTTTATACAAAGCTTTGAGAGGAATGCCTAATTTGAAAGTGTAAAGTTTAAAGTACATGAAAACAAAACAAATGTAAACATACCTTTAGATCTTACATATCTATATACATACCAATAGCATCATTACTTTTATTTAAAATAATGAAATTTAAAATTACAAGAAACTTCACATCTTCCCATATGCCATCATATAGTATCTTAGAAAATTTGAACAAAATAGTAGAAAAAGGATTTGGCCTCACATTTTTCAATACATAAAGCTGTTCAAAAACAAAAACAATTCAGTTTTTAAACCAAAAGAAAGAAACCAGGCTGAAGAGATCTTATCTTCATTTGCTAGGAGATCTGAAACTACAAATAGAAAAAAAATCAGATCAAACTTCAAACTGGGAAGGCAAATGCAAGTTCGATTTAGCTTAAATCAAGGCAAAGTTTAAAAGCAACACTCAGTTTCTTAAATCATAAACATCTCCAACTAAGTTTCAGATTCAACTACAAAAGCCTGTAAAATTTTGGAGCTTGAAGCATCCTCAACCTGGAAAGCATGCAGTGGATTCCTAAACTAAATTCAAGATCAAAGTAAACAAATGCAAATGCAGCCTGAAAGCAGGGTCGAAACAATATTCATAGCCAATTTGAAATCCCTCCTCTTCGAAAAAAAAAAATGAAACCTGGGAATATTAAGATAAAAACAATCTTCAAGATTGGTTTGCATTTCTCAGGTAAGCTTTTAACTTCATAGTTTAATGAATTTATGGGTTCAAAAATAAAGCCTTGACGTAAACAAATTCAATAAAATGCAGATTTATGAAACACAGAGCTGCAGTTTTTTTTAGCCAGAGGAAGTGCAGTTTTTCTCTGAAGATAAATAAAGGCAAGCAAGATTTTTTTTTTGATTTGAACTTAATATTGTTAATCAGTATTAAAACAAAGATTTAAACAACTTTATTAACAAAGTTGCAGGAAGAATCAAGTTCAAAGCAAATTTGATTTCTGTTTTTAAGTTGCAGAGAAAAAAGGAAACTTCTTTATCATTCAAAACTGTAAGTATTAAAAAAATCAAATTGTTTGTTATTATTGAAGTAAGTAATTAAGTACAACAGAAAGGTAAGCAAAGTTTCTTCTTACAAACTTTGCAGATAAAAAGCTTCAAAAGACTAAAGAAAAAAAAATTCCAGGCAAACATTATTCTCTGGCCCCTCTGTCAATATATTCGAGGTGAGCAAATCACTCTTATAAATTTTTAAAACTTGGTTTACATGTAATGATCTTGGTTGTATGTTATAATGTTAATAAACTATGAGGTGCATGTTGGTCTTGTATACATATGAGTGAAATACCTGTGTTTTTTTTCTGGAGTCAAGCAAGAAAGCTTGCCTCTGTTAAACATTTCCAGGTTTTGAAACCTGTTCAAAAATTGCGTATCATCACATACAATAAAAATTAGGACTTGATCTCTAAATATAAAATAAATATAAGAGTATAATCATATTTTTAATAATTAATTTGGAAATTTTTATCATATAATCATTTCAGAAATAATAATTTACAGTACATCAATATATTCATCAGTAAAATTGAATATGTTAATTTTAAATTCTAACCACATAGTCGCGTTTGAGTTGCAAAATGGTGATTTTAGGTGGAAGTCTCATGATTTCTAGATTTATAAATCTCGAGTATGGGTTAGTTGAACAAAAAAACTTATTTTGACCAATTTCCGATGATCTATCTAAAATTTGCTGTTGAAATTTTGCTTAAAGCAAGTATGATCATCAATGATAACGAGAAAATTGTCGAATTTTTTTTTCTATTGCGTGAATTACACGAGCGAGTTCAACTTAGGGTTTTTGGATGGCTTCAGGTAGTCGGCGCACGCGATGGAATCGCGTGATGTTGGAGCAACTGGGTGGAGTGATTTTTGGCAGGAGGGTGGCATATGGAATGGGCTTCCAATCAGTAAGGGGAGTAAGTGGATCGGAGTTAAGTGGCGAGTGCAGTTCAACAATTAGTGGTGACAGGTGGGTTTGTTGAGTTTTGGTGGTTTGGAGAAATTGGTCGATTTCGATCAGGGAAGTGGTAGGCCTCGACAAGATGGCGAATAAAATCAGGGGACGAGGTATGATGGGTTGGCGATGGCGCGGCGGTGGGGTTGCCAGTGGAAGAGGCGTGCACGTGCACGATTGTCTCCGTGCACCGGAGTTCTGGATGGAGCAGTTTTCATGGTTGGGTTAGGAGACTAGCGTGGTCTCGAACGTACCATAGAAAGGAGATACTCGTTCACGATCGAAGTTGCCAAATGCTCTCAGAGATCGATCGGGGTAATTGTTTGCGTGGACTTGGGAAGATTCCTTGGAAACGAAAAGGAAAAAAAAAGATGAGGGAGAAGGAGTGGTTGGCTCGAGTTCGTGCTCGGGGATAAGGCAGGTTGGGCTCGAAGAAAAATGGGTAGCTCGTGTTAACCTTTGTTTCAGATTTTAACTTAAACTAAACAAGTTTCAGTCTAAATTTTTAAAAGGGAAATGTTTTATAACTATTTTGTTTAAAAACTTAAATAAAGGAAGTTTTAAAACCTTTGGAGTAGATCTGGTTTTGAATCCTATTTTGTAAACATAAATGTTTTTTTTTTCTTGTAATTAAGGAGTTGGAGTTTGTTAAATTTGAACTTAGTTAAGTAAAGTTAAAGTGATTTTAAACATAAATTTGGAATGGGATTTTTAAAGGGTTTATATAAAAGCAAGTTTTAAAAACCAAACTTGAATCTAGTTTTTAAACTATTAATTGATAAATGTTTCCAGTATTTTTATCTTGAAATAAATTAAGTTAATTAAGAAAAAATAAGTCAATTAACTAGTAATTAGAGATTAGTTAATGATTAGAGAACAATTTATTAATTGAGGTTGAATTATTTGTAATTGAAGATAAAGTAATTACTTAATTAAATAAATGATTAAGGTTAATTAATTATTAATTAATTGAGAAGTAATTAATTTTATAACCAATTAAGGATAATTTATTCAATGGCAATCAATTTATCAAGGGTCAATTAATTATTAAAGATAATCAATTAAATGGTGAATTAAATAATTAAAGGTTAATTATTTGATAATTAAAGGTTGATTAAGTATAATTAAAGGTTGATTAATTTTATTATTAATGGCTAAAGAATAAATGATTAAAGAATAATTAACCAAAATGATTTGTAATTTATTAATATTAATTAATCAAGATTTGTAATTATTCATAAGTAAGTAAAACTGATTTGAATTACTCAAACAATTAACGAATCTTACTTATGGATGTTTGGTTGTTATTAGATGCTATGTGATGGATTGATGTATTTGTTATGTGATGTAATGCTATTTAATGTTTTGTGCTAAGCTGTTACATCTGTGATGTATATATTGTTTTTATAAATATGCAACCCCTTGACCTGTTAAACGACATTTAAATTTCGATGCGGCAGGGAGTCGGAATCCAGTTGGTTATCCGAAACCCACATCGAATCGTATTAGTGAATCTTTGTGATTGATAGTTTACTTTATCTATGAATCTGTGAATATAGATAAGCGTTGTGGGTTATACCGCTTATCGATATGGTTGAATCTGTGATGATGATGCGTGCACTATTGTGTTAAACCCCTGGACTACACTTATACACACACAAATATGGATTGCACGTGGAAATGGGTTAAGTCACAGATTTTTGAAATTGTTTTAAAGATTTAATCCAAAATAGTTTTGGAATTAGAATTGAAGCTTTTGAAAATGAATTTCAAAAATAAAAGTTATTTTAAATAACTTGATCGAGTTTTGAAATTTGAATAATTTGATTTAAATTTGAATTCAATATTTGAATTGAATTCTATGATTTGGGAACTAGGGTTTAAAAGGTTATTCAACTTATAAATGGGTTTATATGGGTTTTTAAACCATTTTTAAAGTGATGATTTGGGAATTTAAATTCTAAACCCAAAGATTTTAACTGGTATAAATATAATTGAATTTTTCTGAAACGGAAACTATATGTTTTTAAATAATAAGAGTTTTCGCATAAGAAATGAATTCCTAATTTGTGTTAAAAGGATATCAACTCTAAAATGGAAATAGTTTCCCAAGTTATAGATAAATCTTTGGAAACATGTTTTGAAAGCTATAAATTAAATCTTTAATTTAAAGATTTAATGTGTTAATCCAATTGAAATGGAATTGTTTGAAATCTATGAATGATCTTTGTGAAACTACGTGAACTTTATGAAATGAATCTTTTTATTTAAAGATTTAAAATGGTAATTTGTTTAACCATTTGAAAGAAAAACTTTAGATTTTCAAGTTGTGACTTAACTGAAATCCCATATCCATATGTTTTAAACTATTGCGCTCATTATTCGGTTTAGCCGGGAGAGGACCTTGTGTCATATAGCCCATTCCGAATAGTGATACGACGTTATGGATTGCATTTGAAGACCGGTGTTGAAGACCGGGTGTCTTCGAGAACGATAGGATAACCTGTCGATTGACTCTGCACTGAGTTGCTCCGGTATAGAGTTCTCCCTTAGTGACGGGGAGTCCGATCGATATTGTGGATACCCGGATTTGCAAGGGCTTCTTCGGAAGTGCCTTCGGTTCTGTTTGAACCCGGAATAGACTTGTATGGTCGTATGTCCGACATTACACTTTGAGATATTAAACTGATCTCTATCAAATACATTTCTGCTTGGTGGCGGAGAATTTATTCTCTTAGCTGAACACCCTTATTTGAGACGTACGAGCTCAGAGGTTATGTAGTTGATATTTATCAGTGATATATTCCCAATTTGGTAGTGTGGCATGCTAAGTGCTGCTGTGTGTTGATGATCACTTGTTGATCATTTGTGATCAAAGCACGGCTTTTGTATAAAGCGTAGCTTTGTGGACGAGACTGCATCAGGAACTCACACCCCGGAAATGGTCGAAACAGGAAAGATGCGGCAAGGTTATGAGGGTCGCGCCCTTTAGGGTGTGTCATTCCCTTCTGGTAAAGGGTGATATCATGGTATGGAGCCCAGATGCTTACTCATATGGATACTGCAGATCTATTACTTTGTGATTGCTTTGTGGTTTTGAGGCGCCTTGGATAAAGGTCCCAAAGGACCAGGGGATGGCATGCTCGAGTAGTAGTTACCTAGTTACAGAGGTAACCCGGTCTTGTGTTGGCAGAGATCTGGTTAGGTTCTCGGGACGTCCCACCAGAGGCGATCCCATGTGGCAGTAGGAAGTTCCTTAGCCTGACCATTTGTTGGAAATCCAATCAAAACAATACGTGCCTTGTACGGTTTTAGTTGTAGAACCTGCCATTTAACATGGCAGCTATAGTAGGCATAATATCATGGTACCTATGCTGGCTAGGATTAATATTATACTTTCGAAAGATTTTCCACTATGCACTAGAAATAATATCAAAGAAATTTTCTCGTATTAAGCATATTTGACTATCATAAGGAGAAATCTCCTCCAAGTCTGCGTTTGCATTGTGTGTGTGGCGGGAGGCCTTATGGTAGTTTCATTTTCTAAAAAGCATTGCGGATTTCAAATTTAAATTCTGTTGTTTGTTTTAAAAAAGACCAAATGTTTTTGTTTGCTCACACCAGTCCCACGACTGACCTGGAGTTTATTGTTCCTTTCCTAAACTTTGGGTGCCCACTATTTTCCCACACGGGCAGTCTAGAGTTGGGTTTTCCAGATAATCAATAGTAGGTGTAGATTCGATAACTTTCAGCCTAGGATTTGGCAATCGCTTGCGGACGAGACTTGCTCAGCTTAGTGCAACACTTGATGGTGGTTCGAGCTTCTGGATTGAGATATTTGATTGGAGTTGCTATTGCTATTTGGAGTTCTTTTCTGAAGACTATTGTTTCTATTGGAGATCTTGTTCCACTACTTATGTTATGTTATCTTTTCTTTCCGCTGCTATTGTCTTGTATCATATCACTGATGTATATTGATATTCATTGTATCATCTTGTTCCACTACTTATGTTAAAATTACAAGAAACTTCACATCTTCCCATATGCCATTATATAGTATCTTAGAAAATCTGAACAAAATAGTAGAAAAGGGATTTGGCCTCACATTTTTCAATACATAAAGCCGTTCAAAAACAAAAACAATTCAGTTTTTAAACCAAAAGAAAGAAACCAGGCTGAAGAGATCTTATCTTCATTTGCTAGGAGATCTGAAACTACAAATAGAAAAAAAATCAGATCAAACTTCAAACTGGGAAGGCAAATGCAAGTTCGACTTAGCTTAAATCAAGGCAAAGTTTAAAAGCAACACTCAGTTTCTTAAATCATAAACATCTCCAACTAAGTTTCAGATTCAACTACAAAAGCCTGTAAAATTTTGGAGCTTGAAGCATCCTCAACCTGGAAAGCATGCAGTGGATTCCTAAAGCAAATTCAAGATCAAAGTAAACAAATGCAAATGCAGCCTGAAAGCATGGTCGAAACAATATTCATAGCCAAGAACTCTTCATTTTCCCATATGCAATCATATTAAACATCTCACCAAATCTGGAAAAAAAATCAGTAATCAAAGATTTAGCTTTTTAAAACTTCGACAACCAAGAAAGCAAATAAAGATAGAAAGAAAGAAATGATAAAACCAGAAAAAAAGAAAGCAGTTTTCAAAAGCTTCAGTTCAAATTTGTTTCCAGCAAGTCTAAATTCAAAAACAAAGAAGCAACTCAGTAACATGCAAGTTCAAGGTCACTGGAAATCAAAAGTTTCAGCAAACAAACAAGATTTCCCGATCAAAGCAGAGGTGAAAACAATTTACATTCACAAGTTTAAAACCAAAGAAATCAAGCAACTTCAGAAATCTGGAAACCAAATACAAAGCTCTCTGGAAAACAATCTAAAGGCAAGTAATTTTTCTTTTAAGATTTGAACTTAATGTATGTTAGTAATCAGTAAGTAAAGCAAAGATTTAAACAGCTTTATTAACAGTGCAGGAACAGAAAAAAAATCAAGATCAAAAACAAAATATAAAAAACCTAAAATCAGAAACAAAGGCAATTCCAGTTGCAAAAGGAAATAAATTTCAAAGCTTGTCCTTTGCTTCCGTCTGTTCAAATCTTTCTGGTGAGTAAACCTCTAGCCCTTGTTCTTTTCATCATATCAGATTTGGAAATCAATTCAAATAGCAATACAAATCTTCAACCTGGATTAAATAATAACTTCAACTAGATTAAAACAAAGCAGGGGGTCAACTGAAACAACAAGAACAGGCAACTCAAACTCAACAATATCAAGCTCAGGCAGGTCGAATAAGTCAAGCAAGAATTCCAGATCAAAATAAATAAAAGAAGAAACCAAAACTGTCTATGTTTTTCTCAAAATTCAGGTGAGCAACTTTCCCTTTTTGAAGCCTAATTCTGTTGATATATTGTGATGGTATGATGATTGTTTGATTTAATGATGGTTGAATAGGTGCAGATATGTGGTGTATACGTATAATGTTGAATGTGAACAGATATACTCATATCTGTTCTTAGTTACAGAGTTCAGGAAAAAATAATAATAATTAAAAGCTCAACATCTCAGCCTATAACTATCTATATACTTTGATGTTAAATGGATCAAGTTAGAATCGGCAATATCTTAATTCTAAAAACATTTTTAAGTACTATAAGTAAAGGGGTTTAGTGGGAAATATTAAAAACACAGTAAAAATCGAAATTGTTCAAATTTTAGTTGATTTAAATCTGGGTTTTAATTGCATAATCTTGCTCGTTTTCCTAAATCATGAATTTTAGAGGAAGAATCGAGATTTTTAGTATTGTATGGCTCGAGAAATTTGGAGTTGAACAGTAAATAGGAATTCGCCGCTTCCTGGCGATCGGCAAAACCGGGGTGGTCGAAATTTATGGTGGAGGTAGCTGGAGGAATAAGGGTGATAGGAAAAATGATCAGAATTTTTTTTTATCCACCATGGGAGCAAATTGACGAGCATTTAGGGTTTTAACCCTGTATTTGTAAATTTTGTTCATGAGGGCTTTTTCATCGACGACGAAGAATTTCAGGTCATCGGACCGAGGGGGTTAGTGGCGTCACGTTGTGTCGGATTCGTGGACGAGGTGGTGACGACTCAGATGGTCGGAGGTGGTTCCACGGGGTAGGTTTTGGTGTTGAGGTTGGGTTCCAGGAAGGATGAAGATGCTCGATTTTGATTTGGGGGCAATGTTGAGTTTCTGGGTGTTTGGGAAGCTCAAGGGGGCCAAAGTCGACTTGGTGGTGGGTGGCGACTTGATTGGTGATGGCGAGATTGATGTGCATCGTGCACGCCGTGTGTTGTGTATCAGGAAATTGGAGGAGGAAGAAGAAGGGTAGAACTGGGTAGAGGATCGAAGTCGAACTCGAAGCATTTATCGTGCATGAGGGATTCCAGCTCGGGTTATAACTCGAATAATTTATTCGCGTGTCGTTGTAGAAGTAATTAGAAAAAATTTCTTGTTGGAAAACGTGGCTCTTGGGTCGTTCTGGAAAAAAAAACTCGAAGTAGGGTTCGTGAATTGAAGGGTTTGGCTCGAGTAAAGGGAAGTGTGGCTCGGGGGAGTGAATATAGCAAGTTTTGTTTCTAATATTAGTTTAGTTAAACATTTACCAAAGTTAAAACTATTTAAATGTTTAAAGAAAGTTTTAACAAATACAGAAGGGTGAACTAATGATGAAATCAATAAAGTCTCCAAAATTTATTAATCGTATTTGAGAAGTTAAAATGAAAATTAAACGAGTTTCTAACAAGTTTCAAAATTTTAATTTTTAAGTTAAACATTAAAATTTGTTTTTAAAATATTTATATCTTTATTATGTAATTTTTTTTTGTGCTTTCAAATAGAATCTAATAATTTATTATTAGGATAGGTGATTAATTCTCAATATAATTAAATTAAAGGGTTATTTGTAAAATTAAAGTGATTAGTTAATCCATTAAGAATTAAGGTAAAATAATTACATGATTTAGGTTAATTAAATAATGACCTAAAGATTAACTAATGAAAGTATTTAGAGGATGATTTAAATTAATTAAGTAATTAAGGGTAATTAATTGCTTAGAGATAACCGCCTAATTAAAAGTAACTAGTTTATGATTAAAGTTGATTAACCAAGTGATCAAACGATAATTCATTTAAGGATAACTAATTAATATGATTGATTGGAAGATGATTATTGAAATGGTGGATTAAATAATCTAAGATAAATTATTAAAAGTTGATGGATTGTAATTATGGGTAATTAATTTAAAGATAAATTTATTTATGAAAGTAAATAAAAGATAATTACTTTGTACAATTGAATGAGATCTAATTACTTAGTGAAATTAATGAAGGGAATTAATTAAGTGTTAATTAGTTAATTAAAGATAATTAATTAAATGGTGAATTAAATAATTAAAGGGAATTATGTAATAATTAAAGGATGATGAATTAAAATTAAAGGTTAATTAATTTATTAGTAATTGTTAATTAGTAATTGATTAAAGAAAAATTGACCAAAATGATTGTAATAAATTTATATTAAGTAACCAGGATTAGTAATTCATAAGTAATTAATCGGATTTGAATTTATCAGATAATTAACCGACCTTACTTATGTATGTTTGGATTCTATTGGATGATTGTTTGATATCCCTGATTGTGATGCTCTGTTTTGATTTGAGCTATGTTTACTGTAATTTATTATCCGTGATACATACCTGTGATCTGTGAATGAAAGATAAGCGTTACAATTGGTTGGTACCGCTTATCAAATATAAGCGTTATGGTCTATACCGCTTATCAAATATACATTGTTGTATTTGAATCTGTGCTGATTGATGATGTGGCACTTTTATTGTGTATAAAACCCCTGGACCACACTTATATACACACAAATATGGATTGCACATGGAAATGGGTTAAGTCACAGATTTTCAAATAGTTTTAAAGATTGAATTTTTGAATCCAAATTAGTTTTGGAATTAGAATTGAAAGGTTTTGAAAATGAATTTTAAAAATAAAAAAAATTATTTGGAATAACTTGATTGAGTTTTGGAATTCAAATAATTTGATTTAAATTTGAATTCAATATTTGAAATTGAATTCTATGATTTGGAAAACATGGTTTAAAAAGGTTATTCAACTTATAAATATGTTTATATGGGTTTTTAAACCATTTTAAGAGTGTTGGTTTAGGAATTTAAATTTAACCCAAAGATTTAACTTGTATAAATGAAATTGGATTTTTCCAAAACGAAAATTATTTGTTTTCAAAATAATAAAAGCTTTCACATAAGAAATGAACTTCCAATTCATGGTAAAAGGGATTCAAGTTTGAAATGAAAATAAGTTTCCAAGTTATGAATAAAACTTTGGAAACGAGTTTGAAAGCTATAAATTAAATCTTTGATTTAAAGATTTCATTGAGTTAATCCAAGTGAAATGGAAATTGTTTTGGAAATCTATAAATAGATCTTTGTGAAACTGAGTGAACTTTGTGGAATAAATCTTTTTGTTTAGAGATTTAGAATGGTAATTTGTTTAACCATTTAAAAGAAAGGTTTTTGGGTTTTATAAGTTGTGACTTAACTGAAATCCCATACCCATATGTTTTTAAATATTGCGCTCACTATTCGGTTTAGCCGGGAGAGGACCTTGTGTCATATAACCCATTCCGAATAGTGATACGTTGTTATGGATTGCATTTGAAGACCGGTGTTGAAGACCGGGTGTCTTCAAGAACGTTAGGATAACCTATCGATTGTCTCTGCACCAAGTAGCTATGGTACAGAGATTCCCTAAGTGATGGGAAGTCCGATCGGGATTGTGGATACCCGGATTGTCAAGGGCTTCTTCGGAAGTGCCTTCGGTTCTGTTCGAACCCGGAACAGACTTGTATGGTTGTATGTCTGACACTACACTTTGAGATATTAAACTGATCTCTATCAAATACATTTCTGCTTGGTGGCGGAGAATTTATTCTCTTAGCTTAACACCCTTCTCTGAGATGTACAAGCTCAGAGGTTATGTAGTTGATATTTATCAGTGATATACTCCCAAATTTGGTAGTGTGGCATGCTGAGTGCTGCTGTGGGTTGATGATCATTTGTTGATCATTTGTGATCAAAGCATGGCTTTTGTATTAAGCGTAGCTTTGTGGACGAGACTGCATCAGGACCTCACACCCCGGAAATGGTCGAAACAGGAAAGATGCGGAAAGGTTATGAGGGTCGCGCCCTTTAGGGTTTGTCATTCCCTTCTGGTAAAGGGTGGTATCATGGTATGGAGCCCAGATACTTACTCATGTGGATACTGCAGATCTATTACTTTGTGATTGCTTTGTGGTTGTTGGATTAGAGGTACCTCGGATAAAGGTCCCAAAGGACCGGGGGATGGCACGCTCGTGTAGTAGTTACCTAGTTACAGAGGTAACCCGGCCTTGTGTTGGCCGAGATCTAACCGTAACGTTAGGTTCTCGGGACGTCCCGCCAGAGGCGATCCCATGTGGCAGTAGGAAGTTCCTTAGCCTGACCATTTGTTGGAAATCCAATCAAAACAATACGCGCCCTGTACGGTTTTAGTTGTAGAACCTGCCATTTAACATGGCAGCTATAGTAGGCATAATATCATGGTACCTATGCTGGCTAGGATTTATATTATACTTTCAAAGGTTTTTCCTACACTATGCACTAGTGATAATATCAAAGAATTTTCTCGTATTAAGCATATTTGACTATCATAAGGAGAAATCTCCCCCATGTGTGCGTTTGCATTGTGTGTGTGCCGGGAGGCCTTATGGTAGTTTCATTTTCCAAAAAGCATTGCGAATTTCAAATTTAAATTCTTTTGTTTGTTTTAAAGACCAAATATTTTTGTTGCTCATACCAGTCCCATGACTGACCTGGAGTTTATTGTTCCTTTCCTAAACTCTGGGTGCCCACTATTTTCCCACACGGGCAGTCTAGAGTTGGGTTTTCAGATAATCAATAGTAGGTGCAGATTCAATAGCTTTCAACCTAGGATTTGGCAATCCTTCTCACACCAGACTTGCTTATCTTTGTGCATTGTGATTGGGGGTTCGAGCTATTGCTGGATTAGTGTTTTGAAGATGGAGTTCTTTCTTGAAGACTATATTGGAGATTTTTGTTCCGCTGTTGGTGTTGTCTTTTTTTTTCCGCTGCTTTTGTCTTGTATCATATCTCTGATGTATATTCTGTTTCTTCCGCTGTGTTGTACTTAATGTGTTATAAGCTCCAGCACGACTCGAATTTCAACGTTTGAATCTGCGGCATTCAAGTACAGTGGAGTACGGATGTCGATTTTCGAACGCTGGAATTTGGATCTTGACATACCCCAGACCTTGCTTTTACGGCCAGCCTTTCGACTGTCTCGGCTTACGCCTAACCAACCCCTATTCACTAAGAGAGGACATGTAGGGGTAAGAGTCTCCCGTTCGCCACCAAACCGCAAAGCGAGAACCCCCTATCACATTCACTAAGAGAGCAAGACTGGTGTGCCATTGTTATGCCACGGTGGGTCTGGGATGGTTGCAAAGCCTACCGGTCGCCATTGCCTCGTGCCGTTACAACCTTTTTCTATTATTGAGAGGATCGGGAAGCTCGCGTATAGAATTGAGTTACTAAGTGGTTTGGCAGAAGTCCAAAATGTTTTCCATGTTTCTTATCTCAGAAAGTGTGTTTGAGACCCCAAGACTACTATTGCACGGACTGTGCTGGATGACTTAGTAGTAGAACTGAATTTGACTATAGCGAGGAAGCTTATTCGTATTGTTGCGAGAGATGAGAAGAGGCTTAGAACCAAGATGGTCGGATTAGTCAAAGTCCAGTGGAGCAACGATGTCAGGACTGTACTTGGGAGATTGAGAGTAGAATTAGAGATACTTATCCTGACTTATTTGATGGTATGTTTTACCTTCTTATTTGATTTGTTGTGTACCTTATCGTAATTTTGAGGACAAAATTCTTTAAGGAGGGGAGTTTGTAACACCCCTTATTTTTGATAACATTATTTAGGATATTTAATTATCTAAATTGAATAAAATAATGTTTTAATTAGGGGGTTGGGATTTGATTTAATTAAGGGGTAGTTGTGCCATTTAAGCAATAAAATTAAAATAAGAGTTAAATTGAAATAGAGGAGGGGTAAATAGGAAAGAGGCCATTCTTATACCCTAAATCCTTGGTCGTGTACCCTTTACACGTCCATTTCATTTTATCAAAAATTTTAAAGAGGCCGGTCAACATTAACAAGAGAAAGAGGAAGAAGATAGAGGAAAGCTAAGAAGAAGCTTAAACAAATCAAATCCATTCACATCTCAATCTCTTTATTCTCTAAAGCTAAGGTGAATAATGTTTACATCTCAAAATTATTATTATTATCGGTTTTAAGATGAATTCTGAATATTTTGCATTGATTTGCCATGTTTTTGAATGTTGGAATGATTATATATACTTGTTGATGAATTATGGCTGTTCGTATTAAATTTATGATACGTTTTAAGGTGAAAATCCTATAAAATGACATCCAAATGCCTTGCAAATTTTCATGAAGATCATAAATGATATTTTAGAGATGGCTTTCAATTTTCAAAATTTCTAAATATTTGTGGAAACTTATATGAATTTTCTAGTAAAGGAAAAGTTAATTTGGGTCAGTAATTATTTACGATTAAGTAATAAAAGATTTGGATCTCAGGTTTTTATATGTTGGAAAACATATTAAAAAGGATTTTTTTGGAATTTTTTCATAATTTTCCTAAGTGTTTTAATGGTTTATAAAATTATTTAAGGTATGGGAATTAAATTTTTTATACAATAAATGAAGGAGAAGGGGCGTTTTGCAAATAAATCAAAAAGATTAGTTCTGAAAATTGCTGTACTTTTTATTGGTAAAGAAAGAGGCAACCAATCAAAATTAGACATGTAAAGTAGGTTAGGTAAAAAGAACCATTTCCTACATATTTTTCTTTGTTTCGATGCTTTCGGCACTAGGTTCCACCTCCTCATCTTCACTTCCAACAAAGTCGAAACCAATCACGTGGTATCAGAAAACTAGTATGTAGTGAATTGGATGTAGGCGGAAGGTATGGAGTCAAAACCAGGGGTTCCAAAAGGGTTGAGGCATTTCTTTGTTTTTGAATTAAAAGTGCACACGCTTACTTTTGACTAAATGACTTTCAACTGAGTAGCTTTTGACTCGGTTAGCTTTCGGTTGGGTTTAATGGATTTAAAGAAATGGTTTCGATTGGGTTGCACTTTTGTTTTAAATGATTGCTTTCGACTAAGTCGAAGCCTTTTTACTACCGCTTTCTATCTTTCGAACCGGATGGTTTCAAAAGGGTTGTTTATTTTGTTTTCTAATATGGCTACTTCTCCAATGCTTTCGACTGGATGGTTTCAACACCATCACTTCTTTACTTTGGAAATGGTTTGGAAACAGATGCTTTCAACTTAAATGTTTTAAAGACCTTTTTCTATGATTGAAGTAAAACCCAAATGGTTTCAAAAGAGATAGTTTTAATGGTTTCGAAGCAGATGCTTTCAACTTTAATGGGTTTCTGGTCCTTTTGCTCTACTTGAAGGCATAATCCAAATGGTTTCAATCGAACGTTTTTCAAAGGTTTTGAAAAAGTAAATCTTCGAATGGTTTCGAAAGGTTTCCACTTGTTTTAAATTGAACCCATGGTGCTTTCGAAAGGATTGAGTTTTTACTGTTTCGAAAGGTTTTAATGAATGGTTTCGAAAGGAGGGGTTCCCTAGGATTTCGAAAGATTAGAAAGGAAAGGTTTTTCCTTTGTTTTCAAAAGACAATATTTAAAGGTATTAAAGGAGGATGTCTAATGTTTTGAAGCTTTCGGAGAAAAGAAATAAAAGGTTTTTAATGGTTTCGAAATGGTCACTTTTAAAGGTTTTGAAGGGGTTGGCTTCAATGATTTCGAAAGGGTTGTTTAAAAGGTTTCAAACAAAGGTTTTGAATGTATTAAATAGGCAATATAGCCTAAGTATTTTCAAGTTAAAAAGAGTTTTAGCTTGTTTTGGAAGGATAGTTAATCCTCATTAACATTTATCAACATTATTTTGAGTACAGTATATATCATGGCAAAATAGCTTAGAGAAAAGCTACGAAAATGTTTTTCTTGTATAAGTATGATTTTAAAGATTAAATCATTTTGCAATGGTTTTCAAGGAAAAAAGATGAAGGGTAGTTAACCATAAGAAAATGATTCGGATAGTTAGTCCATTTTGAATTCGGACAGTTAGTCCAGTTTACTGGCAATCGCCCAGTTTTATGTACAGATAGTCCATTTGTTAGCATAATGGATGTTGCTATTATGTTGTGGATAGATAGTCCACTTATTACTTGTTTTATGGATAGATAGTCCATTTATAAGCATAAAGGATATTGCTATTTTGATATAATTAGTTTGATTAACCAGTTTGGTTGCAGGAAAGGATTTGCAAAATATATGTTTTAAAGAAGAGATTAGTGGGGGGGAAACCCGTTTCGCTAAGCGATGCGGTCTCACTTAGTATCAGTAAACCGAGATGTAACATAATTATTCACACCAGGTTTTATGTCCGACTCGAAGGTTTTTTTCTCTTAAACTCTCGGTGCTCAAAAATTGATTTGAGTAGACCGAGGGTTAAGGTTTTCAGGTTTTAGTCATTTTGGCGATTAAAAGCTTCTGGAGACAAGCAGGCGGCTGACGGATAGCTAATTAGGAGTTATATATTGTTTTGTTTATTTCCACTGTATATTAAGTCAGATATGACTATATTTCTTTGATCAACCAAGGGGGCATCATCATATGTCGCTCTTGGTTTATTTTTTAATGATTATAATTAATCTTTACTTGGAAAACGATATTGGATTATGTAACTTGGATATGAATTTGCTTTGAAATATAACCAGTAAAATGTTGTTTTTGGAAATCTGTGATTTTGTTCATATTCAAGTGCTTTTCTGATATTATAGATACCATTATCATTATTGTATTTTGTCACCAGAAGTTAATACTATGGATAACTGCAGTATATGTAGCACTTAGCTTTTAGCCTCCAAATACGGGATGTTACAGCGGAGCAGAAGAAATATGGGACATTTTGTCCAACATGACGCGCCCTACCTCTCCCCAAGTTCAGTAATGACGCCTTTGGGTAAAGGAAAAAATCGAATGCGTGGATTTTGGAATGATTGGAAGGGGATGGTTAACACTTCAGATAAAGGAGGAAGAAGATGTGGTGTACGTGGTTTCTTGAAGGGCTGTCCTAAAGCTTCAACATCATCTTTGTCCCCTTTTCTTTCTTCCTCTTCTTGAGCACCATTGGGAAATGAATCAAAGAGAACGTCACCCATTTACCTGCATTAAAAAAAACCTTTCAAAAAAAGTAAAAACTTCATTACCCATCTTATTGGACTATACTTCCAGGTTTATCTTTAGATCAAGAGAATGTAAAGATGGAATGGGAGAAGTTTTGACTAGTGCGTAGGAAATTATATGTGAGCAGTAAAGGCTTAGTGAAGAACAATTTAAATTCCTCTTATCTTTACCCAAATATGAAATGTTTTTCCTACAGTATACGAAAGAATTAAGGCTTCAATAGAAAATCAAAAACGTTTAGGATGTGGATGGAAGGAAGAAGGAAAGTTATTCTAATTTTGGAATAAAAAAGTATTTGTCATTCCATTTTCAGGTTTTAATAGGAATGGATGTAAGAACCAGTTTTTCTACTTAGGCATAATAAATCTGAAATCCCCTTCATAAGGTCTCTTATGGATGTCAAATACAAGTTGAAGTTCTTGATATGTAGGCAGTGCATTTCTCAACATAAAAAATGAATGCAGTAATCAAAAGGGAATAGGAGATGTGAGCAATTTGAATGGGGGCAATACCAATAGAAGTTAGCCATTCACGAAGGATTTGGTTTGGGGAAGGTAAAGTTTGCATCGTATATGTTCGGGGGAAATAGAAATAAAATCAGTTGGAGGCATGTGAATACATTCACGAGGCTCTAGTACCCTATCTACATAACCCTCGAACCAAAAAAGATTGACAATACCCTTAATTTCATCCAATTCAATTACCCTAGACGGCAGAGATAGTGGAGAAGAAGAGGTTATCATATCAGCTACCACTAAAACACAAGAAAACGAAACTATAAAAAATAAAATGGCCTTACTTTAGTTTGGAAAAAAAACAATTCTTGGTGAAAACGAGATTGATAATTAGGATTCCCAAAAGCAAGTAAAGAAATGAAGAAGAATAAGGTAAAAAAGGATGTATACTTACTTCGACTAGGATCTTGGCCATACAATCGTGTGATACTACATCGGCACTATGATACTGCGTCCGAAGCTTGAGGTGACCATAATATATAAAGACTGATCTGCAGTCCTAATAATCACCTTGATTGACCAAACTTTTGCATAATTTTCAAATACCAAATATGAAGGCTATATCGCATGCTCGAAAAAGCAAGCATTAAATGAAATGGAACTGCCGCATAATCATAGATAAATATAAGACGAGGAGATTGTGCCACGATCCCAAAAGTAAAACAGTGAAGAACTAAGTCTCAACCCTTAAAGAAACCATACACTACAAGGATGCACCGCAATTTAATTTAACAAACTGAAGTGATAGGTTATACAATCTTATATCGGCATAATGAGATAACACGGATGCGCCGTCATCTTGATGTGATAGAACATCACTATAATACTAAAGACATCGCCCACAAACATAAAGACTTGAGGGGTGAGGCAATGAGAAATACTACTCTACAATCAGGAGCCAAACCTCACAAACATAAAGACTTGAGGGATGTGGCAATGGGAAATACTGCTCTACAATTAGGAGCCAAACCTCATTCCTCAAAGGAAAATCAAGAAATTCCAACTTAATCCTTAAGGCCATTAAAACCTGCTCAAAGGCATGAGCAGTGGCGCAATCCTCTATCAATGAAAATGGCTTAGAACAGAGCATGCAAGGCGATCACTTCCCAAAATATCAGTGCAGTTTCCCACCCTAATTACCATTTTCCGCCAAGACCACTTTGGCAATCCTTTCATATCAAATAAGCTAGATGATGGTTGATGCGTGGCATAATCCAAACGCAAAAATCAAGAAGGCAGAAGAACTACGTTGGATCCACGTGAGTCTCTATGTACTATAAATGAATAGGGTATTGTAGCAAAAAAAGGAGGGATTTTTCTTTATTCTTTTTGTAGACTCCGGTCGAATGTTGTACTCTTTGCCATTTTTTGTTCGTACAAAGAATCAAGAGAGAAGAAAGTGACATTTTATCCATGGATATATGATTCTTCAACATCCGAACCACAAAAATTCTTCATGTCCTTTTATTGTTTTTAGTATTCTATTTTACTGTTTTAATTTTTCTAGTGCTTGAATCGAGATAATGAATTGATTTCTAATATGTTTCTCTCCATAATTATGTAAGATTTAAAGCAACTTAATTATTCCTCTTAAAGGAAATACTAATATTACTTAATTTTGTTGATTTATAATCAAGAAATCGTATAGCGTTGTGATTCCTTCATAAAAATACTCGGGTGCTTCTGAGACAAGAAAAATATCATTAACAAATATTATAACATAAATATCAATTATTTTTACCATTGTCATTTGATTTAACAATGAGATACTGAACTTGAATTTAAATGAATATACTTGTATCAACTGAAATAGTAAAATATCATTTATATTCAGAATATTTGATCAAGACAATTTTAATTTAAATCAAGATATTTTGATGTTTACTTAATTAAAGAGATAAATTTGAAACTTTATTTTTTTTATAAATTATTTCTGATTTTTATGTATACACACATATATTTATAAAGACTGAATTTAATAACTTCGTGGAAATATATGTATGCGTGTGTGTGCGCGCATGTGCATGTGCACAAACTATATATATCTCTATGTGTGTGTTTGTGCGTGTGTAAATTATATACATGTTTGGTAACATCAATATGTGTATACAAACCTAAAGTATCAACTCCATCCTCATCTTTCAATTCAGATGATGACTCAAACCTCATAACTGACCTTATCATCCCAGTTAACTCCCCATCAACTTCAGCTAGAAGCACTAGATTCTCCTCTAAATCAGCTAAAGTTTCTCAAATGATTCACAAAATTGGTTCATGGAATATTAGAGGTGCCCCCATGGACATCAAACTTGACCAAATGAAGTCACTTATTCAAGAACATGGCCTAGCTCTCGTATCAATTTTTGAAACCAAGTTAAATGAAAATTTAAATAGAAGAGTTCATTTTACATCAATCCTTCCTAGATCTACTTAGATAACCTCTTTACTCCCCCTTACTGTAGATTAATGGTCCTTTATGACCCCTCTATCTTCCAACCATCTCCTATCCTATCCACTAGTCAACACATTCACACTCATGCTTTCCACTCCCCCTCTTCCACTTCCATGTACCTAAATTTCATTTATGCTTCTACTACTCGTTCTCTAAGACTCAACATGCTCAAGCTTCTCTCCACTTCAGACATGAAAAACACCTTTGTTTATTTCTTGGTGACTTTAATTGTTGTTACCACACTTCTCATAGATCTGGCGGCTCTTCCCTCTCCTCTAGAGTGCTCTTGCCTTTAAATGAAACATTACATAATGCCTCCATCTTTGAAGTCCCCTCCATTAGCTCCACCTTCACTTGGTCTAACAAAGCCAGAAGTGGTGTTGGAATTCTCTCCAAAGTAGATCATGTCCTTTCTAACCTCTTTTCTCTATCTAAATGGCCTACCATTCAAACTCACATCCTAATGCCTAAGCTCTTTTACCACTGCCCTTTGATTATCACCTTTGCGGACTCTGCCATCAAAGTTAAATCAAACTTAATTTTTTGGCACATGGACTACTAATCCTGATTTTTTGCAGCTTGTTTGGGATGCTCGGAACAATAGAGCCTTTGGGAATGCTATGCTTACCCTCCAGCAGAAGTCGAAAAACACAATGGTTATTTCGAAGAGCTGGGCTAGAGTTAGATATGGTTATGGTATGAAACTATCCTCCTCCATTATGGAGCAGCATGATAAGCACCAGCAATAAATCATGAAAGGTTCTGCTGACACATCCCTTAGCAAGTTAGAGTGTGAATTATCTTCCTTACTTTCAAAAGCTCTTAGATCTAAAAGTGAAATATTGAAACAAAAAAGTAGAGAATCTAGGTCTAATGAAGGGGATAGAAACTCAAAATACTTTCATGCTACCCTTAAGATTAAGTAATCTAAATCCCATATTACCTTGATTGAAGATCAGTAAGGAAATGTTCACTCTACTCCTGAGGGAGTACAGGAAGCTTTTTTAACCTATTATAACTCTTTGCTTGGTTGCCATAAAGATGCTCTTCAAGATGACTCCTTCATGTCTCCTCTCAATATGCCAAAACTAAACAATGCCCAATCTACTCCAATGATTGAAGTTGAGATTATGATTGCTTTCTATAGTATCAATAGGAAAGATTGTAGTGGACCTTATGGGTTTAATACCAATTTTTTCACAAATTGTTGGCACAGAATTGGTGATGACGCTCTTAAGGCCATCCATAATTTATTTATTAAAAGCAGGCTTCTTTCATCTACCAATTCTACCAATATTGCCTTGATCCCTAAGGTCGATTCTCTTGTACATATTACCTAGTTTAGGGCTATCTCCTACTGCAACTTCATATACGAAGTCATTTCTAAGATTATTACCTCCATATTGACAAATATATTAGTCCACGTTATATCTCCTAAAAATCTGCTTTCCTCCCCCAACAAAAACATTCTTGACAATGTTATGTTAACCCATGAGCTTCTTAACAGCCACTCTATTGCTGCTTCATCCTCCAGAGCCATGCTTAAAATTGACATTGGGAAAGCTTTTGACTTAGTTAGATGGTCTGCCCTATCCAAAATCATGCTTGAAATGGATTTTCCTACTACTTTAACTGCTTGGATCTATGAATGCATGTCCATTTTTAGATACTCTCTCCTTATCAATGCTCAACCAATTGGTTATTTCAAAGGTATCAAGGGACTTAGGCAAGAAGACCCCATATTTGCCTACCTCTTTATCATCATTATTAAATCTCTTACTCAAGATCTGAATCATCAGGTTAGTCTAAAAATTTCTCCCTTAATCCTAAATGCAATAATCCCCTGATCACTTACTTAGCCTTTGTTCATGACCTTATCATCTTTCTAAAGCCTTTACATAGTTCCCTCGGTTGTATTATGAATATCATAGACTCCTTTGCTAAGTTATTTGGTCTTCACATAAGTTTATTTAAGTCTTGCATTCTTTTGACTAGCCTAAATACATTTTTGATTGATCACTGCCTCTCGGTAACTGAAATGCAACCTCTCCAGAATGATATGAGTTACCTTGGTATCCCTCTGGCCTCAAAATCCATCACTTCTGTGCAATGTCTTCCCTTTTAGGAAAAGATCAGCTCCATAGTGAACAGATGGCATAACAGATTTCTTAGCCATGTAAGTGGACTCACTATTTTTAACTCCATTATTTTCTTTATAACTAGTTATTAGGAAGAGCCTTTCTTCTTCCAACTAAGTTGATAATCACAATTAGGAGTGCCATAATAAGATTTCTATGGTCTGGTACCATACACTCTAGGAAACTTGTTCTTATTGCCTTGCCTAAGCTTCATAGTGGATTGAGCATTAAGAGCCGTAAATTATGGAACACTATTGCCTTCTCCAAGCACTTTTTTAACTCGTTGAACAATTCAAACTCTGTTTGGGTGGCCTGGTCTAAAAACTATAACCTGAAAGCTGATGACTTTTGGAAAATGAATCTGAAGCCTGCTTCAAGTTGGATCTGAAAGCCATCCTTAAGATGAGGGTTTCTCTCCTTCCTCATGTCACCCTAAAGATTTCTAGATATGGTAAAGCCAAGTTTTGGTTATTTCGTTGGATTGAAAATAGGACCATCCTTCAAAACTGCCCGACTAATGATGAGATCATGTTAACGGGCATTCCCTTTCAGGCTAGGGCTGTGGATTATATCAAAGATGGACTCATTAAGCAGCTTGACTCGAGATGTGCTAATGTTAGTTCCTGATTGATGGAGTACTCCAATATTCCTTACACTTTGGCTGATAACGATGAATACTTATGGTCTTCTGGCTTGAAACATCACTCGACCAGTTTAGTTTACAAAACCATTGCTGCTCGTTCTGACAACATTAGGGTTCCTTGAAATGCTAGAGCTTTAAATTAATCTACCTATGAGAAACCAATTTTTTTCCCTTGGAGGGTCATAAAGAATGCCATACATACTCTTTATAACCTTGCTCGAAGAGGTATTCCAGTTACTGCCTCATGTACTTTCTACAAGAGTTTCCCTGAGTATAATCACCATTTATATTTTCACTGCTCCTTCACCTATTTCTTATGGAAGAAAGTGAAGCTCAGAGCTGGCTATGTGGTTCCTTTGCGTGATAATAAGGTGTAATGGGTTAACATTTATAGATCAACTACTTGGAAGAACTCTTCATCGTATGGCTTGCTTATGATTTTAAAGGTTTCTTCCTATATCATATTGAAGGGAAGAAAAGCTAGGATCTTTGGTGGGAAGTGCAAGAATAGGATGGAGCTATACTATAAAATATCTAATGGAATCTTCTCTACCTTGAAAGATTCTCCATATAAATTTCCCATTGTTATGATGGTGGGATGGAAGCATGTGTAGTTTTGTTGCCTGCTTTTGTTTTCCTTTCTCTGCTTCTTGTACTTTTTTATTTCTACCGTGTTCCTTTCCCTATAATTTCCTTTTAATAAAATGGTAGGGGTACATACAACCTGCTAGTCTTGCCAAAAAAAATATGTGTATACAAACCATATACAAATATTACGGTATATTTAAACATGCACACATGCGTGCACACTTAAGCATTTGTATTCTTTATATGCATTTGAATTTGTCATACGTATAGTTGCATATGAATTTATCATATGTATATAAAAGTAATATATATATGTATATACAATAGATATAAATCCCAATATCTATATTCATATATAGCAATACAAATGTTCATGTATTATTATTTATTATTTTATTTATATGTATTCCTTTGCAGTTTATAACCTATATGTCCATATGGTCTTTCTCATAACCAAATGTGATAAAACTAAAAACCTAATTAATTGTACACTTTTCACATTTTTGATTTGTTAATTTATATCCCATAAATAACAATATGACCTTTTACATACCTAAATGGTAGAACATAGGGGTGGGCGTGGGTCGGTTTGATGTGGTTTGGAGTTCAAACCGCTTCCGCACCGCATCAAACAGTTAATCAAAAATACAAACCATTATACCAATCCTTTAAACGGTTCGGTTTCGGTTCGGTCTAAATGTAAAATGGTTCGATTTCGGTCCGTTCTGGTTTGAACCCGTACTAAATATGAAATAAAAGAATTACTTCCATCAGTAATCAATTTACAAAGGCAACTGTGTGAAACTTTTACATTTAAAGGTTAAACCACACAATATTATACTGAAATGAAAGATTAGTTCTTAATTATATGAATATTTCAATTTGACATTTACCTATAAGTGAGATTTTTTTTGGTAGATTTACCAAACATCAACATTAATCAATATATAATCATAAAGGAAAATGACTAGAATAAGATTATAATTAGCGTTTATTCACAAACAAAATAAGATGAAAAATATTATACCAAACTATAACTTCCTCCGTTATGTCAGCGATTATTATTAACATAACAATAACATATGCTAAAAATAGAATGTACATCGATAGAATCTAAAATAAGATAGGAGTTGCTTATATTTTTATCATAAGATTACTAATATAAATTCTCGGTTCGGTTCGGTCCGGTTTAATATGGTTGGTTCAATCGTCCAAATCGCAACCGAACCGTATCGATGCAGGTCGGTCCGGTTTGGGGTATCAGCTTTGGTTAGAGGATTCGGTGCGGGTTTCCGCACCGCTTTTGCAGTCCGGTGCGAGCGGTTTCTGTATAAAGGTGCGGTTTATGCCCATCCCTGGTAGAACATAAATAATAATATTTCATGTATCACATTTAAGGAAATATGATTAAGACCATAAGGATGGTGTAGTTCTGAGAGCTATGGAAGTTGGTTATTGAACAATAAATGACCAACTTAGGAATTCGATTCGGATGATAGACCAAAATGTAAAGGAGCTTCGGAATAAGATGGTAAAGCTTGTGTGTCCAGTGGAGTGAAGATCGGGATGATTATACATGGGAACTAAGGGTATGGTCAAGAGGACTTATCCCATGTTGTTTGTTTAGATTGACACGTATGGTGCTATGTTTTGTTATAGACTATGTATATATATAATATTGTGATAGGTTTATGCATTGGATTGTTATACATTAATAAAAAGTATTTGTATTTATGCCATCGAAAACCTGACAGGAAAATGGAACTGCTAGTATTTAAACATAATTTTAAGGATAAGATTCAGAATGCCTGTAACACCCCATAAATTAATAAATAATTAACTAAATAATAAAAATGAGAGTGAAGATTTAAGTGGTTAAATTATGATACCGAATAATGAAATATGATAAGCATTTTTTGGGTGTACATTTACTTACTAAGATTATTATTTGATGAAACTTAATTGAAATGAATTAAATGAGGAAGAGGGGTAAATTGTCCATCGGCTAATCATTCATGGGAATTAAGATAACCACCTTCCCAATCCTCATTTCATTCTACTTACTTAAAATAAAAGCATAAGCTTTGAAGCATTTTAATGGTAGTGGCCTAAGAGAGAGAAAAGGAGAAGAAGAAGACAAAAGCTAAGGGAACTTGAAACATCAATTAACTAAGAAATCTAGGCATACAATGTAATCTCTAAAACTATTTTTCCTTTATTAATCTCTAGCAGTCAAAATAATGACGGATATTTCTTATTCTCCTTATAACCTAAATGATCTGAAAGTTTAATATGATGTTGGGAACACATTATTAGAGATGAGTCATGATTTATGGAATTCTACCATAAGCAAGTAAATTGATATGAGTTATTTAAGGATCGTTTATTATGGGATATGGCTGGAAATTTAGAGTTTTAGGAATTTTATGAAAATATAATGCATATATTTATTTTATAAGATTCCTAGATATAAAATGATTTCCAAGAGAAAATGCCCTTAACGAAGGGGATTTAGTAAGTGCCAGATACAAGTAATTGGGGCCCGAGGTAATTCAATTAAATAAAGTATTTAATAACTGGTCAATACACTTGTCTAGGTTGTGTGTTGAATGTATCAAAAAAGTCCGTAGTAATGGTAAGGAAGGATTAAGTCCAACAAATAAGTCGACACGTGTAAAAACTGTATTAGACACGTTGAAAACTGTTTCCAACATGGACCGATAGGTAGTACCGAAGATAATGGAGTGAATCGAGAGTAAATAAATAAGAACCTTAGGTACAAAGACGTAAGTAAAGAAGTTTAGAAATGCTAACCAGTAGGTAGTGATATTGAATCGAAGGTATTGGTTGGAGGCTGAAGGGGGGAATGACGATATAGAGGAATTTTAGGTAGAGGGGGTGATTTCTGGAATTTAGGGCTGAGATTCCTTATATTACTAAAATAAACTATGTCACGCTTCCCAAAATGAGCGATGGTAGTAATACTCTTCGCAAAATATTAAAACCAGAACTAATTAACCTCCGTAGGTAGCATGTTAAGATTAGAATGACCGAAACTAGTACTTGGAACATTGATGCGAATATAATAAAGTAGCTTAATGAATAGTTAAGTGAAAATCCTAAGGTATGACGGTTAAGTAGGAAGTGATGTTCGGTAGATGGCGTAAGGCCTGATGCGGAAGTCAAGAATCAAAACCATTGGAGTAATGCCTTAGCGGCATCCAAAAACAAATGCATAGGTGTAAGGTCTTATGGAAACCAAAACAAAAAGCATTATGCAAGGCCTAATGTGGTAATTGCAACCGAAAACTTTAGAGTAAGGCTTAGAGCAACATCCAAAACAAAAGTCATTGGCGTAAGGCCTGGAGTAGCGACCTAAGAAGCTCTATGTTTGATAGATGATACAAGGCTTGATGTGGCAGCCAAGAACTGGAAGCGAAGGATGCATAAGTCCTAAAGTGGAAACCAAAATACGAAGGCAAAGGTGTATGGCCAGGATGGAAACCGAATATGAAAGTGAAGTAGGTGTAAGGCTTGGAGTGGAAATTGAAACATTAAAATGAATATGTAAGGTGTAAGTGGAAAATGAGATTGACCGTGCAGTTAACAAAATTAAGGAAGAAATGAAGGCATAAGACCTTAGTAGCAAGCGAATTCTAACTCAATAACCTTTCATATTTTGTAGAAGGCATAAGGCCTCAGTGCAGCCAACTACAATATGTTTCATTTCTTGGTTAGAAAAGAAAACGATTACTAAATTACATGCCGAGATAAATGGCTATCGATTTCAGTTATGGCAAATTTGTACGGATAAGACCCTCGAGAAGGAAATAATGTTTTACACTTATGTTGAATATTGTTGAATTGTATGATATGTTATAGTGAGAGAAAAACTCATTCTGTGCTTTAGCATCTTTGTCTCACCATGTTTTATGTTTGGCTAGTATTCTTACTATTGTTTTTCCCGTAAACACATCGGTACTCATTTTAGTAGGTTGACTTCATAGGTTTAGACAAGATGCTTAAGGAAGAACGAATAAAGTGAGTTGATGACGAAGCAAGAGGCTTAGGTGTAATATTTATTATTTTGATTCCACTGTACTATGTGTTTATGTTAACATCTTAATTCGTATGTTGGGCAAAACACTATTAACTGTGACTGTATTATATTTTTGACCTCTATACGGGCAAGACTATGGGAACAATTTGAATACGTAAATTTGATGATGCTATGTAATATTTATTAACTGTTATTTTTACTTAAACAGTTACTATATAACTGATATCGTCCCTACCACCGAAAGACAATTCTAGTTTGACAACAACACGTTGGACTTCCATCTTTGGGTCTCTTAATGAGGGGTGTTACAACCTCAATCTAAAATTTTAGACTTTCGCCATAATTCTTATTTTCCGATCAAAACAAAAAAAGGGTTTTTATTTATGCTTCTTGCTTCCAACCTACTTAACACATTGTATACCGAATTCCAAATAAATAAGGATAACCATATACATACAATAGACAAAGACCTTATGGACCTAAGCCGAAGATACTTACCTAATAGTCATTGCTAACTGAATGACCAGAACATAGCATTTTTTTCTTCTTATCATGAGGTTTTTGATTATTACTAGTTTAACATGTGAGTTAGATCAATAGTTGAGTATATACCTTACTTTTGCCAACGACTGCTTATTGAGTGTGGTGTAGGATTGTAAAGCTTTTGAGAGCCCCGTGGGGTTCTGAGTAAATGGATAATTTATCAAGGAATCGTATAAGTTCATCTAACATAAGCATTCAATCATATATGCAATTAAATTTTGATTATTTAAGTAACCTTTCATTAACCAACATGGCAAATAATATGTATGTTGAAGGAATTATGTCAGGTCGTAGTAGGTTAAATGGGTGTATTTAAAAAAAATCAATGTTTAGATTTTATTGGGCTTATGAATTGTAAATTATTTAAGATCCAATCCAAGGTATTTTGAGAAAAATCTTTATTCTAGCAAATTTGATTATATAAAATGTTTAATTTATATAAGTTATGATATATAAGTGTATCAAATACACTTATATGTGTATAGTGCACGTGCAACATATAAGAAGTGTACATGGCAAATGTAACTGCATATAAATGCTAAGATTAACACTGTAATAGACACATTTGTCCCCTTGTATATGCTTTTGTTGTCTATTATTTTATTTAAAAATTATATATATATATATATAATAATTGTAGATATTTATTTAAATAGCTTTAACCAATTCAAAACATTTTGAATTAATATCTTAAAATATTATGTGTTAATTTAAAATTATATCTGGATAGAAGAAAATATTTATTTAGATATTTTAACAAATTCAAAACATTTTTAAATAATGTCTTAAAATAACTTATTATAATTTTAAAATTCAAGGTAAGATCGAGATATAAGTAAATATCTATTTTAAAATTTAACCTAAACTTACATAATTAATATATGTACATGTGTGTGTATTTATATATAAACTTTTTAAAAAAAATTCTTTTTTACTCGAAATTTACATACACACATGTATTAAATTTTAACTTAATATATGTATATATGTTAACTATTACTTTAAAAAAGTATATATTAAAAAATTATTACTTTTCTCTCGGCCAAAAGGGTATTGAGATTTTTTCCATAACAAATCCATATGGATTTGATAAAGGTTTTTTTATATTAAATAAATAAATATGTATATGTTAATAAATATTATATAAATAATTATTTTTGTCCAAACTGAAAATAAATATGTGCAAGATTTTATTTTGCAAAGCTAACCGAGCTGACTGGGACCCTACTAATTTATTGCATAACCAAGGAGAGAAAATAATCGTAACATAATATGATCCCAAAGAAATAATGGAAAATAGAAAAAACAACAGAGAGATAATTATAACTTGTAGTTATAAATTGACTCATCAAACTCATAATTTAAATATCGAATTCCAATTCTTATGGCATGTAAAATTTCAAACCAAATTTGCAAGTCAGCTTTGAATTTTCAATTGAAAACTCTCTCATTTCTTTATTTCCATATTTAGCTGATGAACTTTTTCAATATGAGTAACAAAAGTATGCTACCACCTTCTCTCCATCTCGTAGCCTTGTAGATAAGAACCAACTCCAAATTACTACATCTGCTTACATTAATTCTACTAATCTTAGACATGAACCTACACTACAGAGAATAAGTGAAAGGGAAGTGGAAAAATAGGTGCAAGTTGTCTTTAACATCATCATTGCAGAAAACACAAGCAGCCTCAACCATTACACCTTTGTTTATAAGATTTGCTTTAGTGTGTGTACTATTCATCAAAACTTTCCAAAGGAACAGATTATCACTTTCTCTGCAGTCACTATTCCAAATTCTTTTGTTTCAAGGGAAGGTAACCATATCATTATATCTAGAGATGCATTTATAAACAGTGGCAATGGAGTGATGTTTATTCATAAGAGACTAAACAACTCTTTCAACATCAAAAGTAGGATAGGGGTGTTGTTAAAGTACATGCCAATGTTTCTTATGAACTAGTTGCTTGAGTGAGGCAGAGTGAAAATCCCATCATGAATGCAGTCCCTTACATAAGCATTTTGGAATGCCAGACTATTTTCTATGTTGGAAAGTCAGCATGTCTTTAAGGATTATGCCATGTTGGGCCCAAGGGTCATCCCAGAACCTTGCATAACCAGATGCAGATTTTCAGGTTCTAATGTATGGGAGAAGAGACGACCTCAAGGAGAGGATGGCATACAACAGCCAACTGCAGTTTTATGGAATATCCATAAAGCAGAAGTTCTTACTACCAATGTTGTGCACATAGGTCCAATTTACCCACATATTGTTTCTCCTGCTCAACAGATTATCAAAGGGAGAAGTGAAGGCGGCTTTGTTCTAGTGGAATAGATTTTTTATACCAAGGCCACCATACTTTTTAGTTTTTTCAAGCTTGGAAAAAGTAATGGGAATAAGCTTTGTTGAGTGCATGTTGCTAGTTCAATAAAGTGGTCGGATAATTTCTTATCATGTATATTATTATTCTATAGAGGATGAAGGTCATGCACCAGTAACTAAACATGGAAAATATTATGGAGTTAACTAAAGTGAGCCTACCAGCTTGAGATAAGAATTTAGTGCTCCAACAGTTCATATACTTGGTAATCTTAGCATAGAGGCTCAAGCATTGGGAGGATGAAATTTTTGCAGTGGCAAGGGGAATGCCAAGGTAGGAGGATGTGTCAGTTAGACTTGGAGGTAAGTGAAGGATATGATATTATTAACAAATTTAGGAGAAACTCCAACTGAGAGAATATTGGACTTTTGAAAATTGATACTTAGGCCAGTTAGTTCATGGAATTCCAATAAGATGTCGAGAATGCACTTGATAGAACCAAAAGTAGGCTTGGTGAACATGATCACATCATCAACAAATATAAGAGCGTTGACCAAAGGGTTCTTGCATTTAGGGTGCAGTAGGTAGAGTTTGCTAGAAACACAATGATTTATCATACAAGCGGGGATTTCCATGACAAGAATGAACGGATAGGAGGACATTGGGCACCTTGCCTTATACCATGTTTGCTTTTGAATTATTCCACTGATTTTCCATTGAAGCATATAGGGAAGTTTGGGGAAGATAAGCAAGCATATATCCAAGCAACAAATGGCTTATCAATTCCTATTTTAGCCATAATTTTGACAATTGTAGTCCACTGCAACGAGTCAAAGGCTTTTTGATATCAAATTTTAGTATGGCCCTAGGAGATATGTTGGAACTATTTTAACCCTTAAGAAGTTCACGGGAGATTAGGACATTGTCCAAAATGCTTCTACCGGGCAAGAAGGCAGCTTGATTGTTAGAGATGAGGTCTGGAAGCACCATTTTAAGTCTTGAAGCAATAATGTTTGCAATACATCAGTAAATAATATTGCAACAAGAAATTTGATAAGTTTGGAAATTTTTGAAGAAATATAACCTTGCATTTCCTTTCAAACTCCTAGAATATATAACCTAATATACAATCAGTCATTCCAGGAAATATATCCTTATCAATCTCCTAAAATATATAACCCAATATACAACCAGTCATTCCAGAAAATATATCCTTATCAATCTCCTAAAATATATAACCAAATATACAACCAGTCATTCCAGGAAATATATCCTAATATAACGCATCATATCAAATATATCCTATTACCCCCCCTCAAGTTGGAGCATGCAAACCACAAATGCCTAAATTGCGTAATAAATAACCAAACTGTTGTCGACCAAGAGCCTTAGTCAAAATATCAGCTAACTGATGACCAATAGGTACATACGAAGCAGTAATATTTCCACCTTGTAACCCATCACGAACAAAGTGGCAATCAACATCAATATGCTTAGTGCGGTCATGAAACACCAGGTTCTTCGCAATATGCAAAGCAGATTGACTATCACAAAACAGCCGCATGGGCTTGGAATGAATCACACCAAGAGAACACAACAATGATTTTATCCACTTGAGTTCACAAGTAGCAACGGCTATAGAACGATATTCTACCCCCATAGATGAATGAGAAACAGTCGGTTGCTTCTTAATTTTCTAGGAAACAGGAGAGCGACCAAGAAGCACAAAATAACCAGACACTGAATGACGTGTCAAAGGACAAGCTGCCCAATCACTATCACAATATGCTGTCAACTGCATATCACTGGGATGAAGCAAAATACCTTGACCAGGTTGACTTTTAATATATCGTAAGACACGCATGGAAGCATCCCAATGTGCGACCTGAGGATTACTCAAAAAATGAGCGAGACCATGAACGGAATAACTCAACTTAGGTCGAGTAATAGAAAGATACACCAAGCACCCCACCAAACGCCTATATTGATCCGGATGCTCATAAGGATCATTCGTCGCATAAACCAACCGATGATTCCGTTCCATTGGTGTACCAATAGATTTACAACCTAACATACCCGTCTCTGTCAATATATCCAAAGCATACTTCCGTTGAGAAAGAAACAAACCCTTATCACCACGGGCTACTTCAATCCCAAGAAAACACACCAAGATCCTTCATATGAAAACACTTACTCAAGTATTGCTTGAACCTCAAGATCACATCATATGAGGAACCTACAATAATCAAATCATCCATATAAACTAGTACATGTAGAGAAACCTCATCCTGCTGATAACTAAATAATGAATAATCAGCATAGGATTGTGTAAAACCAAATTTCCTCAAAGCACTAGATAACTTAGCAAACCATTGCCGAGGAGCTTGGCGTAAACCATACAATGACTTGCATAACCGACATACTTTCCCAGGAGTAGGACTACCATAACCTGGGGGAAGCATCATATAGACCTCTTCCTCCAAATCATCATGAAGAAAAGCATTACATACTTCCATCTAATGCAATTCCCAGTTACGAGCAATAGCAACAACAAGAAAAATACGAACAGTACCCATCTTAGCAACTGGAGCGAAAGTTTCATTATAATCAATACCAGCAACCTGCCTATTACCATACACAACCAAACGTCCCTTAAGAGCTCAAGATCACCATTAGCACGTTGCTTTATTTTAAAAACCCAACCACTACCAATAGCCTTCTTACCAGGTGGCAAATCCTCTAATGTCCACGTGCCATTCTGTTAAAGTGCATCAATCTCCTCTTTCATTGCCTGACGCCAACCTGCATCCTGAACGGCCTCTTTAAAGGAAGTAGGCTCTTTTTGAGATGTCATTGCTGCTAAAAATGCTTATGTCTCATAAAAAATTTATCATAATTCACACAACAAGCTATACTTAAAGGTTTACCTGAGCAATAAGACGGAGTAGGAGAAGCAGTACGGGGGTCTATCTTGCACAAACTGTGTTAGTAACATATCCTCGAAGACGAGATGAGGGAAGCTTGATGCGGTGCCCACGACCAAGATTATCACCATTTAAATCAATGCTTGAATTCTCCCTAGACTCCATACCATCTAAATTAACTCCCGTATTCCCCCTCGACTCCATACCATCACACTCGTGTATACAAGGCTACTGGGCAGAAAACTCCACGGCTACCCCAGCGGACTGGTTTGCTGCCTGCTTCTCACTCACACCACCTCTATCTTCAACTATCACATCCTCTATGATCTTGACATCTCATGCATTACCCAAATCATACATAACACCCAACTCGTCATAATCATCAAACACACCATTCGTGGAATTCTGGGATAGAAACTGATTCAATTGCTCATTGGGGGAGGTGGAAAAGGAATCATGGGTAGAAAAAGGAAAGACATGCTCAATAAATTGTACATCACGACTAATAAAATACACATGAGCATCTAAATCATACAAATGCCACCCCTTTTGACCCTAAGGATAACCAACAAAGGTACATCTCCTAGAATGAGGGCCAAATTTATTCTTAACATATGGCTGATTCACAACATAGCAAAGACGCCCAAATACCTTTAAAGAAGACATACTAGGTGGACTCCCAAAAAGCATTTCATAGGGAGTTTTACCATCCAAAACAGGAGTGGGAATCCGATGAATAAGGTGATCTGCAGTTAAGACACACTCCCTCCAAAAATCAATAGGTAAGTTAGCTTGAAAGCGCAGAGAACGAGCAACATTTAGAACATGTTTATGTCTACTCTACCATTTTGTTGGGTAGTATCGACACAAGAGGTTTGATGCAAGGTGCCTTGTTGAGCAAAAAAATCCTTTAAACATTTAAATTCTTGTCCATTATCTACGCAAAACCTTCACTGGCCCATTAAACTGCATTTTGACCATAGCAAAGAAGTTTGGAATCAATTCGCCAACTTCGTATTTACCGACCATTAAATATATCCATGTAGCATGAGAAAAATCGTCAACTATGGTCAAAAAATAATGAGCTCCACAACTAGAAGCAACACGATAAGGACCCCAAATATCACAATGTATTAAATCAAACAAATTAGTTTCTTTACTTGTACTTAATGGAAAAGAGTTACAAGGCTATTTAGCCATAAAAAACATCACAATTGTGATCACAAAATTTATTTGTACTACTAGTACTACTACTTCCAACAGGTAATAAAGAACGGACCACTTTCAGGGAAGGATGACCCAACCATCTATGCCATAACTGAGTAGAGTCTGCAACTGTGGAGTTATTTGCTTGAATACTACGAACTAGTCAGAAGAGATAGACCCTATTACATTGCTCCCCTATGCCAATCAGGTTCTTCAAACTCTGGTCCTGAATAGTGCATAGCTTGTTAGTGAAAATACAATAATTTTTTGTTTTTCAAGCAACTGATACACAGACAGCAAATTGCAATTAAGGGTAGGTACATATAAAGCATTATCAAGAATTAAGTCATGGCTTAATTTAATATGGCCTTCTTTAGTGGCAGTGTCATGTTTTCCATTTGGAAAACCAACGGGTTCTGAAGCAATTTCTTTGATATCAACAAACAAGTCAAGATTACCCGACATATGGTTTGAAGCTCCATTATCAACAATCCATTGGTCCGAAAATTTATTACCATGCAACTTTGGAGTAGAAGACATGGCTGAGGAAGTCTTAAGAGCTGCAATGAGCTGCTGCATTTGCGCATCAGTGAGAGTGGGTAACGAAGCACGATCCACCTCATTCATCGCAAAATCAAATTTTGTCTATACCGTGAAAAAGAAAGCAAACCTCCGATTGAAACACGGGCACACACCATAAATCCACGGCACACAAAACTATTTTTTTGGAATACGGACCATGAACCAGAAAAAGAGAAAAATAACTATTTTTTGTGCCTTAACTTAGGAGGCTCTAATACCATGATAAGTTCAGGAAATTTTTGGCGAAAGATAACCTTGAATTTCCATTCAAACTCCTAGAATATATAACCCAATATACAATCAGTCATTTCAGAAAATATATCCTTATCAATCTCCTAAAATATATAACTCAATATACAACCAGTCATTCCGCGAAATATATCCTTATCAATCTCCTAAAATATATAACCAAATATACAACCAGTCATTCTAGGAAATATATCCTAATATGACCCATCATATCAAATATATCCTATTACAATTGGCCTGAAGGTAGTGACATCATGAGGATTATCATTTTTAGGCACAAGAGTTAAGTTGGTAGCATTTATACTGTTAGGATGTTTGTAGTTGTAGAATTTTTTTTCATACCTTTACATAAGTCCTTAGAAACTATATCCCAAGCGGTGATAAAGAAGATAGAGTTAAAACCATCAGGGCCACACATGAGTTTTTATTCATATTGAATAAGCGGTCTTTAAAATCCTCAGAAATGACACAATAGAATAAACTGATGTTGGCCAGAGTTCAGGGTTGGCAGGGCAATGTTGGATAGAATATTGTGGTCAAAAAAGAAGTTGTTGGAGTTGCCAAGCAAATCAGAAAAATAATTTATGAAAGCATCTTCAATTTGATCAGGAGAGCCAACAGTATTACCGTGCTGATCAACTACGTTGTGTATGTGTGATTTCGCTTGTTTCATCTTAAGAGAAGCATGGTAGAATCCAGTGTGTCCATCTAATAGGATATATGTGATATGATGGGTTATATTAATATAACCCATCATATCAAATATATCCTATTACCTTCACCAAAAGCTTTCCATTTTTGATCTAGCTGCTGCCTTTTCATATTGGCCTCAATAGAGAATGCAGTGTTGTATTGAGACTTAAGTTTAAGTTCAAATTTGGGTGCAACGGTGTCATGAGGTTTAGAATGAAGTTGGATAGGACAAGTTCAAGCTTAGACTTTGATTTGGAAGAAAGAAGAGCTCCATTGCCAAATTTTCCTTTAGACCAGATCTGAAGAGCATTTTTAAACGCCTTCAACTTTTTCTCAAAATCATACATGGGGTTACCGAAGAAATTTTAGACCAAGCATTACAAATAATAGGTAAAAAGTTACTATCATGTATCCAAGCATTAAAAATTTAAAAGATGATTTCTTTTCCACGGTTTCAATTCCAGAGGAGATAATTTGAGGAGAGTGGTTTGAGAGCAAGGAAGGGGGAATTGATGGTCATTTGGTGAGGGTGGCATAGTTGCAAAATGCATTGTCGATTTTGCTCATGGTTCTGATTCCACTATGGCCACAATTGTTCCAAGAGAACAGAGAACCAATGTAGGGTATTTGAAGAAGGCTGGAAGAATATATAAAATCATTGAGGGGAGATATTTCAGTGAGGGAGACAGGGTTACCACCTACCCTATCCTCAATACCAAGAAGGTGGTTGAAATCACCAATGTCAAACGAAGGGTGGGTAGCTTAAGAGAAGCGAGGAAGTCAGTCAAGGAGGAGCTGCTTGTAGTTGCAGTGGTTATCTACATAAATGAATGTTAAGTAGAAGGATGTAGAAATGGGGAGATAAATGATATGGGAGTGGATAAATAGCATGTGAGAGAGGATAGGGAGAGGTTGAAGATGGTTAGATCATGTAGAATCATTATACGACCATAAAGGGATTCATGTAAGTTGTGGTTCAGAGTCCAAAGAGGGTTAATGATGTTAGCCGCTCTAATTGTTAAAGAATAACTGAACTTAGTTTCAAGAATAGCAAGTAAGTGCAAGTTGTGAGATTTGATTGTGTCCTTTATCATGTCAAGCTTCTTGTTCTTTTGAGCACATGTTATATTCCATGCACAAAGTTGTGTAACATAAGGAACTATTGGGAGATGGTACAGGTAAGATTTCTACTGCTCCTCATTGAAGGAGAATTACCAGATTTGTAATCTAGGCTGAAGGTAATACGTATGTAAGTTTATTTTAAATAATCTATATATACAATATTGTTATATACATAAATATTTACATATATTACACTACAAAATTATTAAATTTATTTATGATTAGCATTAAATTTCAAAAGTGATAAATATAAATTTAAATGTGGTGGTCGAAAATAAAAAAGTTACGTTATAGTGTTTTCATATGTTTTTCTTAAATAATTTGAATTATGTACATACAATTAGACAACGTAAGCTATATACAAATTTGTTGTAATAATATCAATCTAAGCAACATAAACATGACAATCAACATACACAGTAATAATAATTGTTGAAAATGAAATGTTACCAAATTTGCAGCCTATGATTAGCATCTTGAAAGATGAATCTACTTCTCAGATCCGATCGGACCACCTCTAGTAAATTGTAGTAGCTCAAACGCAAATACCACTCTTCTTTAATTGATTTTGGTTGAATTTATTTTGGAATTTAATGGCTCTAGGCATTTTTAATTTTCGGCTAAGATAGAGGGTTAGAAGAGGGAACAAATGAATAAAAGAAGGGAGTTTAAATATGCATTAAGATAGAGAAAAAAGTGAAGATCTGAGATCCTTTGTTCAATCTTTCTTTTTACCAAATCAATTTCGCATTTTCTGTATTTAAATATCCCACCTCCTTTTAGCTGGCCAAAACATAGGCATAATGGACCTAAAAAAATTCTTAACCCCGTTCAGTATTTTATTAATTTAAATCAAATTTAAATATTTATCAATATCTTATATCAATATGTACATGTAATTTTTATATACACTAGCATCTGGGCATCTACAACATTAGGTTTCATGCAAGCTCATTAAAATAACAACCTAAAGCTATTAGCCTTCAAAAACATTCTCAATCCCTCAAATATTTTCACTTGTACTAGCTCATCTAAAGCTGCTCTCAAGTCTCAAAGAATAAATTTTCAGTTATTAGCCTTGTAATACCATAATGAACTAAGATTATGCTGATGTGTTTACGTTTTTGCTCGTAATTTGATCATCTATGTGATGATCCCTTGCCTTTTCACTTGTACAATTTTTTTTCTCATATCAAAGTAATAATTATTACTAATGAGTGTTCTCCTCTTTTCGAGGACCACTCTGATAGAGTTAGGAGTATTCCTTATGGGCAATTATGTAACTTATTACATATATCTAACTTAATAACCAATTTTGTTTGAAATAAAAGGTATTTTCTTTTTATTATATACTTGATATAATGTTTTATATTAATTAAATAATTATATTAAAAGTACGTTTAATAGAAAATTCATAAATGGTACGTTTTGTGATAATAACTGTGAGTAATTTATCACAATGAAAATAAATATACCGTTTTAAATATTCCTATTCAAGATGTATCAAGACTGAATATTGATACATCCGTTGAGACTAGAACGTTAGAAGGTATATATATATATATATATTTCTAAATCATAAGTAAACAATACACCACTAATTGTTAATGATGTACTTGTGTTAAAATCAGCCTTAGTTGTTTTAACACTCGACGTTGGATTTGTAAATGATGTCTTTATATACTAAGCATAATAGATAATAGGAATATCCCAAACTATATGCAAGGACACCTTATTAAAATGTTTAATACAGAACATGTACGATGGATTTCTTATGCATTGGTAATAGGAATTATCATACATGTTATGTTGCCTACAACATCATGATTATTTAAATATTTGATACATGAAGCAAATAAAAAATCCAAATATATATCACTAAATGGTTGTTTGAGGTGTTCTTACGTATTTATGAAACACTATAGAGTTGTTTACAAAAGCAATGAACTTCTTATGAAAGAGTGTTCGGACTCAAAATTTCATAAGTGATATTTGGTATAATATGTAAATAATAAATTCAAGTTAGAACCTTTAAGTTGGAAATGTTCCAAATGAAAGACTATGGTCGATTCAATGAAAATGGCTAAGTACATCGCCTTGAATATGGCCATAATAAAAACAATGAATATAAATATAAGTGCATATATTTATAGCTGAGCCGAGGGTGATTCCAAATGTTGAGAATCCTATAATATTGTTATATGATGACAATGTCATGATATAGTTCATAACATAAATTATAGCTCACTAGAAGTCGAGAGATATACTTTGAGTTGTTCTATATGATAAACAGATTATCAGCATCAGGGAGAGTTGACTGATAGAGTATATAATTGAAGCATAATAGCAAACCCGTTCGTGGAGGGACCGGCCGATTAATTTTGAGGAAATCGATTGGAGAAGTTGGAATAAGATTCCATAATTGACGCCAAGTGCGAGTAGGAGATTGATAGAGTTAGGGGTATATTCTAGGGTAATTATGTAATTTGTTACATATATCTAACTAGATAACCAATATTTTTGAAATAAAAGATGTTTTCCTTCTATTATATACTTAATATAATGTGTTGTATCAATCAATTTAATTAATACTATATTTAATAGAAAATGCATAAATGGTATGTTTTGTAATGGAAGTTACAAAATGTTGTAACCGTGAGTAATTTATCACAATGAAAATAAAAATACCTTTTTAAATATTCCTTATCAAGATGTATCAATACTAGATATTGATACATCCGTCAAGACTAGAGCATGTAGCACTAAGGGGTTATGTACAAATAGTTATTGGATAATTATGAAATAACTCACTTGATAATTTTCTGTTGGCTAATATAACTCAGGTCAAACATAAAATATTGATGTGATTGATTTACATAGTTCTCTCGACTTGAAAATACGATTAATCATCGAGAAATGAATCAAAGAGATCGTCACCCACTTTGCCTGCATAAAAAAGGGAAAGGCGCTTTCAAAAAAAATTAAAAACTCTATTGTCGATCTTATCAAACTATACCCATAGGTTTATCTATAGATGAAGAGAATTTAAAGATGGAATAGGAGAAGTTATACTATTGCATAGGAAATTTTATTTGAGCAGTAAAGGCTCAATGAAGAACAACATTAACTTCCTCTTGTCTTCACCCAAATCCAGGATGTTATTCCTACAAGATACAAACGAATTAGTAGCTTCAGTAGAAAATAAAAGCCGATTAGGATATGGATGGAAGGAAGAAGGAAAGTTATCGAAATTCGAAATAAAAAAGCATCAGTCGTTCCATTTTTAGGTCTTACAAGGAACGGAGGTAAGAACAGATTTTTTTTGCTTGGGCATAACAAAACTCAAAATCCCCCTTAAAAGGTCTCTGATGAATGTCAACTAGAAATTGGAGTTCTTCACATGTAGAGGGAGTGTATTTCTCAACATAAAGAATGAATGTAGCAATAAAAAAGGAATAAAGATACAGAAGCCATGAACGAAGGCAATCCCAATGGCATTAAGCTATTCGTGAAGGATTTGGTTAAGGGTTAGTTAGAGTCCACATCGAATATATTTGGGTGAAATAGAAATGAAACTGGTTGGAGACGTGTGAATACGTTCATGAGGCTCTGATACCCTATCCACATAACCCTCAAACCCGATATGAATGAGAATACTCCAATTTCTCCTAATTCGGTTACCCTAAATGGTAGAGAAAGGAAAGAATCTAGATAGTACTGCGCCAGAATCTTGAGTCGGTTGCAGCACATAAAAACTACGCTACTCCACTGATTATAGCTTCGGCACTATGATACTGCGTCGAAAGCATGAGATGGCCATAAAGTATATAACTGATCTACAAACCTAGCACTCACCTCGATTGACCAAACTATTGCATAGTTTTCAAATACCAAGTACGAAGGCTATATCGCAAGCCCAAAAAAGTAAACCTTAAATGAAATGGAACCACGACACGATCTTTGAGTAAAAATAAGACGAGGAGATTGTGCCACAGTGTAATGACCTGTAATTTTTAACGTTTCGAATACAAATATTTAATTTATTTAAATATTCAAAATTGATTCGAATATAGCATATAATAAGAAAATTGATTTTTAATAAACCGACTTGATCTTTAATGACATTTTTTAAAAGGAATTTATAGAATTTTTCCATAATTTTTAATTTGGAAAATATATAAATTTTCGTTTGACACATTTTGCGGAAAATGTTGGTGTTTTTGAAACTACATGGAATAAGTCAACCTGTGTATTCTTATGTTGTTTTGTGATCATGTTGCATTGTTTTGTGCAATCATATTTTTATTTTTGTCATTCCAGGTGTGTACGCGAGGCAAAGTACCGGAAATCGAAGCTTGTCCCCTTTTCTTTATAAACCAAGACAGCTTTATTTTTCTCGTGCATGGCGCCAAGAAAAGTGGATCATGGGTTTTAGGTAATATTATCATTTCGTTTTCCTGTCTATGTCAACTCAACACATACACAACACCCAACTCATTTTTCTGCTTCCTTTTTTCCTTTATTTTTCCTATTAATGGAAGAAAACACTCCTCTCCACTTCAAAAATATCTATCTCTAGATCTAACAACATTTTGACAAAACTTCTAACTACAAACTAGTTCATTATTGTCCCAAGTATTTTCTAAAAATAGTCGCTCGTCATTTCATCGAGTGTGGTGGTGGGAATTGGTCGACAACGGTGCTGGTTGAATATTGGCGGTTTTTCGACGAACTCGATTTAGAGATCAGAGTGCATAGTCATGTTCATCATTGCAAGAGATGATTTTTAAATCTATTCGCTCGATTTTAAGAGGTTGGGGTTAAGTCTTTGGGGTGCGGGGATCATTTTTTGATCATCTTGTGATTGCCAATGTTATAGGCGGCTAGGGGAGAGATGTGCGGCATCGAAGTGAAGCTTAGGTTAAGACAAGGTTATGGGCAGAGATTGCAGCGGTCCGGTGTGATAGAGTTAGTGGTATGCCATCGCGATAATTATGTAATTTATTAAGTATATCTAACTTGATAATCAATCTTGTTTGAAATAAAAGGTGTTTTGTCTTTCTATTATACACTTAAATATAATATGTTATATTAATTAATTAATTTAGTGAAAAGTATATTTAATTGAAAATCCATAAGTGGTACATTTTGTGATTGTAATTACAAAGTGTTGTAACCGTGAGCTTATCATAATGAAAATAAGTATACCATTTTAAACGTTTCCAGTCAAGATGCATCGAGACTGGATATCGATATATCCATTGAGACTACAGAATGTAGCACTCTCTAAATGTTGGATATTGTATTGCTCATTGTTGTTAGGGGCACAAAGGGGTCATGTACAAATAGTTATTGGATAAATATGGAACAATTTACTCGATAGTTTTTTATTGGTTAATATAACTAAGGTCAAATAGAAAATATCGATGTAGCGGATTTACAAAGTTACCTTGATTTTAGAATACCGTGGATCTTCAATATGAAATCTCTGCTTTGATTATTGTCAAATCATGGCCAGATGTTCCATCAAGTGACTATATTTGGGTCGAGTGGAAGTATTGGAAGTGAAGCACAACTCAAGAGAGGATTCGCCTCCTCGGTTATAGTAACTCAAACCAACTCAAAGAAAAAATCTCTGGCCAGAGCATTTATCATTGTTGTACCAAGGACTTTGTGATTGGACTATAGAGTTGAATATGGATGATACTGGAATTTTGACCATAACCAAATTCCACAAGTCCAAAAGTGATATAGTTTTGATGAAGAGAATTAGCGAAAAAAATGCCACAATTGGGTAATTCTTAATAAAGTGAAATTGGATTTTACCGAAACTAAGTAAGCGATAAATTTAGCCGTAATATCACACTATCTACTAAGAAATGCGTGAATGTTAACATTTGAATAGTTCGATGTTAATCGCTAACCGAATTTGCCCCCAAGAGTTCCACAATCGAAATGATGAAATCTCTTTAGACCAAATGATTTAATTAGTTTATAACTATTATAAATTAATTAAAGTAATTAATATTTATGAGATATTAACTATGAAATTTGAATATGATTTGAGGAATAAATATTATTGTATATTTATAATAGTTACAAACATATATATCGATATGCGATATCAATAGGTAGATAAATTAGATTTAATTAATAATGTTTATTTGGGCTTCAATGGGTTTAAAGCCCATAAAAAGGGCTACAAATTTCAACCAAAAAGGATGCGAGGAAGGCTAAAAAATAGGCTAGGGGTAGTTTTGATGGATGGCTCAGATTTGGAGAAAAAGGTAAGAGATATGATCCATCTTTCGCTCTCTTCCTTCCATTATAAAAGGACTCCTAACGCTAATGCAAAAATAAATTGATGCCTCCTTTATCATCTTATAGTCAAAATTTATCCCTCTATATACTCCATTAAAACTTAAATCTAATCAATTCAAATCAAAAGCTATTTGATCACAAAGGGTCTGCGGTTCTAGGACTAGCAATCTGACAAATCAAGAAGTTTTCTAAGGGAGAAGGACTCATCATTGCAAGGTGGACTTGAGGGCATTTGTTTTAGGTAAGTGTTCAGTTTGTATACATGATGTATCACCTATGTATAAATGTATACTATTCATGTATATACATATATTACTATTTCTATATTGTTAGTTACGTAAGATTCCTATAGGTATTGTTGTTGTCACATATTGATTAGTTATGTGTATTTGTTTATAAAATAAAATAAAATTTACAATTTTTCCATAAGGATCTGATACACATAGCTGAAATTATTATTTTTAATTATTTATATTTTATTAATTAATATATATACACACATATGGCATCCCAAAATCGGCTAAGTATGGATTAATGTTTCCCTTAGGCAGAAGATTGGTATATATCCCTTCTCTTGGGCAGTGGATCTATATATATCCTTCCTCTAGGCAGGGGACCAGATCAAATTAGCATGGCTATGGACACTTAACTCAGCAGCTCAACTCAACGGAAGTTGATCGATATCTCCAATTTTCACCTAGGCAACATTGTAGAACAACTCAAAAACATGGAGCTAGCATTGAAAGGGACCCACCATATGGGTTGCCGACCCCAATACTCTAGTATTTGGGATCGCTGCCAACCAGAAAGGCCCGAATAGGCCCCATTTTTCTTGGAGGGGTTTGTCTTGGTCTTATGTTTTCGCATGCTGATTTTCAACTGGATATTTGCATGTCTTCTCCCATAAATATAGAATCATTGGTTGATGGAAAGGGATCTTCTCCTCTTCGGGCTCTCTTACCTACATTCTACCATTTTTATTAATTGGATTCAATTGTAACTGTAATCAACAATATAAATACAAAGGAAAAACCTTTGGAGACGACTTAGGCCGAAGTATGCCAAACCACTATAAAATTTCATATGTTCATTTCTTCCCGTTTTAATTTTCTATTCTTCATATTTTATTCTCTACTTCACTATGTTTGGAGTTTGTTATTGGATTTGCAATGCTTTCATGCTATTTGGGTGCTGGCGGCCATTTTTTATGCCATCGTTTTAGTGCTTTCACTGAGAAGATTTGCACCCGTAATTTTAGACGCTAGGATCTTGGATTTGGAAGCTTAGGCACTTGGATTTAGAAAGCAGTGGGTAGGAAATCAACAAGGAGACCATTAACAGATAGGAGTCAACATGAAGGGAGTTAGGAGGCATCCGTGGGAGCTGGAGCTAATCAACCCTACGTCTACATTGCTAGAAACGAGATGGAGACTATGATGGAGGCAATGCAGGAGCAGATGATGAAGAGGCAAGAGGAGATGATGTAGAGTTTCCTCAAGCAAATTAGAAAGGCTAGATCATAGATACTATCGATCTAGATTAAGGAGTTGGAGAAGCAGTGGTTGTAGAAAGTCAGAATCAAGAGCATGGAAATAGAGCTAAAATGCAGGAGAATGGAACGAAGCAGCCGGAGGAAAACTCCAAGCAAGCAGAAGGGATCGAAACCGATCCCCCTAGAAGGATTGACACCGATCCCCTAGGTTTTGGGAGCATGCCCCTAGGTCAGGCTGTCGAATGTCGGTAGGCCAGTGGTCGGTGCTGTGTAGTTTGATTCGGATCGGAATGTGATTGCACGTCTTAAGGAGTCCGCTTTGGAATACCTTCATGGATTTATGGGGCATGATGATAATATGAATTGGGGGACACCAATGGATGATAATAAAAGGATGGTTGAGCTGATACAATGGATAATGAGAGGTAGATTGTCCAACAGGAGTCTGAAACATGTCAATCGGAGTCCGTTCACTTTGAATATCAGGCAAGTTATGAACCTACCGGAGTTTAAATTACCAATACTAGAGGTGTACGACAGACGGTTGGACCATACAGGAAACTTGATGAGGTATATCCGGCATATGGAAGTGATACAGGCATCGGAGGAAGCTATGGTAAGGTGTTTTCCACTTTATTTAACGGGGTTAGCTGCACTCTGGTTTAGACAGTTGGAGAAAGGTTCAATCAAAACATGGAATGAGTTGGTAGATCGATTCATAAGGCAGTTTAGGGTCCACATGTTGAGACCCAAGAGCATAATAACGTTGGAAACGCTAAAGAAAAGAACAGAAGAATCCCTGAGTAGTTTCTTAACATAGTTTAATGCAGCAATTGCTTCGATTGATCGGTCGGATCCATCGATGGTCTTAATGGCGATGGTATCTAGGATTGCCGATGGTACGAATTTTAAGATTTCATTGGAGTGGGATTCACCAATGGGTCTCCGGGAATTTTTCCTTGAAGCTGAGAGGTTCCTATAGCAGAAGGACGCATGAATCGAAAAATAGGAAGTGAATGTTGTGCGACGTGAAGGACCATCTAGAGAAGGGTCCAAGAAGGGCAAGGGAAAAAGGAATCTAGACGATGGTTATGATGAATCAAAAAGGCAAAGAAAAGAATAGGAACCGGTGTTCTCTAGTTATTCAGATTTGGTGGAAAGATTGAAACGGAATTATCTCGACACAAGGGGGATACTCACCTATCAAAAACTATAAAGGAGGGATCCTAGGGAGCGGTAAGTAGATCCAAAGAGTGTTGCCTATTGCATGAACTGCATGGGCATACCAGGATGAATGCAACCACTTACGGGATATGGTTAAGGAACACGTCAGGGATCGCAAGCTACCATAATATGTAAGGACTCGGGCTACGGCAGTGAAGCAGGAGCGGCCAACCATCCATATTGTAACATTCCTGTTTTTAAACAAATTTAAATTTATAATTAATTTAATTCCAAGATTTAATTAAGAATTAATTTGGTAAATTAATATATAATTTTGATTAAATTATGAATAAAATATGTATTTATAAAAAAAACTAATAATAGTTTGTTTTGTAAGATATTAAATATATTTGGAAGATGTATTATTTTTCAAAAGAATTAACGTATTAATTTTCAAAATATTGTTTTTAAGATAAATTCTCTTATATAAATAAATGTGGCTATTTGTTAATATGTAACCAAATTTTTTAAAATCATTCTTTCTTTTTAAAAGTTGTACAAAAATAAATGATAAAAAAATGCATGAATGAAAGATTTATAAAATATATGTATATAAATATGTGAGCTGAATTAAAGATTTAAAAAAAATTTATAAAAAAAATTATATTTAAACTAAGGAGTTAAATATGATTTGTATATATATATTAAACATTAAGGATAGGATTCATAAATCAATAAAAATATGATACAATGACTTGGATTTAAAATTTTAAAACAAGTATGAGTATAAAATATTTACTTTTTGAAATTTAATGAATGTATCGTAAAAAAAAATTGATTTAATAAATAAATTTATAAAAGCTTTATAAACCAAGAAATGTACTTGTGTATGATTTATTTGTTGAATGTACAAATTGTTTAAAATTCATTTCTCTTTAAAAATAGTAAAAGTAAAATAAATATAAATGTATGTAAATGACTTGTAGATAAATTTATAAAAAAAAGTTTTAAAAACATAAAGCATGTTTTATAAAATTAAAATAAGTTAAGAATTTAAAACAAAGTTATAAATTAGTCTTGTACATATTAAAGCTAAAGAAAGTAAAATATGAAGTATACTACATAAACTTATGTAAATATATTAACATGAAGGTTTAAAAAAATGTATAAATTAATTGTAATAAGGGTTTAAACACAAAATAGATGTAAATGACATTTGTGAGGTAAGGACAAAGAATTTATACAAGTGTTAGCAAGAATATTAACAAGTGGCATTTAATTTTTTTTCTTTTAAATTTAAATGTAAATAACATACAAAAGAGAAATCAGGCCATTTTATTTCAAACATTGGAAAATATGAAACAAAGTAATTCAAAGAACTCAAAGAAAAATTTAATTCAAAACCTAAAAGAAGATCAGAGTCCAAACTGCAACTTGATTTGGAGTAATTCAAAGTAAAGGTCTAAGCAGAAGTGCAAACAAAACTCAAATCTGAAGCAATTTTCAAAACCTAGAAACATCATAGTATAATGAAAAGAACAGGTCTCGGTTGAAATCAAGTATCAGAGCAGATTTTAATATAAGCTAAGATGCAAATCAGTGAGCATGCGAATTCAAATAAGCAGATCAGGCAAAGATCAAAGTTTTAAGCAATTTCCAGTTCAATTGCAGGCACAAATTTATTCGCTGTCTCTGTTCTATCCAATTGACAGGTGAGCAAATTCATTTTTCCCTGATTTATCTTGATGATTCCTGAGTTATGATAATAAGATGTGGTTGAATGATGGTGTGTACTTGCTTGCATGTCTATATATATGCTAATGACTGAGTGTACATTCCTGTATATATGAAAATTGATCCTGTTCTTAGTTACAGGGTTCCAAATCTAAGCTTTAAATTCAAATTCACTTTGTATAATCAATATTAAGCTTAGAACTTTGAAGAGAAAATGTTTATAACAACATAAACTTATTTTTAAAAATAATCACAAGTAAAAATATGTGATAAAAAATTCAAAATTTTGAAAATACAGAGGAAACCAATGACAGGCCAAATATTCGACTATCTGGGAATTTGAATTTGGTTATATAAACAAAATTGTATTGAAAAATGATGAATTTAAGTAATGATTTCAAGATTTTTAAATTTGTAAAACTTGGGAATTCTCGAGTTTATCAAATGTGGTACCTTCATCAATACTGGTAAATGGCGATGAGTGGAAAATCAAGATTGTTGCTGGAGGTAGATTGTAAGTAGGGTTGTTCAAGAAAAATAGTGGAGGATTTTTTTTATGATCGTGGTGACCAGAGATTGATGAACTAAGGTTTAGATAGTAGGTTCTTTCGTTGATGATGTTCGAATTAATATGGCTCAAATGGTGGATCGGAAGATGGCGGAGTGGGTTGAATCGTTGCATTGAGGTATGATGAAGTTCGGGGCGCGATGGCGAGTTCATCGGTGGACAAGGCGATGGCCAGAGATGGGTTGTCAATCAAATGTTGTTTCCAGTCAGGCACCTGACCACCTCGTTTTCGATAGGAAAGGTCGATTGAAAATTTTGGGAGCGTGGGTCATCGGCAAGGTCAATGGCAACTTGTGGGGGGTTGCGGCAGTGTACAAAGATGGTCGGGGTGCTGTGCAAGGTGCACGGTGCCATTCGTATCCGATGGTTATTTGAGAAGCTTGGGAATGATAGGAAGGAGATCGAACATGAGAAAATAGAGGATGGGTTTGAGTTTGACTTCGGGGCATTTGCGTGTGATTAGCTGGCAACAAGTTTGAAATTTAAACCGAAGTTTTTAAAGGGGAAGAAGAAAAAAAAAGAACGACTTGCTCGAGTTTGTACTCGAGAAATATGAGGGTCGTGCTCGAGTTTTCATGTGCTTAGCTCGGGTTTGCTGATGTATACAAAACCGTTTTAAATTTTTTTTGAAGAAAATTAAGTTATTTGTTAAAACCAATTCTCTTTTTATATTAGATGTTATCTAAGTTCTTAAAATTGGTTAAGAAGGTTTTTGAATAAATGGTTTTAATTAACCAAATTTTAAATGTTTAAAATATACCTAAACTTCTATTTGAAAGTTTATATTAAATAAACCTAATAATATTTAAAGAAGTTAATTAATATAAAGGATGTTTTAAATTGTTAATTAACTTTCAAAGTTTAAGTTACATATTTGTTAAAGGAAATTTATTATTTGAGGTTAATTACTTAAATAGAGTAATTAAGATAAATTAATTAATGATTTAAATTTGGTTAATCCAGTAATTTATGAAAAATTAATTTAATATAATTACTTAATGATGGTAGTTAAGAGTGGATAATTTATGATCAAAGATTGATTAATTAAATAATTTAAAGGTTAATTTAATTAATTTATGAGATTTATTAATTAAGGTAATTAATTTGAGAATAATTAATAATAAAAGGGTAATAAATTAAGAAAAGTAATTAGGGGAAGATTAATTAATGAAAGTGATTAAGATTTAATTAATTGTAATTAATGATCAATTAATCGTTGATTTAAAAATTTAATTAAAGGCTAATTAATAAATTAATAATTGAAGGTGAATTAATTTCTAATTTATTAAGGTAATTAATTAAGGTAAATAAATTGCTAGTTAATTTATGGTTAACGATGATTAAGTGATTAAGAATAATCGCTTATTTTAATTAATTAAGGGTAATTAATTAATGTGATAAATTAATTAAAGGTTAATTAATTAATAAAGGTAATTAAGGGATGATTATTAAGTAAGAATTAATTATTTTAATTCATTAAGGATAATTAATTAAGTGGTTTGTAATTAATTAACATTATTTAACTAAGATTAGTGACTAATCTGATTTGAATTAATCAGATAATAAATTGATATTACTTACGGATGTTGGATTGGATGATTTAATTGTTTGATATCCTGGATATATGATGCTTTGTGTTATGAATTATCCTGATTTGTGATGTGATCTGTGATGTAATTTATTTATCTATGATGTAATTTATTATCTTCGATGAACTTATATTATTCATCCATGATCTGTAAATAAAGATAAGCGTTATAGGTTATACCACTTATCGATATTTTCTGTGTTCGAATCTATAATGGTTGATGTTGTTGCACTATAGTGTCTAAACCCCTGGACCACACTATACACGCACAAATATGGATTCACGAGAAAATCGGCTAAGTCATAGATATTTGAATTTAATATTTTGAAAGGGTTTTAAAGTTTGAATTTTGAATCTGAATGGTTTTGGAAATGAATTAAGGTTGAACTTGAAAAGTATTTGAAAAGGAGTTTTTTTTTGAAAATAAAAGTTATTTTAAATAATTTGATTTAGTTTGAAATTTGAAATATTTTGATTTGAGTTTGAATTCAATATTGGAAATTGAATTGGAAATTTTGGCTTAAAAAGATTATACAAGTTTATAAAGGTGTTTATATGGGTTTTTAACCCTTTAAAAAGTATTGGTTTTGGAATTTAAATTTAAGCCATGTTTATATTTGAAAGGCTTTAACTCCTGCAAATAAAATTGGGTTTTCCGAAACGGAAATAAGTGGTTTCAAATAATAATTATGATGAAAGATTTTAAATTTGAAATTGAATGATTTTGAAAGCTATGAAATAAGTCTTTGATTCAAAGACAGGATGAGTTAATCCAATTTGCTATAAATAAATCTTTGTTAAAGATTGGTGAACCTTGTTTAAAATTGAAAGGGATCTTAAAAGTGAATCTTTTGTTTAAAAGATTGGTAAATGTGGAAATTGTTTAAACCATTTAAAAGAAAAGTTTGGATTTTAAGTGTGACTTAACTGAAAATCCCATTATGCATATGTTTGTAAATATTGCGCTCATTATTCGGTTTAGCCGGAAGAGGACCTTTTGTGTCATATAACCTATTCCGAATAATGATATGACGATATGGATAGCATTTGAAGACCGGTGGTGAAGACCGGATACTTTCGAAAGCGAAAGGATGACCTGTCGAATGTCTCTGCACCGAATGGCCCCGGTATAGAGATTTGAGCACCCATTGTGATGGGGAATCCGGATGTGATTAGAAATTATCCGGATTGCAAGGGCTTCTTCGGAAGTGCCTTCGGCTCTGTTCGAACCCGGAACAGACTTGTATGGATGTGTGTCTGACGTTACACTTTGAGATGTAGAGCTAGTTTCTATCAAATACATTTCTGTTTGGTGGCGGAGATTTATTCTCTTAGCTTAACACCCTTCTCTGAGACGTATGAGCTCAGAGGTTATGTAGTTGATGGTTACTAGTGATACATTCCCAATTTGGTAATGTGACATACGAAGTGATGCTGATCATTTGTTGATCAAAGCAACGCTTTGTGGATGAGACTTCGTCGAGCCTCACACCCCGGAATGGTCGAAACAGGAAGAATGCAGCAAGGTTTCAAGGGTAGCGCCCCTAGGGTATGACCATTCCTTCTGGAAAAGGGTAGTATCATGGTATGGAGCCCAGATTCTTACTCGCGTGGACACTGTAGTATATTTATTACAGTGTGATGTTGTTGGAGGGCCCTCGAATAAAGGTCCCAAAGGACCGGGGGTGGCATATCTTAGGTTTTATTCCTCGGGAAAGGGGTAGCCGGCCTTGTGTTAGCAGGGAACCGAGGGATGGTTCTCGGGGCGTCCCTCCAGAGGCGTACCCATGTGGCAATGGGAAGTTCCTTGGCCTGACCATTTGAGGGAAAACCCGAAGAAACAATACGCGCCCAGTACGGTTTTAGTTGTATAACCTGCCATGGAATGTGGCGGTAACCTGCTATTGAACATGGTAGCTATAGTAGGCATACGATGAAATGTTGTATGCTGGCTAAGATTTATATTATACTTTCGAAAATTTTCCACTATGCACTAATAATAATATCAAATGGTTTTTTTTCCGTATCAAGCATGTTTGACTATCATAAGGAGAAATCTCCCCCAATTCTGTGTTTGCATGGTGTATGTGGCGGGAGGCCTTATGGTAGTTTCATTTCTCAAAAAGCATTGCGGATTTCAAATTTAAATTCTTTTGTTGTTTTATAAAAATAAAATATTTTTGTCTGCTCATACCAATCCTACGACTGACCCGGAGTTTATTGTTCCTTTCCTAAACTCTGGGCGTCCACAAATTTCCACACGGGCAGTCTAGAGTTAGATTTTTCAGATAGTAGATATAGATATCGATTTGGTAGCTTTTAGCTTTCTCTTTGGTATTCTTTGGAGATCTTGGATATTGGAGTCTGTGGATTCATGGTCGAGACTTGCTTATCTTGGTACAATTTGACGGTGGTTCGAGCTACTGGCTTGGAGTTTTTGCATTGGTGCTTTGGAATTAAAGTTGTTGTTGCTGTTTGGAGTTTTTGGTTCCGCTGCTATATCATATTGTTTTTCCGCTGTAGCATTGTTATCTTGTATCTCTGATGTTGAATCATATTGTATCATTTTTGTATCGAATGTTGTATATCAATGATATTCATTCTTTTCTTCCGCTGTGTTGTTTATTTAATTGTGTTATAAGCTCCGGCGAACCAGATTCGACGTTTGAATCTGCGACATTTGAATACAAGTGTCGTATTCGGTGCCGATTTCCGAAGGTTGAGTCAGGGTCGTTACAATTGGTATCAGAGCTGAAGGTTGAAACTTTAGCTCAGGAGTATAACACATTAAGTAACTCATTAAAGATAGGTTGAAATATACCCTAGAATGAGTATATCCCTAAGATATCCCTCTGAATGCCTCAGTAAATTCTCTTACTATCCACTGATAGTGAGTATGAGTGCAAGAAGAGGATGAGATAGGGGACAGGGGAGTACCACTACAAATATGGTCAGTACCCAGCAATAGCGGAAATAACTTTCTCTATCAATCTCCTTTGACTCGTCTTTTTAATTCTTTGATGATTCCTGACAGTTCAGGAAGAAGCTTTGATGTATTTGCATGGGACACAAACTTCAGATGGGTCAAAATTGTTTGTTTGGATGAATTGTTTGCTTTGGTTGTTATGGTTAATAGGTATATTTTGGTTCTTTAAACTAAAAGATTTGGATTGCATCCATATATCTTTCTATTCTGTTAGGTCCAAGTATATTCTACGAATGGTTAAGTTATCCCTCCGAACTAACCAATGCCCTTGCATACTTTGTAGATCTGGATGACCTGATAAATTCGTAAAGTGTTAAAGAGATTCATTCTTGTATCTATTGTTGGTATTCTGATTTGGTAAGCCAAATGCAGAATAGATATTCAATTTGATCTGGAGATTCATCTCTCTATCTCTATATTCTTTTGTTGTCTCCCTACTTTCAAATTTCGAGGACGAAATTTTCTAAGGGGGGAAATCTGTAACATTCCTGTTTTTAAACAAATTTAAATTTATAATTAATTTGATTCCTAGATTTAATTAAGAATTAATTTGGTAAATTAATATATAATTTTGATTAAATTATGAATAAAATATGTATTTATAAAAAAAACTAATAATAGTTTGTTTTCTAAGATATTAAATATATTTGGAAGATGTATTATTTTTCAAAAGAATTAACGTATTAATTTTCAAAATATTATTTTTAAGATAATTTCTCTTATATATATAAATGTGGCTATTTTTAATATGTAACCAAAATTTTTAAAATCATTCTTTCTTTTTAAAAGTTGTACAAAAATAAATGATAAAAAAATGCATGAATGAAAGATGTATAAAATATATGTATATAAATATCTGTTGACCCAAAGCATGGCTTTGTGCCAAAGCGTAGCTTTGTGGACGAGACTGCATCAGGACCTCACTCCCCGGAAATGGTCGAAACAGGAAAGATGCGGCAAGGTTATGAGGGAGCGCTGAATTAAAGATTTAAAAACAAAATTTATAAAAAATATATATCTAAACTAAGGAGTTAAATATGATTTGTGTGTGTGTGTATATATATATATATATATATATATATTAAACATTAAGGATAGGATTTATAAATCAATAAAAATATGATACAATGACTTGGATTTAAAAATTTAAAATAAGTATGAGTATAAAATATTTACTTTTTGAAATTTAATGAATGTATTGTATATAAAAAAATTGATTTAATAAATAAATTTATAAAAGCTTTATAAACTAAGAAATGTACTTGTGTATGATTTATTTGTTGAATGTGCAAATTGTTTAAAATTCATTATTCTTTAAAAATTGTAAAAGTAAAATAAATATAAATGTATGTAAATGACTTGTAGATAAATTTATAAAAAAAAAGTGTAAAAAGCATAAAGCATGTTTTATAAAATTAAAATAAGTTAAGAATTTAAAACAAAGTTATAAATTAGTCTTGTACATATTAAAGCTAAAGAAAATAAAATATGAAGTATACTACATAAACTTATGTAAATATATTAACATGAAGGTTTAAAAAACAAAATGTATAAATTAATTGTAATAAGGGTTTAAGCACAAAATAGATGTAAATGACATTTGTGAGGTAAGGACAAAGAATTTATACAAGTGTTAGCAAGAATATTAACAAGTGGCATTTAAAAAAAAATTCTTTTAAATTTTAATGTAAATAACATACAAAAGAGAAATTAGGCCATTTTATTTCAAACATTGGAAAATCTGAAACAAAGTAATTCAAAGAACTCAAAGCAAAATTTAATTCAAAACCTAAAAGCAGATCAGAGTCCAAACTGCAACTTGATTTGGAGTAATTCAAAGTAAAGATCTAAGTAGAAGGGCATACAAAACTCAAATCTGAAGCAATTTTCAAAACCTGGAAACATCATAGTATAATGCAAAGAACAGGTCTCAGCTGAAATCAAGTATCAGAGCAGATTTTAATATAAGCTAAAATGCAAATCAGTGAGCATGCGAATTCAAACAAGCACATCAGGCAAAGATCAATGTTTTAAGCAATTTCCAATTCAATTCCAGGCACAAATTTATTCACTGTCTCTGTTCTATCCAATTGACAGGTGAGCAAATTCATTTTTCCTTGATTTATCTTGATGATTCCTGGGTTATGATAATAAGATGTGGTTGAACGATGGTGTGTACTTGCTTGCATGTCTATATATATGCGAATGACTGAGTGTACATTCCTGTATATATGAAAATTGATCCTGTTCTTAGTTACAGGGTTCCAAATCTAAGCTTTAAATTCAAATTCACTTTGTATAATCAATATTAAGCTTAGAACTTTGAAGAGAAAATGTTTATAACAACATAAACTTATTTTTAAAAATAATCACAAGTAAAAATATGTGATAAAAAATTCAAAATTTTGAAAATACAGAGGAAATCAATGACAGGTCAAATATTCGACTATCTAGGAATTTGAATTTGGTTATATAAACAAAATTGTATTAAAAAATGATGAATTTAAGTAATGATTTCAAGATTTTTAAATTTGTAAAAATTGGGAATTCTCGAGTTTATCAAATGTGGTACCTTCATCAATATCTGGTAAATGGCGATGAGTGGAAAGTCAAGATTGCAGCTGGAGGTAGATTGTAAGTAGGGTTGTTCAAGAAAAATAGTGGAGGTTTTTTTTATGATCGTGGTGACCACAGATTGATGAACTAGGGTTTAGATAGCAGGTTCTTTCGTTGATGATGTTCGAATTAATATGGCTCAAATGGTGGATCGGAAGATGCCGGAGTGGGTTGAATCGATGCACTGGGGTATGATGAAGTTTGGGACGCGATGGCGAGTTCATCGGTGGACAAGGCGATGGCCAAAGATGGGTTGTCAATCAAATGTTGTTTCCAGTCAGGCACCTGACCCCCTCGTTTTCGATAGGAAAGGTTGATTGAAAATTTTAGGAGCGTGGGTCATCGGCAAGGTCAATGGCGACTTGTGGAGGGTTGCGGCGGTGATCAAAGATGGTCGGGGTGCTGTGCAAGGTGCACGGTGCGGTTCGTATCTGATGGTTATTTGAGAAGCTTGGGAATGATAGGAAGGAGATCGAACATGAGAAAATAGAGGATGGGTTCGAGTTTGACTTCGGGGCATTTGCGTGTGATTAGCTGGCAACAAGTTTGAAATTTAAGCCGAAGTTTTAGAGGGGAAGAAGATAAAGAAAAAAAAAGGACTTGCTCGAGTTTGTACTCGGGAAATATGAGGGTCGTGCTCGAGTTTTCCTATGCTTAGCTCGGGTTTGCTGATGTATACAAAACAGTTTTTTTTTTTTTTTAAAGAAAATTAAGTTATTTGTTAAAAACAATTCTATTTTTATATTAGATGTTATCTAAGCTCTTAAAATTGGTTAAGAAGGTTTCTAAATGAATGGTTTTATATAACCAAATTTTAAATGTTTAAAATATACCTAAACTTCTATTTGAAAGTTTATATTAAATAAACTTAATAATATTTAAAGAAGTTAATTAATATAAAGGATATTTTAAATTGTTAATTAACTTTCAAAGTTTAAGTTACATATTTGTTAAAGGAAATTTATTATTTGAGGTTAATTACTTAAATAGAGTAATTAAGATAAATTAATTAATGATTTAAATTTGGTTAATCAAGTAATTTATGAAAAATTAATTTAATACAATTACTTAATGATGGTAATTAAGAATGGATAATTTATGATTAAAGATTGATTAATCAAGTAATTTAAAGGTTAATTTAATTAATTTTTGAGATTTATTAATTAAGGTAATTAATTTGAGAATAATTAATTAATAAAAGGGTAATAAATTAAGAAAAGTAATTAGGGGAAGATTAATTAATGAAAGTGATTAAGATTTAATTAATTGTAATTAATGACAATTAATCGTTGATTTAAAAATTTAATTAAAGGCTAATTAATAAATTAATAATTGAAGGTGAATTAATTTCTAATTTATTAAGGTAATTAATTAAGGTAAATAAATTGCTAGTTAATTTATGGTTAATGATGATTAAGTGATTAAGAATAATCGCTTATTTTAATTAATTAAGGGTAATTAATTAATGTGATAAATTAATTAAAGGTTAATTAATTAATAAAGGTAATTAAGGGATGATTATTAAGTAAGAATTAATTATTGTAATTCATTAAGGATAATTAATTAAGTGCTTTGTAATTAATTAACATTAATTAACTAAGATTAGTAACTAATCAGATTTGAATTAATCAGATAATAAATTGATATTACTTATGGATGTTGGATTGGATGATTTAATTGTTTGATATCCCGGATATATGATGCTTTGCGTTATGAATTATCCTGATTTGTGCTGTGATCTGTGATGTAATTTATTATCTTTGATGAATTTTATTATGCATCCATGATCTGTAAATAAAGATAAGCGTTATAGGTTATACCGCTTATCGATATTTTCTGTGTTTGAATCTGTAATGGTTGATGTTGTTGCACTATTGTGTGTAAACCCCTGGACCACACTATACACACACAAATATGAATTTCACGAGGAAATCGATTAAGTCACAGATATTTAAATTTAATATTTTGAAAGGGTTTTAAAGTTTGAATTTTGAATCTGAATGGTTTTGGAAATGAAATAAGGTTGAACTTGAAAAGTATTTGAAAAGGAGTTTTTTTTTGAAAATAAAAGTTATTTTAAATAATTTGATTTAGTTTGAAATTTGAAATATTTTGATTTGAGTTTGAATTCAATATTAGAAATTGAATTGGAAATTTTGGCTTAAAAAGATTATACAAGTTTATAAAGGTGTTTATATGGGTTTTTAACCCTTTAAAAAGTATTGGTTTGGGAATTTAAATTTAATCCAAGTTTATATTTGAAAGGCTTTAACTCCTGCAAATAAAATCGGGTTTTCCAAAACGGAAATAAGTGGTTTCAAATAATAATTATGATGAAAGATTTTAAATTTGAAATTGAATGATTTTTAAAGCTATGAAATAAGTCTTTGATTTAAAGACGGGATGAGTTAATCCAATTTGCTATAAATAAATCTTTGTTAAAGATTGGTGAACCTTGTTTAAAATTGAAAGGGGTCTTAAAAGTGAATCTTTTGTTTAAAAGATTGGTAAATGTGTAAATTGTTTAAACTATTTAAAAGAAAAGTTTGGATTTTATGTGTGACTTAACTGAAAATCCCATTATCCATATGTTTGTAAATATTGCGCTTATTACTCGGTTTAGCCGGGAGAGGACCTTTGTGTCATATAACCCATTCCGAATAATGATACGACGATATGGATAGCATTTGAAGACCGGTGGTGAAGACCGGATACTTTCGAAAGCGAAAGGATGACCTATCGAATGTCTCTGCACCGAATGGCCCCGGTATAGAGATTTGAGCACCCATTGTGATGGGGAATCCGGACGTGATTAGAAATTATCCGGATTGCAAGGGCTTCTTCGGAAGTGCCTTCAGTTCTGTTCGAACCTGGAACAGATTTGTATGGATGTGTGTCTGATGTTACACTTTGAGATGTAAAGCTAGTTTCTATCAAATACATTTCTGTTTGGTGGTGGAGATTTATTCTCTTAGCTTAACACCCTTCTCTGAGACGTACGAGCTCAGAGGTTATGTAGTTGATGGTTACTAGTGATACATTCCCAATTTGGTAATGTGACATATGAAGTGATGCTGATCAATTGTTGATCAAAGCAAGGCTTTGTGAAAAGCGTAGCTTTGTGGATGAGACTTCATCGAGCCTCACACCTCGAAATGGTCGAAACAGGAAGAATGCAGCAAGGTTACAGGGGTACCGCCCCTAGGGTATGACCATTCCTTCTGGAAAAGGGTAGTATCATGGTATGGAGCCTAGATACTTACTTGTGTGGACACTGTAGTATATTTATTACCGTGTGATGTTGTTAGGGGGCCCTCGGATAAAGGTCCCAAAGGACCGGGGGTGGCATATCTTAGGTTTTATTCCCCGGGAAGGGGGTAGCCGGCCTTGTGTTAGCAGAGAACTGAGGGATGGTTCTCGAGGCATCCCTCCTGAGGCGTACCCATATGGCAATGGGAAGTTCCTTGGCCCAACCATTTGTTGGAAAACCCAAAGAAACAATACGCGCCCAGTACGGTTTTAGTTGTATAACCTGCCATGGAATGTGGCGGTAACCTGCTACTGAACATGGTAGCTATAGTAGGCATACGATGAAATGTTGTATGCTAGCTAAGATTTATATTATACTTTCGAAATGTTTTCCACTATGCACTAATAATAATATCAAATGGTTTTTTTTCGTATCAAGCATGTTTGACTATCATAAGGAGAAATCTCCCCCAATTCTGCGTTTGCATGGCGTGTGTGGCGGGAGGCCTTATGGTAGTTTCATTTTTCAAAAAGCATTGTGGATTTCAAATTTAAATTCTTTTGTTGTTTTATAAAACTAAAATGTTTTTATTTGCTCATACCAGTCCCACGATTGACCCAGAGTTTATTGTTCCTTTCCTAAACTCTGAGTGCCCACAAATTTCCACATGGGCAGTCTAGAGTTGGGTTTTTCAGATAGTAGATATAGATATCGATTTGGTAGCTTTTAGCTTTCTCTTTGGTATTCTTTGGAGATCTTGGATATTGGAGTTTGTGGATTCATGGTCGAGACTTGCTTATCTTGGTACAATTTGATGGTGGTTCGAGCGACTGGCTTGGAGTTTTTGCATCGGTGCTTTGGAATCAAAGTTGCTGTTGCTGTTTGGAGTTTTTGGTTCCGCTGCTATATCATATTGTTATTCCGCTGTAGCATTGTTATCTTGTATCTTTGATGTTGAATCATATTGTATCATTGTTGTATCGAATGTTGTATATCAATGATATTCGTTCTTTTCTTCCGCTGTGTTGTTTACTTAATTGTGTTATAAGCTCCGACGAACCAGATTCGATGTTTGGATCTACGACATTTGAATACAAGTGTCGTATTCGGTGCCGATTTCCGAAGGTTGAGTCAGGGTCGTTACACATATCCAATGGAAATGGCCTTGGATTGAGAAAATCGATCATCATCTCATGATCGGGATGGCATGAACTAAATAAATAATAAACTCCAATAAAATGGCTAATTCACTTCAACATGTACGGGGTCGAGGTTGGTCCGTAGAAATACTCTGAGATGATGATGAGCTACCCAGAGAGACAATGTTTTGTTTTTCTTGTTTTCTAGTTTTATGACTATAAGAACTTAAATTTAATAATTTAATCTAAATCTGCATTAATGCGATGAACAAAGTAGGTTGCGGTCATCTCGACCGGAGAGATAGGATAAAAACCGCAAGGTGTGAGTCCCTTCGCTGGAGAGTGACAGGATGGATTCGTACGCCAAAGATTAAGCCCTTGGCCGGAGAGTCGAGGCCGGAGGAAGGATGTCAATACGAAATTGATTGTATTACGTCCCAAACTATGGAGAGTCAAGGACCAGAGTGCTAGAAGTGAGTCGCTTTGTCAAAGAGCGACAGAATCGACTTACGTATTATTGTTCCCCTTTTCACTTGAGAGTGACTGGATGGAGTCTATAAAGAGTCCGGAGAGACCATGATCGGCCTGGGAAGGCTAGGACGTTGCTTTTGTTTAGGGGAATTGAACCAGAGTGTAGGAAGTAATGCTGGTTCACTGGAGAGCCATAGGATCGGCTTACTTGTCGGTGTTCCCCCTTTACCGAAGAGTGACGGGATGGGGTCCAGCAAGAGCTTGAAGCTGCTATGATTAGTCTAGGAGGATCAAGACATCACTACATAATTCAAAAGGGACGACGTGCATGTGGCTAGTCGCTTCACCGAAGAGCGACAAGTTCAGCCTACTCATTGTTCTATTTGGATTGGACTTAGTAAGGGTCCGAAGAGATCATCGATCGGCCCAAAGAGACCACGAACTTGGATGACGATCCCAGAGATCGTGGATTGGCTTGCTAAATTCAAGGAATTTAAATAGGTATGGAATTGAACATTGACCTAGAGAGGCTACAGATTTGGATAACGATCTGGTGAGATCATGGATTCGGTTACCGGCTTGGAATGGATATGGATTCAGCTAGGGATTTGGAATAGATTCAGAATTGACTATCAACTCGGAACAATCATGGATTTCACTAACAATCCAGAGAGATTAAGAATTTTGCATGCAAATATCAACTCCCGAGCGAACAAGGGATGGCTCACGGCGATTTGATTTGTGCAAAGGAATGGATTCTGGATTGGAATATTCGGTTGTTGATGGATTTCAGACTTTGGACTTATGGCAATTCGAAATACACTTTCTTTTCCCAAGGCATGTTTTAGGGGATAAATGTTATCCCACCTTTTGACAAGGCCATGATACAATTAATTTGGCAAAACAGATTTCGCGATCATTAAGGTAAGAAGCCAGAAGAGATGATTATCATGATCGAAGATCGGTTATAAGCAAGGTTATGGATGATAGTCGAGCGACGAAATGCATCTCGAAATTGGCTAAGTATGTATTGTTGCTTCCTTTTGGTAGGAAATTTGTACCTATCCCTTCCCCTAGGAAGGGGATCAGACCAGATCACTATGGATATGGACACTTAACCCGGTAGCTCAACTCAATGGAAGTCGATCGATATCTCCAATTTTCACCTAAGCAACATTGCAGAACAACTCGGGAAACACGGAGCTAGCCTGGAAGGGGACCCACCATAAGGGTCCCTGACCCTAATACTCAAGTTTTTATGGATCAGTGTCGATCCCCTTATTGGGATCGGTGTCGATTCCTTAAAAAAGCCCGAATGGTCCGCATTTTTTCTGGAGGAGTTTATCTTGATCTTAGGCTTTGGCATGTGGATTTTCAGTTGGATAATTGCACGTCTTCTCCTATTAATACAGGATCATTGGCTGAGGGAACAGGATCTTCCTCTCTTTTGACTCTCTTACCTACACTCTACCATTTTTATTATTTAGATTCAATTGTAACTATAATCAACAGTACATATAGAAAGGTAAAACCTTTGGACTGGACGTAGGTTGGAGTATGCCGGCCCACTATAAAACTTCCTATGTTCATTTTTTACTGTTTTAATTTCCGTTCTTCGTATTTTATTCTCTACTTCATTCTGTTTAGAATTGGTTATAGCTTATGTGGTGCTTTCATACTTTTTTGGTATTGGTGGTCATTTTGATGCTAACATATATAATATTTTTATTATTATTTAATCATTATACAAATTAATAAATTTATATAAAATAAATTATGTTTCGAAAATTCATTTGTTGGCGTCAAAATTGACCACCAACACCTAGTTATGTGAAAGCACGAATATCCAATCGCGAATCTCAGATAGTATCTAATGTAGATCAATATCATATGAAGAAGAAACAAATAAAAAATGAAAGCAAGTAAAAAAGAGGCAAGATTTATAGTGGTTCGGCTAACTTCGGCATACATCCACTCCAAAATAATCCATTTTTATCATACTATAGTGTGTTTACAGTTACAATTCGAAATCCAAGAATAAAATTGACAAAATGTGTCCTATGTACAAGATAAAGAGAAGAAGAAATAAGTTCCTTTTTCTAACGCCATGTATGCTATATTTATAGGAGAAGACGTGCATGGATCGAGCTGAAATTTTTGCAGAAGAACCTCCAGGCCATGTTGAGACCACCCAAGAATTTTCAGCCCCATTAGGGCCCACATTAGGGATCGGTTATGATCCCTATTTTGGCATCCAAAAGGGGTGCGATCCTTCTAGAAGGTTCCCTATGATGTTCGCTAATTGTCCTCCAAATTTCGTGCCATTCTGAATTACAGTTTGTGAGATATCGCGTTTTCCATGAAGTGATGTTGCATGTTGCATATATTTTGATTTCAGCTGATCCCTTTGGAGGGATAGGAGCTGATCTCCCCAAACTCCTCCAAAAGACAAGCAATCCCTAGAGGAGTTCTCCATGATATATTATATATAATCTCCAATTTTCATGCCAATTGTATTAGTAGAACTCAAGTTATCGATCAATATTTGTTGCAAAATGGTGCGAAGGCTGATTATAGCTGTTATCCGTCATTTTAACTAGGCTATATTGAACTGATTGCACAAGTCAGATTCAACTGCCATCAAGGTTGATGACTCCAGAGTGGTGATTGTAGGACCTAGAAGTCAAGTATATATGGTAACATGAAGTCAATGTTGAATGGACTTGATGTGTATGCAAGGTAGATTGTTCGAAATATGAAATATGGTTTAACACCTAGGAGGGATCGACATAAATTAGTTCAAAAATAGGGAATGGCATGTTTCAAGGTATGAAAGCATTTCTATGGAAAACAATCAATATCTCATGATCTGCAAGTCCAATGCATATGAAATTAGGAGAGCAAGATATAAGGACCCTAAGAGGCCTACCCTAGGGATCGTGCCTCAATAGGACAAAGTTAGAGGGATAGATATACTTCCCTTGGATGGGATCGACCAAAAGCAGCATGTACACCATATTGAAGCATGGACCAAGCAATAGCTCAAGCTCCACTGATCCAGTTGGCATGAAATTTGGAGGCTAGGCATATTTTATCATGAGGAAACCACCATAGGGATCACACACCAAAATTCAACCAAAGAAGGGATCGGTACCGATCCCTCTTCTTTGGGTATTGGGCTATGCGACCCCTTTTATGGGCCTATATGGTTTTGATGGTCTTTCGATCGAGTTTTCAGAGAGATATTTGGCCATCTTCGTCTATAAATACCGGGTTGGTTATTCATTTTCGGGAGTTTTACACTGCCAGTTGCTTTATACTTTCTTGTAACTAAGGATTTTTATCCTATCCCTCTTTTACTCAGATTATAAAGGAATTAATAAAGAAATCTATTCAAAGTAGATTTAAGCAAACCATGCCAAACCATTATAGATCATTGTGTGCATGTTTTTCTTTCAGTTAATTGTTGTTTCTCTGTTATTATTCACTGTTTTCATTTTATTCTTCATTTAATTCCCTTCAAAAAGTCTCTGCTGGGTGTTTGTGTTAATTTTTGGTACAAAATTTTTGATGCTTTCATTAAGAACATTGATTCTCGGTTAACTAGGATCTTTTTGTTGTTACTGGATTGCATAAATATCTCGAATGAAACCCATAGTTATCTTCTGGAAGTTTGCTAATATTATTCAGATTTGAAAAAATATAAGCAAAGCTATTAATAATGGTGAGGAACACTAGATCTACTACTCAGAACGTAGAAGGAAATGAGAATGTTAGTATCCAACAAGCAAGCCCGAGCAGTCAACCAACGGATGTGAATGTTTAACCAGTTGAAGTCTAGAATCCCACTGATTCTATTACAAAAGCTGAACTTTAGAAGATAACGAGAGAGCTGATGGATAGCCGTAGCAATTAAATCAACAGATTCAGACCAATATTAACTTAATGAACCAACTCAATCAGCAGCAGCGAGGAAAAGCTAGGAGGAAACCTACACCTTATTCGGCATCGGAGAGTTCTAGTTTGTTGGATGCGCATCACAGGCATAGCAGAACATATGGATATCGCGTAGAAACTTCGGGACATTAACAGGAAGAACATCGTGGTCTGCCAGGATCGATCGTTGTCGATCTATCCATAGGGATAGGTATTGATCCCTCCTCCAAAGGAGGAAACTTACCTATGCGCACTGGGATGCAAGCTGGAGTTGTTGCAATCGATTTGGATGATGGTGTTCAGTTAAATATTGACCAAGTGCTTTCCTAGAATGATGATGAAGTGAATTTATAAGACACACATCGGAAGATATTGAACCAAAAAGGCATGGAACGACCAGTAGAAATCGATTGGACCAATCACATGAGGTGGAACACGACTACCGCATGGTGCCAACTATCCAGACGCCAAACTTGTTGGCTATGATCGAAAAATTAGTAAGAGAGCCAAGGCCTGACCAATGATGATTGGGGAATCTTGAGATGCCATACACCGTTACTAATAATGTCCTACATGTAGAGTATCAAAGGAGGTTCAACATGCTGTCAATGCCTGCCTACGAGGGAAATACCAACCTCAAGCAGCATATCATGAGATATGAATGCACCGATGATGCAACCAAGTGTAGATGTTTTCCTATAATTCTCTCTAGAAATGTAACGATGTGGTTTAAAAGGCTACACCTACGGTCGATCTCTAGATTTGATGATAAGGCAAGAAGATTTTTGGAGTAGTTTCGAATGCACGCAAATCGCCCCAAAAATGTAATGCCCCTATCCAACGTGATCCAGGCTTTAGGAGAACCGTAGAATGATTATTTGGAGAGATTTTATACAGCTGTTACAGAAATCAATAATTCAAATGACCGTGCAATATAAATGACTGTGATAAGAGAAATTGATCTAGAATTTGATTTTGGCGATTGGTTAGCTGGCAAACCACCCGCAACGTTGGAATGCTTTTATGTAAAGGTAGCTCAGTATTTAAGGAAGGAGGAAGACAGATCCTCCAGGAAGAAGAATGTTGTAGGATCGAATGGAGAGGGAGTACAGAGTAATATTGTTGTAAAGCAGTCTGATGAAAGCTCAAGAAACGATCAAGTGAATGTCCAAAACAAACCGATCAACAAAAGAAAGACGGAGATAGGAGCCGAGAACGAAAGAGAGATTCTGGAAGAGGGAAGCCAAGGATTCCAATGTACAATATTTACACGCCACTGAATACATCCCTGGAGAATATCTATTTGTCTACCTCCAATACCATGCAATACAGGAAGCTAGCTCCAAAAGAATCAATGGAGAAGCAGAAACAAATCGGAAAATATTGTCGATTTCACGAATGCTATGGGCATAACAAAAATAAATGCAGGCAGCTCCATGACATAATCGAAAAGCTGATTTAAGAAAGGAAGTTACAGCAGTTTGTGAAAACCTCTCAGGATGGCGAGTAGGGGACATTTGATCCAAACCGAGGAGTAGCACCACACAGAGCCGAGGAGCCTGTGTGCACTGGTGGAATATTGGTAATCAATACAATAGTCGGAGGACCACATTCGGCTGATAAGAGTTGGCATGAAATGGAGCGCTACGCTAGCGCTATTAAGCAAGTGAATTTTGAATGTTGTTCAAACACGGAAGATGGGGCTCTGGAAAAATAGCAGCGTACAATGGCAGATGATATTGTGTTTAGAAACAGAGATGTAAACAAAGTGGAGGCTATAACGATCGACCCAATGGTCATTTCGACCATGATCGGCCCCGCCCTAGTGAGAAGGATAATGGTTGACTGTGGAAGTTCTGTAAATATAATTTTCGAAAGAACCTATGATCAGATGAGGATGAAAGGCAAGGACTTGAAACCGTCTAAAGCTCGCATTCATGGCTTTAACGGTGCTGCAACTAATGCCGTTAGTTATGTTGAAGTACCTGTAGAGTTGGGAGAAGGTGACTGTAGTAGAGTATGGATTTTTCCTTTTTTGTTTTAGATGTTGACTCTCCATACAACGCTTTTCAAGGCCGACCGGCCCTAGCTGAGTTTTCGATAGCTCTTGCTCCATGGTGCTTGACTTTGAAGTTCCCAACAAATAATAGAGTCGGAGCGGTTAATGTTGATCAGGAGACTGGAGGTGGTTGTTATGTAGCTGAATTGAGGGATGCTCAATGGAAGAAGAAAGGTAAGGGTGGACAAATCAGTCCGCATCCAAGCCACTGAAGATTGATAATAAGCACCTGAGCCTTGGCTTGGGTGCCACGGTCGGCTCTATAGAGATATAGATCCAAGAGATGACGAGGAGAAGCCTACAAGGACCAAGGCTGCACCAACTGAGCTGACGATTGACATCACAATCAACCACGATGATCCGTCATGCGTCCTAAGATTGGATGTAGCTTAGCCCCCCGATGGTGAAAGAACTAACAAGATTCCTCCAAGCGAATCATGACGTGTTTGCTTGGACTCGCTTTGACATATTGGGATCTTGCTTGCCATTGCGAACATGCATTGAATATCGACCCAAGGCATGTCCCGGGGAAACAAAAAAGACGTGGCATGGATCCAGAGAGATCTTCCACTTTTAAAGAGGAGGCGGAACACTCAAAGACAATGGTTTTATTCGCGATGCCATCCACCCTAAGTGTGTAACATCCCCCATCTTGAGGCTCAAAGCTTAGTGCTATAGATGTTGCATTCATCTATAGTATTAACTTTCAGTGATAAAATACGATAATGTTAAGGGTATCCATAATATCAAAACACATGAATATAAAATAAAATCAACGCAGATTTAAAACAACTTTACTTATTACATTTCAAATCAATATTTCATATTCAGATATATATTCCCAAATGATTCTCAAGTTTTGATCAAATATAATTATTTTAAATTACGCCAAGAGCGACATATGAGGATGCCCCCTTGGATGATAAGAGTACTAAATAGACATATTAGTCTTAATACATCACAGCGGAAATAAAACTAAATAGCTCATGTATAGCTAGCTTTGCCCCAGCACATCTTCGGAAGCTTATTCGTCCAACTTACTAAACTTGAAAAACCTTAACTCTTAATCTAATCAAATTAAATTTTGAGCACCAGGGAGTTTAAGGGGAAAACATAAACTTTGAGTTAGACACAAATCTTGGTGTGAATAATACTATTACACCTCGGTTTATTGATATTAAATGAGACCACGCCGCTTAGTGGAATGTGTTTCCCTTACTAGTGTCCCATTTTAAAACATATCTTTTGCGAAACAGAATCATACAATTAAACTAATTAAATCAATAATAGCAATATCGTATATGCACATAAATCAGGTAATCAATGTACTATCTGTCCAAAAGTAATATAGTTTTGTTTGGCTAACTATTAGCCATTGGTTGACTCGGGCCTACCGGACATACTGAATTATTTAACATCTGTTAGACACTCTACTGGGCTATCTTCCCTTTACTATTTTCTTATAGGGTCAACTGAACCTAACGGTTTTGCGGGATCACCAATAACCTATCTTTTTCACCGTATATTCCTTTCATGTGTAACATCATTTTAGTCTTACCTGTGGCAAAGCCCTACACATTGGAATTTTGGACTTATATTAGCTAGGGGATTATTAGCTGAAGTATAGCATGCGACCCTATACCAATCCCATCTGGTATTCTAATATCTGAGTCATTTACTTAGGGTTGACTACCCCATCAAATTTTCCTTGAAAACATTTCTTCCAAATTGATTTAACCCTTTAAATCATACTTAAATAAAGAAAATATACTTTTTGTTTTACTCAAATATCTTTGCCATGATATATATACTTTACACAAAACAATGTTGATGAGATATAATGGGAATACCTATCCCTCCAAAGTAAGTTAAGAACCCTCTTTAACCTAAAAGACCTTAGGTCATGAAGCCAAGGTAAACCATTCGAAACCTTTGCTTAAAAACTTCAAACAATACCTTTCGAACCCATTGAAAGTACCACTTTCAAAATAAGTTTCAAAATAATTTAACTACTATACCTTGAGATACTAGGCTGAAAGGCCAAAACATACCTTTCGAAATCATTGAAGGTATCCTTAGCAAGCTTTATAAAACCTTAGACATCCTCTTTTCAAAACCCTTTTAAAACTTGCCTTTCGAAAGCATAGGTAACCTTACCTTCAAAACCTAAACTATATACCTTTCGAATGCATAAAAATTCCTTACTTAAAACAAACCTTTCAAAGGCATTGGGTCCAAGTAGAAGTTTGTGGAACATAGCTTCGAAACCATTTAAAACCATTCCTTTTGAAACATTTGGATTTAACTTTCAATAAAACAAAGGGTATTGAAAGAACTGGGGCAAAAGTAACTCTTTCGAAAGCACTATTCCTAAGTAAAAGAAAGTGGATGGTTTTGAAATCAACCTTTTCGAAAGCTTGGAGAAGCAGCTTCCAAGTTTAAAAGCAAAAGCACCCTTTAGAAAGCATCGGTTCGGAAGGTTAAATGCGGCAGTAGGGGTTTCGACCCCTTCGAACAATTACTTTTAAATAAAAGGCGGCAACCTCTTTCAAAAGACCTTTTCTAAAACAAGGGAGTATTTAACTAAAACGAAAGTTATTTCCTTCGAAAGCCTCATTTTGTAACCAAAATAGTTATGAGTTTATAAAGACTACTTTTACCCCTTCAAAAGCATGTTTCGACTCTATACCTTTCGCCTATCTCCAATCCACTACGTACCTAGGCATTGATTCCATGTGCATTGCCTTTGACTAGGTTGGAGGTGGTGGTATCGGGTCAAAAGGTGGCTGCCAAATGTGGCGAATCGACAATCCTTTACAAAATTGATTTTTAACATTTTAAAGTAATATCTTTCCAATAAACTTGCCTCATTTGTCAACATATAATTGATTGCCAATTCTTTTCAAAATCTTTTCTAAAAGTGCTGCTGAATTCACTAATTAACAATTTAAAACAATTAGCAAACTACGCCTTCTTCTTTTATAAACATATAAAATATTTAAGTCCCGTACCTTAAATAATTTTATATTTTTGATAAAATAATTCGTAAAATTATTCAAAATTCCCATAAATCACTTTTAATATATTTTCTAACATATTTAAATTTTTGACCCAAAGCTAACATATAATAGCCAAAATTAATTTTAAACCTAATTTAACCATTTTCTTTACTAGAAAATTCATAATAAATTCACAACAACTTAGAAAATCATGAAACTAGAAACCCATCTCTAAAATAATGTTTCTAACCTTACATCAAACACACAAGCCATTTGGATGACATTTAATAGGTTTTCAAATTAATTCTTATCATAAAATCTATATGAAATAACACAAATCATCAACAAGCATATATTTTCTTTTAAACAATCAAAACATGGCACTATTCTTGCAAAATAAATTCGGATCTTATCTAGAAACTGAAAACAATAAAAATGAGATGTAATCTATTATTCACCTTAGTTTGATAGTTAAAAAGGTTGAGATTTTCTCTTGAATTGATTTAATTAAGCTTCCTACTTGAATCCTTGCTTATCTTCCTTTTGTTTTCTTCTAATGGTGGCTAGCCAAGCTTTATATTTAGTTTTGTTTGTGAATGTTGGAAGCGAGAATGGGATTAGGGTTTAGGGTATAAGAATATAACCTATACATATTTTTCCCTTATCTTATTACCTTTACTTAATTCAATTTAAATTCCCATTTGTTTATTCATTACATATGGCACGACTACCTTATAATTATACAAATCTTAATCCCTTAACCATTTACGTTATTTCATTTAATTTATCCAATTAAATGTCCTAAATAATGTTACTCAAAATTAGGGTCATTACAGACTCCCTTCCTTAAAGAATTTTGACCTCGAAATTATGATAAGGTACTCATAAAGGTAAAATATACCCTGAAACAAGTCAAGATAAGTATCTCTAATCCTGCTCTCATTTTCCCAAGTATAGTCCCTCTCGTCGTCACTCCACCTGACTTTGACAAATCTGACCATCCTGTTCCTTAGTCTCTTCTCATCTCTCGTGACTATACGAACATATTTTGTAACTATAGTCATATCTATTTGCACTATTATATCGTCTAACACAGTCGGTGCAATAGTAGTTTCTATATCTCGAATACACTTCCTTAGATGAGATATATGAAAAACATTGCCGACTTCTACCAAACTGCTCGGTAACTCTAATCTATATGCGAGTTTCCCGATCCCTTCTACAATAGAAAATGGTCCGACGGATCTTGGTGCTAATTTATTTGACTTTCTGAATCTAATTACACCTTTCCTCGGTGACACGTTGACGAAAGCATGACCCCAACTGAGAACTCTAAGTCTTTCCATCTTTTATCAGCATAGCTCTTTTGCCTAGATCGAGCTTCCTTCATTCTGGCTTGAATTAACTCAATCTTTTCTATGGCCTGCCTAATCAAATCTGGACCAAGAACTAACCTATACCTGGTCTCTAACCAACAAATAGGAGATTTGCATAGCCTTTTATATAAAGCTTCAAACGGTGTCATCCCTATACTAGTCTGATAACTGTTGATATGCGAAAACTTGAATAAGTGCAGATGGTCTTCCCATGATCCCTTAAAGTCAAGCACATAAGCTCTTAACAAATCCTCTAAGACTTTGTTAACTCTTTCTATTTTGCCCATCTGTCTGCAGATGGTAAGCGGTACTCATCTTGAGGTTGGTAACTAAAGTCTCCTTTAGGCTCTTTCAGAACTCGCTAGTGAGCAAGGAATCTCCATGACTTACTATACTACTAGAAATTCCATGAGTTCTAATTATATTCTTCATAAACAACTTAATTAAAACAGGTGTCATCCTAGTTGACTTAACTGGGATGAATGGGCACTCTTGGTTAATCTGTCCCTTATAACTCATATGCTTTCATTTTCTCTATTTGACCTTGGCATTCCATCTATAAAATCCATCGAGGTAGAATCCCATTTCCTTACTGAAACATCTAAAGGCTGAAGTAACCCACTTGGTTTTTGATGCTCGGCTTTTACCTTTTGACGGTTCAAACACTGCTTCACCGATAAGCCTACATCTCTTGTCACACCTTCCAAAAGAAACTTCTTTTCGTGTCTTGATATATCTTAGTTCCTCCTAGATGAATGGTGAACTTCGAACAATGGCATCCTCCAAGAACTTCCTTCCTAATGTTTTCCTTATTTAGAACTCATAGTCGTCCCTTCTTCCTCAACCACCCAATCTAGTCAAGACTGAAATTTTATAAGTCGTCGCTCTCTGTTCCATACCTTAACTTTTTGATCCGTTCAGCTAATATTGGATCCACCCCTTGCTTAGAAGCAATCTTCTCGATCGTCATCAGTTGAACTTGTAAACACGACAACCTATCTCCACTGTATTCTGCATGTAGTCAATGCTTCTAAATCTTTCCACTTGGCTACCATTGCCAATACTGCATTTTGATATTTCTTGCTAAGTGCATCGACAACCTTATTGCCTTTCCCTAGTGTTTACTCAATACCGAAGTCATAACGGCTAAAAACTCTAACCACCTCTATTGTCTCATATTCAACCCCTTTTGAGAGAATAAATACTTTAATGAATTATGATCTGTATGCAACTCGAATCTTTCTCCTGAAAGGTAATGTCTCCTTACTTCAATGCAAAAATTACCATAGATAATTCTAAATCATGTGTTGGATATTTAACCTCATGCAGTCTGAGTTGTCGAGAATCGACCAACCGGTAGACTCAATCGTGGGACACAAATTGCTATCCTTCATGGACGCATACTCGAGATATAACCAAATCTTAATGCACATTCCCGATCAAGAGCGAACCAGCTTCATTATCGATGTTGGATTATATCGCTATGCGCTAATATCATTTGGGCTAAAGAATGCATGGGCGACCTACCAGCACCTAATAAATAGAATGTTTAAAGATCAAATCGAAAAAATGATGGAGGTATTGGTAGATGATATGCTCGTGAAGTCACGATAGTCTAGAGACCATATTAGAGACTTGGTAGAAATGTTCAACATCCTCCGATATTATAAAAAAAAAGATTAATCCTTTGAAGTGTTCTTTTGGTGTAGCATCAGGAAAGTTCTTGGGATGTATTGTTAATACCTACGGAATCAAAGCTAATCCCAAGAAGATTCAAGCTATCCACGATATCCAAGCGCCAAAGACTATTAAACAAGCATAGTGCCTGGATGGGAAGGTTTCTTCATTAAACCGATTCATTTCCAGAGCCACCGATGAATGCATTCCTTTCTTTTACTTTATTAGGAGAGGAAAAAGGAATTTATAATGGACACAAGATTGTAAAGATGCATTCCAAGATCTGGTGAATCACTTGGAGAGATCTCCCATCTTGTCAAAGCCAATGGACCATGACGATTTATATATCTACTTAGTCATGTTAGTACACGCTATAAGTGTCGTGTTGCTTCGCGAAGAGAATCAGATCCAAAGACAAGTCCATTATATTAGCAAGCGATTAAATGGAGCTCAAAGGAACTATCCGAAGACAGAAAAATTTACATTCTGCCTACTAATTGCATCACGAAAGCTTCGCCCATACTTCCCGACACACACGATCAATGTTTACACGGACCAGCCATTACGATAGGTCCTGCAACAACCTGAGACATCTGGAAGGTTATCTAGTGGAATAACGAGCTCAGCCAATTCGACACCACTTTTCTTCTCCGGAGGGCTATCCAAGGTCAGTCGTTGGCAGATTTTATAGTATAATTTACTGTGCAAGATGATTTCTAGGAGAACAGTGAGACTCCTACTATACGATGGAAGTTGTATATAGATGAAGCATTTAATGACCGTTGCTTTGGAGCTGGGATTGTGCTTGTAACTCCCGAAGATCGATCAATTTACTATGCTTTTGAGCTTGATTTCCCTACAACAAACGATGAAGCGGAATATGAGGCTCTGATTGCTGGACTTAAACTCGCCAAAGAAGTAGGAATAAAGTCTCTTGAAATCTTTTATGACTCACAATCGGTAGTTTACCAAGTCAAACGAGTTTACCAAGTCAGGGGAGTTTACCAAGCTAAAGGACAACGACTTACTCCATACCTTACCAAAGTCCAAGAATTGTTGACTGATTTTGAGTACTACAACACTACGCACATTCCTCGAGATCAAAATAGAGAGTTTGATTCACTGGCAAAGTTTGCTAGCACCGGGGATGCATAATAGATGAGCTTGGTTCTAATCGAAGTATTGAATGTCCCGAGTATAAACCTGATGGGAATCGACCGGGTACAAGAGACGAAACCTGAGAGGGAATCGTGGATGACTCCGGTTGAAAACTATCTGCTATATAGCAAGTCCTTCTTGAACAAAGGAACGAAAAGCGACAAGTTCTTCGTAAAGCCTCATGATATATCATACAGGAAGGAGTTATGTACAAAAATAGTTTTTCCATTCCCCTGCTATGGTGTATCGCTCGTGATGAGATAAAACGAATCCTAAAAGAAGTTCACGAAGGAGAATGTGGTGATCATAGTGGAGGGCGAACTCTAGCAAATAAAATTCTCTGTTACGGGTATTATTCACCAACTATCAATCGAGACACTGTTGATTATGTAAGGCGATGTGACAAGTGCCAGGTATACGCAAAAGTCCTAAGAGCTCCATCGACAAAAATAACACAAATGATCAGCTCATGGCCATTTTCTATGTGGGGTATAGACATTATCGGTTCCTTACCGATCTCCAAAAGGTGGTGCGAAGTATGATATTGTCGCAGTTAATTACTTCACCAAATGGGATGAAGCAGAACCATTAGCTATGATCATAACGAAGAAAGTAATCAACTTCATTCGAATGGGTAAGTTGAAGCTGTGAATAAAATTATAAATCCATTTTGAAGAAGCGTTTGGAAAAGGCTAGAGGCAAGTGGGTGGATGAACTCCTAACAACAGCTGCATAAGTCCACGACTGGCCATACTCCATTCGCCCGCGCTTACGGTTCCAAGGCTATTATTCCCGTTGAACTCAAAGTTCCTTCTCATCGAGTGACTTGCTACTATCCCAAAATAAATAAAGACCTCCTCTTGGAATCTCTAGACTTTATAGATGAGAAACGTGAGGAAGATAATTTGAAAGCAGCTGCACATCGACGCCGAATTGCCTGATACTACAATTCTAAAGTCTGGCCTAGAATCTTTGAAATCGGGTAATCTCATCTTGAAACGGATTTTTCCTATCCCGTCGCATATGAATCCAACCTGAGAAGGACCATATGTCATTGAACAGATGATTAGAAAGGGAATTTTTAAGCTAGCGATTGTTGATGGCATCACGCTTTCAAGGGCGTGGAATAGCAAGCATTTACAAGGCTCTTTCACTTAGTATATTTCTTTTTCATTCAGTTCAACTTACTTTCATAATTTCCTTTAGCATTTGATTTTTCGAATATGTAATAAGACAAATTATGCCATTTCCTTCCATTTAGCAAATAATGTTTTGAACTTCCTTTCTATTTTTGCTTGCTATAGTGTTACATGTTAGTTACAATACGAAAATGACTAATGTCGATACGTCCGAATAGGTTTCCAGAGTTTAGGACTAAACAATTATGCTAGTTCTCGGTTGAATTAAACAAGATGAGCATGGTCCAACCATTCATTTAATAACTCTCGTTCATAACCCGATGGACGGAATACATAATGAGGAATGGATGTGACTTGACCGTCTGATGACCGAATAAGTCCCGCCAAATGATGGGATTGAAATTAATCAAGAGCAATCATGACACGACCGACCGCTTGATAAATCAAACCCCGGGCCCTGGGGGCAAATCAATCAATTAAGATTAGTACAATCTGACTATTCTTAGAACCATCCTTATGTCCCCAGAGTGCGGACTGGTGTATAAATATAAATCGTGTCTGAATTGACTACCCACGAACCAATTCAAAGTCCTCGGAGTATGGATTGGAGCATAAATATAAGCTGGGTGTGATTCAACCGCCCACTAATCAAATCGCTATTCTATAAACTCCGGCCTGAAACCGACAGGAGGGGTATAAACTCACTAAGGATGGAGTTTGACTATCCATCGTCTAACTCCGCTGACCCATGACTGGGGGCAGGAGTATAATCACTCAAACTACTGAATCCGATAGCACAACATTAGAGCTCTAGCCTCGTGTTTGATACGACTCAGGGCTACGACATGTGGAGGCCTTGGGATAGAAATAACAAATTATCATCCAAAGCAATATGCAGCAAATTACAAGTATATTGAATGGAAAGTAATAGCTTAGCTATTTAGATAATGATTCACACAAGGGTTCAGCAGAAAATAAAAACCGTTTATTCAAATAATAAGCTTCAAAATTGTGATGCAAGTTTATTCAGAAAATGGAGGCTATACCTATACAGTCACGACCAACAAAGAGAAAAGTAGCCATACAAGTTATGTGCAAACAGGGCTGAAACGACGGCTATTTCTTTTATTCTCTCCTTTTTGGATTTTTCAGGAGCAGCGCCACCCGAGCTTCTGCCTATCCACTTCCTCGATCCTTTTTTTCCTTTGGCGGAGGAGGTTTCAAAAGTAGAAGGGAGTTTTTCAAAAATCGTCCTGGTAGGTAGGATGACTCGTAATGGGATGAGATTTGGATCATCAATATCCGCATCGACGAGTTCAGACTTGGCTTGTTACTTCAACAACTCATTCCTTTCAATGCGCTCCTTTAGGCTGGGCTCATCGGTGTGTCTAGTGGAAATGGTGATCACAACGTCATTATATTCGTCCAATGGCAGTAGATTTTCAACGTTATTGTCATCAAATGCTCCAATTTCTTGAGCATCAAGCCCTAGAGCATTGGTGCCCACTGGATCTTAGTTGATGTTGATTGTTGCTCCATGGCGGCACCACTTTTTGGAATTTGGCCGAGACCTGATAGACCTGTTGATTCATAGAAACAAGAAGATAAATCAATGAATATTGGACATGAAGACAGAAATAGTTCGAAAAGTGGAAGATAAGGCGAACTACCAGCATCCGGTTGACTTTCAGTCGTCGATGGGAACCCTCCTTCCAGAATGGGTGTCAGCACTTCAAATTGATAACCAGGTTTTTCCTAATCATAGCTAAGATCCTGTCCCAGATCGAAAGAAACTGATGCTTCGACTGCTTGAAAAGAGGAGAGGCCCTTGGGATCAGACTCTGAATATTCAGCGATATTTTTCCCTTTGCCGAAAGATGTTAGAATGTCGAAGTATCGGAGTCTTGCGGTGGCAAGGTCTAGGGGTTCACTTCCATGAAGGATCTCCCACACTAATTTCTCTTCATCTATATTGGCTTCGCCAAGGTCTATCTTTTTCTTCTCAACAATATAGTCCCAGGCCTCGGCGAGCAGCTCAAGATAACCCTCACCAAGAAAGCTCAGATCACCGTAGAGAAGGACTTTAGCATTATATTCAATGACCAAGGAATCAAACATGTACTTGATTTCATTCCGATCGGCATCCTTGGCATCCTCTACTTGGGCTTCGAGCCATTCTCTCATCTTATTATGGCCTACTTTCTTTGCCTCTTCTTTAAGGACTTCAATGTAAGCAAGTTGCCCATCAAGTTTAATCTTCAAACTTTAGGCTTTAACAGCTTCTTCGCAATAACTCTTCGATTCTTCTTAAGCTTTGATCTTCTCTTCACTCTCTTTCTTCAGAAGCTCTTCAAGCTCCTCAATGTGGTAGGCCAAGATATTTTTCTCCTTTCGCAAGGAATCTTTTTCCAAGGCGAGTGCACCACTGCGGTTGAGGGTAGCGTCATGTTCTTTTTTATTAGTAGCTTCCAGACGACTCATAGCCTCAGATGTTTCCTTGGCACTTTTTTCTGCTTCAGTTAGTTTTTTCATCAACTTCAAGATCTTATTATCTTAGTGCTTAGTTATATCTTTATCATGGATCGCCTCTACCTTGAGACGGTCTATCTCATGTTGTCGCTCAATAGACACCTTTGATATTTTTTCTTATAAGTGCTAAAATGATTCATGCTGTGTGAAAACATCATTGACGTATGCTAGAGAGCTTGCTTTGACAGTCCCTAGGATTGTATGGATAGAGGGGAGGAACTTAAGCCCATCAAAATAAATCTTTGGGAAAGTGACCTTAAGCTTGGCCAATCTTCTGTGGAAGCTTCAGGAGCAGCAGTCAGCAAAGATGGATCAAAATCAACGATTGGACGTTCGCTCAACCTACAGTCATGGGATTACTTGAAGCTAGATGAACCGGAATATTGCTTGGGAGCTACAGGAGCTGAAGAGCTGTGAAAAGAGGTCTGATAGCCACTATGCATATGAAAATTAGGTTGCACTTCCTGATGGGACAACCAAGATTAGGATTTATGTTTTGAAGATGAAGATTCCCTAGAGCGACGACTTCTTTCTCGGTCATCATCCCTCTCTCTATGCCTACCCGATTTTGAATCATGTCTGGATCCGTATTGCGTTGAGGAGCTCCTTAAGTGATCAAAGGCTCGAGATTGAGATATTGCACCTGCAAAAACCAAGAAAAAGTATATAAGTAACCGTTGTACAAAACATAGATGAAGAGCATGTGGTGAATTGTACGTGATTGTGAGTGTCCTAGTGTTTCCTTACCGATGGACCGATGGTTGTAGGCTTGCTTATTGGTGTTTTCTCTCCTTGACTGGTAGGAAGAACGCCATCACCACTTCTATAAGGAGAGTCAAGCCCCCCAATACTAATATTGGGAAAATCATAACTCATAATGTCATTAGGAATTTGGAGATTTGAGAACCCCTTCATTAAGCTTTCTATATGTTGGGAAGATGACTCTTCGTTAATAGAAGTGATATCAAACTCTGGCTCCTTTCCTTTGAAGCTTATATGCAAGCATTTTTCTTCTCTTAGCAGGTGTATAGGGTTGTTTCCCTATGACGGCTCGACCATGGGCACCTTGCCTGGGCCTACATCAGCGTCACCAAGCTCATTAATTTGGATACCCCTAATTTCACCTTCTTCTGCATCATCCTAAGTACCCTCAACTAGAAGCACGGCAGGGAAATTGATATCCCTTTCTTGCTCGATAGTGCTCCTTGGTAATGCAGCACTTCTAGGAAGTCCAATGCTACGATCTTCTTCCAGTCTCCCAAATAGAGATAACAACTCATCCGTTATGAGAAGTCTGATGTCCTTGTCTTCAACAGGGTTAGCATGAATTGCGGAGGTCGCTCTTGTAAAACTATTGCCCTTTCGATGTAGACGGACACCTGTGGATATTCAAAATGTTAGTTGATCCAGAATATAACTCATTTTAGAGAATTTGGAAATAAAGTGAAGACGACACTTACGTCCTTTCAACCATCACCTTGCAAAGCCAAGCGGACATCGAATGTAGACCCATTCGTGTTTGAAAAGGGCAAGTTTGTTCCAAGCACCGATTAAGACTAGGCGATTGGGTGAAGACTCGAGAAAAACATAGGAGGTACTTCCTGATCGTCGTTTAAAGTTATAAATGAACCTTATATCCTTAGGAGTTGGCAGGCAAAATAGAAGGTTCATGAATAGTAAAAAAGTTCCATGGAGAAAGGCATAACTATTTGGGTGAAGTTGAGTGGGGGCTATCCCAAGATATCTTAATATTTCTCAAATAAAAAGAATTGAAGGGCGGCACACATCTGGCCCAGCGCATGAATTTGTTGCATGTTGTGTGCCTCTCCGGGGCAAGTGAGCTCTGTCGTTTATCGAAGGACCCAGGACATCTCCGAATGGAATTCCATGTCTGGAATATAGTCTACAAAGGGTAGCCTCACCAATCCTAGAGGCTTGAAAATCTATCATGTCATCTAAGAGTATGGCGCCCTCTACAATGTCGGGCGTAGGACTTACTTCTTCCGCTGGAAGGACAGGAACATCAGAAAAATGGTTGGTTGGTGGGACGAAAACTTCTGTTTGCTTGGTTTGATGACCAAGGGAAGGCCTGCTGGATACAATCGTAGAACTCGACTCGGCTTCGGGATTGTTATTTTGCAAGGCTGGTCCAGAAGACATTGCAGTTGGACATTTTGAATGTTTGAAGTCCATGTCAACTATACTAAGTAGGTAATCAAGATTAGAAAATTTACATGTCCCCCTATGCTAAGTGTAAGCTAGTGTAGTGTAAGGTGGTGCAGTGTGATGTGTTATAGAAATAAGCAGCTTAAAATAAGAAAGCAAAGTGAAAAACGAGACTTCGGATTCTGACCAGGGTAACCGTCATCGCTGGTCGTCTCAATTAATGAAGAGAATGTTCGAATGTGTGAGCTTTGGGATTGAATATCAGCATATTAGAGTGTGAGATTTGCAATTCAAGTCCATATGCTAAGTTCTAATCCATGTTCGAAGTTCTCAGGATTTGATCCTTCAGTTTCAAGTACAATAATGGACATTCAAGTCCTATTGTCCATCATCGTCATATGTTCAAGTTCATGGAAATGGGGTTGGTTGTAATTGCTCAAACAAGTGATTATGGATTGGGTATCAAGGCCAAGAGCATACGTACCGATCCTTATATACCGACCCCTCTACGTCGAACCCTATATGTCGATCCCCGCCCCAAAGCAATGGTACTGATCCCTCTCTCCATACAAATTATGTCGATCCCTTTCCATTAGATAATTTGTCGACCCCTCCAAATTATCCAACTCCACCGAACCCCCATTTAGCTAATCCACCAATCCCTCTCTCCTAAAGAAAGGGTGCCGATCCCCAATTCTATTTCATGAATAATACCGAATCCTCTCCTACTTAGCTGATCCTAACTTCCATGATAGTCTACTCCACTGTTTTCAAACTTCCTCCCATCAAGCTTCCATGTCGATCCCTCCTCTACTCTGCCTTTTTGTTCCTCCTAACCTTTTCTACCGAACCCTTTTACACCTTACGACTCACTTTCTCCAAGCCACTTCGATCATTGCAGCATCAAGCACCATTGTAATCTCCAATGGTATGGAATCCATTATCTCATCATGAAATTGAAAGTCATAAGCTAACAACCTATGCAGGTGAATGTATGAGGTAAAGGTATGTAAAAATGATTTGGAGATGTTCGAAATGGGAGGTAAGAGGAAGCGGGTTCATTAGGCGGTTTGAATTACAGAAGGATTTTGTTTGGAGCCAAGGAATAAAGGGAAGGAGGTTTCATTTTTGATGAAGGAATGAAAGGGTTCGATGCTTTGAGGGATGGCAGGAAAATGAAACAAGTAAGGATAAAGGGAAGTTGGAGTGCTAATTTATATACGTGGACTAGGGGATTGGCCTATGTTTTTGGCATGAGACATGAACAGATGGGATCATCATGAAAGATACTGATCCCTATTAGCATGTGAATAATAAAGAAAAAGAGAGGGGGATCATCAAGAAAGATACCGATCTCTATGAACACAAGAAATGGAATGGAGGAATTGGTTGAGCATGTGTTGAACCCTACAAATGCTTAATATATATATATATATATATATATATATATATATATATATATATATATGAATGACGAATGAGGGATCGGCTATGAGCATGTATGCAAATTAGCATGAGCATGAATTATTAAAAGCACGTACATACAAAATGCAACGAAAATTTGCGATGACCCATGAACATACGAACAGGCTCGACAACAAAGAACATGTATATGAATATGCACATGCATGACCCAAAAGGTCTAATTTTTGAAATCCATAGAAATTGAAATCAAACTTGAAGTCTTTGAGTTCGAGGCTGGATCGGATAACCAAAGCTTGTTAGTCTTATGGAACCGGATATATATATATATATATATCAACTAATGAAGTATGATCCTAGATTTATACTATTGGAACCGACTAAGGCCATGACGACCAATGAAAAATGCGACACCTTGGAAAAATAATTTGACAGATGGATAACAACTATTCAGTAAACTGGATGGATTTCTTTTTGACGACTCTAACTTGCTTCGATTCAATGCACGCCATGTTAATCGCAAGACGTACTTTTTTGGGGCAAGTATTATCTTGCATTTTAACCCGGCTATATTGAACTAATTGCGCAAGTCAGATTCGTTTTCCATCAAGGTTGATGACCATAGAGTGGTGATTATGAAGCCTAAAAGTTTTGTACAGATAGTAACTTGAAGTCAATTTTGAATGGACTTGATGTGTATGCAAGGCAAAGTGTTAATAATATGAAATATAGTTTTAACACCTATGAGGGATTGACATAAATTAGTTCTAACAACAGGGATCGGCATAAATTAGTTCCAACAACAGGGATCGGCATGTTTCAAGGTGTGAGAGCAATCCTATGAAAAATAATCAATGTCTCAAGTTCTACAAGTCCAATGTATATGAAATTTAGAGAGAAAGATATTAGGACCCTAGGGAGCCTACCCTAGGGATCGCACCTCAATAGGACAAAGTTGGAGGGACCGGTATACTTCCCATAGAAAGGATCAGCAGAATGCAGTATGTACACCATATTGAAGTGAAGATCAAGAAATAACTCGACCTTCACTGATCCAATTGGCATGAAATTTGGAGGCTAAGCATATTTTAGCTTGAGAAAGCCACCATAGGATCGCATACAAAAATTCGACCAAATAAGGGATCGGTACTGATCCCTCTTCTTTGGGAATTGGGCCATGCAACCCTCTTGTAGGCCCACATTGTTTTGAAGATCTTTCTACCGTGTTTTCATAGAGATATTTTGCCATCTTCGTCTATAAATACCAGCTTGGCTGTTCATTTTTGGGATTTTTATGCTACTAGTTGCTTTATACTTTCTTATACCCAAGCATTGTGATCATATCCCTCTTGTACTCAGATGATAAAGGAATTAATAAAGCAATCTATTCAAAATGGACGTAGGCAAACAACGCCGAACTACTATAAATCGTTGTGTGCATGTTTTCTTTCATTTAATTGATGTTTCTTTGTTATCGTCCACTGTTTCCATTTTATTATTCATTTATCTCTTCAAAAGGTCTCTATTGGGTGTTTGTGCCAATTTTTGGTGCAAACAGTAGCAAATCCCTATGGAGGTACAGGGGTCGATCCCTCCAACTTGCTCCTAATGATGTGCGATCCCTATGGGGTGGTCCACATGTTGTAGTTAGCTTATGTTGTATGTTTCATGTCAATTGGATGAGTAGAACTTGAGTTACTGCTTCATCTTTGCTTCAACATGAGTTGATTGCCGATTCCTACCGATCATTACCAAAGGAAGAGTGTTGATTCCTCTGACTTTAACTTTTTAAGGTGTGGTCCCTAGGGTCCCTATATATTTCTCAAAAAATTTCATATGCATTGTACTTGTGGATCTCGAGATATTAATTGTTTTCTATTGAAATGCACCCGCTCCCTGAAACATACCAATCCTCATGATGGAATTTAATTTTTGCCGATCCCTCCTATATGTTGAACCATATTCCATAGTTTAAACATTATATCTTGCATATTTATTAATTCCATTCAATCTTGACTTCATGTTATTATCTGTACTTGATTTTTGGTCCCTACAATCGTCATTATGGGCTACTGGCCTTAATAATCGCGAAGACCGTTGAGTTAAATCCGCCTATCTACTACCTTGGCAAAAAGTGGGTTAACACTTTACCCTCTAAAACATGCCTGCAATATAAATGTGTTTTTTTAATTTCCATAAATCCGAAATCCGAAATCCACAACCCATTAGTAGCCATATTTTACAACTGAAAATCCAATCTAACTCCACGTTCTCCTTGGATTGGTTATCCAAATCTGCAACCATCCAAAGCCAAATCCTTGCTATTCAAAGCTGATATCCAAATCCATGACATCTCCAGGTTGTTATCCTAATTCGAATCCTCGTCTCACCAGATCTTTGCCAAGCACAATTCGTACTTGACGACCTGAGTAAGTCGATCCATCATGTTCAAGCAAAGCGCCTACCCCTAGCCAGGCATAGTCCATACCTGACCGATGATCTTGATCTCTTTGGATCCTTACCGAGCATAATCCATACTCGACGACCTAAGTACGTCAATCCATTACGTTCGAGTGAAGCGACCTACCACTTATGAAGCATCGTCCATACTTGACGACCTTGATCTCTCTGGATTCTTGCCAAGCACAATCCATACTCGATGACCTGAGTAGGTCAATCCATCACGTTTGGGCAAAGCGACCTACCCCTTGCTAAGCATTTCCATACCTGATGACTTGTTTCATTCGACATTGATACCCAATTAGGACATAGTCCATGATGCACGAATCTTTTTCTTCGTGTTTGCCCTTACCTTGCAATTATTATCCCGCCTCTTCGGACAGGACCACAATCGCGACCTTTATTATCTAGTACACTGAACTAAATTTAAGCATTCCTAAGTCTATTATTCAAAATATAAAATAAGAGTCCGTATAACCAATAAACCGGATTTCAAATATAACTAGAAAAAAAAGATTTCGAAGCAAACAAGAAGGAAAAAACAAATTTCACAAACCCTAGCACTACAGTTTATCATCATCTTGGAGCATGCCTAGGGACTGTCCTCGATCTCGTACATGTGTAAGTGACTTAGCCGTCCTACTGTTGAGTTTGTTACTTATTCCTTGCCATCCCGATCAATTGATGACAAGTTATGATGATGTCTTGATCCAGTTCCATTCTCATTCCAGGTGGACGGTGGCTGCTCCTGTTCCACCGTCAGAGGCTGAGTCCTTACATATTGTTGTAATTTTCCATTCCTCATGTGTTCCACAATGATATCCTTTAAATGCCTGCAGACATTTGTATTGTGCCCATCCAGCTTATAGAATAGGTAGCGCTTTCCTGATGTTCATTCGCGTTTGGAGGGTTCCTTCCTTTCTGACCTCCGATATGGAAGGCATCCTCGAGTATTTTGATATATCCATTCTAGGGTTTCATTAAATTCTGAGTAAGAAGAGAATTTGGTTACTCCGCCTGCCGCTTCGATACATCGAAGTTATTGTCCATGTTCTGTTTACCTTTGTTCTTTCCTAAGCTTTCACCGGGCAGTTCTTCACCCCGTACCGTATCAACTTACACTGTCGCTCTATGAGCTTTTGCATCTTCTTGTTGTAGAAAAACCTTTCTGCTTCATTATAGAATTCCCCGAGATCCATCGGTGGATCCTATATCAGTGATATCTTAAAATCTGAATTATCTGTAACTCCTGACATCGTCGCCATCAAAACCATCGATGGATCTAGTCATTCCACCGAAACAACTACCGCATTGAACCTGGTTAAGAAATTCTTGAGTGATTCTCCTACCCACTACTTTGCTGATGTCAATGCCATCACATACTTGGGTCTCATAATGTGAACTAGAAACTGCTTCATAAATCTTTCGACCAAATCCATTCATGTGCTAATAGAACCGCTTCTGTTTAAACCATAGTGCAGCTACATCCGTTAAATGCAGGAGGAAGTATCATGCCAAGACTTCTCCCGATGCCCTCCAGTACTTCCACATGTCGTCCATACCTCATCATATGCAAAGTTGGATCCAACTTCCATCATAAACTTCCAGTGTTTGTAGTTGGAATTCTGGTGGATTCCTAGAATTCCGGATATTAGGAGTGAATTGACTTCTATTTATATCATCCAGATCCATGTTCACTAATCCTCCACACATAGCTCGCCTGATCATCTCTGTAAACTTTTCATTGTCATATAGCAGTAGTCTCCTATCATCATTCCCAAACTACCTCCTGAGTCCACGAGGAAATTCTGAAGCATACTCCTTTGGACGAGCATTCGAATTCCGATTTGTACCAAGCTCTATGGGATCGACCACAGGTCCTATGGCATCGCAATCAACCAGACCCGAGAGCATGAGCCTAGCCTTTAGGGTTCAGTGCTTATCTCTCTAAGATGGCTGAGGACTGGCCCCGACTGCTCTGTTCCTTTCCTTTATCCATTGCTCCATTTCCATGTTCCCGATTCTGATTTCTAACGATCCATGCCGCCTTAACTCCTTGGTCTATAGCTCCAGTAGTTCCAATCACTCTAACTCCTTGGTTTTGCATTCCAGCAGCTCCTACGGCTCCAGCCTGTCCTATCTATTGGTGTAGATTATGTGTCATCTCCTTATGTCTTTTCAGCATCCACTCCTGCATAGCGTTCATCATTGTTCCCATCTACTCCATAGTGACGTAAGCAGAGGTTTGATTAGCTCCGGCTCCGGAGGAAACCTTCTAACTCCCTTCATGATGGCTCCTATCTACTACCTATCTTCTTTTAGATTGCTTCACCATTGCTTTAAATCCAAGTTCTAGATCTTTTGGAAACTTTGAATCCGAATTCCAAATCCACGGGGGTTTGCTCTTTCAGTGAAAGCACCAAAATGTTAGCATCAAAATTGGCCACCAACACCCAGTTGTGTGAAAGCACCAATAACCAGTCACAGATCCAAGATAGTATCTAATGTAGAGAATAATATAAAGAACAAAAAATTAAACATGAAAGCAAGTAAAAAGAGATAGGATTTATGGTGGTTCGGCTAGCGCCGGTCTATGTGCACTCCAGAATAATCGTTTTATATTATATCATAGTTTGTCTATAGTTAAAATTCAAAATTCAAGAATAAAATCGACAGAGTGTAGCCTAGATTTAGGATAAAAAGAAGAAGAAAGAAGATCCTTTTTATAATGTCATTATTGTTTAATTTATAGGGAAAGCCGTACATGAATCAGCCTAAAATTTTAGCAGATGAACCTCCAGGCATGACGAGGCCACCTAAGAATCTTTAGGCCCATTGGGGCCCACAATAAGGATCGGTAACGATCTCTATTTTGGTTTCCAAATAGGGTGCGATCCCTTCAGGAGGTACCCCATGATGTTAGCTACTTGCCCTCTAAATTTTGTATCATTCTAACTTACGGTTTGTGAGATATCACGGTTTCCATGAAGCGATGTTGCATATATTCTGATTTCAGCCGATACTTTTGGAGGGATAGGAGCCTATCCCTACAAACTCTTCCAAATGACATCTGGTCCTTAGGGGAGCTTCTCCATGTTATATTATATATAGCCTCCAAGTTTCATGCTAAACGAATAAGTATAACTCGAGTTATCAATCGATCTTTGTTGTAATATGGTGTGAAGGCTGATTATAGCCGATCCCTATGGAGGGATAGGGGCTGATCCCTCCAATTTGCTCCACATGATGTTCTATCCCTCTAGGGTATTCCATATATTGTAGTTAGCTTGTGCTCTAAGTTTCATGTCAACTGGATGAGTAGAACTTGAGTTATTGCTTGATCCTTGCTTCAACATGAGTTGCTTGCTGATTCCTGCCGATCCCTATCAAGAGAAGAGTGTCGATCACTCTGACTTCATCTTTTTGAGATGCGATCCCTAGGGTAGACTCCCTAGGGTCCCCATATCTTTCTCATAAAATTTCATGTGCATCGGACTTGTGGATCTTGAGATATTAATTGTTTTCGATTGAAATGCACTGCTCCTTGAAACGTACTGATCCTTATGGTGGAAGTTCATTTTTACTAATCTTTCCTTTATGCCCAACCATATTCCATACTTTGAACATTCTGCCTTGCATATCTATCAATTTCGTTCAATCTCGACTTCATGTTATTATCTATACTTGATTTATGTGCCCCAGAATCATCACTTTGGGCTATTGGCCTTGATAATCGTGAAGTCTATTGGGTTATATCTACCTATCTACTACCTTGGAAAAAGGTGGGTTAAGATCATTTTTATATTTTTTAAAATTAATATGATATCGCATAAGCTCTTGGTCAGAAAGTTAGATTTTTTGAATCTATTTAATATTTTTAATATTTTTTTTTTAATTTAACCGAAAAGCATTTAATTATAAAAAATATTATTTTCACTTAAAACATCCAAAAAAGTTCTTAGGCTATTTAATAGTTTTCATGATTTTTTTGAAATTTTAAAATTAGAAATATTTGTTACATATATATTTCTATCGTTTATTTATTGTTGTCTGACTAATAAATTCTTAAAATATGTATATTAATATATAGTAAATTATATTTAAAGTTGTAAATGCTGACATTTGATCTAGAATGAAAATTAAAAAAAAATATTTTAAAATCTTTGTAATTATATAATATATTTTAAATCATATTTACATTAAATAATTATATTTGTATTTGTATTTATAAATACATACATACATACATATATATATAATTATGTTACTTTAATAAATTTAGATATATTTATGTGCATTTATAAAAAAAATTAATTAAATTATATATATATGTTTATTTTCTTTTGTATACTATAATATTATATATATATATGTATGTATATACTTATATACTTATATAATAATTTCTAATAATATAACGCACGCACACGTTACTTGAATATTTATATGCATATATAATAACTGTAAACATTTAAACATATTCGAAAAACATACAATACATTTAAGATGAGCTAATGGGTCTTTTGCAATGTAAATCCAAACATCTCTATACGGGCATGTTATACATTGCATGGTATGTCATGTTACACATGCACACACATAGACGTATGTATATGATATAGTTGTGTAGTTGCATATAAATTAAAAATAAATTAAATAAATTTCTATCAACAATTTATAAATTAAAATGAAATACACGATTTTATTTAAATTAAATTTAGGAATGTTCTAAATAAATTAGATTTTATACAAAAAATGACACAAAGACCAAATAGAAGTTTTGCAGAGAAATAAATGAAGAATATCAAATGAAAACAGAGGATAATAACAAAGAAATAGCAGTAAATTGAAAGAGTAACATGCACACAACGATTTATAGTGATTCGACGATGTTTGCGTACGTCCACTTTGAACATATTGCTTTATTAATCACCTTATAAACTGAGTACAATAGGGTTCGGATGAAAATTATTAGCTACAAAATAATATAAAGCAACTAGTAGCATAAAGGTCCCAAAAATGAACAACCAAGCCCATATTTATAGATGAAGATGGCCAAAATCTTCTTGAAAATTTGGTAGAAGGAACTTTAGAACCATATGGAACCACAAGAGGGATCACATGGCCCAATTCCCAAAAGAGAGGGATCGGTACCGATCCCGGCTTTCATGGAATTATGGGGTGTGTTCCTTATGATAGCCTCCTTATGCTAAAATATGCTCTGCCTTCAAATTTCATGCCAATTGGATCAGTAGAACTTGAGCTACTACTTGATCTTTGCTTCAACATGGATTGCTTGTGGATTCCTACCGATCCCTACCAAGAGGAAAGCGTCGATCCTTCTAACTTCATTCTTGAGGTACGAACCCTAAGGTAGGCTCCCTACGCTCTCCATATCTTGCCCACAAAATTTCACATGCATTGGACCTGAAAATCATGAGATATTGATTGTTTTCTATTGAAATTCTCTTAGTCCCTAAAACATACTGATCCCTATTATGGAAATTAATTTATATCGATCCCTCCTGTATACTGAACCATATTTCATACATAGAACATTCTGCCTTACATATCTATCAATTTCATTCAACCTCGCCTTTGTGTTATCACCTGTACTTGACTTTTGGACCCAACAACCGTCACTCTAGACTCATCGACCTTGATAGCTGTCGAATCTAACTTGCGCAATTAGTTAAATATAACCGGGTCAAAATGCGAGATAATAAGATCTAATGGGGTAAAAAAATTTGAGGTTCACTTATATCTTCCGATGTAGGCTGGCCCAGTCCAAAAATAGTATTAGATTTTATAGTCTATGTGGTTTAAACTAATCATGCTAAGGTTAACTATTAAGCTCACAGCTCAAATGTTGTCCCAATAGAAAAGGTCCAAATTTGAATTGGGCCTTGGGCTAATTTTCAAATTTGTTTGAAAATTGAAATATAAGACTTTAAATTTAAAAGGCAAAATTTAAAATAAGATATACAAATATTGTAAAAGTTCTAGTACAATAAAAACATTCAACATAGTTGAAAATAAATATTAATTTCCAAATTTTAAATTTATTAATAAGATCAATAAAATAAATTAATTAAATAAGTTAATTAATTAATAAAGAAATACATATACTATATATATTATGATATATGTTATGTTATTTTAAAAAATGTAAAATAACATAAGTGTATATGTATGTATATGAATTGGTTTTTGAAATTAATATAATTTAATTAAAATTGTTTAATTAAATAAATTAAATAAAAGTTAAATAATCGATTAATTAAGGTTAATTAATTATGTAAATTAACTAATTAATTAAAGGCTAATTAATGAATATACGCATATAAAAGATATACATGCAATATAATAAAGGTTATAGTACGTAATAAATATTTAATATAAATGCTATATATTAAAATAATATAAATTAATTAAAATTTTAATTAATACTAATAATTAAATAAGATTTAAATAATATAATATTATTCATAAGACTATTATATAAGGAGTATGAAATATAAAAATTATACAATAATGAAACTTGTATTAAATGTGGAAAATTAAAGGAACCCTAAACAGAATTAAGGGATAAATACATACATATTGTACGTATAACGTGATTTCATATGTGTCTTACACTTGAACCACGAGGGCATTTCATAAGAAATACATTATTCCATAAGTCAATATCACTCAATATAATAAATTGAAGATTATAAATCTTCGACATAATGTTGTCCTTTACCACACACACACACATATATATATATTAATAAATTACTTGCATACTCCTCAGTTGTTGAGCAAACTCAAACTAAGAATACTTTTTGTAGTAGTATTAATATATTGAATAGATGAGATAAGGTAATTATATGTATTTGTTAAGCAAACTCAAGGTACATATATTATACTTAGGCCGTTGAGATATGGTAGGTATGAGTGAATAATCACTTTCCATTGGTTGAGCAAACTCTAGGTGGATATGAGATTTGGACAAGGAAGCATGGGTTAAGAGTTGTATGTGATATAACCGATAAAGAGTTATCCATCATCTATTGAGCTATGATTTGTTGAACAAACCCAAGGCCAGAATTCTAAGACGGATAAGTCCTAACACTCACTAGTGAAGTCAAAAGACTTCTATGTTTCGCTTAAGGTTTGATGAAACATAAAAGACTAGTGGGAGCCTTATTAGGAAAATGAAATGATAACATTTAATTTTTCTAATATTGTAAGAACATATGTTATATAGTGTGATAATAATCTACAACAATAAATTTTTGCATTTAAAATGATTGATAAAACATATATATTTTAAGATACATAATCAAACTAAATTGAATATTGACAAATAGAAATATAACATCTACTTACCAATCCATGGCTATTGCATATTAAAGTTTCATAACGTTTCTACACCCATATTAGTGCTTGATTTTATGACTACATATTACATTCGTAATTTTTCTACACCCATGATCTAGACCGTGTATTGCATTATATGAGTTTCAAATTATATAAGAAATATGAGACTATGGATAATTGATCCATATACTATTGCATATAAATGTTATATGAGGGAGAGTCACAGTTCATTATGTACGATACTTCAATGAAGTTAGTTCATTCGAAACGAATAAATAAACGGTACCATAAGGTCGAGTATTCAATTTCAATAGAAGATCATATTGTGTTAAATGTAACATAAGACCCAAACTAAAATATAAATTTAAGAATTCGATCACTGAAATGTCAATTTGATCATTTTATGTAAAGTGCATCATATTTGATGTCCTTAAATATTACGAATGATCAAATGCATTTTTGTAAAAAATTCTTTATAATGTTGTAATAAGAGTTTTCTTTGGAATGGTTTGACCAATTGAAAGGAAAATGTATGTATAAGAGTAGGTGTAATTTAAGGTATAGTTGGGATGATGAGAGTGAAAGTCACTTCTGCTTCATAAAGAAACAATGAAAACGAGAATTGTAATAATAATGATTGATATTTAACATCGGAATAAATAAAATATTTCTATTCGAAAATGTATTTTCATATAAAAATTGTTTTCTATTATATTTATTTTTTTGAGTTCAAGATATTTGATCAAAGAACTCTTCGCACCAAACCAGTTGCAGTATACCAAAATAAATAAATCTACACTAAATGAATGATTGTCCCCTGAATTTGATACACTATTATAGTGATAGCAGAATTAGTGGAAACATGCCATATAGCACCTATTGAATACACCAAGTTACGAAAATTGTTTTCGTAAAACATACTGAACATTATTTATGAAATAATGATTGTTTTTAGATGTCGATTGAAAAATAGATATAGTTATATTTCAAATGTGAATATTATGAGTATTCAGTCTGAAATAAAACTATAATGTGGTATTTGTCTTCATAACAAAAGTGATGCATTGAAAAATACTAAAGTATAAATGTTATTTAGAATTATTTTAGAATTATGGACTGAGACATAATTTTGAGAAATAATATTATTATATGATTATGAATCATATAATACTAGGTAATTATATCTCAAACGATTAAGGGCAATACACACATTTAGTGGAAGCATCGTAAGAGTTGATGAATTTTTCAAATTGATACATATTAATGCACGCATTCGCAAGCCTATTGATACCAAAACATTTCCACATACTTTGTTATATTCACAAATGAGCTGTCGCCAACATGGACTTGTGTATTTGATACACATGTAGTATGTCTATGATAAACTCATAGAGTATAAAACAGAAGTAAATGAAATGGCAGGATATAGAAATGACTCGATTTGATCGAATGGGTGAGTACATAGGAAAAAATTTCGAATGTACCAAAAAATGAATAAAGATTCAATCTCAAAAGTCACTACTCTATGTGATTCATAATGATGTATCGATAAGGAGTAATAAAATTTTATTGGATGAAGTACGATTAATTGTGAGTAAAGTTGAGTTAATTTCTTTCTATAAGGTCATGTACTTAAGAGTGGTACACAAGGTTAATATTATGTCATCTGAATAATAGTTTACAAAATCACACAAGATACGGGTCTATAAGAAACCTCAACCTATCCTAGATCAAGGAGTTGGCTGGTTGTGCAAGTCGAAAGTCTACACAAAATAATTGTTTGTGAAGGATCTTGTATGAATCTTCCCAAAAGGAGTTTGGGAAATCCTATCATTAGTTATCATATTTATGTTTTGAACATAAGTTTTGTAGACTACAAACTAAATCATTTTTATATAAAAGGCAATTCATAAAGTGTTTATGAATACATATTCCATTGCACTGAGAAATAATTTTTGTTTCAAGAAATATCAACTTCATTGTGAAGGAATTTCTTTGATAAATTATTGGTAATAAAATGGAATTAGATATGATCCAAAGATAAAAATGATTACATGAAATGAAATGAAATTGACTAACCTAAATGAACAAAACGCATTGAAATGTCTAATATTTATTATTTGCATATTGAATCGAAACTACGAGTTTCTTATCAATGTCTAAAATATACAACCTTGGTTGTTTAGTAAAACCATTAAGAGGTTGACACTATAAAATGGTATGATGCAAAGATCCAAAAATGAATTCCAAATACATTATCAGAATATGATTTTGGTAGTCGTAAATGAAGGGATGTGATCCATCAACCATGATTGTGTCTTTATGAGAAAGATTAATGCAGTTGGATTTAAATGAGTAATTTGGATAAAGAATAATCTCGTTAATTTCCAACAACGTTGAAATTGGCATAATAGATTTATCATTCAACATGATCAAGTTGTTTTGGATTTACTTAAAAAAATAATTTATGTGTAAGACTTTGTGATTCGATACATATGTGTTGAAATGGAAAAATTACAAATAATGATTTAAAATATATTGTTTTCATATAACAAACAAAGTGTCTCGAAATTAGTAGGAGCGGTATTTAGGTTTGTGAGTGTTTGGATATGATACAAGAACCGATAGGAAAGTATCATTCAATAAGCATCAAAATTGAACAAGCGTTTTGATACAAATATCAAATAATTTGATTGTCAATCAAAATGTAGAGGAAGCATGCGCTCATAAAAAAGAATGTTAATAGGTACATTGATATTTCTAAACGTAAGTAAACAACACATTGCTGATTTCGATGTACTTGTATTAAAATCATCCCTAGTTGTTTTAATGCTCGATGTTGGATGTGTAATTGATGTTTATTATAGCATGTATAAAAGATATTGGGAATGTCCCAGATTAATATGCAAAGACAACTTATTACATTGTTTAATACATAACATGTGAGATAAGTTCCTTATGCATTGGGAATAGGAATTATCATAAATGTTATGTTGTCTATGATATTGTGATTTCTTTATGTATTCGATACACGAAGCGTAACATCCCCTATTTTGAGGCCCAAAGCTAAGCTATAGATGCTGCAGTCATTTATAGTATTAACTTTCGATGATAAAATACAATAATGTTAATAGTATCCATAATATCAGAAGCACATGAATATGAAATAAAATCAACGCAGATTTCAAAACAGAATTTCAGATTACATTTCAAATCAATATTTCATATTCGATTACATAACCTCAAAATGATTCCCAGGTGTAGATCAAATATAATTATTACAAGTTATGCCAAGAGTGACATATGAAGATGTCATCTTGGATGATCAGAGTACTAGATATATAGACATATCAACCATAAATACATCATAACATAAATAATATTAAATAACTCCTACATAGCTAGCTTTGCCTCCTGCACGGTTTGGGAAGCTTATTCATCCGACCTACTAAACCTAAAAGTCCTTAACTCTCAATCTACTCAAAATAAATTTTGAGTACCCGAGAGTTTAAGGGGAAAATATAAATTTCGAGTCAGACATAAAACTTAGTGTGAGTAGTTCTATTACACTTGGTTTACCGATATTAAGTGAGACTACTCCGCTTAGCAGAACTGGTTTTGCCTTACTAATATTCTTTTAAAATCATATCTTTTGTAAATCAAAATCCTACAATCAAATTGATCATATCAACAATAGCAATAACATATACGCATATAAATCAGGTAATTATTGGATTATATGTCTGATCATTATAGTTTTATCAGGCTGACTATTAACCACTGGCTGACTCGGACCTACCAGACATAATAAATATTCTAACTTCTGTTAGAAACTATACTGGATGATCTATCCTTAACTTACTTTTCCTAGGGTCAACTGATCCTAATGGTTTTGCAGGCTCACCAATAACCATCTCTACTCTATGTAATCTTTTCTATATGTAACATCAGTTTAGTTTTACCCGTGACAATGCCCTACACGCTAGAATTTTGGACTTATATTAGCTAGGGGTACTAGCTAAAGTATAGGGCGTGACCCCACACCAGTCTCATTTGGTCTTCTAATATTTGAGTCATACACTTAAGGCTACCTACCCTATTCAAAATTTTATTTCCTCGGAAGCAATCTTTACAATTGATTTACTCTTATATGCTTTACTAAACAATGTTGATGAAAACCTAAAATCAATAGGATTATCTATCCTTTTAAAATAAATTAAAGCTCTTTTTAACTTAGAAAATATTAGGCTACAAAGCCAAAACAATACCTTCGAAACCATTATTTAAAACCTTAAACAATACCTTTCGAAATCATAGAAAGCATCCCTTTTGAACAAGTTAAAATACTTTAACCTTGAAAACATTAAGCTGAAAGTCTAAAATCTACCCTTCGGAATCATGACTTAAAACCGTAGACATCCTCTTTCGAAACCATTAAAATATTCCTTTCGAAAGCATTAGGTTCAAGTAAGGAAATATGGAAGTATAGCTTCGAAACCATATTTTGAAAACAAAATACACAGCCCTTAAGGGGATTTGTGCGAAAGATATTCCTTCAAAACACTTAGGGTAACGGTGACATACTTCCGTATGTATACTTGGGTTTAGACAAGCGGCTTCAACCATGTCGAAAGATGTGGGAGCGGCACCCACCCTCCCACAAGTATAGGTTAAAAGAAAAGCAACTTCAATGGTTGCGAAAGGGTATCGATTCGAAACCCTACCCTCCGTACTCATGGATTTAAAGAGTTATAAAAGCGACTTCTTACTAAAGCGAAGGGTATAAATGCGGCAGCTAGGTTATCGAAGGAGTTCAAAAGCGGCAACTCTTTCAAAAGCATACTTTCAATACCATACTTTCCTTCCTCCTTCTCTAATACACTTCGTACCAAATGTTTGATATCATGTGCGTTAGTTTCACATGGGTGTGAAAGGTTTACCGAGTATGGTGACGGAACAAGCAAACGGAATTGGCAAAGTTATAATTCGATATAAAACTGATTTGCTTTTTAAATTAATTACTTTTCACCTAACTTACATAATTTTCCCAAATATGATTGGTTGCCAATACTTTACCAAAATTCTTTTCTAAGAGGCTTCCAAACTCAACATTGAATAATTGAAAACATTTTAGCACTTTAGCCTTTCTTCTTAATAAAATGTTTAAAACATTTAAGTCCTCCAACTTAAATAATTTATTAGCCATGGTAAAACACTTAGGAGAAATACCTAAAAATCACAATAATCCACATTGAATATTTTTTCTAACATATATGAATTTCAGACTCGAAGACATTATTTAATTGCCTTAAATAATTTAAACCCAAAATTAACTATTTCTCTCATAGAAAATTCATAATAAATCCATATTCACTTGAAAAATTATGAAACTTGAAACACACTTCTAAAATAATATTTTTGACCACTTATCATAAACGCAAATCATTTAGATATCATTTGATAGGTTTTATAACATAAACATATCATAAAATCCATATTAAACCATATAAATCATCAACAGGTATAAATATCCATTTAATATACCAAAACATGGCATTGTACTTGCAAAAATAATTCAGATCTAACTTGAAACTAAAATTCTTATCCAACATGAGATGTAAACTAATTATTCACCTTGGCTTTGTGTTAAGAAGGTTGGGATTTGCCTTTAGATTGATTTTCTTAAGCTTTCTACTTGAATCCTAACTTTTCTTCTCGTTGAATCCTCTTAATGATGGCCAGTCGAGTTCTTTAGGTTTAGTTTTGTTTGTGAAAGTTAAAATGAATGAGGAATGAAGAAAAGAATTGTTTAGGGTATAGAAACAAAGGATATTCCCATTTTACCCTTACCATATTCTCCCTACTTACTTATTTTTAATTCTTTATTACTAGTACATTCATTAAGACACAACTCCTTAATTAACAAATCTCAATCCCTTAACTATCTACATTATTTCGTTTAATTTATCCAGTTAAATGTTTTAAATAATGTTAGTCAAAATTAAGATCATTACATAAAGCAAATATCAAATCCAAATTGATATTACTAATGGTAATTAAGAGTGTTCTCATGTATTTACGAAATACCAGAGAATTGTTTTATAGAAACAGCGGACTCCTTATGATGGAGTGTTTCGACTCAAAATTCATAAGTGATATTGAGTATAATATATCAATGATAAATCTAAGATAAGAATCCTTAAGTTGGAAATGTTCAAAATATAGGAGATTGAGGCTGATTCATTGACTTGATAGCACCACAACAAAAACAATGTATATACATAATATATGCACAAATTTATAACCGAGCCAATGGTGATTCCAAATGTTGAGAATTCCATAACATTATCATATGATAAAAATGTCACTATATAGTTCATAACAGAAGTAAGAGTTCATTGGAAGTCGAGAAACATACTCTTAATTGTTCCATATGATAAAGATAGTTTATCAGCGTTGGAGAGAGTTAATCGGTAGAGTAGATGATTAAAACATAATAGTATACCTATTCACTAAGGGACTAACCCAATTGGTTTTAAGGAAATTGTTTAGAGAAGTTGGAATAAGATTCTATAATTGACCCCAAGTGCAAGTGGGATATTGATAGAGTTAGGGATATGCTCCAAGGGCAATTATTTAATTTGTTACATATATCTAACTTGGTAATGAATATTATTCGAAATAAAGGTGTTTTCTTTCTATTATATACTTGATATAATGTGTTATGTTAATTATTTAATTTAATTAAAAGTATATTTAATAGAAAATCCATAGATGATACATTTTGTGATAATAGTTACAAATTATTGTAACCCTAAGTAATTTATCACAATGAAAATAAATATATCATTTTAAATGTTTTTAGTCAAGATGCATCGAGATTGGATATCGACGTATCCATTGAAACTAGAGTATATAACACTCTCCAAATATTGGATAGTGTATTACTCATGGCTGTTGGAAGCACCAAGGGGTTACGTACTGATAGTCATTGGATAATTATGGAACGACTCACTCGATAGTTTTTGTTGGTTAATATAATTAAGGTCAAACAGAAAATATCGATGTGACTGATTTACACGGTTCTCTCGACTTGAGAACACTATCGATATTCAATATGAAAACTCCACTTTGATTATAGTCAAATCATGGCAAGGCATTTCATCGAGTGTCGATAGTTGGTTTGATTGGAAGTATTGAAAGTGAAGCACAATTCAAGAGAAGATTTGTCTCATCGGTTATACGGGATTAGTATCATGGTCAATACAAGTCAACTCAATGTACAAATCTCTGGCCAGAGCATTTCAGTTAATAATAATTGTTGTTATTGAACCAAGGACTATGTGATTTTACTATAGAGTGGAATATGGATGGTATTGGAATTTTGACCATTACCAAATTCCATAAGTCCAAAAGTGATATAGTTTTGACGAAAAGAATTGGTGTAAATAAATGTTACAACCGGGTAATGCTTAATAAAGTAAAATTGGATTTTTACCAAAACTAAGAAAGCGATAAATTTGGCCATTGGTCATAATGTCACATTACTTACTAAGTGACGTGAGAACGTTAACATTCAAATAGTTCCATGGTAATCGCTAACCGAATTTGCATCTAAGAGTTACACAACAGAAATGATGAAATCTCCTTAGACCAATGATTTAATTAGTTTATAATTGTTATAAATTAATTAAATTAATTAATATTTATGAAATATTAATTATGAAATTTGATTATGATTTGAGGAATAAAAATTATTATATATTTAGAATAATTATAAATATATCGATCGATATGCGATATCGATAAGAAGTTTAATTAAATTTAATTAATTATACTAATTTGGGCCTAAAATAGGTTTAATGCCCATTGAAGGGGCTGCAAATTTCAACCAAAGAAGATGTAAGTGGAGGCTAAAAAACGGGCAAGGGGTATTTTAGATGGATGGCTCGAATCCGGGGAGAAAGGGTAAGAGATGTGATCCACCTTTCTCTCTACTCTTTCCACTAAAAAGATTCCTAGCCCTAATGCAAAAAGGGCTTTTTTTGCCTCCTCTATTAGCTTGTATTCGAAGTTTATCCCTCTATATACTCCATCAAAACTTAAATCAAATGAACTCAAAAGTTATTTAATAGCAACAGGTCTATGTTTCTAAGACTAGCAATCTAACGAATCGAGAAGTTTTCTAAGGGAGGAGACTTCATAATTGCAAGGTGGACTTAAACGGCATTAGTTTTAGGTAAGTGTATTGCCTCTATATAAATGTATATACATATATTGCTATTACTATATTGTTAGTTAGGTGGGATTCTTATAGATATTGTTGTCATCAAATATTAATTGGTTATGTGTATATGTTTATAAAATAAAATAAAAATTATAATTTTTCCATAAGGATTTGATACACACAACCAAAATGATTACTTTTAGTTATTTATAATTTATTAATTAATATATGTAAACACATATATAGATTAATATATTAATTTATTTAATTATATGACTCATATTAAACTATATGACTATATCACATAAAAAATCGATCTAATATTCTTAAAATGTACATTTATACTAAACCTAATAATCGAAAATAATTTGTTGGTAATTATCTAATATTCTTATTATTATTTAATAATTATACGAATTAGTACACTCATATGAAATAAATTATGTTTCGAATATTCTTTTTTATATATTTTTTAAATTAATATGATGTCTCATAAGCCCTCGGTCAAAAAATTAGGTTTTTTAAAATCTCTTTTAATATTTTTAAAAATTATTTTTTAATTTGGTTGAAAAGCATTTGACCAATAAAAAAATACTATTTGACTTAGAAAAATCTGAATATTTTACTTAGGCTATTTATTAGTATTCCTGATTTTGTAAAATTTTAAAGTTAAAAATATTTGTTACATATATATTTTCTATCTTTTATTTATTGTTGTTTAACTAATAAATTCTTAAATATAATTATATTATGTTCAAATTTGTAATTTTCGTTTATTCGATTTGGCATGAAAATTAAAAAACCTATTTACTTTAAAATTTTACAATTATATAAAATAACCTAAATCATATTTACATCTAATAATTATATTTATATTAATAGATACAAATATATATATATATATATATATAATTATGTTGCTTTAATACATTTAGATATATGTATGTATATTTATAAAAGAAATTATATTATATATTATATATATGCTTATTTTCTATTATATACTATAATATTATATATATATAATTTTCTAATAATATACACACATGCATATTACTTGAATATTTATATACACATATAATAATTATAAACACATACACATATTTGGATAACAAATAATACATATAGAATGTGCTAACGTGTCAATTACGAAGTAAATCCCAACATATATATACGAACATGTTATACCTTGCACGGTATATCATACGACACATGCACACACACATACATATGTATATGATACATATGTATACTTGTATAGGAATTGAAATAAATTAAATAAATTTATATCAATAATTTATAAATTTAAATTAAATATATGATTTTATTTAAATTAAATTTAGAAATCTTCTAAAAAAAAATTAGACTTCATAGTCCTAATTAAGATCCAACAGGTTAAAAAATTGAAATTCACATATATCTTTCGATGTGGGCTGGCTCAGTTCTAACACGGTGGACCATGGTGGCGGCGGCGAGCTCATATAGGGTTTAGGGAGCTATCTTTTTTGGAACAAATTGCTTCACCGGTAGTGATCAGCTGTAATGACCCGTAGATTTTATTTATTTTAATTTGGTTTATTTACGTATTTAATTGAATCTTCAAGAAATTTTAAATAATAATATTTTGAGATAAAATTTTTGTATTTAGATTACGTACCATTAAACATAGCACATGATAAATTTTCAAATTATTTATGGAGTTTTATTTTATTAAGAAATTCTACTGCATTCGAATTTGTTGATAATTGATGGTAATAAATAAAATTTTCAAACATAAATATCTTTCTATAGGAAAATTCTAAATCCTCTCCTAAGGGAGACGGCATCTTTCGTTTTCGAAATTTGAACCCCGGTTGCTCCGTTATCTTAATTCTGACAAAATAGCAGCATTTTGGGTACCAATTATTGACTTTTAATAGGATGATCGTAGCACAAATATATGTGTACCGTTTTGTTCGCCTCATCGTACTGATCTCTGCAGCATATTTATTTCTATGTTTTGAACTCCGGTAAACAGTGGTATTCGCGGAATCGGTAACCGTATCCGTACTGGACCCTTGACCTTTTGTTATCTTTTGAATTGCAAACTTTAGGCGGTTCATATGAGCAATAAGTTTATTGATTTATTTATTAGCCAAATTTGAGGGTACTGTTACCATACTTTTTGTCTATCACTATTCACACAGTTACAACTTTACTTTATAATCACGTTCTATTTCTATTTATTGCTACCGGAAATAGCTCTCTTTTAATTTATTCTTTTCGCCCATACTTGCGTTATTCCATTCACTCAGTTTCAGAGAAGTAAAGTAACGGCTGCAGTTGCATTTTTATATGAGATCTACCACATTCCCATCTCACCCACTTTTCTTCTCCTCTCTCATATTTTTTTTCTCTTCCTTCAGATCTCCATCTTTTCCTTTCTTTTGAAAAACCCATAGCCTAAACTTGCCGCCTTTCCCCTTGCTCGGCCCGTTCACCACTAATTAGCCACCACCTCTCAACCGTGAAACCTTCCACCTCCCTCTCCTCCCAGCGCCCGAGCACCCAGCAAGCATCACGGTGCCTCATCCTACTCCTCGTCCCGCTCATCACCAAACGCCTCACGTCGTCGCCCCTCCCTCAACCGAGCCTCCTCTCCAACCGCCGCGTCCCCTGTACCTGGCCTGCGCCCAGCCGAGAAACCCACTCTTCTCCCCTCTGCCACCTGGTCACCGAAGTCCGTGGCCATCCTCCAGCAGCTCGCTCGCGTACCCTTACACCCTTCGGCCCCTGTTCTCTCCGACCCCGCAAGTTTACTCAGTTGCATTGTATAGGTGTGTATATTAACTATATGCAGTTGTTTTGTACGTTGTGTTCCTATATACATATTACTTAAGGTGCAGATTGTTTCAGAGTTATGTTGGATATGTTACAGTGGAAAACTTTAGATATTAGATATATATTAGGCTCGAGTATGTATATATATTTTGTGTTTGGTCTGTTACATGGACACGCATGCTTGATCAGGTTATAAACATACATCCATAGAGAGTTATAAGTTAGTTTGGTGTTTATATAATATGTGCTGTAACCTGTAGGTGTTACATTATAAACAAATTTAATTTATAGGTTACGGTTCATGTTTCATCCATTCTGATTTGCGTGAATATGATATTGTGTTAGGCAAGTTGTTGTGTCTGTGTTTGTATTACAAATCCCGTACATACATATTGAGTTATATGATTTTTACTTTTGGTCGTCTAAGAGAAGAGAAAAATTTAAATAAAAATAAATAAAGCATGAAGTTGCTAAGTGTAATCGGCCTTTAAAACTAGGTCTCCTGTTGTTAAGTGTTTATATATAATTCTGTTTAAGTGTCTTTTAAATATAATGCTGTTTAAGTATAAAATATTGGTAGCTTTCAGATTTTATATGATGTAGTATAGGGTGCCAATTCCGTTTTGTAGTAGACATGATATATTTACACTATATTTGCAGTGGTACTTATATGTGTATTTTGTTCAGAATCAAGGGGTTAGTTGTGATACCCAGTTACATACATATTCTATTATATATATGTTTTAAACAATTATTTCATTGTATATATTTATTTACATATTAGATTTTACTGTTTTATAGTGATTGTACAAGTTTAAGTATTTTCACGGTTGTATATATCCTCTGTTATACAGTTGGAAGTTTACAAAATTTTTAAAGTTGTTTATATATTTGCCGTTAGTGTGGTATAGGTATATATATTACTTTGTTGCAGTAGTAAATATGTTCAAGATATACATATTCTCTATTTAATAGTACGTAATATACTAGGTTGTTTATTCTGCGGTAGTTATGTGTATGTGGGTTTTATGTATGGACATCTTTTACAACTAATATTTCTAAAGTATATTCTACAGAGTATTGAGTTGGGTAATGTGAAACGTATGCTTGGAAACATATATGCTTTCAAATATAAGATAACGGTATGATTATAATGGATAAGTCATATTTTAATAAGGTCAGTGCGTGTATATTTGTATATAATAGGTTGACATTTTATTTTGTTGTTATATATTGTATACGATTATATGTAGTGCTAGGGTAGCTTATATAGTTGGCAGAGTTGTTAAAAATGAACATTTGTAGATGAAATATAACCCATAAGTCATGTATATGTAATACGGTCAGACTTAAATAAATATAGTGTTTTGCTTTTGGGTATAAGCATAGTATTATACAAGTTTGTATATAGTTTTAGTGTAAAAGATGTTGGATTTGCATTATGATTTTAGAGTTATATATAGTATATATAACTATCATCATCAATCAATCCAGTTCTGATTTGATTTCGCCAATTCTTTATCTATCAGCTTTGTCCGTCGTGTCTATTTTCTCCATCATCGCATCCATCTAGCTTTGCTCCGGAATTTGTAGCTTGTTCTGTTGTCAAACTTCTCTAGCCTCGAAAGGTGAGCAATCACTCATGATTAACGTTCTTTTATTTATTAAATTTGATTTCAATTGAAACGACAATTGAAATATGCTGCTGTTAGTTGATTTTACTGTTATGACTGTTATGATCTGTATCTGTTCACCTATGACACCTGACACCATTATCAGTTAATTATTTATGTGTTAATAATACAGATTGGGTGATAATTGATTGTTTGATAGATTGTTGTTTAAATTTGATGTTAATTATTATTGTTAAGTGATAACTAGTTTGCTAGTTAAATTTGAGTAGTATAGTTTACAAAGTAAACGGATTATATATGATGGACCTTGATTTATTAAAACCTGACCCCGCCATATGTAAATTTGATTAGTTAAATTTGACCTATTAATTGTCGTAAGGATCGATAAATTATATTTTAATCTTTGAGCGTAGATTGGATTTATTGTTGTAGTTTTAAACTGAAATATAAAATGGATCGACAAGCGAAACTGTAATGTGAAAATCTTTAATCTACATGAAATGATAGTGTAGATTCTTGAAATAATTATACAAATAACAATGCGAATTAATACGATTATTTCGGGGTTATTTGATTTATTTATTTATTGAATCGTTATTGATTGTGTTATTTCGGATAAATTTTGCAATAATATTGAACAATTAAGATTGGGAGATAAATTTGGGTTATTTTAAAATGGTATTTGGATAAGGATTTATCTACTTGAATCAATTTGAAATTTACCGAATGAGATATTTCCCGTTTGATAAAATTTTAGAAATATTGAGTAAAATATAATTTAGGGTCACTAAAATGATATTGAATCAAATAAGGGAGGGTTCAAGACGAAATAACAAGGATGAAAAAAAATCGAGAATCTATATGGAACTGTTTAATCGAAATTGTTATATTTAAGCTATGAACTATATTGAAATTAGAGGATTTAGAGATTTGGGTATATATTTGGAACCAATATAGCTGAATTTGTTATTTAATAACTAATTGAATTAAATGAAAATTTAGGTTGAACTAAATTTGGAAATAATTATTTAGAAACCTAGATTTGGAGAAACTTAGTTGAGGTATTGAATACTTAAAGATTGGAACATATTGGAATAAAAGGGAAATTGGGGGTATCAAATCCAAATTCGGGAATTTTAAAATTTAAGTGGTTATTTTAGGAAGATTTAAATCGATAATATGAGATTTGATTTAATTTAAATGGGAAGGTCGGGTTGGTGTGAAACGATTTGTTAAGTTAAGGAAATTGAAAGTGCTTTACCGTATACAGCATTTAATATATATAAATACTATTTTGGGAAATAAAATTTTTTGAAGTGAAATCGATATTTGGGTTTGAAATACAAATTAAGTGAATGACCACGGTGTAATAGTGTATATTTCTACCTGTAGATAGTTCTATGGACTCTTAGAGGATGGACATCCCAAACATCCTTTAAGTTATATTGTATTTCAGTTGATATTTCATTTGAGTTGAATTTATTGATATAAGAATGTTAATCCTGACTCGAGTGTTTTGTGTTTTGCTTTACGCTCGGGTCAGACCGAGAAATACAGTATTAGAGACTCACCTTTGGAGATTGGAGCTTCATTTGGAGATCCAACTATCGTTTCAGCTTTCAGTTTTCTAGTTGACTGGTTCAGAGAAGTCATCGGCCCATACTGAAGACTTTTCTGTATTCAAGAAATTCTGATGTATTTTATTTTGAACTCTGATGTATATAGTAGCTTCATGAACTACTATTTTTCTATTCCGCTGCATTGTATTACTCTGTGTAAGTGATCTATGATTGATTTATTTACTGTATATTTTAAGTTTTGCCAAATTTTTATTAACAATTCGGTATTTTGAATTATTCAAGTCGGACATGTACGGTTTTATTGTCGATTTGAATGGTCCAAAATAGCGGGCTGTTACAGTTGGTATCAGAGCTTTGGCTCTAGGCAAAACTTAGCATATATGGTAAATTTATTTACAGAATCACTTTCGTTCGAGTTGAATCTCTTCCTTTTTGACTCAATTTCCTTTGAGTTTTGGAATGTCCCTCGGTTTCGAAATTCATTCTGTCTCTCCCTATTTATATTCGTTTGATTCTGGAGTATCCCATAACTCCATTGAATGATTTGTAAAGGGGGTGAAAACTCCTTTTCAATTGGCATTGACTCACCGAAGATTCCTGTATCCTCGGTTTACGATGCTGATATATCTTGTTATGCCGAATTCTATATCTCCGACGATCGAATGTCGAATTGCCTCAGAATTCTACACCGATCTAATTTTGGAATCACGGTTGACAGGTAAAGGTCGCCCGCGATTTATAGAAGTATATCCATCTTCTATTTTGTAACTTAATTATCTCATCTTCGATCGAGTCTATCTTCGAATCAGGATTCTATTGATTAGAGTTCCTTTAAATTAAATCTCTATCTTTGTTTTGAAACCCATCCTTAAATCATCCTTTGAAAATCGGGTTTTGTTTGTATTTTAGAAATTGTTTATACCGAAATTATTATTTTGATAACTATGATTTTATTCTATATATAAAGAAAATGTTTTCGGTAGAGATTATATACCTATATATAAAGCAAATAAGAAATGTTATTCTATATAAAAAGGGTTTTGAAAGGATTTGAAATTTTGAAAAATTATAAGAAATTGATTTATATAAAAATGATTTATAATTGAAGTGTTAAATTTGAAATTCGAGAATTGAATTCCGGTATTTTGAAATTGGTTTTAAGATTTTGGAAATTATATATAAATAATACGATTTAAAAGTATTTTTCCGAATAAGAAATATTTCAAATGAATTCAAATGAATTCCAGTAATTTTGAAGAAATTTCAAAGAAGTTTTCAAGAAAATAGAAGTCCAGAACTCACTTATGTCGCTGGAGAATAATTTCGGTGATGAGTGCACGCATCATCGACATTGATTTTCGAGTTTCAGAGTGGGGGAGAGGCCACTTTAATAGCTTCGCTATGCGAGTGATTTTGTAAAACCGTTTTTGATTTCAAATTCCGAAGTATAATTTGATATTTTCGAAAGATATATGTATATATTTGAAACAATTTGAAGTAAGACCGGTGTTCAGTCCTCGAGTTTTTGATTTGACTTAGAATAACTCTATTTATAAAAATTAATTTCCATCTCTTGGATTTGAAATTGGTTTTCACCGACTATTTTGAAGGTTCGAGCACTTCCAAATCAAGGTTTAAAGGTTTAAAAACCAAGATATTTCGAAAGGTATAAAATATTTGATAAAGTATGCAAGTTTTGTTGTATGAGGTTAAACCTTTTATTAAGTAAGAGAATATGGCTATTTTAATTATACTAATATGGAATTTAGTTTTTAAATGTTTTGAAAGAATTTTAGTTTTAAATAATGGTTTTCAAAAAGGTAAATTGGATATTTCAAATCGAAGTAAATAGTTTAAAGGTTTTAAAGGGATAATTATAAATTTGGAAACCATTTTGAATATAATTGATTTTGAGAAAAATATTTGGTTTTGAAAATTAAATTGAAAAAAAAACCCAGTACTTATATGGTGATTTTGGAAATGAATTTGTTTGACTTGAATTATTTTAATTTGGAAACTGGGATAATTTTCTACACCTATTATTTTGGGAACTTTGAAATTCAGACATTTAATTTGGAAGAAAATTTGGTGAAATCATATATGATTTTGAAACTGAATTGGTATTGAAATAATTTGAAATTGAGAACCTTAGATTACTAAGCACTTGATTTGGGAGTGGTCGAACTTATATAAAATGGATTGTATAAGTATGAGGTTGATTTGAAATCTATTGATTTGAAAGGTACTCAATTTGGAAAGAGATTTTATTTAATCGAAATCTATATAAGTATGATTTGATCTACTATTGATTTGGAAAGTATTCGATTTGAGAAAGGAATCCTATATATATGGACTTTATATAAGTACAATATTTGAAAGTGATTTGAAAAGGTACTATATGATATATATTTTCGAAGTAAAGATATGGAAAGTGCCTTCTGCTTGATATCCGCTTTGTGGCCACATCGTGGATTCATTCTATCGATATTATTCTCTCTGATTTTCGGTTTTCCGGATGTAATACTCGAGTGTTTCCCACCGTGGCGTAACCCATGGTTTTTTTTTCTCTCGTGAATGCACAGCGCAATTGCCTGGCTGAGTCTTGCCTAGGGGTACGGATTGTTTCCTGGGGGATCCAGGCGTAACCATTGTGTATCCTGCAATCTGTGTAGGTCGCGAATAGTAGCGCAAGTGCCTGGCTGAGTCTTGCCTAGGGGTACGGATTGTTTCCTGGGGGATCCAGGCGTAACCATTGTGTATCCTGCACTCTACTAGTCATCATGGCGTAACTCGCAGGGCTGAGAAAGCTTACGGATATGGATTGTTTCCTGGGGGACCCAGGCGTAACCATTGTGTATCTGCGAACCATGATCGGACAAAGGTTTTGGTTTGGTTGTTTTGTTTGGATTGTACTTTCCATATCTGTTTTTAAAGTTTTTTTCAAGTATTTTCACTGGTTGTTGAAACAGGTCTACTAAGTACTTGAAGAATTCTAGCTTTGCGCCTGATCAACGCATAGCCGGAGTCTGCAAGAACGAGGATAAACTTGTTAAAACATCGAGTTATAAAAGTATTTTTGAAAGAAAACTTATTTTGATATAATAGTATCTTAGTATAAAAGTATTATTATAAAGATATTTATTATAAAGTATTTTTCCCAACAAAGAATTTTGTATTAATCTTTGGAATTAAAATTCCTTTGGTGAATTAGCAATTCGTGCCCGATTCTTCCTTTTGAATCTACCTTATCTACTCAGCTTTTATTCACCTTGATTCTGTTTCAAAATCTACCTTCCTTACTTGTTGGATTTATCCTTTAAATTTTTTTGGCTAATTATATACTACTTTGTTTAATATAAAATTCTAGTGTTATTAATATTTTGAAGTTATTAATTATATAAAACATTTTTAAAGAAATGATTATTAACTTATTTGATAATGTTGAAAGATATCTTGAGATAAATTTAAAATTTTCACAAATCTGGATTTAATATTTTCAATAGTCTTTGTAAATATAAATAATAATGTAAATAATTGTTTCAAAAGAAGGCTGAAAGGTACTAAATGTTAAAGTAAAATTAAATTGCAAATGAAGTTTCAAATGAATATTTCGAGGAAAATTTATATAGTTTTAAATAAGTTATCTACACTTGACTTTCGATTTACTTTATTCCTGGTTGTTCTATTCTCCTACCTCCTTCCTTTTCGAGGACGAAAAGTTTTGAGTGGGGGAGAGTGTAATGACCCGTAGATTTTATTTATTTTAATTTGGTTTATTTACGTATTTAATTGAATCTTCAAGAAATTTTAAATAATAATATTTTGAGATAAAATTTTTGTATTTAGATTACGTACCATTAAACATAGCACATGATAAATTTTCAAATTATTTATGGAGTTTTATTTTATTAAGAAATTCTACTGCATTCGAATTTGTTGATAATTGATGGTAATAAATAAAATTTTCAAACATAAATATCTTTCTATAGGAAAATTCTAAATCCTCTCCTAAGGGAGACGGCATCTTTCGTTTTCGAAATTTGAACCCCGGTTGCTCCGTTATCTTAATTCTGACAAAATAGCAGCATTTTGGGTACCAATTATTGACTTTTAATAGGATGATCGTAGCACAAATATATGTGTACCGTTTTGTTCGCCTCATCGTACTGATCTCTGCAGCATATTTATTTCTATGTTTTGAACTCCGGTAAACAGTGGTATTCGCGGAATCGGTAACCGTATCCGTACTGGACCCTTGACCTTTTGTTATCTTTTGAATTGCAAACTTTAGGCGGTTCATATGAGCAATAAGTTTATTGATTTATTTATTAGCCAAATTTGAGGGTACTGTTACCATACTTTTTGTCTATCACTATTCACACAGTTACAACTTTACTTTATAATCACGTTCTATTTCTATTTATTGCTACCGGAAATAGCTCTCTTTTAATTTATTCTTTTCGCCCATACTTGCGTTATTCCATTCACTCAGTTTCAGAGAAGTAAAGTAACGGCTGCAGTTGCATTTTTATATGAGATCTACCACATTCCCATCTCACCCACTTTTCTTCTCCTCTCTCATATTTTTTTTCTCTTCCTTCAGATCTCCATCTTTTCCTTTCTTTTGAAAAACCCATAGCCTAAACTTGCCGCCTTTCCCCTTGCTCGGCCCGTTCACCACTAATTAGCCACCACCTCTCAACCGTGAAACCTTCCACCTCCCTCTCCTCCCAGCGCCCGAGCACCCAGCAAGCATCACGGTGCCTCATCCTACTCCTCGTCCCGCTCATCACCAAACGCCTCACGTCGTCGCCCCTCCCTCAACCGAGCCTCCTCTCCAACCGCCGCGTCCCCTGTACCTGGCCTGCGCCCAGCCGAGAAACCCACTCTTCTCCCCTCTGCCACCTGGTCACCGAAGTCCGTGGCCATCCTCCAGCAGCTCGCTCGCGTACCCTTACACCCTTCGGCCCCTGTTCTCTCCGACCCCGCAAGTTTACTCAGTTGCATTGTATAGGTGTGTATATTAACTATATGCAGTTGTTTTGTACGTTGTGTTCCTATATACATATTACTTAAGGTGCAGATTGTTTCAGAGTTATGTTGGATATGTTACAGTGGAAAACTTTAGATATTAGATATATATTAGGCTCGAGTATGTATATATATTTTGTGTTTGGTCTGTTACATGGACACGCATGCTTGATCAGGTTATAAACATACATCCATAGAGAGTTATAAGTTAGTTTGGTGTTTATATAATATGTGCTGTAACCTGTAGGTGTTACATTATAAACAAATTTAATTTATAGGTTACGGTTCATGTTTCATCCATTCTGATTTGCGTGAATATGATATTGTGTTAGGCAAGTTGTTGTGTCTGTGTTTGTATTACAAATCCCGTACATACATATTGAGTTATATGATTTTTACTTTTGGTCGTCTAAGAGAAGAGAAAAATTTAAATAAAAATAAATAAAGCATGAAGTTGCTAAGTGTAATCGGCCTTTAAAACTAGGTCTCCTGTTGTTAAGTGTTTATATATAATTCTGTTTAAGTGTCTTTTAAATATAATGCTGTTTAAGTATAAAATATTGGTAGCTTTCAGATTTTATATGATGTAGTATAGGGTGCCAATTCCGTTTTGTAGTAGACATGATATATTTACACTATATTTGCAGTGGTACTTATATGTGTATTTTGTTCAGAATCAAGGGGTTAGTTGTGATACCCAGTTACATACATATTCTATTATATATATGTTTTAAACAATTATTTCATTGTATATATTTATTTACATATTAGATTTTACTGTTTTATAGTGATTGTACAAGTTTAAGTATTTTCACGGTTGTATATATCCTCTGTTATACAGTTGGAAGTTTACAAAATTTTTAAAGTTGTTTATATATTTGCCGTTAGTGTGGTATAGGTATATATATTACTTTGTTGCAGTAGTAAATATGTTCAAGATATACATATTCTCTATTTAATAGTACGTAATATACTAGGTTGTTTATTCTGCGGTAGTTATGTGTATGTGGGTTTTATGTATGGACATCTTTTACAACTAATATTTCTAAAGTATATTCTACAGAGTATTGAGTTGGGTAATGTGAAACGTATGCTTGGAAACATATATGCTTTCAAATATAAGATAACGGTATGATTATAATGGATAAGTCATATTTTAATAAGGTCAGTGCGTGTATATTTGTATATAATAGGTTGACATTTTATTTTGTTGTTATATATTGTATACGATTATATGTAGTGCTAGGGTAGCTTATATAGTTGGCAGAGTTGTTAAAAATGAACATTTGTAGATGAAATATAACCCATAAGTCATGTATATGTAATACGGTCAGACTTAAATAAATATAGTGTTTTGCTTTTGGGTATAAGCATAGTATTATACAAGTTTGTATATAGTTTTAGTGTAAAAGATGTTGGATTTGCATTATGATTTTAGAGTTATATATAGTATATATAACTATCATCATCAATCAATCCAGTTCTGATTTGATTTCGCCAATTCTTTATCTATCAGCTTTGTCCGTCGTGTCTATTTTCTCCATCATCGCATCCATCTAGCTTTGCTCCGGAATTTGTAGCTTGTTCTGTTGTCAAACTTCTCTAGCCTCGAAAGGTGAGCAATCACTCATGATTAACGTTCTTTTATTTATTAAATTTGATTTCAATTGAAACGACAATTGAAATATGCTGCTGTTAGTTGATTTTACTGTTATGACTGTTATGATCTGTATCTGTTCACCTATGACACCTGACACCATTATCAGTTAATTATTTATGTGTTAATAATACAGATTGGGTGATAATTGATTGTTTGATAGATTGTTGTTTAAATTTGATGTTAATTATTATTGTTAAGTGATAACTAGTTTGCTAGTTAAATTTGAGTAGTATAGTTTACAAAGTAAACGGATTATATATGATGGACCTTGATTTATTAAAACCTGACCCCGCCATATGTAAATTTGATTAGTTAAATTTGACCTATTAATTGTCGTAAGGATCGATAAATTATATTTTAATCTTTGAGCGTAGATTGGATTTATTGTTGTAGTTTTAAACTGAAATATAAAATGGATCGACAAGCGAAACTGTAATGTGAAAATCTTTAATCTACATGAAATGATAGTGTAGATTCTTGAAATAATTATACAAATAACAATGCGAATTAATACGATTATTTCGGGGTTATTTGATTTATTTATTTATTGAATCGTTATTGATTGTGTTATTTCGGATAAATTTTGCAATAATATTGAACAATTAAGATTGGGAGATAAATTTGGGTTATTTTAAAATGGTATTTGGATAAGGATTTATCTACTTGAATCAATTTGAAATTTACCGAATGAGATATTTCCCGTTTGATAAAATTTTAGAAATATTGAGTAAAATATAATTTAGGGTCACTAAAATGATATTGAATCAAATAAGGGAGGGTTCAAGACGAAATAACAAGGATGAAAAAAAATCGAGAATCTATATGGAACTGTTTAATCGAAATTGTTATATTTAAGCTATGAACTATATTGAAATTAGAGGATTTAGAGATTTGGGTATATATTTGGAACCAATATAGCTGAATTTGTTATTTAATAACTAATTGAATTAAATGAAAATTTAGGTTGAACTAAATTTGGAAATAATTATTTAGAAACCTAGATTTGGAGAAACTTAGTTGAGGTATTGAATACTTAAAGATTGGAACATATTGGAATAAAAGGGAAATTGGGGGTATCAAATCCAAATTCGGGAATTTTAAAATTTAAGTGGTTATTTTAGGAAGATTTAAATCGATAATATGAGATTTGATTTAATTTAAATGGGAAGGTCGGGTTGGTGTGAAACGATTTGTTAAGTTAAGGAAATTGAAAGTGCTTTACCGTATACAGCATTTAATATATATAAATACTATTTTGGGAAATAAAATTTTTTGAAGTGAAATCGATATTTGGGTTTGAAATACAAATTAAGTGAATGACCACGGTGTAATAGTGTATATTTCTACCTGTAGATAGTTCTATGGACTCTTAGAGGATGGACATCCCAAACATCCTTTAAGTTATATTGTATTTCAGTTGATATTTCATTTGAGTTGAATTTATTGATATAAGAATGTTAATCCTGACTCGAGTGTTTTGTGTTTTGCTTTACGCTCGGGTCAGACCGAGAAATACAGTATTAGAGACTCACCTTTGGAGATTGGAGCTTCATTTGGAGATCCAACTATCGTTTCAGCTTTCAGTTTTCTAGTTGACTGGTTCAGAGAAGTCATCGGCCCATACTGAAGACTTTTCTGTATTCAAGAAATTCTGATGTATTTTATTTTGAACTCTGATGTATATAGTAGCTTCATGAACTACTATTTTTCTATTCCGCTGCATTGTATTACTCTGTGTAAGTGATCTATGATTGATTTATTTACTGTATATTTTAAGTTTTGCCAAATTTTTATTAACAATTCGGTATTTTGAATTATTCAAGTCGGACATGTACGGTTTTATTGTCGATTTGAATGGTCCAAAATAGCGGGCTGTTACATCAGCAATGTCCAGTTAGCCATGGAGGCGGTTGGAGGTGAGGCGGTGGGTTGGCGTACAGATTGTGGCAGCGACGTGGGCCTTGTGCAGTCATGGCAGTGGTGGTTGCGAGTTGATCGAGGCAGTTTCTCTTCGTCTCATGCGTGTTTTTTTTTGAATTTAGGAAGAAGGTCGTTGTAGTAAGCGAGCTTGGGCCTATTTGGATGTTGGGTGAGAAATATATTAATTTAATTGTTTAAATTTATATAAATTAAGTTTTTTAACTTTAAGAAGCCATATCTCATTCATTTTAAATCTATTTAACCCATGGATTTAAACGTTAAACTCATATCGACGAGTATAATATTATGGTAATAAAGTATAAATTTATGTTAAAATAATAGTGATTGAATATAATTATGCTTTTTTAAATAATAATGTGGTTAAAGTAATTATACTTCGTTTTTTATATCTATTTAGCAGAATAAAACATCGTTCTGCTATAATTAAATTGAATAGATTTTTTTGGACATTTATTAGCAGAATAAATCCTTGTTCTATGCTTTCAAAGTAAAATGATGATTTTTGAAGTTAATTAATAAATGGACTAATTAATATTGGATAAATCATGTGTTAGCTATTGATTGTTGTACAAATTGTCGAGTATCAAAAGTTTGGTAGCATGGCCATATTGGGTGTGACTTTGATATGTCGCAAAAGTTGAATTCTTTTTAGAATGAAAATAGTGATAACATTGGTTAAGTATACGGTAGCCCTGGGCCTCATTATAGTATTTTGAAATACTATTATTTGCTATTTTAATTTGAAAATGGTTTCGATTTGGAGGATGATTTTCGATGTGAATTTGGAATTTCCAGTGGCCTTTTGTAACGACCCGCCTTTTTGGACAGTTTAAACCGACGATAAATTACACATGTCGATTCCAAACCATTAAAAGAGCAGATAGTTATTGGGGTAATTAAGAAAGAAAAGGAAGGGAAATAAAGGAAATGAAACAACACAGAATCTCACAGCGGAAGGCTAAAGTATAATAATAAAATAACAGTTCATGAAGCTGTTAATTAAATGAATACATTTGAAATGAATACATTTGATTATTATTATACAACATTCATCAGAGTTACATACACAGCAAATATCATACAACAATGCAGCGGAATGGAATGAATATAATAGTAGTAGATCATATACCAAATCTTCGTCTCCGTCCTCCAAGGAAATGATCTTCAACCTAAACTGAAAACTCAGGACTGACCCGAGCGTAATGAAAAGACAAACACTCGAGTCAGGACTAAATATCCTTATGAAAGTTAAATCAATCGTAAATAAATATGAGTGTAACGGCGTCAGAGATGTTTACGGGGTTTGACATCTCATATCCAGTGTCAACGTGCGTGCAATAACTCAAGAGATGTTACGGGATTTTCCATCTCTCAAGGATCCGTGAAACTATCTACTATGTAGTAATATACGCTAAGTAGATAATGTCTATCAGTAATATAAAGTATCAAAATAGCGTTAAGGCGTTACCATAATCCCCCTTAACACATTTTATATTCCCAAAAGCATATACAAGACCGTAGTTTCCCCAAAACCGGAAGTCACCAGAGGGCAATCCATATGCTCAAGGTACAAATCAAAACGTAGTGGTCGCGAATAGGATAATCAGTATGACAAGGTACATGAGGCGATACCAACTAGGATACTAGTAGTTGCGTGATCCGGACTGATGTTGGGCATAGCCAGCAGCTACCCCAACACCGCGAAACAACACTCCCAAATCAAGGGGTGCACCCAAATCGCATCACAAATGTAATAGAAATGGTATCGAAGAAGCGTGTCCGCTAGAGGTGGCGAACCTCAATGGCCCGGCGCGGCTCCTGTTTTAGTCATGTCAGGGGTCATCCAATATCGTTCTCTTTCTTCAGTCAACGCGTTCACCAAACCATCCACTTCATTCTGGATCAACACTCCGCGTATAATAGTTATTAAAGTGGTTTTCGGTATCGACAGAGAGTATGTCCATATCCGATCCCGGTCTCTTTAACAACTACGTATTATTACACCGTTGGCTCTTTTATATTTCAAATTGATTCATAATTTATATCAAAATATCATATTCGCTTCAAAAATCAAATCTATTTCAAATATCATCATATCTATTCAAATGTAAGATTTCGCTTTAAATTCATTTTCGCATCAATATCTCATTTCGATTTCAAAATCATTTCGAATTTCGATTTAGGTTGCAACTTCATTTAACGCAATTCATATTTAAATTCAAGATTTAAATATAAACATTTCACCTTATTGACCAGCTTAGAATTTTAGAAAAAATAGTTTTAAGTAGTTTAAAAGTAGTTTTAAATAATTAAAATAGTTAAAATACTTTAAAATCTTAAAATGGATTTGAAATAGATAAATTTAGTTTAAAATAATTTAAATTGGGTTAAGTAGATTTAAAATAGATTAATATTGTTTAAGTATTCAAAATGGTTTATATAGCAGAGAAATTTGGAAAACAAAATAAAACAGCTTCAAAACCAACCCATTTCAATTTATAACTTCCCAATTCAAATCAATTTCAATTTCCATTCTACCGATTCAACTTCGATTTCAATTCGAATCAATGTCAACTTTGATTCAAATTTATTCAATGTTATATTCACTTTCAATTATTTCAATTTAAATGTTTATATTCACTTCCGATTGATTCAATTTCATTTTTTTTTATTTACCTTCGATTAAATCAATTTCAATTTTATATTCACTTTCGATTAATTCAATTTCAATTTCATATTCGCTTTAATTAATTCAATTTTTCATTCACCTTTAATTTATTAAATTTCAATTTATATCAATTTTTAGCTTGAATTTCAAAATATCCATTTATAATACTTAACAAAATTTTCCATCAATATTCAAGTTTGAAACCCAATTACAAATATGATTCAATTTCAAGCTCAATTTCAAAATATCTTTTTATATCGCTTTTACTTAGAAATATTCAAAACTCGAATTTAGGCTAAATCTTTAAACAAATCAATTTTCGAAATTCAATCAAATCCCAATTTTTAAATTTCAAAGTCTCAACTTTTATTATTTACAATTTCCTTTTACCAAAATTTATTTCAACATTCCAAACTCAATTTCCCGATGAATTCGATTTCTATAAATTGATTTCTATTTATAACCTTTAAATCAAAACATTTAAATAAACTTCAAATCGACGATTTTTAATATTATTCATTTAGCCAATTCGGTGTCTGTATATAATTTCTATCCTATGGCCAAGTAATTATTTATTCAATTAAATGTCAGGGATGAATATATATTACTTAAATTAAATCACAGTATCATATGTATGCATAACAGGATATATATAAGCAAATAAACATCCAAACACTCAAATATCAACTAATAACATCCATCAAAATACATCATCCAATAAACAATACAATTCATGGCAGTTTCATAGTTATCAATGTCAGGTAATTTAATCGCAATTCAATTTCAATTTCAATTTAACTGTCAATTTAATTTTTCAACGGTTAATTCAAATAACAAGCTATATGACAATTAAATTTATATCAAACAACGACAAATAAAATTCATATCACTTCATAATGTCAATTTAACTAGCATAAAGATATTTAGTACGTTGTGAGCGTTATAAAACACTCACCTTGATTTTCCTGTTGTTACCGAGAAGTTCCGGTTTGGAACTAAACCGGACGACTTCCAATTTTAGCCCAAATTTCAACTATCTCCAAATTCATCCAAACCAATTTCATTTCGAAGCTTTCGTCATCACGATCGCAACGCAAAAAGTCTCGTCTCAATCGGACCTCGTATGTGAGAGTTATACATTTTATTAGTTATCGACATTCGAATTTTATAAACAATTTATATAGATATTCAAATAAATTCATACCCAAAGCAATTTAGGCCCAGCCCACATAACTTCATCTTCCCAAACCTTACCTCCCTGTACACACACGAGAACCCAAGGCCGTGCACTGCCTTCCCCTGATACGGAGCAACGCACAACGAAAACAAATTCCGCCTTCGCCAATCTTCTTCTCTTCAAAGCCTCCATCATCTCGACCACAAGGTTGCAAGCTCGGCCACACCTAGTACAACGCGACCCGGAGCTAACCTCCGCCTGTACGAAAGTCGCACTCCCCCATCATTGATCGCACGCCGCAAAACTCCTCCCCCAGATGCGCCTCGCCATGCTAAATCCAAAGCACACCTTCACTTCTTGATTTGTTGGCCCAAAACTTCGCAAGACCAAACCCTAGTTATTCCTGCACACGCTCATCCTCACTGCCATTTCCAAATCATAGCCGCACCCTTCAAAACGTATACCACTTCGAAGATAAAGCAAAGATAGGATTTTTAAAACTAGTTTTGTGATTTTTAATCGAGTATTGAAGGAGAGATGATTTTTTTTCTTTTGAAGCTTGCAATTTTTCTTCTCTGAGACTTGCGTGTGCAGTTATAAAAAGGAAGGAAAGGCTATTGCGTGTCTGAACGGGTCAAGGATACAGTGAAAAGATGGGATAGCAGCTGAAAAGGAGATTTGACTAATTAAAATATTTATTTAAATTTCAAAATACCTCGATCTACGCAATTCGAAATCTCGAACCCCGATTAGGGCATGCCGCCAGGCGTTCATAATGTTATACCCCTATTCCGGACGCAATGGAAAAGGTTTCGGAAGCTAATTCGATCGTATGCGCGAGTTATAGCGATAAACGATCAATTTGAATTAAATCGATTTAAACGAAATTTTTATGCGTTTTGACTCGCCCCGGACAAACGATAAATCCAATTAACCTGAAATTTAAAATCTTACAATAATATCACATTACGGATCCGATGAAACTAGTTTCGTCGAAATCCGAGATCGTTTGAAAAATGACTATTTTTAACTCGCCAAATTAATATTAAAACAATTTCAACGCGTTTTGAGCTGCCACGGTCAAACGACAACTCCGATTGCTACGAAAATTAAAATCCGCTAATAACTAACTATTACGGATCCAATGGAACTAGTTTCGTCCAATTCTGAGACTGCTCGAAAATTGGCTATTATTCAGTCGATAATTAAATATTAAAATATTCAAATTTCACAAATAGATTTAAAATTCAGTTTTAAAAGTTCTATAACATCACTATAACTCCAATATGATAAAATAAAATTTTACAAATCATTTTTAATCATATTAAACCCGTTATTAAATTTTATCCAATAAATTCCAATTTTAAAATATTATTAACTCGTATTATAATCCAAATATAACTTACATTCATTTTGGAAACCAATTTGAATCATATTAAATCAAATTTCAAATATTCACTCTATTTTCATATATTAAATTTCAATTTCCAATTAATCATATCAAATTCGGAATTTTATTATTCAAACATTTGTAATTATTAAATTTAAACAAAATTTGATTATTAAATCCCTATCTTTTGAAATATTGAAATTGAACTTATAGGATTCAACCTTTAAAACCAATTCACAATTTTAGAACACTATTTTCATTTTACATTTATTCAATTATTCAATAAGTTTTAAATATTCAATTTAAACCATTTACCTGTTCAATATTCAATATTTGATTTTCAAAAGATTTTACTTATCAATCAATTTCTCTATTATACCTAATGAATTTTAACATTTATTATCCTATTCAACTATTGATTTCAAAGGCATTCACTAAGTAGCTTTTATTTTCATTACTTGGATAATTATTGTTGCAATTCATTCTAGTTATTATTATTCCAAACGAATTACAAAATTTTTTTCTAACACTAAATCACGAAAACTTATTAAATTAGCTATTTTAATTATCGAAAATTTACGGGTCGTTACATTCTCCCCCACTCAAAACTTTTCGTCCCCGAAAAGGAAAAAGAAGGGAAAAGAACTAAGTATAGAATTCACATTAGATATATTTCATTCAAAGTTACTAACTTATAAAACAATGAAATTCCATTCATAAAGTTATAACTACGCTTCCACTAAGTTATTCCAAACGGCTTTCTAAATTTAAAGTTAGTTATCAAAACAAGTTATAAAAAATTTTAAAACTTGAAAAATTTTCTAACACCCGGATTTACGAAAAATTTCGGCAGAGTCTCCTTTGCGCGGCTCGATCGGTACAACTACAAAACGCCTCTACGGGCCCCAAACAAACAAAAGAAAATCCAAAAGCTAAGTGGCTCATCAAAAATCACCAAATCCAATGATAAAATAAACATGTACCTTATATTTTTATTAGCGAGCATATACGAATAATATAGCGTGAAAGCGAGCTCCAAATGCGAAGCAAGCGCAATCCGCACCTACTAAACACTCAACAAACCATGAGAAACATGCATATATGAAAATAATATCAATATACACAATATAGCAACATAACAACTACATGTGCCAACATAGCAAATGCAACAAAACAACAAATGCAACCATCAATCAACTATCATCCAACAAATCCATAACCAATCAATATAAATTCACTTCTCATTAATATTTATTGACTTGGTTTCAATTTTAATCATAGTAGATTCATTAACGTTGGATTTTTCTAACATTCATCCTCAATTCAATTAGTTAACATTCACTAATTTATATTTACATTAGTTCACTTCCAATTTGAATCAAATTAAATTCTATTTAAATTCATTTAACTTCCAATTTAATTTCAATGATTTATAGCTTTCAATTTCATTAACACTTAATGAATTACATACAATCAACTTAAAATCATATGACAAACAAATCATACCCAACATAACCAAATTATTAATTTTACATTCAATTTGGTTTCTCTCTTTTATATATATATCATGTTATATAAATAAAAAAAAAAAAAAATCATTTTATATTTGGCATCTTAAATTTCCAATATTAACTTTAATTAAGTCCGTAAGCCGTACATATATCATCCATGAGCAATATCAATCTAATCGCTTATTCGATCACACAATTTCACTTCCAAACTAGTATCGTTCACATGACTCTCTAGTGCGGACTCGGATTTGGTTCCTTGATTGGAAACTGTTACTCTCCTTGCATAGCCATATACTATGATAGAGAATTCCAGAATCAATTAAAAATCCATATCTAGGGTTCGCCGTCGAGAATCAAGTGAAAAATCCTAACTTGGATCGATATACATCATCTCGAAATTTTGTGCTCGAATTTGGATCAAATCGTTATGCGAATAACATAATATACGTACAATCTCACGTATTACCTTCCAATAGCTTTCTATCCAATTTATCTATACTAAATTATTTTATTGACTTCCATTTTATTTACCATTTATTATTCACAATCTGTTATTCAGTTAATATATACATTTCTTTACATAGCATATTCTTCAACATTATCTTTTCTTAACATCATATCATAGAATTTGCTTACTCATGTTCATTTTAAACATTCTATATAATTTAATTAAATTCAATTTCATTTTCCAATTTATTCTTAGCTATAAGAAATTCCATTGTTACATTTATTTCATTTTCATAATTTCAGTAAATAACGAATTCATTTGTGGAACATTTTATTAACCGGCACTTTAGTTTATTAATCATCCTATAAAAGTCTAACCTCTCATAAATGATTTTTCTTAGTTTACAATTATCTTAAAGGTTACAAATTCAATTATTATTATATATTTTTTTCTATGCAATTTATATTTATTTTCTATAACCAATTTACAAAATATAATTCGATTCATTTATCTTCTTTCTTAAGTTCACTTACTTGTTCCATTTATCCATTCATCGTTTCAAGTTATATTTAAGTTATAACATTTTTATCACAACCTAATTTTTCATTTATATACATTTTAATTCCTTTTGAGTTTTCCTTACTTGTATACTTTTATTTACTTTCCGGTTCTGTTTATTTTTACAACATCTCATTACATATCCCAAAACATCATTTTAATTTTTTTTTAATATTTGGTAAGTCTTGTTTTATGTTATCAGAATGTAATTTTTGGTTTTATACAAATTTATAGAATTTTATTTTACCAATTTAGAATGTTCACAATTTACTTTGTTTAGATTCTCTTTGCCTTTTAACTTTAAAGTTTTTTCCAAACAATAGATTAGATATCTTAATCCTCTTATTTTATAATTTCTGGTTATTCACATTTCATTCAAATAATTTGAAAATTATTAATTAACAGCACTTAGAAATTTAAATGCCCGGTTCTTTTCAAATCATTTGAAATAAACATATACACTTATATCCTTTTAAATATATCAAATCAAACCTTTGGAGTTTAAACCAAAACCCATTTTGCCCAAAATAATTTCGAAGAAAACAAAGCTTCTTAGAAGTCTCCCCCACCTTGAGACTCGAAAATGAACATCGATGATGCTGCGCAGTCATCACCGAAATTATTTTCCAGCGACATAAGAGAGGAGTACTTAATTCATTCCTTCTTTTAAAACCCTTTCAAAATATTTCCATAAACAATTTCCAACTAATATTAATATATATTTTTTCAAAGCTTGGAAAACCATTTAAAAACCTCCGGGACATAATTCAATATTTTCCAATTTAAATCTATTTTAATTCATAAGTCACCTTTATAAAATATTCTTATAAGATTTCACAAGTGTTTTATATTTTCTTCAAATTATAGGAATTTCTTTCTTAAAACATTCCACAAGTATTTTATTACTGTTCTTTTGTAATTCAACTTAGTTATCAAATTACAATATCCAATTAGTGATAATAACCAATATTTTTATTCCTAACAGCCAGGTAAGCTAGATAAGTCACACTAATTTCTGAAGAATTTTCTTTATATACAAAATATAATTAGGGCAAAATTATTTCATTTACCCAATTTCAAAACAATACTATGTCGAATTTGTTCTGTTTAAGTGTTTAGAGATCCCTATCAATGACGTTAATTACTCGTACTGACCAGAATCCATAAGCCACTCACAAAACAACCGACACAATATAAAACATTTTATATCACTAACAAGTACGCTCTCTCATATACACTCAACTCATTCATATAGTTTACCTCTATTTCAATGAGTTATTCCCCACTAGAGCCAAGGTTTATCGCTAAACCAAAGCTCTGATACCAACTGTAACGACCCGCCTTTTTGGACAGTTTAAACCGACGATAAATTACACATGTCGATTCCAAACCATTAAAAGAGCAGATAGTTATTGGGGTAATTAAGAAAGAAAAGGAAGGGAAATAAAGGAAATGAAACAACACAGAATCTCACAGCGGAAGGCTAAAGTATAATAATAAAATAACAGTTCATGAAGCTGTTAATTAAATGAATACATTTGAAATGAATACATTTGATTATTATTATACAACATTCATCAGAGTTACATACACAGCAAATATCATACAACAATGCAGCGGAATGGAATGAATATAATAGTAGTAGATCATATACCAAATCTTCGTCTCCGTCCTCCAAGGAAATGATCTTCAACCTAAACTGAAAACTCAGGACTGACCCGAGCGTAATGAAAAGACAAACACTCGAGTCAGGACTAAATATCCTTATGAAAGTTAAATCAATCGTAAATAAATATGAGTGTAACGGCGTCAGAGATGTTTACGGGGTTTGACATCTCATATCCAGTGTCAACGTGCGTGCAATAACTCAAGAGATGTTACGGGATTTTCCATCTCTCAAGGATCCGTGAAACTATCTACTATGTAGTAATATACGCTAAGTAGATAATGTCTATCAGTAATATAAAGTATCAAAATAGCGTTAAGGCGTTACCATAATCCCCCTTAACACATTTTATATTCCCAAAAGCATATACAAGACCGTAGTTTCCCCAAAACCGGAAGTCACCAGAGGGCAATCCATATGCTCAAGGTACAAATCAAAACGTAGTGGTCGCGAATAGGATAATCAGTATGACAAGGTACATGAGGCGATACCAACTAGGATACTAGTAGTTGCGTGATCCGGACTGATGTTGGGCATAGCCAGCAGCTACCCCAACACCGCGAAACAACACTCCCAAATCAAGGGGTGCACCCAAATCGCATCACAAATGTAATAGAAATGGTATCGAAGAAGCGTGTCCGCTAGAGGTGGCGAACCTCAATGGCCCGGCGCGGCTCCTGTTTTAGTCATGTCAGGGGTCATCCAATATCGTTCTCTTTCTTCAGTCAACGCGTTCACCAAACCATCCACTTCATTCTGGATCAACACTCCGCGTATAATAGTTATTAAAGTGGTTTTCGGTATCGACAGAGAGTATGTCCATATCCGATCCCGGTCTCTTTAACAACTACGTATTATTACACCGTTGGCTCTTTTATATTTCAAATTGATTCATAATTTATATCAAAATATCATATTCGCTTCAAAAATCAAATCTATTTCAAATATCATCATATCTATTCAAATGTAAGATTTCGCTTTAAATTCATTTTCGCATCAATATCTCATTTCGATTTCAAAATCATTTCGAATTTCGATTTAGGTTGCAACTTCATTTAACGCAATTCATATTTAAATTCAAGATTTAAATATAAACATTTCACCTTATTGACCAGCTTAGAATTTTAGAAAAAATAGTTTTAAGTAGTTTAAAAGTAGTTTTAAATAATTAAAATAGTTAAAATACTTTAAAATCTTAAAATGGATTTGAAATAGATAAATTTAGTTTAAAATAATTTAAATTGGGTTAAGTAGATTTAAAATAGATTAATATTGTTTAAGTATTCAAAATGGTTTATATAGCAGAGAAATTTGGAAAACAAAATAAAACAGCTTCAAAACCAACCCATTTCAATTTATAACTTCCCAATTCAAATCAATTTCAATTTCCATTCTACCGATTCAACTTCGATTTCAATTCGAATCAATGTCAACTTTGATTCAAATTTATTCAATGTTATATTCACTTTCAATTATTTCAATTTAAATGTTTATATTCACTTCCGATTGATTCAATTTCATTTTTTTTTATTTACCTTCGATTAAATCAATTTCAATTTTATATTCACTTTCGATTAATTCAATTTCAATTTCATATTCGCTTTAATTAATTCAATTTTTCATTCACCTTTAATTTATTAAATTTCAATTTATATCAATTTTTAGCTTGAATTTCAAAATATCCATTTATAATACTTAACAAAATTTTCCATCAATATTCAAGTTTGAAACCCAATTACAAATATGATTCAATTTCAAGCTCAATTTCAAAATATCTTTTTATATCGCTTTTACTTAGAAATATTCAAAACTCGAATTTAGGCTAAATCTTTAAACAAATCAATTTTCGAAATTCAATCAAATCCCAATTTTTAAATTTCAAAGTCTCAACTTTTATTATTTACAATTTCCTTTTACCAAAATTTATTTCAACATTCCAAACTCAATTTCCCGATGAATTCGATTTCTATAAATTGATTTCTATTTATAACCTTTAAATCAAAACATTTAAATAAACTTCAAATCGACGATTTTTAATATTATTCATTTAGCCAATTCGGTGTCCGTATATAATTTCTATCCTATGGCCAAGTAATTATTTATTCAATTAAATGTCAGGGATGAATATATATTACTTAAATTAAATCACAGTATCATATGTATGCATAACAGGATATATATAAGCAAATAAACATCCAAACACTCAAATATCAACTAATAACATCCATCAAAATACATCATCCAATAAACAATACAATTCATGGCAGTTTCATAGTTATCAATGTCAGGTAATTTAATCGCAATTCAATTTCAATTTCAATTTAACTGTCAATTTAATTTTTCAACGGTTAATTCAAATAACAAGCTATATGACAATTAAATTTATATCAAACAACGACAAATAAAATTCATATCACTTCATAATGTCAATTTAACTAGCATAAAGATATTTAGTACGTTGTGAGCGTTATAAAACACTCACCTTGATTTTCCTGTTGTTACCGAGAAGTTCCGGTTTGGAACTAAACCGGACGACTTCCAATTTTAGCCCAAATTTCAACTATCTCCAAATTCATCCAAACCAATTTCATTTCGAAGCTTTCGTCATCACGATCGCAACGCAAAAAGTCTCGTCTCAATCGGACCTCGTATGTGAGAGTTATACATTTTATTAGTTATCGACATTCGAATTTTATAAACAATTTATATAGATATTCAAATAAATTCATACCCAAAGCAATTTAGGCCCAGCCCACATAACTTCATCTTCCCAAACCTTACCTCCCTGTACACACACGAGAACCCAAGGCCGTGCACTGCCTTCCCCTGATACGGAGCAACGCACAACGAAAACAAATTCCGCCTTCGCCAATCTTCTTCTCTTCAAAGCCTCCATCATCTCGACCACAAGGTTGCAAGCTCGGCCACACCTAGTACAACGCGACCCGGAGCTAACCTCCGCCTGTATGAAAGTCGCACTCCCCCATCATTGATCGCACGCCGCAAAACTCCTCCCCCAGATGCGCCTCGCCATGCTAAATCCAAAGCACACCTTCACTTCTTGATTTGTTGGCCCAAAACTTCGCAAGACCAAACCCTAGTTATTCCTGCACACGCTCATCCTCACTGCCATTTCCAAATCATAGCCGCACCCTTCAAAACGTATACCACTTCGAAGATAAAGCAAAGATAGGATTTTTAAAACTAGTTTTGTGATTTTTAATCGAGTATTGAAGGAGAGATGATTTTTTTTCTTTTGAAGCTTGCAATTTTTCTTCTCTGAGACTTGCGTGTGCAGTTATAAAAAGGAAGGAAAGGCTATTGCGTGTCTGAACGGGTCAAGGATACAGTGAAAAGATGGGATAGCAGCTGAAAAGGAGATTTGACTAATTAAAATATTTATTTAAATTTCAAAATACCTCGATCTACGCAATTCGAAATCTCGAACCCCGATTAGGGCATGCCGCCAGGCGTTCATAATGTTATACCCCTATTCCGGACGCAATGGAAAAGGTTTCGGAAGCTAATTCGATCGTATGCGCGAGTTATAGCGATAAACGATCAATTTGAATTAAATCGATTTAAACGAAATTTTTATGCGTTTTGACTCGCCCCGGACAAACGATAAATCCAATTAACCTGAAATTTGAAATCTTACAATAATATCACATTACGGATCCGATGAAACTAGTTTCGTCGAAATCCGAGATCGTTTGAAAAATGACTATTTTTAACTCGCCAAATTAATATTAAAACAATTTCAACGCGTTTTGAGCTGCCACGGTCAAACGACAACTCCGATTGCTACGAAAATTAAAATCCGCTAATAACTAACTATTACGGATCCAATGGAACTAGTTTCGTCCAATTCTGAGACTGCTCGAAAATTGGCTATTATTCAGTCGATAATTAAATATTAAAATATTCAAATTTCACAAATAGATTTAAAATTCAGTTTTAAAAGTTCTATAACATCACTATAACTCCAATATGATAAAATAAAATTTTACAAATCATTTTTAATCATATTAAACCCGTTATTAAATTTTATCCAATAAATTCCAATTTTAAAATATTATTAACTCGTATTATAATCCAAATATAACTTACATTCATTTTGGAAACCAATTTGAATCATATTAAATCAAATTTCAAATATTCACTCTATTTTCATATATTAAATTTCAATATCCAATTAATCATATCAAATTCGGAATTTTATTATTCAAACATTTGTAATTATTAAATTTAAACAAAATTTGATTATTAAATCCCTATCTTTTGAAATATTGAAATTGAACTTATAGGATTCAACCTTTAAAACCAATTCACAATTTTAGAACACTATTTTCATTTTACATTTATTCAATTATTCAATAAGTTTTAAATATTCAATTTAAACCATTTACCTGTTCAATATTCAATATTTGATTTTCAAAAGATTTTACTTATCAATCAATTTCTCTATTATACCTAATGAATTTTAACATTTATTATCCTATTCAACTATTGATTTCAAAGGCATTCACTAAGTAGCTTTTATTTTCATTACTTGGATAATTATTGTTGCAATTCATTCTAGTTATTATTATTCCAAACGAATTACAAAATTTTTTTCTAACACTAAATCACGAAAACTTATTAAATTAGCTATTTTAATTATCGAAAATTTACGGGTCGTTACACCTTTTATTTAGAAATAGTTTTTGAATATCTCTATTTTACTTCGACCTTTTATTAGTCTTTTCTAACATATATGGAAATTTTTAAAAAGTATTTTTTGAAAGTATCTGGAAGATTTTATATAATGTTTATTATAAATAAAAAGGAGTTTACCTCTTATAATAAAGTGATTCTGTTTTAAAGGAGATAGAAATATTTTTGAATAAATATTCGTGACACACTGGTTTAAAATGTTGTATGGGAAGAAAGATTTATAAATGGTGTTTTATAAATAAAAGAATATAAATGTTATTTTCCAAAAAGGAAATGATATCATTTTGATAATTTGGAATAATAAATCACATTTGTAAATTTATAGTGATATATGAAATGATCGTTTTATGGAAAATGTTGGATTCTATCTTGAAACTGAAGATTTGTGATAAGTATATGAGATAAATATTTTTATAGATTTATAAATGGAGTTTTATAAATAATTTTAAAGATTTATTAAAGAGTTTTATAAATAATTTTATAAATTTATAAAAGAAGTTTTATAAATAATTTTAGAGATTTATAAAAGGACTTCCATAAATATTTTTAGAAATTTATAAAAGAAGTTTTATAAATTAATTTGGAGATTTATAAAAGGATTTGTAAATATGGAATGAGTTTATAAAAGGAATTTTAGAAAAGGAACGAGATTTGATTTCAATAAATGATCATTTTAACTTATGGCGGTATGGAAAGTATTCTTTCTATATTTTACACCCAAAGGGAAGCGATTTTGGATTTATAGTAAACAATGATTTAAATCATATTTGTTTTTGGTTCATTTAAATATGAATTTGGAAAAGAGAAAATCTTCCTTATGATTTGTTAATACACTTATACCATTGAGATAATTATATAGATACTTTTTCTAAGTATTGAAAGTGTAGTGTTTTGTGAATATACTTATGCCGATGAGATAGGTACATGGATATTTTTCCGAGCATTAAAAGAGTATAAATGAAAAGTAAGTGAGTAGTATACATATGTCTATCTTTGTAAAAGTATTTTTATACAAGTATTTACAAAGTGATTTTAATTAATGGAAGGATTAATTAAAGTGGCTTACGGCTGCTTATGTGTTTAATTGTGCTTAGTTTCTTATGAAATTCTATGTCTGATTTGATTATTTTGTTTATTTTAAAGTTAAATAACCAACTATTAAATCCTGATCAAATCCAAATTTGGAAATATATAGGAGAAACGCATAAAGTATATAATATAGCAATCTTCGATGATGTTATACTATACATATAAACTCATTGTGTTCTCCTAGTATAAATGATATGGAAATCCATCCACTTAAATGGTTAGGAGGCGATCTTTGCTCTTATGTATTGTTTGTTTATTTCTAAAAGAACCAAAGTTTATCGAAATCGATTGATTGATTTTGAGTGCCCAGTAAGCAGTGGAGTGTACTTGTATGACATGACTCAAAATCATAACCACTCTAAAACTTTACATGGGTTCTATGCTTTGGAAGAGGTTTGTGATTGGTTCGAGAAGTTGGAATCTATATTGAGATTTGAGGCCTATTTGAGATGCTTGAACACATGTAGTTGTTCATGGTCTGTTCAAGATGTGGGAATCCATGTATAATTCCAAGATCTGCTGAGATATGGGAATCAATATGTGGTTTCGAGAATATTCGAGTTATGACTCGTGTGCCGGAATGCGGGACGTAACCTTACCAGCGGATATGATTAAAACCAGAGATAGGATGCATTGCCAATGGTTAGCTAATTCAAGGGTGCATGCGACTCTACCCTAGATATTCCCATAGTTTTGCATGTGTGATGGTGCACTCGGCCTCATAGGATGGCGGAGGAAAACTATGTATTTCCTACGTACATCTGCTAGGGATGTATTTGTTAGTCCTTGAGAAGGATGGTTTTGATGAAAAAAACCTTAGGACTTATTATAAAATATAAATACTAACATTATAGTTTAGGTATATATGTATATGCAGGATATAAACAAGAAGGTACCAACAATGAAGACTGTACAGTATAGAGACACAAGACTGATGAATTTAAAGATCGAAGATATTAAGATTGAAGACGCATTAGTATCAAGATATCAAGATTTCAAAGTACAAGATAAATATTGAGTCTAGAATTATGTTAAAACTTCTTAAAAGCACTGATATCTATTTTTGAAATTTATTCGTGGAATGGAATCCACTTTGAGCCTGTTAAAGGGATGGAACCCACGACAATATCTAGTGGAACATATAGTGGTCCTGTTTTGTTATCCACTAATTTTATAAAAATATTTTTCAAAAATATATCTCTTGTTTTAATAATGTTTTCAAAACTTCCATTTCAAAAAGACATCTTCTTGGTTTTAAATATTTTAGCCTCAAAACTATTTTTATCGTTTTCAACATTTTTGATTTCAAAATTGTCCTTGATTTTAAACTATCCCTTGTTTTAATATTTAGCTTTTAAATATTTATATACTCAGATTTTAGATCACTTTATAAAATAAGATTATATATTAAAAAATTACTTTCTAACTCTTTTGTATGTTTAAACTATATTCAAGTATGTTTATAAAGGTTTAGAAATTGTTTTGAAAAATTATAGAAACCAATTTTAGTAAGAAAATCAAAATCACCATTTTTGCCTAGAGCACGTCGACATACTTCTAATCTCCATGTCGACATGGTGCCCGTTAATTTTCAAATTTCAAATTTTCAAAAGAAGTGTCTATTCGTCATATCCTTTCATGAATAGATATGGCTATTGATCTCTATAAATACTTGTAAGTTCTAAACGAATTTTTACCAGATTTTCATTCATTTTCTCTCCTTTTCATCTTCCACATTTATTCTAAAGAACCCCAACCATACTCTGCTGAAATACCAAGTAAGTCGCACTTGATTATCTCTTGTTTGATTCTCTGCCACTCTCTCCATAAGATCCTAGTGCTATTCAGAGTTATAGGATTATTTGTAAATCAAACTGTTGAGTAAAAGGTGCGGTTGAGCCTTGAAATCAATTGGGTGTGATTGTTGCCCCGAAAATCAATTAGGTGATCTTATGGCCTGGTAAATTAGGAGAGTTTGCCCCGGACTCGAATACAGGAGGGTGTATCTCGTGGCCTTGAAATCGAGGGTGTAATCTGGAAGATTATTTTGAAAAGACATCCGTACAATTGTGCGGGACTGGATGTAGGGTAACTCTGAACCGGTATAAAATCCTGGTGTATTCTTTTCTTTACTACTTTTATTTATTATTTGCATCTGTGTCTGATTCTATGATTATATCTGTGTTTGTGTATTGCATTTGTTGGTGATTAAATTACTTAAGTTTCAAAAAAGATTGAGTAAATGCACAAAACACTATCCACCCCCTCGGGCTAGTGTTATTCTAGCCTTAAGATCCGTAATCCGCATTTCTAGTATTTGGTATAAGAGCATTGGTTTTCAAAGTTTCCATAATCTGAATTTTGAAAAATTAAAACATGGCTATTTTTGGGAATTTTGTTCATTCTAATTTAAATCTGTTTAAATCATCATTGTCTCATAAGTTTTCATATAATTATTATATAAAATCTAATTTTCTACCAAGTTTGTATTCTATGTAGGAAGAAGAATGTTATATGGCCCTTGAAGAATCAACTTTCAATGGACAAATTGTACAAATCTAGAAGAATAAGCGGATACTTGATAGTGGATGTCCAAGACACATGACTAGAAAGCCAGATATGCTGAATGATATTCTCTACAAAGATGGGGGATTGGTTAATTTTGGAGACAACTCAAAAGGATATGTGATTGGTATCGGCAATGTCAGTAACTCTAAAACTCCTACTATTTCTAATGTTCTATTAGTTAATAATCTGAAACACAATCTACTTAGTATTAGTCAACTTTGCGAGAAAGGATACAAAATTAAATTTGAAAAATATAAGTGTCACATCGAAGATGATAATTCAAATATTATATTTGAAGGAATTAGGAAGAAAAATATTTATATTCTTAGTATGAAAATGTCAAATGATAATCTATGTCTTTTGGCTAATACAAATGACCCTTGGATTTGGCATAAAAGATTAGGACATTTGAATTTTAAACTGTTATCTAAAATTTGTAAACTTGATCTAGTAAGAGGTATCCCTAGAATGAATTTTAAAATAGAAATTATATGTGATGCTTGTCGATTGGGAAGATTTAGGAAGAATTATTTCAAATTAAAAGATATGATCTCGACTTCAAAACCCCTTGAGTTACTTCATTTATATTTATTTGGTCCATCTCAAATTCAATCAATAAATCATAATAAATATGTCTTTGTAATTATAGATGATTATTCTAAATTTACATGGACAATTTTATGAAACATAAAAGTGATACTTTTGATTCTTTTAAATTTTTACAAAAAGACTTCAAAACCAACTTTCTTTAAAAATTATAATTTTTCGTAGTGATCATGGTGGGGAATTTGAAAATGAAAATTTTGAGAGATTCTGTAATAAAAAGGAATAACTCATAATTTCTCCTTTCTAAGAACTCCACAACAAAACGGAGTGGTAGAACGAAAAAAAATAAGACGATTCAAGAGTGTGCTAGAACAATGCTTTCAGATAGTAATTTACCAAAACATTTTTGGGCTGAAGCAATTGCTATAGCTTGCTACATTTTGAATAGAATATTAATTAGACCATTAACTAATAAAACACCCTATGAACTTCTTTACATGAAGAAACCAAAGGTATCTTATTTTAGAATCTTCGGAAGCAAATGTTTTATTCTAAATACAAAAGATAATTTAGATAAATTTGATCTTAAATCCGACGAAGGAATCTTTATCGGATATTCTAATAAAACTAAAGCATACAGAGTTTTCAATTTAAAAACTAATACCATTGAAGAAACAATGCATGTTTCGTTTGATGAAAATTTCAAAGAGATTGAACAAATTAACGACGAAGAAGATTTTACTATCCTAAATAATGAATCAATTGAAATAGATAATGTAATCATTCATCCAAATAAAAAGGTTAAGCTTCTAAAAGATCATCCTATAGAAAATATATTAGGAAATATTGAATCTGTTGTTAGAACTATAAATCAACTAAATAGCATGAGTAATGTAGCTTTCATATCATCTATTGAACCTAAAAATCCAAAGGAAGCATCATCTGATGATTCATGGATTCTGGCTATGCAAGAAGAACTGAATCAATTTGCCAGAAATGATGTTTGGGAACTTGTTCCTAGACCAGAGGATAAAACTATAATAGGAACTAAATGGGTTTATAAAAATAAAATGAATGTACTAGGTGAGGTCGTTGGAAATAAAGCTCGATTAGTCGCACAAGGCTACTGTCACAAAGAAGGAATAGATTTTGATGAAATCTTCGCACCCGTAGCAAGATTAGAATCAATTATAATTCTACTTGATTTTGCAAATTATAATAATTTCATATTATTTCAAATGGATGTTAAAAGTGCTTTTCTAAATGGATTTGTTAAAGAGGAAGTTTATGTTGAACAACCCCCCTCTTTGAAGATGAAAATTTTCCAAACCATGTTTTCAAACTTAAGAAAGCTCTATATGGTCTGAAACAAGCTCCTAGTGCATGGTATGACAGACTAAGATCTTTTTTATTACAATCGAATTTTGAAATTGGTAAAGTAGATAACTCTTTTCATTAAAAGAAATAAAAACGATATCCAACTAGTAAAATTTATGTAGATGATATTATTTTTGGATCAACTAATCATGAAATGAGTAAAGAATATTCTGAAATCATGACAAAAGAGTTTGAGATGAGTCATATGGGTGAACTTACTTTCTTCTTAGGTTTATGAATAAAACAATTAGATAATGGTATTTTTATTATTCAAGAAAAATATGCTAGTGATTTAGTTAATAAATTTGGTATGACTGCTGCGAGTGGAAAACCCACTCCTATGGCCACCAATGAAGATTTAAATAAAGAAGATCTTTCAAAAGATGTAAATCAAAAATTATATAGGGGAATGATTGAATCACTACTATATATCACTGCGAGTAGACTTGATATCATGCGTAATGTTTGTCTCTATGCAAGATATCAATCCCAACCAAAAAGACTCATTTAAAAGCTGTGAAACATATCATAAGATATGTTAAGCATACTTGTAACTATGGTTTATTTTACCCTAAAAATGATTCATTAGATTTAATCTCTTATTGTGATGCTGACTATGCTGGTTGCAAATCTGACCGAAAAAATAGAAATGGCACAAACGTCTCACTTCTTGGGGCATTCTCTAGTTTCATGGTTTAGTAAAAAGCAAAATACTGTTTCTTTATCATCATTTGAAGTAGAATATATCTCTGCTGCTTTGGCTTGCTCTCAAGTTATTTATATGCAACAAACCTTAAAATATTTTGGATTAACGATTTCAAAATCATCAATTTATTGTGATAATACTGGTGCAATAAACTTACCTAAAAATTCTACTCATCATGCTAGGACTAAACATATTGATATCAGACATCATTTTTTCAGAGATAATATAAGTAAAGAGATTATTTCTCTTGAATTTATCAACTCCGAGAATCAAATTGCAGATATTTTAACCAAACCCTTAAATCAATCTATATTTACTAAATTAAGAAGAGAACTAGGCATTTGTTCAATAACTGAGTTATAAAATATAAACATACTAACATTTAAACAAAGGTACAAAAGAAAACCAAATTTTTTCATAGGTATGTCGACATACCCCTACCACCCATGTCGACATAAAACGGCAAATTTTGAAAATTTGATTTTCCCTTTAAAAATAGTTTGGTAGTTATATAAACCTATGTATTTCGAATTATTCTATCTTCTCACTTCTCTTTCTCTGTGTTAAACTTCTGAAAATTAAAATTAATGACCTCCTCCACAAAATCAAACCAAAACAACACCATTTCTTTTCCTTCTCCTCATTCTGGTCCATTCCAACGCACTACACTGGCACGTATGATAAAGATTGAAGAGTCTATGAAGGATGCCATGTAAATGTTAGCTGAACTTCAAGTTGTGCAAATAAGGATGGAAAAAGAACAAGACAAGCAAGGCAAAATTCTTCGGAATTTGCAAAATTCCTAATGGATAATCATGCCAATCCTATTGTGATCGAAGAAAATTCTCCCAACATTCAAGTGCATAACCCTTTAGATCACAACGATGAAGAAGAAGAAGAAGCGAAAGAAGAAGAAGAAGACGAAAAAGCATTCATAGAAGAAGACGACAAGGTGGTCTGCATAGGCGAAGTGTGTTTTGACAAAGATGGAAATTTGGTTGAACAACGTGGAAACTTTTGTTTTCATTGTCCAAATTGTTCGATTCACACATCTCCAATTGTCAAAAAACATCGTTTGAAGTATTTTTCTATAATTTATGTACTTAAATATATTTGTGAGTCTATAATCCATATAAATATGTAAATATAACATGGTATATAATAATTTCTGTTTCGTTTATTATACTTTCTTATTGCTATTTAGTTTAGATAGTGTTAGATTAAGGGGGAATTATATTAGTATAGAATTAGTTTTTGTTGATGACAAAGGGGGAGAATTATAGAGTAGAGTAGTTAGAATAGTTAGGCTTAGATTAAAGGGGGGTTATTAATTTCAGGGGAGTTATTAGTTTTAGGGGGAGTTATAGTAAAGGTGAAGTATATTTTATAAACATAGGTTGTCATCATCAAAAAGGGGGAAATTGTTAGTCCTCGAGAAGGATGGTTTTGATGACAACAACCTTATGACTTATTATAAAATATAAATACTAACATTATAGTTTAGATATATATGTGTATGCAGGATATAAACATGCAGGTACCAACAATGAAGACTGCATAGTATAGAGATACAAGACTGATGAATTTAAAGATCGAAGATATCAAGATTGAAGACTCATGGGTATCAAGATATCAAGAGTTCAAGATTTCAAAGTACAAGATAAGTATCGAGTCTAGAATTATGTTAAAACTTCTTGAAAGCACTGACATCTTTATTCGAAATTTATTCGTGGAATGGAATCCACTTCGAACCTATTAAAGGGATGGAACCCGAGTGGGATGGAACCCACGACAATATCTAGTGGAACATATAGTGGTCCTATTTTGATATCCACTAATTTTATAAAATTATTTTTCAAAAATATATCTCTTGTTTTAAAAAAAATTCAAAAGTTCCGTCTCAGAATGTCATCTCTCTTGGTTTTAAATATTTTAGCCTCAAAACTATTTTTATCATTTTTAACATTTTTAACATTTTTGATTTCGAAATTGTCCTTGATTTTAAATTATCTCTTGTTTTAATATTTAGCTTTTAAATATTTATATACTCAGATTTTAAATCACTTTATAGAATAAGATTATATATTAAAAAATTACTTTCTAACTCTTTTATATGTTTAAACTTTATTCAAGTATGTTTATAAAAGTTTAGAAATTGTTTTGAAAAATTATAGAAACCAATTTTAATAAGAAAATCAAAATCACCATTTTTTCCTAGATCATGTCGACATACTCCTACCCCATGTCGACATGGTGCCCGTTAATTTTCAAATTTCAAATTTTCAAAAGAAGTGTCTATTCATCATATCATTTCACGAATAGATATGGCTATTGATCTCTACAAATACCAGTAAGTTCTAAACGAATTTTTATCAGATTTTCATTCATTTTCTCTCCTCTCCATCTTCCACATTTATTCTAAAGAATCCCAAACCATACTCTGCCGAAATACTAAGTGAATCGAACTTGATTATCTCTTATTTGATTCTCTGCCACTCTCTCCATAAGATCTCAGTGCTATTCAGAGTTATAGGATTATTTGTAAATCAAACTATTGAGTAAAATGTGCGATTGAGCCTTGAAATCAATTGGGTGTGATTGTTGCCCTGGAAATCAATTAGGTAATCTTATGGCCTGGTAAATCAGGAGAGTTTGCCCCAGACTCGAATACAGGAGGGTGTACCTCGTGGCCTTGAAATCGAGGGTGTAATCTAAGAGATTATTTTGAAAAGAAATCGATACAATTGTGTGGGACTGGATGTAGGGTAACTCCGAACCAGTATAAAATTCTGGAGTGTTCTTTCTTTTACTGCTTTTATTTATTATTTGCATCTGTCTGATTCTATGATTATATCTGTGTCTGTGTATTGCATTTGTTGGTGATTAAATTACTTAAGTTTCAAAAAAGATTGAGTAAATCCACAAAACACTATTCACCCTCTCCTCCTCTAGTGTTATTCTAGCCTTACGATCCGTAATCCGCATTTCTAACCATTTGTTGCTTCGGGAGAATATCTATGATCCTTATGTACGAGAACTATTCATAAAGTGCTGAGGGCACCTCTGTAGACTACAAAATTAGCGAATATGCATTAGCCGTTTTGATTGTGTACCTATTATTGTTGTGATATACACTCACATGGATCCCTGCTATTTGATTACTTAAATTTCACATCTTAGACATTACTATAATATCATTGGATTTTCTAATAGAAATGGTTTGTCTGTCATAAGGTAAAAACCCGTCTATGTTTATTTGTAGCGTGGCCTTATCAGATACCTTTACGTTCGAAGGGTTTTATAAATATAAAAGTACATATGATTTATGTTTCTCATGCTGGTTTACTAGGCTGATCCAGGCGTTATTTTCTTACAACGCTCGAGCCATCTTGAGCATATTTCCAAAGTTGGTTTTGGTCCTTTGAAGCTTCAAAAGACAAGCTAGATGTCTCCAAAACATATTCATGTATCTTTATTTCCACTGTATTCTTGTTTTGTATTTATCAACATTTATGAGGACGGGTTGTATAACTGTCCAGACTAATGATATGTTAGTTTACATTGATTGGTGTATATATGTTACAGTTTTATTTTGTAAAGATCATGTGTACATTATATATTACTCGTCACGATGTGAGATTTTGTTTAATCTTTTATTATCTTTCACCCCAACAATCCATCTTTTTGGCACTCGGATGGTCGACACGTGAATACCATGGATATATTAGTGTCGACTATTGAGAGTCGAAAAGGCCGGTCGTTGTGGTATCAGAGCTTCGGTTGAGCAAACACCTATGCGTTAGTGGAGTAAACTCATTGGAGATAGGGTTAGTAAAACCTAAAATGAGTTTAGGTGTATTATAAATAAGAGCGCATATGTGTTCATGCTATAAAAATATTTTATTTTGTGTTGATTGGTCTGTTGAGTGATTTATGAATTCTGTTCAACGTGCCCTATCCACGTTATCGATAGGGTTTCTAAACACTTGAACAAGGCAAACCGACATGGTATTGTTTTAAATTGGTAAATGGAATAATTTTTCCTAGGATTGTACTTTATATATAAAGGAATAATTTTCAAAATTTGATATAGTTATTTATGAAGTATTTTTTGTTGGAAAATGATAATATTTAATTATTACATTATTTTTTGATTAGTCATGCTTATCCACTTTAGGGCATTGACTATTGTTTGTGATTGATTATTTATGCTCAACTAGTTTATGAGCATTTATTGTTTTTCTTTTAAATACGAATGCCTTACGAATTATGTTTCACAATTTGACTATAAGCTATTCTGTAGTAACGTTTATTTTGATACAAGAAGGAATGATTTATAAAGATGATATTGTATAAATGTTTTCAAAGAAATTTATAAGTATAAATGTTTTCAAAGAAATTTTAAATAAGATATATTTTCTATGGATAGTTAGGGGAATGGGTTTCGATTTGTTTTGTGATGATCTGAATAATCTTCTAAGTGACGATCAGATGGTTGCTTACGCAAACATTGTAGTGTACTCAGTAAATTATTCCCATTGTTATTGTATGATCGAAAGGAGTTTGAACTGAACGAACCCAAAGTAAGTTGGGAATATATATTTTTGTTAAAATTATCTTACCTATATATAAATACATGGTATTGTTTCAAAATGGCATTCAAAAAAGAAGAAGTATTTTATTTTATCTAGTTCAAGTTGCTCGAAAATGACTAAAAATATGCAGGATATGTGTTCAGATGGTAAATATCTCTCTTAAGTATTACCCTTCTTGGTAAGAGATGGTGTGATACTATTTGGCAAGGCCCAGTTCTTTGGTATCATTTTAGGGTTATTCGATCCATATGTATAGTTTCAATGGATTAAAGTATATAATTATTTCAAAGATTTTGAAATAAAACTAGGTATTTAGTTCATGAATTTCCTTTGAAGAGATTTAATATAGAATAGAAGGTTATTTTATAAATAAGTTTATAAACACTTGAATAGAGATGAAATAATTTAATACAAGTTTTAATGGTTAAATTTAATAAAAGTGTTTAATAAAACAGTTTATTTGAACCGAGCCTTTTGTTTTAAAATCTAAGTTTTTGATGACTATTTGACATTATTGGTCGACTAATAAAACGTCTTCATCTTAGTCTAAAAAAAGTTGATTCTAGGACTGAGTTTGGATACCAGCATCGTACTCTATTTAGCCACTTATCGGACCAAGTGGGTAAAGAGGTTGAAGTGGTCGACTCGGTTTTAAGTCCAAGATTTATCTCGGGCCTACATCTGAATTGATAAAGGATAAGATTAATCAGATAATTGTATATACTCTCAGCATGTAGTGGAATATTGTACAAGTCTAGAAATCAAGTTAAGTTTTATAAAATATTTTCATAAATATTTTAGAAGTAAAAATAAATTGGTATAAGTAAGAACTAATAAGAATGAGTTCGTAAATTGTATGTAGATCATTTCTTCGCAAGGTTCTTGATCCAAGATTCGGTACATGAATTTGAGGCGATTCCCACTGATATAGATAAAGTTTTAACTGTTGATTCTTGACAACGAACACTTGGTAAGGGTTCTTGATATATTACCGATGTTTTCTATCATAATATATGACTATGTAACGAGAATAGAGGTTTCAATTCAAGGAGTCTAATCGAAGTTTGCACTTGAGAAGTTGAGTGAAGGCTACTAATTCGGAAAATAAGTTTATGTATTCGTTTAGGTGATCGAATTAGATGTTGCATACGGATGATCTATATTCATCATACGGTCTTATGGAAAATTTTGATTATTTATGTGGGCTTAATTCTTTATAGGTTTGATAGCGATGAAATTTCCAGGACGAAATTCTTTTACGGGAAGGAGAATGTAATGACCCGCAATTTTAACGTTTCAAATGAAAATATTTAATTTATTTAAATATTTAAATTTAATTCGAATATAGTAAATAATAAGAAGATTAATTTTTAATAAAATGATTTGATTTTTATGACGTTTTAAAAATGAATTTATAGGATTTTTCCATAATTTTTAATTTGAAAATATTTAAATTTTGTTTGACGCTTTTTGTTAAAAATGTTGGTATTTTTTAAACTATGCAGAATAAATTAACCCATGTATTCTTGTATTGTTTTGTGAACATGTCATGTTGTTGGGTACAATTGTATATTTATTTTTGTTGTTAGCGTTCCGTGATATTGTGTGGCCAAGTGTCGAAAATCGAAGCATGCCCCCTTTTCATTTCTAAACTAAGACAACTTTATTTTTCTCGTGCTTATTGCCAAGAAAAGTGGATCTTGAGTTTTGTATGATGTTATCATTTGGTTTTCTTGTCTATATCAACTAAACATATATGCATCGCCCAACTCATTTTTCTCCTTCTTCTTTTTCTTTCTTTTTTCTGTTAATGGAAGAAAACACTCCTCTCCACTTCAAAAATCTCTATCTCCAAATCTAACAACATTTTGACAAAATTTCCAACTGCAAAGTAGTTCAATATCATCCCTAGTATTTTTTAAAATTAGTCGCTTGTCATTTCATCGAGTGTGGTGGTGGGAACTGATCGATAATAGTGATGGTGGAATATTGGCAGGTTTTCGAGGAACGTGATTTGGAGAACGGGGTACATAGTCATATTCGTCTCTACAATAGATGAGCTAGTCGTTCGAGTTTAGGAGACTGGGTTAGCCGTGGTGGTATGGTGATAATTTTTCAATCATCTCATGATTGCCGATGTTGTAGGCGGTTATAGAGAGATGGGTGGCACTGAAGCGAAGCTTGGATTGAGACAAAGTTGTGGTCAAAGGATGGGGCAGTCCGGTGGACCATGGTGGCAGTGGTGAGCTCGAGTAAGGTTTAAGGGATGTCGTTTTGGGTTCGCAAATTGCTTCATCTGCGGTGATGGGCAGTGTTGAGCTGGCCGTTGAGGCGGATGGAGGTGAGGTTGACGTTTAGATAGTTGCGGCGACGTAAGCCAAGTGCGACTAAGGCGACGGTGGTTATGAGTTAATTGAGGCGGTTTCTCTTAATATCAGGCTCATTTTTTTGAATTTGGGAAGAATGTCACTGTAGCAAGTGGGCTCGGGGCTGTTTGGATGTTGGTGAGAAACTTATTAAATTACTTGGTTTGTTTATATAAATTAAGTATGTTACCTTAAAAAGCCATATCTCATTCATTTTGAATCTGTTTAACCTGCAAGTTTTTGCATTAGACTCGTATTGACAGGTTTAACATTATGGTATAGATAGTGGATAGTGTAATGGCCTACTTTCCCGTATAGTTAAGATGAAAATAAAGCATACATGTCCAACCCAAATTGAATGGAAATGCGAATAATTAGGAAAAAGAAAGAAGAGAGAAGAGAAGATGAAAATCAACAACACAGAATCTCACAACGAAATGAATGATCTATAATATATATAACAAATCTCTACACAAAATAAAGTTTTAGTATATTTATATACAGACATCAATCAAAGTATACTAACCTATTTCAGCCCAGACTGTTATAGCAACCCATCCTCACAATTGCTGACAACACAATAATGAATGCAACGGAAAAATAACCATTTACATGAATACGTCTCCAGACCTCCAGTTTGACTCCTGAAGTTCCAAACATCCAACTAAACCTGGAAAATATGCTCAGTCTGACCCAAACAATATACAAAAACAATGCCTGGGTCTGTCTGGAAAACCAGCATGAGAAACTCAAATCAAAAGGAATTTTTTTATTTTAACTTGTCAAAATCCTTTAAAATCGAAGGTATCTCGTAAGACCATGCCGCACATAAACACAGACGAGTTTTTACCTTACAACAACCAAAACCTTTTTATAGAAAATCTAGTGATATTATAATAATTTCTAATGGTGAAAATAATAATAATCAAGTAGTTGTAATGCTCGTGGGTGTACATCACAGTAATACTAGATATACTATTGAAAACCGATAAGGCACGTTCGTTAATTGTGTAGGATTTCCATAGTAGTGCCCTCAGTACTTTGAGAATGGTTCTCCTGCATAAGGATCAAAGATATACTTCTAAAGCAGCATACATCCTTAGTGATGTATTATATGAAAAACATAACCGGTCTCGCTAAGACCGAGCGCATCGCCCCATGCATGCATAACAATTGTAACTAATCTCTAGTTGGTGCCGACTACACCCTATGGGTTTGCCAACCCTACTTGTCATGCCTCATATCTCTGGTTTTAGTCATTTTCGCTGATGAGGCTATATCCGGCATTCCAGCTTATGCATCGCCATCAAAACAGATCATGGAATCACATATGGATACCAATACTTCAACGGGTCTCAGAATCACATATAGATTCTTATATCTCAATTAGATCTTGAAATCATACCCGGAGTCCCTTACCCCAATGGGTCTCGGAATCACATATGGATCTCAACATCTCGATTTATCAAGAATCTCCTTCATCGAACCATATATTGTTTTTGGAGTGGTTACAGGTTCGATTCATCTCTAATGAGTACACTCTTCCACTTCCCGGGTGCTCCACAATCCAAACACCGATTTCTGGAATGCTCAATACCGGTTCTCCAGGAAATAATCAGATAATACATAAGAGCGTGGATCAACTCTCTAACCATTTAAATGGATGGATCTCCTTATCATTTGTCCTAGAAGAACAAAACGAGTTTATACATACAATATAGCTACACCGATGGTAACTGTACCATATAATCCCCTTGTTTCTCCTAGATATTTCCTAAATTAAAATCCTTCGGTGCTAGGTAGGGAATATTTCAGCACCACCCAAATTAAGAAGGATTACATATTTAGACCAAATTTTGATAGTCGGTTACTTAACTATCAACAAACACACATTCAAATAAGATTTATTCCATAGGGGAAAATCAACATAGGTTAAGCACATAAGCAACCACTAGCCTCCTTTAATAAATTTTTCATTCATTAAAATCACTTTGTAAATTACTTGTATAAAAATAGCTTTACAAAGGTATATCCGCAAAATCCCTATATTTTCAATATTTAGAAAATATCCATACACTTATCTCAACGGTATAAGTATATCCACAAAATTGAGAAAGATTTCCTTTTTATTCGATTCAAAAATCATTTATAAAACTCCTTATAGTTCTTTAAAACCGTTTAAAAGCATTTTATAATCTCTGAGAATCACTTATAATCCCTTTTATAAGTTTTATCATTTATAAATTCTCTTTATACATTTCTAAAACTCATTTAAAAGTCCTTTACAAATCTCTAAAACTGTTTATAAAACTTCTTCTATAAATCTATAAACCCATTTCTTAAGTCTATTTACAAATATCTAGCCATTTATAAAACTCTTTCACCTTGTAAAATAATCTTCCCTTACGTCTCTAAATTATTTTATAAACTTCTCTTATATAATCCAAGTCCGTTTATAAAACTTTATTTATGAGTCTTGAACACATTTATAACCAAATAAAGATCATTTGCTTCTAAACAGTATTACATAAAAATTATTGTTAAACTTGAACATTATAAAAAAAATTACAAATCTTAAAACATCTTAAAATAGTAATTATTCATTTCAAAAACAATAATAATTAACCTTTACCCTTATTATAAAGAGCAATAATTTATTCTCAAAACCTTATTAATAAATCCTTATTATTAGTTTCAAACTATAGTTATTCTTAAAAAATTACATTTTCAAGATATTAACATTTTGATAAATACTTTAAAATAATATTAACAATAAGCAAATAATTTTTAAAACAATATTAATATAATTAAATAACTTTAAAACGATATTAATATAATTAGATACATTAAAACAATATTAGATATAAATAGATAATCTTTTAAATAAAAAAATTTCAAAACCCAATTTCGGATTTAAAAATCATTTTCCGTCTCAAAAACCAGTTCCAACTCAAATGGCAATTTATATTATTTTTAAAATACTAATTTATGGCCAATAGCCACCAAACACTTAACCAATGTCGATATTAGTTTTTGTATCACTACAGGGTTTTTTGTTTTTAACATATAACGATGCCAAAACCCATTTTTCTCAACAAAGTAGGTTTACTATCTAGGTCATTATCCAGATATTTTCATAACATCGCATATGTAAATTTAACTCATAATTAACACTTTATTATGAATACAACACTTATCCCATGCTAACAAATTGGAACGTAATTAAGTGTTCCCATTGGCGCAACAGTAGAACAGGTTTTATTCTAGCTAAATAAATGTCCAAATTCAATATATCCGGTTAATAATAGCAGAACCGTGATTTATTCTGCTAAAATGTGTCCAATTAATTTAAATAATGGAACGGTGTTTTATTCCACCAAATAAATATCCAACTACAATATTCAATCCATTTTAACTCAACGGTATTTTATTTAGCCAAATAAACCTCAATATTTAAGGTATATAAATTTAAAGACGTTATGAATAAATATGACATCATTTAAATCTTACCCGATTTAATGTCATATATTTATTCTTGTCCAAAGCTTTTAATACATAACAATACGATGTTGTACACGTCACTACGGTCCCAATGCAAAAATCCATGGGTCAATCAAATTCAGTATGAATGAGATATGAATTTTCCAAGTTTTAACTTTTAAATTATGAAATATATTCGGAATTTAGAAGTTCCTCACCACAAATCAAATGGGTCGAAGCCCATAATCACCTAACCCAACTGCTGCTACACCCCCTTCTTCCTTAATCTCCATGCTGCCAATAACCTATATTCAAGCACGCGTGTGCATATGCACGCGGCAACCACACCACCATCCTCAGATCAAAGGTCACCATCACGTCCAGCATCTCGCTCTCGACCCTATGGCACCATCCACCTCATGATCGAAGCCCAAAAATTGAATTCCACCATTAAATGCCACGTCCAGGTCACATAAAGTCGCGATGTTCATAAGCTTCGGTCTTCACCAAATTTAAGTTGCTTGAATCCGGAGTTTTTCCAAACCCTAGCTTACGAGCAATTTAAGTTGTCACCACATAATCACACCGAAACTTCATCAAAAATAGTATGTTTTCGTACAATCCCAATGGTACATATGGCGTCGATCGATTCGACTTGGATTGAGAGGATTTAATTTTGAAGTTTTGAACATTAACTTCCCACTTACTATTAAATTGGAATATCACTCTTGATTCATTATGAAATCTCGATCTGTTAATTTCTAAAATTACTGGATCGTTATATGGACAACTTTCATGTTGGAGGTCGGGACTAATATTCGATAGTTCGGGATGTACTGATTTTTGAAAAGTAAAAAGGAGAGTATGTTTTCATGTTTTTGAAGGCTTCTGTAAATAAAAATGAAGAGAAGAAATGTGAAGCTCCTTGGTCATGCACTTATACTTACCATGAGATGAAGATTTTCAAAACAAAATCCTATATTTTATGCCACCAAACATGGCAAGGATCAAGGCAAGCAAGATCAGGCAAGGGGAAAAGCAAGGCTAAATGTAATTAGAGTATGGGACTGGTTGGGGGAATAATCTTGTGCACATGAATTGTGCATATGTATGGGTTGATTTTATTTTATTTTATTCGATAGTCCGCTACCCACTAACATGTCCGCAAACGGGTCGCGAACGACCAAAAATAAAATACGATTCAACACTGTAACGCGATCTCAAAACAACGATGAAACACACCGGTTATTGAACCCGGTTAAATTTGAAAGTACTAACGTTCGACGTAAAATACATCAACGGACAATTTTAAGTATTTTTCAAATAGAAATTATAGAAAAATTCTATAAATTCAAATAAAAGTTCGTCATTTGAAATCTACTCATTTTATTTCAAATTGATTTATTTTTATATTTTAAAATCACAAATCGAATATTTAAAATTAATTAAATATTCTAAAAATAAAATGATAAAATTCTAAGTTGTTACACTCTTCCCCCCTTAAAAAGTCTTTCATCTCCGAAATTTCATCCCAAGGATACCCAAGCCAATTCATAAGCCTGTAAGATGTTCATAGATCATTTATATACAAAATCTGATTTGATCACTACTCGAATGCATAACTCCACTTCCGAAGCAGCATCACTCACCCAATTTTAGTGCGGACTTTGATCAGGCTTCTTGTTAGGAACCTCTATTCTCCTTACCCCGTTGTAGACTATGATAGAAAACTTTGGTTCCATGTCAAGAACCCTTGTCAAGTGCTTGCCAAGAAAAACTGAGTAATATGTCCTTATATGGAATGGCGTAAAACACTTCAAAGCCTTGTACTCGAATATATATAAAAACTATATGGAAAAAGAAATGATCTGCGTACTTATTTAGTTGGTTATCCTTAATACCAATTCCATTTCCATATTCATGAAAACATTTCATAAACCATAATTTAAGCTGTAAAACTTATAAAATTCCCTATCATACCCTAATGGTGTACCTAACTCTAATTCAAACTTTTACTTTGAACTCACTTAAGAATTTTAAACATCCGGGTTTTTAATCAGAATGCCTGTTTGAAATGATACTATATATTTAAATCCGTAAAATATATATATAGCTCGATTAACCCCAAAATTATATCAAGGAACTGAGTACTACCAAACATTATCATACATTTCCTTACTAGAAAGATAATACTCAAGAGAAGCATTTACGACCCTTACCCATTTTTTGTTATTTTCGAGCCGCTTGAACTAGTTAACTTAAAAAAAATTCAATTTTAAAAATCCCCTTTTGAAAAACATACCGAATATGTTTCCAAATAAATAGTTTTCATCAAACTGCCAATTTTCAACTTACTTCGGATCCGTCTAGATTCAAACCCGTCCTAGCCGTACAATGACAAAGAGAATAATTTACTAAGTGCACAATACCTTTCGCCTATGCAAATAACCAATCATCACTCAGAAGATTATTCGGATGACCACAAAACAAATTGGGACTCATTCTCAAACCAACCAAAGAAAATACACCTTTTTATAAAGTTCCTTTTTAAAGATATATATACTTAAAGATATTTATACTTAAATATATTTCTAAGCATATTATTTCCAAGATATTGATACACCAAACCCCTTTAAGAAAACTATTATTACTATTTCCAAAATCATTTTTACTTTAAAACTATTTCAAATAAAATATTTTTTCTTTTTTCCACCAATCGTTTAAAATCATAATATACATATTTACTCAATGGTAAATCAAGTCATACTTCTGAAATCAAATCAAATTTTTTTATCAATATATAGCGAGATCCTAATAGTAAAAAATTTCCACTTAGAAACTCGAAAATGAACACCGACGATGTTGCAAATGTTGTCAAAATTATTTTCCAGTGACTGAAGTGAGTTCAGGGCTTATATCCCCTTGAAAATCCATAGAAATATTTTTATTTCGAAAATGTTTCCAAATACTATTATTAACCTTTAAACCTTGAATCCATTTTTCCAAAATATCGGGATTTAAATTCTCAAATCCCTTTTATTTATAAGACACATTTTGATAAATCAAATCCTTACAAACCAGCCATTTATGTAAATCATTCTTTAAGTATTATTTCAGAAATATTTAGGTTTTCTTTTATTAACTTCTTTTATAATCCTCAATTAAATGCAACCAACTTTTATATTCAGTTATTCTAAAATATTTATTTTAAAACATTCCAAATTCTTTTTAAAAAAATAACATTTATCAAAACCAAATTTAATTAAATTAACCTTTATATAAAATTATTTCTAAAATTTTCATCCTAAAATTTTCAAATTTTCTTTCAGATAAACAACCCTTAAAATCAAATTTTAACCCAACATTATCAACGAACGCCTAGTATTCAAATTATGGAACTTAATTCATAAGGAATTCGTTTCAATGTCCCTAAATTTCCTATCTACCCAATCAAGTTTTCAAAAAGTAAAATTCTTTAAACACCCCACACCCTTTAATATATCCAAAAGGACACATTAAAAGGCGTGGTGCATTGTAAGTATAACTAAAACTAATAGACACTAGTATTCAAAAGACACTAAAAATAGCGGAAACAAAAAAAACAAAGCTTCAGAATTAATTCACAAATAAGACAATTTCCAAATGCAACATTTAAAACCCATAATATCTTATGAAATAAAACTTCATTGTCTCAAAATCAGAATATGTAATATCCCTCATAAATAAGCCAGTGTATACATGAACAACACCTGAAAATAAAAGAATTACATAGAAGAAGAAGTCTACTCTAAGAAGAACTCTAAACTGCAGTAATCTACTAGCTTCTTCCTTGATTGCCTAAGGGGGGAAAAGAAAAATAGATGAGTGTGTCAGACTAAAAGCCTGGTGAATGATAGTAATTACTAGAGTTTTTAAGCAAGATAAAATAATAGACTCTACAACAGTCCCAGCATTATAAGGATAATAAAGGAAATGGGAAAGAGATATATTAGAAATAAATACGATTAAATATTGCTCAAGATAGGTTAACTTTGATTGCTTGCACTTGTTCTAATTTAATTAGGCCGAATTCCCAATCCTGTAGTTAGGATGTGACCCTAATTCTACCCTCTTTGATTGGCCTGCTACTCCATAGACCTTTCCGTGGACCAGCCGCTTTATAACTCCCTACACAGCAGCCAATGGTATTAATGGAAAATACACAGAGCAACTACTCAGGATCCGGATGACATGTATAGTTCCCTACACGGAAGGCAACAGTGTCTACTATGATACCATACTAAGCGCTTGGAACTCATAGCTATTACTGAGCACCCAAATGGAAGTCGCACGTATTATTGCCACCATGCCCATGCTACCTTTTGCTCCACCTATCAGGTCTTCTTATTACCTCCAACGTACAGCATAGCGTGTCCTTCATCTCGCTTTAGGAAAATTCGAGATCACTGTGTGTCCATAAAAAAAAAAGGGGAAATGATGTTGGTAATGGCCTTTAATCCAAACAATATCTAGTTGCTCCCCTTATCCCAATCCCCGTGATTTTGACTCCTATTTAACCAATTACTACCATTCTTAGCATAAGTGTGCCCTAGGAAATGCTATTTGGTACAACTCCTACTTTCATCTTTGCTTATTAACTTAGATAAATTATTTAAATAAGCCTTTAAATTTATGTTTTCTACGCTTATTAGTTTATCCCAAGCCTTAAAATAAGCCACATTCTGTTCTTTTTCTTATTATAACCCATGTTATAATCATGCTTATTACTTAACCAAAGATCCAAGTATGAAAATAAGCTTCTTTCATCTTTTACTTCATTTAATTATATTCCAAGTTATAACTATGCCAATTATATTAATTAGTCCAATTCTAATCATAATTAGGCGTAATTTCAGTCCAATTACATTATTTATTACAGTCTTTATAATTTACATTGCATTTTCTTTATTTAAAACACTTGCTTATAAAGTCCACATTCGCGTTCAATTTATTCTAATCCATGCGCACAGAAAAGGGGAATGAAGAGAATAGACGCTTGCATAAAATCCAAAACGTCGAAAAGATGTAAATAAGAAATAAATACAATAAACAAACTTAAATACTGTAAATAGACTATAAATTAATAAAAGCTATGCTTAAAGTAATAATTTATAATTAAAAAAAATACTAAAATTACTGAAAGGAATAGCTGAATAGGTGGAAAAAAAAACTATAAATAATTATTGAAAAAAGGCTATTCCAAAAATCGTATAAAAAATACAACTACTGAAAACCCTATTACTTTAAATTACTTAAAAAATCTTAAAATAATTACAATAACCCACCTCCAGTTGGTCTTCTAGGATCCTCTTGGAGTTGTAAAATAATTTTTATTAAAAAGATTCTCTCCTTGAAAAATTATTCCTATTAGGGTCCTTCCTGGAAAGGTGAACCTAAGCGGAGAAAAATCTAGAATGAGAAAAGGTGTTAGGTCTAAGGGTCTATTTATATGTGTAGAAGTGGATCTCAGACCGTTAAATTTGGATATTGAATAGGATGCAACCACGTCATAGGCTGAATAGGAGCCATCAGATGCAAAAACGGAGGGACTGGATTAAGCAAAAGGGTGCAAATGACATGTTTCGATGCTTCTCATTCGTTCGAACGAATTAACGTTCGTTTGCCTTCCATTTTGCAAGGCGGGGAGACTGGGCGGTGGACCGCCCCTTGCCCGGGTCAATCGACCGATCGACCTGACGATGTATATTTTTTTCTTTTATATTTCTGCTTATTTTGTTTATTTTTTTAACTTGGTCATATTAGTTTAGTTTCTGACGTTCCATACACGGAAATTGACCAGAAAATTACCACGAACACAATGGTGCAACTTCCGCGACTTAATTTTGATAATTTCACAAAGTTATTTTATTATTTAATTAATTAACGAATTAATTATTACGGGTTAAATTTTGGGTTGTTACATTCTCCCCTCCTTAAGGAATTTCGTCCCCCAAAACTTTAAGGATAAAAGAATGTACTAAATGTTTTCATCCAATTCCACAACCAACTACTCAATCATCGATCATTCATCCATTGTCCTTAATTTTCTCTAATGCATTTTATGATACTTATGCAATTAGTGTAGTGTAAATGTCTCTAACTAATGCAAAAGATTAGGCGGTCCACTGATTCAGTTAACCTCATTTTATGCAACCATGTACGTGTCGTGCATCCAACTGAATGCAAAAATTTCCTAATGATGCTGATAATTCTATATGCGTGCTACAAACATCATCCTAATACAATAATCATGTGATAAACATCCATTTATATCAATCATGGAATAAAAATGCACACACATCCATATGCATATGCTCTACTGTCCTAATTAGGCCGATCCCTAAAGAATAATAGTGCCTAGTGTACCTACATGTGCCCAAAGCATCCACTAGCAAACACTCGCCACCACTAGCATAAATCATTCATAACATGTTCTATTAACTTGTTTACATCAAATCTAACCATCTATAGGTTAAATTCTAAGTTCCACCCTCTCAAAGGATAATAAAGGAAAGAACCTATTCAAATCTAAAGATGGAAAAAGAAATTCTAAAACTTACTATCAAAAAGACGAGGATAGAAAGTACGAATCTTCTCTTCTGCTTCAAAAGTGGCGTCTGCAATATCATCTCCCCATTGCATCTTTACTAATGGAACCTCTTTATTCCTTAGTCGCTTTATATCTCTTCCAACAATCTTCATAGGGATACGCCGAATAGAAGCTTCTCTTTCTACCTCCACCTCCTCTAATTGACTAGGCTCTACAACCTCCGCCGAGTCATGTATGCACTTCCGCAAGTGCAAAATATGGAAAATGTCGTGCACTCCTACGAGCCTATCTGGTAGCTTCACTTGGTAAGCCATCTTCCCAACTCTCTCTATGATAGGAAATGGTCCAACAAATCTAAGGGCTAACTTTCAATTTGATCTGCACCTTACCACCTTCCTAAGCGGGGATACTTTGATAAAAATTAAGTCTCCAACCTCAATCTCTAAGTCTCTCCTCCGCCTATCCACATACGACTTCTATCTGTCTTGAGCCATCTTCGTCCTTCGCCGAATCAACTCCACCCGCTCAGAGGTTTACCTAACCATATCGGGTCCAAGCAATAACTTCTCTATAGATTCTACCCAACATGATGGGGACTTGCAAGGTCTCCCATATAAAGCCTCAAATGGTGCCATTCCTGTACTTGTTTGGTAACTATTATTGTACACAAAATCAACTAACGGAAGATAATCCTCCCACATTCCTCCAAAGTCGAAAATGCACATCCGTACTAAATCCTCAAGCATTCTATTTACCCTCTCCGTTTGGCCATCCGTCTAGGGATGATACGTCGTACGCAACCTAAGTTGCATCTCCAGCGTCTCTTGTAAACTTCTCCAAAACTCACTATTGAAGATGGGGTCTCTATCACTAATAATACTAGAAGGAACTCCATGTAGATGGAATTTCTCTCGAATATACAAGGATGCCAAATATAGCTTGCTCTTAATGGGGATGAAGTGAGAACTCTTGGTCAATCTATCAATAATCACCCAAATGCTAGCATTCCCTTTCCTAGAACGGGGTAAACCATCAATGAAATCCATAGAAATACTATCCTACTACCACTCCGTCACATCTAAGGGTTGAAGTAATCCACCGGGTTCTGCTGTTCAGTTTTTACCCTTAGGAATATAATACACATAGCTAGGAATTCTGCCACGTGCTTCATCATACCACCTAATAGAACATCCTCTTCATATCCTGATACATCTTGTCACCACCTGAATGAAGTCATACGAGAATGATTCGCCTCCTCCAAAACTGCTCTCAACAAGCCACCATCACATGGAACACAAAGCCTCCCATCTCTCCTAAGCCATCCTCTACTATCAATGGAATAGCGTTGGAGATGTCTTGAGACCTCCCCTCGGCTACCTTATCCATAATGTCCATGAGTTCCAATCCTCCCACTACTTTGATCCAATCGGATCCATAAGGGTAGGCCTTACCTCTAAGGTTGCTAAAAATCTAGGAGTAATGTCCGTAGAGGGTTTAAAATCAAAAGTAGAAATAAACTCCAAGCTCCTTCCTCTACGAACAAAGGACTAACGGTTGTTTTCTTTCTACTCAATGCATCTGCAACCACATTACCCTTTCCAGGGGTATAAGCTATCTCAAAATCATACGAGGCTAAAAACTCCGTCCACCTTTGTTGCCTCAAGTTTAAGTCCTCCTGCGAGAATATGAACTTCAAAGACTTATGCTCGGTAAAAAGCTCAAACCTCTCTCCTAGTAAATAGTGCCTCCAAGTCTTAAGTGTAAAAACTATGGCAGCTTACTCCAAATCGTGGGTAGGATAGTTCTCCTCATGCGTCTTCAACTGCCTAATACCATAACACATTACCCTCCCTTCTTGCATCAACACCGCTCCTAGACGCGCTCCGCATGCATAAGTCTATACTTTGAAAGGTTTAGCTCCATCAGGTAAAACTAACACTGGTGCACTAGTAAGGGCTTCCTTAAGCTTTGTGAAGGAATCCTCACAATTCACGTCCCACATGAAAGCTTTATTCTTCATAGTAAGACGTGCGAGCGGTGCCGAAATCTTAGCAAAATCTCTAATGAACTTCCTACAGTAGCCGACCAATCCTAAGAAGCTCCTAATCTCGGTAGTGTTCTTGAGGGCCTTCCAACTTTGTACTGCAACAACCTTGGCAGGGTCTACAGCCAAACCTTCCTTCGAGACTACATGCCCCAAGAAACAAACTTCCTCTCTCCAAAAATGACACTTCAAAAACTTAGCTCTCAAATGATGACTACAAAGAGTGTGAAGAACTTCTTCTAAATGAACCGCATGCTCCTCCATGCTCTTTGAAAATACCAAGATATCATCCACGAATACCACCAAAACTTATTTAGGACATCCCAAAAGACGCGGCTCATCAAATCAACGAAATAGGCTGGGGCATTGGTTAGCCCAAAAGGCATAATCAACCACTCGAAGAATCCATCTGATGTCCTAAAGGCAGTCTTATCTATGCTGTCATCAGCGACTCTAAGTTAATGGAATCCCTTGGCTGAATCAAGTTGAGAGAAAACCAAAGAACCTACTAACTGGTCAAAAAGATCATCTATCCTAGGAAGTGGATATCGGTTCTTCTTGATGAGCTTATTCAATTCTCTATAGTCCATGCAAAGTCGGAGAGAACAATACGCCTTAGTGGCAAAGACGACTAGCGCTCCCAACTTTGATATGCTTCTTCCTTTGAATGCATTCTCCAAGAGCTCATGAATCTGCTTGCTCAACTCTTTCCTTTCCCTAGGTGCCATGTATCATACTAGGTCCAATAAACTCTAAAGTCAATCTCTCTCTTAAGGGGTGGTCCCCTAACCTTCTCGAAGATATCTGCAAAATCTTTGACGAAAGGAACCGAATGCAACTCTGATGAAGACGAATCGAGGGAATAGAGAAAACTCAACATGACTGACCCTTGCTGGTCGTAAGATACTTCCAAAGTCCTACCACTGCAAGTCTCAAGTCTATCGACTCTGCTCTCATAGTCTAAGATAGCTCTGTATGTGGATAGCCAATCCATCCTTAAGATCATCCCATACCCTGAGAATCCTAAAACATAGGCATCACAGTCAAACTCTATGCCTAGGATAAATATTTTCAAACCCTACAAGTCATAGATAAGTGTGCCGTCCTCCTATGGGGTTTGAAACAATAATGAGGTCTACTACTAATGATATGTCCAAGTGCAAACAATCTACTAGAGAGCTAGAGGTAAAATAGTGCGATGCTTCAGAATCAAATAAAGTCCGAATAGAAAAAACAAATATAGAAATCAAACCTTCAACTATGATTTTCCTACCTCTATCTGGAATGCTAGTGGAAGGTGTTTTGTCTAACGCCTGAATCTGCACAACTGGTGCACTCACTCCTGGGGACAACTCCTACTCATATGACCGGCCTGTCCATACATATAGCACTTACCCTTCATCTTCTCCTTCCAGCAATCCTTGGCCACATGTCCACCCTTACTATAAATATGGCATTTTATTCCTTTCTTAATCTGCTTCTGAGGACCATCACCTTTCTTCTTATTATTATTTTCCCACCACTTCTTCTTTGGACCTTCTGACTTAACCTCTTCTTTAGACTCTCCTTCCTTAACCGTATCCGACATAAGCGCCATCTCGACCAAAGACTCACAAGTAGCTCCTATCGGTACATGAGTCAGCAGTAATCCCTAAAGAGGTTGATTTAATCCCTTCGCAAACTTCATAGCTTTCTTGTGTATCGCCACCAAGTCCATACCAAACTGCTACATCTCATTGAATTGATTGATGTACTCCTTGACCGACAAACTCCCTTGCTTTAAATTGATAAACTTCTCCAACTGAACAGTCTCTTCTGCCTGGGATAGAACCTATCAAATCACTCTCGAAATTCATCCCAAGTAATATTCCTTCCCTCCAACTCAATCACCTCCCACCAATATGATGCCTCTTCCTTCAGCTACCAAGTGGCTAATTGAACTCGCTGCTGACCATCCAATCCAAAAAGACCAAAAATGTTCACTGTGTCCCTAATCCATGCTCTTGCCTCTACAAAAGTCTCCTTGCCAGAAAAAGTCTTCCTGCCCAAACTTGCAAAATCTTTACAAATCTTAGAGAAATTGATGGCGGTGGGTGGGTTGATGAGATTCCCACCTGTTGGTGCAAGATTGGGTGCAGGCCCATGCACCTATGGAGTCGTGGCTTGTAAGTACCTACAAAACCAAGCTGGGACTGGAATGCCCTCGGGAAGGTTCAAGGCATCAGCCATTCTACGTAAAGATAAAGGTAGTTTAAGAAAGAGTCAAAGGGAGATTGAACTGGACTTATGAGGGGATTTTTAAAAGTTCTTTTACACTTAAAATAATTTCCAGAAGTTCTTTTCTGAAAAATACTTTTAAAACAAGTTATTCCGAAAAAAATACCTTACTTTCAAAATAAAATTTTGAACTCTTATAACCTTAGGCTCTGACACAAAGTGAAACAACCCACACCCCTTAATATATTCAAAAGGACACATTAAAAGGCATGATGCATCGTATAACTAAAACCAACAGAGACTAAGATTCACAAGACACAAATAGGTAAAACAACGGAAACTAAATAATACAAAGATTCAGAATTAATTCAAAAATAAGACAATTTCCAAATACAACATTCAAAACCCATAGTATCTTATGAAATAAAACTTCATTGTCTCATAATCAGAGTATGTAATATCCCTTATAAATAAACTAGTGTATGCATGAACAATGGCTGAAAATGAAAGAAGTACATGGAAGAAGAAGTCGACTCCAAGAAGAACTCCAACCTGCAACAATCTACTAGCTTCTTCCTTGATTGCCTAAGGGAAAAAAAGGGAAATAAAGGAGTGCTTCAGACTAAAAGTCTAGTGAATGATAGTAATTACTAGAGTCTTTAAGCAAGATAAAAGTAACAGACTCTACAACAGTTATAGCATAAATAATGATAAAAAAGGAAATGAAAAAGAGATATAATGGAAATAAATATGATTAAATATTTCTCATGATAGGTTAACTTTGATTGCTTGCACTTATTCTGATTTAATTAGGCCAAATTCCTAATCATGTAGTTAGAATGTGACCCTAATTCTATCCTCTTTGACTGGCCTGCTACTCCAAAGACCTTTCTGTGGACTAGCCCTATATAACTCCCTACACAGCAGCCAATGGTATCAACGAAAAATACACAGAGAAACTACTAAGGATCCAAATGATATATATAGCTCCCTACATAGAAGGCAATGGTGTCTATTAAGACACCATACTAAGCACTTGGAACTTATAGCTATTACTAAGCACCCGAATGGAAGTCGCATGCGTAACTGTCACCATGCCCATGCTACCTTTTGCTCCACCTATTGGGTCTTCTTATTACCTCCAACATACAACATAGTGTGCCCTCACCTCGCTTCAAGCCAATGCGAGATCACCGTGTATCTCTAGAAAAAAAATAGAGGAAATTCTATTGGTACCGGCCCTTAATCAATACAATATCTAGTCGGGCCCTTATCCAAATCCTAGTGAAGTGGACTTCTTTTTGACCAATTACTACCATTCTTAGCATAAGTGTGCCCTAGGAAATGCTATTTGGTACAGGTCCTACTTTCATCTTTTCTTATTAACTTAGATAAATTATTTAAATAAGCCTTTAATACCATTTTTATTTTCTACGCCTATTAATTTATCCCAAGCCTTAAACTAAGCCTCATTCTGTTCTTCTTCTTATTATAACCAACGTTATAATAATGCTTATTACTTAACCCAAGATCTAAGTGTGAAAATAAGCTTCTTTCATTTTTAACTTCATTTAGTTATAATTCTAAGTTATAACTATGTCAATTATCTTTAAGTAATCCAATTCTAATTATAATTAGGCGTAATTTCAGTCCAATTCCATATTTTATTACAGTCTTTATAATTTAAACTCATTTTCTTCATTTAGTATTCTTACTTATAAAGTCCATATTTGCATTCAATTTATTCCAATCCATATGCATAGAAAATGGGAATGAACAGAATAGATGTTTGCATAAAATTCAAAGCGTCGAAAAGATGTAAATAAGAAACAAATAACAGTAAATAAACTTAAATACTGTAAATAGACAGTAAATTAATAAAAGCTATACTTAAAAGTAATAATTTATAATTAACAGAAATAATTCTAAAATTACTAAAAGGAATAGCTGAATAGATTGAAAATAATAATAATAAATTGTAAATAATTACTGAAAAAGGCCATTCCAAAAATCGTAGTAAAACTACAACGGTTGGAAACCCTATTATTTTAAATTACTTAAAGAAATCTTAAAATAATTCCAATCACTCACCTCTGGTCCTAAGCTCTTCCTTTGGTCTTCCCGGATCCACTTGGCATTATAAAATAATTTTTATTAAAAAGATTCTCTTCTTGGATAATTATTCCTTTTAGGGTCCTTCTTGTGAATCCAAGTGAAGAAAATCTAGAATGAGAAAACGTGTTAGGTCTAGGGGTCTATTTATATGTGTAGAAGTGGATCTCAGACAGTCGGATTTGGAGAATGAATAAGATACAACCACGTCATAGGCTGAATAGGAGCCATCGGATGCAGAAATGGAGATACTAGATTAAACAAAAGGGTGAAAATGACGTGTTATGATGCTTCTCATTCGTTCGAATGGTTTAATGTTCGTTCGCTTGCCATTTTATAAGGCGGGTCGACCAGGCGGTTGACCGCCCCTTGCCCAGGTCAACCTGACCATGTATTTTTTTCTTTTATATTTCTGCTTATTTTGTTTATTTTTTAAACTTGGTCATATTAGGTCGGTTTTTTACGTTCTATATATGGAAATTGAGTAGAACATTACCATGGACACAATGGTACAACTTTAGTGGCTTGATTCTGATAATTTCACAAAGTTATTTTGTTACTTAATTAATTAGTGAATTAATTATTACGGGTTGAATTTCGGGTTATTACAATTCTAGAAAGATTAACAAATAATAGTCAATGCTTAGAAATGGGAGAGCATGATCGATCAAACCCAAGATGATAATGATGGAATATTATCATTTCCTATCAAACAAGCACAACAAAGAATAACTTTATTGAATTTTCTTTGAAAAATTTATTCTTTTATATATAAAAATATAATTCTAGGTAAAATTATTTCATTTACGCATTTTAAAACAATACTGTTTCAATTGGTATAGTTCGACTGTTTAGGAAATTCCTATCGATAACGTTGGTCAAACACATCTACCAGAATGCTTAAGCCACTCAACAGATCAAAAAACACAATATAAAACGTTTCGTATCACAAATAATTGCGCACTCCTATATATATACTCTCATAATCATCCTAGGGTCTCACTTACCCTACCTCAAATGAGTCAACCCACCAAAGACTAGGTATTCGCTCAACCGAAGCTCTGTTACCACGCTGTAACGATCCACTTTTCCATACAGTTTAAGCGGACATTAAACAATACATGTCCAACCCCAGTTGAATGGAAAGGCGAATAGTTAGGGAAATGAAAGAAAAGAGAAGACAAGAAGAAAAGCAAAACAAAGAATCTCACAGTGGAACGAATGATCTATAATATATATAACAAATCTTTACACAAAACAAAGTCGTAATATATGTACATACAGACATCAATCAGAGTAGCTAACCTATTTCAACCCGGACAGTTTTAAAAATCTATCCTTACAATTACTGAAAAAACAAGAATGAATGCAATGGAAAAATAACCATGTATGTGAATAAATCTCTAAGCCTAAAACTCGTCTCCTAAAGATCGAAACATCCAATTGAACCTGGAAAATATGCTCGGTCTGACCCGAGCATTATAGAAAAACAACGCCTGGGTCAATCTGGTAAAACCAGCGTGAGAAACTCAAATCACAAGGAATTTCATTTATTTTAGCTTGTCAAAATCCTTTTAAATCAAAGGTATCTTGTAAGACCATGCCGCACATAAACACGAACGAGTTTCTACCTTACGATAACCAAAACCTTCTTATAGAAAATCATGTGATATCATAATAATGTCTAAGGGTGAAAATAATAATAATAATCAAGTAGCTGTGATGCTCGTAGGTGTGCCCTTGGTACTTCGAGAACGGTCCTCCTGGACAAGGACCAGTGATATCCTTCTTAAGCAGCATATATCCCTAGTGACGCACCATAGGAAAAACATTACTGGTCTCGCTGGACCGAGTGCATCGCTCCCACGCATGGATAACAACTGTAAGTAATGTCTAGGTGGAGCCGACCAAGCCCTATGGGTTTGCAACCCTATTGGCCATGCCTCATGTCCCTGGTTTTAGTCATTTCCATTGATGAAGCTATGTCCGGCGTTCCAGATCATGCATCGCCATCAAAATAGATCATGGAATCCCATATGGATTACAATGCCCCAATGAGTCTCGGAATCACACATAAATTCCCATATCTCAACTAGATCCTGGAATCACACCTAGGTTCCCATGCCTAACGGGTCTCGGAATCACATATGGATCCCAACATCTCAATATATCACGAATCTTCATCTTCTCAATATAACCATATATGGTTTTTGTAGTGGTAACAAGTTTGAGTCATCTCTTACTGGTACACTCTTCCGCTTCTTGGGTGCTCCATAAACCAAACGCCGATTTTCGTAATGCTCAATACATGTTCTTTAGGAAATAATCAAACAATACATAAGAGCGGGGATCACCCCCTAATCGTTTAAGTGAACTGATCTCCTTATTAATTGTCCTAAAAGAACAAAACGAGTTCTTGCATATAGTATAGCCCCACAGATGGTAACCATACCATATAATCCCCATGTTTCTCTTAGATATTTCCAGAGTTAAAATCCTTCGGTGTTAAGTAGGGAATATTTCTGTACCACCAAAATTTAGAACGATTGCATATTTAGACTAAGATTTGATATCAGTTTACTTAACTATCAACAAATACACACTCAAACAAAGATTTATTCTGTGGTGTCTCGGGATTTTGGGCAATATTTATTTAATAATTTTTGTTAATAAGTATTTAAATTGATTTATTAATCTTCTTTTATAAATATTTAATTGGTTAATTTTATCATTTTAAAGCTAATAAAATTATTTTATATTTATAATATATATATTGATATATATATATATATATATATTGTAAATAGGAAGTCTTTGGTTTTAATTTAATAAAAGATTTGTTTTCAAATTGTAATATATACGTATGTATATATTGTGATTTGAAGTTATGTTTAAAAATTCAATACAATAATTTTCAAGGCTAATTTTAAAATGTTTTCTATTTATATGTAAATATATATATATATATATATATATATATATATTATAAATGGGAAAGCTTTGGTTTGAATTTAACAAATAAAAACATGTTTTCAAATTTTAATTTTGTAATTTGGAAAGTTATGTTTAAATTCAATTTACTACTTTTCAAAACTATTTAAAAGTTAACTATATATTTTAAAAACACTTAAGGTAAATGTTTATTTATTTAAAATCTTATTTTAGCTTAAGTTTAAAATAAGATTTAACTAAAGGTTTAAAATAAGATTTAGCTTAAGTTATTATCTAGTAAGTAAACTTTTATTTTAAAAACAGTTTCAAATCTGAGATTTAACTTTGATGCATGTAATGAAATCTTAAAGTAATATAGTATAAAATGTTTGCATGTATGCTTGGATTTGAAAGTATGTGTATACATATATGTGATATGTCTGTGTATAGGTAGATGATCACCTCTCTGCTGTATTACAGGGATACCTTCATCAACCAAAAAAATTTATATCTTCCAACCAAATGAATTTTAGGTAAGATCTTTAAAGTAAAAAGGTTTGTAACATGGTAACATTAATTTTAAAAATGGTTTCAAGTTTTTATATTTAGTAAATATTTCAAAAATAAAGAAATACAGTAATGATCTTAATATAAGATAAAATCAAACATCTTAATTTCAGAATTGGATTATGGAATTAGATTAGTGTTAGAAAATCATGAATTTAGGTATTGAAATTGTGACTTTTACTTTAGAAATTGCTGAGATAATCGGAGTCGAACGATTTTGGGTTTATCGCCAATTTCCGGCGATCGGTATGGTGGATATCGTCGAGATCGTAGTCGAAATAAGCTTGTAGGTGGATGTACCTCGGAAAAATAGGGAGATAGTTTCTAGATGGCTGTGGAGACTTGTCGACGTCGAATTAGGGTTCGAATGCCAGGTTTGGACAGTGTTGATTCTCGAGGTCCAGCGTCGCCATGGTATAGCCAGACTCGATCGCGAGGTGTAGGATAGTCACTTGGGTCTGTAACGCAGCTGTGGTCGGAGGAACGTAGGATCCGGTGGTTGAATTCGTCATCGGCAGGAAGTTTTGTTCGAAGTGTTTTGGTTCCAGGTTCGATTGTCCTTTTCGATTTTGATTAAAGGTGGGATCGTAGGATCTGGGTGGATGTGTGTGACGGCAAGGTGGTTGTTGACTTAAGGAAGAAGGCGTAGGTGGCCGAAGTTGGTCGGAGTCACTGTGCATGTGCACGCGTGTGCACTGGTGTATGGTATTGTTGAAGTTTAGAGAAGAACGTATCTGCTCGGGTAAATCTCATTGATGTAGCGTGTTGGTCTCGAAGCAGTGGAGGATCGTGTGTTACTCGAGTATGATCTCGGGAATCACTAGTGTTAGGCTCGGGTTTTCTATTTGCGAATTTAAAATGGTTTCCAGATTTTAGTATAAAGCTTGAATTAGTTTTAAATCAGGTTTTAAAAGTGTATGGATGTGTTTTCAAAATAGATTTTGTAACCTGGTTTTGAAAAAAAAGGTTTTAAAAAAACAAAATGTTTTAAACAAGTTTAAAGATTTAGAGTATATTTAAAATGAATTAGTTTTTCAAGCAAAATGTTTTAAACAAGTTTTTTTTTAAAGATTTAAATGATAAATTAATGTTTAAATTTGTTTTGTTTTTAAAGGAATTATATGTTAGGTTATTTTGTAATAAACTCCTAAGTATTTTCAAATATAATAAATGTTGAAATTAAGGAATAATTAAGGTAGGTGTATTAGATTTTAAATCAATCAAAAATATCTCATTTGATTTTTAAAAATCGATTTCAAGTATTTAATTTAATAAGATTTAGGTGAGCGATAAGATAAAGAAATTATCTTTAAATAATTAAGATTTTTGATTAATTAGGAATAATTAATTAGTGTAATTAATTAAAGGTTAGTCAAATAATGAATTAATAAAGATTAATTAATTAATGTTGATAGTCAAAAGATAATTACTTAGTAAGTAATTAGTGGATAGTTAATGAATGTAATTTAAAGATCATTAACTAGTAATTAGGAGTTGATTAATTAATGTAATTAAATTAAGATAATTGGTTAGTTAATTACTTAATTAATTAAGGGTTAATTAATCTAAGTGATTAAAGGTAATTAATTTAAAAATAATAATTAATTAATGGAAGTAATTAAATGGATTAATTACTCAGTGCAATTAATTAAATTAATATGATTAATTTAAGTTAATTAACTAGATTAATTAATTAAAGATAATCACTTGATGATTGATTAAGTATAATTACTTAATGTAATTAATAAGTGTAATTAATTAGTGTAAGTAATTAATGTGTAATTACCAGATGTAATTAATTAAAGGGGAATTACTTAATGGAAAGTAATTGAAGGATAATTACTTAATAGAAGTAATTAAGGTTTTAATTACTTTGTGTAATTAATAAGAAGGGTAATTACTTAGTGGAAATAAATAAGGATTAAATACTTAATGTAAGTAATTAAAGGATTAATTAATATAATTAATTAAGAAGTTAATTAACTAATTTAAGTAATTAAAGGATAGTTAATTACTGTATGAGAATAATTAAGGATAAATGAATGTGATTAATTAAAGATTTATCATTAATAAAAGTAAGTAGAAGAATAATTAATTAATGAAAGTAATTAGAGGATCATTAATTAATGTAATTAATGAGAATAATTAAAGGTTAATCACTGTAAATGGTTAAGGATGATTAATTCGTGTAATTAATTAAAGAATTTTTACTTAATGTAATTGAAGAATAATTAATCAAGGATGATTAATTAAGTTGGATAGCTAAAGGATGATTAATTAATTGGTTTGTAATCAATTAATGTTAAATAAGCAGGATTTAAAAATAATTAAGAAATTAATTTAATTCATTGGTGGTTAATTAAATTAATTAGGGATGGTGTGGTTGGTAAATCTTGCTTATGGATGATTGAGTAATATTGAATGCCTTGGGTTATGTGATATCTCTGATATGGGATATGTGCTAATTTGTGATATGAGATGCTTTGGTTGAAATGTGACAATATGGATTATCTATCCGTAATAATGTGAATTATCTATCTGTGTAAATATAGATAATAAATTGAATTGTTTTAACTTAAAACAACTTGGCCTTAAAAGATGGCGTTTTGGATTTCGGTGAGACCGAGATTGGATTTTCAAATTTGGATATCTGAAAACCACATTAATCCAAATTAAACGGTAGGTCGTGAATCTCAAGTGAAGTTCGAGATGAAGATTCAGAGCACAAGGGCTATTGTCGTTAACTCTGAGGGTGATTCCAATATGAGTGTAGCGAGATAGTGCCTTCGGTTTCGTTCGAACCTGGAACGAACTTGTATGGATTGAATGCTTTCAGAACATTGTTATTGGAGGACGATGAGCATTGTAAGATATATTAAAGGAAATCGTAGCCTCAAGCCTCATCAACCGGGAATGGCTAAAACAGGGGAGGTGCAGCAAGGCTAAGTGGGTAGCACCCAAGTAGGACGAGATTTCCCTTGTGTAGAGGTCCCTTTTATTCGGCTGTGTGGGCAGTTCGTTGCAAACAATTGCAGGGTTGTCTTGTTCGGGACTATCCAGTAAGGGATGGTTCCGGCCTTGTATTGCAGGGGATCAGGGTGGATCCTCGGTACGGTGATCTAGGTCACGTACTGTGATGGGCGATACCCCAGTAGCCCTGCTATTTTATGGAATCCAATCTCCAATAAGTGTAGTACGTTTTGATTGTGCCCAACTATGTTGGAACGTGAGATGTAAGCATTCCAGCTATTTCTGTATTTTACTTGAACACCCTAAACACTATTATAATATCACTGGAGTCCTATCAAATGTTTTGGTTATCGTAAGGTAAAAACTTTTCTGTGTTTATGTGCGGGAAGTCTTACGAGATACCCTTTGTTTTCAAAGGTTTTTCAAAGTTAAGCAACTTTAACCCGTTTACTCACACCAAACCCATGTCTGACCCGGAATTTATTTTTTGTTTTCTTAAACTCTTGGGTACTCAAATTTTTATGAGTAGCCAAGGGATTCAGGTTAGCTTTGACGAATTCTGGAGGAGAATTGGAGCAGGGGGCTTCAGCGTATGTAGATATGTAGTGGTTCTGCTATGTTGATCTCTGCGTTGTATCTTGAGTTGTATGATAGATAGGTTTTATAACTGCCTAATGTAGTGTGATATAAAGTTGTGTAACTCTGATGGATGTTGAATATTGTGAAATAACTTATGTGATTAATATATTTTATTCATTTCGCTGTGAGATTCTGATATTTTTTAGTTCTTTCTTTTCTATCTTTCTCTTTTCTATCACTTTCTTTCTTAATAATGATGCGTCTTTCTATGTACTGAAAGACAGGTCGTTACATATTCCATAGGGGAAAACCAACATTGGTTAAGCAAATAAGCAACCACTAGCCTCCTTTAATAAACCTTTCATTCATTAAAATCACTTTGTAAATTACTTGTATAAAAGTACCTTAACAAAGGTATATCCGCAAATCCCTATATTTTCAACACTTAGAAAAATATCCATATACTTATCTCAACGATGTAAGTATATCCACAAAATTGAGAAGAATTCCTTTTTATTCAATTCAAAAATCATTTATAAAACTCCTTATAATTCTTTAAAACCGTTATAAAGCATTTTATAATCTTTGAGAATAATTTATAATCTCTTTTATAAATTTCTATCATTTATAAATTCTTTTTGTACATTTCTAAAACTCATTTAAAAATCCTTTATAAATCTCTAAAACCATTTATAAAACTTCTTTTATAAATCTATAAACCATTTCTTAAGTCCGTTATTAATTTCTAACCATTTATAAAACCCTTCACCATGTAAATAATCTTCCCTTACGTCTCCAAATCATTTATAAACTTCTCTCATACATTCCAAGTCCATTTATAAAACTCAATTTATGAATCTAGACCACATTTTTAAACAAATAAAGATCATTTGCTTCTAAATAGTGTATATAAAAATAACTATTAAAATTAAACTTATAAATAAATGAATGATAATTATAAATAAAACATCTTAAAATAGTAATTAATCATTTCAAAAACAATATTAATTCATCTTCACCCTTATTATAAATAGTAATGATTTATTTTCAATACCTTATTAATAAATCCTTATTATTAATTTCAAATCATAATTATTCTTAAAGGGTTACTTTTTCAAGATATTAACATTCTGACAAATACTTAAAAAAAAAACATTAATATGATTAAATACTTTAAAAAATATGAATATAAATTGATAATCATTTAAACAAAAAAATTTCAAAACCCAATTTCGGATTCAAAAATCATTTCCTGTCTCAAAAACCAGTTCCAACTCAAATGGCAATTTATAGTATTTTTAAAATACTAATTTGAGGCTAATAGCCATCCAACACTTAACCAATGTCAATATTGGTTTTTTTATCACTATAAGGTTTTCAGTTATTAACATATAACGATGTCATAACTCATTTTTCTCAACAAATCAGGGTTATTATCCAAATCATTATCCAAGAATTATATAACATCACATATGTAAATTCAACTCATAATTAACAATTGATTATGAATACAACATTTATCCAATACTAAAAAACTAGAATGTGATTAAGCGTTCCCACTGGTGCAACAACAGAAAGGGTTTTGTTCCTGCTAAATAAATGTCCAAATTTAATCTATCCGATTAATAATAGCAGAACGGTGATTTATTCTATTAAAATGTGTCCATTAATTTAATTAACGGAATGGTGCTTTATTTTTCTAAGTAAATCTCCAATTACCATATTCATTCCAATTTAACTCGATAATATTTTATTGGCCAAATAGATCTCAATATTTAAGGTATATAAATTTAAAAGATGTGATAATTAAATATGACATAATTTAAATCTTACCCGTTTTAATGTCATATATTTATATTTGTCCAAAGCTGTCAATAAGTTACACTGCGATGTTGTACACGTCAATACGATCCCAATGCAAAAATCCGTGTGTCGATCGGATTCAGTATGAGTGAGATATGAAGTTTCCAAGTTTCAACTTTTAAATTATGAAATATATTAGGAAATTTAATGGTTCCTCACCACAAATCAAATGGGCCGAAGCCCATAATCACCTTACCCAACCGCTGATACACCCCCTTCTTCCCCTATCTCCATGCTCCCAGTAACCTAAAACACGCGTGTGCACGTGCATGTGGCAACTACACCACCATCCTTCGATCAAAGACACACATCGCTTCCAGCACCTCGCTCTCGACCTAATGGCATCACCTAACTCACGACCGAAGCCCGAAAATCAAATTCCACCATTAAATGCCACATCCAGGTCGCATAAAGTCTCGACGTCCATAAGCTTCGATCTTCACCAAATTTAGCCCGCCGAAGCACCTCACTGCTACGAACCCCAAACCAAACTCCAAATCATCAATCATTGCTTGAATCTAGCTTTTTTCCAAACCCTAGCTTACGAGCAATGTAAGTCATCAACATAGAATCGAGCCAAAACTTCACCAAAAATAGTACGTCTTCTACAATCCTAACTGCACATACGGCGTCGATCGATTCGACTTGGATTGACAGGATTTACTTTTTAAAGTTTTGAACATTAACTTCTCACTTACTGTTAAATCTTAATATCTCTCTCGATTCGTTATGAAATCTCGATCGGTCAATTTTTAAACATACTAGATCGGTAGATGGACAACTTTCATATTGGAGGTCGGGACTAAAACTCGATAGTTTAGGATGTATAGCTTTTTGAAGAGAAGAAAGGAGAGTATGTTTTCATGTTTTTGAAGGCTACTATAAACAAAAATGGAGAGAAGAAAAGTGAAGCTCCCTGGTCGTGCACTTATATTTACAGTGAGCAGGACCGGTCCGAACAAGAATGTCGCCCTAGCCGATTTAAAAAATGATATTTAGAAATAGTAAATGCAGTAGGAATTAAACTTCAATCACTTGTCACATTCAGCAATGTGCAAACCACTTGAGACATAACACAATTACTATCTAAGCTATACATAGATATTATTTAATTTTATCTATTTTTAGAGAATCATATTCGTCACCACCTTCGCCGTTGCCCCCACCTGTCCGTTGCCCTAGGCGGCTGCCTAGCTCGCCTACCCCTAGGGCCGGGCCTGACAGTGAGCTGAAGATTTTCAAAACAAGATCCATATTTTATGGCACCAAACATGGCAAGGATCAAGGCGAGCAAGATCGGGTGAGGGGAAAAACAAGGCTAAAAGTAAGTAGAGTATGGGACAGGCAGGGGGAACGATCCTGTGCGGATGAATTGTGTATATGTATGGGTTGATTTTATTTTATTTTATTCAAGAGTCCGCTACCCACTAACGTGTCCGCATACGGTCGCAAACGATCAAAAATAGAATATGATTCAATACTGTAACACGATCTCAAAATAACGATGAAACACACCGGTTAATAAATCCTGTTAAATATCAAAAGCACTAACATTCGACGTAAAATACGTCAACCGAAAATTTTAAATATTTTTCAAATAAAAATTATAGAAAAATTCTCTAAATTCAAATAAAAGTTCGTCATTTGAAACCAAGTCATTTTATTTCTAAATTAATTTATTTTTATATTTTAAAATCATGAATCATATATCTAAATTAATTAAATATTTTAAAAATCGAACGATAAAATTCTGGGTCGTTACAGATAGTTTTTATGAAGTATAAATTTTTGATAAAATAATAGTGATTGAATATAATTACGTTGTCTTAAATAATAAGATGGTTAAATTAATTATACTTCGTTTGTAATATCTATTTAGCATTATAAAATACCATTCTTCTAAAATTAAATTGAATAGATTATTTTAGATATCTATTGAGCAGAATAAATCCCCATTCTGTGCTTGCAAAGTAAAATGATGATTTTTGAAGTCATTTTATAGTCCAATAATTAATATTGGATAAATGATATGTTAGCTATTGATTGTTGTATAAACTGTTGAGAGCTTGATGCATGGTAGCTGGCCATATTGGAAGTGACTTTGATATGTAGTAAAAGTTGAATTCTTTTTAGACTGAAAATAGTGATAACATTATTTGATTGTATGGTAGCCCTGGGTTTCATTATAGTACTTTGAAATACTATTATTTGCTGTTTTGATTTGAAAATGATTTTGATTTGGAGAATAATTTCAAATGTGGCTTTGGAATTTTCGGTGACCTTTTATTTAGAAATGGTTTTTGAATGTGTTACGACCCCACCGCAATACCCATATTAGCAAAGAACATTACAAGTAATGTCGTTTGCTAATCTGGAGAATACGGCTATTTAAGGTTGATCGAATGTGAATATATCTTTATACTAAAACTGACACATCGTTTATACCTTTTAGTATCTGAATGGAAATTTGACGTGTACAATATTAGTACAAAGTAATTGACACACCGATTTCTCAAAATTGGAACAATATATCATATAAGCATCATTCATAGATCACAGTGGAATAATAATCGCATGTACATATACAAATTATGAGGCTACAAACAAAATACTAAACTTACATAATATACAAGTTTTACAATTCTGTAATCTCGATTATACATTTTGTATACAAGGTCCAAATCCCTAAATGGGATAAACTAAAAAGTCTAAATGTTTATCTCCTTGCTAGCATAACCATTCAAAGGTTAACATGTCCTATAACCTAAAAAGTCTCGGCCTGACCCGAGCAAAATAATACTCGTGTCAGACTATATCTAAATATCCAATAGGATAAGAGCAAGACATAACACAAGAACAAACAACATATAGATAATACAAATGTCCAGAATATAACGAGTCGGGATATTAGTTTAACTCAAAATAGGTTTTTCAATTCAAGTCACAAAAACGAACTAGTTACTAAACATAGAATAACAGAATTAACTTAACTTAGCATCCATCATAAGAAGCAAGAATATATATTTATTTCACATACATAAGACAGTAGAATATATATTTATTTCATGAAAACAAGACAAAAGAATATATATATATCACTAACACAAGACACAAGAATATATATTTATTTCACGAACACAAGACTAAGAATATATATTTATTTAACGAACACAGAATATTTACAGAACCTAAATATCTAAAATCCAAGAGATCTTACTCAAAACGATAATAATGATTGTACACAGAACCATAGAAACACAAACAAACAATTGGTATCATATGAACCAATCTGATACCAGGGATCGTACATAGGACGGGAATCATAGGATCATAAGATGATCTCAAGGATAGCAGTCATGACCGAATCTTTCAGATTTATTTTAAATTATTACGCTTGAAAAGAAATCTAGGAGTAAACTTCCTAAGGATTTAGTGACCACTTTCCTCACACCAAAAGATTTACTCTAAAGTGCCAAATACTATCACCTTCAGTAATCACCAGAACTTAACCAATATGTCTTATACCGTATGGTGAAATCCAATTATTTAATAAAAGCTTGTAAATATCACTTATTACGGATACCACTGGAAAGCCTGAACTACATTCTCTTAAGGATCTAGCAACCACTTTTCACACACTAGAAGAGAATATAACTCTAAAGTGTTAAGTACTTTCCCAATTACGATCACAAGAATTTAACCATGGCATCCCATACTACTCGGTGGAATTTGAGTATTTGCTAATGGGTTAGTAAATTCCACTCAAACATTCTGTTCAATGAGTTAAACGATATTCGATGAGGCATTATTGGAAAGAATTTAAAACAATCTATAACATTAAGTCGAATAATAGTACTTTCCAAATTATAGAATAAAGTTCTCAAAAAAATTCTCTCTGATTTTTATAGTAAAAAAACATTTGTCATAATTTTCCACAGATCCACTTATTATTTAACTTTAAATAAGCGTTCACTTGCTTAATAGAATATTCCATAAACCCAATTTTTTTCCAAGATTTCACTTATATACACAAGGTTGTCTCAAATTTCCATATAGTTGTATTATTCACAAAACTATATTTTTAAAGCCATATTTAATTAATCTTCTGAATCCATATTAAAATATAACCATTTTATTTGGAAATAAAATAAGTTTATACGTTTCAAAATCATACTTTCAAATTTCATGAATCCTATATTATTTATTTAATAAAACCATAATACTTATATTCCAAATCCATGATCGCTTTTATGTAAAAATAGATTAGATTTGTATTTCCAATGTCATATTTCCAAATCCATAAATATTAATTAACCATGCTTGATATATACAATAACTCGCTAAAATTCATTTTTAATATCCATTAATTTAATTTAGAAACCATTCTAAGATTTAAAAACAAAAATAATTCTCTTTTGTATAATTACTTGTATACGAATCTTATCAACTTATTTCATTTAACTCAAATTTAAAGTCTAAATATCAGCTGTTACGATCACTTAGATCTTATAATTTTACAAAACTCTAAACATGGAAATTGTAGATAAAGGTTAAAATTTCAAATAAGAAAAAGATCATCAAATTTGGACTTACAGTTCAAAATTTATGGCCAAAATAATTCTCAAATTTTAAATTCATTGTCGCTGTCGTTTTTCTCACGGCAGCGATAGAGAAATATGTTTGACTATTTAAACCCAAAATTTTGCAAAACTCAAAACATGAAAGTTCTAGATAAAAGTCTAAGCTTTAAAACACAAAAATGATCATCAAATTTAGACTTACGGTTCAAAAGTTATGGCCAAAATAATTCTCAGATTTGAAGTTCACTATCACTGTCGTTTATTCTCGGGATAGCCACACTAAAATCCATTTTCAACACATAAACCACAGAATATTGTAACTCAAAACATGAAAGTTGTAGGAGAAAGTCTAAGCTTTCCAGTACATCAAAAAGTATCGAATTTGACAAGACATGAAAAAGATATGCCTAAATTACTAACAATGATTGACATCCAAGATATTCACAATCAACAACATCAAACAACCCAAGATCATTCAATAACTTATCATCCATTCAATCAACAACTGCAAATATCAGATTATTCTAACTACATAAGGATGTAAACTATCTAGGTACGGATTGTATGAGTATTTACTCACCTTTTTTCTCCTTGTAATAGCTTTCTAGAATCCATAACTCAACACTTTCTGCAATTCCTATGTTTAATTTTAGCAAATTGAAAAAAAATTATAACCCTAAACCAAAACTGAGATTAATCAACACAATAGATATACTAGATAATATAGGAGATTACCTGAATTCGATTTATACAGTCATTGATCAAAAGCCCTTTGTTTTGCAACTAGAATTAGTGGATTGCTTGAGCTAGGGTTAAAGAGACCAATAGAGTATTTATTTCTATTTTCTGGAACAAAATGAATTAAGGAAGGAAGTATGTGTACTTTTATTTCTCTTTCCTAATTATTCTAAACGGGCCATGAGGGTGAGATACGGATCCAATAAGCCAAGTTTTACTAATTTCTTTTTTAGAAGAAGTTTTGTTAGTTTTAACTTTTACTTAATCACTTATTAAAACATAAATTTAAACTAACTTTCACTTAATAATGTTTTTATAAAATTCATAAATCGATTTCTCAGATTACCAAAACCAAATTAACAAGTTAAAATTCTTATTTTTAATAATATTGAGATATTGCATAAATTTAAATATATAACTTTAAAAATGAAAAGTTATTCTCATTATTTTCAATAACATAAACTATAAATTGCAAATTCCCACTTTAAACAATAAATCTCAATATCAATCACTTATTTAAATTTATCACATTTCACAAAATTATACTATGATCAATTAAGATAAACAAAGTACTATTATCAAATATTACAATTAATTTCATAACTAAATTTCACAAATCACTAAGCAGAATCTATTATTTTTAATATTTTCTTCTTCAAACAATCGGGTAATTAAAACAGGGTTGTTACATAATATCTCTATTTTACCTCAACCTTTTTGTTATTCTTTTCTAACACATATGGAAATGTTTTAAAAGTATTTTTGGAAAGTATTTAAAAGAATTAATATAATGTTTATTATAAAGAAAAAGGATATTTCTCTTATGATAAACTGATTCTGTTTTAAAGGAGATAGAAATATTTTGAATAAATATTAGTGAAACACTTGTTTAAGATGCTGTATGGAAGGAAAGATTTATAAATGGTGTTTTATAAATAAAAGAATATATTTATAAATGCTATTTTATCAAAAAGAAATGATATCATTTTGATACTTTGGAATAATAAATCATATTTGTGAATCCATAGTGATATATGAAATGATTGTTTTATGGAAAATATTGGGTTCTATCTTGAAACCAAAGATTTGTGATAAGTATTTGAGATAAATAATTTTGGAGATTTATAAAAGGAGCCTTATAAATAATTTAGAGATTTGTAAAAGGAGTTTTATAAATAATTTTAGAAATTTATAAAAGAAGTTTTATAAATTAAATTGGAGATTTAGAAAAGGACTTGCAAATATGGAACGGTTTTATAAAATGAATTTTATAAAAGGAAAGAGATTTGATTTCTATAAATGATCATTTTAGCTTATGGTGGTATGGAAAGTATTCTTTCCATACTTAGAACCAAAATGGAAGTGGTTTGGGTTTATAGTAAACAATGTTTTAAATGATATTTGTTTTTTCCCATTTAAATATGAATTTGGAAAAGGGGAAATATGCCTTAATATTTGTTAATATACTTATACCATTGAGATAAGTATATGTATACATTTTCTAAGTATTCAATGTGTAGTGTTTTGTGAATATACTTATACCGATGAGATAAGTATATGGATATTTTTCCAAACATTGAAAGAGTATAAATGAATAGTAATTGAGTAGTATACATATGTATATCTTTGTAAAAGTATTTTGATATAAGTATTTACAAAGTGATTTTAAGTAACAGAAGGATTAATCAAAGAGGCTTAGAGCTGCTTATGTGTTTAATTGTGCTTGGTTTCTTATGATATTAAATCTTTGATTTGATTTTTTTTAATTGATAGTTAAATAACCGACTATTAAATCTTGACTATATATAACTCTGAAATATCTAGGAGAAACACGAGAATTATATGTTACAATTATATTTGATGATGTTATACTGTACGCATATAATCGTTGTGTTCTTTTAGGACAAATGATAAAGAAATCCTTCTGCTTAAATGGTTATGAGGTGATCTCCGCTCTTATGTATTGTCAGTTTATATCCAAAAGAACCGAGGTTGATTTTACCAGAATCGATCGATTGGTATTGGTGTGTCCGGTAAGCGGGGAGTGTACTTATATAAGATGACAAGAAAACGTAACCACTCCAAAACCATATACGGGTTCAATGCTTTGGAAGAGTTTTGTGATTAGTTCGAGATGCTGGAATTTATGTGGAGATTCGAGATCTGTTTGAGATGCTCGAACACAAGTAGGTGTTCGTGGTTTATTATAAATGTCAAATCTATGTTATATTTTGAATTTGTTGAGATATGGGAACCTATGTGTGATTTCGAAATACGTTCAAGTTTTGACTCATATGCTGGAATGTCGGATGTAGCCTCACCAGCTGATGTGACTAAAACTAGATATATGATGCATAGACAAAGGGTTTAGCTGACCCAAGGGTGCATGCGGCTCTACCCTAGAGATTCCTACAATTATGCATGCATGAGTGGTGCACTCGGCCTCATAGAATGGAAGAGGCCAGTCATGTATTTTCTATATCATTAGTTGGGGATGTATGTTTCTTTGGAAGGATTGCTCTGATCCTTGTGCAAGAGGACCGTTCTTGAAGTACCGAAGACGCTTCCATGGAATCCTACAAAATTCTCCGTAGAGTTTAGTGGTTTAGATTGTATATTTATTTTATTGTTGTAATGTATACTCACATGCATCATAGCTATTTGATTATTTATATTTCACATCCTATACATTATTATAATATTATTGGATTTTCTAATGGAAATGGTTTGGTTATTATAAGGTAAAAACTTATCCATGTTCATTTATGGTGTGGCCTTATGAGATAAATTTATGTTTAAAGTGTTCTATAAACGTAAAAATCCATATGATTTGCATTTCTCACATTTGATTACCAAATTGATCTGGGCATTATTTTCTTATAATGCTCAGGTGAGCCCGAGCATAATTCCAGATTTGGATATGGATGCTTTAGAGCTTTAGGGGACGAGCTGGAAGCCTCCAAGACTATTCACATATATTTATTTTTGTTTTCACTTCATGTTTTATATTTATCAGCATTTGTGAGGTACATGCTGTTGTAACTGTCCAGGCTAATGATATGCTAGTTTACTCTGATTGACGTATCCATATCATAGTTTTACTTTGTAAAGAACATGTGCATATTATATATATTGCTTGATATGATTTGAGATTCTACTCTGTCTTTTATTTTCTTTCATCCTAACAGTCTGTCTTTTCGGCACTTGGACGCTCGACACGTGAATACCGTGGATGTAATAGTGTCGATTTTTTAGGGTCGAAAAGGCCAATGGTTACACATGGCCCTAAAAGCAACACTAATAGTGAAGAACTGTGGCCCAACCCTTAAAGTAACTATACACTATGGGGATACGTTGTATTTAAACTAATAAACTAAAGTGATAGGTTTCACAATCTTATATCGGTATAATGAAGTAACAAGGATCCACCGCAATCTTGATGTGACAGAACAACACCGTAATCCTAAAAACACCTCCCACAAACATAAAGACTCAAAGGATGAGGCGATGGGAAAGGCTGCTCCACAACCAAGAGCCGAACCTCATTCCTCAAAGGCAAACCAAGAAATTCCAACGTAAACACCAAGGCCATTAAACCTTGCTCAAAGACACAGACGGTGGCACAGTCCTCAATATATGAAAACAACTCAGAATGGAGTCATGCAAGGCAACCACTCCCCAAAGTAGTAGCGTGGTCCCTTCTACCGAACCATACAGTTCAACTTCAACACTACGCTTTGTTGATATTTCGAACTGAACTGTGCAGTACAGCTTTAGCAATGGTGATGTAGTACGAACACTATGTGGTATCACTATCCCAAACATAATAAAAGCACAACTCATAGTAAACTAAAGCGAAGTCATGAAGTGTTAATAATGGTGTGGTCCTTCCTGAAATAGGAGGCAGTTTCTCGATGCGGCTATATCTACAAAATGTGTCGTCCACTAGCCCGTTGCTTTATAGAATCAGAAAGTCATGGTGTATTCAAATTTGGATTTTCCCACTTAAATTTTTCAAATTTCCCGCCTATGTCCATAATTCGACGTCCCTAATTATAGTTTCCTACTAAAAACCATGCTAGCAATCCATGCATGTCAAATAAGCTAGATGGATGGTCAACATGTGGCACGATCCAAAGGAAAAAATCAAGAAGATGAAAGAATGATGTTGGCAATAAACGTAAGTCTCTGTGTACTATAAATGAATAGGTCACTATAACGGAAAAAAATGATTTTTACTTTATTTTAGCCACGCTAATCGAAAATTGTCCTCTTCGCCATTTTTTTTTCATTTTTTGTTTGTACTAAGAATCAAGGGAGAAGAAAGTGACATTTTACCATGAATGTATGATTCTTTAACATCTGAACCACATAAATTCTCGGTGTCCTTTTATTGCTTTCAGTGTTTTATTTTACTTGTTTAATTCTATCAATGCTTGAATCAAGATAACGAACCGATTTCTAATATGTTTCTCCCCATAATTGGATAAGCTTTAAAGCAACATAATTACTCCTCTTAAAGGAAATATTAGCATTGATTAATTTTGTTGATTCATAACCACGAAAGCATTCCGCATCGTGATTGCTTCATAAAAATACTTGGGTGTTTTTGAGCCGAATAATCACATTAATAAATATTATAACACAAATATTAGTCATTATTACCATTATCATTGGATTTAACATTGAGATATTGGATTTGAATTTTTTTAAAATATCTTTGTATTAATCGAAGTAGTGGAAAATCATTTAAATTCAAAATATTTGACCAAGACAATAATAATTTTAATCAAGATAATTTGATGTTTACTTGATCGAAGAGATAAATCTAAAACTTAATTTTTTATAAATTATTTCATATTTTTATGTATGCATATATATTTATACAAACTTAATTTTATAACTTTATGGTAATATATGTGTGTGTGCATGCACGCGCATGCACACACGCACGCACGCGCGTGCACATATTTATCTGTGTGTGTTTGTGTAAACTATATATATATGTATGGTAATATTAATATGTGTATACAAACCATATATATACTATAATATATTTAAACACGCACACACACTAAGGCATTGTATTCTTGAAATGCATATGAACTTATTATATTTATAGATGCATATGAATTTATTATATGTATGTGTAAGTAAAATATATATGTATACCGCTTGCCTTGCAAAAAATATATATATGTATATACAATAAATATAAATTCCAATATCTATATTTATATATATAGTTATACACATGTTCATGTTCTATTATTTTATTATGTTATTCATATGTATTCATTTGTAGTTTATGCCCTACATGTCCATGTGATCTTTCTCATACCCAAATGCGATAAGACTAAATACCTAATTAATTATACGCTTGTCACATTTTTGATCTGTTAATTTATATCCCATAAACAACAATACGACCTTATACATACCTAAATGGTATAACATATATTACAATATTCCATGTATCACATCTAAGGACGTAAGTTCGAGACCCTAAGGATGGTGTAGTTTTGAGGGCTATGGAAGTTTTGGTCAACGACCAGAAATGTCCAATCTAAGGAATTCGATTCGAATGGTAGGCCAAGGTGTAAAGGAGCTTTGGAATAAGATGGTAAAGCTTGTGTGTCCAATGGAGTGAGGATCAAGGTGATTATACGTGAGAAACTATGGATAAAGTTAAGACGATTTGTCCCAAGCTGTTTGTTTAGATTAACTTGTATATTGCTATTTTTTATAGACCATGTATATGTATACTATTATGGTTGGTTTGTGCATTGGATTGTTATTCATTCGTAAAAAAGCATATGTGTTTATGCCATGGAAAACTCGATATGAAAATAGAACTGTTGGTATTTAAATAGAATTTTGGGTACAAAATTCGGAATACCTATAACACTACATAAAATAATAAATAACTAACTAAAGAAAAAAATGAGAATGAAGATTTAAGTGGTTAGATTATGATACTGAATGAAATATGATAAGTATTTTTTAGGTGTACGTTTACTTACTGATATTATTATTTAACGAAGCTTAACTGAAACAAATTAAATGAGGAAAAGGGGTAAATGGTCCGTCGGCCAACCATTCATGGAAATTAAGCTAACCACTTTCCCTCTCCTCATTTCATTATACTTAATCAAAATAAAAGCATAAGCTTTGAAGCATTTTAATGGTGGTGGCTTAAGCGAGAGAAAAGGAGAAGAATGTGGTAAAAGCTAAGGGAAATAGAAACGTTAATCAACTAAGAAATCTAGACCAGAAATATATTCTCTAAAACTATTTTTCCTTTATTAATCTCTAATGGTCAAATTAATGATGGATATTTCTTGTGATCCTTATAACCTAAATGTTCTAAAGTTCAATGTGATGTTGGGAACACATTATTAGAGATGAATTTTGATTTATGAAATTTTCGCATAAGCAAATAAATTGATATAAATTATTTAAGAATCGTTTATTATGAAATATGGGTAGAAATATGAAGTTCAAGGAATTTTATTAAAAGATAATGTAAATATTTATTTTTTAAGATTTTCCAGAAATAAAAAGATTTCCAAGAAAATGCCCATAATCAAAAGCGATTTAGTAGGTGCTAGATACAAGTAATTGGGGCCGAAGGTAATTCAACTGAATAACGTATTTAATAATTGGTCAATATACCATATCCACATTATATTCTGAATGTGTTAGAAAAGTGCAAAATAATGATAAGGAAGGATTGAGTCAAATAAATCAAGAGTCGACATGTTTAAAGGTGATGTTAGATATGCAGAAAACTATTTCCAACATGGACCGCTAGGTAGTACCAAAGGCAGTGGATGGAATCGAGAGTAAATAAATAAGAACCTTTGGTATAAAGACGCAAGTAAAGAAGCTTAGAAATGCTAAGCATTAGGGTAGTGATATTGAATCAAGGGTATTGTCCAAGGCTGAAAGGGAAATGAGGATATAGAGGAACTTTAGGTGGGAGGTATGGCATTAAGATTCCTTATATTAACTTATATAAATTAAGTCAGGCTTCCCCAAACGAGATTGAGGGCTATTGATTCCTTATATTCCTTATATTATTGAATTACTTGCCGAGATGAATGGCTATTGATTTCAATTATGGCAAATTTGTACGGATAAGATCCTTGAGAAGGGAATAACGATTTAGACTTATTTTGAATGTTGTTAAATTGCATGATATATTATAGTGAGAGAAAAACTCACTCTATGCTTTAGTAGCTTAGTCTCACTATGTTTTTGAGTATGTCGACTTTATGGATTTAGATGGGACGCTTAAAGACGAATGAATAAATTGAGCTGAGGATAGAGCAAGAAGCTTAGGAGTAATATTAGTTATTTTGATTCTTATGTACTAAGTGTTTATGTTAGCATCTTCATATGTTGGGCATAACACTATTAACTATGAGTATATTATTTGACCACTTTGTGGGTAAAACTATCGAAACAATTTGAATACGTAAAAATGATGATACTATGTAAAATTTTAGTTGTTCGCCCTAACTCATACTTTCCTCTCAAAACAAAATAATGGTTTTTGTTTATACTTCTTACTTCCAACCCACTTAACAAATCATAACCTGAATTCCTAACAAATAGGGATAACCATATATATATATATAATAGACAAAGACCTTATCGACCCACGCCAAAGACACTTACTCAATAGTCATTACTAATTGATTGACTAGAACATAACATGTTTTTATTGCTTATTACGAGGTTTTCAGTCATTATTTAGATGGCATGTGAGTCAAATCAACAGTTGAGCATATGCCTTACTTTCACCAATGACTGCTTATTGAGCCATTGTGTAGGATTGTAAAGCTTTCAAGAGCGTCTTAGGTTCCTGAATAAATGGATAATCTATCGCATTGTCGTATAGATTCATCCAATACAAGCATTCAATGAAACATGTACTTAAATTTGACAATTTAAGTAACTTTTCATTAACTAGCATGGCAAACGATATGTATGTTAAAGGAATTATATCGGGTCATAGCGGGTTAAATGGGTATATTTTTAAAAAATTCCAATTTTAGATTTTATTGGGCTTATGAATTGTAAATTATTTTAGATCCAATCCAAGGTATTTTAAATAAAATCTTTGTTCTAGCAAATTTATTTATATAAAATGTTTTATTAAATTTATATAAGTTATGATATACAAATGTATCAAATGCACTTATATGTGCATAGTGCACGTGCAACATATAAAAAGTGTACATGGCGAATGTAAATGTATATATAGATGCTGGATTTACACCGTAATAGACACATTTGTCCCTTTGTATATTCCTTTCTTGTCCATTGTTTTATTTAAAAATTATAACATAATAGTAATTGTAGATATTTATTTAAATAACTTTAACCAATTCAAAACATTTTGAATTAATATCTTAAATAATTATGTGTTAATTTTAAAATTTAAAATTATATCTGAATCTAAGAAAATATTTATTTAGATAGCTTTAACCAATTCAAAACATTTTTAAATAATGTCTTAAAATATCTTGTGTTAATTTTGAAATCTAAGGTAAGATCAAGATTTAAGTAAATATTTATTTTAAATTTTAAATTCAAATTACATATTAAATATATGTATATGTGTGTGTGTATTTATATATAATCTTTTTAAGAAAAATGCTTTTTTATTCGAAATTTGCATACACACATATATTAAATTTTAACTTAAATGTATGTACATTAATTAACTATTAATTAAAAAATATTATATTTTCTTTCAGCCAAAAGGGTTTTACGATTTTTTTTCCATAACAAATCCATATGGATTTGACAAAAAAATTCTAATAAATAAATAATGTGTATGTGCTAATAAATATTATATAGAAAAAAATTTCATCCCAAATCGAAAATGCATATGTATATAAGTTTATTTTGAATAATCTAATATATACAACATTTGTTATATACACACACACATATACATATATTACACTACAAGATTATTTAACATATTTAAAATTAACTTTAATTTAAAATGTTATAAATATAAATTTGAATGTTGAGACCGAAAATAAAATAGACATGTTAATAATGTTTTTATATATTTTTCTTAAATAATTTGAATTTATGCACATACACTACAACAAAATGTACCTATCATAGCCTTTCAAAATAGTATAAAAACCTTTAACAACGTTTTTAACTACGCTGTATATTAACATGGCATTATAGGTCAGACATATGCCATAGCAAGACAGAAAACGTTGTAAAATCCACGTATCTATAGCGTTTTTTTAGATGTGATTAATAAGTTTTAAAGCATTTCTTTTGTTGCTATGATATTTATTTACAAAAAGCCCGGGTCCTATTTTATAGCGTTTTTATAGCAATCTGAAAACGCTATTAAAACTTTCTATAGCGTTTCGAAACGCTGTTAAAACTTTCTAAAGGTTTCGAAACACGGCTAAATATTTTCACAACATATTATAAACGCTGTCGTATTTTGCTCAGTTCTTAACCAATATATAACAGGTACCAATTCTATATGCAGCCACAATTTATGTATAACACGCTTTATATAAACACATATATTTCACAACAAACATATATTATATTAATCACATATTTAATAATCAACATATTATATTAATCACGCGTCTTACAATTAACATGAAACATTACATAATAAACATACGCAATATTCTTACATCAAAGTAGATAATAAGTGTATAACATTTCATTGTAGTACAAGCAACAACTAGTAGCCAAAAGTAGTAATACATACAAGCATACAAACCAAAATTTAGTTATGTCATCAAAAGTAACTACGAACCCATAACTTGCCTCGGTGTGTTAGTATTTTTTTCCATGAAATATATCTATCCACCTACAAAGGAAAAGTTCTTTATTATACGTATTTAGTTAGGACTAATAGATAGAAATGTTAAGTAGCTAGTTCTCAAATTATTTTAAGCTTTATAAAACAAACATGTGAAAGAATGAGCTTGAAACATTTCTTTATACTTGTTTTTTGCTATTATTTATTGCAAGGTTGGTTACAGTACAAACTTGTACCGTTTGTATTTGATCAGTATATAATTCAATATGTATTGTTTTATCAGGTATCCATTGTACCACTTACGTGACTTTAGAGTCTTAGACTCTATGTTAGTGTCTAATATATAAATGTGTTTCTAACCATTATTTGTAGTACTGTTTCTTGCATACTAAAAGAATAGAGAAAGCATATCGGCTCCTTCTTTCTAGCACATGAACTAGCAAACATCTATGCTACCTTTTCAAGCAGCTCCCTTTCTTCATTTGCAGCATGCTCCTTTTAAAAGCATAAGACATATAATCATCGGAGGAAATAGACAAGACCGTATTGCTACAGGCCAACAAAATATTTAATCAGCAATGAGATATACCTCAAACTTCTTCTCAAGACCATAAAGTTGTTGGTCTTGTACATTTTGTGTTTCTTTCAATATATTACTCTACTAATCAACTTAGATACATGACTATCCAGAGTGCAGAAAAATTGGTTGTGCCTTTAAAATTGTTCAACTTGTCTCTATAGCTCGCAAGTGCCCCTTAAGGTTAGCCAGTTTAACGAATTTGTTGGGAATAACAAAAGGAACAAAACTAAATTTCAAACCAGTAGTCTGGAATCAACCTCACGCTGCTGGTTTGCAAATGAAGTTAGTTTATCCCTTTGGTTGAAGAGACTTCTTTATAGATCGTTAAGCAAATGATCAGCCTCCAACGTAATTGATTTAAAATGCTGTGATGGAAAAGAAAGTAGAATTAACACCAATACTCAAAATCGTATCAAATAAACTTTTTCCATATATGGTACACTGCATCATGCAATAAAATAATTAGTTAGGGTCTTCCAATGTTGCATAACTCCATCACATAATTGATAGACAAAGAGAATCATACTGCTAAGACGTAACTCACATCCTCAAGCGTAGTATTGAATTTTTGTTAGAAACAACTACTCAGTTTCTTTTTTCTGCTTCTTCGCTTTTCCTTTTATCCTTTTTTTCCTTCTTGAATTTTTCTTGATCTATTCTTTTAGGTATCACAAACCTTTTATCCATAAATGACAACTAATTCGTAGCTTTAAAGTAAATATTGATATTACAAATCTTTTATCCATAAATGACAGCTAATTCATAGCTCTAACTCAAATATTAGCTAAAGCTAAATGCCTATATACAACTAAACATTATCTTATAATCACGGTTCTGTTTTTTCTTTGGTGAAAGTGATCAGGAATTTTTTTTAAATGTTATTATTTAGTCATGCCACTAAATATTACCACGTCATTAAGTTGTGTCATTCTTGAGTAAATAGGTATAGCCAAATCATTCAATGTGTGTGTGTGTGTGTGTGTGTGTGTGTATATATATATATTACTTTTTGAGCAGTATGAAAGTAATGTACGCTAAGTTTCAGGTTAGCACAGAAACAATGATCCATTAGAGCAAATTAATTAAGCCTAAGCTCTTGCAAATAGTTAAGGTATATTTTCTTGGTTGATTTTTAATAGTGCATAACTATTTTGAAGTGTAGACACTAAGTTGACACTACTTACTTTGTTAAACTCACTCAAGTAAACCCAACAAAAGAAACATATAATTATAATAACTTAAACTTAGGTGTATATCAATTTGACAATAATACACAGAATTATCTTAATATCGTTTAAGGTACATCTTCACTGTGACTACTTACTAATGCAAATATGCTAATTGTTAACACTTTCGTTATTCATAGGTTTTAAATTAAAAGTATTGGCCTTTTATATTACTATTATTTGATGGTTGAAGATTCTAAGCAAATGTAGATTGTTGGTAGCATCGACACTCTAATCAGTAGAGGATTGACAACACAAATCTAACCTTTTGAGATAAAGTTGTCAAGTTAAATAAATTATTTCACATACTCGGTATGATATTACTCAACATGCTTTTAATTTTGTAATCCTTCATTTTGATATATGTATATTTCCTGTCTTAATGTTAATGGTACTCTCAAAGATAATCATTATTTGTGTTAGCAAGATTTTATATATGTATGATAATCATATTAACATGTAGGTCATGTGATTGATTATAAATATGGTTTAAAATTTAAATTTTAGTTAATTAAATTGTTAAATTTTTAATTTTAAAAATTTTAATTGAGTGAAATAGTTAAATTTAAGTTTTACTAAATAAAGTAGTTAAAAAAATTAAATAGTTATAAAAATTATAAAATATGATTTAAAATTTAACTTATAAAATAGTTTAATAAAATATTTATGTAGTTGAATGAATTATAAATAGTTCAATTTAGAATTTTAGTCAATAAAATATTTAAATATTTATAAATAGTTGAATGGATTTACAATTTTAGTTATAAAATAGTTAAATAAAATATTTAAATGGTTGAATGACTTAAAGAGTTAAATTAGGATTATAGTTAAATGGTTGAATTTAGAAGGTCAAGAAGATTAGATCAACAACATCCACTATGTATTCTCATATATAATGCGACAAGGGTTCACAAACCAGTAATCATTTCATGTCGATGCCAATATGTCTCAGACATTAAATTGAAGAGATAAGTATACGATTGTAGTAATTGAAGCAAGATGTGAGAACGCACTGTACTATTTTCGATTTTATTCCAATCAAGTATGAATGTTAAGAATTAGTTTTAAAAATGTAGTTGGTAGCTATAAAAAATAGATAAAGGGCATGATACGTTTTATTATAACCCATTATTTTTCTAAGAAAGGACAACCATAGATCCTAATAGGTGACAAAAATGCATAATTGCAAATTAAGGACATTGTTAACTTATATAATATGATATGAACATTGTAATATTGATCAGGTGAAATAATATAGTCTGAAACTATAAGTATAAATTATAAAATGCTTCGGCAGACCTGTGAGTTCTTATCTCTAGCCGCATCTTAGCTATGCATTGTGCTTATTTCAGCATCATGCTTATCTCTAGCTACAACAAGCCTCACTTTTGCTGCATATCGTCTGGACTTTCATTTTTTAGTATAAATTCAGCCGATTTTCTATTTTTCCAGCTTTCTTGTAGTTTATTCCACTTACTTATTGACCTTATGCTATCAAAACCATGCATTATATTTCGTACAAGTTTTCTCAACTTGATTTTGCTGCTCTGTCTATGTTCTTGTTCACCCTCTCCTTATTTCATTTATCAATGGTACAATAGAAAACATTGCTTACTGTCACAGTTTCAACTGAATAATAGCCCTATCAACACCCCCCATGAATAATTAATTTGTATCTGGACACCAAGGGAAAATATAAAAATATTATCACCAATAATCTCTAAAGAGAATTAGCACTTGGTCTATTTTGTTTCTTTAAAAAAAAATGTGTCATAACATTCTCGCACTTTACAGTAACAGTAACAAAACTAATATCAACTCGGTTAATAAAAAAATTCAGTACTATAATTGGACTTTTAATAGGCTACAACATAGATAGGATTTCAATTCCAAGGCAAATAACAATATAAGTAAAGATGAAAAAATATTAACAAATTGAACTTTAAATCAAGTCATTGGAGTTTAAACATCTACATCATATACAGCTATAATACATCCAAATTACGCAATAGTAACCTAGTTCCATGTTTTAGTAGTTCAGAAATAAGCTCAAAAGCAACTAAACTACATTGTGCAGGTCATCATTGATATATCCACCTATGACGGCCATCAGGCACAACCAATAGCAATGGCACAAAAATGTTACTTTTAATTTGTTAGGGATTAAAGATTCAAGTGAGCTTTTCAAATTTAAATATTGACAATGGAAAGTGGGCTTCGGCCACTCTTTCAATTTGATGTTAGCTAAAAAAATTGTACAGTTATAGCATCTCCTATATGAGGGTACGCTAGTTATCGGTGAACCCCCAAGCACCCATGAGTAAATTCGTATACATAAACTGGTCGAATTTTTCAACTAGCTTAGAAAGTTCCACAACAAAATCTTTGATTAAATTTATTATAGCAGCAATATGATGACATATAATGGTTAGTCATTCTATTAAATAATGATTGTCTACTATTAACATTCATCAACCTTCCATGAATGAGATTCCAGTTGCATTACTTCTGGATCTAAGTTTAATTCGGATAAACTATGGAAAAAAAACCTTGAACTACCAAACTCTAATTTAAATACAAATTGCATCAAAATTTTACCTAGGATAAACTGATGAAATACTATAACAATAACATGCCTTTACACTAAATCAAACTACAGTCGCAATTAGAAAATTAAGAACTATGAATATGATGCTTCTTATGTGATAATCCGAATTTCTGGACATCTATGATTGATAATTTATATATGTATGAAAATGTAATTTGAAGCTTTGTTTTAAAACTTAATATTTTTCAAAGGATAATTTAAAGTTTAATTCAATTGTTTGCAAAATATAAGATAGTTATTTATTTTTAAATATGATAGTTTAAACAAAGTCTTGTTTATTTCTTTAAAAATGATTAAAATAAAATGGTTATAAGTGTATAAATACATAAATGTTTTAGATTTTTTTTATTTAATTTACATATATAAGAATATATTTGTATTTTATAATTAGTCTTCTAATATTTTCTTTAAAGGATTTAAACTTATATTTACATATGTAAATATTTATTAATTAAAAGAATTAAGTAAGCAAGCTTATATTATCTTTAAAGTAAATGAAATTTTAATTAAAACACTTAAAAAAATAAAAAATAAAAAATGTGTTGTTATCTTAAGTTATCTTGATAACATTTGTAAAGCAATTAATTTTTATTTGTGACAAGTGTTAGTTAAAGTTTTACAAGTGTCTTCATTTAAAACTTATTTTCTATGATTTTTATAAACATAACAAGATAAGCTTGGCATCTCTTTCTTCTTTCTTCAATCATTTTCTATTCTCGGCTGAGAAGAAAAAAATAAGTTAACCTGAAATTTGAATCAAAAGCAAATTTGAATTAAAATCTGCAGTTCTTCATATCAATAAAAAAAACTGCAAATTGCAAAAACTGTGTATCAAGTGGATGTTCAAAAGCAAAACTTAAATTCTGCAAAACAAGATTAAACCTGCAAATTCAACCAATAGTTCAAAGGGAAATTCAGATCTGTTCAACTTTTAAAACAACATATTGAAGGCATGCAAAGGTTTCATCAGCAAAACAGTTTTCCAGATTAAGAAAAATATTTCAAGGCCTGGAAAAGTTTTTAAAACCTGCTCTGTAAATTTACAGGTGAGTAAACCCCCCTCCTTTTCCAAAACTTGAATTAGTTTAAATATTGATGCTTGTGTATTATATTTGTAAAAAAATGTTGTGATAGATGTTACTTGAATGTGTAGGATTCTTGCATGCATATGGATATGGTTGGATTAAGTGTGAATAACTGTATATTCATATACAGGGAACTTTGTTGGTTTTACAGGCCTAAATAAGATTTCATAATTCAAAATCATCTTATTTGGTCAATGTTTGGGATTGAGTTCCAAAACATAGCTGATTGTTTAAGCATAATTAAGTTTTAAAATTTTATTTATATGAATTAAGTTAATAATTTACTTGAAATTAGAAAATACCGGTGGAAATTTAGGAACGGGTTGTTAATTTGTAAATTCAGGTATATAACCTGAATTTCCTGTTCGAATTAGGATTTTTAACATAAAAAACATAATTTTTAGCTTAGTGCTGAGTATGCATGTTGGAGACGAACTGAAATCAGTTTTTGAGTAAGTTCTGGTGATCGGAGAGACAAGGGAGGTCGGCGATTCGATTGAAAGTGGAGGAAGGATCGACGATGTGGGGAAAATTATTGGAAGCGGCTATCATTGGCCGTGGCGGTGAGGGTGGGACAGTCTAGGGTTTAATACCCAATAGTGGACGAGCTTGGAAATTTTGATCGCCATGATGTCTTTGGACGATCGGAACGCGTCGGACCTGAGGTATTAGATGCGTGGTAGTCTGGCGAGGGTTGGGTCTGGGTGGCGCAAATTCTGGTGGACGGTGACGCGGGTTCGAGGCAACTTTCCTGATGATGTCAAGTTTCAAGTTCGAGCTGAATTCCTCGATTTCGATTTCTTGCTTGAACGAAGTTCTGGGTCGTCGTAATCAGGAGAGGGGATCGTAATCGAAGTGTCTGCGTTAGTTGCGATGGTCGGAGCATCGTAGATGAACTGTGCACGTGCACATGTTCCATCTTGCGACTGTTGAGTTGATGCGTGGTTTTGCTTTGGGGAAGAAAGAAGTGGTTTCGTGAGGTACTCGAGTTTCTTGTGTCAGAGTAGTGTTTTGCTCGGAGTTTTGGGGAAGTTGACTCGAAGTTTTTTAGGGTGGTCACGAGTCACTTGGTGATTTCAGGTACAGTTTTTATTTAGATTTAAAATTGAATTTAAAAAAAGAATTGAAGCAATATTTAAGCTAGTTTTTAAATCCAGTTTAAACAAGGATTCAAAATTTCTTTTGCATCCTAGTTTTAAGATAATTAGAGTTTAAGGAAATGTAAAATGATTTCAAATTTTGAAATAAAGATGTGAACAATGTTTTAAAATAATGTTTTAAAATAAGTTTTAAACTTGGAATAAGATTTAGCTTGTATCTTAGTTGGAGATAAATAAGTTTTTAAAATTTAAATTGTTTAAACAACTTTAAAAATGTTTAAAGTATATTTTTAAAATGATTTGAATTTGGAATAAATTTGGTTTAGATTTCTTTAATTTTCATTTGAAAAAAATATATTATTTCTTAACATGTGGTTTTAAAGGTTTTTAAAATTTGTATTCCTTTTTAATCTCAAATTTGAAATGAAGTTTAAAAGTAAATTTTAAAAGTAATTTGTTTTCAACATTTTGTTGATGATATTTTAATCATTAATAAGGAGAGTAATTATCTTAAAGTTAACTAAGATTTAAAATGTTTTGTGATTCATTAAATTATTTAAGTTAACTAAAATGGATAATTAATTAATTTAATTAATAAATGATTTGGATTAATTTATTTGGTAATTAAGGGTTTTTTATCAATTAATTGAGGTTTAAGTTAATAATTTAAGGAATAATTAATTCATGTTAAAGGAATTAATTACTCACTGTAAATAATTAAGTATTATGTGATTACTTTAAGTTAATTTATTAAGTTTAATTAAATTTAATTTAATCACTGGATAATTTGTTAGCATAATTACTTTATGCAATTAAATATAGTATAATTCCTTAGTGAAGTAATTAATGGTAATTACAAGATGTGATTAATTGAGGATGATTCAATAATGGAAGTAATTGGGATAAAATTACTTTGTGTAATTAATCAAGGGATTAATTAAGGAATAAGTAATGTATTTCATGAAGTAATTAAGGGTAGTTAAACGATGGATGAGATTAAGCAAGAGTTACTAATAAATGGGTTTAATTAAAGATTAATTACTTGATGTAATTAATTTAAATTGGATGATTAATTATAATGTAATTATGGATCATTAATTAAGATAATTACTGATGTAATTAAGAATTAATTTGGTTAAGAAAAAAAAACTAACTAAGGGTTAGTTAATTAATGAGTGTGATAAATTATAGGATAATTAATCAATGTAAGTAGGATGATTAATTTATGTAATTAGTTAAGAGTTAATTACTTATTGTAATAATTAGTCAAGGGGATTAATTAAGAAGGATAAGTAAAGGATGATTGATTTTTATAATTAATCATTATTAAGTAAAGGTAATCTAGGTGATTAAGATTTGTAATTAATTTAATTTGAGATAAATTAAATTAATTTTTGGAAGTGATCAATCTTGCCTATGAATGATTAAATGATGTTAAAATCCTTGAATTGGTTGATATCTCTTATCTGAAATGCTTTGTGATATGATATGCGTGTTTTGAACAATGATTTTGTAGTTATCTGTAGATGATGAATTGCTGTGTAAAAGTGAGATCTTGTGATTAAGGGTTGAATTGTGTTTCACCTGAATAACGTGGGTTAAGATGGCATTGAATTCGAAGAGACTGGAATCAGGTGTTAGTAAATACCCGAATCCACTTCGACTTGTGATTTTATAATCCTGAACAGATTTGATATGAGGAATCTATAGGCTAGAATGGAATGATTTAAGTGAATTGGACCAATCAATCTAAGTTTGGTACTTAAAAATTAAGTTGAGATGTAAGTAATGTTTATAACAGCTCGTGAAGTTGTAAATTGATAAGTTACCCGGGTTTATTTAAGTTGTATGCTTTTGTATTCTATGCTAGATGGATTTACTCATGCTGGTTTCCAGCCTGACCCGGGTGTTACTTTGATGTAATGCTCGGGTCAGACCGAGTATTACAGATTTTCAGGAAGGAATGTTTTGGAGCTCAGGAGGCGAGCTGGATGGCTGGAACGTATGGAGTGTTTATCGCTGTGTTATATTATTGTATATATCTGAGACATGTTAAATTGTATCTGTCCAATGTTGTATAAAAACGCTGTAACTCTGATATGTCGGTGTAAATTGATAGATACAGTTTTCTTTGGTATAACTATTATTATTGATATTATATTTTATCCGCTGCGAATGTGAGATGGTGTGTTTCTTTTCTGTTCTTCTTCTATCTCTTTCTTCTTTTCTCTAACTATCTGGAATTTTCGAGATCGAAAATTTTGGGTCGTTACATTTGGTATCAGAGCGGGAGGTTAAGCGAGAACCTTGGCTCTGGTGGGATTACTCATTAAGGATAGGGTAAGTGGTACCCTAGAATGAGTTGAGTGTATATATATGAGAAAGCGTACTTGTTATTTTCTTATATAATGATTTTATATAAAATATATTTTGATATATAAAGCAATATTTCTTTCTAACAAATATTTAGGTAATCGGTTGTTAAATTATTAAAACTAAATTAAAGGGTAATAGAAATACAACCGAATTGAAATTAAATAAAGATAAGTTTGAAATGGATTCAAACTGAAATCGAAATCTTGAATTAGAGAAGGAGTTTTAGAATAAGATAATTATGAAATGGGTTTCCAGATATGATAAGCTTGGTTATTATCATAAATGGTTGTTGTATTTAATAATAAAGTGTGTATTAATGAGAAAGCAAAATGAAATGTTTTAAGGAAATAAAACATTTAGGTAAGTATGAATTATAAATTGGAATTGAAAATGATCTGGATTGTAAAGATTTAAATCTGGGTCCAGAATTTGAAAATTGTTTCGAAGTGATATGGAAATAATAAATAATTGAATGAAGGGGTCTTATTTCAAACAAGAGTTGTTTGAAAATTTAAAAGAAATTTGTTTTGAATTAAAAATCAAAGGTGGTTGGAAATAAACTCTAAATGGTGAGTTTTGAATTTGGAATAAGATGTGATACCCAAGGTGATAAGTTTTTAAACTTAATAAGTGGGAAGATTATTTATGAGAAGTTCAAAATTTGAAATGGAAGTTCAAAATTGAGTGAGGTTGAATGGATTAAGTGAATTGAGTTTAACTTGGGGAAAAGTAAAATGGTTGATTTAAAAATAAAAATTCTAGAAATTTGAGCTCAGAAATTAAATTGTTTAAAACTTTAAAGGTAAATTGATTTAAAGGAATTAAATCAACATTTGAAGTATTAAATCGAATTTATATAATTCGAGATGGTTTAAATTTGAAATTTGAATTAGTTTAAATTGAATTTGATTTGAATTAATTGAAATGGTGATTGAAGATGTATGAGTATAAGATTCAAATGGAAAATTTGAATTGGATTGATTGGATTGATTTGAATAATATGGAATTGTAATTAAAGTTTAATAGTTTTAAATTCAAATGGAATTTGAATTGAATTTGGGAGGAAATCCAGAATAATTCAGCTTGATGTTGAAATGGAGTTTGAAATTGGGATTAATTCAAACTAGAGTTGAAATGAAGTGAAAACTGGAACAAGTTCAACTGAAATTTATTTGAATTATTAGAATTTGAGATCAAGGTTGAATAAAGTTAAATTTCGAAAGAAACTTAGATTAATTCAACTTGAATTAGGGTTGAGTCAATTTCAATAGAAATTGAAGTTATTTAAACTGGAGTTAAGTCAATTTAAATGGTAGAGGAAATTCAAATTGTATTGATAAGAATGGAGATTAGGAAGTGAGCAGTTTGACTCTGGACTATTTTAATATAAATTGTTTTAATATAAACCTATTTTTCCGTGCTATTCATTATATATACAACCTTTCTTTTAAAAGCGAAACTATCTTATACTTGTTTTACAATTATTTTTGAGACTGTTTAAATTTTTTCCAACTGTTACTATATTTCAACTATTTTACAAAACTAATTACTTTCTTACTACTATTTTGCAATTATCTAAAATTTCTATAATTATTTAACTATTTTCTAACTATTTTACAAACTAGTGATTATTTTCCAACTACTTGTCTATTTTAAAAAATTTCAAGCTATTTTCTAAATGAACTGGTCGGAGTTCAAACTGTTATTAGTTAAATACCCAATCGAGATAAGAATAGAGGTGATAATCCAAATGGATTGAAGCAATTGACAGTAAGTGAATGAAATCAAAGTAAATGTGAATAGAAATGGAATTGATTTGGCTAATAACCAATAAAGATAAATACGTAGGGTGTACGTATGTTATTCTTTTCGCATAGTGATTTGATCCAGATTCAAGCATAGAATTTCGAGATAGATATATCGATCCGAGTGGGATTTTACACTCGATTTTCGATAGCGAACCCTGATATGGATTGTTGATTGGTTCTGGATATTCTCTATCATAGTTATGACTATGCAAAGAGAATGACGGTTCCTGATCAAGAAACCAGATCTGTGTTCGCACTAGGAAGTCGGGTGGACGATACTAGTTCGGAAGTGAAATTGTGTGGTCGAGTGAGCGATCAGATTGGTATAGCGTACGGATGATATGTGTACATCGTACGAATTTGAATGAAATTGATATTGAAAGGAGTAGTCAAATTTGAATATCTGATTTTGAGTAAACGAAGTAAATATCTTTGTTTTATAAAATAAAACTTCCCTTGTTGAATCTATTGCCCAAAAAAAGGATTTTTGAAGGTGTTTTGAAGTATAAAAGGATTTTATACAAGCTTAAAATGATCCAAAGATTTTTATCAAGGATTTTATATATATCTATATATATAAAGGATCATATGAGGATTTTGGAAAAAGGGTTTGGGAACCTTTAGATTTGGAAAGGCTTTTGATTTTTGGGTAAAATCAATATTGGATTTGGGAAGCCTAGTTGAGAATTATCGGTTTTTGGAATAATCGATTTTGTGTAAAGTAGCTTTGTATGAGATCATACTAGGTGTATGATTTGAAGATACTATATGTATATAGTATAAAATGTTTTGATGATGGCTCTGGGAAAAAAGGCGCTTCCTAGAAATGAACTTCTCAGGAGTACCACCGAGTGGTGCTGCCTTGAGCCCTAAGGGGGGTTCTAAAGTTGATCCTGTGAGGAGTCCGGACAAAACTAGTTCCTGTGGATTATGAGTAGAGTATACCATAGCGAAAGTCGTGTGTGCCGCTGAGAGCCAACAGTCTGCATTTGATTATATATCGGTAGACTGCGACCTATGGTATAACATAGCGAAAGTCGTGTGTGCCGCTGAGAGCCAACAGTCTGCGTTTGATTTTATATCGGCAGACTGCGACCTATGTAGGAATGGAGAGGTTTCATTTCGACAGCGAAAATCAAAGGCCGCTGAGAGCCTGCAGTTACATGGACTTTTGCTGTGACGGCAACGTAACCCTAGATGTAACTGTGATCTGTTGTGGGTTCCATGGCGTAATCGAGAGGCCGCGGAGAGCCTTCAGTTACATGGACTTTTGCTGTGACGGCAACGTAACCCTAGAATGTAACTGTGACCATGGATGGGGGTGATGATTTCCAGAGCATTCTCACCAAAGATATATCCTCTATTTTAAAAAACTGTTTTCTATATTTCCAATAAAATTATTTTCCAAGTATTTTCACTGAATGTTGAAAATGGATTTGCTAAGTACTTATAGATTTTCAGTCGTACGCCTGATCAACGTATGACTGAATTTCTGTGAGAACAAGGATGGACTGGTTAAAACATCGAGTTACAAAAGTATTTTTATAAAACTATTTTGACAGTATTACGGATTTTAAGAGTGTTTTAAAATGATCAAAGAATATTTTAACTGGTTTTAAAATATTTAATAAATTCTGGCTTTGTTCCTTTTTAGGACGAAAAGATTCTAAGGGGAGAGGAATGTGATAACCCGAATTTCTGGACATCTATGATTGATAATTTATATATGTATAAAAATGTAATTTGAAGCTTTGTTTTAAAACTTAATATTTTTCAAAGGATAATTTAAAGTTTAATTCAATTTTTGCAAAATATAAGATAGTTATTTATTTTTAAATATGATAGTTTAAATAAAGTCTTGTTTATTTCTTTAAAAATGATTAAAATAAAATGGTTATAAGTGTATAAATACATAAATGTTTTAGATTTTTTTTATTTAATTTACATATATAAGAATATATTTGTATTTTATAATTAGTCTTCTAATATTTTCTTTAAAGGATTTAAACTTATATTTACATATGTAAATATTTATTAATTAAAAGAATTAAGTAAGCAAGCTTATATTATCTTTAAATTAAATGAAAATTTAATTAAAACACTTTAAAAAAATAAAAAAATAAAAATGTGTTGTTATCTTAAGTTATCTTGACAACATTTGTAAAGCAATTAATTTTTATTTGTGACAAGAGTTAGTTAAAGTTTTACAAGTGTCTTCATTTAAAACTTATTTTCTATAATTTTTATAAACATAACAAGATAAGCTTGGCATCTCTTTCTTCTTTCTTCAATCATTTTCTATTCTCAACTGAGAAGAAAAAAATAAGTTAACCTGAAATTTGAATCAAAAGCAAATCTGAATTAAAATCTGCAGTTTTTCATATCAATTAAAAAAACTGCAAATTGCAAAAACTGTGTATCAAATGGATGTTCAAAAGCAAAACTTAAATTCTGCAAAGCAAGATTAAACCTACAACTTCAACCAACAGTTCAAAGGAAAATTCAGATCAGTTCAACTTTTAAAACAACATATTGAAGGCATGCAAAGGTTTCATCAGCAAAACAGTTTTGCAGATTTAAAAAAAAAAATCAAGGCCTGGAAAAGTTTTTAAAACCTACTCTGCAAATTTACAGGTGAGTAAACCCCCCTCCTTTTCCAAAACTTGAATTAGTTTAAATACTGATGCTTGTGTATTATATTTGTAAAAAAATGTTGTGATAGTTGTTACTTGAATGTGTAGGATTCTTGCATGCATATGGAATGGTTGGATTCATATATATGGAATGTGTAGGATTTCTTTAATTTTCATTTGAAAAAAATATATTATTTCTTAACATGTGATTTTAAAGGTTTTTAAAATTTGTATTCTTTTTAATCTCAAATTTGAAATGAAGTTTAAAAGTAAAATTTAAAAGTAAATTGTTTTCAACATTTTGTTAATGATATTTAATCATTAATAAGGAGAGTAATTGTCTTAAATTTAATTAAGATTTAAAATGTTTTGTGATTCATTAAATTATTTAAGTTAACTAAAATGGATAATTAATTAATTTAATTAATAAATGATTTGGATTAATTTATTTGGTAATTAAGGGTTTTTAATCAATTAATTGAGGTTTAAGTTAATAATTTAAGGAATAATTAATTCGTGTTAAAGGAATTAATTACTCATTGTAAATAATTAAGTATTATGTGATTAGTTTAAGTTAATTTATTAAGTTTAATTAAATTTAATTTAATCACTGGATAATTTGTTAGCATAATTGCTTTATGCAATTAAATATAATATAATTCCTTAGTGAAGTAATCAATGGTAATTACAAGATGTAATTAATTGAGGATGATTCAATAATGGAAGTAATTGGGATTAAATTACTTTTTGTTATTAATCAAGGGATTAATTAAGGAATAATTAATGTATTTCATGGAGTAATTAAGGGTAGTTAACTAATGGATGAGATTAAGCAAGAGTTACTAATAAATGGGTTTAATTAAAGATTAATTACTTGATGTAATTAATTTAAATTGGATGATTAATTATAATGTAATTATGGATCATTAATTAAGATAATTACTGATGTAATTAAGAATTAATTTGGTTCAGAAAAAAACTAACTAAGGGTTAGTTAATTAATGAGTGTGATAAATTATAGGATAATTAATCAATGGAAGTAGGATGATTAATTTATGTAATTAATTAAGAGTTAATTACTTATTGTAATAATTAGTCAAGGGGATTAATTAAGAAGGATAAGTAAAGGATGATTGATTTTATAATTAATCATTATTAAGTAAAGGTAATCTAGGTGATTAAGATTTGTAATTAATTTAATTTGAGATAAATTAAATTAATTTTTGGAAGTGATCAATCTTGCCTATGAATGATTAAATGATGTTAAAAGCCTTGAATTAGTTGATACCTCTTATCTGAAATGCTTTGTGATACGATATGCTTGTTTTGAACAATGATTTTGTGGTTATCTGTAGATGATGAATTGCTGTGTAAAAGTGAGATCTTGTGATTAAGGGTTGAATTGTGTTTCACTTGAATAACGTGGGTTAAGATGGCATTGAATTCAAAGAGATCGGAATCGAGTGTTAGTAAATACCCGAATCCACTTCGACTTGTGATTTCATAATCCTGAACAGATTTGATATGAGGAATCTATAGGCTAGAATAGAATGATTTAAGTGAATTGGACCAATCAATCTAAGTTTGGTGCTTGAAAATTAAGTTGAGATATAAGTAATGTTTATAACAGCTTGTGAAGTTTTAAATTGATAAGTTACCCGGGTTTATTTAAGTTGTATGCTTTTGTATTCTATGCTAGATGGATTTACTCACGCTGGTTTCCAGCCTGACCCGGGTGTTACTTGGATGTAATGCTCGGGTCAGACCGAGTATTACAGATTTTCAGGAAGGGACGTTCTGGAGCTCAGGAGGCGGGCTGGATGGCTGGAACATATGGAGTGTTTACCGCTGTGTTATATTATTGTATATATCTGAGACATGTTAAATTGTATCTGTCCAATGTTGTATAAAATCGTTGTAACTCTGATATGTCGATGTAAATTGATAGATAAAGTTTTCTTTGGTATAACTATTATTATTGATATTATATTTTATCAGCTGTGAATGTGAGATTGTGTGTTTCTTTTCTGTTCTTCTTCTATCTCTTTCTTCTTTTCTCTATCTATCTGAAATTTTCGGGATCGAAAATTTCGGGTCGTTACATCTTACCTCTAATGTTTTTAAAGTATTGCTTGTCCTGCTGTAGAAACATCATTTGAAAGTATGTTGCGACATAGTTTACGTATATACATTTTCTAGCCAAACCCAACATCCAAAAATTGTCCAAGGTGTATATGCAATGTATACCATCAAGCATGCACCCTTCCTATCCTAAAAGTTGGAAGTGTTGTTCTGAATTTCAATTCCAACAGCTAAATAAAGAAACATGCTAGAAGTTTTACCTTTATCATGCACAACCTATGTAAGCAAAACTTAAAAAGTTATGATAAAACACAACAGTAATGGCCTATAGCCTCTTCGGTCTACGAACGTAAAATAGAACTATAGTTCAAGCCAATATACATTAATTTATACTAATAAATCATAACTGTGTTTCATTATAACCTTAAGTGGCATACGCATATCCTTCAAAGTGTTATAGTTAATTATAGTAGCTCAAGTGGAAATAGCAATGTCATTTTCATTAAAAAAAAGATCGAGTTCTATGTACAAAGTATGTGAATAAACAAAAGTGCTTCTAATAAGTCATCAAAAATAAAGTGAAATTTATTTATCCGATTGCCGGTTAATACCATGGCTATGGAGCATGTAAGAAAAAAGGGAAAAAATTATAGTTGTCTCGATTCTAGTAAAAGATGGAATGAGATGATTTTAGTTCCATTGATTAGATTGAAACATTTGTATTTCAACACCATCATCCATATAAGTACATGCCTCATCTAGCTGTTTAGTGATATTAAACTTTCCAAACATAAATAATGTAAACATTATAGTTTAACTCATGATTAAACTGGTATATGTACTAAATTTTAATTTATGTATGCTTGATATTTGGAAAAACATGTTGCATACCTTCCAAGAACCTAGTCTGCAAAATTCACCTACAGGTGAACCAATATACTTCTTCCTCTTGCTAAATACATTCAAAGCTTGTATTTTTTTTAAATATGTCCTTAACTTTTTCAGCTATATTTCAAATCATGAACTTTGTTACAGTGTTAGGACTCCACAAATAGCAATCGGTGGTTTCAAGTATCATCCCCATTAAAGCAACATTGATACCCCTAAATTGATTATTGGAGCATCCTCATCTCAAAAAAAATTCTTCAATCCACAACTTTTAGGCATCCTAACATCCGATATCAAGCAACTACACTACATCTAGCAGAGAACATTACAAATACTATAGATAGCATCTGGAATGTCAACGGTCATTATCCTTAATTCCTCACTAATTTTAAAATTAAACATTGAACTTTTAACAAGAAAAATTTAATGACACTTGGCTATTACCGAGACAGTATATGATTTATGTAATATATTCCATAATAAGCAAAGCTCAATCCATCAAAACCATTTCGTTTTCTCAAAATCTATACTTTATGCTTTTATAGACTGGCTGTAGTGGCAAGTATAATACATATGCTTGCAACCACATGATTAATTTACACGTTAAGTTTGGCTTTTTTAAAGGCAACTTCAGTGAATTCATCGATAAATGGTAATAATAAAAATTGAAGGATGTTGAATTAACAATTTAAATGTTATACCATGTGAATTGACACACATGGTATAATTTGGAACTATTGAAGAACAATAGAGTCAAATATTGTAAAATAAAAGATCGAAAAGCAATGCCTTCGTCAATTTAAATTTATAATTTGTGAATTAATTTATAAAATCTAGTTTGGGATTATGGAAAATAAATGAAGTAAATCGATTTATATACAACAACATACTAATATGAGAATCCAAACAAGCAATTACCATTATCAATCGATAGATTCATACTCTCATCATTTACAAAAAATGCAATAATTAGATCAAAAGCTCACATGTTAGAACAACTTCGGCAAAGCACCATCAACGAATGAGACAAGTTCATCAGCACTACTGCACATCATTATCGAACGTCTCCTGCCAATAACAATTCAAACAACAAGCCGTCGACATCTCACAGGAAGAATCAAGCAAACAAATAACTCAAATTTTAGACCAGGTAAAGGGGACGGTTGCATCTCTCAAGGGAAGACGGTGAGCAACAGATTCAGAACAACATGGATCTGAACACTATAATAAGGAAATTGCATCAGGCCGCAGCATCGGTGTTTGACTCCAACTTTGGATCCATGCGAGGCTGCATCAGAAAATAACTTAAGCGAAGATGCGGGATTGGTGCATAAGATTGTGGGAAATTAATTCGAATAATTTGATGAATGTTAGGGCAGGATAAGGAGTTTTGGCGAAGTCTTAACTTCGTACAATTGGTCAAATCCATGGATGCCTGGCAAATTTCATGTTGACTTGAAAATTGACCATAAAATTGCAAAATTAATAAATCATGATGAATTGCAAAAAAAATTATTGACCTGAAAATTCAGTAGATCTGCATGGTGGAAAATAAACAACAAAATGATTCCATTTAACAAGGAGAAGGAGGCTGATGATTACTTCAGGGGGTCGGACGATTGCTTAGAGGGAAGTTTGATTGAGCGAAGAAATGAGTTCAACACGAAGGAGGAGGATGAACGATTACTTTTTAGGAGGTTAGCATCGACGAGAATCATTTCGTTACCATTTTGCCTTTGGAAACATGAAGAAGAAGAGATAATAGTAAAAAGATTTGGCCATAAAAATGAAAGGAAAGCCCGCAATGTAATTTCATTAGAGTCCACCTTATAATTTTACTTGATACATGGCACAACATTTGGACGTGATTTTCTTTTTGTATAAATTACTTTGACTGCATTTGTGATTAGAACGCTAAGAATTATTGCCATCAAAACCAAATTTTGTTGTAGTGATACAATTAGACAACATAAGCTATATATAAATTTGTTATAATAATACCAAGCTAAGCAACATAAACATGATGGTCAACATACATTGTAATAATAATTATTGAAAATGAAATGTTACCTAATTAGCAGTCTATAATTAGCTCCTTGAAAGATGAGCCTACTCCTCGGATCTAATCGGACCACCTCCAATAAATTATAGTAGACCAGATGTAATACCACTCTTTTTTTTATTGATTTTGGTTAAATATATTTGGAATTTAATGGCTTTGGGCTTTTTTAATTTTCCGCTGGGATAGAGGGTTGGAAGAGGGCATAAATGCATGAAAGAGGGGAGTTTAAATATGTATTGAGATAAAGAAAAAAGTGGAGATCTAATGTCCTTTGTTTAATCTTCCTTTTTTACCGATTCAATATCACATTTTGAGCATTTAAATATCCCACCCACCTCTCTATTGCTGGCCAAAATATGAGCCTAACGGACCCAATTTTTTTCCAAACCCATTCAATATTCAGTTAATCTAAATCAAATTTAAATATTTATTGATATCATATATCGATACATACGCATGTAACTTTTATATATGCTAACATCTGGGCATTACAACATTAGGTACCATGCAAGCCCATGTGAATTACAACCTGAAGCTATTAGCCTTCAAAGACACTTTCAAGCCCTCAAATATTTTCACTTGAACTAGCTCATCTAAAGCTGCTCTTAAGCCTCAAAGAATGAATTTTTAGTTATTAACCTTGTGATACCTTAATGAACTAAGATTATGCTGATAGGTTTACATTTTTTTTTGCTAGTAATTTGATCATCCATGTGACGATCCCTTGCCTTTTCATTTGTACAATTTATATTCTCATGTAAAAGTAGTAATTATTACTAATGATTGTTCTCCTCTTTCCGAGGACCACTCTGATAGAGTTAGGAGTATGCCCTATGGGTAATTATGTAGCTTATTACATATATCTAATTCGATAACCAATTTTATTTAAAATAAAAGGTATTTTCTTTTAATTATATACTTGATATGATGTGTTATATTAATTAAATAATTTAATTAAAAGTACATTTAGTAGAAAATCCATAAATTCTATGCCTTGTGACGGTAGTTACAAAGTATCGTAACCGTGAGTAATTTTACACAATAAGAATATATATACCATTTTAGATATTCCTAACCAAGATCTATCAAGACTGTATATCGATACATCCATTGAGATTAGACTAGGCTACACTCTCCAAATGTTGGGAAGCGTATTACTTATGGCTACTAGGGGAACCAAGACCAATATTTATTGGACAATTATGGAGTGACTCACTCAATAGTTTTTGTTGGTTAATGTAATTAAAGTCAAACATAAAATATCGATTTGACTAATTTACATAGTTCTCTCGACTTGAGAATATAGTTAATCTTTAATATGAAAGATCCACTATGATTATAGCCAAATCTTGGTACGACATCCATCGAATGACTACGGTTGGGTCGAGTGGAGGTATTGGAAGTGAACCACTATTCAAGAGAGGAATCGTCTCCGCGGTTATATGAGGTTAGTATCACAGTCAACTGAATTCAACCCAAAGTCAAAGTCTCTGACCAGATCATTTCGGTTAATAATAATTGCTATTATTAAACCAAGGACTTTGTGTTTCGATTTTAGAGTTGAATGTGGACGATGTTGGAATTTTGACCATTACCAAATTCTATAGATCAAAGTGATAAAGTTTTAACAAATATAATTGGTGTAAATAATAGTCAAACTGGGTAACGCTTAATAAAGTAAAATTGGATTTTACTGAAATCAAGTAAGTGAAAAAAAAATTCCAAAATGCCAGCACCATTTGCTAACATTAATATTTGAATAGTTCAATATTAATCGCTGACCAAATTTACACCTAACGAGTCAAAAAACCGAAATGATGAATTCTCCTTTGGCCAAAATGATATAATTAATTTATTATTGTTATAAATTAGTTAAATTAAATAATATTTATGAAATATTAGTCATTAATTTTGATTTTAATTTTATGAACAAAATTATTAAATATATTTATAATACTTATTAATATATCAATTGATATACGATATCGATACGTGTAAAATCGGATTTAATTGCAAAATATTTTGTTCGGGCTTTAAATGGGTTTAAATCTCATGAAGGGGGCTTGTTGATTTGGTTCAAATGAGGATGAAAGGTGCGGCCATATGATGGCGAAAGAGGCTTTGATTTGGATGGTTATGATGGAAGGAGAAAGGGTATAGATCTTGATCCTAACTTTTCTTCTGCTCTTCCTTTATATAAAGATCTCCACCCTCACCTTTTTGAGGACTTTTGAAGCCTCCATATTGTCTCATTTCTGGCCGACTTCTCCTCTCCATCTCTCTTTTCTATTAAGTTCATATCAAATCAGATTCAGTGCATATTGATAGGCGACGATCAACAATTCAAGTACTAGCACTCTTTTGGATTGGAAATCATTTCAAGGAGCTTACATCATTGTTTCAAGGTATTCTTAAGGGCTTTGGCTACAAGGTAAATTTCTAATATGATTACAAATATTCAACTACATTTAAAAAAGTTCATTATACACACACACACACACACACACACGTATGTATGTATGTATGTATTTGTGTGTGTGTAATATTGTTAGTTAGGTAACGATTAAACATGTAAATATATTGTCACGATATTGATTGGTAATATGTATATGTATGTATGTGTTTTTCTTAATTCTTTTTATGATAATGCATCTTTGTGCATCATGGCTCGGAGTTTCAAAAAACAATTTTTTATAATTAAATAATATAATATATAATATAAATAGTTTAAATTTTAAATATTACATTATACAAATGTATAATATTAAAATATAAATTTATATATAATGTTTAATAAGTATAATATTTTCGGCAGGAAGAAAATATTATTTTATATATTATTTTAAATAATATTTAAATCAAATAATCATATAAATAATTATATAAATTCATATATGTATTAAAAATATTTTTTTATATTTTATCGAATTATATTAATACATATTATACTCTCGGTTGAAATTAAAAAAATATTTTCTATATTTTCAAATATTTAAATATAAAGCAAAAAATAGAAAATAGATTTTGAATTATTTTAAATTATAAAATTATAAATTTTCAAATTATAAATTTTATCTAAAATTTTGTTGCAAATTTAAAATCCAAATTTGATTTAATAATTTTTTATTAGTTTTAATAATTTAGTACGTTTAATATATTATTGTTGACCATAAAATGTAAATGAAGATAAAGAAGGCACTTCAAAGACCTTCCGCACAGGTAAAGAGTATCGGAAGTAGTCACTCTTCGAAGACACTGAAAAGTTTGCATAACACCCGAGGAAGAAAGAGCACATAGTAACTTCAGAGAAAAGACTTTCGTAAGTATAGAAAGGAAAATAGTTATAGGGTCGCTTGACGTAATGCAAAGACGAAAGGAAAGATGAGCACCCCAAGCCTTTTAAAATAAAAGGAAGGAGTTCGAGAAGCAGGCCTGCCGCAAATCTAAACCCTTGCAAGTGAAGGGATTTATTGTTTCTCATTCAAACAAATATCTTCCTATAGGAGTAGGAAAGATAGGGCCGGAATAAGCAGCTCAATTAACAACCTTTTCGAAAGCATAATAAACCTTTCGAACCAGTTAACGTATGTATCTAGTATCTTTCGACAGTATCGAAAGGTTTAAACAAAGGTAGCATCCATGATTCAATAAAAGACTACCTTCCAACAGCATTCGGGAAAAATGCAGTTCTCGGCATTAATTACATGGGGAAGCAACCATTCGACAAAATTGAAAGATTCATAATGTCTCATAAGGAACCAACCTTACGGGAAAATGAAGAACATATAAATGCATTAGGAAACACAAGGCCTTCTATGACGTTCAACGGCCCATGATGGTGTGTGAAGAACAAACCTTCCATTAAAGCCGAGGGGTTCGCAACCGTATCGAAGACGGAAGCTTCCGTCCTGATGAGAGCATAGAGCCGAAAGGGGTGGCGCCTACATCTATAAATAAGACCCAAAGGGTCCAGTCTTAGGATCCGATCTTCTTCTCATTTCATCTACTCAACAATCTCTTTTGCTTCCGCTCAACATGTTATAACCCTAATTTTGAAATCAAATTAGGGGCTATCATTTTAAATTTTGTATCAGTTCCATTATGGAGAAATAAAGAGAATTATGGCTTGCGATCAACTTGGAATTTGGGGATAAGCATGATCAGGCGTTAATTTTACATTAACGGTTGATCTCAGATGATTTATTTCTTATATTCTTTGTTTATTTCGAGAATATGTTGTGAAATTATCAACAGACAACCTCATAAGTTTCTCTCCTCAGTTTAAATACCAATCGAAAGAACGGGGAACGAAACTTGTGGGACAGTCTTGAATATAGGTTTCATGGCATATTGACCCAGCTCTTGCTATTGCTTTAAAATGTCTGAATCATGCATTCTTTTCGAAAGGTTTTCATAAGTGGAGTGCCAACCTAAGCGATCGAAAGGATCAAAAGAAGGACAGATAATGCAGTCTCATTATCTAATGTCCCCAAATGGTTTCTTAACCTTCCGAAGGGTTTAATGGTTTATTAAACCTCCCGATCCATCAGAAGGTTTAATGTAACCATTAAGATATGTGGATTTCTTTTGGTTTCCTAAGGAAATATAATGAAATGAAAAGGATGAAGGTCATTTGATCTAAATGAGCAGACCGAAGGGATTAAATGGCTTCCTAAACCTTTCGATCCATCGAAAGGTTTAATAAAACTATCGATCTGGTCATGTCGTGAGGTTCAGAGTGTATTGAAATCCTTCAATGGGGGCTAAGTGACTTCTTGAACTTCTAATAAACCTTTCAAATTAATGAAAGGTTTTGCAATACTATGGATCCCGTCCGTTTGAAATGCTTATACCATACATAAACCTTTCGGTAAGGCTGAAAGTAAGATGATTCTTTCCCCAACTCTACATAGAAGATAAATACTTGCTTAAAACCTCCCAGTATCGATCCCCTCCAGTTACGATTAGAATTGTGATCACAAAACCTTCTAACTTAGTCATTTCACTCAAATAATGAAAAATCTGCTCAATTGAAAGGTTGAATTCATATGAAACAGTCCTACGAAATGCATCGGGGATGTTGACAAGAAATCTTGTTAACATTTTTGGCACTAGAAGGAGGGCTTGAACCTCTGACCTTGTGTTTAATATAACTAATTATGGAATTTGATTTGCCGAAGGAAAATGAAATCAAGAAAACCTCATACCGTTAGAAGAAGGAATGATCAGGCTACTTATTTGAAGGAAAACATATCACCCTCTTTCCATCTTGGAAACAGAGAGCAGGGGAAACCTTCCGCTCAACTCAATCGACTCCACCTCTAGTTCAGGTTCAAGTATCCCCATAACTGGCTCCAACTTAGGATCTTCAATCAAAAAAACATGTGGCTAAAATCGCATATCTAGAATGCCAGATGATTGAAATGAAAGATTTTTTGAACAAAGTGTTGTCTCACCGATCGTTAATGAAAGCTACCACTGCAGGAGAAGAAGTTGAGTCTCCAAGAAGGAATCTGAAAACCAATACAGGTGCTGTCAAAAGGAAAGCTCACATTTCTCTATCAAAACAGATGGAGGGTCTTCCATCGAAGGCAAATTATCAGGGAAGAATTCATGCGGAAGACAAATATTGTTCCTTGTAACATCCCGTATCTGGAGCGCTATGGATGCTGCAGCCATCCACGGTATTAACTTCCAGTGACGAAATACGGCAAGGTTAGTGGTACCATAAAATCAGAAGCACTTGAATATGAAAAAAATCATAGATTTTCAAAAAAATAGTTTCGATGATTATATTTCAAATAAATCATATCCAATTTACAAAAATCCCAAACGTAATCCCAGGCATTGATCAATTATAATTTACGACAATACGCCAAGAGCGACATATGAAGATGCCCCATTGGATGATCAAAGCAATATAGACATAATTGTCTTAATACACAGCGGAAACAATTTAAAAACAGAATCCCTAAATTAGCTATGCGTCAGCCACCTATTCGTCTTCGGATGCTTTATTCGCCAAAATCTGCTAAAACTTGAAAACCTAAACCCTCAACCTACTCAAATCAAATGCACCCGAGAGTTTAAGGGAAAACCAAAAATTTGAGTCAGACATAAATCCTGGTATGAATAACTTCTGTTACATCTCAGTTTACTGATAAATAATAAGACCACACCACTTAGCGGAGTAGGTTTCCCCTCACTAATATCTCTTTCCAAGACATATATTTTGCAAATCTTTTTCTGCAACCAAACTGTTAGTCTTGGGATGATGGTTTTGATGAAAACAACCTTAGGACTTGTTATAAAATATAAATACTAACATTATAGTTTAGATATTATGTATATGTAGGATATAAACATGCAGGTACAAAGAATGAAGACTGTACAATATAGAGATTCAAGACTGAAGACATCAAGATTGAAGACTCATGAGTATCAAGAGTTCAAGATTTCAGTAGTACAAGATAAGTATTGAGTCAAGAATTATGTTAAAACTTCTTGAAAGCACTTACATCTTTATTCGAAATTTATTTATGGAATGGAATCCACTGCAAGCCTGTTAAAGGGATGGAACCCTAGTGGGTGGAACCCATGATAATATCTAGTGGAACATATAGTGGTCCTATTTTGATATCCACTAATTTTATAAAAATTCTTTTTAAAAATATATCTCTTGTTTTTTTTAAAAATGTTTTCAAAAAGACTTCTCTCTTGGTTTTAAATATTTTAGCCTCAAAACTATTTTTATCATTTTTAATATTTTGATTTCAAAATTGTCCTTGTTTTTAGCCATCTCTTGTTTTAAATATTTAGCTTTAAAATATTTATATACTCAGATTTTAAATCACTTTATAGATTAAGATTATATATATTAAAAATTACTTTCTAAACTCTTTTATATGTTTAAACTATATTCAAATACTTTACAAAGTTCAGAAATTGTTTTGAAAAATTATAGAGATCAATTTTAATATGAAAATCAAAACATCAATTTTTCCTTGAACATGTCGACATCCCTTAACCCCGCATGTCGACATGGTGTTTGTTATTTTCAAATTTCAATTTTCAAAAGAAGTGTCTACTCATTGTATTCTTTCACGAATAGATATGGTTGTTGGTCTACTATAAATACCAATAAGTTCTAAGTGAATTTTTTACCAGATTTTGTTTATTTTCTCTCCTCTTCATCTTCCATATTTATTCTAAGAATCCTAAACTATACTCTGCCAAAAAACCAAGTGAATCAAACTTGATTATCTCTTGTCTGATTCTCCGCTCTGTCCATAAGATTTCAGTGTTATTCAGAGTTATAGAATCTTTTGTAAATCAAACTGTTAAGTAAAAGGTGCGGTTGAGCCTTGAAATCAATTGGGTGTGATTGTAGCCCTAAAAATCAATTGGGTGATCTTATAGCCTGGTTAAATCAAGAGAGTTTTCCCTGGACTCGAATATAGGAGGGTGTACCTCGTAGCCTTGAAACCGAGGGTGTAATCTGGGAGATTATTTTGATAAGAAATTCATACGATTGTACGAAACTAGATGTAGGGTAACTTCGAACTAGTAAAAAATCCTGGTGTGTTCTTTCCTTTACTGCTTTTATTTAGTATTTGCATTTGTTTCTGATTCTGTGATATCTGTGTCAGTGAATTGCATTTGTTGGTGATTAAATTACATAAGTTTCAAAAAGATTTAGAAAATCCACAAAACACTATTCACCCCCTCTAGTCTTATTTCAGCCTTAAGATCTGTAATTCGCATTTCTCACATTTGGTATCAGAGCATTGGTTTTCAAAGTTTTCATAATCTAAATTTTGAAAAAGTTTTTAAAATGGCTATTTTTGTGGATTTTGTTAACACTAATTTAAAACTGTTCAAATCATCATTGTCTTATAAGTCTGCATATAGTTATTATAGAAAATAAAGTTATCTACCGAGTTTTTATTCTATGCAAAAAGAAAGATGTTATATGGCCTTTGAAGAATCAACACTCAATGGACAAATTGTGCAAATCAAGTAGAATAAGTGGATACTTGATAGTGGATGTTCAAGACACATGACTGGTAATCCAGATATGTTGAATCATATTATCTGTAAGGATGGAGGATTGGTTAATTTTGAAGACAACTTAAAAGGATATGTGATTGGCATCGACAATATCGGTAACTATAAAACTCCTGCTATTTCTAATTTTTTATTAATTAAGAATCTGAAACACAATCTACTTAGCATTGTCAACTTTACGATAAAGGATACAAAATTAAATTTGAAAAAGATAAGTGTCACATCGAAGATAATAATTCAAATATGATATTTGAAGGGATTAGGAAGAAAAATATTTATACTCTTAGTATGAAAATCTCAATTAATAATCTATGTCTTTTGGTCAATGCAAGTGACCCTTGGATTTGACATAAAATATTTGGGCATTTAAATTTTAAACTCTTGTCTTGACTTTCTAAACTTGATCCAGTAAGAGGTCTCCCTAGAATGAATTTTAAAATAGATAGTATATGTGATGCTTGTTAATTAGAAAACTTAGGAAGAGTTCTTTCAAATTAAAAGATATGATTTCAACTTCAAAACCTCTTGAGTTACTTCATCTAGATTTTTTTGTTCCATCTTAAATTCAATCAATAAATCATAATAAATATGTTTGTTGTAATTGTAGATGATTATTATAGGTTTACATGGACAATATTCATGAAACATAAAAGTGATACTTTTGATTCATTTAAATTTTTTACAAAAAGACTTCTAAATCAACTTTCTTTAAAAATTATAACTATTCGTAGAGATCATGGTGGGGAATTTGAAAATGAAAATTTTGAGAGATTCTGCAATAAAAAGGGAATAACTCATAATTTCTCTTTTCCAAGAACTCCATAACAAAATAGAGTGGTAGAACGTAAAAATAGGATGATTCAAGAGTGTGCTAGAACAATGCTTTTAGACAGTAATTTGCCAAAACATTTTTGGGCTGAAGCAGTCGCTACAGCTTGCTACATTTTGAATAGAATATTAATCAGACCGTTAACTGATAAAACACCTTATGAACTTCTTTACAATAAGAAACCAAAGGTATCCTATTTTAGAATCTTTGAAAGTAAATGTTTTATTAAATACAAAAGACAATTTGGATAAATTTGATCCTAAATCCGACAAAGGAACCTTTATTGGATATTCTAATAGAAGCAAAGCATACAGAGTTTTCAATTTAAGAACTAATACCATTGAAGAAACAATGCATGTTTCGTTTGATGAAAAATTCAAAAATGTTGAACAAATTAATGATGAAGAAGATTTTTCTACCGTAAATAATGAATCAATTGAAACAAATAATAAACTTATTCATCCAAATAAAAAGGTTAAGCTTTTAAAAGATCATCCTTTAGAAAATATACTATGAGATATTGAATCTATTGTTAGAACTAGAAATCAACTAAATAACATGAGTAATGTAGTTTTTATATCATCTATTGAACCTAAAAATCCAAAGGAAGCATCGTCTGATGATTCATAGATTCTAGCTATGCAAGAAGAACTGAATCAATTCATTAGAAATGATGTTTGGTAACTTGTTCCTAGACACAAGGATAAAACTATAGTAGGAACAAAATGGGTTTATAAAAATAAAATGAATAAACTAGGTGAGGCCGTTAGAAATAAAGCTCAATTAGTCATACAAGGTTATTGTCAAGAAGAAGGAATAGATTTTGATGAAACCTTTGCACCCGTAGCAAGATTAGAAGCCATTAGAATTCCACTTACTTTCGCGAACTATAATAATTTCAAATTATTTCAAATGGATGTTAAAAGTACTTTTCTAAATGGATTTGTTAAAGAGAAAGTTTATGTTGAACAACCTCCACTCTTTGAAGATGAAAATTTTCCAAACCATGTTTTCAAACTAAAGAAAGCTCTATATGTCTGAAACAAGCTCCTAGAGCATGCTATGACAGAGTAACATCTTTTTTCATTACAATCAAATTTTGAAATCAGTAAAGTAGATAATGCTCTTTTCATTAAAAGAAATAAAAATGATATCTAGCTAGTACAAGTTTATGTAGATGATATTATATTTGGTTCAAATAATCATGAAATGAATAAAGAATTTTCTAAAATAATGACAAAAGAGTTTGAGATGAGTCATATGGGTGAACTTACTTTCTTCTTAGGTTTAGGTTTACAAATAAAACAATTAGTAATAGTATTTTTATTAGTCAAGAAAAATATGCTAGGGACCTAGTTAGTAAATTTGGTATGACTACTGCGAGTGGAAAACCCACCCTCATAGCAACCAATGAAGCTTAAATAAAGAAGATCTTTCAGAAGATGTAAATCAAAAACTATGTAGGGGAATGATTGGATCATTACTCCATATCACTGCAAGTAGACCTGATATCATGCATAGTGTTTGTCTCTGTGCAAGATACCAATCTCAACCCAAAGAGACTCACATAAAAGTTGTGAAATGTATCATAACATATGTTAAACATACTTTTGACTATAGTTTGTTTTACCCTAAAAATGATTCATTTGATTTAATCTCTTATTGTGATGCTGATTATGCTAGTTGCAAATATGAATGAAAAAGTACAAGTGGAACTTGTCACTTTTTGGGGCATTTTCTGGTTTCATGGTTTAGTAAAAAGCAAAACACTGTTTCTTTATCAACAACTAAAGCAGAATATATCTCTGCTGCTTTGGCTTTCTCTCAAGTCATTTATATGCAACAAACCCTAAAAGATTTTGGATTAACAATTTCAAAATCACCAATTTATTGCGATAATACAAGTGCAATAAATTTATCTGAAAATCATACTCATCATGCTAAGGATAAACATATTGATATCAGACATCATTTTCTCAGAGATAATATAAGTAAAAAGATTATTTCTCTTGAAGTTATCAACTCCAAGAGCCAAATCGCTGATATTTTAACCAAACCCTTAAATCAACCTATATTTAATAAGTTAAGAAGAGAACTAGGCATGTGTTCAATAACTGAGATATAGAATATAGATATAGTAACATATATTTTTAATAAACAGTGATATACAAGAAAACCAAATTTTTCATAGGGATGTCGACATACCCAACCACCCATGTCGACATACAACGGTAAAATTTGAAAATTTGATTTTCCCTCTAAAATCAGTTTGGCGATTATATAAGCCTATCTATTTTGAATTTTTCTGTCTTCTCACTTCTCTTTCTCTGTAATAAACTTCTGAAAATTAAAATAATTGGCCTCCTCCACTAAATCAAACCAAAATAACACCATTTTTTCCTTCTTCTCATTCTGGTTCATTCCAACGCACTACACTGGCACGCGTGATAAAGACTAAAGAATCTATGAAGGATGCCATGCAAATATTGACTGAACTTCAAGTTGTACAAATAAGGATGGAAAAAGAACGAGAAAAGCAAGGCAAAATTCTTCAAAATTTGCAAAAATTCCTAATGGATAATCATGCAAATCCTATTCTGATTAAAAAAGATTCTCCCAACATTCAAGTGCGTAACCCCTTAGAGCACAGCGAAGAGGAAGATGAAGAAAAGGAAGAGGAAGAAGAGGAAGAAGCACCTATGGAAGAAGACGACAACATGGTCTGCGTAGGAGAAGTTTGTTTTGACAAAGATGGGAATTTGGTTGAACAACGTGGAAAATTTTGTTTTCATTATCCAAATTGTTCAATTTACAAATCTCCAATTGTCAAAAACTCTCGGTAGTAGTGTTATTCTATAATCTATGTACTTGAATATATTTGTGTGTTTATGTTTCATATATATAATATCGTATATAATAAAAAAATTGTTTCGCTTATTATACTTCCTTATTAGTATTTAGTTTGGATACTTATTAGATTAAGGGGGAGCTATATATAAGTTTAGAATTAGTTTTTTTTATGACAAAGGGGGAGAAATATAAAATAGAGTAGTTAGAATAGTTAGGCTTAGATTAAGGGGGAGTTATTAGTTTTAGGGAGAGTTATAGTAAAGGTGAAGTATATTTTATAAACATAGGTTGTCGTCATTAAAAGGGGGAGAATGTTAGTCCTTGAGATGATGGTTTTAATGACAACAACCTTAAGACTTGTTATAAAATATAAATACTAACATTGTAGTTTAGATATATATGTATATGCATGATATAAACATGCAGGTACCAAGAATGAAGACTATACAGTATAGAGATTCAAGACTGAAGATATCAAAACTGAAGACTCATGAGAATCAAGATATCAAGAGTTCAAGATTTCAATAGTACAAGATAAGTATTGAGTCTAGAATTATGTTAAAACTTCTTGAAAGCACTTAAATCTTTATTCGAAATTTATTCGTGGAATGGAATCCACTTCAATCCTATTAAAGGGATGGAACCCTAGTAGGATGGAACCTACGATAATATCTAGTGGAACATATAATGGTCCTATTTTGATATCCACTAATTTTATAAAAATGCTTTTTAAAAATATATCTCTTGCTTTTAAAAAAATGTTTTCAAAAAGACATATCTCTTGGTTTTAAATATTTAACCTCAAAACTATTTTTATCATTTTTAATATTTTGATTTCAAAATTGTCCTTGTTTTTAAACCATCTCTTGTTTTAAATATTTAGCTTTAAAATATTTATATACTCGGATTTTAAATCACTTTATAGATTAAGATTATATACATTAAAAATTACTTTCTAAACTCTTTTATATGTTTAAACTATATTCAAATATATTTACAAAGTTTAGAATTGTTTTGACAAATTATAGAAACCAATTTTAATAATAAAATCAAAACATCAATTTTTCCTTGAGCATGTCGACATCCCTCAACCCCCCATGTCAATATGGTGTCCGTTATTTTCAAATTTCAACTTTCAAAAGAAGTACCTACTCGTCGTGTCCTTTCATGAATAGATATGGATGTTGCTCTACTATAAATACTAGTAAGTTCTAAACTAATTTTTTACCTGATTTAATTTATTTTCTCTCCTCTTCATCTTCCACATTTATTCTAAAGAATCCTAAACTATACTTTGCCAAAATACCAAGTGAATCAAACTTGATTATCTCTTGTTGATTCTCTGCCACTCTCTCCATAAGATCTCAGTGCTATTCAGAGTTATAGAATCTTTTGTAAATCAAACTGTTAAGTAAAAGGTGCGGTTGAGCCTTGAAATCAATTGGGTATGACTGTAGCCCCATAATCAATTAGGTGATCATGTAGCCTGGTTAAATAAGGAGAGAGTTTGCACTGGACTCGAATATAGAAGGGTGTCCTCATAGCCTTGAAACCGAGGGTGTAATCTGGGAGATTATTTTGATAAGAAATCCGTACGATTGTACGGGACTGAATGTAGGGTAACTCCGAACCAGTATAAAATCCTGGTGTGTTCTTTCCTTTACTTCTTTTATTTAGTATTTGCATCTGTGTCTGATTCTGTGATTATATCCGTGTCTATTAATTTCATTTGTCGGTGATTAAATTACATAAGTTTCAAAAAGAATTAGAAAATCCACAAAACGCTATTCACCTCCCTCTAGTGTTATTCCAACCTTAATATTTGTAATCTGCATTTCTTACACAAACTAGTTAATCAACTAATTATAATAATAATATAGCAATATCCATTATGCTAAGACAGGAAATAAAATAGACTATTTGTCTAAAATTGGAGCTGTCTGCTCTATACTGGTGTTGGTACCAAAATTAGACACAACACTCTTCGGATGAGTTTGAAGAGATAGAATGAAGAAATAAATGTAGAATGAGGTAGATCTAACAAATTCACCAAACAGTAGATAAGAAAATTGCAGAAACACACAAATTTAGAGTGGTTCAGTGTATTGCCTACATCCATTATGAAATGACTTATGTTTATTGAACTTTATTCGTGGATTACAAGAGTACAACTGTTGTATAGAAGTGATTTCGGCAGAATGTCAGCATAGAGCAGCCAAAAGTACCTTTTCTGTAGGTCTAGGGTCGCTATTTATATGTGTAGGCTGCAAATATCTGGCTCAAAACTCGAAAGACCCTTTCTCTCACATGGATGGGCCTCTCATGTGGATGGGCCCACGTGATCGATCCTCGGACATTTGGACTTAATCCTTGATCAATACGTATGGAATTCGTTTCGATCAAGAAATGATCATTTTGGGCTGAGATGATTAGGCACAATCTTGAAGTAGTACGCAAGCTCCTGTAAAAATTTGGTGGCATTTGGCTTTGTAAATTTTGAGTTATGATCGATCTAAGTTTGGATTTTGCAAAAGGCTGCCGAGTTCGTATCGATCCCATTCGTACCGATGGATTTGTATCCATGCTGGCTCGTATCAATAAGGAGTGACGTGATGCTAGATTCCAGGATCGATCCACTTTTCATGTCGAATGACTCTTTCTTCCATTTGAATCGTGTTTTGTTTGTATCGCACCCAGGAAGTGCTCTTCCTATCAATTCCTGTAGTCACTTCGTATCGATGGTGGACGGCCAGTCTGTATCTATGCTCTGCACGCCACTTTGTATCGATAGTATAGAGATCACTTCGTATCGATTACAACAACTACTTCGTATCGATAGTCCTTGGCCTATTTCATATCGATAGAGGATGCTAACTTCGTATCGATCTGTAGATGATCGATACGAAACATTCTAAGTGGTTGATCGGTACAAATTGGACTAATGTGTCATTGCTGATGGGTATAAAGAAGGCTATCTTGGATGGATACGAACATGATGGATATGAATGAAGTTGACTCTCTTGATTTTGATCGATCCATATCTTGAGCATACGGACTCCGATTGACTTGAAATTTGGAATGTTAGCTTTCATAGTTTTCCTTGTCTTATCATATCGATTATAGCTCGATCTGGACTCGGAAAAAATTTACCAGTATCCATAGTAGACCTGCGTATAACCGATCTTCGGGACGTATTGTCTTTGGTATCCATTTAATTTCTTGGTGTCACGGTCTTGCCAAAAGGCGGGATAATATTTGCCCCATAAAGTACGTCTTGTGAGAATATGACGTGCTTTGAAAAGAAACTATCTTTATTCTGAAAAGTTCTGCCAGACTCATTGAATAATTGTTGTCTTCTCATCAAAAAATGTAACCTTTGACTGATTTCCGTTAATATAAATACTGAATTGTTGACTGCCAATGATTTTGTGCATCGTTGTACCTGAATGTCGAGTGTTAGCAAGTTGTTGTTTACTGTTGTAATTGTCACTAGGAGAGCATTCAATACCTATCAATTTTGAAAATTGAATGTTAGTTCATCATACATGAACATATCTTGACCTGACTTTCGTTAACATCTGTAGGTTCACGAGTCATTGTCAAGTTTTTTTATCGAGTCTGTTTTTTTATATATTTGGATCGGGTTTCGTATCGACCCTCTCCTGGACCGATTTAAGAAGTTGGGATATACATATCATATCGACGGCTATCGATATAAAATAGTTGGTTCTTCGGAATTTCTTTGTATCGACGGATACAAACTTCTATGGTCTTTAAAGTGATGGATACGAAATTTTCATTCTGCATTGATGGATATGAACAACAATGCTATGGATCTGAGAAGCTCAAAGAAGTCGTTGTTACATAATTCGTATCGATGGGTTGCCGATGGGTGCCCAAACTTTGCTTTGAACCAATTTTGGTCGATGGTTACGAACAATTGCGGCTTTCGGTGGTGGATGGATACGAAGTAGGGTTTTGCATCGTTGATGTGGGTAACCATTCCCATCAGTTATTAACACTGGAAGACGAAACTTTTCCTTCTGATTTCAAGTCCATATAAATACAGTTGGGACTTAGAAATTTTTTTCATCTGTCTTCGTTTTACTTTTGCTTTCATATTGATTGAAAAACTGAGAAATATAAATTGCCTTTGTTCCCAAATCACCACAACTTATTAATCCATCAAATCGATACTCTAATTTAGGTAATTAGTTGAATAATCTCATATTAAAACGATAAGATTCGAGATTTAATGCCAATTCGTCCATAATCACGGCCAATTCTAATGATGATGAGGTCAAATTTGGGTTGGAGCATGGTTGAGAGAGGATAAGTCGAAGTCTGAACTATTTGGAGAAGAAGGAAAGGATGATGGACATGGAAGGCGTATTCGTATCGATCGTGGATGAAGAAAAAGTTCGTATCGAATGAGGGGATTGCTTTGTATCGATGGCTGGTGGACATTCGCATCGATCGATTTATGATTGCATTCGTATCGATCTAGAGTGATCGATACAAAATCTTGGGTCTGGCGATCAACACGAATGTGTTACTATTGATCAATAAAAGTATATGATTTTGCATTGATACTAAGTGACCATTGGACGATTGATACGAAGTACCATTCCACGATCGATACTAACCTCTATTTTCGATGATCGATACGAATCGTTCTCCTCGCAATCGATACAAATGAAGCTTCCTATGATCGATCCAAGTTCTGACCTCAATGGATACGAAATTTTTTCCACACTCGAACATTTGACTCTGACGAGCTTCTGCCTCGTATAATTGGACTTAACCATTTCGCCACATATCTGACTGCCCTTCGAAGCTCGTCGATGGAACTGTAATTTGACAAGTTTTACAAACTCTAACTTAGACTGCTTTCCGAAGCCTAGATGGCACGGTCGTGATGGTCAGCGATGACGGTCACTTCGGTTGAATCTCGAAATCATGTCGTTTGAGCATTCCTTAAATTCTGTAGAACTTCTTTAGTATCATGTAGCACTGCAATGCATAACACATTCAAACACTACACACTGGGAGGAACACGAGTTTATTGTCGTCTAACGATGATTTTTACTGAGTTCAATAGCTATGGAACACGGAAGCTCACATTCACAGGATGTCCAAAGTCCAATTCTCCCCGTAATTGAAATGCCGGCTATCGCTGCCGACGTTGTTAGCCCTGCTCCAGAAAAGCTACCAGGAGCAGTCTTCATCGCACATCCACAAGATTCCACCCATTCTAATATTTCTGAAGTTATGTTGGACAGAATATGTTTAAGGCACGGGTTGTCGCTAGACGATGCCTTACTTCCGGGGTCAGAAGATAGAGCCCACAACCCCCCGGAAGGGTATATAGCCTACAACATATTTATGTGTGCAGCTGGGACGCTTCCTCTTTTCAACCAGTTTATCTGAGAAGTTTTACTTTTCTCGAGGATCGCTCCATCTTAGTTGCATTTGAATGGATACGCATTGCTCAACAGTTTGTTTGTCATCTTCATGGAGCACCTATTCCGTCCTTTGTAGGTTGAGGAAATCAGATACTTATACAATATAAAGGGTCGCGAGGACAACCCTTCCTTTACTTTTCTAGAAGCAGTTAGAAATCGCTAAGTCGTGACCGGGGCTTGGAGCAAGTTGAGCTACTTTAAGACCGAATGGCTCTACGTTCAATGTCCACCGGGGTTCGCCGGAAGGTGGCTAGCAAGACATAAGTGCCTTGGCCTCCTTGCTGACTAACTGGATAATAGTAGTTAATGTCGAGTCTAATATTTTCTTTCTTTTATAGCTTCAATTCCACGACCTGAAGGTGCTCAGCTTAAGGAGATTGTATGAGTCCTTCAAGAAATACCTGTCGAACATAGAGAAATCGACGAAGTCCTTATTGATGAGAATCTGGTGACCATGGGGCTAATTAACAAAGACCAAAGTATTGGACTTGCATGAGTTCTTAAGATGGTCTTGGCGAGGCAAGCTCAAAGAAGAGCTCCAGAGGTAATAATTACTAAACAGGGCAGTGGCAAGAATATAACCGTTGGAGATGAGCCCACAGCTGGGGCTTTGCATAGTCCTAGATCTTTAGAGCGAAAAAGAAGAGGCAAGTCTATCACTCGAAAATCTGTCAGGCGCAAAACTATCATAGTCTCTTTGCCTGTTACTAGTCATGAGATTCCTTCTTGGAAAATGGAGACTTCTTTTGCGGGACTGGCAAACATCCCCATTCTAGATGACTTGTCTTTGCACCAAGATACGGATTAGAGGGGCTTCAAAGCACCTTAGATGTAGGGCAGCCAACTCTGCCGATTACAGCTATTACAACCGGTTAGTTAGGGGATTTGCATATGCATACACACACTTCAGTGCACCACACAATTTCTAGTCATAAGAAATTCATTTTTGGAGATTACCAACTCTGCTTTTCTTTTCGTTTTGTAGATTCGATGTCAAGGCTGGAATCTATGCTTGATAGCCTTCATTCTACGTCCACTCATCTAGCTCATATTCTGAGTCTCGCAGGCGTGAAGTCGATAGAGATCGCGATCACGGCTATTCCAGTCAAGAGAGGGAGTGCTACGAGAGGGAAAAGGACAGAGAGAAAGGGAGCATAGGCATCTTTCCCGGTCAGGCTCTTCTCCACCTAGAGGTCCAACATAACCTTTTGGTTATGGTAAACAACCCCTGGAACCTTCACGTCAAGTACCACCTTCCCAAGCACCAAGGTCTGACCAACAGCGTCGGAGGACCGAAACTAAAACTCCCATCATCACTGAGCAAGCCATCACAGAGCCACTGGGGAACGAGCAATTAGAATCTCTGAGTTGAGAAAAGATTTTCCAAATATCTACTTTGACGGCTTCAACTTTACCCCGCAACTAAAGCGAATTCCCATCGAGGCATAATAGACGACGCGTGACTATATACATAATGTTTATGGCCAGTATCGGGAATGGATGAAGATTGCAGATAAAGTATAAGCGGTGGCCTTTGAGCGCGCGAAGACAATCGAGAAATTAGGAACTAATCTCGCTCAGAAGGACTGCATAATTTAGGTGCTTAATGATGAAAATGAGTCCATAAGAAATTCAGAAAAGGAGGCCAATAAAAGAGCCAATGAGGTAACCCGAAGAATGGAGGAGAAGAGGCAAACATACTTAGCCCTGGTTGAGGAAATGGGGCACCGGACCTCCACAGTTATGATCAAAAGAGATGGCACTTAAAAAGCTTGAGGAGCTTAAAGCCAAACTTGTCGAAGTCGTCAAAGAGAAAGATGATGTAAATAAAGCCGCTCACGAAGCATGCAAGCAGGCTGTGGCGCTAAGGGATGAGAGGGATGCGGCAACGCTGAAGGTTCAAGAAACCGAAGCCAGGGTTGAGGGTGAAGTGAGAACGGCAGAGGCCAGGTTGGAGGGTAACATTGAAGATTCCTCATTACATATAATCCCAACGTTCTGAAGCATCGAAATCTAAGATGGCTCGAAGTTTATCCATTACATCTATACAATGCTTGGTGCCGCTTGGTTGAAGATGAAAAAGCAGAGCACCACACTGAATCCATGATGAGTTTGAATTAGAGAATCGGGTGCTAAATGAGGATGAGAGAAGAGTTCTCCATGACGTCACTATCATATTTGAGAAAGAGAGACTTGGTACTCAACATCTGAAAGCTAGAGAGGGTTCTGGCATTGAGCATCGTGATGCGGGTTCCGAAATTCCTATGCCAACCCTGCCTGAATCTACCCCTATGGTTGATCCTCAATCTATGCCCGCATACAATCCTAATTAATGCAGTCATCTCCAGCTCGTGAACATGTCCCTGAAGCTGCTCCGGCTCCACTTGCGAGCCATTTTGAGGAAGGTATTCTGAACATTTTTCGCATTTACTCAAAGTTGGGAGTGTTGTTTGAAGTATTTACTAACACTTTTTATTATCTCTATTCAGCGATAGGAGCTGCATCGGTCGTGTCCCTGCAACTCAAGAGCTGCATCATGAGCAGGAGGGCCTTATAACAAAGGCAACCACAACAACGGCCGCAGCATCAATTAACGGAGTGCATGGGAGCGCTTTTAATATTGACGACCAGATGATGGAGGAAATCCTTGGTCATCAAAGCGATCTACTTACTGACCTGCCATTCGTCATGGGAGAAGGTGCATTCATGGCCAGCTCTTCGGGCCCAACTAGCAGCATTCCCATGGATGCTCAAATAATTTATGAGGAAGAGATGATAACGAAGATCAACGACGAGATGGAACCAGCCGCGCGGGCCAGTGGTAATGGAGGTTGGATGGTAGGTCCCGGTCTAGCTCCTCTATGAATGATTTCTCTCGGTGGCACGGTTATCGACACTAGTGTGCCCCCTCATCTTCTAACATCGAGAGTGCTCCTATCCCTACGAATCCACATTCAGAAAGTGTTCCAATTTCTCTGAGTTTGGAGGAAGAGGTCATCATAATTCCCCCAGCTGGAGATCAACCATCAAAAGGCGAAGGATCGAAGAGGCACCCGAGCGGTAGCTTCATTGGGTCAACGCCGAAGAAGAAGAAGAAATTGAGAGAATAGACATGTCTTCTTGCTTCGCTTCTTTGGTAGATAGATAGGAATTTCTTTTTGCTTCATGCAGGCCATGTATAGATGCGGGTTTGGCCCCTGCTAGTAGGATTTCGCGGAATAATTTTTGTACTTATCCATTTTTTCCAAAGAATACTTGGAATAAAATTCCATTTTGTCTTCAGCACAGTTTTATGTTTATTTGATTAAGTGCTTTAGCGCTCGAACTTCCATCCAACGCACTTATGAGGCCTTAATCTCTGAACCAGACCTGGGTTTATTTGTGAAGTCCTGAAGTCACGGCTTTGGATAATAACCAAAAGTTTAGTCGAGTCTCAATATTGTACTGTTTCAATCAGTAGCTGGTACTTGAGTTTTGGGCTGTTGCTTTCCGCCTTAGATAAATCAAGCTTAACTTAGTCGGAACGTAGTTGAAAAGAGAAGGGTTCGAGTGAACGGATCACACTTGCTCATCTGTTGGAAATCGCTTCCACACTCTAAGGATTGCACTTGTACGATGGCGGTTAGTCACGCCCGTTTGATGTCTAAAGACACGTCCGCGCTCCCAGGACTTAAGTTATTCTACGGGTGGTCAGTCACACCCGTTTGATATTTAGAATCTCGTCAGCCCTCTGGGGACTTAGATTTATTCGTGGGTAATCAATTACACCCGATTTGTATTTATACTCCGGTCTGCACTTCAGGGACTCAGGGTTGTCTCACGGGTGGTCGGTTCACACCCGGTTTGATGTTAATACTTCAGTTTGCACTTTGGGAAATCGGAGTTGGTTAACAGATGGTCGATCCATCTGCTTTGAGTTTTAGGATTTCGTTCGCACTTTGGGAACGATAGATTTATTGGATCATGGACGATCGGGTCACATCCACCTTGAGTTAGCAAGTGAGGTCGTTATATGGACGGATCCATCCTCCTCGAACTTGGTTTAAACACGAGCGAAGTCGTTAGGTGGATGGATCCACCCTCTTCAAGCCTGCATTTGTAAGTTTATACTCCAGCTCATACTTTGGGAGCCGGAGTTAGTTAGAGGATTGTCATGTATCAATCCTTTTTCTGGCTTCAGTGTAATGACTTGCCCCTGAGATCGGGTTTCACTTTGTGAATGACCGGTCGTATCCCAGTCACTCCCTATTTGAATAAATCCCACCGTATGGTGGAACTTAGCTCTCCATGCATTGTGATGGTCATATAACACATTTTTAGAATGACTGCTTTGGCTCAAAGAGACTGCATTTTATTGCTGAAATATGAAAATATGACAAAGTTAGTTGCCTTATTACAAATTCAAACATCGAAATGTATAAACAAGTTGCAAATGAAAAGCAGACTGAATGAATAAATAAAGCCTGTTATGCGTAGTACTGACGAAGACTCCCGCTATTCCAGGCTCTTGGCAAATTGAGACCATCAATGGTTTATAATTTAAAGGTGTCGTCTTCGAGTTTTCGTTCGACAACATACGGCTCTTCCCATATTGGTTTCATATGCGAAGGGAATGTGTAAATTCTCTTAAGGATGAGATCGTTGGGTTCAATGGTTTGGGGTCCGACCTTGGCATTAAACAATCGGGTGACTCGACTTCGGTATGCGGCTGCTCTCAAATCAGCGTCTTCTCGCTTTCCATCCAATAAGTCCAAAGATTCGGCAAGTAATATAGCATTTGTCTTCGGTCATAATATGTCACACGATGAGAAGGCACTTTCAACTCGACTGGAATAACGGCTTTCGAACAGTAAGAACGTGAAAATGGAGTATAGCCGTTCGCGTACTTGTGGGTTGTTCGATAAGGCCATAGGGCCATCGACCCATTTGCCCCAGGACTTTTTCAATCGTTTCTTCAAAATGGACTTTATAACTTTATTAATAGCTCCAACCTGTCCATTCACTTGAGGATGCGCAGTTGTAGTGAATTTCTTTTTGATATGAAATCGTTGACAGAAATTATTGAACTCGATGCTATCTAATTGGGCTCTGTTGTTAGTGATGATGGTATGTGGGAGACCAAATCTACAGATAATATTGCGTACAACAAAGTTCATCACTTTCTTCGTTGTGATAGTAGCAAGAGGCTCGGCTTCCGCCATTTGGTAAAGTAATCAACTGCAACGATGGCGTACTTCGTGCCACCTTTAGCTAGAGGTAGAGAACCAATAATGTTGATTCCCCATACTGTGAATGGCCAAGAACTGACCATCTGAGTTATTTCGGTAGGTGGGGCTCTTGGAATCCGAGCATGTTTCTGACATCTGTCACACTTCCTGGCATAATCTAGTGTGTCACTTTTATAATCGGCCAATAATAACCATATTGAAGCACTTTCTTAGCAAGAGCTTGCCCCTGTTGTGATCGCTACATTCCCCCTCATGTACATCATGTATTACTCGATTGATTTCATCGTGGGTGATACACCGGAGTAAAGAAACAGAGTACCCTCTTCAATACATACTCCATTCTTAATAGTGAACCGCGAAGCCTTTGGAAGAACTTTTCTTTTTTCACTCCTACACTCTGGAAGGGTCATATGATCGAGATAGTTTTTGAACGGAGTCATCCATGACTCCTTATCTAGTATGACTTCAAGTACCCAGTCGGTCTCCATCTGATCAATACTCGGGGAAGATAATGTCTCAACGGGAATGAGCCCCATTTGCTATGCCTTACTAGTACTGGCTAATTTTCTAAGGAATCGGCCTTCTGATTGTGTTCTCAGGGTATGCAATATATGGCATAATAATCGAACTGATTCAATATTTCCTGGACCCGAGCGAGATAAGCGACTACTCTTCGGTCTTTAACTTGGTACTCACCCCGAACTTGGCGCACAACTAATTGTGAATCACAGTAAATCTCCATAGCAATAATTCTTAACTTTTTGGCAAGCATTAGTCCGGCGAACAGGGCTTCGTATTAGGCCTTGTTTTTGGTTGCACGAAAACCAAACTTTAAAGTATAGCATATGGATCGGCCTTTAGGAGTTTCAAGTACAACCCAGCGCATGAGCAGCGGTCATTTGATGCACCATTAGTATGTAGCTTCCAGACATATTTAGGAGATCCACTGGTTTCGGACAAGTCCTCCGAGTTAGTGAATTCAGCGATGAAGTCTACTAGGACTTACCCTTGAATAGCTCGCCTTGGTGTGTAAGTGATATCGAACTGACTCGGCTCGATATTCTATTTGGACCAGACGTCTCAGGCCGCATAAGGACCTGTCGTAACGGTTGGTCGATGTAGACAGTGACATGATGAGCTTGAAAATACGGAAGGAGTTTCCTCGAGGCAATGATAAGATAGTAAGCCAACTTTTCGAGCTTCGGATAATTTCTCTCTACTTTGGTCAATCGTTTGCGAATGCAATAGACTAGTTGTTGTATCTGGTCCTCTTCCCGAATTAAAGCGGCACTGATCACATTTTCAGACACTGCCAAATAGATGTACAGTCTTTCATGACCAATAGGTTTTGATAAAATGGGTGGTGTGGACATATGTTGAACTAGTTCTCGGAATGCGCCCTCACACTTTGTAGTCCATTCAAAGATCTGTTTCCCTTTTCTCATTAGATCGAAGAAGGGAATGCATTTGTCAGTGGATTTTGAAATGAAGCCGCTCAGTGCTGGTACAATCCCATTGTGGCTCTGAACATGCTTTATAGTCCTTGGAGTCTCAAGATTTCTAAACGCCCAGATTTTCTCGGGATTGGCTTCGATTCCCCGAGCATTAATGATGAATCCAAGGAATTTTCTAAACATGATCCCAAAGTGACACTTCAACGGGTTGAGTTTCATTCTGTATTCTCAGAGGATGTTGAACATTGTTTCCAGATCTTTGATATGATTGGTGGAGAATCATGACTTTACCAGCATGTCGTCCACATATACCTCCATGGTTTTTCTGATCTAGTTAGCGAACATTCGGTTGACGAGTCTCTGATACGTGCCTCGGTGTTCTTAAATCTGAACGGCATAACTTCATAACAATAGAGTCCTAAGTCGGTGATAAAGCCGGTATGCTCCTGATCAGATAACTACATTTTTATCTAATTATAACCAAAATATGCGTCCATGAAGGACAAGAGTTCAAGTCTAGCCATTGAGTCTACGAGCTGATCGATCTGGGGAAGTGGAAAACTGTCTTTAGGGCAAGCTTTATTCAAATCTGAGTAGTCAACGCGTGTTCTCCATTTTCCGTTAAGTTTTCTGACAAGTATAGGGTTGAAACCCATTCTGGATATAACTCATCTTGAATAAACCCGTTCAACCTGAGTTTATCCACCTCTTCCTTAAGGGCAGCAGATCTCTCTGGATCCATACCACCCCGTTTTTGCTTGACTGGGACATGTCGCGAGTCAATATTCAATGTGTGGCTCGTGATATCCGGTGAGATCCCATACATGTCGGAGTATGTCCTAGAAAACACATCGAGGTTTTCCTAGAGAAACTCAACCAATTCCTCCTTCATCTGTTGGCTTAGTTTGGATCCAATCTTTACCATTTTAGAATTATCATCATTATCGATCGGAACATCGATCGTCAGCTCTGCCAGAGAAGCCTGACTGTCTTTGAATTTGTCTTTCCTTTCTCTTTTCGCCGCGCCTCTCGCAGCTCAGCAACATAACAGGTTCGTCCAGCAGCATGGTCTCCTTGAACAACTCCGACTCCATTGCCGGTGGGAAACTTCAAAGTTAGGCACCAAGGGGCGATAGCGGCCCTAAACTCAGCTAGGGCCGGTCGGCCCAAGAAAGCGTTGTATGTTGAGTCAATATCCAACACAATAAACTGCAATATCCAAACTCTCTGGTGCTCTCCAACCCCCAACTCCATTGGTAGCTCCTCCATCCCAATGGGTATAGTCGCACTTCCATTGAAGCCATGAATACGAGACTGATAAGGCTTTAAATCTTTCGCTTTCATCTACATCTGACCGTAGGCTCGCTTAAACAGTATATTTATTGAACTTCCACTTTGATTAAGATCCTCTTCATCCAAGCAGGACCTATCTGAGCTGAAATGACTAGTGGATCAATGGTTAGGGCTTCGACTCTGTCGGCATCCCTATCTCGAAATACGATGTCGTTTGTCATCGATTTCTGTTATTTGGCTGGAGCATCGTCTTCCAAATTACTACAACATTCGAAGCTCGTATGCCCAATAGAGCTGGCATATGACTCCAATTCCCTCCAACTCTGATCCGCTGGATGGGGACCACCACTAATAGTGTAATCACTAACCTTCCCCCGGTACGAGCGGGTTCCTCCCGTCTAATCTGATTTGGTATTTGGTTTTGATTCAATGGGCCAACACTTCCAAACTGCGGCGGCCGTACAAACTACTCCAACTTTCTTTCTCGCATCAACTTCTTGATAATATCCTGTAAATGACGGAATTCGTTCATGTTATGGCCATAACTATCGTGAAATCTACAAAACTACCCCATTTGAATTTGTTTCTCTGACGATTGCTTCAGAGTAAGTTTCTTATATTGGATTGTATTGCAAGTTTGTAAGTACACATTTTCCAAAAACGTACTTAAAGGAGTAATTGTGTCAAACATGGGAGCCCGACATCGTGGTCCACAATTCTAATCTCGCTTCCAACCTTGACTTCCATCGCCTTTCTGCTGATTCTGCTTATTTTGTATGTTTAACTGCACCTTTCCGTAACTCTCCTCGGTTTGTTTTAGAGCGACATTGCTTTGGATTCCTTCCACACTAGGCCCTACGTCATCCTTTTTCTTAGACTATTTCGCATCCTCCCTTCTCAAGAACTGAGCTTCCTTGGAATAGAAACAGTCCAATGAATCAGGGTGTTTTCCGGCCAACCAGTTGCCAACTTCAGAATCGGGATCGATCCCCTTAGTTAGTGCCATCAGAATGGAGTTGTCATTAGGATTACTAATCTCAGTGCACGCAGCATGAAACTTCTCCAGATAACGCCTGAGTGTCTCTCCAGGAGCTTGAGTGACGCTGGACAAGGTAGTAACATCTTCGGTCCTTTTGACATGCATGCGAAACTATTCAACAAATTTCTATGCCAACTGGTGGAAACATGAGATAGATCGAGGTGGTAGGCGAGTAAACCACATAACAGCGATGCCCCTAGGGAAATTGGGAAACTTTGGCACTTAACTGCATCATCAGTACGCGCGACATTCATTAACCATTCATACTTTAAAATGTGTTAGTTAGGGTCAGAGCTTCCTTCATAAAGAGATAGAGTTGGCATTCTGAATCGCCGAGGCGGTTCAGTGTAGAGGATGTCATTGGTGAAAGGGGTATTACTTTTGGAGATTCCCCAATCGTCATTGGTGATGCCTTGGCTTTCACGGATCATCTGGTAGATCATTGTCAAGATGGATAGCATTTGGACATTCTAGGCATGATGAGCCAAGGTATGGCCGGGTTCCACAATGCGAGGAGGGGCCGGGCATGGTCGACGATCCATATCTTGCCTCCTTGGCTCTAGGTCTTCAGGAACATAAGGCTCGGGAGTATAATCACGTTGGCGATGGTTCAGATCCATTCGGTTTCGAGTGTCAGCTCACAACTCAATAATAGTGGTAGCGGCGCGGTTGTCAATGGTAAGATAAGGAACCATCCTTCCCCGACAGGATGGTTTGGTCCGATAGCTGGTTGACGGACCAACTCTTGGTTGCCCAAGATTCAAAGTGCGTTGTTGTCCGGAAGCCTGTGTATAGCTTCCATCCAACCGTGAGCGCATGGATCTGTGATTGTAATCAGAAGAGGCTGAACTTTCAGTGGATGAGTAGGAAGCCCGATCCCTTCTGGATCTCCTTCGTCTTTCATGGTTCAGCCGATTGGTTAATTCCATGTTGGCACGGAGCTGCCAGCGGCTCTGAGTCATCTCTTGCATCAGTAGCTGGAACTCCTCCCTGGTGACAGGGCCCTGTGAATTTGAAGGTCCGGTAGCATTCTGGTCTGTAGAGGGAAGTTGTGCAGGGTTCTGTCTATCCCATCCTTCTGGATCTGCAATGGTTGAGGTAGTTCTGGCAGCAACCATGGTGAATAGTGAAGTTCTCTCCTAGACTTGGTGCAAATCTAAATATAATAGAAGAACTTCCATGCTTGAAATCTGGATCTTCTCCTTAGATTCTCACAATCCGATGTCCGCAGTAGATCCAATGAGCAGGAGAAAAGCTTCTCAGTGAAAGCACCAAAGTGTTGGTACCAAAATTGGGCACACCACTCTTCAGATGTTTTGAAGAGATAAAATGAAGAAAATAAATGTAGAATGAGGTAGATCTAACAAACACACCAAACAGTAGATAAGAAAAACTGCAGAAACACACAAATTTAGAGTGGTTCAGCATATTGCCTACGTCCATTATGAAATGACTGATGTTTATTGAGCTGTACTCATTGATTACAAGAGATTACAATAGTACAGCTATAGTATAGAAGTGATTTTGGCATAATGTCAACGGAGAGAAACCAAAAGTCCCTTTTTGTAGGTCTAGGGTCGCTACTTATAGGTGTAGGTTGCAAATATCTGGCTCAAAACTTGAAAGACCCCTTCTCTCACGTGGATGGGCCCACGTAATCAATCCCCGAAAATTTGGACTCGATCCATGATCGATACGTATGGAATTCATATCAATCAAGAAATGATCATTTTGGGCTGAGATCGATCAGGCATAATTTTGAAGTAGTACACAAGCTTCTGTGAAAATTTGATGGCATTTGGATTTGTAGATTTTGAGTTATATTCAATCTAAATTTGGATTTTGCAAAATGCTATCGAGTTCGTATCGATCCCATTCGTACCGATGGATATGTATCCATGCTTTGTATTGATAAGGAGTGACGTGGTGCTAGATTCCAGGATCGATCCACTTTTCATGCCAAGTGACTGTTTCTTCCATTTGAATCGTGCTTTGTTTGTATCGCTTCCAGGAAGTGCTCTTCTTATCAATTCCTGAAGTCACTCCGTATCGATGGTTGGAAGGCCAGTCTGTATCGATGCTTTGTGCTCCACTTCATATCGATGGTATAGAGATCACTTTGTATCAATTACATGCAGCTATTACGTACCGATAGTCCTTGGCCTGTTTCGTATCGATAAAAGATGCCAACTTCATATTGATCTGCAGCTAATCGATACGAAATATTCTAAGTAATGGATCGATACGAATTGGACTAACGTGTCATTGCTGATGGATACGAAGAAGGCTATCTTGTATGGATACGAACATGATGGTATGAAGACCCACAAATCTGTACCCTTTGAATTGACAATAATCCACATATGTCTGATCCAAAAGCAGACTGACGGAAAGTCAGGAGAAAGAAAAGACGAGAGAAGAAGAGAAGAGAAGAAAGAGAGAATATAGAACCAAACCGAACAATGCAAAACCTCACATCGTAGCAGAATAACATATAGTATCATATCAATGATCTTTACAAAACTGAAACTATATATACATACATCAACAAGAGTTCAACAATAAATCACAAGCTATCAGCCTGAACAGTTATAATAACCGTCCTCACAATTGCTGATAATATACAACAACTAAGCAGCGGATAATAAACGGATACGTGTATACGAAAATGAAGATCTCCAGCCCTCCTGTTGAAGCTCCAAAAGCACCAAATCTGAACCTGAAAATATACTTGGTCTGACCCGAGCATTGAAAGGGACGAGCACCCGGATCAGTCCGGTAAACCAGCGTGAGAAACACACTCAACTGAATTTATTGAATTACCAAACTTTTCCTCTATCACAAAAAAAGTATATCGTAAGACACACCCACATATAAATACAAACATGTTTTTACCTTACGATAGCTAAAACATTTCATATCAAATCATGTTACATTATACTACTGTCTAGTATACAAATAATATTAATTATTGCCGAAATTGTTACATTGATTAAATTCCAACATATAGCCCAAAATGGGTAATAAAATCAAAATGGCAGGCACATAGTGGAGTTTGGATTTCCATACAAATGACCAGGTGAAGCGACTACCTTTCGATGAGTACACCTCTATATGGATGTCCTGAGGTGCAGAACATCTGCCCACTACCAACGCAAGACCGGTCCACCTTTATAACTAGATGGTACCGAATATGTCATCTTTCGGTCGTTACCAACCTTTACCGAGGGCCCTCATAGCATACAAACCACAATAATCAGATACATGATGTCATAGCGTGTAAAGATATATCTAGAAGAGGATGATCATACCCTACTTGAGAGCGACCCACTTAGCCTTGCCGCCCAGTTTTGGTCATTTCCTTTTGATGTGGCCAGAGGTAACGATTACCTTTCACATATAATAAATCACATCACTTAGAATGCCACATGGCCATTTCCATTGACTATTAACTGTCTTCCACAAAAATACAACCCTTAAGCTCATACGTCTCAAGGAGGGTGTTAAGCTAAGAGAAGTTACCTTCTCTGCCACCACTGATGTAAGTTTGTAAAAACTAATGAACGTAATCTTTAGAATTGCAATGTCAGACAAACATCCATACAAGTTGTTCAATAACAGGACAAACCGAAGGTACTTTCTTACCACATCTTGTCGGGAAATCCCTAGGATTAGTAGCGAATATCCTTGTGTTGGATATTTCATAACGAAGAGACTACTACTACTGGATGTATATTGGGATTTTAACCCCAAACGATCAACAAGCATTCCTCCACTATGAAAATCCTGAATATCAAAATCATCACAACCAACCTGCACAATCGTCGCATAAATGTTGGTCTGAAGTGGTTGTCGGATAAACCGATCCTGGTCTCTTCGCACCAACAACGCAAATGCGTTTCTCAACTTCATACAGAAACTAAGTCTCATAGACCTATCACGTCTCCAACTTTCAACTTGCTATCCTTTGAGCCAGTAAGGAAGCTCGATAGATTGGAGTAATACTCCGCACTACACGAATCACATCCTCAACACAAACGATAATCAAGCCTACACAGAAGGCTACGTACTAAGTGCACGACTAAATAGTTCTCACATCAAGTCAGGAACTAAAATGGCCAAATTTGATAGTCGGTTATTTAACTATCAAAGAAAACAAACAAATATTTAGCATCATAAGCAATCACTAGGCACTTTTAGTTAATCTTTCGTTAATTAAATCACTTGCCAAATATTCACTTCAAATTATATTTAAAAAGATATATTCTCACAACCATTTCTACATCTATGTTGGAAAACATTTCCATATACTTATTTAATAATAAGTAATTCACAAATCTCTTTATTTTCAACACTTAGAAAACATTACATATACTTAAATCAAGATTAAGTATATATTTTATTCTGTAAGGAATCTCTTAAACATATTTATTCAGGTCAAACCGAATGTTGCGCAAAACATCGTTACGACAACCCAAAATCACTAGTATAGGGATTCATAAATTAGATAAATCCCATATACTATACAAAACATTTCCTTTCGAAAATCATTTACTTTAACAACAGTGTTATAGTCTATCATTTCCGTACTTCTCGAAAACATCTATTTCAAAATTGAATGTTGAAATCTATGTATTCGATACTCAACACATTTTAAAACATCTTCAAACCATTTAACTCCTTTAAAATATCACTTTTCAAAATATTTATTTAATTTAAAAAGATCACTTTCCAAAACATATCCATTTTATTCAATATATTATTTACTGTCCAAAACCATGAATATGATTCTCTAACCAAATTCATTACTTTTACATATTTATTAAAGGATCCACTGTCCAAAATCGTGGATATAATACCTTTAAATAAAAATCCATATCTAGTTTATCAATTTAAATTGATTTCATATCTATAAAACAATGTTTATAAATTCACATTTCTAATTTTTTTTTAAATCCCTTTATTTACGAATTCCACTTATAACTCAATTACATGCCTAATTCTAGATTATAAGATAATTACTTATAAATCTCTTTATTTACAAAATCATTCTTTTATAACTTCGCAATTTTATAAACCTATAAATCTTATTTACTTATAAAACCCATTTATAACTTCATTTTAACATTTACCAAACTCCTTTATAATCCCAATATTTTGATTTAAAAAAATTCGATTTTATAAACCTTATATATAAACAATTTATAATAAATCAAAAATCTATGTTTAAACTATTTTACCAAATATTTAACTCCATATTTCAAAAATCATGTTTCAATCATATTTCATAAAAAATATAATTTTTATAACATAAAAATTATAACATTTATTTATTTGAAATAAATTCGTTTACTTAACAATTCAAAAATAAATAAAACATCTATTTTCAAAATCACTAGAAAATCCTTTTTAATTTGAAAATCATCACCTTAACATTTTTAAAACTCCAAAATATGGCCTGATGCTGCAACAGCACTAAATACATCAGTCATGGCATCCAAAACATCCTATATCATGTTATAATAGCATATATCACAATATCTGTAAATAAAACCAATACTGGCAAGGAATCCAGTTGGATCCCTCTAACCTGTCACCTGCAATAAATATACATATTAGAATATATGTACAGTGTCCGCTTCAAGATAGACGTGTGTAAAAAAGATCATCTGCTCATACATGCGAACGTATAGGGTCTCATCTGCTCCAATAGGTAGGAATATATCCAAATACCAATCAATATATATACAATATATCATACATCATCCAAACAATCATTAATCAGCATAAAATAAATCTATCCTCACTTATATAAAAATATCAGTGAGTCAGAAAGAGTGAGTTGTACTAACTTTGGTTCCAATAGCAGTTGCAGTGTTTTATTTCGAATAAAATCAAACAAGCGTTTAATTTTACTCAAATTTACACTAGCTCCAATCAACTTCAAAATTTCTCTAAACTGTAGTGCTCGTCAATACAAACCCAATGCAATTTGTTTCGTGAAAAACAGACCTCGTACGAAGAAGTTATGACGTTTATACACATTTATAATATTATAATTTACAATTTTATTTTATTTTTAAAACCTAGAATCAGTCAGAGTCGTTCATTCCTGGATGGTAGATCATGGCCATGCCTTCTTTTCTTCCCTCCTCCCAGGCGTCGTTGTATGTGATAAAACCCATAGCCGCCGACAACGCTTTGAATTATACTCAACCATCGACGAACTATACGACAATTCAAGGCCTTCGCGTTGAAGCTCGCGACCCCATGCATCTTCACCATGAACCCCATGAAGCTCGACCACTTGTTTATGTAGAAAAGCATGCATAAATATGAATGAAACACGGCAATTTCTGGCTCCATTCGATGACTAAAATGAAATTCCACCGTAGGATGTATAGATCTCGCGATGATCTACAATGTTGTAATTGATAGTTTTTCGCAAAAATTTACGGATTGGAAGATAAGTGAGGAAGATGATTGGAAATTTATGGCCATCGAAATATAACGGTAGCTAGGGCTTGGGTTAGCTAGGGTTTGATTTAAAAATAAAATTATAACGTCCTTTTATAGAAAATTTCACAACTATTCACCCGAAAAATTTTCGAACTCCAACTGAAGCGTGGCGCCTGGTGTTTATAATGTTTTACCCCTATTCCTAACACAATAGAATATATATCAAGAGCCAATTCAATCGTATTTGGAAGATAGGTTTTCGAATCGACTTATTTATATTTAAAATTCGCTTAAACGAATTTCTACGCGTTTTATCTTGCCACGACTAAACTGTAAGTCCGATTGACACGAAAGTTGAAATCCTATAATAATGTGACATCATGGATCCAATGAAACTGGTTTTTTTCGAAATCCGAGACTGTGTGAAAAATGACTATTTTTGTTTGAATATGCGCTTTGCGCTTATATGATTTTTGTTTGATGATAATAAACATATATATATTCACTTAAGTGTGTTTGTTAATGTACTATTTTATTTCTCATAGATTAAATAAATATTTGTTGAATAAAATAAATTACACAGAATTTGAATTCAAACAGAATAAGTTACACAGAATTTGAATTCAAACAGAAATTTTATTCAAACAAATATTTATTACAATTTTGAATAGTACAAATTCAAGCTCTCACTATACATATACATTTTTGAATACATCACAATTCAATTTACATTAATAACCTCACTACATATCACTCACACTCGTATTTTGTCTTCAACTGCATTCCAGTTTGAATCCAGCATCTGAGCAATCTGCAAAAATATTCACTAACACGGTAAAATTGAAAAAGAAATATTTTTGCAATATAAAATGAAATATGATTTTTGAAAATATTATTTGCCTCAGTTATTTGGGTTGTTCGTCATCATTTACATTTGAATTCATCATACACGAACAATGTGACATGCACAGTGTATCACTGTACATGCCACAAGGCCGTGCACATCGATATACACGTGATAATGCTACAGGGACAGGTGAGCACAGGTCAAACCCAAATGTAAAGCCGGGTTCAACTCACGTGCAATATATTTAAAATCACGACACGAGCACAAGGTCAAACCCGAGTTTTTGTAAAACTGGATTCAACTCAAGTGTAATGCACAGTCTACACAAATTCAAGAGGGCACTAAATAACAAACAAAGTGCAAAGGTTAAGCGATCACTGCAAACTCAACTCAACTCAATGCAATTCAAACTGCAAGTCCAAAACAGATGCACAATGCACTAAGCATTGAACCAGACACATGAATGAGAAGACCACAAGGACAATAGTAAGACCACAAAGACAACAGAATGTACATGTGAGGACAGTGAATACAAGAACAAGTCGAGATAAACAATGTAAACTACAATGCAAACAGTAAATAGTTCAGTGTGACAATATGAATGCAACAAGAAACCCAAATGTCCAGACCACAACATGTATGCAAACATGAAGTGAATACAACTACAGATGACAAAGTGTTCAATGCACAGTGCAGACCAATGCACGAATACTGCAACAACCAAGACCACAAAGATAGTAACATTTAGTTTTGCAGTGATACAAATGCAATAAACAAAGTCAAGGGCCGAGCAACAGAATCAATTATGCAATAGTGAAGAACACAAGGCATAGCAACTGCATAGCGAATGCAACAGTGACATGCATATCAACATAGCAACTCAAAGACCAACAATGGCACTATACAGCAGCAATATGCAGCCGCAAATAATCAAGCTCATAGATCAAATGAAGCATGTATGCATAGTATGAAGAACACTAAGGTTCAAGTGAAAAAGAAAGAATGGCCAGAACTAAATGTAACAAGGACCAGAGACGAAGCTCACAGTGATGAAAACAGTGATGGTCGAAGTAATGCAGAGTCGTGAATGTATACAGTCAGAAATCAAGTGTGTGTATCTTTGAAAAAGTCAGAAATTAAAAGAGGAAAGTTCTTTGCCGTATGAATCAAGTTAAATCGAACGCTGCATAAACAAGGCCGTGCGTATCAAGTTGTAGCTATAACAGGAAATCAAATTTTAGGAAAGTATCGATTTGATTAGGATACAGGAATTCATATAAATACCAACCCGCAAATCATCATCAGGTGTGCAGAAAATTCAATCAAATCCAAATATAAACCCAAACGTCATCATCGGCAATTGGTACCAAGTCGAAGTATTAAAATCCAAATTCATCATCGACATCGTGTGCAAAAAGAACGATCGAGTTCAAGTACGAAAAATCAGAAGAAGCAAAAGCACAGATTACATACCGAAGCAACAACGAAATCGATCAACAGAGGAGAAACGCAACCAGAGAATCAATCATAAGCGAAGCAGCGAGCCAGAGCAACACAAGTCAGATCAAACAAAGAATCAAAGCACAAAGCCCCAATTTGGATCGAAGAACGAAGCCCTAATTTAGTGGCAAAGAGGATCGGCCGCCATTTTACAGTAGCAAAGGAAAAGGGAACGAAGCCCTAATTCAGAACGAACAAAGAATACAACAGAGGCCGCCATTTTTCCTTCACAAACAAAAGAAAGAGGATCGGGTTAAAGAAAAAATTGGGCCGGCTTGTTTTATTTTCAAAGAGGGCTTTAGTTTATTTCAAATAGGGTTTTTAGTTTTATTTGAGCAAAAATTATGGAGTCAAGTTTGTATTTTAATTTTTGCTCCTGCTTTCAATTTTGAAGTCGGTTTTTTCTTTTCAAGTCAAAGTATTGGTAAATCACCACCTAGGTTGTAGGTAGTGTCAGATTGTCTAGTTAGAATTAGTTCAGTGAGCAGGGTGTGCGAGTTTGCAAAACTCTACAGGCGGGAGCAAGGGTTTGCGAGTTTGCAAAACTTTATAGGCGGGAGCAGGGGGTGCGAGTCTATTAAAGTGTTTGTAAGCGGAGCAGGGTTTGCAAGTCTGTTAGAGTGTTTGTAAGCGGGATACTGTTTAATTCTAATAGAAATCTGGGAATGCAGCAGTACGCAGGGGTTGCCGAAGCTGGGTAAATTTTGTGTGTGATTTACTTTTCAGCATATTTATTTCTGCAGTTTGTTTCTGTGTTTAAATCAAGAAAATTTACTATAACCCTATTCACCCCCCCTTAGGGTTAATCTAGATCCTACAATTTTTACACGTTAACTAAATATTAAAATATTCAATTTTTACAAATTTATTTTTAATTCAATTTTAAAAGTTCTCTAACATCATTCTAACTCAAATATAATTTAAAAAAACTTTATAAATCATTAACATTAAATTCAAATTCCAATTATTTCTGCAATTTCAAATATTAAATTAACAATTTAATTATCCAATTAAATCGAGATATTTCAAATATAAGTTATGCAGCTTATAAAATTAACTTGTGAAAATTTAAAATTAATTAAATATACGAATTTCAAATGACTGATATTCTGAGTTGTTACATTCTCCCCTACTTAAAAGAATTTCGTCCTCAAAATTACCAAGTAAGGAAAAGTCACAACATCCATTAACTTTTCAAAACAATTCATTAAATTACCAACATCATTTAAAACATTTTAGCTTCCAACTCAAAATTATAGCTAAATTTTCCAAAATTCCTAAAAAAATTCTAATGCCTTAAATTTTCGCCATAACCTCCTTTGCGCGGTTTGATCGTACTAGAATCACTAATATACATCTCATCTTCGAGGATGAGCATCCCGTAAGGAAAAAAATAAAAGTTCGATATATAATCCGAGATATGTACCTTATATATTATTAGCGAGCATATACGACTAATATAGCGCGAAAGCGAGCTCCAAGTGCGAAGCAAGCACTATACGCACCTACTAAACACTCAACAAACAATGAGAAACATGTATATAGAAAGTAATATCAATATACAACATATACCAATATAACAACTATATATGCCAATATAGAAAATGCAATCAAAAGCAAACAATGCAACCATCAAACTATTCATCCAACTAACATCCAACAAACCATTATCTATCCAATCAATCCATAATTAAATCAATATAAATTCATTTCTCATTAATATTCAATGAATTGATTTTTAATTTAATCACATTTGATTTATTAACATTGGATTTTTTTACTAACATTTATTTATTCATTTTCAATTAGTTTACATTCACTAATTTACATTCAAGTTGGCTCACTTCCAATTCAAATCAAATTCAATTCTATTTAAATTCACTTACTTCTAATTTGAATTCAGTTATTTAGCTTTCATTTTCACTATCAACTTCATTAATACTTAATGAATTTCTATCCAATCAACTAACATCCATCTAACAACCAATGCATATCCAACATTACCAAATTTACTAAATTTACACTCAGCATTCATATTTACTTCGTTTACATTCAATTTGGTTCAACACATTTGATTAGTTTTAAATGAATTAACACTTACATCCATATTCCATAACAATTCATTTATATTTATTCAATTCATATTTATTTTACTAATTTAATTCATTAGTCCAATTTGATTCATTCATAGTTATCTTTTCGAAACAAACTAATATCGTTTAACTTTTATAACTCAAAAACCAAAATTTTAGTTGTCAAAATTTTCCCAAAATATTCATTTGATTTATCAAAATCAACTTCATTCAACATTACTTAAGTTTTGTTTCATTCAATTGTCACTTGCATTTACTTCCACTATACAACTTAAGTTAAATTCATATCACCATTCAAATTCAGATTTAAACTAATTTTGTTAACATTCAACAAATAGAAGAAAAAAAATTTAACTACCATACTCAATTTTACAAATCATAAACTTATTTATTTAAACTTCCAAATTCTTATTATATAACCACTTAACCTTTTGAGTTTAATTTCTATTTCAACAATTTATCTAATCCAGTTCAAATCTAATTCCATTCATTTAACTTTCCTTTAGTTAAATTTCAAATCATATATTTTATTATGCTAACTCAAATTTATTTCAACTTTACCAAAGTTAAAAATTCTTTTACTTCATATTATAAGTCCAAAACTAATTTTACTTATATATATCAATTTCAACTTGGTTTTCAAATTCAAATTCGTTTATCACATCAAAACTTTAATTTCCAATTTACTATTGGTAGAAAATCAATCACATGGAAATTCGAAAATGATATTGATGATGCTGCTGTTATCACCCTTATTATTTCCAAGTAATAGTAGTGAATTCAGTGCTTTATATTCTTTTAAAAATTAATCCTTTTAATTATAAATCACATCTACAAATCTTCTTTACTTATATAATTTCACTATTTTACTTTACTTAAATAAGATCATTCCCCAATTTGTTTATCTTATCTACATTTATAACAATATAATTCTTTAACTTTGAAGAATAACTTTCAAAATAAAAAGGATTCAAATTTCCAAATTCTTAGTTTAAATTCATTTTCATTTACAACTCATATTTATAAATATATTCCTTTTGTTTCATTTCTTATATATAAAATTATTTCACAATTGTAAATCATATTAATTATAATTCCATGCTTTATAATTCATTTGCATGTATAATTTATTCTTTTACAGTTGTTGTTTTTATTTAGATTATTCAAACAGCTTTTATTAACTTATATATATTTACATTTTCAACAACCAACAATCAATCTATATACACTTCATTAATTTCTGAAAATTTGTTTCTTTACATATAAAATATAATCGAGGTAAAATTATTTCATTTACACAATATAAAATATTACTATGTCGACTTGCCTCGTTTAAAGGTTTAGAAACCTCTATCGATAACATGACGTCCCACATACCGACCAAAATTCACAAATAACTCAATTGATAAGTAAACGCAATATAAAACATTTTACATTCACTAACAAATATGCGCTCACATATAATGCACTCAAACTCAATCTAGGGTGCTACTGTCCCTATCTATTCTGAGTACACATCAAAGCTTAGGAATATACAAAATCTAAGCTTTGATACCACGTGTGACGACCCGCAAATCCATATCCTTTTAATCGACAATAATCCACACATGTCCGACCCAAAAAGCACAGACTGATGGAAAGTATGGAGAAAGAAAAGAAGAGAGAAAAAGAGAAGAGAAGAAAGAGAGAAGATAGAACCAAACGGCACAATGCAGAATCTCACATCGCAGTGGAATAACATATAATATCATATCAATGATCTTTACAAAACACAAACTATATATACATACGTCAATCAAAGTTCAACAATCAATCACAAGTTATCAGCCTGAACAGTTATAATAATAACCTGTCCTAACAATTGCCGATAATATACAACAACTAATCAGCGGATAATAAACAAATACGTCTATATGAAAATGAAGATCTCCAACTCTCCTGCTGAAGCTCCAAAAGCATCAAATCTGAACCAGTAAATGTACTCGGTCTGACCCGAGAATTGAAAGGGAAGAGCGTATGGATCAGTCTGGTAAACAAGCATGAGAAACACACTCAGCTTAATTTATTAAATTACCAAACTTTTCCTTTATCAAAACAAAAGTATCTCGTAAGACACGCCCACATATAAACACGGACATGTTTTTACCTTACGATGACTAAAACATTTCATATCAAATCATGTTATATTATACTAGTGTCTAGTATAAAAATAATATTAATCATAGCCGAAATTGTTACATTGACAAAATTCCAGCATATAGCCCAAAATGGGTAATACAATCAAAATGGCAGGCACGTAGTGGAGTTTGGATTTCCACACAACTGACTAGATGAAGGGACTACCTTCCGATAGGCATACCTCTAGATGGATGTCCCGAGGCAAAGAACATATGCCTTCTGCCAACACAAGACTGGCACACCTCTATAACTAGATGGTATCGAATATGTCATCATCCGTTCGTTACCGACCTTTATCGAGGCCATCATAGAATACAAAGCATAATAATCAGATTTATAAAACAATGTTTATAAATTCACATTTCTATTTTTTTAAAATATTCCATTTATAAAATCCCTTTATTTACCAATTCCATTTATAACTCAATTACATGCCAAAATCTAGGTTATAAGATAATTACTTATAAATCTCTTTATTTACAAAATCATTCTTTTATAACTTCACAATTTCATAAACCTATAAATCTTATTTGCTTATAAAACCCATTTATAACTTCATTTTAACATTTTCCAAACTCCTTTATAATCCCATTATTTTGATTTAAAAAAATTCAATTTTATAAACCTTATATATAAACCATTTATAATAAATCAAAAATCTCAATTTATACTATTTTACCAAATAGTTAACTCCATACTTCAAAAATCACGCTTCAATCATATTTCACAAAAATCATAATTTTTATAACATAAATATTAGAACAATTATTTATTTAAAATAAATTCGTTTACTTAACAATTCAAAAAAGAATAAAACATCTATTTTCAAAATCACTTGAAAATTCTTTTTAATTTGAAAATCATCAATTTAACATTTCTAAAACTCCAAAATATGGCCCAATGCGGCAATAACACTAAATGCATCAATCATGGCATCCAAAACATCATATATCATATGATAACAACATATATCACAATATTTGTAAATAAAACCAATACTGGTGAGGAATTCAGTTGGATCCCTCCAGCTCGTTACCTGAAACAGATATATATATATATATATATATATATATATATATTAGAATATGTGTACAATGTTCGCTTCGAGGCAGACAGGCGTACAAAAGGTCATCCGCTCATACACGGGAACGTATAAGGTCTCATCTGCTCCAATAGGTAGGAATATATCCAAATACCAATCAATATATATACAGTATATCATTTATCATCCAAACAATCATCAATCAGCATAAAATAAATTTATTCTCACTTATTTATAAATATCAGCGAATCAGAAAGAGTGAGTTGTACTCACTTTGGTTCCAATAGCAGTTGTAGTGTTTTATTCCGAATAAAATTAAAAAAGCGTTTAATTTTACCCAAAATTTATACTAGTTCCAATCAACTCCAAACCAGCTATAAATGTAGTACTAGTCAAATCGAACCCAAAGCAATTCGTTTCGTGAAAAACGAACCTCGTTGAAGTAGTTATGACGTTTAGAAGTTTATACGAATTTATAATATAATAATTTACAATTTTATTTTATTTTTAAAACCTAGAATCAATTAGAGCCTTTCGTTCTTGGATGGTAGATCATGGTCGTGCCTTATTTTCTTTCCCCCTCCCAGGCATCTTCGTATGTGATAAAACCCATAGCCGCCGACGATCCTTTGAATTATACTCCACCGTCGACGAACTATACGACGATCCAAGGCCTTCGCGTTGAAGCGTGCAACCCCATGCATCTCCGCCGAGAACCTCATCAAGCTCGGCCGCTTATTTACGTAGAAAAGCATGCGCAAAAAAGAACAAAACGTGGCGATTTCATGCTCCATTTGACGACAAAAATGAAAATCCACCATCAGATGTATAGATCTCGCGATGCACTACAATGTTGTAGTTGATAGTTTCTCATAAAGTTTACGGATTGGAAGATAATTGAGGAAGATGATTGGCAGTTTCTGGCCATCAAAATATAATGGCGGCTAGGGCTTGGGTTAGCTAGAGTTTGAGTGAAAAATGAAATTATAACGTCTTTTAATAGAAAATTTCACGCACTATTCACCCAAAATAATTTCGAACTCCGAACAAGCGTGCCGCCTGGCATTTATAATATTTTACCCCTATTCCAAACACAATGGAATATATATCTAGAGCCAGTTCGATAATATTTGAAAGATAGGTTTACGAATCGACTTATTTAAATTCAAAACTCACTCAAACGAATTTCCACGCGTTTTGGTTTGCTATGACTAAACCATAAATCCGATTGATACGAAATTTGAAATCCCATAATAATATAACATTAAGGATCCAATTAAAATTGTTTCATCAAAATCCCAGACTGTGTGAAAAATGATTATTTTTACACGTTAATTAATTATTAAAATATTCAATTTTTACAAATTCACTTTTAGTTCAACTTTAATTGTTCTCTAACTTCATTCTAACTCAAATATAATTTAAAACAACTTTATAAATCATTTTCATTCACATTAAATTCAAATTCCAATTATTTATGCAATTTCAAATATTAAATTAACAATTTAATTATCCAATTAAATCGAGATATTTCAAATATAAGTTATGCAGCTTATAAAATTAACTGGTGAATATTTAAGATTAATTAAATATATGAATTTCAAATGATTGAAATTCTGGGTCGTTACAGATGGATACGAACCCTTGATTTTGATCGACCCATATCTTGAGCATATGGACTCCGATTGACTTGAAATTTGGAACTTTAGCTTTCATAGCTCTGCATGTCGTATCATATCGGTTATAGCTCGATCCGGAGTCGACAAAATTTACCAGTATCCATAGTAGACCTATGTATAACCGACCTTCGGGATGTACTGTCTTTGGTGTCTATTTAATTTCTTTGTGCCACGGCCTTGCCAAAAGGCGGGATAACAACTGGACTATCTGTCCTCAAATTGATTATAGCAATATTCGTTTATGCTAGATAATGAGCTATCTTCCCAAAACAAGTAAAATGGGTGGACTAACTGTCCTTCAAAATTAGCAAGGTCCATTATGCTAAGATGAACTATCTGTTCATATTAGAGCTGACCACTCTATCAGGATTAACTGTCTTCGACTAACTGTCCTCTGAGCTGACTACCGCGAAAATGGACCAACTGTCCAAACTTAAAATGATTTGACTGCTCGAATTTTCTTTTGGGTTAACTACCCTTCAAATCTGAGCTAACTTCTCTTTAAATTTTCCTTGAAACCTTTCCAAAATGATTTAATCCATCAAATCATATATGTACAATGAAAATATATCTTTAGCTTTACTCTAAGATATTTTTGCCATGTTGCATATAGTTTACTCAAAATAATGTTGATTATGTTCAATAAGGATTGTCTATCCTTTAAAATAAGTTCCTTTATAACTTAAAACACTTAGGCTATCTGCCTAATTCCTATATTTGAAACCTTTGTTTAAAACCTTTAAACCACCTTTCAAAAACATAGAAGGTAACTTCTTCAAAATCATTCACAAAACCCTTGGAAAGTATTGAAGGCAACTCCTTCATTTCCTTTAATAAACCTTTCGAAATCATTGAAGGTAACTCCTTCTAAACCTTTTAAAAACTTTCTTTTTATTAACTATAAAACATACAGCATCTGCCTCTTGAATCCTTTAAACCTTAGCTCTTCGAAAACATAGCAAAACTATACCTTTTGACCTTGCTGAAAGGTCCTACCCTTTGACCTTATCAGAAGGTTTCTTTTCGACCTAGTTGAAAGGTTCAACCTTTTGACTTTGTCGAAAGCCTAGGGCACCTCCCCTATATAATAAACCTTTCGAAAGAAACATTTCGAAAACATTGGGTTCATTTAGAGATAATGGAAAACCTATCGAAACTAATCAAAGTTAACTACTTTGAAACCTTTAAAACGTTTCGACTTAAAACATTTGGATTATGCTGAAGGACCAGAAAACATTGGAGTCAAAAGCAATTGCTTCGAAACCTTTATAAAACCTTTCAAAACCATTCGAAAACAATGAAGTATAGGTGTTGGAACAAACCCTTCAAAATCAATGGAGAGAGACGGTAAGTTTTAGAAAACAAAAGATAACTTTTGACTCCATCTGTGCCAAGGTTAGGAAGCGACAACTATGCTTCCGATTTGGCTGAAAGCTACCTTTCGACTTTACCGAAAGGTTTCAATTAAAACAAGAAACCAAACCAACCGAAACCTTTTTCTTTTAAACCTTTTTGACAATTTCAAAAGCTCTTTGCCAAAAGCTAGCAGGTGTATTTTCTTAAAAACCAAACAATACTTCATCTCCTCCAAAAGCTATAACCTTTCTTCTCTAAACCTTTCGACTCCATCCAATCCACTACATACCAGTCACATGATACCTTATGCATTGGTATTTGACCTAGATGAAAGGTTTGGAACTATTCGACCTTGTCGGAAGGTCTGGAATGAAGGCGGAAGCTCCGTCGAAGGGTTGAAATAGAAGAAAAACTATTTATTTGTACTTTAAAATAGTTCTTTTGTACCCCACCTACCTTGTTTGTCTAAATTTGATTGGTTGCTAGAATTTTATATTAAAAAATGCTACTGACTTTTCTTATTTGGTAATTTGGTTCTTAAAAGGCCCCTTTCTCCTTTATAATAATATAAAACAGTTAAGTCTTGTACCTTGAATAATTTTATATAACTATTAAAACACCTTCAAAAATTCGTTAAAAATTCCAGAAAGTAAATTAATATGTTCTCTTCAACATATAAAAATTTCAGATCCAAACAATAATTATTTTACCCGTAAATAATTTTATCATCCAAATAAACCTTTTCTTTCTTAGAAAATTCATAACAATTCCACAAAAATTCAAAAAATCGAAACCCATCACTAAAATAACTTTCTAGATCATCATAAAAATTCACAAGGCTAATGGATGTTATTTAATAGAGTTTTATCTCAAAACATGTCATAAAATCTATGTGAACATATATAAATCATCAACATGTATGTGTGTATCATTTTATTTTTCAAAAACATAGCAAATCTTTGCAAAATCATTCGGAATTAATCTTAAAGCCGAAATCTAGAAAGTTAGAGATGTAAACATTATTCACCTTTTTCTTTAATGATTAAGGAGATTGAGATTTGAATGAGTTTGATTTGAATTTGCTTTCTTTAATCTTTTCTTTTGTTTCCTCTTCTTCTTCCATCATTAATGATGACCGACCAAGCTTTTAATTTTTGAAAAAATGAGAATGAACGTGAGTTCTGAAATACACGGATTAAGGAAGATTGTAACACCTCACACCCTTTAGTATATCCAAAAGGGCACACTAAAAGGCATGGTTTGTTGTAGGTATAAACTAAAACTAGCAGTGACTAAGATTCATAAGACAGAAATAGGTAAAAACAGAGGAAATAATTTAAATAATAACATATTTAGAACAAAACTTCATAATTGCTTTAAAAACCAAATAAGTCACCAAATACCAAATACATCACCTGTCAAAATACCATACATATATATCGTATGAAATCAAAGAAAACCATAGTCTCGAAAATCAGAGTGCAACTATTCCCCAACATGTGCCAGTACAAATAAAGAACAAAACACAGAAATAAAGAAGTGGAAGTACATAGTGGATTCTTCTTCAAAGAAATCTCCAAGCAACTGCAACCTACTATCTTCTTTCTTCATTGCCTATGGGGGAAAGGGGAAAATAGAGGAGTGAGTCAGACTAAAGTCTTGTGAATGATAGTAATTACTAGAATCTTTAAGCAAGGTAAGAGTAGTAGGCTTTACAACAGTTCTAGTATATAAAAAGAAATAAAGGAAATAGAAGAAGGAATAAGCTGGAAATAAATACGAATCAACTATTAAATATGATTGGTAAACTTTGATTGTTTGCACTTGTCCTTGATAGCCGCTTTGATTAGGCTGAATTCCTAATCCTATTTTAGTTAGGCTGAAGTCCTAATTCAACCCTTTGATCGGGCTGCTACTACATTGAATTTGCTGTGGACCGGACGTTTCTCTACACAGTTGACTTTGGTGTCTATGAAAGACACACTTACTAAGTGCTTGGAACTCATAGCGATCTCTTAGCACCGAAATGGAAGTTGCACGCGTTACTGCCACCATGCTCATGCTACATGTTGCTCCCTCTTTTGATCTTTTATTTACCCTAGACAACAAAAGCGGTCACTTCGGGATTATGTGAAGCACCTAGTCTCACTTGAGGGTTATATGAAATACCATATCCATAGAGAAATAGGGGAAATGCTGTTGGTACTGGTCCCTATCAAACAAAAATCTAGTTGCGCCCCTTGTTCAAATCCCCTTGATTTGAACTACCATAGATTGACCATTTACTACCACTATAAGCATACCCCTCGCCTCACTTCAGGATTATGTGAAGCACCTCGTCTCACTTCAGGATTATGTGAAACACCGTGACCATAAAAATATTAGGAGAATGCTATTTGATACAGGTCCTGTTCTTATCTTTGCTTATTAACTTAGATAAATTATTTAAATACTCCTTTATTTTCATCAATTGCTATTATTACTTATTAATTTATCCTAAGTCTTAAAATAAGCGTCATAGTTTCCATAGTTTTCCATAGTTTCCCTTGTTTACCATTTTATAACTTACATTATAATCATGCTTATTACTTAACCCAAGGTCTAAGTGTGAAAATAAGTTTCTTTCTTCCTTTTTTCTTTCTAGTTATGATTCTAAGTTATAATTAGGTCAATCTTCTTAATCTAGTCCAACTAATATCATAATTAGGCACAATTTCAGTCCAATTCCATTATTTATTATAGTCTTTATAATTTACATCTTATTTTCTTCATTCAATATTCTTACTTATTTAATTCATAATCACGTTAAATCTATTCTAATTCATACGCGATGAAAGAGGAGAAAGAAGAAAATTAACGCTTGCGTATAAATCAAGAACGTAGAAAAAAATGTAAATAAAGTATAAATAATAGTAAATAAACTTAAATACTGTAAAGAAATAAATAAAAAAGCTATACTAAACTGTAATAAACTATAATTGACTGAAAAAGAATTGCTAGAAGAAATAGACTGAAATTAATTCTAAAAACTATAAACAAAATACTAAAAATGTTACTCCAAAAATCATAGTAAAGCTACAACTATTGGAAAACCTATTATTTTAAATTACTTAAAGAAATTTATAATAATTACAATCACTCACCTCTGGCCCTTAGCTCTTCCCATTAGGCCTTCACGGATCCACTTAGGGTTGTTAAATATTTTTATTTAAAACGATTTCCTTCTTGAAAAATTATTCCGCTTAGGGTCCTTCCTGAATAGGTGAACCCAATTAGAGAAAATCTTAGAATGAGAAAAAGTGTTAGGCCTAGGGTCTTATTTATAGGGATAGAAATGGATCTCAGACCGTTGGATTTGGAGATTGAATAGGATGCAACCACATCATAGGCCGAATAGGGGCCATCGGATGCTATAATAAAAGGACTAGATGAAGCCAAATAATGCAAATTACGTGTTCAACTTACGAATGAACGAACGTTCATTCATTAAAATAGGCAGGCGGGTCGACCGGGCTGTCGACCGCCCTTGTGCCCAGGTCAACCGGTCGGTCGACCTGGCCTTTTTCCTTTCGTTTCCTTGATTAATTTGTATTTCGTTCATATTAGCTTGGATTCTGACGTTCTATATATAGACCAGAAAATTACCACGGACACAATGGTACAACTTCCATGGCTCAGTTCAGATAATTTCACAAAGTTATTTTATTATTTAATTAATTAACAAATTAACTATTATGGGTTAAAATATTGGGTTGTTACATTCTCCCCTCCTTAAAGGATTTTCTTCTCGAAATCTCTAAGGATAAAAGAATGAACTAATGTTTTTATCCAAGTTCTACAACCAACTACTCAACCATCATCCATTTATCCATTGTCCTTAAGTTTTTCTAATGCAATTTATGATACTTACGTGATTAGTGTACTGTTAATATCCCTAACTAATGCAAAAGACTAGGCAGTCCACTGATTCAGTTGACCTCCTTTTATGAAATCATGTCCATGCTATGTATCCAAATGAATGCAAAAATTCCTAATGGTAACTGATAGTTCGATATGCGTACTACAGTCATCATCCAAATGCAACAACGACGTGATAAACATCCATTTATAGCAACCATGGAAAATAAAAATGCAAATGCACACACATCCATATGCAGCTAGTGCCCTAGTAAGGCCGATCCCTAAGAGATAATAGTTCCTAGTGTAAGTATATGCGTCCGTTGGCATCTACTAACAAAAACTTGCAACCACTAACATCCATCATTCATAACATTTTCTAATGACATGTTTACATCAAATCCTACCATACATAGGTTCCTAAGTTCTACCCTCCCAAAGGATAATAAAAGAAAGAACCTACTCAAAACTAAAGATGTAAAGTAGGAAATTCGAAAAATTACTCTCAAAGAAATGTGGATATGAGATATGAATTTTCTCCTAATCAAACCAATCTTCTCCGAAGCCTCCTTAATTTTGTCGGAACCAATGCAATCTCTCTATAGACTCTATCCAACACGAGGGTGACTTGCATGGTCTTCCATAAAAAGCTTCGAAAGGTGCCACTCTCATGCTAGTTTGAAAACTACTATCATGTGAGAATTCCACTAAAGGAAGATGCCTTTCCCAAGTTTCTTCAAAATCAAAAATGCATGTCCTCAACCATGTGTGCCTTATGATCTTACTACTTTCACTTTATTGTTCTTCTCCAGCCTGCTCACATGAATCAACATTCCTAGGTTCTCACTAGCTCCCTATATGCTTTACGAGAAACTCTATTATTACTTCCAAAAGTAATTACTACTGTCTCCTTTATTGTCTTACACCTTTTCCGTCACTCCTTAGGAAATGATTCCTATCTATTCCACTTTTAAGAGTTTGGTTTGGTATTTATCCTCTCATTTCAAAAACTAAGGCTTCTAAATTTTCAAATTCCAAAATCTTTGTCCTGAAAAGTGTTACCTTTAAGTTCTTATTAAATTCAAAAATACTCGATTGCCTAACATTTTAAGTTTCTAGATTTGCATCCTTACATCCTTTTGAATTTACGTTATTTCCCAAACCTAGAGGAAAAACTTCCAAATTCTATGTCCAAAATATATTCCTCGCTTTCTTTTAAAGACCTTTTCAATTTTCTATAAAATTTGAATTTTCAAACTCTACTTTTATTAAATTTTTCATTTAAAAATTATTAACTTTTTCACCAAACCATTTCCTTTTAAAATACCTTAAAAATATCCTTATGTGTTTTGAAAACATCTTCTTATTACACCTAATGGTCTCATACCTTAATGTATTAGGACTACTTTCTCCTATGAGAAATTATCAACGCTAATATCTTTATGAACCTTTTAAAAGAGGATTTCATGTTTATGTGAAATTACAAGGAACTTATTTTATATTTTTCGAAATAGGCTATACAAAATATGGTGCTCCTATACCTTTTATGTCTCTTTCATGCATTCCTTGTAACTTGCACCAAACCTTTTTATTGATTTCATAGAAAATTATACCATTATTCGTCTCATTCCAATAGATTAAATTATGTTTAAATTATATTTTCTTATGATAGACATCTTCTAATATCTAACTTTTTCTTTTCAGAAAAACTCATTTTCAAAACTGTTTTGATATACCCATAACCAAAACATTTTCTTATACCTATTTAATTAATAGGAGCATTCACAAATCACTTTAATTTCTATTCTTAGAAATTATCTTTTAAAAATACACTTTTTTATTTGGGTCTAAAATAGATGTTACGTAAAACACTGTTACTACAACCCAAAAATACTAGTGTATGATTTTAATTAAAATTAAATACTAATAAATCTCATATACTATGTAAAAACATGTACTTTGGGAGTCACCTATTATAACAATAGTGTTATAGTCTATGCTCCCTTTATTTGCCACAAAAATATTTATTACAACAATAAATGTTGTAACCTATGTTTTCGATACTTAATAAACTTTAGGTCTTTATATTTTAAAATCTTTGTTTTCCTACAAAGAAACTAGCAAGTTATGATTCTTCGAAAAGAATCTCACTTTTAGCAAAATTTATATCATATAAAAACCATTTTAAATTTCATACCGTTTTTCAAAAACCCTATATTCATTTTCTAAAAGACAATGAAAATTTTCAATTCTATCAATTATATTATCAGCTTTCTAACTTCAACTGTTCCCTTTTTATTGAGCTAGACATAAAGTGGGTCTTCCTTCTTACTACCTTAGGAGTACTCTACCTAAACTAAAGTCTTTTGTTCCTATTTCTCTTGTATACTGATATTTATTCTAAGGCATTACTATTAAATCCACTTATATGAAACAATTGTAATATCTACAATTATCTATACATGGATTTTCTTCTTTTCTTATCAACTGCATCAAGTGTACATTTCCAATCTTTGTCTACCACTCTTTGGATTTCCATGAACTAAAGTGTACAAAACCATTTCTCAAAGTCCTACCATGTATAGACCTTCTCTATGCCCCAAGAAACTCACCTCCTTACACCGCAGTGATACTTCAAGAATTTTGCTTTCAACTGGTGAAGAACCTCCTCTAGATGAACATCATGCTCCTCCATACTCACCAAAATGTCATCCATGAATACCACCATGAACTTATTTAAGACGTCTCTAAAAACACAGCTCATCAAATCTATAAAATAGATTGGAGCATTGGTTAGCCCAAAAGGCATGGCTAACCACTCAAAGAATCCACCGGGTGTCCTAAATGCGATCTTATCAATGTTGTTATCAGCGACCCTAAGCTGATGAAATCTAATTGCTAAACCAGGATGAGAGAATACCTAAGAGCCAACTATCTAGTCAAAAAGGTCATCAGTTCTTCTTCTTCATGAGCTTATTTAATTCTCTATAGTCTGCGCAAAGTCGATGGGAACCATCCGTCTTAGCAGCAAAGACGACTGACGCTCCCTACTCCGATATGCTCCTTCTTATGAAACCTTTTTCCAAAAGCTCATGAACTTTCTTGCTCAATTCCTTCCTCTCATTAGGTTACATGGGTAGTAATACTAGCTTAGCATTACCAGTCAAATAAATCCTGAAGTCAATCTCTCTCCAAGAGTAGTTCCCTAACCACCTCAAAGACGTTTGGAAAATTTCTGATGATAGGAACCGAATCTAACTCTGATGATGATGAACCGAGGGAATAAAGGAAGATCAACATAATTGACCCTTGTAGGTCGTAACAAACCTTGAAAGTCCTACCACTGCATGTCTCTAGTCTAATGACTCTCTTCTTGCAGTCTAAAATAGCTCCATATGTGGATAGCCAATCCATTCCCAAAATCATCCCATACCCCGAAGATCCCAAAACATAAGCATCACAGTCGAATTCTACGTATAGGATAAAATTTTTCAAACCCCTACAAATCACAGACAAGTGTGCTAATCCACCTATGGGGTTTGAAACAACAATGGGGTCAATTACTAAAGAAATGTCTAAGTGCAAACAATCCACGAGAGAACTAGAGATAAAACAGTGTGATACTCCAGAAACGAATAGAGTTCGAATGTGAAAATCAAAAATAGAAATCAAACCTTCAACTGTGACTTTCCTACCCCTATCCGGAATGCTGCCTGAAGGTGTTGTGTCTAATGCCTAAATCTGCACGACCGGTGCACTAGCTCCCTATCCCGTCTTCTGGGAACAGTTCCCACTCAAGTGACCGGGAGATCCGCAAGTATAACACTTTCCCTTTATCTTTTTATTCTTACAGTCCTTTGTGTAATAACCAATCAATCCATAGCTATTATATTTCCCACTTTTGTTGATCCGCTTCTGAGGTCTTCCTTCTTTCCTTTTGTCCTTATCTTTCTCAAGCTCTCTCTTCAGCTGCCAAGATGTAGGTTGATCACTTTGTCGGTCCTCCAAACCTAACTGACTAAATCTATGCTGCATATTCTCTAACCTAGCTTACAACTCCTCTGAATTCTCCATGCTAGAAAGAGTTCTGCCTTTTATACTAGTGAAGTCTTAGAAAAGTTGGTTGATGTTGGTGGGTTAAAAGGGTTTTCACTTACCGGTGTTGTATTGGGCACATGCCCTTACACCTTTGGTGTTATGACTTGAAGATACCAATGAAACCAGGCTGGGACTGGAATGCCTTCGGGAAGGTTCGGGGCATCTGCCATTCTACAAAAGAAAAAGATAGTTTATGAAGGAGTCGAAGGAAGATTAAATTGGACTTTTGAGGGGATTTTTATAAAAACTCTTTTATACTTGAAAAACTACTTCTATAATAAGAGTTTCTTTCTGAAAAATACTTCTAATTTGAAGATATGTTACTTAAAGATAGGTTGCTTTTGGAAAAATACTTTATTTTTAAAACAAGTTTATAGGAATCCTGTAACCTTAGGCTCTGATACCAAATGTAACACACCACACCCCTTAGTATACCCAAAAGAGCACAGTAAAAGGCATGGTGCATTATAGGTATAAACTAAAACTAGCACAGACTAAGATTCATAAGACAGAAATAGGTAAAAACAGCAGAAATAATTTAAATAATAACATATTTAGAACAGAACTTCATAATTGCTTTAAAAACCAAATAAGTCACCAAATACCAAATACATCACGTGTCAAAATATCATACAATATGTCATATGAAATCAAAGAAAACTATAGTCTCGAAAAACAGAGTACAATTATTCCCCAACATGTGCCAGTACAAATAAAGAACAAAAAGCTGAAATAAAAGAAGTGGAAGTACATAGTAGATTCTTCTTTAAAGAAACCTCCAAGAAACTACAACCTACTGTCCTCTTCCTTGATTGCCTATAGGGGGGAAGGGAAAAATAGAGGAGTAGGCAGGCTAAAAGTCTAGTGAATGACAGTGATTACTAGAATCTTTAAGTAAGGTAAGGGTAGTAGGATTTACAATAATTCTAGTATATAAAAGTAAAATAAAGGAATAGAAAAAAGAATAAACTGAAAGTAAATACGAATCAACTATTAAATATGATTGGTAAACTTTGATTATTTGCACTTGTCCTTGATAACTGCTTTGATTAGGCTGAATTCCTAGTCCTATTTTAATTAGCCGAGTCCTGATTCTACCCTTTGATCGGCCTACTACTCCATAGAATCTGTTGTGACCAGATGTTTCCCTATACAGTATAATTTGGTGTCTACGAACGACACACTTACTAAGCGCTTGGAACTCATAGCGATTATTGAGCACCGAAATGGAAGTCACGTGCGTAACTGCCATCATCCTCATACTACATGTTGCTCTCTCTTTTGATCTTATATTTACCCTAGACAGCATAAGCGTGCCCTTCGTCTCACTTTAGGATTATGTGAAGCACCTCTTCTCACTCCAGGGTTATGTGAAACACCGTGTCCATAGAAAAATATGGCAAATGCTGTTGGTACTGATCCATATAAAACAAAAATCTAATCTCGCCCCTTGTACAAATCCCCTTGATTTGAACTACCGTAGATTGACTGTTTATTACCACTATAAGCATGCCCCTCGCCTTAATTCAGGAATATGTGAAGCACCTCGTCTCACTTCAAGATTATGCGAAACACCGTAACCATAGAAATATTAGGGGAATGCTATTTGGTACAGGTCATATTCTTATCTTTGCTTATTAACTTAGATAAATTATTTAAATAAGCCTTTATTTTTATCAATTGCTATTATTGCTTATTAATTTATCCCAAGTCTTAAAATAAGAGCCATAGTTTCCATAGTTTTCCATAGTCTCTATAGTTTCCCTAGTTTACCATTTTATAACTTACGATATAATCATACTTATTACTTAACCTAAGGTCTAAGTGTGAAAATAAGCTTCTTTCTTCCTTTATTCTTTCTAGTTATGATTTTAAATTATAACTAGGCCAATCTTCTTAATTTAGTCCAATTAATATCATAATTAGGCATAATTTCAGTCCAATTTCATTATTTATTATAGTCTTTATAATTTACATCTTATTTTCTTCATTCAATATTCTTACTTATTTAGTTCATAATCACGTTTAATCTATTCTAATCCATACGCGAAGAAAGAGGAGAAAGAAGAAAATTAACGCTTGCGTATAAATCCAAAGCGTAGAATAAAATGTAAATAAAGTATAAATAACAGTAAATAAACTTAAATAATGTAAATAAACCGTAAATAAATAAATAAAAGCCATACTAGACAGTAATAAACTATAATTAACTGAAAAAGAATTGCTAGAAGAAATAGACTGAAACTAATTCTAAAAACAATAAACAAATTACTAAAAAGGTTACTCCAAAAATCGTAGAAAAACTACAACTATTGGAAACCCTGTTATTTTAAATTGCTTAAAGAAATTTATAATAATTACAATCACCCACCTTTGGTCCTTTGCTCTTCCCATTAGGCCTTCATAAATCCACTTGGGGTTGTTAAATATTTTTATTTAAAACGATTTCCTCCTTGGAATATTATTCTGCTTATGGTCCTTCATGAATAGGAGAACCCAATTGAAGAAAATCTTAGAATGAGAAAAAGCGTTAGGCCTAGGGTCTTATTTAATGGGGTAGAAGTGGATCTCAGACCGTTGGATTTGGAGATTGAATAGGATGCAACCACATCACAGGCTGAATAGTGGCCATCAGATGCAAGAATAGAAGGATTAGATGAAGCCAAATAATGCAAATTACGTGGTAAACTTTCGAATGAACGAACGTTCGTTCATTAAAATAGGCAGGCGGGTCGACTGGGCGACCACCCTTGTGCCCAGGTCGACCGGTCGGTCGACCTGGCCTATTTTTTTCGTTTCCTTGATTATTTTGTATGTCGTTCATTTTAGCTCGGATTCTGACGTTCTATATATGGAAATTGACCAGAAAATTTATCACGGACACAATGGGTCAACACCCGTGGCTCAATTCTGACCATTTTACAAAGTTATTTTGTCATTTAGTTAATTAATAAATTAATCATTATGGGTTAAAATTTTGGGTTGTTACAAAGATCATATAGGATTGGCCTCTTTCCCATAATACCCTCCTCTAATTCATTTTAGATCCTTTATTTAATTTATTAGTTAAAAAGGCACAGCTACCTTAATTAAATCAAATCTGAATCTCCTTATCAACACATTATTTTATTTAGTTTATCTAACTGAATCTCCTAAATAATGTTTTTACAAATATGGGGTATTACATTCCATGAATTCAACTTCAGATGGCTACAAACCTAATCAAAAAGACTACATGAACAATGAATCCTATCTTAAGGATGTGGTGGAAAAGGCTATGAAAGACCTGTTAAATGCTAAGTGCAAAAAAATTGAAGACGAAAGAGTGAACAATAATGAAAGGGTTGCACCCTTTATCGATGAAATTATGTCAGCTCTAATATCATCTCATGTGAAGGTCCCCACCATGAAATATCATGGGACAATTGACCCGGATGACCATCTGATGGCGTTTGATAGCCAGATGAATTTATTTAACGCTTATGGCACTGTGAGGTGTCGACTTTTTATGGTCACGTTATGGGGTATCGCAGCTAAATGTTATCGGCAATATCGTGAGAATACGATATATTCTTGGAAGCAGTTCTCATACGAATTCTCTGCTCAATTCTGCATATGTAAAGATCCTTCTATTGATTACACCGTGCTTGCTAACATTAGGCAAAATCATGGAGAGTCCTTAGGGGATTATCTAAAGAGATTCAATTGAGAAGCATTGAAGGCCAAAGGCATGAACGACAGAGATAAAATTCATCGCCGTCCACTCAGGACTCATAGTTAATTCTCCTTTTTAGAAGGAGCCGTTCATTCATGGATGTCGGGATCTTCAAGATTTCCATTTCCAATCCAATAAGTTCATCCGATTGGACGAATTATATTACTCGAAAAAGAAATTTGGTCATAAAAAGGAAAGCGGTAGATTTGGCTCGGAGAGAATTCCCAAGAGAGCTAGGACGTGGGAGGATACTAATACTAACGTAGTGGCATTAAATCGACCAATCTCCAACATCTATGCGATGACCCAGGATAAGGTCAACTTTCCCACTTCATTTAAAGCCTGAAATTATCTTGAACAAAAAAAGGAGACAAGTACTGTGCCTACCACAAAGCTAATGGCCACAGAACCAATGAGTGTAAGGTTCTGGTTGGGATAATTCAGAAGTTGATTCGAGAGGGACAGTTGAAGAAATTCGTGAAGAACCCACAGCAAACTCTCCCAATAAACACTGACGTAAGGAAGCCTACTGGAATTTACGCAAATGTGAACGAGGAAGATGACCCGCTAAGCTTAAGTCCACCCCAGAACAGGATTGATGTTATATATGAAGGACTGCATCCAGCTGGTAGAAGTCAAAGTGCCCGAAGCAAATACATTCGAGAAGCTAAAAAGGGTGTATTCTTTATACAGGAAGAGCCGCCATTCAAAAGTCCAAAACACAACATCAATATGCATGCACTGTTGATTAACCCACGGAAGCTAAGGAGGGGGATCCATCATCCCCACAATGATCCTTTAATGATCACAGCCCAAATAGGGTTTTCGATGGTCACGAAAATCCTGGTTGATACGGGAAGCACTGTGAATGTGATATTCCGCCATGCATTTGATCAAATGGGGATTTCCAAAGATAGACTTGAACCTAGTCCCGAGCCAATCTTTGGGTTCAACAATAAGGGGACAACTCCGCTTGGGCAGGTGAAGCTTTTTGTCTAAATGAGACTTCCCTCATGTTCCTGAGTCTTTGAAATGACCTTTGTGATCATAGATCAACCATCATTCTATAATGCCTTCTTTGGATGGTCGGCGCTGGATGAGGTAGATGCATTCATCTCACTGAAATATATAATGCTTAAATTCCTCACCAAAAGCGGCTTGGGAACTATCCGAGGTGAACAATTCACATCTCGAGATATGTACTTTGCAACCCTAGAATAATTCAACAGGGAGTTTACTTGTTACTTTGATTCTTCTATTACTCTATAGCCTTCGAAAGATGGGTTTCTACATCCATCATTTGAAGAAAAAATAAATATGATAAAACTAATAAATGCATTGTTGTAAGGTGTTTTGTAGTTTATGGAAAAAGAAAGAGGGCAAATTCCAACCCAATCGAAGAAAGTGAAATCGTAACAGAATTAGATTGTCGAAGAGAGGTGGAAAGAGTTAAGCCAGTCGAAGAAACTGAAAAGGTTCTACTAGATTCTGCCGATTCCACTAAAATAGTCAAAGTGGTAAAGGGTCTTGAGGAACATCTAAAGTCAAGATTGACAAGATTCTTAAAAGACAATAGGGACATTTTTGCTTGGGCCCACTCTAACATGGTTGGAATTAGTCCCATGGTCTTGAGCCATGCCCTGAATATCAGTCTAAACATTCCCCCGGTTCAATAAAAGAAAAGGCAGTTTGATAAGGTTATGACTGATGCCCTAAAAGAAGAAGTTGCAATAAAATGGGTTTATCCAAAAAGTCTAATATCCCAAATGGTTGGCAAATCCGATTCTGGTAAAGAAATCCAACTGAAAATGGCAGACTTGTATAGACTACCCAGATTTGAATAAAGCTTGTCCAAAAGATTGTTACCCGTTGCCAATGATAGACTAGTTGGTAGACTCTACCAGTGGACATAAGCTGCTTTCCCTAATGGATGCATGTTCTGGGTACAATCAAATTCCTATGATTAAACCCGATGAGGAACTTACTAGCTTCATTACAAACGAAGGAACCTATTGTTATAAGGTAATGCCATTCGGGTTAAAGAATGCAGAAGCAACTTATCAATGGTTAGTTAACCGAATGTTCAAAGAAAAAATCAGGAGGAATATGGAAGTGTATGTTCACGACATGTTGGTGAAATCTCTAGATGCGGAAGATCACCTTGAAGATTTGAATGAAATGTTTAAGTGCTCTGCAAGTATCAAATGAAGCTCAACCCTCAAAAATGCAATTTTGGAGTCCATTTCGAAAATTTTCTTGGATATATCATGAGTGCACAAAGGATTGAGGCTAGCCCAGAACAGATTGTGACCATTAAGAATATGGCAAAACCGAGGACAAAATAAAGATATTATGAGTTTGAATAGCAAAGTGGCGGCACTTAGCAGGTTCATATTAAAAGCCACTGATAAGTGCATACCATATTTTGAAGTGATCAAGAAGAAGAAGAATTTCGAATGGAACGAAGAATGTAAAAAGGCATTTCAAGAACTGAAGCTACATTTGGAAAAGCCACCAATCTTATCTAGCCTCGAAGAAGGAGGGGATTTGTTCTTATATATGGCAATTTCTGAACATGCAGTGATTTCGGTATTGATTAGAAACGGCGAGGGATTGCAACTACCAGTTTATTATGTAAGCAGAAGGTTAAAGGATGCTGAATCTGATACCCAGTCGCTGAAAAGCTAGCGTACTGTTTAATTTTGACAGCTCAAAAACTAAGACACTATTTTCAGGAACATCAAGTAAAAGTGTTGACCAACTTCCCATTAAAGCAAGTCTTTGGCAAGCCTGAAACTTCTGGAAGGTTAATTAAGTGGGGAATCGAACTAAGTTGGTACGATACACCATACCAGCCTGGAATGGCTATAAAAGGTCAAACATTAGCTGATTTCATTAATGAATGTATAAGGTTCATTTCAGAGCAATCTGAAAAGAAAAAGATACAAAACCCACGTGGTAACGATTTGTGGATGGTGCACCAAATGAGCAAGGAGCGGGAGTAGGATATGTGATAATTACCTCAGACGGGCACAAGTTACACTATGCTGTGAAGTTGGGATTCTCAGCAACTAACAATGTAGCAGAGTATGGATACACAGTTGCTGGATTAACCTTGCTTTGCAATTTGAAATCCCGAGAATCCACATATTCAGCGATTCTCAATTAATGGTTAACCAGATAAAGTAGGTATATCAAACCAAATATTCTAAACTTAGCCAGTATGGGAAGAAAGGTTTGAAGATGCTCGCACTTTTTGAAGATTTCTCCGTACATCAAATACCAACATGTGAAAACTCTCAGGCAGATTCACTGGCTAAGTTGGCAAGCTCAAGAGGAGCTCCTGAAACTCAAATTGTATCGACAGGATTTTAAGCCAGTCCCAGCATTGAGGAAAACAAACAAGTGAAAGCTGCGGAAATACTAGTATTGACCCGATCATAGGCCTGGGCATAAGAATCGGAAGAGATGGACCAAGAAATACCTAATCAAGAATCTGTAGCTCCAATAGCAGAAGAAAGTTATGAAAACACTTGGATGACACCAATTGTAGATTATATAGTCAATGGAAAATTGCCCGTAGATAAAGTAGAAGCACGGAGGCTAAAACGGCAAGCTCAGAGCCTTATCATTATAGATGGAATTCTTTACGAGAAAGGGTATGCCCTTCCCTATTTGTGGTGTATGAAACCTAAAACCGGATTGAAAATATAAGGGAAGCACACAAAGGATTTTGTGGGGATCACTCTAATGGAATAAAACTAGCTAAGAAGATAATGAGGCAGGGGTTTTACTGGCCATATCTAACTAACCAAGCTATGGAATATGTTAAAAGGTGTGAGAAATGTCAGCGTTATTCCAAAATACCATGTCTCCTGCCAAGTCAACTAACCCCTATTACTACCCCATGGCCATTTGACGATTGGGAAATCAACTTAATTGGACCACTTCCAATCTCCAAAGGAGGAGCAAAATATGCTGTGGTGGCAATAGATTGTTTCACGAAATGGGTTGAAGCGGAACCACTCCCGAAGATTACCTCAGGGAAAATGCTGAGATTTGTCACTATCATAAGATTTGGGAGACCTTATAAGATAATATCTGACAATTGGACCCAAGTTGAGAGTGAAGAGTTTTCACGATTTTACCACAAGAACAGGATAATAAAAAGCTTCTCCTCGGTCGCTCATCTGAAGGCCAATGGAGCTGTCGAAGTAGTTAACAAAACAATCAAAACCATTTTGAAAAAGAGATTGAACAAGGCAAAAAGAAATTGGGTAGAAGAGTTGCCCTTAGTTCTGTAGGCTTATAGAACTTCAACTAGAACTGCAAAGAGTGGATGTGAAGCAATGCTACTGTAGAGATTGAGGTACCTTCTCATAGAAGAATTGCCTACGCCTTTAATCGAAACCAGGAATTGAGAAAGGAATCACTCGACCTGATTCATGGATTAAGGGATGAAGCAGCGATGAGAACGGCTGAATATTAAAGGAGGATATCAAGATATTACAGCTCAAAGTTAAAAGTCGGGTCATTCAGACAAGGGGATTTAGTACTTCGAAAGGTAATGGACAATACTAAAAACCCATCGGATGGGCCATTGGGACCTAATTGGGAAGGTCTGTTGGTAATCTTAAAAGAAATCTCTCCAGAAGCTTACAAGCTATGCTACCCTAATGGGAACATGGTGCCAAGAACTTGGAATGCAGAACATTTGAGACTATATTTTCCGACTTTGAATGAATAAAGTATTTCCAAGAACACCTCTACTATGATCTAGTAAAGAAAATCTACATGGCCGGGAGTGACATTCTCCTTAAAAACTTTGACTACCTAAGATGGAAGGCTACCAATAATGGTAGAAAGCCCTTGACCGTGCTAAGAAGGACAGGTCAAGGCACCTCCTAGAGGGAGGGCATAAGCCATTATCCAAGCCAAAACTAGAAATGGCCAGGTTAAAGCATCATAAGCCCTTATCCTCGTCACGCTATGGATAGCATAAGGTACCTCCTGGGAGGACGGGTAATCCTTTGGTCCCACCATGCTATGGCCTGGCCAAGATTCCGAACAAGCCCTTAACCACATCACGCTATAGCCAGGCTAAGGTGCCTCCTGGAGGGAGGTTGGGTAAGTTCTTGGGCTCTGCTTCAGAAAAAGATAGCCGAGCGCACCGAAAACCCGGATGAAATATCCGACGGACTAAGAAAAGTCCATACCTAAAACAGGCACTGCCAGAATTTGGCATAGCTTGAAATAACAACCACCAAAAAGGTCGGTACTATCAGATATGATGAACAATCTGAGGTAGGCTCTGCTTAAATAAGCACAAAATCGTACAAAAGAGTCCCTGCCTGAAATAGGCCAGAACAAATGATAAATACACAAAGAAAACTCGGGCCCGAGAAAGCAATAGCATGCAAAGCACAAACACAGCCGAAGGATTGCATATTCAGCAAGAAAATCAGAGGGAAGCCACTGATTTATTCTCACGAACATTTTCCAGGCGGGATTTCTGGGCTCTTATTGCAAGAGATAATATCCCAGTCTTCTATTACTTAATACTAGAAAGGGTATTCTGGTCTTTAAAATTTAATTACCAACAATGGTATTTTGGTCTTTGATTATTACCAACAATGGTATTCTGATCTTCAATTATTAATTACCAGCAATGGTATTCTGGTCTTCAATTATTATCAGCAATGGTGTTCTGGTCTTCAATTACCAATCACCAACAATGACATTCTGGTCTTCAATTATTAATTACCAGTGTATTCTGCTCTTCTATTATTAATTACCAAAATTGGTATCTTGGTCATCTATTACTAATTCTGAGAATTGGTATTCTGGACTTTTATCATTAACCATTGGAAAAGATCTTCCAGGCTTACCTTATCAATCATCAGAAATGACATTCTGGAATTCCTGTTAGAAGTTGTCAGAAAACGATATCCCAAAAGTAGCATCCTGGACTTCAAGGGCTTCCGTTATCAACGTTAAATCAGGTTTTCTGGATCTCAATTATTAATTAGCAGATGGAAGAATGCAAGGATAACTCTGTGATGTCAGAATCTTTGTCTTAAAGAACAAAAGCCTTCTTTACACAAGGGGGATGGGCTAAATGTTAACCATATAATGTAAATGAAGATAAAGAAGGCACTTCAAAGGCATTCCGCGCAGGCAAAGAGTATTAGAAGTAGTTACTCTTCGAAGACACCGAAAGGTTTGCATAACACCCGAGGAAGAAAGAGCACATAGTAACTTCAGAGAAAAGACTTTTGCAAGTATAAAAATGAAAATAGCTATATAGCCGCTTGACGTAATGCAAAGACGAAAGGAAAGATGAGCACCCCAAGCCTTTTAAACAAAAAGGAAGGAGTTCATGAAGCAGGACTGCTGCAAATTTAGGGGCGAGTGAAGGAATTCATTGTTTCTCATTCAAATAAATATCTTCCTAGAGGAGTAGGAAAGATAGGGCTGAAATAAGCAGCTCAATTAACAACCTTTTTCGAAAGCATAACAAGCCTTTCGAACCAGTTAACATATGTATCCAGCATCTTTCGATAGTATCAAAAGGTTTAAACAAAGGTAGCATCCATGATTCAATAAAAGACCACCTTCCGATAGCATTCAGGAAAAATTCGGCTCTCAAAAATAATTACACGGGGGAGCAACCTTTCGAAAAAATCGAAAGGTTCATAGTGTGTCATAAGGAACCAACCTTGTGAGAAGATGAAGAACATATAAATGCATTAGGAAACACAAGGCCTTCTATGACGTTCAGCGGCCCATGATGGTGTGCGAAGAACAAACCTTCCATTAAAGCCGAGGAGTTCGCAACTGTATAGAAGAAGGAACCTTCCGTCTTGACAAGAGCATAGGGCTGGAAGGGGGGCCGCCTACAACTATAAATAAGGCCCAAGGGGTCCGGTCTGAGGATGCGATCTTCTTCTCATTTCATCTACTCAAAAAAAATTATTGCTTCCACTCAACACGTTGTCACCTAATTTTGAAATCAAATTGGGGGCTATCTTCTTAAATTTTGTATCAGATTCCATTATAGAGAAATAAAGAGAATTGTGGCTTGCAATCAACTCGGAATTCGAAGATAATCATGATCAGGCGTTAATTTTACATTAATGGTTGATCTCAGATGATTTATTTCTTATATTCTTTGTTTATTTTGAGAATATGTTGTGAATTTATCAACTAACAACCTCATAAGTTTCCTTCTCCTCATTTTAAATACCAATTGAAAGAAGGGGGAATAAAACTTGTGGGACAGTCCCGAATATAAATTTCATGGCATATTGACTCGGCTCTTGTTATTGCCTTAAAATGTTTGAATCATGCATTCTTTTCAAAAGGTTTTCATAAGTGGAGTGCCACCTAAGAGGCCGAAAGTATCAAAATAAGGGCAGATAAAGCAGTCTCATTATTTGATGTCCCTGAATAGTTTCTTAACCTTCTGAAGGGTTTAATGGTTTATTAAACTTTTCGATCCATCGGAAGGTTTAATGTAACCATTAAGACATGTGGATTACTTTTGGTTTCCTAGGTAAATATAATGAAATGAAAAGGATGAAGATCATTAGATTTAATTGAGCTGACCGAAGAGATTAAATGGTTTCCTAAACCTTCCAATCCATAGGAAGGTTTAATAAAACTATCGATCTGGTCACGTCGTGAGGTTCAGAGTGCACTAAAATCCTTCGATGGGGGCTAAATAACTTCCTGAACTTCTAAAAAACCTTTTGAATTACCGAAAGGTTTTGCAATACTATAGATCCTGTCCAGTTGAAATGCTTAGACCATACTTAAACCTTTCGGTAAGGCTGAAAGTAAGATGATTCTTTCCCCAACTCTGCATAGGAGATAAATACTTGCTTAAAACCTTCCAGTATAGATCCCCTCATGTTAGGATTATAATTGTGATTACAATACCTTTTTCCTTAATCATTTCACTCAAATAACGAAAAATCCACTCAATTGAAAGGTTGAATTCATATGAAACAGTCCTATGAAATGCATCGGGGATGTTGACAAGAAATCTTGTTAACATGCATATATACATATACATATATATTTAAAATTTAAAATTAAGAAAAAAAACATGAGCCATGTGCAAGATCAGGTTATGTATATTTAAATATAAATTATTTTATGATTTTATATGTATTAATACACACACACACACAAGTATGAAGGCATGTCCCATAGACGTGTGCATAGAAAATGGTAACTCCCTATTGATATGTTACAGTATTGAAAGGTTGAACCGAGGTAGGGAAAAAAAATAAACTCTATACATCCAGAAATTTAAAAGCAGCAGCGCTAGGTGAAATTTCAAGTGAAAGCGGATTCAGGCATGAAATGTTAAACGTACATAATTCTTTGTAACAATGATCAAATACCTTATAAAGAAAGCCTCCGAATGAGGAAATTTATTTTGGAACAACAGATCTATAAAACACATTATTTGTAGAAATGTGTGTAAAGCCATAAAGCTACTTAAGTTGTTTGAAATGTATACAAGTAAGGTGACATAAAACTGGACCATCATTGCAGAATCGAAACCAAAGCATTTTAAACAAATTTATAAAGTTATTCATTTATTACTCAGTTAAAAAAACACATATTACAGTTTTAGCAATGAATATGATTACATAAAATCTGTATATCATAGAAAATATATCACATTAAATCATATACAACACGCACTATTAAGCCCTCCATATCTGCACTTGCAGGCTTACTACTTGCATTTTCATCTCCGTATGTATATTGCAGCATCAACATACAGGCCTGATACTGCAACATCATAGTGTAGGGCTGCTTCATATGGTACACATTCTTAATCTCAACTGTTGCAGGCCTGCCATGCAGTAGATTTGGTTACACAACACTGCATATGAAACTCTGGCTCAAGGCATACTGCATGAGCACTTCAACATTCGCAACAGCAACTTCTCTCTACCCATCGCGCTACAACTCCTTATTCTCCATCTTGCAGCAATAACAGCTCTTAATTGATAAATTACTACAGAATCATCTATGGTTCCTCTTATAATTATCTGGTACCGCACTTTCAATCAACTCTTCATTGCATTTGAAATTATGGTTCAAGAAATGCAGCATGAGAACTTAGGCGCTCGCAGCAACATCTTTTCTCTCCCTATCACACAACAAAAACTCCTCACTAACTCTCATCTTGCACCAACAACAATGCCGAATAGCTAAATTAGTGAAGCTTCATTAATGGCTAATCATATAATTGTAAACTTATTATTGTATTTTCTTCTAAAATATTAGGTAAGTATCAATTATCAGAAAATGAATCTGTAACTCATGTAATATAGTTAATTATATATACAACAATTTCAAGATAAAAATAAATGTACTAAAAGTGTAAGCATCTTTTAAAATATCATTGAAAGACTGAACAGAACATATAGCTATCAATCTGTTTGATAATGCAGTCGTGAAATGAAGTTTTTCGTTTGGAACTCTCTAAATAATTGATAAGTAGTTGGTTAGATATAAGCCATTAAAGGAAGTTATCACACATGCAGTTTTTTGAATTACATATGAATAGCCATAGTGATAAATGGTTGATATTTCATAAAACTTTGGGTACTCTGTACTAAATAGTTTGGTGAATAGGGTTTTATCCATAGTCAAATTATGCTAGCTGGAATGTTGAAAACATTTTATGTAAATATATCATACAGCTAGTAACAAATAAGAACTGAATGGTACGAGTGTTACGGTACACGCTTCGCTCGTGAATTGTTTTCCTTATAAATTACATATGTTTAAATCAGTTAATTTTTTCCTTCAAGTAATATTAAGATTTGTATATATGTAAAGAACTATTTTATAAAGAAAGTTTAATTTTAAATCCTATTATTAAAAGCGTTTTGAATTTGTAAAGCATGCTTAATTGTTTGATCCTACTTAGGAGTATTTAAATTTGTAAAAGAAGTTTAATATTAGATCCTATTTTTAAATGATTAAGATTTGATAATATATTAAAAGGTATTTTTGGTAGTTCACGTTGATACCAAAAAGTGTGACACCAAAGCTGTTAAACTATTATTAAAGATTATCTATTGGATGTTGGATCTCTTCTCTTCCTCGTTCCATTACTTCTTGATGTTGAATCATGGAGGTGTAATAATAACCTAAAGAAAAAAAGGATAAAAATAAATGGATTTAAATAATAAAATAAAAATAAGGATATATGTGTGTTGTCTGAGGGAGTTCAAATAAGTATGCTACAGGGTTGAAGTGATAAATCATAGCAAAGTTTGGTATAAATCTAGGATAGTAAAAGCAGATTTAATTGTAGCAAAATTACGCATAAATTTTAGATAGTGAAAATAAATGAAGTTGGTGGGATTAGTGGAAGAATGCGAAAGGAATTGAGAGGTAAATTGGAGATAGTTTAAAAGGAAGTTTGTGAATGAGCATTTGTTAATTTTGGAACAAAATTATGAAATATTCATAGCATATTTATTACTTTAAGAAAAATACCCAATTGTATATTTACTTATATAATCTCGGAGAAAATACCTAATGCGTTTAATGATAAGTATCGATCAAGGACATGTAAATAGAAAATGTATTGAAATGTCCATGCAAGAAAATAAAGAAAGAATTGAATTTAATTCAATCAGGACGTTGTTAAGTTTGGAAAATATGATTATATGTTATGGTTACAGTTTCTTTATATAAAAGTATGTTGTTATCTGTTATATGTTATTCCACTGCGATTGTGAGATTCTATTGTTGTTTTGTTTTCTCTTCTTCTACCTCCTTCTTCTTTCTCTTACGGACTGGTTTTTCGGCATTCGATTGTTTGGTAAATACAGTGGACGTATTAATGTCGATTTTCGGATGTCGAAAAATTGGGTTGTGAGATTTTGGTATCAGCAAGAAAAGAAACTTAAATAAATAATGTATTCAAATGCAGATAAAAGGAAATTAAGAAAATAAAATTGTAAAAGTAGGATGTGTGTCTCACACCAAAAAGTAATGGTGGGAGCAATGACCGTAAAAGGAAGAAAATCAGTTGACATACCATTAGCTACGTAAGCATAACATAAGTAATAAGTCCTTTTGATAATCGAGTAATGTAGGTGAAATATAATTAAGAGTGGTATACCACAATATTAGTGATCAATATAATGGTAAAAAATATAAATATATCTGAGAGTATCATTAAAGGACCGATTGTAAAATCCAATTACCAAACTGTTTGACTAAGCAGTCATGTAAAAGAGTTTTACTAAAACTATTTGAATAACTGGTAAGTATCGATGGTCAATAGTTGGTTAAATATGAGTCGGTAAAAGAAGTTATCACAGATGCAACTTATTACAGTATATATGATTACCTATAGAGATATAATGATTCATATTTCCACAGACTTCAGCTGTCATCTAAAAGTTATGCATTTAATGATAAGTATCGATCAAGGACATGTAAATAGAAAATGTATTGAAATGTCCATGCAGGAAAAAAGAAAGAATTTAATTTAATTCAATCAGCATGCTGTTAAGTTTGGAAAATGTGATTATATGTTATGGTAACCTGCAAGAAAAAAAAACTTAAATAAATAACGTATTCAATGCAGATAAAAGGAAATTTAGAAAATGAAATGGTAAAAGTAGGATGTGCGTCTCACACCAAAAAGTAATGATGGGAGCAATGACCGTAAAAGGAAGAAAATCAGTTAATATACCATTAGCTACGTAAGCATAACATTAAGTAATAAGTCTTTTCGATAATCAAGTCATGTGATATAAGAGTAGCATACCACAATATTAGTGATCAAAATAATGGTAAAAAAATATATAAATATGTCTGAGAGTATCGTTAAAGGACTGATTGTAAAATCCAATTACCAATCTGTTTGACTAAGCAGTCATGTAAAAGAGTTGTGTGGAAACTATTTGAATAATTGGTAAGTATCAATAGTCAATAAGTTGGTTAAATACGAGTCAGTAAAACAGTTATCACATATGCAATTTATTACAGTATATATGATTACCTATAGAGATAGAATGGTTCATATTTCCACAGACTTCAGCTGACATCTAAAAATTATGCATTTAATGATAAGTATCGATCAAGGACATGTAAATAGAAAATGTATTGAAGTGTCTATGCAGGAAAAAAAAAGAATTGAATTTAATTCAATCAGCATGCTGTTAAGTTTGGAAAATGTGATTATATGTTATGATAAGTAGCTAGAAAAGAAACTTGAATAAATAACGTATTCAAATGCAGATAAAAGAAAATTTAGAAAATAAAACTATAAAAGTAGGATGTGTGTCTCACACCAAAAAGTAACGGTGGGAGTAATGATCATAAAAGGAAGAAAATCAGTTAACATACCATTAGCTACGTAAGCATAACATTAAGTAATAAGTCTTTTTGATAATCAAGTAATGTAGATGAAATATAATTAAGAGTAGTATACCACAATTTTAGCAATCAAAATAAAGGTAAAAAATAAAAATATGTCTGAGAGAATCATTAATGGACTGATTGTAAAATCCAATTACTAATCTGTTTGACTAAGTAGTCATGTAAAAGAGTTTTATGGAAACTATTTGAATAGTTGGTAAGTATCAATGGTCAATAAGTTGGTTAAATATGAGTCAGTAAAAGAAATTATCACACGTGTAATTTATTACACTATATATGATTACCTATAGAGATATAATGGTTCATATTTCCACGGACTTCAGCTGATATCTAAAAATTAGTACGGTGCATAGGGTTTTGTTCGTAGTTAGATGAATCGTTGTAATATGAAATTAAGTTGAAGTAAAATTAGACATATAAGAGCAGCAATCAGTTTACCTAACTCAAATCTTGTTGTTATGTCATCGGTTTACACCTCAAACCCTAAATTTCAAACTCAGACCGATAAATCACCATAGGTTGGAGATATAACTCTAATTTCAATACGAAACCTCACCGGATTGGAGGAAGAATATAACTGCTCCGGACTTTTCTTCCACTACTCAATGTTTGGATATGAAAAGCATACCGATTGTAGTTTGTAGAACAAAATTAACAAAGGTAATTTCGTTTGAGGCGATTAAGTGACTGGATGGTTCGTGAGAGGTGGTTGACAGAATGGTGAGTTTTTTAACAGAGAAGAAAACAATAGCAGGAGAAACAATGAGAATGGTAGAAAAAAAGGAAAGTGGGGAGAAGTTATTGACTAACGGTTGAATTGTTAGTGGGATCAGAACATGTGTAGAAGAAATGACATGATGCCCCCTTCTTCTTTTTTCTATTTATTCTTTTGTATGTATGTGAAAGGGTTAATTGCGAAGTTCAAAAAAGCTTCACCATATTGAAGTATTTGAATTATATATATATATATATATATATATATATATATATATATTAATAACATATATATAAGTATTTAACACATACATACATACATACATACATGTATATGTTATATTTATATATGTATCGAGTTCGACACTACAAAATATATATTTAAAATAATGTATAAGTGGTTTAAACATATTTATATAGTTATAAATGTATACATATTAATAATATATATATATATATATATATATATATATATATATATATATATATATAGACACACACACACAACATTATATACAAATAAAATTTAGTTTATACATACATAAATATACATAGATATGTATGTATATGTATGTATGTGTATGTGTATGTGTATGTGTATGTATGTATTTGTGTATGTATGTATATGAGTAGCGCTCCATGGCACCCCTGTTTGGGAGCACCCCAATTTCAATTACAAGTTTCTAGTTAAATAATTGGTTGAGTGGAGAGAGAGAGAGAGTTAGTGGGAAAAGAGATAAACAGAAATATGAGATGGATATCAAGAGGCTATAGAGGTGTTGCACTGTTTGGTCTACAGTTTAACGCTCTCCTCTACACGCACACAACACACATACGCACACCATATTGAATGAGCTAACGTGTCTATTGCGATGTAAATCCCAACATCTTTACACGGACATGTTAAACCTTGCACGGATTTATATGTTACACACACACATGATGTGAAAAGAGCTCTGATTTGGATGGCTAAGATGGAAGGAGAATGGGTATAGATCTTAATCCCAACTTTTCTCCTTCTCTTCCTCTATATAAAGATCTCCACCCTCACCTTTTTTAGGACTTTTGAAATCTCCATATTATCTCATTTTTGGCTGACCTCTTCTTTCCATAAATTTCCAAATTATAAATTTTTATTGAAAATTTTGCTGGAATTTTAAAATCCAAATTTGATTTAAAATTTTGATTTATTAATTTTAATAATTTAATACATTTTTATTAATATATGTGTATGTGTGTGTGTGTATATATCAAAAATTAAAAATTTTAAAAAAATTGAGCCATGCATAAGACCAGGTTGTATATATTTAAATATAAATGATTTTATGATTTTATATGTATTGATATATATATAACATATATATAAGTATTTGATATATACGTATATATATGTTATATTTATACATGTACTGAGATCGGCACTGCAAAAGAATTATTTAATATATTTTATAAATGGTTTAAACATATTTATATAGTTATAAATATATACATATTGATAATATTTTATCTATATGTTTATATATATATTTATACAACATTATATACAAATAAAATTTTACTTTATATACACATGCATACATATATTGATAAAATTTTATTTCTATATAATGCTCTCTGTGTGTCTATATGCATATACATATACATACATGCATGCATGCATGCATGCATACATACCTATATAGGAGGAGCGCTTCATGATACCCCTGTTTGGGAGCACCACAATTTCAGTCACACACTTCTATTTAAATAATTAATAATTGGATGAGTGGAGAGAGCTAGTGGGAAAAGAAATAAATAAAAATATGAGGTGGATATAAGTGGGCTGTAGGGATACTAGACTGTTTGGTGTGCAGTTGAACGCTATCCTATACATGCATACATACATCTGTGTGTTTAGACATATATTTGAATGGTGTATTTACATATTGGATGAGATAATGTGTCCGCTGCGATGTAAATCCCAATATCTATACACGGACATGTTATACCTTGCACGGATTTATATGTTACACACGCACATATATATACGTATAACCATTTAAGGATTTTCTATTTAACATACTTGACTTATATAATTAATTAACATGTCATAATATGAAAAGCATATAATAGAAAGGAAAACACTTTTTTATTTCAAATGACATTTTATTGCATATTTAGTAATTTACAATAATCACAAAATTGCTCCTAAGGCACACTTCTAACTCTATCAATTTTCCACTTGCACTTGAGGTTAATTATGTAATCACAATCTCATCCCTTTAATTGATTTGCTTACCACTGGTTGAGTTAGTCCATTCGTGAATGGATCTACTATGATGTTTAATTATCCACTCTATCAATTAACTCTCTCCAAAGCTGATAAACTACATTTATCATGTGAAGCTTTTCGGAGTATGTTTCTCGGTTTTTTGTGAGATTTAAGCTCTTTCGTGATTTGTATCACATCATTGTCACCATATAACAATGATATGGGATTTTCAACATTTGGAATCATCCCTGGCTCGGTTATAATTTTATGCATTTATTTATACATATTGCTATTGTTGCGACGCCTTTTGGTTGAATTAGTCACAACGTTTATATTTGGAACATTTCCAACTTAAAGCTCTTTAAATAAGTTTTGAACATGAATTTGGCATTGACGCACTCTACAACAACATGAGTATATGGGGCGAATGTTAGAAAATGGCAGGAGAAAAGTATTTTGCTTTACTTGACTCTTCTAAATTTATTGCTCAATTCGTCGAGAGGGTTTATAGCTACCTAACGTTTTTAGCAGATTTCACTAAATATGCATTCGGTCAAATAGATTTCATCAAATATGCATTCGGTCAAATGAAAGGTGTAAAAAGTCGACGGAAATACATAGTCATGAGTTACTTGGTCGAATCGAAAGTGAACTTCGATGCTGTTTAAATATTTGGAATAATACATATTTATTGAGCAACAGTTATGTATTGCCGTTCAAATTGAACATCGTACATAGAAAACCGATGAATATACTATTAGCGTGGAACGTTTGTATGTATTCTATTAAGAGGTTTTTTGTATAAAGGACAAAAAATTGTATTTTTTTGCCTCAATGAACAACTTCAATATTTTAACCACAAGGACAAATATTTTTCCAAAATTATCAACCACCACTCGTCGCACCACCACCCACCGCCATCACCTGCACCACCGGTTTCGCCGCCTCCCTCAATACCACCCGCTGCTATCACATGCTACCGACAACTCTTAACATAAAAACTGATACCTAAAAACTGCTTTCGGTAATTAAAAACTAATACCTAAAAACTGCTACCGACAACTAAAACTAATACCTTAAAACTACTACCGTTAACTAAAAACTAATGCCTAAAAACTACTACCGACAATTAAAACTGACGCCTAACAACTGATACTCAAATAAACCACCTATAATATCCGAAGTTCTCAAATTTATCAAATTCGGTTACCATTATCTAAGTTTACAGTTCATTCTTAAACAAGTCTTTCAATCATAACAATCGTCTTTGTAGAAAATCAGTTCACAATCCTATTTAAAGGACAAATAAATCACCCATAATCAACATGTATCATGCTCATGAAATTGCATCGTTATCTCATATAACGACGCTTTGGCTCAAGCATCTTCATTCTCCGATGCAAGCCAGATCAAGGGATTCCGCTTCACCATAAGCGTGGATTGCATTAATAAGGTGGTGTGCACAATGACGAACACAACAAAGGTTCATCTCTAGATAAAAAATAAACACCTTTTACAAAAGTGATACCTCCTGTTACTAAAACTGACATCTAAAAACCGATTCTCAAATTAATAGTAAAACTGATAGCTAAACAAAATTCATTAAAAGTTTGGAACTAAGGAAACACTAATTCAACTCAATGATTCATCGTATTTACTCTTTAACAACTTCATTTTTTATATAATCAAACCAGCAAAATAGTAAAAACTTCCATACTACATTTTTGTAAAAAATGATACTCAGAAGAAAATGATACCTAAAAACTGATCCTTACTAAACTCAACGTAGCAATACATTATCAATCAAACCAATATTAATGCAAAAAAAAAAACAAAACAATAATTAAAAAATGTTTGCTTCAAAATGTGAATTTATTATAGTATGATAATTTTGTTATACAACAAAAATCACAAACCCAAACATAACATATATTTTCAACAATGATACCTACAAACTGGAAAACCGATACCTAACAGCTGATACCATTTTTCTCCCCTAATTTTTCTGCGGTTTGCTCTTCTTCTTTCCCGACTTGCTTTTCTTCTTCCGTCATCACAATCAATGTCAAACAACACCCCTACTACAATCTTTCAACAAACTAGCTCATCATCAACACTACATCTCCATTCATGTGCAAGTCACCAAATATTCAACATAACTCACATAGACACCATTTCAGGCAAACCTCATAAGTTAGACATCAATTTTAATTCAGACACCAAAGGACGAAGCACAACCCTCAAGAAATTCAGCAAGACATTTCAAGCCTTTAGATCTTCAGATTCGGGCGATGACAATAAAATCGATAACGACGGCTTCGGGGTTAGGGCGATGAGTTCTTCGTCGATCGTTGTTTTATCGATGAATTTTCTTTTGTTGTCCTCGTCGTTAATTTTTTTTGTCCTGCTGCAAAAAAAGATATAAGAGATATCCTTCACAGACCGTAGTCGAGGAAATGTTTTGAATTTTTCGTGTATTTTCCTGTTCTATTAGTCCGTGATCAATTTTCATTGCTCGTGTAATTAGCAACCCTGTTTATTAACGTTAGCATAGCGAAGCGAGGGCAATTTTGGGAATAAAGAACTTAGGCGTCAAGCTCTACAAACTGAAACAGAGAGAGAAATTCTTTTGTATTTTGTTTGTTTCCAACGCGGTTCCCTCTTTCCCCTCTCTCTCTCTCCTTCCCGCCATTATTTGCCTCTCTATAACCTTCATCAACTAAAACAAATCCTGAAGCGAGAAGCCGAAAGGAGTAGTAGAGCTTTTCCGGAGGGAGAGATACAGTCATCAACCTCCCTGTTTCGTACCGAGAAGGCCTCCGTCGATCTTTGGCAGATAAAAATCGCTTCTTTTCGATCAAAACGAACCCAGGTGAATTTTTATACGAGAAATTCCAATTATTCGAAGAATCGAAAGAATCGAACTAACCTTTATCAATATTCGTATGTTTTAGATGATCTTCAGTATTTTATTTTTTAATTAGCTCAGGAATTTAAGATTTTGGGCCTGTTTGTGATTTGGGGTTTTGTACGGTGGAAAGATTACTGATAAAAAATTGAAATAAAATTAGGTTTGGCGTAGAAAAAATAAAATTGGTCTGTGATGCACGTGACAGTGATGGTACGTGTGAAGAGGTTGACGTTAGAAATTTTTCGCAGGTTGTGGTACAACCTGTGCCAGTTTGGGGGCCCATAGTTGATAGAATAAGTACCAACGCATCGTTATTATCAAACTCTTGTGTGGAATAGTACTACTCGTTTTGAACATACTTTTGAATGGAATATTGGTTATTTCGTTGTCATTTTGTTTGTTGATTCAACTTGATGGATTAACTAAGACCTGTTTAGCCTCTTGTTTACGAGCTTCATTCTCAGCTTAAAAATAAAATAAAATAAATATGTGCGTGTGTGTACATGTTTAAATCTTTGTCTATACTTTATGATTAAATTGCAACTTAATTTTGATTTACACCAACTTTTGCTATATTTTAACTACAATATTTTGAAGGATTAATAAATTAGGGATTTTAAACAGTTGTCTAGCTGGACTTAAACTTGAGCCATCTCTAGCTATACAAAATGAAATGTCTAAAAATATCAGAATGCTTTGTTGGGCTGGCGTAGTGTTTGGCTTAGAAAGGAAAATGTTTTGAATTGATTAAATGACTTTGTAATTATGCTTAAACCATCTGTTATACATACATACACACATGCATGCAGAGAAAACCAGTTCTCATTGTCAATTTTCAAAATATTCACATCTATTTTATGTTGATCATCAATAGCAAGTTTTATCATTGAACACATTTATAAGATTAAGATCAATACAACCTACAACTTTTGCCTTAAGACCAGTAACGGGACAAGGATTTTTTGTTGCCATTGGCAAAACAATATATTTAATTGATGTTCTATTTAAGTTGTATTCAGATAATTCCAAAAATCAAAATGAAGTACAAACAGAAGCTTATATCACATATTTAGAGTAAATAGTTGACAGATTTACATAATCATTTAAGTCCGCATCTTTATCGTATGTTTTGTATACAAAGTAACCAGTAGGGAAAACATTGTTTAGTTTGTGTTTTTAAAAAAAGAAAAGATTAAGTAAATTACTGTACATTGTCCCTGAAATCCTAAGAGAATGTGCTTGGAGACAGTCAGTTATATTAATAATACTATCATATATGAGTATATGATGGTGTCAACAAAAATGAGAAAAATATTTCTAAACTGAAGCCTAAGAAAGTATATCTTTTATCTCTACTAATAATGGCGTGAACATACAATTTCAACCGCGACCCGATGAAATTACATGCATAGTCCTACACATCTCCATTTACTAATAAAAGGAATCAAGTGTATAGGATTTAGCTGTTCATAGTACCAGCCATCATTAAAATTACATGAATACTCTTTCAAATCCTCATTTTGTGTTGCATCTTTATGTCATGGGCATATGTGCAAACACCATGAGTGTCATAGTGACAGATTAAAGAAAATTTATATATGAGATATCGTTGATCCAAATGGCGAAGCTTTATGGCATCCGCATGGATATGCTGACCACCATCAAGTCTTTTTGTACAAGGACTGTTTTTCTAAATAATGCAATCACATTAAATAATATAAATACTTATTCTTGTTTCGCACAAAGTTTGTTATGTAATATCTATTCACTGAAAGTATATAATTCAAATTAGTGGCATTTTCTTCAATACAGTCTTGGGACTGACAGTCACCTGCTCAGAGCTTCATTACTTTTGTCTTTTCTTTAGGTCTTAGACACATTCGATAGAGGATATAATGTTGCTCAAATCATTTACTTATGGATGTGCCACTGCCTACGTTCCCTCCTACACTTATTATACAGATCCTAGGCCCTGAATACTCGATTTCAACCAGACTAACAGTCTAGTTCCTAACAGGGTTGATGTCAAAAATAACATATGCTTGGACTAGAGCCAGGTCAATATTGTGCGTTAATTCTTTACAGAAAAAAATATGAACGTCAAATTCATTTAGAATTTATACAGGTCTCAGACCTACGTATCTGCATTTCCTCCTTTTTCCAATTCTGTCATAAATTTCTATCTTTTATAGCTAAAATTGCTTTTAATATAGCGAAATCTGCTTGATAATAATTCCTATCAGACTATCACAACTTTGCTACTATATTCGGATCAGCATATCAATCTTATATTAAAGATATGATTTCCATATAAGACCCTGTAATAATGTCTGTGCCATGTTGCTATTGTCTATAAAGGTAATAAAGTCACCTTAATTTATACGTGTTTTATATAGTTTTGACAAGGACTTATTTGTCACTTTCTTAAAGTTTTTTGTGGGCTCATAAAAGTAAAAGAGGACCTACAAAAATATAGTTAATTCTTTTTACCGCATCATATAGATACGATAGGCTCCTTGGTCTAAGGACTTCTTTTGTGCTTTGCTTTTTTTGGTATAGCGAGGCTGTGGAAAAAATTGATTACTGGACCAACATGCCATTTTTTTTAACAATTCATATGTACAAGTTGTCACATGGTGTAGAAGTCCAAATATTTTTTGCTATCAGTTGCCATGCTGTTGTCCTTACCAACAGAATTTACCTTTGGAATCCTAGGCTTATACATGAACTTTGCGATGAATTATAATTTCATTTAATTTATTAGGTGCAATTTTGGTTATGTTGGAATTCCTTAAGAATAAGTTGAATGAAATATACAAAGTCCCACATCTTCAAATTGTGAGAGCTATATTGGTTTAAATATAGTTTTCTCATGAGGAGGTTGGGGGCCTGGAGCTCCCAAATGTATGCTTCGTTGTGAGGAGCGAGATTATGCATCACCACCACACGCGTGCCGCCGCCGCCGTCCGATCGATCCGGCCTCGGACAGCGTGCGAGCAGGTGCGATGAAAAAGCAACAGGCGCGACCGTTTGGACAAACGGGTGCAGTCGCGACCGTTTGGACAAACGGGTGCAGTCGCGACCGTTCGAAGGGATACAGACCAATTATAAATAAGGAGGAAAACTGATCACTTTCCTCACCGAATTTTTAATCTAACTTATCTCTTCTCTTCTAAACACAACTGCTGTTCTAATATTCAAATCACAGAATGATATACTCATTACAATTTCGTGCAGAATTCGTCTGTTGTATCTTGGGAGAATTTTGAAATAAAATTCTCAAGGAAATCGTTACGACGAGCCTCAGACGTAATCCGGTTAGAATTCTAGTCCGATTGTATATTTATATACATTGTTCTATATTTCTATCCATTATTCTGGTTATACTGTTTATTCAAAATAGTATAACGCTGTTGTTGTAATTTATCTACAACATTCATATTGTTATAATAATTACTAAAGAATTCCTGTGTAGTGGAAATCTGAGTTATAAACTTGTGCGACGAGTTTATAATTGATTATTCTCTGTTTTGGTATACTAGACATATAACATCTTAAGAATTTTACCATTTTCTTACTAAAACAGAGATGGCAGCAGTCGAATTTTCAAAGAATTCTACTCACAACAGACCTGAACCGTTCAAGGGAGATGGTGATGATTTCTTGACATGACAAAATCAAATGTTGTTTTATCTCACCACACTTGGTCTGCAAAAGTACCTCGAGGTGGAGGAACCGATTCCTGCACCAGGCAAGGAAGCAGAGGTGAATACGTGGAAGCATTCCGAATTTTTATGCAGAAACTATATTCTGAATTGTCTTGACAAGATGCTATACAAAGTATATCAGCCTTCAAAGACATCAAAAGAACTCTGGAATGCACTTACCATAAAGTACAAGACGCAGAATATCAGTCTTAAGAAATTCATTGTAGACAAATTCATGGACTACAAGATGGTTGACTCCAAACCGGTGACTGCTCAACTGCATGAATTGCAAATCATCATTCATGAACTCGAAGCGGAAGGTCATGTGGTTGGAGAATCGTTTTTTGGTTGAAGCCATCACGGAAAAACTGCCGTCGTCATGGAGAGATTACCGCAACTATCTAAAGCATAAGAAGAAGGAAATCTCTTTACAGGATCTCATAGTCCGATTGAAAATTGAGGCAGATAACCGTGGAATAACAAAACAAAGCGAGGAGGCATTTGTGGCTGAAGGGTCAAAGACTAAAAACAAAAAGAAGAATTTCCAGAAGAAAAGGAAAGCTCAAGACAACAAACCAAAAGACAACAAACGAACCAAGAAATTTAATGGTGAATGTTGGGTTTGTGGAAAAGTTGGTCATGCCGCTAGAGATTGCAGACTCAAGAAGGAATGCAATAAAGAGGCAAATATAGTAGATAACATGGAAGTAGACAAGTCCAACTTCTCGGTGGTGGTATCTGAATGCAATCTGGTTCAGAATCCTAACCAATGGTGGGTAGATACAGGCGCTACTCGTCATGTTTGTTCTGACAAATCCATGTTTTCTACATATCAAAAATTCGATCATGAAGAAAAACTCTACATGGGTAATTCTGCAGTTTCCATGATCGAAGGCAGTGGTACAGTAATCCTTAAGTTTACTTCTGGAAAAACTGTTAAGTTGAATAACGTGCTCCACGTTCCAGACATACGCAAAAATCTCATCTCTGGTGCAGTCCTATCAAAGAAGGGATTCAAGATGGTGTTCGAATCAGACAAGATGGTTCTGTCCAAAGCTGGAATGTATATCGGAAGGGGATATTTATGTGATGACATATTTAAGGCAAATGTAGCCGTTATCGGTAATAAAACTATGTATTCTGATTGTGCTATTAATAAAATTGAAGTTTCTTACTTGCTTGAGCACGAAATTTTACTATGGCACGATAGATTAGGACACATAAACTTTCGAAAAATGAAGAAATTATCAAACTTGGGATTGATTCCAAATTTTCAAGTAGATAAGAACTATAAATATGAGACATGTGTAGAAGCAAAAATGGTCAAACAACCATTTAAATCTGTTGACAGAAGCACCGAACCATTAGGTTTGGTACATACAGATTTATGTGATTTTAAATCACTACCTACAAGAGGTGGGAAAAAGTATTTCATTACTTTTATTGACGATTATACGCGATATTGCCATGTATATCTTTTAAATAGTAAAGATTAAGCAATAACAGCGTTTATAAAATACAAGGCTGAGGTAGAAAATCAGTTAAATAAAAAGATCAAGATATTGAGATCTGATCGAGGTGGAGAATATGAGTCACCGTTTGAACAGTTCTGTGCAGAGAATGGAATAGTTCATCAAACAACAGCACCATATTCACTACAACAAAATGGTGTAGCCGAGAGGAAAAACAGAACGTTAAAAGACATGATTACTGCCATGCTTTTAACTTCTGGTCTACCGACGAACTTGTGGGGAAAGTATTAAATATGTCTAATCACATATTAAACAAAGTTCCTCACAATAAAATGGAAACAATTCCATATGAGATATGGAAAGGACACAAACCAAGCTTTAAATACCTCAAAGTGTGTGGGTGCTTGGCAAAAGTTCCAGTTCCGCCTTCCCAGAGAGTCAAACTTGGACCAAAAACAGTAGATTGTTATTATCTTGGGTCAGCCCAAAATAATAGTGCCTACAGATTTTTGGTATTCAAGTCTGATATAACTGATATTCATGTAAATACAATCATGGAATCAAGAGATGCATCATTCTTTGAAGATGTGTTTCCGCACAAAAGGAATGAATGAAATAATGTCCCAAAAAGGACAAGGGAAGAATCAAACGATTCGCATGAAGATGAAACTCATCATGAAATTGAGGATGCTGAACCAAGAAGAAGCGTAAGGGCTAGAACTTCTAGAACATTTGGTTCGAATTTTTTTTACATATGTATTAGAGCACGAACCTCAAACGTACAAGGAAGCAATGTCATCTTCTGAATCTTTATGTTGGAAAGAAGCAATCCAAAGTGAGATTGATTCAATTCTAAATAATAAAACTTGGAAAATTGTTGATATTCCACCAGAAATAAAACCAATTGGCTGCAAATGAATTTTCAAGAAGAAAATGAAAGCAGATGACTCTATCGACAAGTATAAAGCCAGATTAGTAGCCAAAGGATATCGTCAAAAAGAAGGAGTAGACTTTTTTGATACATATTCGCTGGTAACACGAATAACCTCTATAAGAATGTTAATAGCAATTGCATCCATCTATAATCTAGAGATTCATCAAATGGATGTAAAAACAACATTCTTAAATGGAAATCTCGATGAGGAGATTTACATGGGGCAACCTGAGGGATTTATTTCCAAAGGAAATGAAAACAAAGTCTGTAAATTAGTCAAATCATTATACGGACTAAAACAAGCTCCAAAGCAATGACACGCAAAATTTGATAGTGTCATGATGAGAAATGGTTTTCGTATAAATAAATGTGACAAATGTGTTTATTATAAACAACTTGGACAATCATATGTGATGATTTGTCTATATGTGGACGATATGCTAATATTCGGTCCAAATACTCAGGTAATTGAGACCATAAAGAAAATGTTGATCAACAATTTCGACATGAAAGACTTGGGTGTTGCAGATATTATTTTGGGAATAAAAATAATAAGAACATCTAATGGAATTGAGTTATCTCAATCACATTATGTAGAAAAAGTGATTGAAAGATTTCAAAACTTTGGAATTAAAGGAGTAAATACACATTTTAATCCATCAGAAGTACTGCATAAAAACAATAATGAGAGTGTAATGCAACTGGAATATTCCGTGCAATAGGATGTCTCATGTATCTCATGAATTGCACAAGAACAGATATAGCTTATGCAGTAAGTCGACTAAGCAGGTATACAAGTAATCCAGAGAAGGAACACTGGAAAGCTAATGAGAGTGTTGGGATATTTGAAGAATACCACTAATTTTTCCTTACATTATGGAAAATATCCTGCTGTCTTAGAAGTATATAGTGATGCAAACTGGATTGCAGATTCAGAGGAATCAAAATCAACGAGTGGTTATGTCTTTACCCTAGCAGGGGCAGCAGTGTCATGGAAATCTACTAAACAAACATGCATAGCTCGATCCACTATGGAATCAGAGTTCATTGCATTAGATAAAGCAGGCGAAGAAGCAGAATGACTTCGTCACTTTTTAGAAGATATTCCGTTTTGGCCTAAACCTGTACCGGCCATATGTATATACTGTGATAACCAAGCTGCGCTAAGTAGAGCGCACAATTTTGTGTATAATGGAAAGTCACGACATATTCGTCGACGCCATAACACAGTTAGGCAGTTACTCTCTAATGGAACTATTTCCATTGATTATGTGAAGACAAATGATAATCTAGCGGATCCATTTACTAAAGGTTTATCAAGAGAGAAAATTGACTGCGCATCGAGGGGAATTGGCTTAAAAGCCTAAACCATCAAGAGTTATCTTATACGGAAACATATTCTAGCGACTGGAGATCCCACGGATTAGGATCAATAGGCAAACCAGTTCTGAATAACTCAAGACGTAATGCATTTACGTGGACATAGTCCAACTCCATTCCTATGGTGCAAAATATAAATGCATGCCTACAGAGGTGTTTAAAGGTTAAAACTATGTTTTTTAATGATGACCATATCTTGACAATAACAAGTGGGGTATATGTGGGATACTCTTAATGGTTGCGATCATCTATGTTAGTGTGAGCTGGGTCGGCTCTATGACAATATTCAAAGGCTTTTATTCTCTAAAAACACTCGCAGAACCAAAAATTGTTCAGGACCAAAATGAACACAATCAAGAGATTGGATGAGAAGGGAATCAATGCTTCGTAAAGCTTATTGTCTGGATATACAATAAAGGCCGACGGTTCAAGATGAAATAATTCACCGATTAGCCAAGTAGATCCGATAAGTTTTAACTAGGGAAAGTTCAAAGTGAAATATCTACTTATCCACGACAAAGCATTATTCCATATGTACTCTGTGATATTTCGCTTTGTGTGGGAGATATGTATATTATCATTCATGTGGGGGATTGTTGGAATTCCTTAAGAATAAGTTGAATGAAATATACAAAGTTCCGCATCTCCAAATTGTGAGAGCTATATTGGTTTAAATATAGTTTTCTCATGAGGAGGTTGGGGGTCTGAGGCTTCTAAATGTATGCTTCGTTGTGAGGAAGGAGATTATGCATCACCACCACGCGCGCCGCCGTCCGACCGAACCGGGCCGGGCTCGGGTACGGGTCTAAAATGACCATTCTTTTGCTGGGCCATTGTTAACAGTTTTTTGGGCTTCGGCTGAAACTGGGCTGGGCCTGGAATATGAAGAGAAGCAGCAGGCGGGTAAAAACGGACGCGGGACTGAAGAGACACGACTTCTGAAGCGCGCGCGAACGAACAGGTGCGGCCCAAGTGAGGAGACGCGGCCTAACCGCAGACAGGTGCGATGAAAAAGCAACAGGCGCGACCGTTTGGACAAACGGGTGCAGTCGCGACCGTTCGAAGGGATATAGACCAATTATAAATAAGGAGGAAAACTGATCACTTTCCTCACCGAATTTTTAATCTAACTTATCTCTTCTCTTCTAAACACAACTGCTGTTCTAATATTCAAATCACAGAGTGATATACTCATTACAATTTCGTGCAGAATTCATCTGTTGTATCTTGGGAGAATTTTGAAATAATTTTTTTAAGGAAATCATTACGACGAGCCTCAGACGTAATCCGGTTAGAATTCTAGTCTGATTGTATGTTTATATACACTGTTCTATATTTATATCCATTATTCTGGTTATACTGTTTATTCAAAATAGTATAACGCTGTTGTTGTAATTTATTTACAACATTCATATTGTTATAATAATTACTAAAGAATTCCAGTGTAGTGGAAATCTGAGTTATAAACTTGTGCGACGAGTTTATAATTGATTATTCTATGTTTTGGTATACTAGACATATAACAGGTTAATATTCAGCTATAAGCTTTTACGATACCAAATCTTCATGGCAAACTATCTTTTAATCTCATTTTGAATCATCTTTATGCTTGTAAGTTAAATTGTAACATGGGCTATTGATAAAATGTATGAAATTATAGTTGTTTCTGCCTCTTCACATCCATAGTATGTTGTTCCAAATCTGTGTAACTTGTCGTACTGTTCATTTGAACTATCCACATGCCAACAAAAATTCATCAAATTTCCTCCTAATCCTTTCCAACTCCATATCATGACTACATGAGTGGCTTTTATGGTGGAGCTATTTGCTCCATCAGTGTACATGTTTGTTTGTAAGCATGTTTCTTGCTAATAGAATCCATATAGTTCATTGATGAATATTTATCTATTCCTTATACATAGATGTAACGTCTCAAGTGTTGGATGGATGACAAGATAAAAGTGGGGATTGATTGAATTGACTATGTATAAAGAGATCTAAATCAAATATTGTAACGGAGATATTGGCCAAAATTGATTGAATTGACTATGTAACTAAATCTGATCCCGCTCTCTTGGAAACAATTAGCGAAATTGATTGAATTGACTATGTACTTAAATCTGATCCCGCTCTTTTCGAAACAATTAGCGAAATTGGTCAGAATTGATAGTCGGTTATTTAACCATCAATAAACATCCATAACAATCATCAGAGCTTAACATAAGTTTCTCAAAATTTATTTCAAAATATCTTTAAAAGATATATCTATTTCTTCCAACATTTGAAAATAATTTTTCAAATACTTAAATCTGTATCAGGATACTTCCAAACATCTCAACACTTAGAAATATTTCCAATTTCTATTTTCTATACTTAGGAAAATATTACAAGTCTTATTTTTCCAAAATCCTTTCAATATCAACGTTTCAGAGATTTATTCCGTAACTTTTTCTAAAAATCTCCGGAATCACAAATCAATTTCCTCTCCGCGAAATCATATCCTTTTATAAGCCCTTTTTCGAATCTCGAGAGAATTTATAAAATAAAATTTTCAATTACTTTAAAACTCTCTTTATATATATTTATAATAAGTATTTAAAAGATTAATAATTTATTTTTAAAAATATGTTCAAGTAATTATTTAAAATATCGAAAACACTTTTATAACATTAATAACTCATTTTTAAATAAACATATAAATTTTCACAGCTAATTTTTAAAAGTTAGAATTTCCTAAAATAAATACTAATTATTTGAAAATCTACTTACCGAAGTATTTCAACTCAAACTAGATTAAATTTCATAGTTTAAAAAAAATAAAAAAATTCTTTCAAAAACAACTTACTTCTTGAAATTAAATAAATAAATATATATTTTATTTCTTTAATATCACTTTATAAATTCTCTTATATAATTCATTTTTAAAAGTCTCCATTTACTAATTCACAATAGTTAAGTATACCCAACTCAAATATATATATTTCTTCTCTAATTCAATTTCTTTTAAATAACTCCAATTTCAATATATATATATATATTTGTTTCAAATTCCATTTTATTCCATAAATTTTAAAAATACATTTATAGTTTTTAAAATTATCAAAATTCAGGCCAGTGCTATAATTGCATCTAATAATTTCAATCACTACAATAATCTATAATAAATTATTCTACACAAATCATATATCACTATATATGAAAAATAAACAATATATTTGAGAAATCCAGTTGGATCGCTCCAACCTGTTTTCCTTGCATCTACAGATGTTAATATAACATAAAATAAATACCAATCCTACTTTGAGGGGATATCGCAGTATAGTGTTATTCGCTATTATGCGGGGCGAATAAGGTCTCATCCGCTATAATGTGAGAGAATATCACTACAAATACTAATATATATACCATTATATATATATATATATATATATAACATTCAACATATAATATTAATTATTGAATCATTCAATCAACCAATAATTTTAAATTTTCAACATTTTAAATTAAACTGGGAATCCAAAAATGGGTGAGATTTACTCACCTTTATTTTTGTTTGCAATCCACTTCAATCTCGACTTGATTTTCACTATTTTTGACCTCGCATGAACAATTTATGAATTTGTAATTATTTGATTTATAATATGATTTATATGTCCTAATCACCATAATACCTATTTTAAAATTAACCAGTAAGTTAAAATATGTATATATATATATAATATTTTCTAATATATATATTTATTAAATTAAATTAAAAATGAAACTGTCATACCTCACTGCGTCAGTCCTTCCCCGACCTCCCACCACCTTCCCTTGCGTACGCGACCTCCAAAACCCTAGCCTTCCCTTCGATTCGCCATCCAAGCCCACACGACCACGACCTTCCAAGCTCACGGCCGAACCACCCCTCTAGTTCGAGCTCGCCTTTACATCGCCGCCCCAACATTAGCACGATTCTCCCTTATCACAACCTACGTGCGCACGAGCACCTCCCCAGATAAAGTCGTGAACCCTAGCTTGCTCGAACTTAAGTCCCTGGCGACTCCTTCGCCAATGGTCATTCGCTCGATCGCGATTTTTATCGCGAGTCTCCCTCCTATGCCAAACCAGTCGCAACCCATACCCCCTTTTCTTTTTTTGTTTTTTTTCTCAAGATTTCTTCGATTTCTGAATCGAAGAAAAAGGTGGAAAGGGCTGTGATTTATTTTGCCTTCACCTGTATGTTTTTTTCTTCCGATAAAGCTTTGAAATTTGATTTTGAAGATAAAGGAGAAGAAAGGCTCGGGTTTTCTTAAAATGAGAAGGGATGGAGGTTGCGTGTGAATATGTTTGCGTGTTCGAATGGAGAAGGTGGCAGATTTGATTTTGATCTGATCTATATATATATAATTTTATTTAATTGTAAATATCTTCATTTTTATAACTTAAAAACTCGAATCCCGATCGAGGCGTGCCGCTAGGCGTTCATATTGTTATACCCCTATTTCAAACGCAATGGAAAAAGTTTCGAGTGCTAATTCGATCGTATAGAGAAGATAGCTTTTTGGACCCAATTATTATATTGAATTTCGATATTAATTTTCAACGCATTAATATACGTTACGACCAAACAATAACTCCAAACACTACGAAACTTGAAATTCGATAATAATATACTATTATGGATCCAATGAAACTGGTTTCGTCAAAATCCGAGACTGAGCCTCGGATAGCCTTTTTAAATGTCAATTTGAACAAACTATTTTTAAATTTAACAGATCATTTTTAAATTCAATTTTTAAAACTTTTATTATCTTTATTATTATTAATATAAATTTTACGAGCCTTTAAATTATTTTTATCGAGCTTAAAACTCAAGATACAAAAATTTAACCAATATTCAATTATAAAATTCAATAATTAAATTATCGAATAAATTGCTATATTTAAATTCTGAATTTATTTTATAAATAAAAACCTAAATTTTCATATTAAAGATCAATCTATAACTCAAATTCAATATTTAAAACCATTTAAATATTCCAAGTCAAACGTCGAAAATTTTGGGTCGTTACACAAACCTACTCAAAATTTCGAATTTGAATTCAAAAGCCAATAATTATGAGTTACAAGCTTAATGAGCGTTTATTGGTTTCAATGTCATCACTATTAAGTCACCATCAATAAGCATCCCCTTTTTATATAAAAAAGAAATCATTTTGTCATGACAAGTAGTATTTGCGACTTTTGAATTACAAATAAAACACCATTGGAATATTTTCTGAGTGGTCTAATGTGTGCAAAATATTCATAACATGCATTGCCAATCTCACTATATTATGAAAGAATGTTTTTGTTCCATCCTGCATGATTTGTGAGAGAGGTAGACATTCTTGAAAGAAAGCGGTCGATGCATTCGTTGGAGCGGTACATATTGTTCAAATTTCAACTCTCTTCTCAGTGTTCTCTTTTTATTAAATACACACGTACACACTTTTCTTTCTTCTCAAAACCCTCAACGATGTTAGGTATGTTTGTGGCATGCTTATGGGATTCAAAAGTGCATAACATTACCAAAGTTGTCTCCTCCAAAAGGTAATGCACATAAGTCCATATTTTCTGGAGATACTAAGATGAATAGAACTCATCAAATGAACTCAGAACATGATATGATAATCGTTTGACTTATGCTATGATGCTCTTGATGCATGTTGTGGTATATCAGTCAGTTGCATTATATTTGCCTTCTTTCTTGGAAATACATGAACAAACAACTAAGGGCAGTATGTTGTGGTATATCAGTCAGTTGCATTATATTTGCCTTCTTTCTTGGAAATACATGAACAAACAACTAAGGGCAGTATGTTGTGGTATATCAGTCAGTTGCATTATATTTGCCTTCTTTCTTTGGACAAGACACACTGATGATCTTGGAGTACTTGTGTAGGGATTTGAACAACACCCATTATTCAGTTTCATACAATTCAAACATAAAATAACATATAATAAATTCAGAATAAAAAACATATTACATAATGATATTCAAGATACATTGCATAATAAATTCCAGCAGCAATTTAATCGATTGTGCCGTAATTTGTAAAATTTGACGATTCCGGTCTCCAATTGCTCTCCCAGGGCTAATTTTTCTGCATGGTGTCTTAAAAGCATCGGCCAATTACCATTCATTGATACAATATTTTATAACTGAATCTTGGATATGTTTTGTACCGAAGTGTCATACAACCTTGTTACCATGTGTTGTAGGCTTTAGTGCTGTCAATCATATCCTTCCACAATCTCTGAGTTTTTCTTCTTCAACCCGGCTGCTATTTAAGTATCTCTCCATCACTATCGTAGAGGCCTCTTTTATGTATTTCCGTTAGTTCCTAAAAACCCTGGAAATGCCCATTCTATGTATAAGAATGAACTGGATAAGTTTTCATCACTAGACTCTGTGAATTTTATTAGGACAAAAATGTACTCACAGACCATTACTATGTTCACTTTTTACAGCTGATAGTGATAGAGCTACTCATGCACTCACCAGTTTGATTATTCATCGCCTGAATATATAGTTGGAAAGAATCATAGGTAATTTAAAATTTTAACTTTAGAAGGACTGTCCGGTGTAGTAGTTGCAAAAAGGATTTGGGATTGTATATCATGAATGGAGTGAATATCTGTAGAAATAGGTACGATTTCATACATTATAATTGTCATGGGTTTATTTTATAGAAATAGACTTTTTACAAGTATCTGACACTTATGTCCATATTGTTTTTAGCATAGTTTACATGATATCACGACCCTTGATTTTGTAAAAAATCAGGCAAAACACACTCTTGCTCTACTTGTACAAACAATAGTGGTAGTTTGGGTGTATCTAGTTTTTGGGGTTAGCTTGATGGTTAAATGAATGGATATAAATATTAATTTAGTAATAATATTTTGGTCCTGAAAAATATTATAGTCCGAACGCAGAAGGCAGCACAACTGCAAAAACACCAAAGATGGTGAACAAAGGATACAATATTCAAAACTTGTTAGTAGCAAAATAATCTTTCTGATCACCTAAAATATGTACCATAGAGCCAATGTATTCTTTACATCTTTGGCATGTTTAAATGGATTTCAGTTTTTTCTTTTACTCTGGTAACATTGGCAATCTGTGTGAGACTCTGAGATGATGTCTCACTCTCACATGACAATATATAATTCTACTGTACAAATCGTATATTAGTCAAACACATGCACCTGTTTGGCCATACCTAGATATGTTTGTTTTTTTGTACCACCTCCATTTCATTCGTATTACTTTCTCTATAATTTCTGTTCATTATTTCTGATCATGGGTCCTACCTTGAATCTTTCTCTCCTAATCTATTCCAACTTTTTACCGATTATTCTCGTTTTAAAAAAGCAAGAAAGTATCAGATCCTGGTTATAGATTGTTTGAATACTTGTTATTCTTCCTTCTCTGCGCAATTCTTTCAAACTTTTATACCCCATTGATTTTTTCTTTTTGTTTGCTGCAGATACATAAAAATTGATGGATTCTGTTTCACCAGCAACATCAAACATCGGTTCAATAGCTAAAACCCTGACCAAGATTCTTCGATTTCGCAATAACATAAAAAACAACTCCAGTGCTGAACTGAACTTGGATCAAAACGATGAAATCTACAAGTTCGAGCATCCGAAGAACCTTGAAACTCATGCTCAGCCTTTCTCCAAAACCGTGGATGAAAATACCAAAAGTAAGGAGGCAATGGAATCTCTTATTGCGAATCTTTTCACAAGCATTTCAGCCATCAAGGCTTCATATGCTCAAATTCAAGTCGCTCAATCTCCTTACGACCCTGAAACTATTCAATCTGCTGATATATCTGTGGCTAATGAGTTCAAATTGCTGTCTCAGCTTAAACACTCTTACTTAAAAAATCAACTTGGTCCTCTTCCACCTCCTCCACTTGCTGCACAAATTCAAGAGCATCGAAATCTTATCAAGACTTATCAGATCACCATTAAAAAGCTCGAATCCGATATCCAACATAAAAGTTCAGAGATCTCCGACCTTCATTCAGAGTTGATGGAATATGAACACCAGAACCGTGCTTTGGAATCGAAACTCAATCCTGAGCATTCACTTTCTGCTCTAGATGATTTGCATCTATCCGGACTGGACCCAACCCATTTTCTAGTAGCTGTAAAATACACTATGAAGTCGATAAAGTCATTTGTCAAATTAATGATCGGTGAAATGGAATCTGCTGGATGGGATCTTGATGCAGCAGCAAAATCTATACAGCCCAATTTGTTAAAGAAATCCGGGCATAGAGTATTTGCTTTCGAGTCCTTTGTTTGTCAAAAACTCTTCTCCAATTTTCACAATCAAGATTTTGGTTTTGAGCATTTGGAAGAACAGTTATCATGGGACAAGCATAAGTTTTTCAAGGAGTTTATGGAGTTAAAATCTGCGAAAGCTAAGCAACTTCTATCAAGTCAGAAAAGAAGATCATCTTGGTTTGGTGGATTCTGTAGGGCCAAGTATTTAACCATAGTTCACCCAAAAATGGAAGCTTCCTTTTTTGGCGATCTCGATGAAAGGGGATTTGTTAGCTCAAGTCATGAGTTTCCAAAGTCAGAGTTTTTCTTAGGTTTTGCGGAGATGGCACGAAGAGTTTGGTTACTGCATTGCTTGTTCTTCTCCTTTGATAGAGAAAAGGCTAATTCGATATTTCAGATTAGAAAAGGATGCAGATTTTCCGAAGTTTATATGGAAAGTGTCATTGAAGAATCAAGTGGGGCGAATCCTGTTGTAGGTTTCACGGTGGTGCCTGGATTCAAAATTGGGAGGACTGTTATCCAATCTAAAGTCTATATTTCATAAACTTAAACTTATTCGATAATATATCAACAATTTAATGAATTTATTGGTGCATGTCAGCATAAAGATTATATCTTGTTGAGTAATGTACCAGAATTTTGTCCAGGCAAGTTCATTAGATATGTGTATACTGTAAGCTATAGTGTAGGTGTTGTAATAGTTGTATTAGTTAAACTGTACGTAGGTTGTTAGTTTTATTTGGTAACCAGGACAATCGGTTAGTATTATGTTTCTATTTATGATGTTAATGGACCAGTTTAACTTATCAAATGTCTACTGTATAATATGGGTATAAATTGCATATTTTTTTTTTAAGAATAGATTGGATGATGCTACATATTGATTGGCTTCATATGGTTTTACTGCAGCAATGCCATGACTTCGACTTCTTTGCATCAGGATCACTGTGCAATAAAATTTTGAAAAGAGAGTTGTTATTTTAGTTTCTAAAAGTTATATGGGAGAATGTGGGTGTTTCTTGGCATTTGCAATTAGAAGACAATGCAGTTTTGTGATGTAACTCAACAAGGGAGACGGATGTCAGGTTGTCAGTTCCTTTTCTTTATGGAGCACATGAATTTTTGGTTTTTATATTATGAATTGTACGAAAAACGACCCTTAGCAGCATCAAAGATGATACCACAAAGGTAAAACGCGGTTGAGCATCTCTAGCGAAACGTTAAAATATTTCAATTGCTCCAGCTGTGAGCGGATTTATTCAAAAAAATAAAATAAAAAAATAGTTGTTTAGTTCACTAAAAGTCTTCTGAATCCCGTAGTTAATACTAAACAAATATTTCTTCTATTTAGAGTCTTAAACGCTGGACAATTTGTTCTGTAGAATGCGACTGATTCTCATTTCGAATAGACCACACGAGGACTTATTCAATATAACAATCATATGAGTTAACAATATGTTGAAAATCTTTGTTAGTACGGTGATTTGAACGTGATAAATAAAGTGGATGCTATACTTCGATTTTAATGATCCATGTGATAGATTATTTTAGACAATAATTCAATTAATTAAGAAAAACTCATGTTCCATCAAAAGTCAAGATGTACATGTGGATTACAATAAACAAAAGATCGAATACTAAAGTAGCGTTAATACACAAGGGATTGGAGACTCATCCTAATTGTTTATTCTGTACTTGCAGTGATGAAAACTTGGATAACTTATATTTTCAATATTCATTTTCATGTCTGCTATGGATTATACGTACACTCTTATACTCACTTTTCGAGATGCAGTAAGACACAAAAACTGGCAAAACAGATGAATTGTGAAATAAGTTGTGATGGGCCAGTAAACTTGCACTACAACCCTAAAACGAAGGGCATGATAAGTATCTTTACCCATATACCGCTTCGAAATGATAGGATAATATGGTCAACAAAATCACTACAAGCACAAGTTGAGGTCATACGAGATCAAATATGCGTAGTAGTAAGCTAGCTTCACCAAATAGAGACGAACTGCACTACATTATCATCTTTACAACCCACTTGATCACCTAAGCGCTAAGCATAGAAGCAGACCGTTATACGTAGAATTAAGTAATTAAACCAAATAAAGCCAAATAAAGAGTAACTGCCCCACCCTCGTAAATTGCTCCAATTCTAATAGGAAATACCACTCCAATATGCAAAACCAGCCAATTACATCCTTATCAAAATCGAGTCTGTGGCAACTGAACTGCGCTGGCACACTTTGGTAGCATAAACACCATACTACACTGATGAGAAGTCAGGTCTCAGCATCCAAATCCGTTGGTGAAAAATTTCAACTTCACCACACTCGACTTGATCGTGAGGCAACCTTATAGCTAGTCGTTCTTACGATTAGGAATCAGTGAATTTAAGCTTAGTTAAATTCACCTTTGGAAGCAACTGTGTTACTAAATGCTTACACAGCCGTATGATCGCACTTCAACTGTTTGTTGAAATGTCGAGATGGGTTAATGAACAAAAGAGCAACTAACAGTAAATAGCAGGAATATAAAGGACACAGAGATTTTTACCTAGTTCAGATTGTTGTCAATCCTACGTTCACGGGGCAATCCATTATATTTTACTATTTTTTGCACAAGAGATTACAATATCCCATGGGCGCACAACATCTCGTTTTTTTACATGATGAAGAAGAAGTCAGCAAGAAAATCTTCCCTTTTGTCCTTATGCCTTTCCTTTTATAGTATGGAATGTGTGTTGTGGGAGGTTGTAATCGTCTTTTTTGTTTTCTTTTAATCTCCGGCCTTGAATTTTTCCACCTGTCGCTTATCTATGATGCTTATCCTTTGTGCCTGGATTGATGACTGGTTTTTAGCGAGAAATCTTGATATTGACGGGACCTTGGAAATTGGAAGCGGGGTGCCTGAAAATTTGGGCAAGAAGCCTAGATCTGCATAGGCCAGCCTCCTTTCTCTTAACATTGTTAGCTGCTCTAAGAGAAAAGGTAGGAAACTATCCTGAAGCTTTACTACATTGCCGATGTATGAGAGCATGTGCGGTGGTGGGTGTCTTCTGGTGTTCAGACCGTACTGCCCTATTGCTTCCTTTATTTTCTTGGCTTTATTGGTCGTCATATTAGGTCAAAATGGAGTAGCTCTTCCCATTCTGTTTCAAAAGCTGGTTTGGAATGTTTCATTATCGTTTGTCTGGGTTAAGCCTGCGTTGAAGCATATCTTGGGCGGCCTTGTATACAGCTTCTTCGGAGTGCTCTTGGCTTTGTATGGTGCTATCAAGGTTGCCCCCGTGTGTGTTTGTGCAGACATGTTCCTATAGACATTTGATAGAATATGAGTATAGTTAAATCAAACGCTTATGTGTTGGTCTTTATGCCTTGGTTTTGTATTTTAACTCTGCCTCTGCTTCTAGAGATGACCAACGTGTTCTGCTCTATTCTCCTAATGTATTCGGTACTTTTTTTTGTAGCCTTAATCTTGTTAAAGAGGGCTCAGGCCGTTATGACCTTAATTCTGTTCTATGCCCAGTCCTGTTGTTGTGAGGATAGTTTTCTTGACTTTAAGTATTGCTTGTTTCTTGCCGTGGTTCGTGGTAAGAACGAGTATAACACTTACCCCCAAGTCTATAGTGACTGTAGGTCGGGTAGACTTGTCGCCTTATGCACTCGGTCTATTTCTCCGATCAGTCCTGTCTAATCTATCTTTTCAACGTTGGGAATAAGTCTTTTCAGCTAAATAGACATTTAATGCTTTAACACACGTGTCATTGTTTTATTGGACCATCTTTTAACAGCTATTTAATCTGCCTTTTCTTTTTTCTAGGCGGATTTCCGTAAGTCTTTTATACTCATTATTTTCTACAACAACTTTATGCTTCTCAGATTCCTTGATCATTTCAATCGTGTGGCCACAATTCAAACTCAGGTGCGTATTTTCTTTCTTTATCTTCCCTAAATCTTCTAATATCTTCTTGTTTGTGAAGAATCGCCGTTGGATTAGTTTTCAAATTTAGGGGTAATTTAGCAGATTAAGAGTAGGATAAGCGATTTTAATTCTCGCTCGACCCTTTTTTGATATAACATCTAGGGTTTTGAAATGGATTCTTCTACGTCCACTTCTTTTCTTCCCCATCTGAAATTATTCGTCTGGAGGATGCCATTGGTGTCCTTAGGCAATTCGGATTCTTTAGGTATGCACCTAGGGTTCCGGAATCTCACAAACATATGGATACTCTGTTGAAGGGTTACGTCGCCATTACTCCTAAGCATATTCAGTGCGGGTTATTTCTTCCAATGTATTCGATAATCCATGAATGGCTTGCTACCTTAGGTGTTGCTTCGGTTCAACTTGCTCCTAATTTGTATACCTTTGCTTTGGCCACCTTTATCCTTTATGTTGAAAATGACATTAATATTACCGGCGAGGAACTTCGATTACTTTTCAAGATTAAAAGAAGTCCTAGAAAGGGAATAAGAGTTTCTTTTATATTCAGGATAAAGATTCAATCTGATAGGTGTCCATGGTAGGACCGAAAAATGGATCACATTTCCCAAACTATGATGGATCCCCTTCCTTTCCTCACCATTATGCCATCCATATTATTTCATCAGAAGTTAACGAGCAATTGTATGAATCCCATAGGCATCGGCTTTCGAATTTTCCAATAGAGGGTAGGAAAATAATGAAATTATTTTTTGAATCGAAGCTGAAAGCTCATGGTTTATTACGTCCTCACCATGTACCTTTTAGAAGCACATTTAAGCCCACTCCTTCCTTGTTTGAAATTGGGGGTATGAGTAGCTTGTGACACATTTTAGGGTTGCTATAGTTGTGAGTTTAACTTTGTTATCTTTCTTTTTATAGATAACATGGATGTTGTTGCTATAATTCGTAAGGCTTCGAAGGCGAAGAGAGAGGAGAAGTGAAACAAGGTTTCAAAGAGGCCACTTGGAGGGTCCGATGATCCTCCTACTCCTTTCAAGAGATTGGTCGTTTCTCCCTCGTTCGAGGTTCTATCCTCTTTTGGTGTGAGAGTTTCTCCTTCTCTAGTTCATGCGCCTTCTGAGCTGATTGGATTTTCTTCTAGGAGTGAATCTACCCCCAAAGCAGGTGGTTTAGCCACATCCGAAGTTTCCAACTCTGCTTTAATGGAAAAAGTTGGGAAGTCATACAAGGTCCTGTTGTTCTTTCTACCTTGGCTTCTGAGATGTCTTCCACTACCATTGTGTCAGAATTTGAGACGATTTGGTCTTATGTGAGTGATCATCTTTTCTTTTCCTTTTCTCTTTTGCATTGCATTGGTTTATGACTCATGTTGTTTCGTGTTTTCCACTCTTGTAGTCTGCGGCCTTGATGATGAAGGCATGTGAATCAGGAAGTGTGGATTTCGAGTCTGCTAGCTAAGCTTGAAGCCGATCTTGCCTTCGCCAATACTTCATTGTCTTCTATTAAGGTCAAGGAGGAGGAAGAGGCTAGAATGCTTCATGAGCAGGTTGAGAAAGCCGGGATGGAGGTTAAGGCCGTTGAGGACGCTCGAGCTGCAAAGGATCGTGAGCTAAAGGAAAAGGGAAAAGTTCCGACCAAGGTTAAAGAGGAGCTGGAAAAATCCAATAAAGAACTTGACACTATCACTTCAGATGTAACTTACGGCTTTTATGCTTTGGCTAGATGTAACGACCCAGAATTTTTGTCAATTAAAATTCGTATATTTAATTGATTTTAAATATAAATAAGTAAAATTTATAGGTCAAATAAATTTTATTTCGAATATCTAGATTTAATTGGATAATTAAATCGATAATTTAATATTTGAAATTCCAGAAATAATTGAAAATCGGGTTTAATGTGATTGAGAATGATTTGTGAAATTTTATTTAATCATACTGAAGTTAGAATGATGTATAGAACTTTTAAAATCGAATTAAAAGTTAATTTGTGAAAATTGAATATTTTAATATTTAATTGACGAGTTAAAATAGCCATTTTTCAAACAGTCTCGGATTTCAAAGAAGCCAGTTTCATCGGATCCGTAATATTATATTATAGTATGGTTTCAAATTTCGTGTCAATCGGATGTACGGTTTGTCCGGGGCAAGCTAAAACGCATAGAAATTTGGTTAATCGATTTAATTTAAATTTGATCGTTTATTTTCGTAACTCACACATATGATCGAATTGGCTCCCGAAACCTGTTACATTGTATCCGGAACGTGGGGTAAACCCTAGAAACGGCAGTCACCGCGCGAGATTTGGAGTTCGGAAAATTCCGAATGAATAGTAATTTGAGAATTTTTCTATAAAAGCACCTCTATTTTTCCATTTACAAACTAAAATTCAAACCCTAGGTCAGAAAACCCTAGCCGCGGCCTATCATTCAACGGCCAGAAATCCACCTCCTTCCTCCTCTATTTTCTTCTAATCCGTCAACATCCATCAAAAATTTTCAACTACAATGTTAAAGAGCATTGGAAGGGCTTTAAATCTATACGGTTATGATCGGAAATAGTTGAGTAAATTGTCGGCAAATCGCGAGCAAAGTAGCGCCGTTCGTTCTCGATGTGCATGCTAGGGAGATGGACGAGCTTCGTGCTCTTTTGGGCGGTGGTGCGTGAGGCTTTGGGCTTCGGAACGACGTAGTTTGATCGACTTATAATCGAGCGAAGGTGGGCCGATAGTTCAAAGATGATGGCGGCTATTGGGTTAGGGCTCGCGTTCGAATACTGGGGGGGGGGGGGGGGGGAGAAGATGAGATTGTCGGCCCTGATTTGTTGAGATTGAAATGCACGGCTAGATGATGAAGGTTGTAAAAATAATAAAAGAAAATGTTGATTTATTATATTTTAAATTCATGTAAACTTAAAAAGCTATAACTTTTTGCTACGAGGTCGAAAACTGACGAAACAACTTGCGTTGGCTTCGTTTTGACGAGCACTACGCTATGCAACTAGGTTGGAGTCGATTGGATCTAGTGAAAATTTTGGGTAAAATTAAACGCACGTTTAATTTTATTCGAAATCAAACGCTACAACTATTATCGGAAAACCAAGGTGAGAACTTCTCACTCAATCGAATTGTTTCGATTTACATTTTAAATAGTAAAATTTAAAATTGCTTGATTGTGTGATTGAATGATAAATTGTTATCAATTGTGTTGAAATAGACATTATACGCCGTATATCGAGCGGAGATTATTTACTAAAAACATATACCGCGAAAATTTCACTACAAAGTGAAATTGGTATTATTTATGTACTTGGAGTTGATTCCCTGCATTATATAGTGGATGAGACCCTACTGCGCCGCATAATAGCGGGTAATATTTTATAAATCCTATATACTGCGATATTCCGTATTGGAATGGAATTGGTATTGTACTAACATCTGTGGATGCAGGAAAACAGGTTGGAGGGATCCAACTGGATTCCTCACCAGTATTTATTTGATTACAGATATTGTGATATTTGTTGATTATCATATGTTGATATATGATGTTTTGGTTGTCGTGATTGATTATTTGGTGCTGTTGCAGTACTTGGCCTATTTTTGAAGTTTTAAAAATGTTAAAGGAATGATTTTCAAATTTTAAAAGGATTTTAAATAATTTTTGAAAGTATACGTTTTATTTAATTTTGGGAATGGATTCATTTTAAATAAATAAACGTTATAAATTTAATGTTATAAAAATTATGATACTTGTGAAATATAATTGAAATGTGATTTTTGAAATAAATAGTTGATTAATTTATAAAATGGTTTAAATTAGGATTTTTGAATTATTATAAACGATTTATATAAAGGATTTATAAACTTGATATTTATAAATTAAAAATATAGGAATTATAAAACGAGTTTTTATAAGTGTTAAAATGAAGAATGATTGGATTTCTTAAGTGAATGAAATTTATCGATTTACAAATTGTGAAGTTATAAAATGAATAGATTTTTGTAAAATAAAAGATTTATCAGTAATTAACTTATAAATTAGATTTTTGGTACATAATTAAGTTATAAAAGGAATTGGTTAATAAAGCGATTTTATAAATCGAAGTTTTTATAAATAGAATTGGAATTTATAAACGTTGTTTTATAAATCCGAAACCAATTGAATTTGATAAATTAAACATAGAAGTTTATTAAAGGAGATATATTCGTGATTTTGGACGACGAGTTATCCTTTAAGTTAAATGTTGTAATAATAAAAGTTTGGTTAGAAAGTATATTCACGATTTTGGACAGTGAATATATTATTAAATAAGAAGAAATGTTTTTGGGAAGTGATATTTTAAATAGAATTAAAATGATTTTAAGATGTTTTAAAATGCGTTAAGTATCGAATACATAGATTTCAACATTCATTGTTGAAATAGACGTTTTCGAGAAATAAGGAAATGGTGGACTATAACACTATTGTTATAGTAAATGATTTCCGAAAGGAAATGTTTTATATAGTATTGGGATTTATATATCTATCTAAAATTTCGAATCCCTATACTAGTGATTTTGGGTTGTCGTAACGATGTTTTACGCAACATTCGTTTTGACTCAAATAAATGTGTTTAAGCGCACGTTTTCTTTAAAGAATGAAATATATACTTAATTTCGATTTAAGTATATTGAATATTTTCCAAGTGTTGAAAATAAATGGATTTGTGAATTACTTATTATTAAATAAGTATGGAAATGTTTTCCAATATGAAGTGAATGTTTTGAGATTTTATCTTTTAAAGATAAATTGAAAATGAATATTAGAAATCGATTTGAAAATCGTATATTCATAGATATTTTGGAATTATAAATTCACTATGGAATTTATAAAAGAAAGGGAAATTAGTTTAAAAATAAACGTTGATTTATTTTTGAAGTGTGGAAATAAATTTACGAATTTGGAACGTAAATATAAAATAAATCGGTAAGGATTTATTTAATTGGTTTAAATGAACCATTTTGAAATGAAAATGAATAAAGATTTGAGAATATATTCCGCGTAGGGAAACGATTTGAAATTTGTTTTCAAATGTTGAAGTGTGGAAAAATATATCTTGTAAAGTTATTTTTGAAAAATAAATAATTTGGAAAATAATTTGGAATCTGGTGATGTTATCCATACCTGTTGATAGTTAAATAACCGACTATCAATATTTACCTTTAAATAGGTATTTGTTGTGATTTGCTTGAATTTGAATGCCACACTTATTTTCAAAATAAACGCTCACTATTCGGGTTAGCCGGGAAAGGACCTTTGGGTTGTATAACCCATTCCGAATATGTGATACGTCGTTATGGATTGCATTTGAAGACCGGTGTTGAAGAACGCATATTTTTGAAAACGGAAGGATTACCGTCGAATGACTCTGCATCGGCTGATCTCCGATATAGAGGTTTTATCACCCTTAGTGACGGGAAGTCCGGACGTGATTAGTGAATATCCGGATTGCAAGGACTTTTTTGGAAGTGCCTTCGGTTCCGTTCGATCCCGGAACGGACTTGTATGGATGTGCGTCTGACGTTACAATTTGAGATGTAAAGCTGGTTTCTATCAAATATATTTCTGTTGGTGGCGGAGAATTTATTCTCTTAGCTTAACACCCTTCTCTGAGACGTACGAGCTCAGATGTTATGTAGTTGATCGTTACTAGTGATACATTTCCAAATTGGTAATGTGACATACGAAGTGCTGTTGATCAATTGTTGATCGAAGCATGGCTTTGTATAAAACGTAGCTTTGTGGACGAGACTTCGTTGGACCTCACACCTCGGAAATGGTCAAAACAGGAAGGATGCAGCAAGGTTATTAGGGGGTAGCGCCCCTTTAGTGTATGTCATTCCTTCTGGATAGAGGTGGTATTATGGTATGGAGCCCAGATACATAACCTATGTTGTTGCAGCAAATTTATTACTTTGTGGTTGTTGGAATCGAGGATCCTCGGATATAGATCGGTTACGATCGGGGAATGACATATTCGTGTCAGTATTTACCCAGTTAGGGGTAACCCGGTCTTGTGTTGGCAGAGACCCGGTTAGGTTCTCGGGTCGCCTTTCTAGAGGCGTACCCATGTGGCAATGGGAAGTTCCTTGGCCTGACCATTTGTTGAAAATACAAACTTCAATACGCTTCTTGTACGGTTTTAGTTGTAGAACCTGCCATTTACTTATGGTGGTCACCACTGTTTAGATTGTAGCTATAGTGGGCATACGATAATGGTCGTATGTTGGCTAAGATTTATATCTTTACTTTCGAAATGATTTTTCCTACACTATGCACTAGTAATAATATCAAATGTTTCTTTTTAATGCGTATCAAGCATCTTTGACTACCATAAGGAGAAATCTCCTCCGATTCTACGTTTGCATTGTGTGTGTGTGCGGGAGGCCTTATGGTAGTCTCATTTTCCAAAAAGCATTGCGAATCTATTTTAAAATATTCCTGTTGTTTGTTTTAAAGATAAATAACTGTTTTAAGTTCTCACACCAGTCTCATGACTGACCTGGAGTTTATTATTTTCCTTCCTAAACTCTGGGTGCCCACCAATTTCCACACGGGCAGTCAAGAGTTAGGTTTATCAGGATATTCTGGAATTCAGGAGTTACTGGAAGCAAGATGGATGGCATGGCATATTCACTAGTATATAGTATTTCTTTTCCGCTGTTTGTTGTTGTACACTTGATGATGTAATGTAATGTAATATGATGTAATGTAATAACTGATATAGTTCTTTGTTCAAAGATTATTCATTTATCTATTATATGTTGTTCCGCTGCGATTGTGAGATTCTGATATTGTTTTTTCTGTTTCTTCTTCTTTCTTCTTCTTCTTCTACCCTTTTCTTTTGCTTTAACCATAACATTTCGGTTTTCCGACATTCGATTGCTCGGCGGTTGATACAGTGGACGTATTGATGTCGGTTTTCGAGCGTCGAAAAATCGCGAACGTTACACTAGATGTCAATACAAGGTAGAAGTTAAGCCCGACTTTGTGAAAGATGAATCTGTGGCGGACTCGATTTTTTCATGTTGCCAGAATAAGTGGAATGTAGAGGAGATTGAGGGAGTCGATGTTGACCCAAGCCCTTCCGAGTGCCTTTCTCAAGAAGAGAAGAAAAAGGCTGATGCGGATCAAGAGAACCTGCAACTTGATGAGCAAGACCAACTTGCAAACATGATTAACTCACCCTATCCGATAAATTTAGATGATTAACCCTAGGCATCCTTTTTTGTTCTTGTTGTACTTGGAATTATGAAGTTTAGTTGGTTGTTTGTAATGTTATATGGTATGTTTATATTTTGAATGATTGTGCTCTCCTTATTGTTTGGTTTAGAATCTGGGGATGATGTGTTTCAAAAATTATTGAGTTAAACCGAGGCTAGGCTTGAGGAATACATATTAGATCGTCTTAGGTTAAGTACAACAACCATGATCGGGTGTGAAAAGGAATTAGACCAGACTTGCTTGGATCTTTGAAACGAGATTACAAATTTATTGGCTCGAGTAAATCAAGTAGTTCAAGAGAAGGTGGCTCTTAGCGATTCTGTTTTGCATCGATGGCGTCACACGTTAGAGAGTGATTCTTTCCCACTTGATAGTCCTGATCTAGAGTGGTTTAGGCTTAAGTCTAGATCTTTGATTGATGAATAGTCTTCCCATGTTTTTGTTACTTTTTATGTAATTTTCAAACATGTGGCTAAGTAGTTACGATGTAACAAATGTTTTGATATCGAGACTTAATCTATTATGCTTTGATTAAGTAACTAAGTTTCATTTTGATGATGCTTTGACTCAACCTCTCTCGAGCTCTGTTTAGTACTACTGTATCCATCACTAGGACGTTTTTGAGGACGACGTTTCTCAAATTAGATATAATGTTGAAAGACTTGAAATAGAGCTAAAGTTTAATCACGAAGAGCTTGTCAAGGCTCAAAGCGCTCTCAAGCATCAGTATGACTGCAATTGGAGATTGAGCTCATGGTCGAGAGATGCCGCATTTAAACTAGAAGGGATGGAATAGACCATACAGGTGGGTGAAGAGCTTTATAGCATAGTATAAAGGGAAGGAATTGCTAAGTATAAGAAACAAGTGGAGGACATATCTGCTGATATTTCTAGACTGTTTGGTGAATTAGAGGCTATTGAACAGAAGAGGTTGATTGATGTGTCTCAATTAGACATCTTTCCTCTATTGCTCTTATGAATTTGAAATCTTCTTTTCTTCATGGTGATGATTGGAAGATTATTGCTATGAGATTATTTAGTGATTCTTCAAATGAGGATAAGAAGACAAAAGCTCAACTACTAGAGACTTTAAATGACACAAAAAGGAAGGCGGCATGAAAAGTGTATAAGCTCGAGCGTGCATTGTTAGCCTCTCAAGATAGAGTTGCTTCTTACTCGGATAAGCTTGAGCAAGAGAAAACGAAGAGCAAGAAGGCTGAAGCATTATTGCAGCGATCACGAGACGTTTTGGAATTTTTCTGCCTAGCATTGGATCAAAGCTTTTTGAATGACATAGAGGGTTTTGAAGTAACAGTTGATCTGGTTGAGGATCCTTGGGCAGGAGGTCGTTATGACCCCGACAAACCTTTGTACTAACGTGGCTCGACCTCTCTATAATGCTACTCAAATTTAACGTTCTGTTGCTAAATCATTTAGTATTAGGAAAACACTTTTTGCAGTACTTGATTTGACTAGGGGGTTAAATTTTTGTCTAGTACTTCTTTGTGGAAAATATGTGAATCTTTTTAGTAGTCCCGCTTTATTTATTTTATATTGTCATTAAATTTTTGTATTGATGGACTTAATCATCTTTCTCTAGCTTATTTATATCGTTTAGGATTTAGTGGTAGTCATTTTGCAAAAGAAGTTGCGTTCTACCCATCTCAGAATAGGGGAGTTGGAAGATTTATTAACGAATGCTGAGAGTATATAGACAGCCATATACAGAGAAGAAATTATCAAACTGAAGAAAAGGATTGTAGAGATGGATAGGGAGTTGACGTTGTGTATGAGTGCAGAGAAAATTTCTCCCACAATTCCGGCCTCCTAGGTCCCTCTCAGGTTGGATGCAATCCCTGTGCTTCCGTTTGGGGCCGATCCATCCGAGATTCTTAAGTGGAAGAATGATCTGAAGGCTTGCTATAATGCTAAGATTAGAAAGTTAGAGAATTACTTCAAAGGATAATCATGGATGCCAGATACCCAGGTTTCCTTGTTCTTGTCTAATGAGGATAAATTCTTTGGTCCCTTCTTTAGGGGTGCTGAAAAGTCTGGTGACTCTTGCACGAAAGTGAAAGGATTAAGACAATCTCTACGAGGCGAATAAATGCCTTAGGAAATAAAATATATGGTTTAGAATGTGAGGCCCCATTGGACTCCATCGTAGTTTCCCAAGGAGGGATGGTCAGGGCATCCCTTTTAGAAGAGCTTCATAAGGAAAAATTAAAGACCAAAATAACAGAAATCGACCAACAACGTGCGATTGATGTTTCCAAATGCTTTTGCCCTGGACTTGACTTGTTCTTTTTGTATAATCGGGCTGACTACGAGTATAAAACCATAGATTATGATAATGTTTAGGCTGGTGATAATTACGATCCTTGTGTTGCACACCATAGACCGGCTCATGGTGGGGTGTCTCATTCTCGATCATCAGTAGTGATTACTGGGATGGAGAGCTAATTTCCTTCATAGTAACGCATGCCCACATGAAGCAATTGTGCTTGGTTTTGCACCGAATTTGTAACTTAATACATAGGGAACTTTTTTTTGTAATTTGACTTGGTATTGTAGTATTTTGTACATTACATGTGGGTATGTAAAAATCATATAATATTTGTAACTAAGTATTGATAATTCGGTATTTTTTATGTTTACCTGGTGATCTTTGAGCAGTATCGGGATTTGTACCTGATTTGATATTGTGTTCTATGTAGTGTGCTTGCTCGCATTCACCTAGAATATGCTTTTGGATTATCATATGCCTTCTGACCTTAGACTTTTAAGCCGCCGTGTCAGCATGTGGTAAAATCTCACTCGTTTGCCTACGTGTGCGGTCCGTGCTGGTCTGATTGTATGCATAGCACATCCTGCTCCTTTGTTCAGGAGCGCGACACATTTTACTGACTTGACCACAGGTTGAGCATGAGCTGATCTTAGTTCATAGCCATATAATTGATATATATCCATTATGACCTACCCCCTGTTTTGGAGTGTAACGTCATTGGCCGTATGCATGGAAGTATGTTTTTTTGTCCTACCCTCTGTTCTGAGGGCGACCCGTCCCATCATTTGGGGGCTTAGTGCCATACGTATGCTGAACTGCATTCTTCTCTAGCATCACTATTCTCACATCTAAGATTGCCGTTGCTGTTCAGAGGTACGATATTCATAGGTAAAATTGTACCTCTGAACTATGGCGGTGAGCTAGGAAGAGTAAGTTGTTATGCTCTTTGCATGCTATTTCCCGTTTAAGGGAGTAGGTTTGACTGAGAAGTCAGATCGTGTATGTACAATCTGTTATCACATGTGCATAGTTTTTTTATACTGGTTCAGGCCATCTAATATCCATACGTCTAGTATGCCATGTCGAATTAATAGACATAAATATTTTTTATACTTGTTTAGATAGTCTAATATCCATATGAACAGTCTTTATGATTGTCATCATCGAAAAATTCACATCGAATCTAGGAAAATTTTCATCCTGTCCAGGGAAAATATTTTGGCCGAGAAGCTGGACTCACATGGATACAAGTCCTAGTGTATGAGGCTAGTATCACCGTTCTCAGTGTATTGAGAGTGCCATCCTACTGGTTGTGCATTAAGCTTAATCAGCGAATATTGGCGATGCACTATGAAGGTGTATATATCTTTTTTTACAAAGAAATAATACAAAGACTTACTGGTTCGGGCTGTCTAGTATCCCTACGATCAGTTTGGTACATTTTGCATGCATATATTACATTTTTATTCTTTTTTACAAAGCCAGCCGCTCTAGTCGGAGGTGAAGATCCCGTGGCTAGATCCTTTAGCCTTTGGGCGAGGAGGAGTGGATGCTTCCATCGACTTGATTGTAGCAGCCTTCTTCCTAATATCCCCGTTCCTTCATCGGAGCCACGCTCAAACACCAACACATCTCCAACTCTTAGGCGGTCGTTGTGTGGTAATGGAGGAGGGATGGAAAAGGAAGAAGCGACGATTAAGGAAAATGAAAATTTTAAATGCGCCAAGGCCCTTTTGCTATCAAGGTTATTCCTTCTTCACGATCGAAGGTTAATTATGTTAGTCTATCAAATAGTGTGGTCGATCTCACCATTCTCATTATTAAGAGTGCTGTTGCTGTGGCTGCTTATCTGCTGCATGACACATATAGTAGATAAATAAGGACGGTAAGTCGGGAAAAATGTAGATGAGATTGGGGGGAGTAAAAATTTTCTGGAGATCGATCAGTGGAGGAATGAAAGGATGGAGGGATGGAGGTTCAGAGCCTTCCTTTTAGTGCCAAAAATGCTGGTGAAATTTTTTTGGCTTCGCCATATTTAACTTGATCACAAGGAAACCTTATGGCTAATCATCCTCATGATTAGGAATCATTGAATTTAAGCTTAGTTAGATTCACCTTTGGAAGCAACTATGTTACTGAATGCTTACACAGTCATGTAATCACACTTAACTGTTTGTTGAAATGTCGAGCTAGGTCAATGAATAAAAGAGCAATTAAAAGTAAATAGCAGGAATATAAAGGGCACAGATATTTTTATCTGGTTGGGATTGTTTCTAATCTTACGTCTATGGGATAATCCACTATATTTTACTATTTTTTGTACCAGAGATTACAATAGCCCAGGGGCGTACATTTTTTTAATATATGATGGAAAAGAAGTTCAAAAAGAAGATCCCCCCTTTCGTCCTTACGCCTTTCCTTTTATAGTATGGAAGGTGTGCTGTGAGAGGTTGTAATCGTCTTTTCCGTTTTCTTTTAATCTCCGCCCTTAGATTTTGCCACCTATTGCTTATCAATGATGCTTATCCTTTGTGTAGATTGATAATGGGTATTTGGCGAGAAATTTTGATATAGGAAAGGTCTTGGAAATTTAAAATGGTGTGCTTGAAAATTTAGGCAGGAATCCCAGGTCTACGTAGGCTATCCTCCTCTCTCTTACCATTATTAGCTGCTCTAAGAGGAAATGTAGGAAACTACCTCAAAGCATTACAACATTGTTGATGTATGAGAATTGGTGCAATGGTGGATTTCTTCTGGTGTTCAGACCGTACCACCCTATTGATGCCTTTATTTTCTTGGCTCTATTGGTCGCCATATCAGGTTAGAATGGAGTAGCTCTTTCCATTCTCTTACGAAGGCTTGTTGGGTATGTGTCATTATCATTTGTCTATAAGGTTGAGCCTGCATTGAAGCATATCTTATATGCCCCTATATACAGCTCCTTTGGAGTGCTCTTGGCTCTGTATGCCACTGTCTAGATTACTCCCAGTGTGTGCTTATGCAGACCTATTCCTGTAGACCTTGATAGAATATGAGTATAGTTGAATCAAAACCCTTATATGTTAGTCTTTATATGCCTTGGTGTTGTATTTCAACTCGGATCTGCTTCTTGAGATGACCAATGTGCTCTGCTCTATTCTTCTAATGTATATGGTACTTGCTTTTTGTAGCTTTGATCTTATTGAAGAGAGCTTACGTCCGACTAGACGTTATGATCTTAATTCTGTTCTTTGCCCAGTCCGGTTGTCGCGAGGATAATTTTCTTGACTAAGTATTGTCTATTTCATTTTGTTGTGGTACATGGTAAGAACGGACGTAACACTTAACCTATCCTAAACGGTGTTACAGAGTCACTTCAAACTATGTGATCTTTATAACCTTATACTGAGCCACAATCTCACGTTGGAACAAATTCCAGATGATGAGAACCGACTTGCGCTCTTAATATTCATCTTAGATCGGAGCTACGACGCATCAACTCAAATGGTTATCCCTAAGCAGAGATAAGACACAAACTAAAACTAACATCTAACTTAGCAGGACCACATCGAAATTTTATATCACATAACAAAGCTTTAAAGATGTCACCATCCTAATGTGGCATTGAAGAAACAAAATTGCACTACAATCCAATACTAAAGATAAAGCGACAAAACTGCACTGCAATTTTAAGGGAATCATACCCAAGGCTAATGAGCTGCACTAAACACATCCTATCATTCTAACAACTCTAAACACAGACTTGCGATGTGCTTATTGAAGGCTCTTAAAGCAGTACCATGAGGAATGATAAGCATTCCAAGAGCTGCATACAGGGCTACCCAAGCATTGATCTACCGCTGTTCTTCACTTGTTAAAAAGCAGCAAAGGCACAAGTGACCCTTATCAAACGACTTACGCATATCAACATCAAGAGCAGTTCAGAATAAATTCTACAGATATTGAGCTAATGCCACAAGTTGGGGTAAAGTAACTCATCTCCATTTACTCTTAGCACAACGTCAAACAAACATTGCAAACTAGGCAAGGCAACCCAATTCTAACCATCCCCAGGGCAGTATCATGCAAACAACATAGTTCCACTCCATATGTATCGATGATGTCCCAAAACAAAACAAAGGAATATATCTCAACGTCTTCATGGCAAGGGTTCCCAAAAAAACATAGCTGCATTGAGGAGAAGGGGAATATCTCCTTACATCCTCATTTACACACATAGGAAGCATATAGGTTATTCGCCTCAAATTAGAAGTGCATGGTCCATTCAAATTTGAGTGTTTCCTACCTCAATTCCATGCGTTCTCACTTCAAGTCAAATCTTCCCACCAATAACAAATTTCCCACCCAAATATACATCACCAATCCACACATGCTTAAGCCAACCAGCGGATGGATTGAACGTGTAAAGATCCAACGGGAAAGGGAAGCATGGAAGGACCATCAATACACCCAAAAAGCTCAACTATAAATAGAGAGGCACTGTAGTATTGGAATGACTTTTTTTACCAATTTCAGAAAGAAAATGTACTATGTAACAAAGATTCTGTGTAATAATACAACAATGTAAAATGTCAGATGATGGAATTTTTCATGGACATAGGATTTTTTGAAATCTGAACCACATAAATTTTGACTCCTTTTATTTATTTATTGCACTTCCTATTATATTATCCAGGTTCAACTTGATTAGAAAATTTAATGGGAAGAATGGTTAAATTGAAAGAGACATTTCAACAAATAGTTGGAATGCTACTTCTTAATATGTAAGCACACTGCAACGTATTCACTACGTTAAGAAAAATTTGATATTACTTGAATATGATGATTTGTAATCGTAGAAGTACTTGACATTATAATTACTCCATGATCGTCTTAGATGTTATGGGAATAAAAATCTCATCAACGTTTTGGAACTAGAAAGAAGGTCCTTACCTACCCTCACATGGTTTACATTCAACCACTACTTTCACAATTACAATCAAAGTGGACATGGAAGAAACTTACGTCCATGAGCCAATCCCACAAAGGTTCTTAGATTCGCGGCATTCAACACCGCCTGATGCTACACAAAGAGATACACATAGAACGCCTATTTATCTTTAACCATTATTATTCATGATCAAACCTTGCAATTCTTACTGTGGAAAAATACTATATCTACTGCTATAACTTTGCAATTTTCTGATGGACTTTTGGTGTCGATAAAAAATTAGCGATGCCCTAGCGACGCCAGAAGGTTCGACGAAAAATACGCGTCACCAAATAGTTTGGCATCGCTAAGGCGTTGTAAAGGAGTCGCTAAAATTTAGTTACGCCGATGTGACATCAATTTTTAGATATCGAACGTGTGTCGCCATGACCTTGCTAATTTTTAGCGATGCTATTGCGACATCAATTTTTAAATACAAATATGCATCACAATAGCATCGATAATTTTTAGAACACCATTGTGACGCCAATTTTCTATAAAAAATGAAAATAAATTAATTAGTTTACCATCTTCTTTGTTTATCATCAAAACATTCTTCCTATATCTTTATAAACATGCCTGCATTGTTTATTCTATACACAAGGTATTAAAGAAAGCAATATTTTTTCATTCAAAATCATAACTCAATGTCAAAAACAGATTCATAAGACAAACAAGAAAGTTTGCACAAACTCTGAAACAATTTTGAAACTTCGCACAAAATCATAATCATTCAACCATCGTTATCTCTTCATACAGCAGAAAATCAAAGTTTACCATGTATATCATACAACATGAAATCATGCATATATCATCAGCAAGAGCTATACCTAAATCTTTAACCAAATACTGCATACACGCCCGGTCCCAAATCACTCTTTATCATCCATCCTCTCACCAAACAGCTCCAACTTGTCCTACTAATGTGTCAACATCCACCACAAAATCATATATTGTAGGTATGAGTAACATTGCAAGGATCCCTATGTGTCATATTAGGATGGTTCCTCCAATATTTTTTCTTAATCACGTTTCATTATATGGGTGGTCATATACCATCTGGGCTTTACCTTTTGTTCTAATGTGTTTACAGGGTCCTTCGCTTCTAGCTCTGTTATGGCTTCCGCTGGTCATGGTGCTTCTTGTTATGGCTCTAAATCACTTTGTTGCAAGGAGATTATAGCCATCTTTCTCGTCCTCTTGATTGCTTTCTTTAGTGCTTCTGGATCAGCTCGTCTTACTACTGTAAACTTGTGTTGTCGAATATCAATGTTTACATTATGCACCCCTGAAATAAGATCAAGAAAATCTGATTAGTACAATCTAATTTTTTTTTCTTAAGAAGATTTTACGTATTATGTCATTACCATGCATTCTTTCTATCAATCTTTTGATCCTTTGAGCACAACCATGGCAATCCATCGAAACAAACAACTCCGTTATGTAAGGTTTCTATATATATGGCACTGATGTTTCAATACGGAGAATCAAATATAGGGTTGATGCTGTACTGCCTCACTCCACAGTAGTAACTGTACAAAATCAAAATTAGGTAGATTAAACTAATCAAAATAAAACTTGAACATCAAAACCTAGAAAGTCACCACCGACTGTTGGTTTATGACCAATAAGAAGTAAAATTGGGATGATAAGCTTTATAAACATTTAGCTTATGTTCACCGAATGTAAAAACGTTGATACCGATTACATTATCATATAGCTGAATAAATAATTATGAAGTTTAGGTCTAACTAATGAAAAATAAAAATAGCGCGCATAGATTCCAAATAGTCAGTCAAATATAGGTCATGTACAGTTGTACCCGATTCTTTCTTCCTGGCACAAATTTCTGCCTATAACGATCTTCCTTCCTTAGTGCCTAATTTTTTTTCTTAAAGGCCTTCTAAGGAACCCGAAACAGATGTTTTAGTAAAATATAAACAAACGAACCATTATAGTGTAGCAAGAAATCGGTACCATGATAGTTTTGAAAAGAAAGATTAAAATGGTGACAGTAGATTTGGAAAGAAAAATACAACAAATAAATTGAAGGTTAATAGCTATATCATTCATTACCATAACTATGGCTGTAGGAAAAACATATACATTCAATATGATAAAAAATAGTATGTAAATAAGAATAATAACATAAATAATTAGTGATGCTTCAAATGACAACACAGTTATATTATCACACAAAACTCAGAAATTATTTTTTAAAATGAAAAGAAGAAAGCAGAGGAAAAAAGGATAAAAATGCCATTAATAGTAAATAGGTACATTACTGTCGATTTCATTGACCCGCCATTGATGTCGAGAAGAAATAACACTATCGCCACTAATAGTAAGGTAGGTTATATTTGAAAGTGACCATGGATCAGATAATATGGAATATTAAATAATCTATCTACTTGTATAGAATGTAAGTATTAAATTAAAGCAATAAAGTAAATGACACCAGAAATTTATATACTGGTTCGAACTTTCACGTTCTACGTCCCTTCCAGACTTCTTTTGAAATTCAACTATCAACCCTCTCTTAACTCGAAGGAATAGATATTACACTATCTAAGCAAACGAACATGACTTCAACCACCTAAGCAACATAATAGGACTTTTAACTGCTTGAGTAACCGAATATAACTTCATTAATAGAAAATATCCGACTGATTGTGCTCTTTGAATAGCACAGATAATCTTCTCCTTTGTGGTATACAACCATAGTCTTTATAGTACACCTTTCCTATAATCTTCTCCTTTGTGGTATATCATGTATTTCGTGAACAAAGGAAGTTTATTTGATCAAAAAAGAATAAACTTGAATATATAAGTGATGAGTAGAGCGTTTGTGCGTAGAGAGCCTTTGAGTGTAATAGCAAGAATGGGTAGAATTAAGAAATTAAAAAAATTAATTAAAAAAAAGTTGGATTTCTTTGCTATATATAGAAATTAAAAGGTTGTGTACGTCCATAAAGAGCAACCACGAAGAGTTATAGAAGTATCTTCTGAATCAAGAATTGTTACTGTTCATGAATGAGAAGCACCCTTTCGAAAATTAGCCGTTGAAAAGCTTCAGCTGTCTAAGTTAAATATCCCAGCTAGCTGAATCAAGTAAAGTTTAAAACAGCAAGAAATTAGTGCGAAATAGACAGAAATCAGCCATCTGAATATTGAAATCAACGGACTGAATATTCTTATTTTTTTGTGCATGTACAACATTCAAACGGCTGAAAGGGATCGTTTAGCCGGCTGAATGCAATGTTTTTGTGTAGTTCTTTTGATTTGCCAATTCTTTTATTATGTGTGTATGTGTACTACTTCAGAGAGATTTTAACATTTAGCTACATCTAGACTCAGACTCTATACTTAACAATACATTGTAGCAACAACCTGGAATCTGGTCTTTATATGTTTGTGATTATCTTCTCCTGCAAACTTGGTTAGTTCATATAATATTTACTTAGATAGTTGTCGCAATCAAAACATCAAAATTCAAGGTTCTAAAATTCTCCCCCCTTTTTGATGATGACAACTATGTAAGTTTTAAATATTGAGATTAATTTTTCTCCTCTATCACTCTTATTCTCCCCCTTTGTCATCGACAAAAAGAAACTTGTAGATAGGAGAAATATCATAAATAGGTAGACATTTCTCATAAACACACATAAGCATTGCATATAAAAAAACATGATAATGTTTACTTTAGAAAACATCACAAATGCATAAACATCACAAAGTTTCAAAAGGGCATGTTAGAAAGCAAGACAAAAACACTTCCTAACCGCACAAAATAACCATAAAACATATTGTCATGAATTAAAACATCCTAAGAGCATAACAAATAGTACATAAATTTGTGCTTAAAGCAAGGTAATCATAAAAAATAGAGTTAAGGTTAGAAAATTATTTAAAAAAATACCAAATCAATCTCACTAACTTCTTGTAACGACCCTTAGTTCTGTACCCCTTGAGTCGACACTATTCTCCATCAATCAACGCTAGATGTATGGAAATATGAACCATTTGGGTTAAAGAAGAAGATGTAGAAGAAGAAGAAAATAGAAAACAACATCAGAATCTAACCATCGCGGCGGAATAAATATAATAGATAATAACAGATTTTTACATAAAAGAAATCTATATCTGTTTTATACATACATCATCAAAATACATCATCAGAGTTTAACAACATCAATAACATACAATCTGGACAGTCATATCAACTTGTCCTCAAACTGAATACACAACGGAATAGTAATGAAGTACGACAGTACGTATGCCATCCAACTCGTCCACTGAGCTCCACAGCATCATATCCTGTATCCTATAATATTCGGTCTGACCCGAGCATTATAGTTAAATAACACCCGAGTCAGTCTGGAATACCAGCGTGAGAAATCACACTCAAATTGACTATTAAAGTTTCAAAAATCCTTTAAAAACAAAAGCATCTCGGAAGACCACGCCATAAATAAACATGTCGGGTTTTTACCTTACAATAGCTAAAACACTTTTTATTAAAATCCTCTGATATTATAATAGGGTCTATTTACAAATACTTACTAAAATAGCCGAAATTGTTACATGATTAAATTCCAGCTACTAGCCACAAAGTGGGTAATACAAACAAAAATCGTACAAGGCTCGTAGGGAGAATGGATTTCCAACTAATGACTAGGCACTGGGGTACCACCTGTCACGGTACCTGGTCTAGATCACAGTACCAAGGATTACTCCCAATCCCCTGCAACACAAGACCGAGACTACTCTTATTGGATAATCCCGAGTAAGATCACCCGACGGTTGTGATCAGCAACTGCACCAATAGCCGAAATAAAAGGGACATCTAGACAGGGATGACCTCACCCTGAAATGGGTGCTACCCACTTAGCCTTGCTGCGTAACCCCTGATTTTCAGTCATTCCCGATTGATTAGGCTTGAGGCAAAGCGTTACCTTTTAGAACGTTTCATTTAGAATGCTCATCATCCACCTGACGATGTTCTGAAAGCATTCATCCATACAAGTCCGTCTCGGGTTCAAATGGAACCGAAGGCACTACTCCTACTACATCCATTTTGGAAATATCCTCAGGGTTAGTAGCAACTAGCCCTTGTACTTCACTGCTCCATCTTCGACTCCGAACTCATTTTTCCATGGAAACGTACAAACCGGATCGAAGTGGTTTTCGAGAAATTAATCCCGATCCTGGTTTCTTCGAAACTATCAGCGCATTGTCCAGTATTGATAGTCGGTTATTTAACTATCAAATAACATTCATAAACATCCATCAACATAAATAATTTCTCCAAATTATTTATTAATCTCAAAATATCTTCAGTGCTATCAATATAAATTTTACAAGCCTTCAAATTATTTTTAACATGCTTAAAACTACAGATTCAACATTTTACCCAACTTCAAATTATTTAATTCAATAATTTAATTAACAAATAAATAGTGATATTTGAATTCAAGTTAAAAATTAACTTTTAAATATTTAAAATCAATTAAATATTCCAATTTCAAATACTCAAAAATTCCGGGTTGTCACATTCCTCCCCCCTTAAAAGAATTTCGTCCCCGAAATTGTTGGTTAGGAAGAATGGTCCATAACCCATTAACTATTTTCCAAAACCAAACAGTTTAACATTAACCCAAACAACATTGTCATTTAAAGACACCACACTCTTATTAACTTCCTAAACTTCCCCATAATTATCAAACAATACTATTAGCTAAATCATTCAAATTTCAATTTAAAACCAAATTTTTGATTTATCAAAATATTCTCAAAATTTTTCTAACTCCCCAAGTTTCCGAAAAATTTCGCTAGCGTCTCCTTTGCACAGCTAGCTCGGTACAACTACAAAATGCCTCTACGGGCTTCCAAATTCTAAAAGAATACAAAAAGCCAAGTGGCTAGATCAAAAACCCAATCCAATTTCATACAGAAATTTAAACACATACCTTTTTGTCGAGCAATTCAAATTTATCTTCTGAAATCAAAACCCATTTTTATTTTCCTTCATAATACCCGTATATCCTACTTAGCAATAATATCCAATCATAGCTTTTAAAATCATTTTATACGTTTCATTACAGAAGTTTTCATATCTACTTCTATTCAAATTGGTTTTTCCATTTCCATATGAATTCAATTTATCTTCAACTCTGAATATTGAATTTTATTTACCTTATCTCAACCCATATTTAGTTAACCATTTCCTTTTATTAGTTCCACTTACTAATTTATTTAAAATCTCAAATAAAATTTATTTGCAAACTTTTTCTTCCTTTAGTTTCTTTAAACAATTTCTTCGATTTCACCTTACTTTACATACACAATTTTAAATTAGATTTCAATATTCAGTTTCAAATCTATTTGCTTACCAATTTTAAATCCTTTGCCGTTAGTGAAAATTTTTAATTTTTTTTTTCCACTAACGGCAAAGGATATAAAATTGGTAAGCAAATAGATTTGAAACTGAATATTGAAATCTAATTTAAATAAATAGTGATATTTGAATTCAAGTTAAAAATTAAGTTTTAAATATTTAAAATCAATTAAATATTCCAATTTCAAATGCTCAAAAATTCCGGGTCGTCACATTCCTCCCCCCTTAAAAGAATTTCGTCCCCGAAATTGCTGGTTAGGAAGAATGGTCCATAACCCGTTAACTATTTTCCAAAACCAAACAGTTTAACATTAACCCAAACAACCTTGTCATTTAAAGACACTACACTCTTATTAATTTCCTAAACTCCCCCATAATTTTCAAACAATACTATTAGCTAAATCATTCAAATTTCAATTTAAAACCAAATTTTTGATTTATCAAAATTTTCTCAAAATTTTTCTAGCTCCCTAAGTTTCCGAAAAATTTCGCCAACGTCTCCTTTACGCGGCTAGCTCGGTACAACTACAAAATGCCTCTACGGGCTCCAAAATTCCAAAAGAAAACAAAAGCCAAGTGGCTAGATCAAAAAACCCAATCAAATTTCATACAGAAATTTAAACACATACCTTTTTGTCGAGCAATTCAAATTTATCTTCTGAAATCAAAATCCATTTTTCTTTTCCTTCATAATACCTGTATATCCTACTTAGCAATAATATCCAATCATAGCTTTTAAAATCATTTTATACGTTTCATTACAGAAGTTTTCATATCTACTTCTATTCAAATTGGTTTTTCCATTTCCATATGAATTCAATTTATCTTCAACTCTGAATATTGAATTTTATTCACCTTATCTCAACCCATATTTAATTAACCATTTTCTTTTATTAGTTCCGCTTACTAGTTTATTTAAAATCTCAAATAAAAGTTTATTTGCAAACTTTTTCTTCCTTTAGTTTCTTTAAACAATTTCTTCGATTTCACCTTACTTTACCTACACAATTTTAAATTAGATTTCAATATTCAGTTTCAAATCTATTTGCTTACCAATTTTATATCCTTTGCCGTTAGTGAATTTTTTTTTAAAAAATTTTCACTAACGGCAAAGGATATAAAATTGGTAAGCAAATAGATTTGAAACTGAATATTGAAATCTAATTTAAATAAATAGTGATATTTGAATTCAAGTTAAAAATTAACTTTTAAATATTTAAAATCAATTAAATATTCCAATTTCAAATGCTCAAAAATTCCGGGTCGTCACATTCCTACCCCCTTAAAAGAATTTCGTCCCCGAAATTGCTGGTTAGGAAGAATGGTCCATAACCCGTTAACTATTTTCCAAACCAAACAGTTTAACATTAACCCAAACAACCTTGTCATTTAAAGACACCACACTCTTATTAATTTCCTAAACTCCTCCATAATTTTCAAACAATACTATTAGCTAAATCATTCAAATTTGAATTTAAAACCAAATTTTTGATTTATCAAAATTTTCTCAAAATTTTTCTAACTCCCTACGTTTCCGAAAAATTTCGCTAGCATCTCCTTTGCGCGGCTAGCTCAGTACAACTACAAAATGCCTCTACGGGCTCCCAAATTCCAAAAGAAAACAAAAGGCTAAGTGGCTAGATCAAAAACCCAATCAAATTTCATACAGAAATTTAAACACATACCTTTTTGTCGAGCAATTCAAATTTATCTTCTGAAATCAAAACCCATTTTTCTTTTCCTTCATAATACCTGTATATCCTACTTAGCAATAATATCCAATCATAGCTTTTAAAATCATTTTATACATTTCATTACAGAAATTTTCATATCTACTTCTATTCAAATTGGTTTTTCCATTTCCATATGAATTCAATTTATCTTCAACTATGAATATTGAATTTTATTCACCTTATCTCAACCAATATTTAATTAACCATTTCCTTTTATTAGTTCCACTTACTAATTTATTTAAAGTCTCAAATAAAAGTTTATTTGCAAACTTTTTCTTCCTTTAATTTCGTTAAACAATTACTTCGATTTCACCTTACTTTACATACACAATTTTAAATTAGATTTCAACATTCAGTTTCAAATCTATTTGCTTACCAATTTTAAATCCTTTAACGTTAGTGAAAAATTTTTTCACTAACGGCAAAGGATTTAAAATTGGTAAGCAAATAGATTTAAAACTGAATATTGAAATCTAATTTAAATAAATAGTGATATTTGAATTCAAGTTAAAAATTAACTTTTAAATATTTAAAATCAATTAAATATTCCAATTTCAAATGCTCATAAATTCCGGGTCATCACATTCCTCCCCCATTAAAAGAATTTCGTCCCCGAAATTGCTGGTTAGGAAGAATGGTCCCTAACCCGTTAACTATTTTCCAAAACCAAACAGTTTAACATTAACCCAAACAACCTTGTCATTTAAAGACACTACACTCTTATTAATTTCCTAAACTCCCCCATAATTTTCAAACAATACTATTAGCTAAATCATTCAAATTTCAATTTAAAACCAAATTTTTGATTTATCAAAATTTTCTCAAAATTTTTCTGACTCTCTAAGTTTCCGAAAAATTTCGCCAACGTCTCCTTTGCGCGGCTAGCTCGGTACAACTACAAAATGCCTCTACGGGCTTCCAAATTCCAAAGGAAAACAAAAAGGCAAGTGGCTAGATCAAAAACCCAATCAAATTTCATACAGAAATTTAAACACATACCTTTTTGTCGAGCAATTCAAATTTATCTTCTGAAATCAAAACCCATTTTTCTTTTCCTTCATAATACATGTATATCCTACTTAGCAATAATATCCAATCATAGCTTTTAAAATCATTTTATACATTTCATTACAGAAGTTTTCAAATCTACTTCTATTCAAATTAGTTTTTCCATTTCCATATGAATTCAATTTATCTTCAACTCTGAATATTGAATTTTATTCACCTTATCTCAACCCATATTTAATTAACCATTTCCTTTTATTAGTTTCACTTACTAATTTATTTAAAATCTCGAATAAAAGTTTATTTGCATAAATTTTCTTTCTTTAGTTTCTTTAAACAATTTCTTCGATTTCACCTTACTTTACCTACACAATTTTAAATTAGATTTCAATATTCAGTTTCAAATCTATTTGCTTACCAATTTTAAATCCTTTGCCGTTAGTGAAATTTTTTTTTAAAAAATTTTCTAACTCTCAAAATTTTCAGAATTTTTTTGCAAAGTCTCCTTTGTACGTTGGAGCTTTTGCAATTTGACAAGAGATATAAATATATACATCGACCCACATGGTCGGAAAAACAAAAACAGTTCATATTTACTATTTTTATTGCGTATACTTTTATTTAGCATTTTTAAGCAAGCGGCTTATTATTTTAGCATTTTGCGCGATCAAATCCAGCCAAACGGCTTCCCGGTACCTGTACTTACTCAATTCAAACATATAAGTACTAAATATATGAAATTTATTAACATTTCACTTACTTTCAACAGCTTACATATAAATTTCACATATAATGCACGTTATATAATTTCCATAAATACATATAAGGTTCCGACAGTTATTACAATTGCTTACAACCAATTTCCAAACCATTCCATTCAGTTTAAGTGATTTACAACTTACACGCTTATATCTAATTCATTCTAAGCAAAACAAACTCATGTTCATTCCAATTGATTTCAAAATCATCCTATTTCACTTCTAATAACTCATAGGATTTTATCTAATCTCGTTTACATCAAACGATCCATTTTCTTATGCAATTCGACAATATTACTGTGAATAAATAATTACTTAAGCTTTTTAGCCATTTAAATTGATTCCAACTCAATTTACACTTGATTCCATCCCATTTTAATTTATTCACAAACTTTTCATTGCATTTTCTTTCATATCCAAAATGTTTGATTCCAAACCATTTTATTAAACTCGACAACCAACATATTAAATAACCATCTCACAATTTACTTAAGTTATTTATTTTCTTCAAACTATTCCACCCAGTACCTTAAATTTATTTTATTCCACCAACCTCCATTTAAATCTTTGATTTGATTTTCCTTTGATCAAATCCCAACCATTTTACTAATTTATTCAATTAGTTTATTCTTTTATCCATTTTTAAATTTTAATTCACATTAACAATTCATTATTGAATTCATTAGTAATAAGGTCATTCAATTTGAATTGGATTTGTTTACACAATTTAAATCAAACATCATCCAACATTCAATTTCATTTCATTTGCATACCATATAAATCAATCAGTTACTTACTAATTTTAATCTCAAAACTTTGTTTTATTTAGTCCAACTTGTCTAATTTTTTTTTTCCATTCAAACTTAAGTTCAACATTCAGTTTCAATTCCTTTTTTCTTACACGTTTAAACTCATTTATTCATTCCTAACTAATAAATTTATTTCATTAAATTATTTCATTCAGCCTACTTAGATTTATTTCCTCAACATTAACTTTTTATTTAACTTGGTTTTGTTACATTCTAATTTAATTCAAATTTTAAGTCTCTATAAGTTCTTCAATTTATTTACCTTCTGTTGCTAACTTCCTTTAATTCACTTAAATTAATTGGCTTACATTCTAACTTACTTTCGTTTTCTTACTTACTTAAAAAATTTAACTTTTTTTTTTCCAGTTAAAATTTCCTACTCTAAACAAATCTTCAAATTTTATAAGTTTCCAGACTCATTCATTATTCCAGAACATTTTTAATAAGATTCCAAAGTTTTTGCTTAAACAAACCAAAACATTTCAAACCAACTCCAAAGTTTAAACCATTACTAAAATGTCCAAAATTAAATTTTAAAAACATGTATACCTAAACCAAACTATTCCCTTTCACTTCCAAAATCAAACTCAATTTCTCAAACAGACATTAATCCAAAATATCCAGTAGCAATCCCCCTCTTGGAAACTCGAAAATAAACACCGATGATGTCGCGATCATCATCAGAATTATTTTCCAACGACCGAAAAGAGTTCAATGCTTTTATCACTTTAAAATCCCTTTCAATATTTTTAAATTCCAAATCTCTCTAGATTTCAAATCCGATTCAAAAATATTTCTCAGATATATATTATTTTTCCCAACCTTTTTAGAATCATTTTCAAATTCAAAGAAATTTAAATTTTCAAATTTTCAAATTCCAAATCCTTTAAATTTATATTCAAACATTACTTTGGAATTTTATCTTATTTTATTAATCACACTATAATTCACATTTATAGTTTACATTTACAAATCTCATTTGTATATGAATTTGTTTCTTAGTTCTTTTTATGATTTCAATTCCTTATTCAATTATAAATTACATTTACAATTCCATTTATTTATTAATTTATTCCTTCATCTTTGGTTATTATTTCAATTTTTTATTTATTCAATTCTCATACAATGATAATAATTTAATATTATCACTTTCTAACAACCAAGCATCCATATATAACTATAACAATTTACGAAAAATCATTTCTTTTATATACAAAAATAATTTTGGGCATAATTATTACATTTACCCTATTTAAAACATTACTGTATCGGTTTATCTTGTTTAAGAGTTTAGAAATCCCTATCGATAACATGACGTCCCACATATCGACCAGATCCATAAACACTTAACCGATAAATCAACACAATATAAAATAATTTTATATTCACTAACAAATACGCGTCCATATCTATTAATACACTCAAGCTCATTCTTGAGTACTACAGACTCAATTCTATGAGTAATTCCCACCTGAGCCAAGGTTATTGCTTAACCTTCAGCTCTGATACCAAATGTAACGACCCGCAGTTCCTTACCCCTTGAGTCGACACTATTCTTCATCAATCAACTCTAGATGTACGGAAATACGTACCATTTAGGTTAAAGAAGAAGAGTTAGAAGAAGAATAAAATAGAAAACAACATTAGAATCTAACCATCGCAGCGGAGTAAAATATAATAGATAATAACAGATCTTTACACAAAAGAAATCTATATCTGTTTTATACATACATCATCAGAATACATTATCAGAGTTTAACAACATCAATAACATACAATCTGGACAGTCATATAAACTTGTCCTCAAACTGAATACATAGTGGAATAATCAAGTACGCAGTACGTATCGCCATCCAGCTCATCCCCTGAGCTCCACAACATCATATCATGTATCCTATAATACTCGGTCTGACCCGAGCATTATAGAATAACACTCGAGTCAGTCTGGGATACCAACGTGAGAAATCATACTTAAATTGATTATTAAAGTTTCAAAAATCCTTTAAAAACAAAAGCATCTCGTAAGACCACGCCACAAATAAACATGTCGGGTTTTTACCTAACAATAGCTAAAACACTTTTTATTAAAATCCTCTGATATTATAATAGGATCTATTTACAAATACTTACTAAAATAGCCGAAATTGTTACGTGATTAAATTCCACCTACTAGCCACAAAGTGGGTAATACAAACAAAAATCGTACAAGGCTCGTAGGAAGAATGGATTTCCAACTAATGACTAGGCACTGGGGTACCACCTGTCACGGTACCTGGTCTACATCACAGTACCGAGGATTACTCCCAATCCTCTGCAACACAAGACCGGAACAACCCTTACTGGATGATTTCGGGTAAGATCACCCCCACGGTTGTGATCAGCAACCGCACCACTAAGCCGAAATAAAAGAAACATCTAGATAAGGATGACCTCACCCTGAAATGGGTGCTACCCACCTAGCCTTGCTGCATAACCCCTGATTTTCAGTCATTCCCGGTTGATGAGGCTTGAGGCTAAGTGTTACTTTTTAGAACATTTCACTTAGAATGCTCATCGTCCACCTGATGATGTTCTGAAAGCATTCATCCATACAAGTCCGTCCTGGATTCGAACGGAACCGAAGGCACTACTCCTACTACATCCATTTTAGAAATATCCTAAGGATTAGTAGCGACTACCCCTTGCACTTCACTGCTCCATCTTTGACTCCGAACTCGTTTTCCCATGGAAACGTACAAACCAGATCGAAGTGTTTTTCGAGAAATTAATCTCGATCTCGGTCTCTTCGAAACGATCAGCGCATTGTCCAATATTGATAGTCGGTCATTTAACTATCAAATAACATTCACAAACATCCATCAACATAAATAATTTCTCCAAATTATTTATTAATCTCAAAATATCTTCAGTGTTATCAATATAAATTTTACAAGCCTTCAAATTATTTTTAACAGGCTTAAAACTCCAGGTTCAACCTTTTAATCAACTTCAAATTATTTAATTCGATAACTTAATTATCAAATAAATAGTGATATTTGAATTCAATTTAAAAATTAACTTTTAAATATTTAAAATCAATTAAATATTCCAATTTCAAATGCTCAAAAATTCCGGGTCGTCACACTTCTTCTTCTTCCTCCGAGGATGTCTAAGTAAATGTTGCTGGATTTTCAAGAATACCCATTGAAGTGGATCCACAGCAAGATACTTTTTCCTAAATTTATTTTAAAACCTTTAATGGGGTTTAGCTTTTTTTTGTCTTGGAAACATTATTTTCAACATTAGCTAAACGGCGATCGAGTTTGCTTTGATTTTGGGATAATGAGACGAGAGCTTGTTTAGGAGGCACATTTATATTTAATTCATGAATTTCATCTTCTTCTTCTTTTTGTTGAGGTTGTTGAGAAGAAGAGGCAATATTTGTGTATTGAGGTTGTGGAATACCTTGATTGCGATTGTTGACCCATTCTTGAAAACTAGTAATTTGTTGACTCTTGGGACGCTTAGGAAGACCCATGAGACTAAGGGTTTTGGAGCTAAGTTCGCTATTGTTGTGAAGTCAGAATTGGGCAAAAAAACTCCAAAATTTTGTAATATCCGCAAAATATAAGCTCCATAATGAAAGATTTTATAGCTTCTTGACATTAAGAAATTCATCCAATATAATCTTTCCCAAATTAACTCATTAAGAGGAATAAATAGAATATATGGCTTAGAAGCCACGTTTATAAACCTTTTCATAACTTTCGGTTCGTGGTTGAAGAGAGCGAATGTTTACGCGATGAATAATTCTTACCCTAGGACGTAAGGCACTTGATTTTAGTTTGGTTAAATCATCGGACAAAAATCTATGTGACACTTCGTTACATTCATACATATTAACGTCAACTACCTCAATGTCTAAACCTTCGGATGGACATATTAAATTATGCCCTAATCTTTGTAAAGGTAAATAAATTTTAACACAACAGACCAATGTCCAAATGCAATCGTCTTTGTTTTGAGGATTATGATGGTCTAGATTCATATTAGCATAAAAAAGCTTGATCAAGAGAGGAAAAATCTTAACATTATTGCATCATACCCGATAAGAAATTAAAATCATGTGCTTTCGTCAATTCTCTAATAGCATAACCATTAAAATCCGCGAACTTCATGAAAGCTCCTTCAAAAAGCTTGAAATTCTTCATGCTATTAAATCTATAGACAGTCGTATCATTGTGGATCCATGATCTAATTTAGCTCTGAGATGGACCATTAGATGATTCTCTTGTTTGTTTCGATCTTGGTGACATTTTTGTTTTGTAAAAGAAGAAAAATTGGATTTTTGATTTGGAGGATTTAGAGTTTTTTTTTCTTATTAGTTCTGAAAAGTGAATAGATGGGTGGTGAATGAATGGGTAGTTGATAATAAGTATTGATTTAGGTTGGATTCATGCTTTGAAAAACGTGCCATTGTATTTTAAAAAACAACAAATTGTTTAGGCAGCTGAAATGCTCTAGGCAGGCGGCTGGGAACAAAACCGTAAGAAAATGGTTAATATTTGGTATGATTCAGTCAGCTGAAAGTGAAGGGTCGGCCGGCTGAATTCTGTGTTAAAAATATAATACAGTTGAATATTCAGTCGTTTGAATTGTTAAATTCAGTCGGCTGATTTTGTTGATTTTTTTACAGTTTTGCTTATTTTTAGTAATTTCCAATTTTGGTTAATAATGTACGCCATAAATGTATTTTCTTATGAGCTTTATTCTCACATTTAATATATAAATATAATTTTATTTGAACAAACTTATTATATATGCAAATTGCAACATCAATATTAGGAGCATAATTTTATGAAAATATAAAATTTATTCATTTTTTAAAGGATTTGGGTTAGTCTGAAGAAAAATTTAGAACGATCTTTGTTCAACTTTGGCATCTTCCTATAATAGATTAGTAGAAGACCAAGTATTAGGTCAAATTGGAGATATAATTGTAGCACCTTGATCCCAAGAATTTGGAGATACGTGAGGTCGTTGAGGAGATAGATTATGCACACCTTCTTTAGGTGTAGTTCCATGTACTTTTAGAGCAAATTGTTCGAGAAAATTTAAACGTCATCCACGGCGTTTTTGCTCGTAATACATCTCACGTTGTATAATTAAAGATTCACGCTGATAGTGATGAATGTCATCGATTTTCTCCTTGGTAGAAGGTGATCCAAATTCTAAGTTACTTTTAGTTCTTTTTCTATTCGGTGTATATCCGGTATGATGATCTTGAGATGGAGTAATTTTTACTGGAACATACACCGGAGTAGATTTGTCAAACGAATTCGAAGTTGGAATGCTGAATACAATTGATGAGTAGTGGGAATTTTCTTAAGACGACATTTTATAAGAATTGAAGTGGACGTTTTTCTGTTTTATAAAAAATGTTTTCTTCATGTATATATTAGTTTCATTAGCTATTTCTGAATTTGAATTTTCCAGTGAACATTATTCTTTAAACTTGAGCTAATCTTTTTAATTTATCTCTATGTTATAAATAGTTATATGTTTCTAAGGTGAAAAATATAAAATTATTATTATCGTATATAAAATAGAAAGAAGGAGAATCTTAATGCAAATAATAAAATAGAACATTAGAAAATCACATGTCTATCTCCCATGAGTGTAGAGCTCGAGTGCCATCTGCTCCAATTTTTGTTCAAATTTATTATTATATTTTTATTCAATTTAGAACCTTTTATTCATATATACTTTATTATTAATTTATAAATCATGTAACGACATAATTTCGAATTCTCGTCTTAATTTTAGAAAAATATTTTCATTTAGAGGTTTAGTAAATATTCTTGTAACTTGATTCTCCAATGATACAAATTCAAGAGAGATAGTACATTTGTCTATGTTGTCACGTAGAAAATGATGTCGGATGTCAATATGTTTAGTTCTTGAGTGGTTTATTCGTTTTTTCGATAAATTTATGGCGCTTGTATTATCTCAATAAATTGTTGGTTTAGATAAATTTATACCAAAATCTTGAAATGTTTGTTGCATATATATTACTTGAGCACATGCCAAAGAAGCAGAAATATATTTTGCTTTACACGTTGAAAGTAAAACGCAATTTTGTTTCTTACTAACCCAAGATGCTAAAGATTGTCCAATGAAATGACATGTATCAGTCGTACTCTTTTGATCCGTTCGACATCCTCCAAAGTAGCATCAATATATGATAAAAACTTAAAAGGACATTCTTTCGGGTAAAAGAGGCCGTAGTCTTTAGTTTTGCTTAAGTAGCGCAAAATTCGTTTCTTGCTCACGAATGTGATTCTTTGAGATTTGCTAGGAATAGTGCACATAAGCATACACTCATCATTATATCAGGTCGAATAGTAGCTAAGTAGGGTAAATATATAATCATACTTCGATATAGTTTTTGGTCAATACTTTTGCCATTTTCATCTCGATCTAGATGTACCGTAGTATTCATATGTGTTGATTTAGCATACCAAAACGATTTATTAGATTATTACAATATTTTTCTTAATTAATAAAAATTCCATTATTTAATTGTTTGATTTGTAATCTAAGAAAATATGAAAGTTCTCCCATGTGAGACATTTCAAATTCTCCTGTTATAATATTTGAAAATTCTTGACATAATTTTTCGTTGGTGAAACCAAAATGATGTCATCTGCATAAACTTATATTATTAAAATGTCCTTTTTATTTGTTCTATAAAAAGAGTTTGATCTACTTTTCCACACGAATTTATAAGATAACTTTTAAGACGATCATACCAAGCACAAGGTGCTTGTTTTAAACCGTATAAATCTTTCTTTAATTTATAGCCGTGATCTGGAAAATTTTCATGTGTAAATAGAGGTGGTTGTTTACATACACATTTTCTTTTATAAATCCATTAAGAAAAGCAATTTTTACATCCATTTGATGTAGTTTAAAATTATGACAACATGCAAAAGCTAATAAAATACGTATTGCATCTAGTCGGGCTACAAAAGCAAACGTTTCTTCGTAATCTATTCCTTCTTGATGGCCTTGAGTGACTAATCTATATTTGTTTTGAATAACATTCCCTTGCTCATCGGCTTTATTTTTATAAACCCACTTAGTATCGATGACTGTTTGAGGTCTAGGAACTAAATCCCAAACTTCGCTTCATTTAAATTGATTTAACTCTTCTTACATAGCTATAATCCAATAATCATCAGTTGAGGCTTCTTTAGCATTTTTGGGTTCAATGTTCGATAGGAAAGGTACATGAACCATTTGATTTAATTTATTTCTTGTTCTTACATTAGAATTTATTTCTCCAATAATATTTTCAATTGGGTGATTTCTAGTAATCTCGGTGGAGATCGAATTTTATTTTCATTAGGTACGTTGTTTACAATTTCAAAATTATTTTCAATATTATCATCTTCCATGATATTTGATTTTGAAATTATATCTTCATCTTTATTATTAAGTTTGAAATTTTAATCGAATGACACATGAAGTATTTCTTTAATTACTTTAGTTCTTTTATTATAAATTATATATGCTTTGCTACTTTCCGAGTATCATATGAATATTCCTCCATTGGATTTTGGATTAAATTTACCAAGTTGGTCTTTTGTATTTAATAGAAAATAGTTTGAACCGAAAATTTTAAAATATGAGATGTTAGGTTTTTCTTCCATTAAAAATTTCATATGGAGTATGCTTCGTTAATGGTCTAATGGAGATTCGATTTAAAACATAATAAGCAATTGGTACAGCTTCTGTCCAAAAATTTTCGAGGTAGAGTGCTTCCATTCAATAAGGTTCTAACACATTCTTGAAGTGTTCTATTTTTAATTTCTATAACTCCGTTTTGTTATGGAGTTCCAAAAATGAGAAATTGTAAAAAATTCCTTTCTTATTACATTATTTTTCAAAAATATCATTATCGAATTCACCTTCATGATCACTTCTAATGTTTTTAATATTTATATTTTCATATTTTGAATTCTCTTAACAAAAATTTTAAAATTTTCAAAAGTATCACTTTTATTTTTCATAAATATTGTCCGAATATATCCCAAAAAATCATCTGTAATTACAAAAACGTATTTATTGTGGTTAATAAATTGAACTTTAGTTGGTCCAAAAAGATCTAAATGTAATAACTCAAGCGGTTGTAATGCAGAAATAATTTTCTTTGATTTAAAAGATGATTTAGGCAATTTTCCTAACTGACAAGCATCGCAAATGCTATTTATTTTAAATTTATCTTTGGTAAGCCTTTGACTAAATTATTTTTAGATAATTTGCTTATTACTTTGAATTTATATAACAAAATCTCTTGCGCCATAACCAGAGATCATTTTATTTGGCAATTAGACACATATTTGTGTTATGATTAACTTTCTTATTTAAGATGTATATATTACGCTCTCTAGTTCCTTCAAAGATAAGATGCTTATTTTGGCCAAATATATTGCATTTATTTTTTGAAAAAGATATACTAAACTTTATCGCATAGTTAGCTTATACTAAGAAAATTATGTTTTAAATTTTTAACTAGTAAAACATTTGTGATAAAAGATAAGTTAGATGTACCATCATTGCTCACATCGCCTTTGCCGATGATATATCCTTTGGAGTTATCTGCAAATGTGAAAATCCTCCATCTGAGTAGATAATGTTAGTTAGCATGTCTTTGTTTCCTGTCATGTGTTTGAGCAACTGTTATCAAGTATCAACTTTCCTCTTTTCTTAATTGGTAGTTGCAAAAAATATTAAAATGATTTTGGTACCCACCTTTTGTTAGGGTCCTAAGAGTTAGGTCTTTGGAAGCCAAACCAAAGTGAGTTTAGAATTCCCTTTATAAGTAAATTTTAATTTTTTATGAATAGTACCTATACAAGTCTTTATGTACTTGTTTTTTTTATTAAATAATTTTTTGTCTTTGGAACCCAAATCTTAATAAATTTTGGATGATTAAAGTCTTTTAAAAAAGTTTTTACAAAAGTATCTTCTTTCTTTTTAAAATTTGTATATAAAGAACTATTATTTTAAGGAATAGTTTTTGTTATTTTATTATACCTTAATCCCTTTTTATTTTAAGTAGCCTGTGAATTTTCTATAATTCTTGAAAGATTTTCTCTTCCTTTATTAAAATTAGAAATTTTCTTAGTATTATTTTCTAATTTATTTTATGACTAGAGATATCTATTTCTAATATTTTAACAGTAGATTTTAATTCATGATTCTCAGACAAAAGTATATCATTCTTTTCTTTTTGAGTTTCTATTTCCCAACTTAGCATCGTAAACTGTGAAGTTGTATTAGAACGAGATACTTGAGTTATTATAAGTTCTTCTAAAAGTTTCTTTTCATCTTTAAGCATATCTATTTCAATTTCAATTCTATTTAATTTTCAAAGGGCATCTTTATATTTTATTTTGATATTCCTTAGTTTATCTAGTAGTTCCGAGTTCTACTAAATCATCAAAAGAAAGATCACTTACTTTGTCATTTGTAGCCATAAAGCATACATTGGCTTATTCTGTGCCACCATCACTATCACTGTCTAATGAGGAAGATGACCCTGAATCATCTCGTGTTGTTGAAAATGATTTCCTATTCTTATTCTTGTCACTTTTGTTATTGCAATTGAACTTGTATTCTTACGATCAGGATAGTCCTTCTTTATGTGACCCTTTTTGTGACATTCATAACATTTAAGAGTTGAAGCTAATGGCTTGTTGGCGTTCTTGTCATTTCCTGATTTATTGCCCTCTCTAAATTTCAAAAACTTTTTGAAATTTCTAGTTATAAAATTCATATCATCTGAATCTGAATCTGATTCTTCCTTTTCATCCTGGAATGCTATTGTCTTTTTGTCTTGTGTTTGAGCTCTTTTTGCCTGTAAATTTACTTCATATGACTTTAGATTTCCTATCAACTCTTCTGGTTTTGTGGTTGAAATGCCATTTGCTTCTCAAATTGCTAAGACTTTTCATTTCCATTCATCCGTTAAAGAGTTGAGGATTTCTGAAACTATATCAAAATTTGTGTATTTTTATTCTAATGCCAAAAGTGAATGATATATATCTTGAACCTGGAATACATTTCATTTATATTTTCATCTTGCTTCATTCTAAAGTTTTGGAACTGGTTCTTAGGCATAGAAATCTTGTTTATTTAACTCTGTAAGTGCCTTCATGTGTAACTTTAAGTATGCGCCAAATTTCATATGCCGAATTACACATACTCACTCTGTTAAACTCAATTATGTCTAATGAACACAACAACAAATTCATGGCTTTAACATTAGCAGTAGCAACTAATTTTTATGTGTTAGACCATTGTGCATATGGTGTAATAGGTACAGTGTATTCATTCTGAGTATATTCCAAGTATCCTATCCATTTGCTTGCATGTAAATTCTCATTTTAGTTGACCAATAATATAGTTTGATCCATTAAACAGCAGTGGTCGTGCAGTGGATTGACCTTCAATAAAACTTGTGCTAGTGTTATTTTCCATATTATTTGAATATCAAATAAATACGTTATGGTTATATGATGACCTTGCTGAATACCAAATGAAAGTGACTATGGATCGTATAATATGAAATATTAAAGAATCTATCTACTTGTATGGAATGTAAGTATAAAATTAAAGTAGTAAAGTAAGCGACACTAGGAATTTTTATACTGGTTTAAACTTTCACGTTCTATGTCCAGTCCCAAACTACTTCTAGAATTCAACTATAAACCCTCTCTTAACATAAAGGAATATGGAATACACCGCCTGAGCAACCGAATAAGACTTGAACCGCTTGAGTAACAGAGTAGGACTTTTAACCGCCTGAGCAACCGAACAGAACTTTAATAATAAAAAATATCCGACTCATTGTGCTCTTTGAATAGCACAGATAAGTCTTTAGAGTACACCTTTCATATAATTTTCTTCTTTGTGGTATTTGTGTATTTTGTGAAGAAATGAAGTTTATTTGATCATAAAAGAATAAAATTGAATATATAAGCGATCAACATAGCGTTTGCGCATAGAAAGCCTTTGAGTGTAAATAGCAAGAATGGATATAATTAAGAAATATAAAAAATTGTATAACAAGATTTGGATTTCTTTGCTATTTATAGAAATTAAAAGGTTGTATACGTTTGTCAAGAGCAACCATGAAGAGTTATAGAAGTATCTTTTGAATCAAGAATTGTTAATGTTCATGAAAGAGAAACACCATTTCGAAAACTTACAGTTATAAAGCTTCAGCCATATGAATTAAATATTCCAGCCAGCTGAATTGAGTTAAGTTTGAAACAACAAGAAATTAGTGCAAAATAGAAAGAATTCAGCCACTTGAATATTGTATGTAAGCCGGTTGAATATTCTTATTTTTGGTGCATGTACAGCATTCAGATGGATGAAAGGGATCGTTCAACTGGCTGAAACAATGATTTTGTGCAGTTCTTTTGATTTGCCAATTCTTTTGTTATGTGTGTATGTGCATACCACTTTGAAGAGATTTTAACATTTATCTACATTTAGACACAGACTCTATACTCAACAATACGTTGTAGCAACAATCTGGAATTTGGTCTTCATATTGTTATGGTTATCTTCTCCTGCAAACTTGGTTAATTCATATAATATATACTTATACAGCTACCACTATCAAAACATCAAATTCAAGGTTCTACCAATATTTTTATCCTTAATTCATTTAGCTAATCCACCCTAATTTTAAAGATTATCTAATCTTTTGTAAATTGTTTAGTTATCCACTATTTAAATTATTTTATTTTTCTATCAATGACATTTGTTTCACTCTCTTTCACAATCAAAATGTACTTGTAGGAATGAGCACAACAGGAAACATACGTATTTAAGAACCTCTTTAGCTATAAGGGTAATCAATTTTAATTTCTTGAAATTTACCTGAATAAGAGTACAATGTACACATATTCATACCCAACACTTATATCTGCCTAGCGAAACTCTTTGTTCCATGGAAAAATGAGTCACCCAAAGATTTCAACCTTATCTTCTCCTTCCCTACCTAATGGGTTCATTACAAAGATATATGCTAAGGTAAACTTGGCACGTGAGATGCTTTTACAGTGTTAAGACTGGAAGGTGCATAAAAACGTGCTCTGCTTAAGGTATCATATCAGCCATATGAAAGGATATTCATTTTCATCTAGTTTGTAGTAATAATGAGCTTACAACTTGTGTTATGATATGTATTTGTATGTGATAATATCTTGATAAAAGGTGATGTCCATTAATACCCCTTAGTTTGCTTTTTACCCCTAAATAAATATAAAAAATTTATTTGGAAAAATGGCCCTCCACCCTATAGCAATATATTATAAACATAATAAAAGTTAATCCTTAAAATATCAAGTTTGAAGCAAGCGAGGAAATATAAGAAACCAAATTTCAAGTGAGTGAGGAAACACAATAAACCAAGCCTGGATCGAGTGAGGAAACTCAACAAACCAAGCTTGAAGTGAGTGAGGTATCTGAACAAACCACGTTCACTTGAAGTGTTGTTAATACGATTTTTCCACCAGTGATACTATGCACGTGTCTTCTTTTAAAACCCAGCTTGGTCCAAGCGTGGTTTCATACAGAAACTCGCTCGTTCCGAGCGAGATTTCATGTAGATCCTTGCTAGGTCTGAGCGAGATTTCATACGAAACATTGCTCTATCCAAGTGAACTTTTATATAAAGCAAAGTTCTTGAACATGATTTTTATTATAAAACCAACATTAAAAATTTCAAAAAACATGGTTATTTATGAAATAAAATGGGGGGTTAAAAGAAAATAGCGGGGTGTGTAATTTTTCTTCAAATAAAAGGGGTGTGTAAGGCAAATTTAAGGTGCAAATAGAGCTAGCCTTGATAAAAATGCTTATAAAAGATGTTAATGAATATGGGAAGATAAAGAATTATGTATACATGAAGGAAAGAAAGACAAGGAAAAAGAGGAATCCAAATATTAAATAAGAATGACTTGCTTTATGTTAGAAATGGTTAATCCACTGTGGATTAACTCGCAAAGAAATGTGTGAATAACTCAGCAAATTTTGAAATGCGGATTAACTAATTAAAGTAATAGATAGAAATACAAATTACCTAATCATAAGGAAGAGGAATTGGTCAGAAAGGGGATAACTGTTCCATGTACATAACCATGCCTAAAACATCAAACAATGGCGACAACTGTTCTACCACATCTCTGTCCCATCGGAAGAACCAGATCACTTCTCACGGCATCGACGACGATGGAAACTTCGGGAAGGAGAGAGGAGGCCGATATCATGGTGGATGATAGATCGGGAATCGAAAGGGTGGGATAACATGGTGAAGACAACGTTGGAGGGCCAGGCATGATCGAGGATAGAGGGGGAGAGATGGGAAATGGTTTGAAAAGGACATCTCTAAGATTAGGGATTCAAAATGATTTTTTTTGGATTTTACAAATCATAATAAAGTGTTTTTGTGAATGATAGGCTATGGAGAATGGCGAAGATTGATTAGGTAGAGGCTTTTGGAATGTTGAATTAGATTCAGATGGACGATGTGAGTTTGCTTGTGTTTGAGATCTAGACTAATGTGATGCTCCGATAGTGAAAATATGAATTATAGCATCATAATTATGTAGTAAAATTTTACTCGTCATAATGGTGTAGGTGATTTTCTATGCCACTGTGATGGAAAATAATTTATAAAAAGTTTTACTACAACATCGCAAAGACGTCGGTAAGTACCGATACCTTAGTATTTTTCGAAATTTAGCAACATCGCCTCGTCACTGCATTACGACGGCATCACTAATTTCGGTCAGAAATCTGCCTCCTATCTAGTAGTGATCCCGAGCTGAAATTTCATAGTGTTTTCCACTTTATCCGTGTTTACTTCTTTCTATGCATATTAATCGTGAGCCTGAAAGTTGGTTATCAAAGATCAATCCTCTGTCTTACTTGTTGGTCATAACCCATCTTGAAATTTGATTTAAAAAAAGAAATGCTTCGTATAATATGACAAAACCATGTCCATCAGTGCAAACCTGCCCCATCACTCCGCAGGTCATGTTCGAACCGACTAACTTTCCATCGGATTGGAAAATAACCAACCGAATTTAAATTAAAATTGACCGCAAGCGTACGACATACAATGATAGTATGTGGAGAATACGGGTTGATCCACAGGGAATTGTTTAGATTTTAAAATTTCTATTCAGTCAAATTAAACCAATATTTGAAAGTGTGATTAGCTAAAAAAATGTAGAATACTAACAAAAGAAAATGGATAAAAATATGAGAGTAGAAGATAATTTAGAGATAAATCCACTCTCTTGATTACATAAATCAACATAACATGAAATTGTGATCTTTTTTTGTTCATTAGTGAATTTAGTTAATGTGTTTATCATAAGTATGGCCTATTTGTGCTATTAATTGGCTCTACATTAGCCATCAAACTATAATACACCCACTAAATCACTTTTAACTCTTATAAAAATTGACAATGAACTTGAAAATAAAATCTATTTTAAGCATGGTCTATTAAATATTGATTAAAAATATAGACCATCAAATTTGGATTCCAGATCCATTTCCATTACCAAAATCAATTAGTTAGATGATGATGTAAATTATGTTTATTTGAGTACGCAAAGCCTATATGTGATTAACATAATAGACCATCAAATTCATTAATAAACTTACATCAACATGCAACTTTCCAATAAGTACAAAAAAAGTATAAATGATCAAAATGTGTTGAATCTACATAATTAGAGAACTCCATTATCCCTAAATTGAAAAGGTTTAGCCTTTCATATTTGTTATCATGTCAACAAATGTAGATTGTAACATGAATCAAAAAGAGGAAAATGAAAGATAAATAAAAAGAGAGTTAATTAAAATAAAATAAAAACCAATCTACTTGTATAAGAAATGAAACTAAGCTAATAAAAAAATTAAAAAATGAGCAGGTAAATATAGAAGAACATGAATTAACATTGCATAAAAGAAGAAAATTACATAAGAAGAAAATGGCTAAGTAGCCATGGAAAAGAAAGAGAGTTTTTATTTGTGAGCCTCAAACTAAACTAAGAAGAGGCTAAGTAGGCTAAAAGAGGAGAGGAGTTACATGAACATATGGGGAATTTATAAATGTTTGGAAACCCTAATCATATTTTTGGGAACTACCCAAATTGCCCTCTTAGGAAGTATGGTCACCAAATTATCATTAGCATGAGATAATCCTCTGTTAAGTGTACATGAAACTTTAATGGCAATTATCATGTGTTTAGCTTCTAATTTGTACATCATGGTAAGTGGGTAAGTGTGGTCCCCTATGTTGCATGGTTTGAATTATTTCCATCTTCATTCCTTTATTTTCTCTTGTGTACGCATATTTTCCATGAAAACCTCTTCTGTTTGAATTCAAATTCCTATAAAATATCACAAAAATATCCAAGTAAAAATTCTCAAATTAATAAACGCACATAAATGACCATTTTACCCCTATATGAAGATGAATAAATGATGATTTGAAAATAATTTTAATTTTGTTTCGACATGTTAAAACACCCTATATACTCAATTATTTAATTACATTATATTAAATGTGGAAGTAAAAATATGCACACTTACATGCACATCAAATACCCCCACACTTATCTTTTTACCCGTCCTCGAATAAACTAAAATTAAAATAAGTCCGTTTTCGTAGGGAGCACGATTGCATTGAGCATATGCAACAAGCCGTTAAACCTTTAGGTGTCCTTAGCAGGATAGTATTGTCTCGTGAGGATTTCAGCGGATACTACCCATAAAATCCAAATGCAATATGAAAATATTTACGAAATATAAGATTTATTTAAAAAGAGATGAATGCAAAATTTTGAAAAGATATACAAATGAAGGATTTACTTTTATGTTGACACGAATAAGTTGAATATAAGTTTTGGTCATTATCAAGAAATTTAAGTCATTTTAATGGTCAAAATTTCCAATAAAAATCAAGTTATCAAAACAAATAGACTCTAGTTTGACTAATTGTTTTGGTTGATAACGTAGTGTAACTATGAAATCGATCCTTAATTGATTTTCAAAGTTTATCAAAGTGATATTTTCATTTCTTTTGACTATCAAATCAAATAAGTAAAAGTAGTGTTTGGATTTCAATTGCTTACTCTCTCTTATCTGAAAATTTTAAGAAAATTTTATTGATATTAACAATATTTACATATGTCTAACTCAGATAAACTGAGGCCAGACATATCATCCATGCACTGCCTTTTCAGACTTATGTGAGTGGAATATAGAGCGTGGCGAGTGCACACACAAGGGTGAATAACTATCGACTGTAGGCATTATTAAAGACAGAATTTTTTTATACACACACCTATTTTAGTTAAATTGAGGCCGGATATAACGATCGTGCACTACCTTTCGGGCTTATATAAGAAGGGTATAGAGCATGGCGAGTGTACACACTTGCTTGTGAACACACGACTCTAGGTGTTAATAAAAAATACATACATATGTACAAATGTTTTTATTTTTTTAATATTTTGTTTGTTTGTTTGTTTTTTGAATAGAGAGTTTTAAAGTCATCTTAGTATCATTTAAATTAGAAGATAAAAAATGTTATATCCTTTTCTTTAAATCCACCACTTTTTAAGACAGAATTTCAATTAGGATATATTTCATCATTATTACCCATGAATCTTCCCATATGCTAGTTAAACCATTGTTACTTGTAATTAAACTCTATTTTTATTTTAGTTGAGACAAATAAATTTTCAAAAATTTCAATTTAATAAACAAAACCATATATTTATCCTATAGTGTTTATTTAAAAGTAAATCAAAATGCTAAACAGAACCTTTTTGTGGGGTTTTTTTAATTTTTTAAGTTTTGAAAAGAAAATGCAAAAAAATAAACCATGAAAAATAAAAAATAAAGACGAGACTCCCCCACACTTAGGTTGACTGTGGGGACCACAATTGATTTTGACTGCTCCCACAGTCAACCCAAGTTGAAGGAGAAAAATAAAATAAAAATAAAAATATGACCAATATTTACATGAAAATGAAAATCTTATTATTTACAAGGCATCATAAAATATGCCTTTAAAGAGTAAATGAAACGGTCTTCTAAAGACCGATTCATTTGTCTTGTCAAATTTGAGAAACACAGCTTAAGCGTAGAAAATCAAACCATAAAAGATTTCGAAGTTGAATGTTGATTTGGAAAAACGAATGTCGTTTTATTGAAAATCGTATGAGTTGTTTTGTTTTCAATGATTTTTAGGGTAGATAGAACAATTGGTTGAAGTTCAAGTTTAATTTCACAAAATTGAAATTCAAGTTTATCATTGGAAACTTCTTCAGAAATATCGATTTCAAAATCAAAATGGTGACTATAATTTTCCTATTAAGAATTAGATAACTCGTTTTTTGAAAAGTCTAAAGAAATATTGTTCATTAAATTCATATTCCTTTGTTGGATTATCAACAATTTCATTGCACGTATCAATATCAAAATCCAAGGTTTTTGTATTCAAATTTTCAAATCGAAAAAAGGAAGATCTAATTTCGAATCAAATTTCCCATCCTCAAAAGAATTCAACTCAATTACCATATTTTTAACAACTTCTGTAGCGATACGCCATTCCGTACCTTTTGAGCTGACATTAAATCACACTTGTCCAACATAAATTGTATGGAAAGACGAATAACCATGAGAAAGAAGAGGATAGATGAAGAAACAGAAAACAACAATACAGAACCTTACAATCGCAGCGGAACAATATATAATAAGTAATAGCAGATTTTTATACAAAAGAATATGTAGCTGTTAATATATACACAATCATCAGAATACAAAAATCAAAAATCAGTTTGGACAATTATAATAACTTGTCCTCACAAATACTGAATATACAGCTTGCTTACACAATGGAAATAACCAAGCACGTATAATACGCCTGGGAATCCTCCAGCTCATCTCCTAAGCTCCATAGCATCCTAACGTGAATCTGTAATACTCGGTCTGACCCGAGCATTATAATAAAATAACGCCGGAGTCAGTCTGGAAAACCAGCATGAGAAAGCACACTTAATTTGTATTTAATTACTTTCAAAAATCCTTTTAGAAAGTAAAGGTATCTCGTAAGACCACGCCACACATAAATACGACATCACATATAGATACGACAGATTTTTTCCTTATGATAGCCAAAATATTTTGTATCAAAATCATCTGATATTATAATAGCGTCTATAGGCTCGTAGTGGATATTGGATTCTATACAATGATAGTGCTATTGGGTACCGCCCACCACAGTACGCCTCTAGAAAAATGTACCGAGATCGAACCTATCGATCCCTACCAACTAAAGACTGACAAAATTTTACTGGATAATATCGATTATGATCACCACTAATGGGCCTCGGGACACGACAAATGGTAAATAGTGATGATGATAAATGTCCACTCTAGATAAGTGACGATCATACCCTAATGAGAGCGACCCACATAGCCTTGCTGCATCTCTCATGTTTTAGTCACTCGCAGTTGATGAGGATTGAGGCTACGTATTACCTTAAGAATAGCATTCATACTTAGAATGCTAACACTGCCTTCTAAGCAACGATGCAATGATAGCATTCATCCATACAATTTGTTCCGGGTCTGAACAAACCGAATCTCCAATACCATTGTCTTCATTGTCTTTACGATATCATAATTCGTAATGCACAAATTAGATCTAAGTGGTTTTCGAATAATTAAATCCAATTCAGGTCTATTCAAAACGATCAACGAATTTTGACTACATTTGATAGTCATTTATTTAACATCAAATTACACACATAACAGTCACTAGGCCCATATTTTATTAAATCTTTTCAAAAAAAAATTCAAATATCTTTACACTGATATATATTCAAATTTCTTTCAGTATCCCAACATTTGAAAATAATTTCAAATCCTGATATCCTTGGAATATTTTTAGAGCATATCTTACTTCAACACTTAGTGAAATATTTCCAAATTTGATTTATAATCCATTACTTAGAAAAATATCTCTATATGAATCCTTTCGCCACTAAAATATTTCTAAAACCTTTTATTTCAATACTTAGGAAAATATTATAAGTCTATTTTCCGAAATCATTTCTAATGTCAATACTTAGAAAATGTTCCATAACTTATGTCATAAATCTCCGGAATTTATATTAATTCCTTTTACAATTTCAAAAATCAATAATACTCACTTATAATCTTGTCTAACCATTTATAACTTCTTTATGAATTCAGATTCAGTCTCGGAGTTCTCGTATCTAAACATTTTGGATATTTTCTCAAGTTTCCAAAATTCTATTATAAGATTTTTCTCTTATAAAATCACATCCATTAAATAAAACCCGATTTACAAATCTTGGAGTACTTATAAATAACTTCAATCAATTTCCAAAACTCTATATTATAAAATAAGTATTTATAAGGAATAATAATAAAATTTCAAACCATTTAAGTTTATTAAAATATCAGATGCTTTTAAAAAGACAACAATATAATTCCCATTTATAAATAAAACTAATTGATTTACAAGCTTATTTTAAAATTAGAATTCATTTCAATTAAGATTAAATATTTGAATAATCAACTTCCTGAAATATTTCAGTACTGAAACAATTTTTAAACTACAGTTTAATAAATAAATAAAAACTCTTTTTAAAACAAAACTTAACTTCTCGATAAAAATATAATTTTGAAATTCAATCATAACCATTTTCCATTCATAAATCTCCCTCGATTTATCACAAACCCATTTTCATTACCAATTTCACAATTATTACCAATGTTCCAAAACAAGATTCACTATCTCTGTCTAAACTAATTTTCATAAGTCGATATAAATTCATATTATGAATTTATATTCTCAATTCATCGAGTAATCACTTCATTTTATACCATCGTTTATAAATTTTATAAATTCATTTCCAATTGCACTTATTTATAAAATAATCTCATTTATAGGATTTCCTTTATAAACCCATCCCTTCATAAATCCTTTTTATTTTTTCAAACCTATTTTAAATATCGATTTCGACTCCTTTTCCACATTTCAAAAATACCACTTTAAATCCATTATTCAAATTTCTTTATATATTATTTTAAAGTATCTATTTAAAATATCTTTCGAAATAGGTAAGTAGATATCCCAAAATCAAATCATTTATTTTATCCAAATCAAATCCTTTTTAAATAATCCAAAATTCAATATAAAAATTATCAACTCCAAAATCGCCGTTGAATTTTCCTTTTAAATTCAAAAATATTATTGATGGTATTTAAAATACCAAAATTAGAACCAGTGCTACTATAGCATCTGATATTTCAAGTCACATAATAATCCATAACAGATTAACCAATCACATCATATATCACTATATATGAAAAACAATCGATATATTTGAGGAATCTAGCTGGATCCCTCCAACATTTTCCCCTGCATCCACAGATGTTATATAACATAAAATACAATCCCACTTCGAGGTAGGATATCGTGGTATAATAGGATCATCCGCTATTATGTGGGGCGCTGGGTGTCTCATTTGCTCCAACGGCAGGAATATATCCACTACTAATATATATACTACTATATATATCTCCAACTGATAATCATTTATAAATTAATCCACTCAACTAATAATTAAATTTTAACATTTTATATTAAAACCAGTGATCCAAATGAGTATGATTTACTCACCTTGATTTTTAAATTTGCCAACCGGTCCAATTTTAAATTAAATTGAATGACATTCGATTTAACTTAAAATTCCTGCTATTCCAAATCGATTTCAAATTAATTCTCGATTGTATATTTCGCAGCTACGAATACAACGTGACTGATTTCGTGATTTTTGGACCTCGTTAAATTACGGATTTAAAACATATAGATAGAATTTAATTAATTAACATGCAAATCAAATAATTTAAAAACTTAATCAATAAAAATAAAAACAGAACGTTACCATCTTCTCCAGCCTGCGTACACACTCCCAGTCACGAAACCCACCATTGCGTTCGAGCTCAACATGCACGTGCAACAAATGATCGTCGTTACCCTCCGCGTCCAGGCGAACTGCCACGCCCATCGTCACCAGAGGCCGCAACCTCCTCCGCGTCGCCAGAGAACCATGCACCAGCAAAAACCCAGGTCGAGACGCCCTAATCGATCGCAGTCAAACACTAATTCCCCTGCGCAGCCTCCGCTCGCGCTCGCGACTGAGTCGCCATCTTCCACTCGCTCGTGCTCTACATCACGATTTTATCGCGTGATTTCTTTTTATTTATTATCGAACTCGTTCGATTTTGAAAGAAGAGGAAGAATCACTTTAAACTGGTGGTAAAGGTGGCTTTGGTTCAGGCATAGGTTGATGATTGTACGTGGTTAGGGTGACTATTGATTTTAAATTTATATTTTTATATTCAAAAATATCTCATTTATGTAACAAAGCATGCCACATGGAATTCCTATTGTTATATCGCTATTCCGAACCCAATGGAATTAGTCTCAAGCCCCAATTCGATCGTATGCAGAAGATAGCTTTTTGAACCCAATTATAACATTAAATTTTCGATATTAAATTCGGCGCGTTTCTATCTCATACGATCAAACGGTGAATCCAATCATCATGAAATTTGAAATCCGGTAATAATCATTAGTACCAGATCCAATGGAACTAATTTTGTCGAATTTCGAGACTGTGTCCCAGATCGCAATTTAACGCGTCAATTAAATCAACGATTTCAAATAATTGGCGAAATCACTTAAAATTCCAGTTTTAAAAACTTACTAACTCAATTCTGTTTCAAATAGAATTTATACTCACATTTTAAATCCTTTTAATTCATATTCAACTCAATTTCAATTATTTTCTCTATTTCCGTATTACGATGATCGTTGTATTGAAATTTAAATTCATTCAACAATTCCAACCGAAATCTTCATATTCAAAATCAACTTATATTCCAAATCCAATATTTAAAACATTTAAAAATTCAAAGTCAAACAACGAAAAATTCCGTCGTTACATTTCTCTCCTCTTAAAAGAATTTCATACCTGAAATTGCTAAGTAGGAAGAATGCAACGAATCCATTAACTTATCAAAACCACTTAGTTAAAACTTGATATTTCACTTTTCTAATTCTTTAATTCCATACAAAACAATTCGTTTTCATTCCTAAATCGAAATCCCTTATTCTAATTACAATTCAAATATCAACCTTTTAGTTAACTTTCCAAAAATTCCAAAAAATTTCTAACATCCTAAATTTTCGAATTTTTTTGGCAGTGTCTCCCTTGTACGTAGAGCCTTTTGCAATATGTCAAATATGATAAAATGATATACAACAACTCTCATGGTCGGAACACAATATATATATATATCAATATTTTTATTTTTCGTGCTAAATTCGTAATCTTACCTTATTTTAGCGTTATTAAGCGAATTCACTTAATTTATATGCAATTGCACAACCAAAGTAAGGCCAAATAGTCTTTTTGTACCTATCTCAAATAAAACCAATAAGTACTAAAATATGGAATTTAATTAACATTTCATTCATTTAACTAGTTAATCATGTAAACTCCATAACCGAACATGTTATAACATGAATTTATCAATAATCACAAGGTTCCAACGTTGATTATTCATTTCAATCGATTTACATACCATTTTATTCAATTCCAAGTGATTCACAAATAATTCATTTGTATTCATTTCATATTCATATCCAATATATTAACATGATTTATATCCATTCATTTCATTTTATGTTCAACAACATTTCATTATTATCAAATCAAAATTTCAAACCCATATTCATTTTAAATTTGATTCATATTCAAAATAAAATCGGTTCCATTTCACTCAACAATGTTCCAAACACCTTTAATCCATTTTAAATCCATATCCAATTTACACTTATTCTTCCATTCGCTTTTCATTTGAGTTCACTAAGTTTTTTTCACTTTACTTTCTAACAAACGACAATTCCATGCCATGTTAATTTATGTATGAATCGTTTCATAAAATATTACTTAGGTCGAACTCCATTCTTATCAATAATATTCCCAACCAAATTCAATTTACACTTAAATTGAATTCATTTATACCTTAAGTCATCACCATTTCACGCCATTTCTATTTTATTCGACAACATTTCAAAATATATTTAATTCGCTTACATATAAGTCGAATTCCATTTATAACACAAGATCCATTTCTAATATTCAATTTACTAACTAATTCATCTAATTAGTTACTTCCGTTTTCCATTTCACAATTAGATTTTATTTCAAAAATCACATCATTTAGTTGACTTGAGTATAAATCCATTTTATAATTCAAATTTGGATTCCCATTTCAAAGTTTAAGCTTACTTTCCCTTAATTCATTCTAGATTATCTTCAATTTGATTTTCATACTCAAGTCTATATTCATTTTATCAAGCTATTACAAATTCAAATGCAATTCCATTTAACACATCCTGAATTCACTTTAATCATTCAATATTTTCAATTCAAATTCAATTCACTAATTAATTTGTCTAATTAGTTCACTTTATTACCATCAAATTCCTTCCACTTTTGGATCAAATCCAATTTCATTAAACTTAACTTGATTTTGTCTGATTTAAAATTCAATTCTAGCTTTGCTCATCTCAACCAATTACTTAATCACTTTAAAACTAGGTTCATTTCAAATTATTCTGAAATCATATGTAACTCCTTTTTGTAACCCAAATCATCCTTTTGGATTTTTTAATCAAACTTTGATTTTACCAAAACAAACTCCTTTTGGGATTTCTCAAATCAAACTTGTTTATCAACAATTCCAAAAAAAATCAGGGTAGCAATCCGTCACTTAGAAACTCGAAAATGAATATCAATTATGCCGCGCAGTCATCAACATGATTATTTTCCAACGACTGTAGTGAGTTTAGTGCTTTATCAACTCCAAAATCCATTTAAAACACTTTTTATTCCAAAAATATTTTCAAAATAATACCATTTTTATTTTCACAACATTTCGAAAAATATTTTCCAAACATTTCGGGATTTAAATTTCCAAATTGTAGTTTGAATCAATTTTTATTCTAACTCATGTGTAATAAATCATTCTTACATAATTTCAATTTGGTTATATATAACCGTTCCAATTGTATAATATTGTTTAGATTATAATAATAACAACCAAACACATCAATATACTATAATAATTTCAAAAAATTATTTCTTTCACAACAAAAAAATAAATTGGGTAAAATTATTTAATGTACCCACTTTAAAACAATACTATGTCAATTTAACATGTTCAAAGCTTAGAAACCCCTATTGATACAGCTGTCCAGACCATATCGACCAGAATTCATAAACACTCAACCGATAAGTCAACACAATAGAAAACAATTTATATTCACTAACAAATACGCGCTCATACATATAATACATTCAACTCATTCTAGGATACTGCTGACCCTATTTCTAATGAGTAATCCTACCAATGCCAAGTGTTTGCACCAAAAATGGTCACAAACCCCAAAAGTAGTGAAAGCACTAGTGTTTACACACAAATCATCAATATCCAAACACAAATCTCAGATCCAGATGATGTAGAGGAAAAAAATGAAGAAATAAAAAAAATTAAAACGAGAGAAAGCATGAGAAGTCACGAGATTTATGGTGGTTCAGCTATCTCCAGTCTACGTCCACTTGGAATTGATCCTTTTATTTCCTTTATATCCCGATTACAATTATAATCCTTTGAAATCAATAACCAGAACGACAAAGTCTCGCCCAAAAAGAAGAAGGGGCTTTCTTCTTCGTGGCCATACAATTGTTATTTATAGGTGTAGATCTGGAATATATCTGCCCAAAAATTCAGAATACCCTTTCTCGCGCGCAGGTGGGCCCACGTGATCAATCTAGAGTGGTTTGGCATCGATCCCCGATCGATCCATATGGATTTCGTATCGATCAAGAATCACTCCAAATGAGCTGAGATCGATAATGATGAAAGATGATAGTGCAAATTCCTTGCTATCTAAATTTCATGAAATTCCTATGTGTATTTGAGGGTTATGATCGATCCAAGATTGAGTTTGCCAGTGTAGGCTGATGATTTTCTATTCATCCAGAGTTTTGTATCCATCAACCACGTATCCATCGGTCCCTATATCCTCCGCATCGATCCGAGCTTCACGCAACGATTCACGTTGAGTGCTTCTTCCCTTGACCGTTTTGTATCGATCGATACAAAGTGTACCTTCGAATCCATCCAATGCAGCTACCCTTCGTATCCATCGGTTTGTTTTATTCCTTGTATCGATCCAACTGTGATCGATACGAAGTGCATCAACATTCTTTGCTGTGTTCATCCAGTCCCTTTGTATGTGTTCTTCGTATCGATCAATAAAGGTCGATACGAAATGCTTATCCAAACCCCTTTAACTATTGCCTTGTATCCATACCGTTTGAATCCATCCAGCGTTCCTTCTTTCGTATCGATCTAAAGCCACGTCATTTGATCGATACGAAAGCCATCGATATGAATCGATACAACCATCTGATCGGTACGCACGTATCGATAATAAATCCACATCCATCACCCTGAATTCGCCCTAGAGTCAACTGATCGATACAAAGTGCATCGATACAAGATGTATCGATCTGAAGACTGATCGGTCCAAACCAAACACCTCAATCATCGACATGAACATATCAATATGAGACCATTCCTCACCAATATTGATCCGTCCACAACCTGAGCATACGAACTCCGACTGACCTGAAATTTAAAAGATATCCTCACTAAGCCTTGTTTATCATTCCCTATCGATCCCACCTTGATTGGAGTTTGGTCTAATTTTAGCAGTATCGATCATAGCCTTGTTTCCAGTCGATCTCCAATCCTGATATCCATCATTTTTAGCCAATTTGTTGATATCCTGTCCTTGTCCAAAAGGTGGGGCAACACCAAGGTTCTCACATAATCTTGCACTCTGATACCAACTGTAGCGACCCGCCATTCCGTACCCTTTGAGCTGACATTAAATCATGCTTGTCCAACATAAATTGTACGAAAAGACGAATAACTATGAGAAAGAAGAGGATAGAAGAAGAGACAAAAAACAACAAAACAGAATCTCACAATCATAGCGAAACAATGTACAATGGATAATAACATATTTTTATGTAAAAGAACCCGTAGCTGTTAATATATATACAATCATCAGAGTACAACAATCAACAATCAATTTGGATAGTTATAATAACTTGTCCTCACAAATACTGGATATACAGCTTGAGCCCCATAGCGGAAATAACCAAGTACGTATAATACACCTGAGAATCTTCCAGCTCGTCTCTTGAGCTCATAACATCCTAACCTGAATTTGTAATACTCGATTTGACCCAAGCATTATAATAAAATAACACCCGAGTCAGTCCGGAAAACCAGTATGAGAAAACACACTCAATTTGTATTTAATTACTTTCAAAAATCCTTTTGGAAAGCAAAGGTATCTCGTAAGACCACGCCACACATAAATGCGATGGGTTTTTATCTTACGATAACCAAAACATTTTATATCAAAATCATCTAATATTATAATAGCGTCTATAGAAAAAATACTGTAAAATAGTTGAAATGCGTGCATCTCACGTTTCAGCGTAGTTGGTATACATCTAAAACCGTACAGGCTCATAGTGGGTATTGGATTCCATATGATGATAGGGCTATTGGGTAGGGCCCGTCACAGTCGCCTCTAGAAAAATGAACCGAGATCGAACCTATCGATCCCTACCAACAAAAGACCGACCTAATCCTTACAGGATAGTAACGAATATGATCACCACCAATGGGCCCTCGAGACACGACAAATGGTAAATAGTGATGATGATAAATGTCCACTCTAGATGAGTGATGATCATATCCGAATGGGAGCAACCCACATATCTTTGCTGCATCTCCCTTGTTTTAGTCATTCGTAGTTAATGGGGCTTGAGGCTACGTATTACCTTAAGAATAGCATTCATACTTGGAATGCTAACAACGCCTTCCAGGCAATGATGCAATGATAGCATTCATCCATACAATTTGTTCTGGGTCTAGGAAAACCGAATCTCCAAGACGACCGTCTTCAAATCGAATCGAAGTGGTTTCGGACAATTAAATACGATTCAGATCTCTTCGAAACGATCTACAAATTTTGACCAGATTTGATATTCGGTTAATTAACTATCAAATTACACATATAACAGTCACTAGGCCCATATTTTATTAAATCTTTCCAAAACATTCATTTCAAATATCTTTACACAGATATATATATATATATATATATAGACATATATATTCAAATTTCTTTCAATATCCCAACGTTTGAAAATAATTACAAATCCTTATATCCTTAGTGGAATATTTTCAGATCATATCTTACTCGATCACTTAGTGAAATATTCCCAAATTCGATTTATAATCCATTACTAAGAAAATATCTCTATATAAATCCTTTCGTCACTAAAAAATTTCCATAACCTTTCACTTCAACACTTAGGAAAATATATAAGTCTATTTTTAGAAATCATTTCTAATATTAATACTTAGAAGATATTCCATAACTTATCTCATAAATCTCTGGAATTTATATTAATTCCTTTTACAATTATACTCACTTATAATCTTGTCTAACCATTTATAACTTCTTTATGAATTCAGATTCATTCTCGAAGTGCTCGTATTTAAACATTTTTGCATATTTACTCAAGTTTCCAAAATTCCGTTATCCATTAAATAAAACTCAGTTTACAAATCTCAAAAGTATTTATAAATAACTTCAATCAATTTCCAAAACTCTATATTATAAAATAAGTATTTTTTTAAGAATAGTAATAAAATTTCATACCATTTAAGTTTATTAAAATATCAAATGCTTTTAAATGGGCAACGATATAATTTCTCATTTATAAATAAAAATAATCAATTTACAAGCTTATTTTAGAATTAGAATTCATTTCAATTAAGATTAAATATTTGAATAATCAACCTTTTCAAATATTTCAATACTAAAAACAGTTTTTAAACTATACAGTTTAATAAATAAATAAAATCTCTTTTTTAAAACAAAACTTAACTTTTCGATAAAATTTTATTTTTGAAATTCAATCATAACCATTTTACATTAATAAATCTCCCTCGATTTATCAAAAATTGATTTTCATTACCAATGTCACAAATATTTCCAATTTTCCAAAATAAGATTCACTATCTCTTTCTAAATCGATTTTCATAACTCGATATAAATTCATATTGTGAATTTATATTCTCAATTCATTAAGTGATAATCACTTCACTTCATTTATACCATCGTTTATAAATTTATAAATTCATTTCCACTTTCACTTGTTTATAAAAAATCTCATTTATAAGACTTCATTTATAAACCCATCCCTTCATAAATCTTTTTTACTTTTTCAAACTTATTTTAAATATCGATTTCGACTCCTTTTCCATATTTCAAAAATGCCACTTTAAATCCATTGTTCAAATTTCCTTATGTAAATTATTTTAAAATCTCTATTTAAAATATCTTCTGAAATAGATAAGTACAAATCCTAAAATCAAATCATTTATTTTACCCAAATCAAATCCTTTTAAATAATCGAAAATTCAATATTAAAATTATCAATTCCAAAATCGCCTTAAAATTTCCCTTTTAAATTCAAAATAATATTGGTGGTATTTAAAATACCAAAATTAGGTCCCGTACTACTATAGCAGCTGATATATCAAATCACATTATATTCCATAACAGATTATCCAATCACATCATATATCAATATATATATATGAAAAACAATCCATATATTTGAGGAATCCAGTTGGATACCTCCTACCTATTTCTCTTCATCCACATATGTTATATAACATAAAATATCAATCTCGCTTCGAGGATGATATCGTGGTAATATAGGGCTATCCGCTATTGTGCGAGGCGCATAGTGTCTCATCTGCTCCAACGACGGGAATTTATCCAAATACTAACATGTATACTACTATATATAATATAACATCCAACCGGTAATCATTTATAAATTCATTCAATCAGCCAATAATTAAATTTTAACATTTTATATCAAAACCAGTAATCCAAATGAGTGAGATTTACTCACCTTGATTTTTAAATTTGTCGACCGATCCAATTTTAAATTAAATCAAATGACGTTCAATTTCGGAACTGTGCCTCAGATTGCTATTTAACGCGTCATTTAAATCGAAGATTTCAAAAAATTGGCGAAATTACTTGAAATTCTAGTTTTAAAAACTTGCTACTCAATTCTAATTCAAATAGAATTTATACTCGCATTAGAAATCTTTTTAATTCATATTCAACTCAATTTCAGTTATTTGCCCTATTTCTGTATTACGATAATCGCTGTATTGGAAATTTAAATTCATTCCACAATTCCAACTGAAATCTTCATATTCAAAATAAACTTATATTCCAAATCCAATATTTAAAACCATTTAAATATTCAAAATCAAATGACAAAAAATCCGGGTCGTTGCAACTTCATTAAGATTGTCGTTTTCAATTTCAAAAGTCGTTATTTAAAAATCATCAATTTTGATAAAAGGTGTATTATTACTTGACTCATCACACATTGGGATTTGATTTTGTTGCCCATTTTGTTTAATATATGTTTCAAACAACAAATCCTGTGTTCTCTGTAAATTTCATCCATTTGCTCAACAAAATCCAATTTGTAATTATTAATTTGAAAATTATTGAGAGCAAAAATTATTCATGAACCATAATCGAGATTATTCTCATTGCCAAAGTTATTTGAAAAGTGGTTCACATTTTCATTTTGATTTTGAAATTCATTTTGAAATTCGAAATTGTATTGGCATGATTTATACTTGAAATCATTTGAATTTTGAATTGAATTCAGATTTTGATAATTTTAGAATTCTTGACTTGAGTTATTGCACAAATATGAATTAGACAATCATTTATCTTTGATTTTGTTGTGTAGATAGGTCAAGTAAAGGCAAAATCATTTCAATGCTTATTTTGAGATTTGAGGGTTGCTCATTGTTTTTTTTTAAAATTGGTTTAAAATCCAAGTTGTTTATACAATAGTTGTCGTTAAAATATCCATACGAGTTCGAGTGAAACTATATGGATTATATTGATTTTTACAACTATTGTAAAATTCATGTAAGTAGGGAAGCTTAGACATCTTTAAGAATTTTTTATAAAAAGGGAAATATTACCAAAAGGAATTTATTTTTCAAAGGGAAATTTGATTTTTGTATGGTTTTAAATTTATTTTTTGAAAATATTTTTAAATTTTTTGGGATTTTTTTTGGATTTTTGATTTTGATTGAAAATATCAAATGAGGAGATTTAAAAGAAAAACTAAGTTAAGAAATATTTACAATTATTTTATTTTATTTTGGATTTTGAATTTTTTATTTAAATATGCATGAACTACTGTAACTAAATGGATGCAACGGTTTAACCACAAAATTTCTATCCTAAGTAGCTCCTTACCTAAAATTGTATAATCAAACCTTGTCTTAATTCAATAAGATAGTTCTCAGCCAGGTAACAGACAAGGTTTATCGGTGCACCACGAATCACCATAGTAATGCAGCCGAATGTTTAAGTACCATTAGAGAAACAACCAATATAATATTTACGAATCACTGTAATATTTATAACTGGTTATTACTCTGTCGTAGTCTAGACACCAAGAAATTAAATTATCGAAAGAGGATAACTTGTCAATATACAATTAAGGGTTATGATGTCTAACCATTATTATTAGTCAAAATTCTAAAATGAAATGCTAAGCAGAAATTAAATGTGAATTCACAATGCAACTACGAATGGATTTTTGTTTTTGAATGAAAGCAAACAACAATGCAAAGCTAAAAGGAAAAACACGAGATTAATTATTAGCAATTATTTTAAAGCAGCAAATATATACAAATACAAAAAAAGAAAACCAGGCAAACAAACAGTGTGCAGGCAGATGAAGAAGTGGCAGAAAGCAAGCAGTAAGAAGTAGCGTTTATGGCAGCAGTGATATGGTCGAGGAGTTGCAGTGCAATGTTGTGATTTTTGGTGCTTCGATTGTTGCTATAATTTGGTTAGGCTGTTTGATAGTTAGGTCTTGGTAATGTAAATGTGTACAGTGGTAAAGATGGATGATGAAGCTAGTAGTAGTTTGTTGACAGAGAAGTGGCCAGTAGGAAATGATATGAAGGAGGCAGAAGTGAAGAGGGGAACTGTACGAGTTTTGCATATGCAGCTGTGATCGGTGGGATTATTGAATTGGATGATTGGCAGGAGAAAGATGGTGCAATGGCAGGGGTTGTTTCAGTATGTTTGGTTGGCGAGTTGCAAGTATGTTTAATGGTAGAGTATATGAATAGCGAGATACCGTTGCTGAGTGGTGATGGTATATTGTCGAGGCAGTGATTATGGTCTGATCTGAAGTGTGGGATATTTGTAGTTGTTGGTAGAAGTTTTAGAGGGGGGGGGGGGGAGGGTGGTCAGTTGAGTATTTGGTGATGTTGTATATGTGTGGCAGTACTGAAGTTGAATGCTCGTAGTGATGGAGGCAGTAAGTGGGCAGCGCAATGTGGTTGGCAGAGAAATGATGTGCAGTGGTCGGAGATAGTAGCAGAGTGGTTTAGATTGTGGTGGTAGAACTATTGAGGAAGGGGGACGATTGATGAAGTATGCACAACAATGTGGTTGTGGTGGGAAGATTGTTCAAAGCAATGTGTAAGGTTTTGGTTTGAAGGAGGGCAGTGTGCACAGTTTGATAGTAATATGGTGATGGTGGATGTAAGTTGAACTTATAGTGTCTGTTTTTGGTGGTTGGGGATTGTATGGTGTGGGTTGGATGCTGTGGCAAGAAGTAGTGGGTGGTCAGGTGGAAAGTTGTATGAAGCAAGTGTTTGATGATGTGGTTAAACTGGCAGTGCCAGTGAGGAGGTGGGCAAGGCAGATGTGTAAATGTATGTATAATGTATATGTTTGTAAATGTAAACTAAAAGAAGAAAATGGAAAATGCAATTGCAATGTAAAAGTGTAAATGCAATAAAATATTTGTGCTTTTTTTTCTTTTTTAAATTGTGCATCTTTTTTTATAAATAGAGACGCAAAAGCAACTAGAAAGAAAAACAACAAGCACACTACAAAGTGAAAACAAATATCATACTTCCAAAATTTTTTAATTCAAACAAACACACAAAATAAACACACAATAAAAATTAAACGAAAAATAGTTTAAAGAATAGAAATTAAAATCAAAGCAAATTCTCCATCAACTGCGCCAAAAACTTGTTCGAACTGTCTAACTTTCCATCGGATTGGAAAATAGTCAATCAAATTTAAATTAAATTTAACCGCAAGCGCACGACGTACAATGATAGTACGTGGCGAGTACGAGTCGATTCGTATGGAATTGTTTAGATTTTAAAATTTCTATTCGATCAAATTAAACCAATATTTAAAAGTGCGATTATCTAAAAGAAAATGTAGAAAACTAGCAAAAGAAAATGGATAAAAATATGAGAGTATAAGACAATTTAGAGATAAATCCACTCTCATGATCACATAAATCAACACAACATGAAATTATGATATTTTTTTGGTCATTATTGAATTTAGTTAATGTGTTTATCATAAGTATGACCAATTTGTGCTACTAATTCGCTCAAGATAAGCCATCAAATCATAACACACCCACTAAATCAATTTTTAACTCTCATGAAAATTGACAATGAACTTGAAATAAAATCTACTTTAATCACGGTCTATTAACTATTGATTAGCTAAAATCTACTTTAATCACGGTCTATTAACTATTCAGTCAAATTAAACCAATATTTGAAAGTGTGATTAGCTAAAAAAATGTAGAATACTAACAAAAGAAAATGGATAAAAATATGAGAGTAGAAGATAATTTAGAGATAAATCCACTCTCTTGATTACATAAATCAACATAACATGAAATTGTGATCTTTTTTTGTTCATTAGTGAATTTAGTTAATGTGTTTATCATAAGTATGGCCTATTTGTGCTATTAGTTGGCTCTACATTAGCCATCAAACTATAACACACCCACTAAATCACTTTTAACTCTTATAAAAATTGACAATGAACTTGAAAATAAAATCTATTTTAAGCATGGTCTATTAAATATTGATTAAAAATATAGACCATCAAATTTGGATTCCAGATCCATTTCCATTACCAAAATCAATTAGTTAGATGATGATGTAAATTGTGTTTATTTTAGTAAGCATAGCGTATATGTTATTGACATCGTAAACTATCAAATTCATTATAAACTTATATCAACACGTAACTTTACAATAAGCACAAAAAGAGAGCATAAATGATCAAAATGTGTTAAATCTACATAATTAGAGAGCTTCTTTACCCATAAATTGAAGAGCTTTAGCCTCTCATATTTGTTATCATATCAACAACTGTAGATTGTAACATGAACAAAAAGAGGAAAATGAAAGCTAAATAAAATGAGAGCTAATTAAAATAAATTAAAAACTAATCTACTTGCATAAGTAATGAAACTAAGCTACTAACAAAATAAGAAAGAGAGCATGTAAATATAAAAGAACGTGAATTAACATTGCATAAAAGAAAAAAAATTACATAAGAAGAAAATGACTAAGTAGCCATGGAAAAGAAAAAGAGTTTTTATGTGTGAGCCTCAAACTAAACTAACTAAAAAAGGCTAAGGAGGCTAAGGGAGGAGAAGAGTTACATGAACATATGAGATATTTATACATGTTTGAAAACCCTAATCATATTTTTGGACGCTACCCAAATTTCCCTCTTAGATAGTGTGACCACCAAATTATCATTAGCATGAGATAATCCTCCATTAAGTGTGCATGAAACTCTAATGGCCATTAGCATGTGTATTAGCTCCTAATTTGTACATCATGGTAAGTGGGTAGGTGGGGTCCTCCATGTTGCATGGTCTGTATTATTTCCATCTTCATTTCTTTTTCTCTCTTGTGCATGCATATTTTCTATGAAAATCTCTTCCATTTGAATCCAAATTCCTATAAAATATCATAAAAATATCCAAGTAAAAATTCTCAAATTAATATATGCATAAAAATGACCATTTTACCCCTATATGAAGATGGAAAAATGATGATTTGAAAATAATTTTAATTTTGGTTTCAACTTGTTAAAACATCCTATATGCTCAATTATTTAATTAAATTACGTTAAACATGAAAGTAAAAATATGCACGTTTACATGCACATTAGGTCACGGCCAACGCCCTCCAGCCCAGCTAATTACGCTATTGGAGAGAAAAAATGATACACTCATTATTGAGAACAGCGATACCGAACTAAAATGCACAGGGGCAAGGATTTTAAAACAAAGTTCACATGTGACAGAAAAGTAGCACGACCCAAAATAAATGTGAATTTCAAAATTCAAGGAGAACCTTCTCCTTGCCCTTCACTGTTCACCCCCAAAGGACGCTAACCAAGCTAAGCATGCAGTTAGTAGACAAGAATGACAATCTCGACACCGATAATGGTGAAACTGAATGCAAACGCTTGGAATTGCATAAACGCAATCCGGCTTCTCAGCCAAAATACTGCACTGGACATAGAGATATAAAATGAACTGAATCGGCTATCAAAACGAGAATGCGCAAGTGTAGCTTGGCATTTCAGCCAAATAACTAAACTGGAGTAGGGATTTGGACATGTCGAATCGGTATAAATTCTCTCTATGTTAATTGATATGACATAGCCACACTGGACATAAGAATATTAGACAGCCTGAAAAGTACAAAAAACCATGCCCATGAATTAAAAAGATTGTAAATACGTGAACTAACTTCACATTCAAACTCAGTCTACCCCTAAATAGCGGAGTGTACTGTGCCCAACACATGAGTATGAAACTGCACCCAAACAGTAGGTCATGTCATACCAAGCATGCAACAAAACATGCATGCTAAAAATCAAGTTTAGGAAACATGAACTACACAAGAAGTTAATTCAAAAATAGCAAGGAAAGACAATGCATGGAATATACTGCAACCTACATATTAGTTATGATTCCAGAGGCAACTTAAAGCTTGTCAAGTACGCATCAGAAACTATGATTCACTCATATTTACTTAACTCTATTTATTCTTAATAAAAACTCATACATGATTACATGTTCCACACATCTGCACACACTTTGTAGAATAAGATAGATAAAAACAATCACAACATTGGTCACATTAAAAGCTAAGTTCATAAGACTATAATTCATAACAAAACACAATGACACTAAGAATTTGACTTAGACAAGAATTAGCTATGTTTGTTCTATAACAGTCTGATCTTCGGTCATCTAACATCAGAAGCTGAGTAGAACAGCCCCTAGGATGGGAAATAGGGGACACGTCATGTAATGCAGTAATAACAATCGATGAACGGTTAGGTAATCTAATTATCATAGTTAGCACCGAACCAAGCATCACCATAGTCCTATGGGTCAAAAACATAGTTCGTACAATTATATAAGACTGTTAAGTCAAGTTCAAGGCAGAGATGAGAGAATACATCAATTGGACACTTTACAGCACTATATGCCATGACCCTTCTCACTCTCTCTTTGTAAATTAACTTCACCAAGGGTCAGAATATTGGGTTAAGAATCCAAGGTAGAAACTTTATTTTCAAAAGCATTCACATGCTCTATAGCCACCTTCCTATCCATTCCATTTCGTCCAAAACCTGCTTATTTGTCTTCTTAGTAGCATTAGAATATAAGCCAAAAAGTTCATGCAGAGTAGACCTTACATGCGACATGCTGCTCCCTATGAACTTTGATTCTTTTTTATGAAAATTCTTCATTTCAATAAACTTGGCTTAATAATAGTTCTTTAAACCATTCTTCCACTCAGAAACAACAATAGGGTCTTCCCCCCGGGGAGGTGTAGAAGTGGCATCAGGCCTAGAAACTGAAATTGGCGCCAAGGCCGCAGTTGGATCGTCCTCAACGCTAATTTGCTTAACGATCTACTTGGACAACTCCTCAACTTTGCGCTGGCCTTGATCTCATCTGTATATACAAACCTGTATGCAGTCGCCACATCCTTAAGCAAACTTTTTGGTTTAGCAATTCGATTTTGCAATGTTTTAAGCTCCTTTTCCAGTTCTTCTATCCTAGAACATTTTTTAGTAATACAATTATATTGCCTTACGTTTGCTGCTTAGACTCTTTTAACTCTTGTTCCTATTCATTAAACCGTATGCGCAATCCTTCATGAATCTCAGTGGTCACCAATTCCATCTGCATAGTAAGATCTATATAGGCAACCTCAAGCTCTTTGATTCAAATTTCATAATCCCTAATGATGGCGGAAGAACAAGGATCTCGCAAAAAAGGAATATGATGAGTAGCGCCAATAAAAGAAATAGGTACAGCCTTCAAACAAGGGAATGACGAGGAAAGAATCAATAAGAAAACAAACAAAAATAATAACAATAACAGAGGGATTACATGGGAGTATGCGTACAATGTTCGAAAGTTTTTTAGCAGTAACTAAAAAAATACATAAAAAGAAGGAGCCTTATTTTTGTCTATGCCTAAATCTCTCTTTAAACCATAATAAAGAGGGATACCCTAAAGGAAGTGATTCACTTTCTAAGATGGAGACCCACTTGCGCAGTACTAAGTCATATAGCTCATCCCTTTCATGAATAACACATGTAATTTTGAAAAGTCCTTGAGTATCTTTTCTTAATTGGGTGATAATCTGCTCCAATTCATTCTCCCTCCTGGATGCAAAGATCGTCCTCATCAATACTCTCCATTGCCTGCCTTTCTAAAAGCTTGAATTGTTGAACTAAACTACTTTCTTTGCATGACTTTGATAAAAGGGGGTTACTAATACTTAATGATTTTACCTAAAAGAATGAAGCAGAAATTAAAACGCTGAGTAATAAATATGCATAATGATGATTTCATTAGTAGAGTTCATTGTTTACAAAATGGTAAATTAAAGCATACGCAGTACTATTGCAATATAAAATGCTTTTCAAGGAGGGAAGGAGAGAAGCTTAACAACTAAAAGCTGAAAGGTTCAGATACTGACTTCCCCAACATCTACAAATCCTTGTGGAACAACCTTGGAATTCACTTCTGAAGTAGTAGGGCCATTACCATCATTAGAATCATTAGGTATATATTCAACCCGTGTTCCATCAACGGGGGAACCGAGAGGGTAATTACGCTCTAAATCCACTTTCGTCTACAATAATCCTAGGCTGCTTTGATCAGATATGCCATTTCCAAGAAACTCAAATCAACTTCTATGCCTTCTATGTTCGGATTATCCTTGAAGAACTGTCTTTTCACTTGAGCATAAATGTCATAAAGGACATTGTGAGCTATTTTGTCTAGATCTTTCTCCACTTTAGAAATCTTCCATTCTTGTTTGGTTACTTTCTTCTTCTGTTGCACATCATCTTGTTCCATATTTATAATCTTTTTGGAAAGGACTTCTAATTGAGCTTTTTAATCTGCCTCCATTTTATTTCTTGCCTCAAAGTCTGGGTGGCAGCATCCAAATCCCATCTCAATTTTGAAATTTCTTCCTGGGCAGTAGTAAAAATTGGCTCCAAATTATTGAGCCTATCGTGCAGTTCCATCCGGAGAGCAATGACCTAAAAGCATGAAGCTTATAATAAATAACAGTGCACCTAAAACCATAACATGAAAGAAACATTACAATGTATTAACCTGAAAGCCATAACGGCCCTTGAAGGCGAACTGGAAGAAGGTAATAGAGGAGAGGTCGGTGTACTGTAATCATCAGTAAGTAAGTGACCTATCCTCTCCCCCATATCAGATACTACACCCTCTTTCGGAATAACCATGAGGCGCAAGGAGGATGGAAGTATGCTAATGGGCAGCATATAAGCTATAGTATTCGAGGGAGGTGGCGGAGTATCATCCACCTTCAATTATTTCTGCCCACTCTCATACACAGAAAAGATATCCTTCTTGCCTTTTCTTTTCACTTTTCCTCTTCTTCGAAGTAAAAGCAGCAGCAAATGATGACGTTGAATCTGCACAGTAAAATGGATAAAGTTAATACATACAATGTTTAAATTTTAATGAATAAACGAAATGCTTAAACATATACATATACGTATACATAGTGTGAAGTAGAAACATCAATGTCATATGTAAAAATAGATCTACAAAAGTGATGATGCATGCGTAGAAAATTACGCTTGAGGAGAAGAGGAAAAAGGGATTTGATGGCTTGAACGAACTAAAATCCGGTGCATCTTGAAGTACAGTTTGTTACCCCGCCTTTTAGATAAAGTCGGGATATCAACAAACTGGCTAAAAAAAGGATGGCTATCAGGATTGGAGATCGATTGGAAACACGACTATGATCGATACCGTTAAAATTGGACCGTGCTCCAATCAAGGTGGGATCGATCATGAACATTCGGGGGAAGACCCACGAATCATGTTGGCTCAATTCCAAGAAGGATACCAGGTGGCACCGTGCAGTTTAGAGTTGATCGAGATATGGACACTCATCCAGAAGGATAGACTTCACGATTCCCTCGCGGACTCGAGGGCAGGTTGGAGATAACAGGCAAAGGCTACCACTTGATGACAATGATAGGCTAGCAGACATGATCAGATGGGCTGTTTGGGGAGGATTGGTGAATAGAGATTTGGAGGATGTGAATAGGAGCCCCTTTTCTCCTACAATTAGGCAAGCTATGAATCCACCACATTTCAGACTACCTACGTTGGAGAAGTATGATGGGAGAATGTTCACTTGAAGAGGTACATGTGGCACATGGATGTGCTAGGGGAATCTGGCGAAGTCATAACACGACGCTTCCCTTTGTATTTGATGGATATAACAGCACTATGGTTCAGGAAACTAGAAAGCGGCTCTATTGGCACATGGACGGAGTTGACTGAGAGATTTGTGAGGAAATTTTGGGTCATTATAGTCAGCCCTAAGAATGTGATGACTTTGATATTGATGAAATATTGGAAGGGAGAGCCATTTAGGGATTTCTTAACCAGATTCAATGTGGTGGTAGCCTCGATGGATCAACCCGATCCTTCGATGGTTTTGATGGTAGCAGTCTCAAGAATTGCGGATGATTCAGATTTTTAGATATCGTTGGAACTGCCGATGGATCTTGGGTATCATGAAGCAGAAAAGTTTTTAAGACTGGAAGATGCAAAGGGAGAGAGTGGGGAGAGAGGCTGGAGCTTATGCGGTAAAAGTTGGAGGTCCACCCATAGAGGATTCAAACAAGGACGATAGAGGCAAAAGGAAAATGAATGATAATGGCAACACTTCGAAAAGGAAATGGAGGGAATCAAAATTTTCTTCTTACATGGATTTAACTGAAACACTGGAAATGATTTACTTGGATACTAGAGGGCGCCTCCAGTATCGAAGGTCGACAAAAAGGGAACCCTCTAAATACGAGCAGACATCGGAATAGCATTGCCTATTCCATAATCTAGATGGGCACATCATAAAAGAATGTAGGCATTTGAAGGATATCATTGAGGAGTATGTGAGGAATGGTCATTTGCAGCAGTACATAAGGGATCGAGCTGTGGAAGTGGAACAGGAGCGGCCACCGCCTACCTCGAATGAAGACGGCACTGGATATTGGCATTGTCATCATCTTATTATCAACCGATTGGATTTATAGCATGGAATAAGTAATGGACCTCGAAGTAATACGACTAAGTCACTTACATATGTATGGGATCGAGGAGGGTCCCTAGGCATGTTCTGAGATGATGATAAACCGTGATGCTCGGTCTATGAAATCTTGTTATCTTTCTATTTTTCTGCTAACTTTGGTTTCTTCCTTGGTTGTATGAACTTTTATTTTATCAATCGGACTTTGTGGTAATTGGATTTGGATTAATGTAATAAATAATATAGGCCATATGATTATGGTCCCGACCGAAGAGACGGGGCAGTAATTGCAAGTTACGAGTCCCTACACTGGAGAGCCATGGAATGAACTCGAACACGATATAAAAGTCCTCGATCAGAGAATAGGGGCTGGAGAATATAAGTCTTCGACCGGAGAGTCGGGGCCAGGGAATATAAGTCCTCGACCTGAGAGTCGAGGCCGGAAAATATAAGTCCTCGACTGGAGAGTCGAGGCTAGAGAATATAAAAGTCCTCAATCGCAGAGTTGATGTCGGAGAATATAAAAATCCTCAACCAAAGAGTCGAGGCAAGAGAATATAGAAGTCCTCAACCGAAAAATTGAGGCCGGAGAATATAAAAGTCTTCGACTGGAGAGTCGAGGCCAGAGAATATAAGTCCTCGACCGGAGAGTCGAGGTCAGAGTAGGATAAAACGACCTGACAAGGTGTATGGATTTGAATTTAGACCTGAAGAGGTCATGGATTTGGATTTCGGCTTTGAATGGCCAAGGATTGGCTGTGGACCAGGAGTGGTCCCAGATTTAGATAAGGGCCCGGAGCAGTCCCAGAATTGGATTTCGACCCGGAGAGTTCATGGAATTGGTTATTAGATATGGTGGATTAAAACTCGGTTGACGGGTTCAGATGGCTATGGAATTGGCTAAGAATTTTGTTACTGGATTGGTATCGGATATCGACTTGGAGCAGTCATAGATTCAGATCAAGATATGGCTATGACACTTGGATAGAATGGCTTGGTAGTGGATTGGATTATATATAAGATGATGTGGCTATGGATGGAATATGGACTTTGGATGTCGGATTTAAAGCTATTTAAAACATGCATTCTATCACAAGGCATGTTTTGGGGGGCAATGTTACCCCGCCTTTTTGACAAAGCCGGGACATCAACAAACTGGCTAAAAAAGGATGGAAATCATGATTGGAGATCAATTGGAAACAAGGCTACGATCGGTACCGTCAAAATTGGACCAGGCTCCAATCAAGGTGGGATCGATTGGGAATGATGAACAAGGGTTGGAGAAGTTATGTTTCAAATTTTAGGTCAAATGAAGTTCATATGCTCGAGTTATGGATGAATCAAGGTTCATAGAAAACTGGTTTGTATCGATAATTTCATATCGATCAATGTGGGCATGGTAACATACTTCGGATCAATGGCTTTCGTATTGATGCAACGCGCATCGATTTGGTTTGATACAGTGAAAGTATGGTGGCCTATTCGTATCGATCAAGGTTGGGATCGATACGAAGAAATAAGCAGTGGTTACAGGGGGTTTGGATGAGCATCTCATATCGATCAAGCATTGGTCGATGCAAAGGACATACACAGAGGATGGATACGAAGGCAGCAACATTGGGTGGACATGAAGAGGTCAAGAGTGCAGGGCTTGGATCAGTACGAATGGCAAGCGGATGGATCGATACGAAGGTAATGGACTTGGATCGATGGATACGAACAAAGGCACATGTGATGGATACGAAAGGCAAGCATTCAGGGATCGATACGAACAGGGGCATGGATACGAAATGATGGACACAGGTCAATGGAATATGATGGACACGAACAACATAGCAATGGACACGAATTGATAGTGGCGAATTGATGGACACGATTGTTTAATGGATCCAAGTTTCAGCCTGCTTGCAAACCCCAACTAGGGTCGATCATAAATCCCAAACTATGGATCCAAATGTTATGAAATTTTCATAGAAGATTCCTTATGCACTCAAGAATGTTTATGATCGATCTCAGCTTTATTAGACATTTTTGGATTGATACGAATTATACTTGGATCGATCCCAACTCACTCTGGATCGATCAGGTGAGCCCACCTGCGCATGAGAAAAGGTATTCTAGGTTTTGGGGTAGATATTTTCTGATCTACACCTATAAATAGCAGTTCTATGGCAACTAAAAATGGGATCTTTCTCTTCTTTTCTAGGAAAAACTCTGCCTTTTCTTTATTTATTCTAAAAGTTTGTAGTTGTAACTACAGTATAAAAGGAATAAAAAGATCAATTCACAATAGACGTAGGCCGGAGATAGAAGAACCACTATAAACCCTATGTTCTTTTCTTTCTTGCTCATTTTAATTTTACTATTCTCTTCATTTTTATTCTCTCCTTTATCTGGATTTGAGATCTATGCTTGGATATTATGGATCTATGTGTGAACACGGGTGCTCTCACTACTTCTGGGATTTGTGACCAATTTTGGCGCGAACATGATTCTCCCTTATAGAACACAAGAAGGCTAATTCTCTATGAGGAGGATTCAAATTCTTAGCATACAAGACATAGGTGTAGGTCAGAAGATAATAAAAAACCGGGGCCTATTTAATAGGAGATAAACTGAACATCGCAAGCCATTCCTTGAGAAGTGGGTGGAGAGGCATATAAAGGCCACATCTGACATGCTCAGACGATACTGAAACATACCATTCATGAAGCAAATGAATGTGATTAGAGGGTGAGGGAACCCTAAAATCGTGATCACTAATCCCAAAACTAGCCAAGATTCTCTCCACCGACTTCTCTCACGAATGGTCGAAGGTAATTCAATAAAAGAAGAAACAAGATTAGATGAACCAGGACGATCGTCGGAGGCCAATAATAACTAAACTAAGTAGAAGAACCGAGTTACTCCCAAAACAACATAAATTAACCTCAAGATAATAGGCAATGACGCTTCCTATAGCATTTTAAATGAATTGATCAAGGAATTTCAGCCAAAGATTACGACCAAAAAAAACACAACCAAATTGTGAATTTAACCACTCGAACTTGGAACAAAAAGAAAATTAACCTAGAATCAATTTAGGAGAACAAAAAAATGGAATTAGTAAGAAAATTTAACTTACGGATGAATTTGGGATTGATTTGTAGAGGAATGTGAAATTGAAACTTCTGCTATGGCTTTTTCTTTCTTAAATTAGTAATAAGGAAGTGGAGAGAAAGAAGTAATATTCAAAGGTTAACGAATAAGGTGTTAACCATGGAATCCCCAAACGCAATGAAACCACAACTGTTGGTTATTTGTCATTTACAATAAAAATAAATACTTTCTCTTGAGATGTGAAACAATTTGTATAATAACGATTACAAAAAACAACCAACCGTAATTGAATGTGCATACAGAACATTAAATGCGAAATGATTAATTAGACAACTCAAAAACTGGATATGGACTGACAAGTCTTCCTTAACGAGTATCGATGTAGACTTGGGGGGTGAGTGTTATACCCTAGTTTTTGAGATAAGTTATGGGGACCAACACATAACATAGTAAACTTGTAATACCACTCTAAAATGAAGAGCATGACAACTATCCTTAGGATGCAAGTGCACCCATATACCTTATTGAAATGACATGATAATTGTAACATTCCCCACTTGGAGGCCTAAAATTAACAGCTACGGATGCTATTGTAACGACCCGTATTTTTAACTATTTTAAATTATTAAATTTAATATAATTATTGGACAAAAATGGTGAGAAATAAAAATTTAATGTTTTATTTATGTAATTTATTTATGAACTTGAATAAAATTTTGGAATAACAATTTCAATAAGATTTAAGAAACTATTTGTATTGAAATAAAGTTTAATGTATTTAATGTTTTGTAATCAATAACAAGAATTGAATAATAAATGTTGAATTATTGTAAAATGGAAGTAGTTGTTTTATTATTTGAATTCATTCTAAAAGTTAAATTTTATAAGTTAAATCACTTATATTTCAAATATAAAGATTTATTGAATAATTTTAATATGAATGAAAATGATGTCGGAAGTTGATTTAGATTTTATTTAAACAAGAATGAAAATTATTAACATTTAAAATTGAATTTAAAGTGATTAAATTGATTTTCGAAAATAGCTTGTTTTAATTAACGTGTAAAAATATTCCTTTTGGGCGCTATCTCAAATTTCGACGAAACCAGTTTCATCGAATCTGTAATAGTAATTATTATAAGATTTCAAATTTCATAGCGGTCACACTTATCGTTTGGCCGTATAAGCTTGAAATGCATTGAATTTATTTTCAGAACATTAATTAAAATAACTTGATTTGAAAAGCTATCTTTTGAATATGATGGAATTAGCTTCCAATGCCTATCCTATTATGCTCAGAATGAGGGTATAACATATCACTACACCAAATACTGTGATTTGCAACTAACCATCCGCTCATTTAGCAACGGTTATTAACCGTTGCCATTTAGCAACGGCTATTAACTGTCTTGGTTCAATTAGCAACGGTTTTTTATCGTTGCTAATTGGGAACGGTTATTAACCGTAGCTTCTTTGGAGACAAATGATGGCGGTGAATTTCATCCTTTCGCGCCATATTTTTTGGCGCGCTTCGTTTCAATTAGCCACGGTTTTCAACCGTGGCTAATTAGCAACGGTTGGAAACCGTTGTAAATCATTTAGGTAGTGCCGGCCCAGGGGCAAGCCCACCAAGCTCCTGGGATGGGGCAACCAATTGAGCCGGGCAACACCAAAAATCTATTTTACTTCAAAGTTACAGCTCAATAGCAATCTCCATGTCGGCGATGCGCGAACCCAAAAAAAACTAGGGTTTCAAAAATCAACGCTTTCTAAATAATCATCGCTGCATACTCGGCTCTTCCATCAGCCATCGTCGGCTCTTGCTTTCCTCCTACGCGATATTTTCTACTGCTGATTTGAAGTCCTGCTACAGTCTCTATACTGCCATTGCTAATTAAGTATGCGAATTTCTTGTTTTGAGTTGTCTAATTTTCCAAAATTGAGTCGCCCTTTTACTGCTTTAGCTTTCATTAACCTTGAAAACGCCTGAAGCTAATAACTTATTAGTATTTAGTTACAAACAACTAGTTTTCTGTAAATAATCGTTTAGGAATTGAAATTTGAAAGCTGAAGCTAAAAAACTAATAATTATTTAGGAACTGATATTTACATTGATGTACTATTTTTCCTGCAGTGTGTGTATGACCCGCAAACATTTAGGCAGAACCCAATATGATTTGCCTGTACACTTAACTAGATACACTAGTATGTAAACTTGATACATTTCGTTAAAAATTAAATACACTGTTTTGTAAACTATTTGAGACTATAAGTATTGCAGCCCACTTAATGTGGCAACTTTTGTATAAAAAGTTGGTACTTTGTTATGTTATAGTTTTATATGTGATTTTATGCTTATATATGAAAATAAAATAAAATAAAATTGACATGTTATATTGTAAGGGGCAAAAAATTCACATTGGGCTTGGTCAACCGATTCTTTGGCCGCCCTTGCTTTTAGGATTGATGTTTCATTAAGTTTCAAAATAAGGTAATATTGTTCCAACAAAAAAATTATATTGTAAGGTAATTTTGTTTTACTAAATATGAGACCATATTTAGTACGTGGATAAAATTGTTGTTAATGGCGCAAGCCAAGTATCAGGAGAGGGGTAATGCATAGACATTACTCTTGTGCTACAAAATGGCGCCGTTGTAATGGCAAATTTTTTGGAAACAGTTTGATGCTAATGTTAAATTTCAAGTGAAATCAGAAGAATAGACATCTGTTTAGTTAATATCAGAGTTGAACTTGGTGGAAAGCCATAAGATATTGTTACCCATGATTTCTTATTAGCTCTTGTTATTTTCTTTCAGTATGTCTTTTAGTATAGACAAACAATGGATGAATCAATCTAATCGAAGAAATACAGAATATGTGGAAGGTGTGAGAAATTTCGTTAAATTTGTTGCTGAAAACGGTGGCAAGAAGGAAAAGTATTCGTGCTCTTGCACGCGGTGCAAAAATGAAGATACATTCAAATTAAGTGACATTCATTTTCATTTGCTTAGATACGGTATTGTTCAATCATATACCGTGTGGTGTTTTCACGGGGAAAGAATACCGGAGAAGCCAAAACAACAACCGGCTAGTCATGCCACAAATACTGATGAGTCCGAACATATTAGGATGGAGGATTTGATCGATGATGCAGATAGATTCCATCACTTTCAGCCTACAAGTCAGTTGCATAATAATGCAAATATTGGTGAGCAATTTACGGCTAAATCATTTTTTGATAGTGCAACTGCAAAAGAGCCATTATATCCTTCTTGTCCAAAAGAGATTACAAAGTTGTATGCCATTGTAAAACTGAATAGCCTGAAGACCCAATACGGCTTTTCAGACAATTAGATAAATTGTATCCTTCATGCTAAAAAATCTGGTGCACTGTCCCTGATGCATGCGAGTAAATCCTTTTGTACCTGCGTATGCACTGCCCCTGAACCATGCAAGTTTATTTCTTCGTTACCTGCGTGTGTTATTTTTGCAAATTACATGCTTTATACGTGTGTTTTACTTTGATTTTTGTGTGCAAATTCTTGCATGCTTGATATATATTGCATGTATAATTTCTAAAGGAAAATGGTTCCAAGATTTAAAACTTTTATTCTTGCGTGTGTACTGTCCCTGAAGCATGCAAATATACCACCTCTAATATATGCGTATCCTTGCATTGAAATTATTTCATGCGCACACTTATGCTTTTATGCCCATATATACCACCTCTTAAATGTATGGGAGCTTGTTAGTTCTGTAAATGTGATTCCATGTATTCACTCCAGAAATGCTTATATAACAGGTACTATATGCCGAGATTCCACAGCATTAATAATTCATGGAAAACCAGTACCACCCACATATGAAAAAGTGTTGTTGGACAAAATTTTATTGCCGGATGAGCTAACCGCCAAAATATGTCGACAATTTACCGAGACCTTTGGGGATGTTGGAGCCGGAGGTTATGTGAGCCATCAAAAGGGTTTGATACGATATCTTTAGTCGGAGGTATTGATATTTCTGACTTGTTGTTTGCATATATTGCTGATTTTCTTTTGTTTGTTGTATATGAAATTTGCATATGCAAATGCATGTGTATTTTGTCTTGGTCTGTCTTGTTTACAAGATAATCGACAATTTATCAAATACTAGGAAGTAAAGCTTTTACCTTCCAAAAAAAAAAAGGTTGAAGCCCTTTATATTCTCCTTCCAAAATACATGATTGGAGGATGCCATTCATAGCATTCCATATATCTATTTTTCGGTTGCTCCCAGTGTAATTTGAAGAATTTAGAATTAAGGCCATCTGGCCTAGGAGAACTGTTGTCATCAATTTGAAAGATACCAGTTTTGACTTCTTCTATTTGGAAAGGCTGACATAGGCTTTGCCTTTCCTTCTGAGATAAGATTTTTTTACAAATAATGCCTGGAAATTGATGTGTGGGCTGATATAAAGAAACCAATTCAGTGAAATAATTAACAGCTTCATTCACCAGTTTATCTGATGTTGATGGCCATGATCCGTTAGGACTTAAAACATATATGTTTCTATTATTAGGATTAGTCGCATTGACTTTATTGTAAAAGAAACTAATTGGCCTATCCCCATTGGTTAGCCAGTTTAACTTCATTCGTTGATCAGTTTCAGTTGCTATTTTTCTCATCATATCTTGAACCTGATCTGTTTTTAATCTATATTGTTGAATCAGGTTTGCATTCAGTGGGTTTTGGACTAATTAATTTGACTGGCCTCTTCTTTTAACTGGATAATAACTTTATGAATGCTATTTTTATTATTTCTCCAATTTCTCAGTGTAGATTTAATTTCCTTTAGTCTAGACAGGAGGATATGAAGAGGATTTCCCTGGAATTCTTTTGAGAGCTTCTTGAATCGAAGAATGGTACCCAGTTTGATTGTGCCAGGAATTACTGTATTTGGAAGGTACTTTGGCATTCCTAATATTATGAATCATAAAACTGATATTTATAGGGGAGTGATCACTAATAGAGTGATTACCAAAGTTAATACCAAATTGTTTAAATTTATCCATCCATAAGGAATTAATAAACAACCGATCGATTTTGCTGTGAATAGAAAAATTAAGCCTCCTCGCCATGTAAAGTGATTACCAGTAAATTGAGGTTCCATAAGCTAAGATAGGGAAATGCAACCAATAAACTCTTGATCACCCAACGAATTATGAATACCATTAGTAATTCTCTCTTTAGCCGATAGAATAGAGTTAAAGTCACTTTTGGGTGGTATGAATTTTTAGACAGGTTTATCAAACCTGTCATGTATAAACAGAGGCATGTTGCCTGTACACAATCGTACACACAGTCATGCATACATAAATACAAACATGCAAGCACCTTTCACAATTTACATTCAAGACTTATCACATGCAAAATAGGTATATCAAGTTTTAAGAATTTATAAGGGTGGTTTGCTCACCTGGATAGTTTGACAGAGAGGAAAGAGAACCTGAAAAAGATTTCAAAATCTGGAAATTGAGGCTTGATCAAATTTGCTTTATCCTAACCGTTGTTTGCTTTGAATGCTTTGCATTATTTGATTTTCTCTTTGCTTGGGTTCTACTTTGTTTTAAATTAATTCAGACTTTTTGAATCAGGTAGATGCTGTTTGTTTTTGAACTGGAATATTCTTTCCAGATTTATGAAGTTGAACTGCCTCTGAATTTAATCTTCGAGTTGCACATGAACCAGGTTGAACATTGAAGTCTGAAAACTGGAATGCTTTACCCATATGATTTTATTTTCCTCTCAGATGAAAGACTTTTTAGCTTGCAAAACAATGTAGTGTAATTAATGAAATCTTTGTACTGTAGTGATAATAAACAATGCAGTGTAATAAGTATGATATTCCGGCACGGTAGCATTCTGTTTGCAAAACAGTGAGTGTAATTATAAGTTTGATAATTTTATATGTATGGTATATGTGCGATATGTTTATAGTGCTTGTGTACCAATATTTTGATATTCTGGCATATTTTGATATATATTGATATTCTGGTATATATACTGAGATATGCCTGTAACGCAGTAGTGAGTTACAGCTGTGATTTAGCAGGAACAAACATTATGTGCAACGGGTGTTAACCGTTGCTTTATGTGTGACTTTGGTCATAAAGCAACGGTTTTTAACTGTTTTTTTTGGACAGAAAGCAACGGTTACCGACCGTTGATATTTTTCCCATTAAGCAACGGTTTTTACCCGTTGCCTAATGCAAATAAAGCAACGGTTATTACCCGTTGCGTTTGGCTAAGTCTGCAATAGTTTAGAACCGTTGTCTTTGGTCCAGTTTGCAACGGTTACTACCCGTTGCCTTCTACTCAATTTGCAACGATTTTTACCCGTTGCCTTTTGGACATAAAGCAACGGTTTTATCCCATCGCTAAATTCAACCACTCATGTTTTAAAGACGGTTATTACCCGTTGCTTTTTGCCTTAACAACTGTTTTTACCCGTTGTTAATAGCTTATAATGGTGTAGTGTATAAAACGCCAGGCGGCATGTTTCGTTTGGAGTTCGAAAGATTTATGTGTGAATAGTGCTTTGGGAAATTTTCTATAAATAGCCGTAACCCTTCCTTCATTCGCAAAATGAAACCTTAGCTGCTATTTTCTTATCGTCCATCCAACGACCTATGTTGTCCACATTGATCAGAGCCAAATTAGAGGAAGTGTCCAACATGAGAGTCGAGCGCGTGAGCTAGAGGAACTCATCAATAGCAATAGATCGACGAACGGTCAACGAAGGCGGTGGCGTTGGAGCAACATTCACCTGGAGTCATGAATGGGGTTTTGGCTTCGATTTTAGATACGCGTGTGCGCGTTGGTTGCTGGTGGAGGTGCGAGTAGCAAAGGTTGGCGCGACAACATATAGTTGGCGGCATCGTCGCAGTGGCACGTTTGTTCATAAGCAAATAAAAAAAAGAGTTAAACGACGTGGGCCTGGGGTTGAGCAGAAGGAAGACGGATTAGGGTAATGTTTAATTTAAATTCTTTCGTTAATTTTATATTAATTATATCGTTATGTTTAAAATTGAATAACATTTTCATACGAGATCCGTTTCGAGCAAAACAAGTCATGTTACGATCGTATCGATGAAGGCTACAACAAAGAGTTGGATTCACATTTACATGAAGCTAAATTTTTTTCAGTTTCAAATAAAGGTGAGTTTTTTAAACTGTTTGCACAAAAAATGGGCAAACACCTCCAAGTCGTGCGATTTGGTTGAATTTATGTGATTATTAGTGATTTGGATGAGTTATGCAAACATGTAAAAAGCGGGGACTAAAATGTAAAATACACACAGATTTATAGTGGTTCGGCCAGAACGTGCCTACGTCCACTTTATCCGTTATTCTCCTTTCACTATTCAGATTACAAGTACAAAGCCTTGATTACAAATATATGAAAGTAGTTTGAAAGTTCCTTCCGAGTTTGAGCTCTCAAACTTGTCTGCCATTGTTGTACCCCTGCCCCTCTATTTATAGAGTGAGGCTGGGGGCAGAGGTCCTGAAAGTATATAACAGCTGGCGGACCTGGGCTGAAGCAATCTGACCTGAAAGCGCTCTGGTTCGGTGAGGCTTCGTTCGGCATGGAACTTGGACCGGTGATGGAGTGGACCGGTGGTAGGTGGTTTGGAGGTTCATTCGGTAGTGGGTTTTGAGGTGTTGGTTCGACATGAAGGCGGTGTTGGTTCGGCAATTGGTTGATCTAGTGGTGAGATGGAGGTGAGGTTGGTTTGGTCCGGTGAAGGCGAGGCAAAGGAGTTTGGCTTGGCAGGGAAGTTGATCCGGTATTGGAAGGGGATGGTTTGGTAGTAGGTGATCCGGTAGGAGACGAATGGTCCGGCTAGGATGGTTCGGCAGGAGTTTGGACCTCGGTTCGGTTCTGCATGGAGGACGTTTGGTTCGGTGGTGGGAAGGGGCCGGACGAAACACACCCAACACTTGCCCCCCAAAGGAGGGCATGTGCACGCACATGTCGTGCTTTGCCTTGAGCCGGGGTGTTCCTATCCGGCCTTTAGCGCCGAACCAACCGGTTTGGCTACTGGTATTTGATTATAAATAGGGCCTGGCGCCTCCGTCTTTTCCATCATCCAAACGACTCCTTTGCCGAATCAGTGTTAGCCGAATCAAATTTCTGCCGAATCAGGTGAGGATCCTCTTCGCCGAATGAACTTTATCTCCATTTACCGAATGGGCTCACAGTCTTTGAGTACCGAATGAGCTTGAAAACCGAATGTGTGCGACAACCGAATGGATGCGAAAACCGAATGAATGCGAAAACCGAATGAGTGTGAAAACCGAATGAGTGTGAAAACCGAATGAACTTGAAAACTTTTATTTTTTGCGAATGGGTTTTGAATTTGTGAGCGAGTCTTCAGGCTGCATGTACCCATTTGCTCATGTTTCCATACTCCTTGTTCTAATTTGTTCTTTCGGTGTTTGCAGATAAAATGTCTCAAAAAGTGGAAACCCGATCCGATAAAAGGAAGTCCAAGGATAGAGCAGAGTCCTCCCTAGTGCCCCCAGTTCGGGTTGAACGTCCTGGGCCTGCTCCGCGATCGCTAGTAGATGGGTATGGCCCCCAGGAGCTCTTGAATTCTCCGCCCGACTGCTTTCCTAGCTCCCTCAGGGAGGAGCAGCTTGATGTCATCTCTCGTTCCTTTGGGATTGACAGGGCTAGCATGCTGTTGCCGGGAGATGGAGTGATGCCATATCATCCCCCCGAAGGATATTTTGCATACAGTAGGTACCACTGTATGTGTGGGGCCATTCCTCCCATTAACACCTGGATAGTCAGCTTCATTACTTATCTGAAGGTGGCTCCTTTCCAGCTTCGACCCAATTCCTACGCCATCTTGGTGTGCTTATACATCATTTTCCAGAGAAGGTACGGGCGCCCCCTCCAATCGGGAGATCTGGTATCTATATAACTTGAGGGGTTATAAGAAGGGATCTTCGTACGTTAGCTTGGAAGCGGCTGTTCCTTTCAAACCAGTCCTGGACCTATACTCAAAGTTCACCATGTTTAAGAAAGAATGGTTTTTTATCAGGGACGATTCTGTCTCCTTCCGCCTCTTCACTTCTGGCTGTAAGTTGAACTTTATTTACAGTTTCTTTGTTCCGACTGCAGTGCTCCTTCTAATATGCTTCTATTTCTTGCTAGCGACAGGTGGCTTTGCAGTCGTAGAGAGTGATTCCCTGGTCCAGATGGCTGTGGAAATAAAGGCCATTTCGAGACGGGACAGGTCGGCTTCTTTCCTGATCAGGAACGCTACTCTCCTGGAGCACAACTTGATCCTGCCACACCAATCCGTAGTTAAGCAGAGAGACATAGCTGAGGAGAAGGCTGCCAAAGCCAAGGAAGGGGCCATGGTGAAGAGTGGCAAGAGGGCACCTTTTACAAAGCCTCCCGTTGTTGGGGGCAAGAAGCTCAAGAAGTCCGACGGTCCCTCTCCTAGTACTTGCCCACTTGCTCCGGGAGAGGAAGATTTAGAGGAAGATAGGGGTGAAGGTGAAGGAGGAGATGGACAGAGCGGTAGTGGCGTTGGTGCCTTAACCTCCGGGCAAGCAGGAGAGATTCATGAGTGGACGGATGATGCTTTCCGTCAAGCTTTTGGGGAGCCGGAGGAAGGATCGACTTTGGTTGAGAAGGCAAAGGGGGTTGACAAGACTGGGGCTGGCGCCGATCCATTTTCTGAGAGTTCTTCAGCTAAGGCGATTCCAGCGATTCAAGGTGAACTTTTGACTTCTGCAGACTCCATTTATGATAGGGACTTAGGAATATTTTATGGTTTGCTTCCGTCCTGGACTGAGATTCAGGACTTATTGCAGTATCCTACTCCTCCGAAGGGTTTGTATACCATACGTGCCTTCTCATTCTTTTTAAGTTAACACATTTCTTGAATTATGGATCATTGCATGTTCATAACACTTGGTTTTTATTCCAGGAGCAGGTAAGGCGGTCAAGTCATCAGATACCCGGCACCGCCTCGAACAGTATAAGCTACTCAAAGCTTCTGCCAAACCAAAGCCGCCAACTAGCCGTTCTGGGGATGTAGTTAGATATCGCCCTCTTCTTGGAGTCATTGAGAAAGATATGCAAAAGAGGAAGAGGAGCCGATCTTCGTTTGAACCTTCTCCTGGCCCCCAGCCTCCCGTCCAGCCCATCCATGACATTACTGAAGAGGATACTGAGTTTATGACTTCCACCCATCCGTCCGAAAATCCAACCGTCACCCAGATAGACCGTCCTGGTTTGGATCGCAACCCGTTCGCCGGCCACCCGGATCTGGACCCGAGTTTTTAGGATATCTCTTTTGACGAGGTCACGGGTGAGCATCTTCTTCCCCGCAATCCCATGGTACGGGTGCTTTATGAGGCTAAGTCGTTAGACCTCGATTTACTTACTACTCGAATTGTGACCATGGGGAATGAGGCCAAGGCAGGCATTGATCGGGTGGCTGAGGAAACCAAGAGGCTAATGGAGCATCACGCTCGACTGGCCAAGGCTGGGGAGGAAATCAGAAGTGCTAACATCCGGTTGCGGCTACAAGTTTCTGATCAGGCCAAACAGCTTGTCGATCAGGCTATCCAGATTTCTCAGCACGAGGCAGCCTCCAGGCAGTTGAAGGAGAATCTGGAAAAGGCCAACAGGGCAGAATTGCGAAAAATGGAGGCTGCTTGCAAGGGGCGGATTGATATGGCCATTGCGACGGTGGATGAGGTTCAGAATGCGGATCTTGAGCAGATTGAAGAGTTGTCGGGGAGGCTTGAGGCCGCAGAGCTTGCTCAGGCCAAGCTAAAGGAAGAGATGGAAGAAATGAGGAGGTCTCTCCAGGCTGACTGCTTGAGATATCGATCGGAGAGGGATGTTGCCACCGCTAAGTTGCTGTCCTCCGAGGCCCGGGTGAGGGAGTTTGAGGAGAATGAGGGGATGATGGATGAGATGTTGCAGGATATGTATTTCCGTACTTGGAAGCAGGGCAATCTATCCTGGATGGATGACTACCCCCGGGTTATGGCTAGGATATATCTCCGGGCTTTGGAGGAGGCCAAGGCTGATGCAGATAAGGAAGGCGGAGCGGCTTTCAGGATGGATGTGGTTACCGCTCAGTTCTCAAAGGAGGAGAAGACAGCGGTGAAGGAGGGGATGCGGCTGCTTGCCGCGGAGGAAGCTGGTGTGCAGTTGGAGGATGAGGACCAAGGAGCGGATGCTGGTGAGTCTTCCTCTTTTTAGCTTTTCATAACGTGATCGTTTTATTGTTGGTTTAATGGACTCTTTTCCTGAATTGGACAGGTGGGGCCTCTGGTCAACATGCTGGGAGTTCCGACCCTGTAGTTAAGTAGATCCAGAGGGTAGGCAGGATGAAGGCGGAGCCCTGATGCAGTTGACGACTTGACCTGTTCTGCATAGTTTTCGGTTTTCTTGACTTTCCTGTCTATACTTAGTCAAAAACATTAGTGCACTTTCATATTGTAATTATGTCATTGAACGACTCTATGTAATTTTATAACATGAGCTGATTCTGTTATATTTTGAATGCTGCCATCATTATGATGTGTTATATAAGAAATATAATTATGCATATGTTTGTGATTTGATTGGGTTTGGTGCTAAGCTCTTGCTTGAAATATAATTTCATGTTTTGCAATGTTAGGAATAGGTTATAGCTACATGTTTATGTACAAGAGAAGAGAGTACCGCCCTTGATGTTTTAGCTGCAGGGGGTAGCTTTGAACGTCTTGTGTAACTGACCATGGATGCGGCTCAGTATGCAGGCTCAGATTCTCATGAGCGAGTGCCTCCTATTTGGTGCCTTGTACTTTAGAGTCCGTTATACAGGATAAGAGAAAAGTATTTAAATGGAATGGAAATATAGAAAAAGTAAAACTTCCAGTCACGGAAGGCCGTTGATGTGCTTAAGTTCGTGGCAAACGGGTTTTGTAGTCACTTTCCCTAGCTGTGGGTCTTGGAGACATTTGTCACCCATCTTACGTCTCTGCGGGGAGTTTTCTTTTTTACCACAGCCGCACTTAAGACACATCGAAGCCGAGATCACGCACGGTAACTACCCGGACCATTATGGTCCGTAATCGTGGGTATTATTCGATTTACCGTGGCCGGCTAGCGTGGGTGCCGTTGGCCGTGAACTACCCCTGGCTGGCCACACCTTATGTTGGGACTTAAAGTAAGTTCACAGTTGCCGGCGAGCCGAACGCCGTAATGAACTGCCATCGGCTATAGTCGGCCTTTGTGATGACTTATAATCGGTTCATTACAGTTGGCTTTGAGGGCAGTCGCGAGCAATGAGTTAACCCGCAGCAGAGGGATGCTGGAGCAAAAGTGTCTCATTGGCGAGTGCATGGAATCGTATAGTACCTGTTAGGTTTTGTCCAGGCGAAGCTGCGCTGTGGTGCGTCTTGAGTGGAAATGCCATAGGATTTTGTTCAACAGAAAAGGATAAAGCTTAACAAGCAGCCAAGATATAAAGGAACAAGTTAAAAAGAGACAAGATTTTTAAAGTGGTTCGGCACGAAAATGCCTACGTCCACTGATTCTCTTTGTTAATTCACTTCATATGGGCAGTACAAGTTAAGAAAAGTATCGACGGAGGTGTCGGATGTTCCATGCCCTCTGGAACACCTCTCCGTCCACTGTTGACAAAATATAAGATCCGTTGTGGAGATCTTTATGAATTACATATGGTCCGTCCTAGATGCGGTCCAGTGCCCCGGGGCGCGGAAAGATTCGCTTGAGGACAAGATCTCCTTCTTGTAAGCTGCGATGTTTGACTCTGGAGTTGTATAGTGCTGCCACTTTTTGCTTGTGCGCTGCCGCTTTGAGCGCTGCATCATTTCTTCTCTCCTCAATTAGATCCAAAGACACGAGGAGGAGTTCTTCGTTCTCTTACGGGTTGTAGTGGATCCTACGGTGAGAGGGCACTACAGTTTCAACTGGGAGCATGGCCTCCGATCCGTATGCCAAAGAGAAGGGAGTATGCCCTGTTGATGTTCTGTAAGATGTGCGATAGGCCCAAAGTGCCGTAGGAAGTTCGTCCACCTAAGCGCCTTTCGACTTTTCAAGTTTCTTCTTGATTAGGGTTTTGAGAATTTTGTTGACAGCTTCGACTTGTCCGTTTGCCTGAGGATAAGCTACTGATGAGAAGCTTTTGTGAATTCCATGATCTTGGCACCAGTCGGCGAATTCTTCGCTGTCGAATTGAAGTCCGTTGTCTGATATGATCTTGAGTGGGACTCCGTACCTGCACAGAATATTTTTGATCAAGAAGTTGATAACTTTTGCTGAAGATATTTTATTTAGGGGTTCCGCTTCCACCCATTTGGTGAAATAATCGACTGCCACTATAGCATATTTGGCTCCGCCTCGGCTTGTTGGCAGTTCGCCAATCAAGTCAATTCCCCATACGGCAAAGGGCCAAGGGCTGGTCATTTGAGTAATCTCATTTGTGGGTAGTCGAGGAATCTTGGCAAATTTCTGACATCTGTCACATCTCTTGACGAAGTCTAAGGCGTCTTTGTTTAAGGTGGGCCAGTAATATCCATATCGGAGTATCTTTTTTGCCAGAGTCTGCCCTCCAGTGTGATCTCCGCAACTTTCTTGATGAATGTTGAATAAGATTTCCTTGGCTTCCCTCCCAGCGACGCATCTTAACAAGGGGCTAGAGAAGCCACGTCGATAGAGGATGCCTTCTTGCATGGTGTAGCAGGAGGCTTTCTTCAAGATTTTCTTGACTTCGTCACGCCTGTCGGGTAGTGTGCCATCTTGTAAATACTTCCGGATAGGAGTCATCCAAGTTTCTTCTTCGATCGCAGTTATCAGATTCACTTGTTCGAAACTTGGGGCTAGCTGTCTTGAGATGGTTGATGCTCCGGAAATGGTGTTGTTCTTCATACTAGCATGCTTTGCTAGTTCGTCGGCCTCTTGGTTCTCTTCTCGAGGAATGTGTTTGATTAGATAGTGGTCCAATTGATCGAGCAGCAGCTTGGTCTTCTTTAGATATGCTGTGAGTCGTTCTCCTCGGGTCTAGAACTCTCCTAGTACTTGGTTCACGATAAGTTGAGAATCACTATGAAGACATAAAGAACTAACTCCAATTTCTAAGGCGAGTTCCAATCCTGCTATTACTGCCTCATATTCTGCATCGTTGTTGGTGGCAGCGAATTCCAATCTTAATGCATAGTACAGCTTCCTTCCCCTGGGGGTGATTATCACAATACCTGCTCCCGAGCCCTGTTCGTTCGATGCTCCATCTACAAAGAGGTTCCACTTGATATCTTTTGCTCTTTCAGACTGATCCTTGCCTTCGTTGTTAGTGAATTCGACAAGGAAATCGGCCATGGCTTGTCCCTTGATGGCGGTGCGAGGATGGTAGGTGATGTCATATTGGCTTAGTTCAATGCACCATTTGAGAAGTCGTCCAGAAGTGTCAGGACGATGGAGCACCTGTCTTAGCGGTTGATCGGTTAGAACCCTGATGGAGTGAGACTGGAAGTAGTGTCGCAGTTTTCATGATGTGATTAGTAAACAGTATGCCAATTTCTCAAGTTTGGGATATCTGGCTTCTGCCCCCGTAAACCTCTTGCTTACAAAGTATACCGGGCGTTGCGTGTGGTCGTCTTCCCTTACTAAAGCGGCGCTTAGAGCATGAGATGATACAGCGAGGTATAGGTATAACTCTTCGCCTTCATTTGGAGTTGAGAGCACTGGTGGTCTCTGGAGGTGTTCGATTAGGTTAAGGAAAGCTGTTAAGCATTCGTCAGTCCATTCGAACTTTCCCTTGTCCTTTTTTAGAGCTTCGAAGAAAGGGACACACTTGTCAGTTTCTTTAGAGATGAATCTGCTTAGGGCGGCCACCTTCCCGTTTAGGCTCTGCATTTCTTTTCGAGTGGAAGGTATCCTTATTTCTTTCAGAGCCCGGACTTGTTCAGGGTTTGCTTCAATCCCCCTGGCATGAACGATGAATCCCAAGAACTTTCCCGATGATACTCCGAAGGAGCATTTTAGGGGATTCAGCTTCATTCCATATTGGCGGAGTACCTGAAACATCTCGCCCAGGTGGCTCACATGATCGTCGGCTTTCCTTGATTTTACTAGCATGTCGTCCACATATACTTCCATAGTCCGTCCTATTAATTCTGCGAACATTTTGTTGACGAGGCGCTGATAAGTAGCTCCGGCGTTTTTGAGTCCAAAAGGCATGACTTTGTAACAGTATAATCCTCGGTCAGTGATGAAGCTAGTGTGGTCTTGATCGGGAGCGTGCATGGGAATTTGGTTATATCCGGAGTATGCATCCATAAAAGATAAGAGTTCGTGCCCGGCTGTACTGTTTACAAGCTGGTCGATTCGGGGGAGCGGGAAGCAGTCTTTCGGGCAAGCGTCATTTAAGTTGGAGAAATCGATGCATGTTCGCCACTTTCCATTAGCTTTCTTTACCATTACCGGGTTGGCGATCCATTCCGGGTAGATGGCTTCACTTATGAAATCATTGACAAGTAAGTTCTTTACTTCTTTCTCTAGGGCTGCTGATCGTTCTGCCCCCATGCTTCTCTTTTTCTGCTTTACTGGCACCTTCATGGGATCGATGTTCAGTACGTGGCATGCTACATATGGGGAGATTCCTGTCATATCGGCATGCGTCCATGCAAATACATCCATGTTGTGGCGAAGAAAATCAATGAGTTGATCCTTTAACTCTCCTTTTAGTTGAGATCCGATTTTTAATAGTCTATTCGAGTCATGTTTGTCTACAGATACGAATTCCACAGCCTCTGCAGGCTCGGCGGTGGCCTCCTCCTCTTCGTCCCTGGGGTCTAGTTCGTTGAAAGGATCACTGGTATATCGAAGAGGAGGGGCTTTCTTTAGTTGCTATGCTTCCAAGCTTTTCATGCAGAGAGAAGTCTCTGCATCTTTCCCTTTATCCCTTCTGCGGTTATTGCGAAGTTCAGTTACATAGCAGTCTCGAGCAGCGTCTTGATCTCCTTCCACTTCTCCTATTCCATTGTCTGTTGGAAATTTCATCTTTAGGCACCACGGGGCTAGGACAATTTGGAAGTCGGACAAGGCTGGTCTTCCCAAGAAGGCGTTGTAGGCCGAATGGTTCTCTATTAGTACGAACGCTTGTTTTCGCACAGCGGAGTGGGGATGACTGCCTATTTCGACAAAGAGATCAAGTTGCCCGAGGGGTAACTTTGCATCTCCAGTGAAACCATGTAGTGGTTTGTTGCAGGGAGATACATCCTTCATTGACAGCTTCATTTTGTCGAAAGCATGCTTGAATAGGATATTTACTGAACTTCCAGTGTCTATTAAAATTCGAAAAAACTTTGGCTGGACCGAACCAGGCAGAGATGACCATAGGGTCCATGTGTGGGTACTGCCTTCCCTCTAGATCACGCCTACTGAATGTGATGTCGTCACTCTCTTTTCGCTTTGGGTGGCGTTCTTTTGTAATAGAATTAACATAGCCTTCATTGTTTCTAAGTGACTTGCCGTATCTTTCCATCTCTGCCCAGCTTCTGTCGGCGATGTGTGGTCCCCCCGAGATGGTATGGACCACTATCTTCTCTCGACTAGAGCCACTGGTGTTGCGATTTCCTCCTCCTACCCCCGGGGGGGTAGCCCTAGGTTCTCATTGGTAGGAGTTGGAGCCCTGTTCTGGCTTTTTACATAGCGTTCCAGTCTCCTTCTTCTAATGTGTTCTTCAATCAAGTCCCATAGATGGTGGCATTCATTTGTGTCATGCCCATGTGATTCATGGAAGCGGCAGAACTTTCCAGACTTTAATGCGTTATCTGATTCCTTCTTGTGTGGAGGACGTTTGTATCTAACTTCGTCTTGAGTGGCTAGGAAGATGTTTTCGATTGTTTCATTCAAAGGGCTGTAAGAGTCAAATCTTGGTCCTGGTCGATATAAGCGCTTTTCTCCCTTCTTGCCCCTAGCATTGTCTCTAAAGTCAGTTCTTCGAACATCTTTTGCTACAGCGGAAACCCTGTCTGGAGCTGTCTTAGACTGTTGCCCTGATTGCCTCTCAGTGGTAGCGTCTTCAAGCCTCATATACTTTCCAGCTTCATGGAAGAAGTCGGGTAATGTAGCTGGTTTTTCCTTGGTTAGTCTCCTAGCAAATTTAGTATCCGGATGTAAACCACTGCAGAGGGCCATCATGACAAGTTTCTCATCGGCATCTTGAACTGCTGCCGCTGCGGCATTGAACCGGGTTAGGTATTGCTGCAGTGTCTCTCCGGGTTTCTGTTTGACAGTAGATAGGGAGTAAGCATCCTTGGGTTGTTCCACATGAATGCGGAATTGGCTGATAAACTTCTCCTTCAACATTTCCCATGAACTGATGGACCCTTGGGGTAGGTGGCAGAACCAGGAGGTAGCTAGATCTGCCAAGAAAAGTGGGAAACATTTACATAACACTCCTTCTGTTGCTCCGCTCATGAGCATATGCTGGGTATATCTCTGTAAGTGTACGATGGGGTCAGAGGTTCCCTTGTAAGGTTCCATTGTTGGCATTTTCCATTCCCGGGGGGTGATGGCAGTTTCGATATTGCGGGCAAAGGGGCTGGTTACCCTAGCGCCTATTCCCCGATCCCTTTGCTCTCGTTGGACGCATTCTCTGAACAATCGCGCCATCCTTTCATCAGAACTTGGAGCGGATAGAAATGAGTTTGATACTTCCCTACGGGATCGATCTCGTCCAGATGACCTGTAGGGATGGTATAGTCTATCATTTCTGACGTTATCCAGTGGCTGTCTTTGGTCTTCTGGGGGAATGCTGGGGTCAGCCATAGTTGGCCCTTGCCTTGATCTTCCCCTGCTGGGTTCTGTTCTCAGCAATTCCTCGGGTCCAACTTCGGGCTGGACTCCAGCTCGGCCCCTTCTACTGGTGTTCTCATTGTTAGGTAGCATGACAGGCTCAGCTACATCCGTCCCCTGCCTGGCACCTCCCTTGTTAGGTTCGGTTCCAAGTGTCTCCTCGGGTCGGAATTCGGGCTGAGTCCGGGCTCGGCTCCTACCATGGCTGTTTCTGTTGTTAACTTCTTCGAAGAAGAAAGGCCTTTGTCGCCTCCCAGATCCTCCAGATTGGGACTCTCCCCATGATTTGGTGTTGCGGTTGGATTCTTCAGCATCCCTTAAGCGTGACATGAGTTGGTCCACCAAGGCTTCCTGTTGAGATGTGAAGCGGTTAGTTACTTCAGCCACAACCCTGTCCAGATCTGCCCTAGTAATTGGTTGTTCCGCGGCGGGGGCTGTTGGGTTTACTTGATTTTCATCTGGTACTGCTGTTAAAACGGGGTGATTTTCTTAATTTGGGGCCACTGGATCTGGGATATTGCTAGTTGCAACGTTCTTTCCTTTGTTAACATCTCTCCTTTGCCTGGAACTCATGTTGTCGGAGCAAGGAACGATGCTGTGAGGAAGAAGGTTGAGTAGGAGAAGCTGTAGCTCCTGAGTTCAATTCTCAGTGAAAGCACCAAAAATGTTTGCACAAAAAATGGGCAAACACCTCCAAGTCGTGCGATTTGGTTGAATTTATGTGATTATTAGTGATTTGGATGAGTTATGCAAACATGTAAAAAGCGGGGACTAAAATGTAAAAGACACACAGATTTATAGTGGTTCGGGCAGAACGTGCCTACGTCCACTTTATATGTTATTCTCCTTTCACTATTCAGATTACAAGTACAAAGCCTTGATTACAAATATATGAAAGTAGTTTGAAAGTTCCTTCCGTGCTTGAGCTCTCAAACTTGTCTGCCATTGTTGTACCCCTGCCCCTCTATTTATAGAGTAAGGCTGGGGGCAGAGGTCCTGAAAATATATAACAGCTGGCGGGCCTGGGCTGAAGCAATCTGGCCTGAAAGCGCTCTGGTTCGGTGAGGCTTCGTTCGGCATGGAACTTGGACCGGTGATGGAGTGGACCGGTGGTAGGTGGTTTGGAGGTTCATTCGGTAGTAGGTTTTGAGGTGTTGTTTCGGCATGAAGGCGGTGTTGGTTCGGCAATTGGTTGATCCGGTGGTGAGATGGAGGTGAGGTTGGTTTGGTCCGGTGAAGGCGAGGCAAAGGAGTTTGGCTCGGCAGGGAAGTTGATCCGGTATTGGAAGGGGATGGTTCGGTAGTAGGTGATCCGGTAGGAGACGAATGGTCCGGCTAGGGTGGTTCGGCAGGAGCTTGGACCTCGGTTCGGTTCTGCATGGAGGACGTTTGGTTCGATGGTGGGAAGGGGCCGGACGAAACACACCCAACATAAACCGCTCATAAAAGACGAAATTATTCATATGTTAGCTAAATTGAAATCATGATGTGATTTCATTATTTTGATTGTTGTTTGATAATTTAACTGATATTTAAATTAACAATGAATTGACTATTAGGTCTTAAAATTGACAATTAAAGTGAAATTGAAATTAAAGTGCAAGTTAAAAATCAAATATTTAATGACTAGTTACTGTTGTGACATTTTAACTGATTTGGATTTTTATTGAAATTGAATACTATTGGCTGATATATCAGATGATTTGGGTGTTTATTTATTTTATATATCCCTGTTATCACCCTGCAAATTATTTGATAGCATATAAACTGTTATTAGAATTATTTAAAATGAATTAAGAAATAGGTTGAAATGATATATACCTATGACACTTTGATTTAGATTGAAATGATATATCCCCATCCATGCAATTAAAAACTGAATAACTGTTCACTTGGCCATAGGATAGGAAATTATATACGGACACCAGATTGGTTAAATTAAATGGTCTTAAATTTCTTGGCATTTGAAATTATTTAAATGATATCGTTTTTAAGGAATATAACAAGTGATTTATGGAAATTGAATTATTTTCGAACTCAAGCTTTAAATGTTGAAATTGAAATTGGTTAAAGAATGAAAACTATAATTGAGATATGATTTGAATTGCAGAAATTGATTTGTTTTAAAAGATTTTTATTTTTATTCGAACTTCAAAATATATCCTAGTAGAAATAATTGAAATGGACAATTTCAATTTGGGCTCGGAATTGAATTATTTTATATAATTAAACCTTAAATTGAACATTGAAGTTAAATTTGATCTAAGTGATTTAAATTGGTAAATTGAAATTGGACTTGAAATTTATATAGATTGAAATGGCTTAAAATTAGAATTGATTTGAAATTTAAATCATTGAATCGAATAGTTGAATTAAATTTGAAGCTAAGATGAAACATTTCGAAATTGAAGTTTATTCAAATTGAAATCAGAATTGAGTTGATTTGAATTTAATCAAAATTGAGTCGATTCAAACTTATTTTAGATTGAAGATGATTTAATCTATTTGATTTGAAATTTGGAAATGAGTCTAGATTTATTGAAAACAGAAAGAAACAGTTTTAAATTTAAAACTATTTCACTATAAATAATTTTAAATTCATCTTTTTAAAATTATAGAATTATTTAAATTTTCAAATAATTTGATATATAACCTATTTTAGAATCTAAACTATTTTAACTATCTTAATTGTTCAAACTATTTTTTTTTCCAACTATTTGACTTTTCAAACTATTTTAACTGTTCAAACTATTTTCAAAAATTCAAACACGTTCAAGTTGGGAATTGTTTATATTTAAAATCGCGGATTTAAATGCTGGTTAGATTAAAGTTACAACCTAAGTTGAAATTCAAAAATGATTTTGGACATGAATAAAATGAATTTGTAATGAAATTATTCGAAATGAATATAATGATTTTGAAGTGAAATTAATTTTGAAGTGGAAAACGATATTGGAATGAAATGTTTTTCTAGTGATATTGATATATTTTAAGTAAATATGATTTTGAAATGAAATTGGTTTCAAGGTGAATATGATAATTTTGAAATGAAATTGATTTTGAAGTGAATATGACATTTTGATATCCAATATGAATCGTAATCGAAATGTAAAAGAACCAATCGGTGTGTAAAACGACATTTGGTTATTAAAGAGACCGAAGCTAATTATTGGTATACTCTCTGTCAATTTTAAAACCACTTTAAAAACTGTGTACGCCGAGTAGACTCCATAATGAAGTGGTTGGATTTAGAGTACGTTTGCTGGATTTGAAGAAAGATAACGAAGATGGATTGACCACGACACTTGTGTCAATTTGAAATGACTAAAACAAGACGGTTTGAAACAGGCTAAGTGTGTTAGCTGCCCCTAGCGAATACTAGTTCTTTAATTTTTCTTATGGATTCGGTCCATATTATTAACATTATTGTTGATTTTCGATTGGCGTACCTTAATTGGGATAACCTCCCTTTGACTCGATATGGGATGGGAACACAGTGGGTGATCATTGCAGCGATGCACTACCACTAGATAGGCGACTCGAACTGGTAGCATACTACCTTGGACATTGTCTCACTTGCCTTGTCATACGTTTATCCCCATATGAGACCACTATGAGTTTGGTTTAGTGTTGTCGTATCATGGCGCATCCCTATCTACCGACGTTCTACTGGTTGTATTATATGCAAACTGTACGACAATGCTTAAAACGCATTATGGGGGATTTACCTAAAGCCTTACGCTAAGAAAAGTATTTATTTTACTGATTAGACGTTACATATATAGCATATTCTACAGTATGTATATATTTTGATGGATCCTTAAGAGATGGAAAATCTCATAACATCTCTTAAGTTATTATATGCACGTTGTACACTGGATAAGAGATGTAAAACCCCATAAACGTCTCTAACGTTGTTACATTCCTGTTATATGTGATATTGATCTCACTCACATAAGAATATTTTAGTTCTGACCCAAGTGAATTATTTTACTTTATGCTCGGGTCAGCCTTGAGTTTATAGTGCATTGAAGACTATTTGTTCTTGAGGACGAAGATTTGGTATATTATTACTCCCCACATCATTTTATTCTGTTGCATTGTTTATTTTGTTCTGTTGTATGTGTAACTCTGATAAATGTTGTATAAATTATAATTAAATGTATAGTATAAACAACTTCATGAACTTTTATTAGATTATTAAAATTTTCCATTCTACTGCATGATTTTTGTTTGTTTTCTTATTTTCTTATTCTTCTTAATTAACCCAATTGATAATATTTGTTTCAAATTGTTTTGCGTTGGACATGTGTGGTTAATTATCGACTTAAACCATCCAAAAAGCGGGTCGTCACAGTTGGTATCAAAGCTTTGGTTTAGCAATAACCTTAGCTTTGTTGGGGTTGGACTCATTAGTGATAGGGTAGTAATACCCTAGAATGAGCTTGTTTTTTAGTTTGTGTCTATTTGTGCGCGCGTGTGTGTCTATATATAAGAGCACATACTTATTAGTGTTATAAAATGTTTTGTATTGCGTTTACTTATCTGTTGAGTTGTTCATGAATTCTGGTTGGTACATTAGATGTCGTGTTATCGATAGGAGTTTCTAAACACTTAAACGAGGCAAGTCGACATAATATTGTTCTAAAATTGGGTAACGAAATAATTTTACCTAAATTATATTTTATATATAAAATAATAACATTCACAAATCTGTATGATTTTTAGAATTTTGTTTGTTAGGAGATGATAATATTTAATTATCATTGATTATTGTTTGAATTAAACTAAATACGAATACTTTGTGAACTCTATTTCATGAAGCGTTCGATAATTAGATTTAATTGAAATCTAATTATAATAAGATATGTTTACAATAACAAAGATGTAAATTAATGAAATGATGTCATAATAAGTTAATGAAATTGTAAAGTATATTTACAATATAGCTTATAAATAGAATGGATTTTAGAGCCGAGAATTTTGGAATTTAAATCCCGTTGATTTTCAAAATTATTTTCAAAGCCTTCAAAATTAATAATAATAATATTTAGAAATTTTTTAACTAGAAATATATTTTAAGAATTTTTTTGAAAGAAATGAAAGCATTGAACTTGCATTAGTCATTGGAAAATAATTCTAAGGATGACTGTTGCATTGCCAATATTCATTTCCGAGTTTCTGAGTGAGAATTGCTACCAAAAGAAATTTATTTTCGGTTAAAACAAGTTTTGATTGTGAAAAAAAATTCCAAGTATAATTTGGTAAATATATCAAAATAGTTTTTGAACTTATAAATTGAGAGTAGTGTGGATAAGAAATAAGTTATAACTTATGAATTTGAACAAGAAAGTAGAACCAAATTTTAAAATGGTTGAACATTTTGGTTAAGAAAACAAAAGAAAATTTGAATTTGAGATATGAAACAAAAGAATTAACCTAAGTAATGTTCAATAAATTGACTTAGTGAAATGAAGTAAATAAAATGAAGTTAATTGAAGGAAGTTCAAAAGAAGGTGAATTGTATTCGAATTGAATCAGATAAATAATGAAATGAAATTTTAAGTGAATAAGTTTGTATAACTTATAGATCTGAAAGCTAAAAACAAATTTTAAATTTGTTAAATGCGAATAAAAAATAAAAAAATTAATTAATTCAGATTAAGTAAAAGGGGTAAGAAATAATTTAAATTTTAAGTTTAATTATGAAATGAATGGATTTATAAAATAAATTGAATATGAAGTAAATAGGCTATAAACCAAGTTTGAAAATACTAACTTAAATAATTTGTGTTCATGGATACTTATCAACTTAAGTAATGAAATTAAGTAAAATCTAACTTTATTTTAAGTTGAAATAATGAAATTGAAACTGAAAATTTGAGAACTTAAATCCCGGTGCTTTTGAAATTATTTTCTAAGATTTGAAAATTATATTAGTATTATTTAAATATTTACGAGTAGAAGTTGTTTTCAAAATGGGTTTTAAAAAGAAGTAAGTCCTGTACTCTCCTCCTCTGTCGTTGTAAAATAATTTCGGTGATGACAGCCGCATCCTCGACATTCATTTTCGAGTCTCAGAGTAGGGGAGGCCACCGAGTAGCTTTGCTACGTATTTGGTTCGATAAACAGATTTTTGATTTAAAGTTTCTAAATATGATTTCATATATATATATATATATATATATATATATATATAAAACATAAGAGTATATATATTATTTGAAAATAATTTGGAAATAATCCCGGCGTTCAGTTCTTACATTCTTTGTAAAATAATAATTTTCATTTATTGAAATGAAATGAATTAATAAAATGATTTTTTAAACGGTCCATAAATGATTTTATTTGAAATGTGTTAAAAATAAAGTGAAATAGTTGAAATTTGAATAAATTGAATGTAAATGGAATAAGATATGAATAAATTTGAAGCAAACCAATTGGACGTTAATAAAGAATGAATGTTATAAGAAATGATTGTGTATAAATTAACTATCGACATTGGAAAATGTAAATTGTAACCGTTATGAATTAATGTGATGAATATTAATCGTTGAATGGTTTCTCTTGTTACAAATTATTGTTATAACTGTTGTACTTGCATATAATTAATATGTTGTGTATTGATGCTTGTGCTTATGATTTGGATTTAGTATTCATGTTATACAGTTTTATTAAGCTTATACATGTTTCTATATCTCATTATAAGTAACTGATATTTTAAATTGATTTGAGATTGGTACACACGAGGACTGTTTGGACGTATATGTGGTTTTATTTACTTTTGCTCGACCTAATATGAGCGAATTCGCTATTAATAATAATAATAATGTACATATCTCAGATTACATACCGCACTTTTATACTTTTTTCTCTACGGGATGCCTCATCACTAAGATGAGATGTGTATTCGATATATATATATATATATATATTGGGTGTGTGTGTATTGTAAAATTTTATGATCTAGCCGCGCAAAGGAGGCGCTGCTATAATTTTCTCTAAATTTGAGTTTTTTTTCGAGATTTTAAAATTTATAACTTATTTTGCAAATAAGCCGATATCAGAGTGGCATAGTGGAGGCATGGTAAAGGATTTCAAGTAAGATTTTAAAGTTTTGAAAGTTGATTATTTTGAGTAAAATATATAAAAGATTTGATTCTTTACTTAATCCCTTTTCGAGGACGAAAAGTTTCGAGTGGGGGAGATCGTAACGACGCATATTTTTAACTATTTTAAATTATTAAATTTAACATAGTTATTGGACAAAAATGGTGAGAAATAAAAATTTAATGTTTTATTTACGTAATTCATTTAATATGAACTTGAGAATTTTTTGAAATAACAATTTCGATAAGATTTAAGAAATTATTTGTATTGAAATGAAGTCCAGTATATTTAACGTGTTGTAATCAATAGCAAGAATTGAATAATAAATGTTGAATTATTGTAAAATGGAAGTAGTCATTTTGTTATTTGAATTTGTTTTAAAAGTTAAATTTTATAAATTAAATCATTTATATTTCAAATGTATAGATTTATTAAATAATTAACATTGTTTAGATTTAATATTGTAATTATTTAAATATTTGAATCCTGAATTTAATATGAATGAAAATGATGTCGGAAGTTGATTTAGATTTTATTTAAACAAAATGAAAATTGTTTACATTTAAAACTGAGTTTAAAGATATTAAATTGATTTTGAAAAATTGCTTGTGTTAACAAACATGTAAAAATAGTCTTTTTGGGCACTGTCTCGGATTTTGAAGAAACCAGTTTCATCGAAGCCGCAATTTTGAATTATTATATAATTTCAAGTTTCATAGCAATCGGACTTATTGTTTGGCCGTGCGAGCTTGAAACGCGTTGAATTTATTTTTAGAACTTTAACCAAAATAATTTGATTTGAAAAGCTATCTTATGAATATGATTGAATTGGCTCCTAATACCTATTTCGTTATGTTCGAAATTAGGGTATAACATATACAACGTCAGGCGGTACGCTTCGTTTGAAGTTTTACAAATTTATGTGTGAATAGTACTTTGGGAAATTTTCTATAAATAGCCATAGCCCTTCCTTTATTCGCAAAACGAAACCCTAACCGCTATTTTCATATCGTCCATCCAACGGCCTACGTCGTCCACATTGGTCGAAGCCAAATTAGAGGTAGTGTCCAATATAAGAGTCGGGCGCACGGGCTGGGGCATCTCATCAATAGCAATGAATCAACGAACGGTCGACGAAGGCGGTGGCTTTGGAGCCACGTTCACCTTCAATCGCGAAGGGGGTTTAGGCTACAATTTCGATACACGCGTTAGTTGCTGGTGGTGGAGGCGCGAATGGCGGAGGTTGGCGTGACAGCAGATGGTCGGCAACAACGTCGCAGTGGCACATTCGTTCATAAGCAAATAAAAAAAGATTTAAATGATGCAGGCCTGGGATTGAGTGGGAGGAAGAGAGATTAGGGTAATGTTTAATTTAAATTATATAGTTAATTCTATTTTAATTATATCATTATGTTTAAAAATTGAATAACTTTTTCATATGAGGTCCGTTTTGAGCAAAATAAGTCGTGTTGTAATCGTTTCAACAAAGGCTACGACATGGAGTGTGATTCGTATATATTTGAAGCTGAAAATTTTTCAGTTTCAAATAAAAACGAGAGTTTTAAACTACCCAAAAAATACTAAATTATTTAGATGTTAGTTAAACTGAAATCATGAAGTGATTTAATTTTATTGATTGTTGTTGGATAATTTAACTGACATTTGACATATGAATTGACTGTAAGGAATTAAAATTAACAGTTAAAGTGAAATTAAAATTAAAGCGCTTGTTAAAAATTTGATATTTAATAACTAATTGACCGTTGTGATACTTTGATTGATTGGGAAGCTGATAGGAATTGAAAATTACTGGTTCATGTATTGGATGATTTGGGTATTTATTAATTTTATATATCCCTGTTATCACCTTGTAAATTTGTAGGATCTAGATTAACCCTAGGAGGGGGGGTGAATAGGGTTAAAGAAAATCTTCTCGATTTAAACACAAAAATAAACTGCAGAAATAAATATACTAAAAAGTAAATCACACACAAAATTTACCCAGCTTCGGCAACCCCTGCCTACTGCTACATTCCCAGATTTCTATTAGAATTAAACAGTATCACGCTTACAAACACTCTAACAGACTTGCAAACCCTGCTACCGCCTATAGAGTATTGCAAACTCGCAACCCCTGCTTACTGAACTAACTCTAAATAGACAATCAGACACAACCTAAAACCTAGGTGGTGATTTACCAAGATTTAATTCACAATTTTCAAATGAAAATATAAAAGACATTAATTTAAACCAAAAAAATATTCAAAACCCTAATTATTTAATAAACTTAACCCCCCTTTAATTTAGTGACCGGCCCAAAAAGGAGAACATAATATTTTAATTCCCCTTTTTATAACCACTTCGGCCCGTTCCTTTTTCTCTTGATAATGGTGGCCGTCTCTTTAAAATTTGGGGATCTCGTCCTTGCGCTCTCTGTTCCAGATTAGGGCTTTTGCGAAGCTCCGATACTACTTCGATCTTTGTTGATTGTTCGTGATTTAACCTGCCTTGATCGATTTCGTGTTGCTTCCTTCGGTTGCTTCGGTGAGTTCAATTATTTCTTCGGTAACAATTTTTTTCTCTGATACTTGTATTCGAACTCGCATCTGGTTATGCCGATGATGATTGGGCTTATATAGGATTTGAAATCCTATTTTTGCGTTCGTATATTCGTGTTTGAATTTGTCAATTTATTCATCTCGGCCACTCGATTATACTTGGATGCTTGTGATAAAATCTGACTTTGTCAATTTCGTATTTTTGATGCTTGGTTGACACGGCTTCGATTTTGACTTTGCTCGATTATGTAATGACCATTTCAAAGATACACACTTTTTCATTTTACCTGTATAACACAGTGAATACTAAATTGACTTGTTCAACTTCGGTTTTGCTAGTATTTTGTTTGGTTCGTGAATTTCTCTGAACTGTTGAATTTCGTTCATCTTGTAGTCGTCGACCTTCTTCACTGGTACTTGAATTTCACTCATGATGTTGTTTGGTTATTTGTTCATGTGATTCATGCTTTATTTTGGCCTGATCTTGTAGTTGTACACTTTGTAGTCTGCATTTGATATACTGTTGCCTTTGGTTACTTCTGCACTTGTGTATTGCCTTTCTGAACTGTGCACATTGTTGCATGGTTCTCTGACCTTGTTGCCTCTGTTCATTTGCCGGTTAGCTTGCATCTGCTTGCTGTTCACCTGCATGTAGCTGTTGCTCCCATGTGTTGCTTTGTCATTGATTTGAATTGTGCATTACTGGTCTTTGCATTTACCAGTTTCATTTAGTTGACACTTGCATACTTCATGTAGCCTTCATGTTGTATTTTGTACTTGATTTGCACTGCTACATTGTTGCATTATGGTCTTGTGGCAGTTTCAGTATTCATTATGTTGGTCGAGCTTGCATTCTTTGTTGGCACTTTTGAAAGTTTGCAGCTAGGTCTTGAGTTGTTTAATGAAGAGGTTGAACTTTGGTATGCTTATGTTGGCACTTTTGGATGTTTACAGTCTGTGTAGTTGCTGTTTTCCCTTTTTTTATTTTGATGTTGCCACTGTCTTCTTTGTACTAGCACACTTGCTCTTGTTGATCACTGGTCTTGCTTGATGGTCATGTGCCACTGCATCACCACTGTTACACTGCCTCTGTGGTCTTCACTGTGTTCATGCACATTTTTTTTCTTCAGTTTTCACAGTTGCATTTGCCTCGAGTACATGTAATCTTGGCTCTGCTTCATTTTGTTGTTTGGACATTAGCATTTGTACACTCCATACTTGGTCGTGCTGGAGTCTTCAAGCATGTTGCTGTTGCATTTGTTAGTGGCTTTAGTCTTGAACTGTTTGTAGTCAATTGCTTTATCTATTCATTTGCCTTGAGTTGAACCTATCTTGGGTTTGACCTTGTTTTTTTTTTGATTTCTGTGCTTTTGTTTGATTTTTGCACACGAGTTGGCGAGGCAGTGCACACGTATACGAATGTACACGTGTGTACTGCAGCCACTTATAATTGCCTGTCCCTGATAAAAATACTGATATGCACAGATATTGCACAGTCAAAAATGATGACGAACAACCCAAATAACTGAGGCAAACAATGTTTTCAAAATCATCGTTTCTTTCAAATTTCAAAAATATTTCTCTTTCAATTTTACTGCGTTTGAGAATATTTTTGCAGATTACTCAGATGCTGGATTCAAACCGGAATGCAGTTGAAGACAAAAACACGAGTGTGAGTGATATGTAGCGAGGTTACCTGTAAATGTGAAATGTGATGTGATTGTAATCAAAAAATGTATATGTATAGTGAGAGCATGAAATTGTACTATTTAAAATTGTAATAAATATTAGTTTGAATAAAATATCTGTTTGAATTCAAATTCTGTGTCATTTAATTTTATTCAGCAAATATTTATTTATTCTATGAAAAAATAAAATAGTACATTAACAAATACATTTAAACGAATGTATATATGTTTATTATCATCAAACAAAAATCATATAAGCGCAAAGCGCATATTCAACAATCTCCCCCTTTTGATGATAACAAACATATATTTAAGATTTTGAATGTATTAAATGTATTTGATCGTTCAATTTGCTCCCCCTATTTGAATGCTCCTCTCTACACAATACTCCCCCTACATATATGCATACAAATAAAAAATATGTAAATAAGCCTATATGCAAATTGAAAATTATTTGACCTTTGCTTGATTCTATTTGACAAAATCTTAACTTTTCTCTCCCCCTTTTGTTATCAGCAAAAGAATAACAGTGTTATAAAAATAGGGATGAAGTGATAGACATGAATCAAACATTTAACTCAATTAAATATAAATATCAAATTTCAATAAAAACTCAAACAAAAATCATAATTACCCTTGTCAAGCGCATATTCCACTTTCAGAAGTGATGGGGATAAAATCATCAAAAATCATACAATTCTGTCTATTTGTGGTATATTTATTTCAGGAAATTTGAATATCTACTAACCATGCATAACCGTTAGGACTTTTAAATGAGATTAGTAGTATTCACAATTTTTATTTAAAAAAAATGAAATCAAGTATCTTCTAACCACGCATGACCGTGAGGACTTTTAAATGGGATTAGAATCAACTTGTCTATTAAATCAATTAAATTTGATATGCGTTCCATACATGCATAACCGTGAGGACTTTTAAATGAGCATGGAAGCACATAATCAAAAATCCAAGTAATTCACCCATGCATAACCGTGAGGACTTTTAAATGAGAGTGAATACTTTGGATATTTATTTTTATTGCTGAATATAATAAGTTGAAGCACAAATAATTTCCTTCACAGATTTAAAGATATTGAAGAACAAATGATTTCCTTTGTAAACTACCACAAATTTACATACTAAATATGATCTTGATGAGTGATGGTCGATAGAAAGATGATAGAAATAGAAATGGTCATGGAATTATTACCCAACAAAAAGTTTTTATAACTCTTGTTATGAAATTCTAAAGAAATTTTCTAATTATACTTTCTCGAGTTATAATATATGATAAATATCAACACTCATCTCTTTTTCAATCACTATTCATCTTTTCGATAATCAAAGGGAGTCAGATTAGTCAAAATTTGTCATTTAAAATCAAATTAAAAAATCAAAATTTTTTTAAAAAAAATATTAGTCAATCTCTATAATTCCCAAATCCAAACGTAATTTGGAAAATCTGTCTTCGGGGAGAGGTTTTGTGAAAATATCAGCAAGTTGAGTTTCAGTTGAAATATATTCAATGCGAATGTCTTCTTTAGCAATGTGATCTCTAAGAAAGTGGTGTCTTACATCAATGTGTTTTGTGCGTGAATGATGAACAGGATTATTTGACAAATCTATAGCACTCCTACTATCACATTTTAATGGAACTTGTTTATAGACTAAGCCAAAATCAGAAAGAGTTTGCATCATCCATAGAATTTGAGCACAACAACTTCCCAAAGCAATATATTCTGCTTCAGTGGTGGATAATGCAACACAATTCTGTTTCCGACTTGACCATGAGACTAATGAATGTCCTAGCATGAAACATGTCCCACTAGTGCTTTTTATGTCAACTAATGAACCAGCATAATCAGCATCGGAATAACCTACTAAATCAAAATTTTCACAAGAAGGGTACCATAGTCCAAATTTGTGTGTGTGTGAAAGATATCTCAAAATTCGTTTAGTAGCATCTAAATGAGATTCTTTGGGATTAGCTTGAAAACGTGCACACAAGCACACAGAAAACATAATATCAGGTCTAGAAGCAGTAAGATAGAGAAGTGAACCGATTATCCCTCGATACTTCTTTTGATCAATTGCAATTCCTTTCTCATCTTTGTCCAACTTTGTTGATGGGCTCATAGGAGTTCTCAATGGTTTGGAATTTTCGATTCCAAATTTCTTCAATAGCTCCAACACATATTTGGATTGTGAAATGAAAATACCATCACTGCTTTGCTTAATTTGAAATCCAAGAAAGTATTTCAATTCACCAACCAAACTCATCTCAAATTTAGCCTGCATGACTTGTTCAAAATTCTCACACAAGAGCTCATTAGTAGCACCATAAATAATATCATCCACATAAATCTGAATAATCAAAAAATCGCTTTCTTTATGTAATAGAAATAGTGTCGTGTCAGCACTACCCTTTTTAAAACCATTTTCCAAAAGATATGTACAGAGGCAGTCATACCAAGCTCTTGGAGCTTGCTTAAGACCATATAATGCTTTTTCTAGCTTATACACATGATTTGGAAATTCATGATTTTCAAAACCGGGTGGTTGTTCAACAAAAACTTCTTCTTTTAAATCACCATTCAAAAATGCACTTTTTACATCCATTTGTTTAAGTTTGAAACCCTTGTAACATGCAAAACTTAGCAAGATTCTAATGGCTTCTAACCTAGCAACTGGAGCAAATGTTTCATCAAAGTCTATGCCTTCTATTTGGTTATAACCTTTTGCAACCAACCTAGCCTTGTTTCTAATTACATTTCCTGATTCATCAAGTTTATTTTTAAACACCCATTTAGTCCCTACAATTGGATAGTCATTAGGCCTAGGAACTAATTTACAAACTTTGTTTCTCTCAAATTGATTAAGTTCATCTTGCATTGCTAAAATCCAATTTTCATCATTAAGAGCCATTTCAACAGAATCAGGTTCAATCTCAGAAATAAAATCACTATGACAACAAAACGCACACAAATTTTCATTAAATGAAGAACGAGTACGTATACCTTCCGTAGGATCACCAATAATTAATTCAGGAGGATGATTAGGTTTGAACCTTAATTTATCAGCATCAACAGTCCTTCTTTCAGTTTTCTCACTAAATGTCCCTTCTTCAGTGCCTTCAGGATCTACTCCATCGTCAACCATCTTTTCAGTCGTTCTTTCCAGATCAGATTCATCAAATTTCACATTGATTGACTCAACAATTGTCTTTGTTCGTTTGTTGTATATCCTGTAAGCCTTACTCCTTGTTGAATAGCCCATGAAAATTCCCTCATCAGCCTTTGATTCAAATTTTCCAAGTTGATCACCTGTGTTAAGAATGAAACAAGGACATCCAAATATACGAAAATAAGAAATGTTAGGTTTCCTTTCATGCCACAATTCATAAGACGTTTTGCCAAGTATTGGTCTAATCATTACTCTATTCAGTACATAGCACGAAGTATTCACTGCCTCTGCCCAAAAGATTAGAGGTAGCTTATACTCACTCAACATGGATCTAGCCAATTCCTGTAATGTACGATTTTTCCTTTCAACCACCCCATTTTGTTGAGGTGTTCGTGGAGCAGAAAATTCATGTTTTAAACCATTTTCTTCACAAAAATTTTCAAATTCCAAATTTTCAAATTCGCCTCCATGATCACTTCTCAAGGTTTTAATTGTAACTCCTTTTTCATTTTGAACAAGTTTTGCAAATTTTGAAAAATAGTCGAAAGATTCAGACTTTTTGGCTAAAAAGTAAACCCATGTAAATCTAGAATAATCATCAACCAATACATAACAATAACGTTTTCCATTCAAGCTTGAAATTTCATTTGGTCCAAATAAGTCCATGTGAATTAGTTCAAAGACCCTTGATGTGCTAACAATGTTTTTAGGACGAAATGATGATCGACTAAGCTTGCCCAAGGAACATGCTTTACACACTTTATTATTTTTAAATTTCTGATGTGGTAACCCTCTGACTAATTCTTTTGATTCAAGTTTTTCTAAGAGACTCATGCTAGCATGTCCAAGTCTCCTATGCCATAAATATGCCTCTTCGTCAGTGGCTACCAAACATCTAGAAAGATTTAGATTATCAAATGAAAGTGAGTAAACATTCCCTTTTCTTTTGCCCATCAAAACAATGTTATTAGAAGATTTATCAATGATTTTGCAAGTATCACTATCAAAAGTCACGTTCATACCTTTGTCATATAGTTGGCTAATAGAAATGAGATTGTGATGCAGACTTTCAACGTATAAAACATTAGTCAAGGAAAAGATACCATTACCAACTTCACCTTTGCCAATAATCTTACACTTGCTATTGTCTCCCATGATCACATTTCCACCTTTAAAATTCTCTAAGCTAAGGAACTTCGATTTGTCACCTGTCATATGTCTAGAACAACCTGAATCTAGAAACCATTCTTGTTGTTCCTTAGCCCGTCAACAGACCTACATAAAAAGAGAGGAAGATGACCTAGAGAAACTCTTAGGTCCAATGTTATTAGTGATAGAAGCATTGTGAATAAACAATCCCTTTGGAACCCATACTTGTTTAGTCCTTTTATTTTTATTCCAATTGACATGAAATTTGTTTGTAGAATTCTTAGGAACCCAAACTTGTATAAATTTTGTGTTCTTGTTCCTATGACTATAATTTTCAGCACGACATCTAAATATTGCACATCTATCAAAGACATTCTTATATTTTGCATTATCATCAACTTGTGTTTTCCCAAAACCTAGTCCTTTTCCGTTGTTAGCAAAAATTTGATTTCTCAATAACATGTTGAATGATTTTTCTCCTCTTGAAAAGTTATTTAGAGTTTTTTCAAGATTTTGGACTTTGGTTTTTAGTGTTGTGTTTTCAGTTGCAAGTGAGGTGCACCTATTTATAAAATCCTTTTTCCTAGTGTCAAGGTTTTCCTTAAGACTTAAATTTTCTTTTTCAATATTTACAAAGCTATTTATAAGTCTTGATAATTCTGAATCTAAAGTTTTACATTTTTTACAGTCTAGGTTTTTAATATTTTCAGTTTCAGTTTCTAACCTAGAATTTTCATGGACAAGTTCTCTCCTATCAGATTTTAGTTTTTCAATTTTAGATTCAAGAGTATCAATCATTTTAGTAAGATCACAACACATTGAAACAAGTTCTTTATAAGAATAGTCACTTACCTCACTAGATTCCTCTAAGCTTGCTTCTGAATCCGATTTTGACATAAGACACAAGTTAGCCTCCTCTGAGCTATTATTCGAAACTTCCTCTCCTTCTTCATCATCCCAAGTTGCTGCAAAGGCCTTCTTTTTCTTTTTCTTTCCTTTGTTGTTTTTGAGAAGTGGACATTTTTGTTTGAAGTGGCCAGGCTTCTTGCAGTTATAGCATGTCAATTCATTATCGGAATCATCAGAATTCTTTGACTTATTACCACTCATTTTCTTCTTTCGTGACTTGAATCTTGACCATTTTTTAAGATTATTGACAGCCATTACAAGCTCTTCAATTGGATCTTCTTCTTCTTCATCGCTTTCTTCTTTGCTCTTTAAGGCAATCGTCTTCTTCTTTGGTTCGGAGTTGTTGCGTTCTTCCTTTGCTTTTAGCTCAAGCTCATATGTCATCAAGTTGCCAATCAACTCCTCCATGCTTAGCTTACTCAGATCTTTCGATTCTTGTATTGCCGTGACTTTTGCCTCAAAGTTCATCGGTAGGACTCGTAGTATCTTCCTCACAAGCTCTACCTCAGTGAATACCTTCCCAAGCGCTCTAGCGTTGTATACCAAGGTTGAAAAGCGTCCAAACATATCCTTTATACTTTCGCCTTTGTCCATCACAAAGTTTTCGTATTCATTGCTGAATAGGGCTAGACGAGACTCCTTGACTTGAGAATTTCCTTCGTGTGTCACCTCCAAAGTGTGCCAAATTTCCTGTGCTGTTGTACAATGAGAAATTCTATTAAATTCATTTTTATCAAGAGCACATATCAAAGCATTCATGGCTTTAGCATTTGTCGTTTTCAATTTCTTATCGTTAGCATCCCACCTATCCTTAGGTTTAGGAATCTCAGTATCACCAACGATTATAGTGGGAGGTTTATAGCCAGTTTCAATAATATCCCAAACATCATAATCAACAGAACTAAGATAGATACCCATTCTAACTTTCCAATAAGCATAATCGTTCCCATTAAACATGGGTGGCCTAGCAATAGATTGCCCCTCAGAAAAAGCATTATTCGGTGAATTCATGACTCTAGAGTTAAAAACGAAATACCAAGCTCTGATACCACTTGTAGGATCTAGATTAACCCTAGGAGGGGGGGTGAATAGGGTTAAAGCAAATTTTCTCGATTTAAACACAAAAATAAACTGCAGAAATAAATATACTGAAAAGTAAATCACACACAAAATTTACCCAGCTTCGGCAACCCCTGCCTACTGCTGCATTCCCAGATTTCTATTAGAATTAAACAGTATCACGCTTACAAACACTCTAACAGACTTGCAAACCCTGCTACCGCCTATAGAGTATTGCAAACTCGCAACCCCTGCTTACTGAACTAACTCTAAATAGACAATCAGACACAACCTAAAACCTAGGTGGTGATTTACCAAGATTTAATTCACAATTTTCAAATGAAAATATAAAAGACATTAATTTAAACCAAAAATTTAATACCCTAATTATTTAATAAACTTAACCCCCTTTAATTTAGTGACCGGCCCAAAAAGGAGAACATAATATTTTAATTCCCCTTTTTATAACCACTTCGGCCCGTTCCTTTTTCTCTTGATAATGGTGGCCGTCTCTTTAAAATTTGGGGATCTCGTCCTTGCGCTCTCTGTTCCAGATTAGGGCTTTTGCGAAGCTCCGATACTACTTCGATCTTTGTTGATTGTTCGTGATTTAACCTGCCTTGATCGATTTCGTGTTGCTTCCTTCGGTTGCTTCGGTGAGTTCGATTATTTCTTCGGTAACAATTTTTTTCTCTGATACTTGTATTCGAACTCGCATCTGGTTATGCCGATGATGATTGGGCTTATATAGGATTTGAAATCCTATTTTTGCGTTCGTATATTCGTGTTTGAATTTGTCAATTTATTCATCTCGGCCACTCGATTATACTTGGATGCTTGTGATAAAATCTGACTTTGTCAATTTCGTATTTTTGATGCTTGGTTGACACGGCTTCGATTTTGACTTTGCTCGATTATGTAATGACCATTTCAAAGATACACACTTTTTCATTTTACCTGTATAACACAGTGAATACTAAATTGACTTGTTCAACTTCGGTTTTGCTAGTATTTTGTTTGGTTCGTGACTTTCTCTGAACTGTTGAATTTCGTTCATCTTGTAGTCGTCGACCTTCTTCATTGGTACTTGAATTTCACTCATGATGTTGTTTGGTTATTTGTTCATGTGATTCATGCTTTATTTTGGCCTGATCTTGTAGTTGTACACTTTGTAGTCTGCATTTGATATACTGTTGCCTTTGGTTACTTCTGCACTTGTGTATTGCCTTTCTGAACTGTGCACATTGTTGCATGGTTCTCTGACCTTGTTGCCTCTGTTCATTTGCCGGTTAGCTTGCATCTGCTTGCTGTTCACCTGCATGTAGCTGTTGCTCCCATGTGTTGCTTTGTCATTGATTTGAATTGTGCATTACTGGTCTTTGCATTTACCAGTTTCATTTAGTTGACACTTGAATACTTCAAGTAGCCTTCATGTTGTATTTTGTACTTGATTTGCACTGCTACATTGTTGCATTATGGTCTTGTGGCAGTTTCAGTATTCATTATGTTGGTCGAGCTTGCATTCTTTGTTGGCACTTTTGAAAGTTTGCAGCTAGGTCTTGAGTTGTTTAATGAAGAGGTTGAACTTTGGTATGCTTATGTTGGCACTTTTGGATGTTTACAGTCTGTGTAGTTGCTGTTTTCCCTTTTTTTATTTTGATGTTGCCACTGTCTTCTTTGTACTAGCACACTTGCTCTTGTTGATCACTGGTCTTGCTTGATGGTCATGTGCCACTGCATCACCACTGTTACACTGCCTCTGTGGTCTTCACTGTGTTCATGCACATTTTTTTTTCTTCAGTTTTCACAGTTGCATTTGCCTCGAGTACATGTAATCTTGGCTCTGCTTCATTTTGTTGTTTGGACATTAGCATTTGTACACTCCATACTTGGTCGTGCTGGAGTCTTCAAGCATGTTGCTGTTGCATTTGTTAGTGGCTTTAGTCTTGAACTATTTGTAGTCAATTGCTTTGTCTATTCATTTGCCTTGAGTTGAACCTATCTTGGGTTTGACCTTGTTTTTTTTTTGATTTCTGTGCTTTTGTTTGATTTTTGCACACGAGTTGGCGAGGCAGTGCACACGTATACGAATGTACACGTGTGTACTGCAGCCATTTATAATTGCCTGTTCCTGATAAAAATAGTGATATGCACAGATATTGCACAGTCAAAAATGATGACGAACAACCCAAATAACTGAGGCAAACAATGTTTTCAAAATCATCGTTTCTTTCAAATTTCAAAAATATTTCTCTTTCAATTTTACTGCGTTTGAGAATATTTTTGCAGATTACTCAGATGCTGGATTCAAACCGGAATGCAGTTGAAGACAAAAACACGAGTGTGAGTGATATGTAGTGAGGTTAACTGTAAATGTGAAATGTGATGTGATTGTAATCAAAAAATATATATGTATAGTGAGAGCATGAAATTGTACTATTTAAAATTGTAATAAATATTAGTTTGAATAAAATATCTGTTTGAATTCAAATTCTGTGTCATTTAATTTTATTCAGCAAATATTTATTTATTCTATGAAAAAATAAAATAGTACATTAACAAATACATTTAAACGAATGTATATATGTTTATTATCATCAAACAAAAATCATATAAGCGCAAAGCGCATATTCAACAAAATTATTTGACAGCGTATAAACTATTATTGGAATTATTTCGAATGAATTAAGAAATAGGTTGAAATGATATATACCTATGACAATTTTATTTGGATTGAAATGATATACATTCATCCCTGTAATTAAAAATTGAAATAACTATTCACTTGGCCATAGGATTGGAAATTATATATGGACACCAGATTGGTTAAATTAAACGGTCTTAAATTTCTCGGCCTTTGAAATTATTCAAATGATGTCGTTTTAAACAAAAAAACAAGTGATTTATGGAAACTGAAGAATTTTCGAACTCAAGAATGAAATGTTGAAATTGAAATTGGTTAAAAGAAATTGTTTAAAGAATGAAATTTGAAATTATAATCGAGATATGTTTGAATTGCGAAAATTGATTTGTTTTAAAAGATTTGAATTTTATTCGAAATATATCCAAGTAAAAGTAATTAAAATGGAAAATTTCAGTTGGGCTCGAAATTGTATTATTTTAAAAAATTAAACCTTAAATCGAACGTTGAAGTTTAATTTGATTTAAGTGATTTAAATTGGTAAATTGAAATTGGACTTGAAATTTATATAGATTGAAATGGTTTGAAATAAGAATTGATTTGAAATTTAAGTCAATGAATCCAATTTGAAGCTAAGATGAACATTTCGAAATTGAAGTTAATTCGAACTGAAATTGAAATTGAGTTGAGTTGAAGTTAAATCGAAACTGAGTTGATTTAAACTGATCTGAGATTGAAGACGATTTGAATCTATATGATTGGAAATTTGGACCCGAGTCCAGATTTATTGAAAACCGTAAGAAACAGTTTTAAATTTGAAACTATTTTCACTATAAACTGTTTTAAATTCATCTTTTTAAAATTTTAAAATTATTTAAATTTTTAAATCATTTAATATATAACCTATTTTAATATCTACACTATTTTAACTATCTTAAATTTTCAAACTATTTAACTTTTCAAACTATTTTAACTATTTTCAAAAATTCAAACTGTTCAAGTTGGGAATTGTTTATACTTAAAAACGTGGATTTAAAATTGGTTAGATTGAAGTTATAACCTAATTTGAAATTTGAATCGATTTTGGAAATGAATAATTTGATTTTGTAATGACGTTTAGTTGTTATAGAAACTGAGGCTGATTATTGGCATGCTCTTCGTCAATGTTGAAACCACTATAACATCTATGTATGTAGAGAAGACTCTAGAATAAAGTGGTTGGATTTAGTGTACGTTTGCTGGATTTGCAGAAAGAGAACGATAACGGATTGGCACCGACACTTGTGTCAATTTAAAATGACTAAAACGGGAAGGCTTGAACCAGGCCAAGTGGGCTAGCTAGCCACAATGGAAACATGTTCTTCGGTTTTTCTTATGGACTTAGTCCATAATATTACATTTGTTGTTGGTTTCGATTGGTGCATCTTGATTGGGATAACCTCCCTTTGACTCGATATGGGATGGGTAGATGTGGTGGGTGGTCATTGCGGCGATGCGTTACCATCCGCCTAGTGACTCAAACTGGTAGCATACTACCTTGGACATTGGCTCACGTGCCTCGTCATACGTTTATCCATATAAGAGACCACTACGAGTTTGGTTTAGTGTTGTTGTTCCATGGTGCATCCCTATCTACCGACATTCTATTGGTTGTGTTTTATACAGACTGTATGACAATGCTTAAAATCATGTTAAGAAGATTAATATAAAGCCTTAACACTGAGAAAAATATTTATTTTACTGATTAGACATTACAATATAGCTTATTCTACTATAGATAGATATTTTGACGGATCCTTAAGAGAGGGAAAATCCCGTAACTTCTCTTAAGTTATTGCACATATGTTGTACACTGGATATGAGATGTAAAATACCATAAACATCTCTGACGCTATCACACTCCTGTTGTATGTGATATTGATTGGACTCATATAAGAATATTTTAGTTCTGACTCGAATGTTTTATTTTACTTTTTGCTCAGGTCAGCCCTGAGTTTTCAGTGCATTGAAGACTATTTATTCCAGAGAACGAAGATTTGGTATATTAGTACTAGTATTATTCCCACATCATTTTGTTCTGCTACTTTTTTATTTTGTTGCATTGTATGTATAACTCTGATAAATGTTATATAAATTATAATCGAATATATAGTATAAAAAGCTTCACGAACTATTTATTTGATTATTGTATTTTTCATTTCACTGTAAGATTCTGTGTTTGTTTTCTTCTTTTCTTATTCTTTAAACCCCATTGATAATACATGTTTCAGATTATTTTGAGTTAGGCATGTGTGGTTTATCATCTTAAACCTTTCGGAATGTGGGTCGTCATAACTGTAGTCATCCATAGTTATCAATTTTCGATGACCAAATACGGTAATTTTAGATACATTGATATAAAAAAAACACATGGATATGGAGAAATTTTAAAACCATTAAACAACTTGCACATTCCAGGAACTACAGATGCTCAAGTTCTTGGAACGGACCAGAGGAACTCAACCAGTAGGACCACAGATGCTGGTGTTATTATGTTATTATGTTTGCTTCTTCTAATATACATATTCATTGTAAAATGGACTCATAATTGCATGGATATATATTGGTTTCTATTTGGATGGTTTCAACTTGGTTAAGGCGAAAGTATCGGGTCGAAAGGTACAACTGAAAGAGGTGAAACATAATTCTGGGTAAAGACAGTTTTAATGCCTTTTTAAGTAATTGCTTTTTAACTAACCTGCCTAGTTGTAAAAATTTAATTGGTTGCCATAAACTTTTCAAATTCTTTCCAAAATAAAACTGCCGCATTCATTTCAGATCGAATTAAAATAATTTAGCAAATAAGTACTTCCATTAAGCTAGATAATTAAAACATTTAAGTCCTCCATCTAAAATATTTTTGTTTCCTAGTAAATTACTTAGGAAAAATCCCCAAAATAATTTTTTTTTTAATTTTAACATGTTATCTAACGTATAGAAATTTCAGACCCAAATTCTTCCATATAATAGCTGAAGTAATTTTAAACCGTAATTATTCATTTATTTCCTTCTAAAATTTATAATAGATTTTCCATGGCTTAGAAAATTACAAAAATTAAAACCCATCTCCAAATTTATGTTTTACATAACATGTAAATTCCTCATGGCATTCGAAATCCAAAATAAATGATCTTAGCCTTAAAACCGTATAAAACAATTGTCATACAAACTTGTTTGAATATATCATATCATGAAATCCAAGCATATCATCATCAAAAATCATCTTAATGGATTTAAACTTAATCGAAAATCAAATGATCATTTAAAAATATAGAGGTGCCTTTGATTATTATTCACCTTGGTTAGGATAAGGAACTTGAGATTTGATTCTTTGATTAATTCCCCTTGCTTGATTGCTTAGCTTTAATTTGATTTTCCCCCTTTTCTTCCCAAGGTATTGGTCAGCTTTGAGCTTTTGATTTATGTTTATGATTTTTGCAAAATGAACGTGCAAAGAATTGGAAATAAGATTTTTAAGGGTAATGGGATTATGGGTGCGGCTACTACCCATAATGCCCTTGTTTTATTCTCTTATTAGTTAATTTATGAAAACATTTTCATAATCCATTCTTCTTGTTTGATTTGCACGACTTCTAATTAATTTTCAAATCTCAATCCCCTTATCACCTTATTATTTACATTATTCTATTAAATTTATCTAATTAAATCTCCTGAATAATATTATTAAAATTAGAGGTGTTACAGGCTCCCCTCCTTAAAGAATTTCATCCTCGAAATTCAGTAAGGACAAAATACTAAACATAGCAATCATCTGTAAAATCTCCTAACTACTATACTAGCCTACATAACTCGCAACAATCTATATAAAGAAAATATAGAACATACCCTCACAGCAGATCAAGATAATTATCTCTAAACCTGTGTTCTATCTAAAAGGGAGTCTGGATTAAGGATCTTAAGGCTAATTTAAGACTAGACGAGTGGTGAATAGTGTTTAATGGATTCTAAGACTTATATAGAATAAATTAAACTTATGACACAAATAAATGCATAAATTAATCACTGAACAATCACAAACTCAACTACAGATGCAGAAAGTAAAATAAAAAGCAGAAAAAGGAAAGAACACATCGGATTTTATACTGGTTCGGGGTTAACCTACATCCAGTCCTGTACCAAGGCAAACACCTCATACAGATTTTTATTATACCAATGTCGAGATTACAATCCTTAATTTCTAAAGGCCTTGAGGTACCCTCCTGCCTCACGAGTTCAAGGCAAACTCTCTTGATTTACAGAACACAAGATCACCCAATTGATTTCCAGGCACAGCCATACCTTATAGAGAGACTCGATAAACTTTTGATTACAAATTGATCCTATAACTTTGAATAGCACTTTGATCTTCGAGAGAGGGCAGAGAATCAAACAAGAATGAGATTCTAATTTGAACCACTTGAGAATTTGGCAGAATTTCGGCACGATCTTAAAAATATGAAAATTTTAGAATATGGATTTGTCAAGAAGGAGTGAAGAAAATAAAAATAGTTAGTTAAAAAATTCGTTTGTGAAGGCTACTTATAGAGTACCGATGGTCATAACCATTCATGAAGAGATCTAAACGAATAGACACTTCTTTTGAAAATTGAAACTTTTGAATTCAACGGCCACGATGTCGACATGGGGTATCCCATGATGTTGACATCCATTAATTAAAAAAATTTAATTTTTTTTGAAAATGTTATTGAAAGAAAAACAATATGAAATGTTTCTAGAGTAAAATAAACTAATTTCCTATATTTTAAAACAAAGAAGAGTAGAAAAGTATATTTTTAGAACTTATATATAAATTTGATTTTAAATCTCAAGTATGTATATGTATATATGTATGTATTATAAAGAATATTTAAAAACAAAAACAAAGGATATTTTAAGGCTAAAACATTCTGAAAAGTAGTTTTGAAAATTATTTTGAAAAATTATTTTGAAGTCGTTTTGCAAGCTTCTTCCTGCAAAATATCTCATCACATTAGGATTCGAGAACTTGTACAAAACCAGGATGTTCGTGGGTTTGTAAGCCACTTGTCGTAGGTTTGTAAATTTTGTCATGGGTTTATTAGCCACTAAGAAGGTAGAAATGGGTTCCATCCCAAATGAAATTTGGAATGAAGATTTCCGTGCTATTATGTAGTTTTAACAAAAACTAGACACATATCTTGAAATCTTGATCTTGAGTCTTCAATCTTGATATCTCCATTCTGAATCTTAAGTTTTGAGTATACTAATCGGTCTTTGATAATCAATATCTACACACACACACACACACACACACACACACACACACACATATATATATATCCTGCATATTCATATCAATCTAGACAACAGTGTTAGTATATATTTTATAATAAGATAAGTTAAAAGGTTGTTGTCATCAAAAATAACATCTCGGTTCCTAACACTATCTCTCAAGTATAACCCTTCTCGTTGTCGCTCCACTGAATTTTCACCACCTTGACTTTCTTGTTCCTTAAACTTTTCTCATCTCTCTCTACAAGCCGAACTGGTTATCTAATAAAAGTCAAATTCAGTTCTACTATCAAATCTTCTAAATCTATAGGAGGAATAGTAGTCTATGGATCATTCACATATTTGAAAAGATAAGACACATGAAACATATTATGGACACCTGCCATACTGCTCAGCAACTCTACTCTATATGCGAGCTTCTCGATCCTCTCTATAACTAGGAACGAACCAACATATCTCGGTGCCGGTTTCCCCGACTTTCCGAATCTTACCACACCCTTCATCGGCGTTACCTTTATGAAAACCCTATCTCCAACTGAGAATTCTAGGTCTTTACACCTCTTATCTGTGTAACTCTTCTGTTTGGACTAAGCTTCCTTCATCCTTTCTCAGATCAACTCAATCTTCTCTGTCGCTTCTCTAACCATATCTGGACCTAGGACTAGTTTGTCTCCAGTCTCCAACCAACATGCTGGTGATTTGCATGACCTTCCATACAAAACTTCAAAGGCGCCATTTAAATACTAGTCCGATAACTATTTTATACGAAAACTCCATTAAGTGTAGACGATCTTCCCAAGATCCACCGAAGTCCAATACAGAAGCTCCTAACAAATCCTCGAGTACCTTATTGAGTCCCCCTGTCTTCTCATCCGTTTAAGGTTGATACCTAGTACTCATCTTGAGCTTGGTACCAAATACATTCTGTAGACTCTTCCAGAATTCACTAGTAAACAAAGCATCTTGGTCAGTGACTATACTACTAGGAATTCCATATACTCTAACTTTGTTCTTCATGAACATCTTAGCTAAAACAGGTGTCGTTCTGGTTGACTTAACTAGATGAAATGGGCGCTCTTCGTCAATCTGTCCACTATGACCCATATACTTTCATTTTCTCTATTCGACCTTGGAAACCCGTCTATAAAATCCATGGATATCGAATCCCATTTCCAAACTGGTATGTCCAAAGGTTGAATCAACCCACTCGGCTTCTGATGTTCGACCTTCACTTGTTGACAGCTTGCACACTGCCTAACCCACAAGCGTACATCCCTCTTCAAACCTTCCCACCAGAAGATCCTCTTCATATCTTGACACATCTTGGTCCCTACAGGATGAATCATAAATTTGGACTGATGACATTCCTCAAGAACTACTTTCCTTAAGTCCTCAAAATCTGAAACATACAACCGTCCCTTCTTTCTCAACCATCCCCTTTGGTCAAGACTAAAATATTTTAGATCATCGACCTCAGTTCCAACCTCGAGCCTTCTAATACTATCCGCTAATAATAGATCCTAATTCTACTTAGAAGCAATTATTTCAGTCTATACTGGTCGAACTTCCAAACAGGATAATATGGCTGTGCTCTGACTAGAACTAGTAGTCGATCTTAACTGTACACTGCAAGTAGTCAAAGCTTCTAAATCTTTCCATTCTACTAATACAGCTAACACCATATTATGATGTCTTCTGCTAAGTGCATCTACTACTATATTTCCTTTCCCAGGAGTATACTCTATACCAAAATCATAAGCCGCTAAAAGCTCCAGCCACTTCTGTTGTCTCATATACAACTCCTTCTGAGAGAACAAGTATCTTAAATGCTAATGATCTGCGTATAGCCTAAATCTCTCACCTAAGAGATAACATCTCCATATCTTCAATGCGAAGATCATCGCAGCCAACTCCAAATCATGAGTATGTTATCTTACTTCATGTGGGCTAAGCTATCAAGAAGCGCAGGCAATAACTTTACCCTTCTACATCAATATAGCTTCTAGTCCAGTCCCACATGCATCGGTATACACCACAAACCCTTGGTTTCCATCTGGAACTACTAACACTGGTGCGTTGGTCGACAAATGCTTTAAGTTAGGGAATGCTTCCTCACATTTATCAGACCATACAAACTTTACATCCTTCCTGGTTAACTTAGTCAAAGGTAATGCTATCCCGCGAGACATCCTTAATGAATTTCCGATAATAGCCAGCAAGTCCTACAAAACATTTAACCTCAGTTACAGTCTCTGGTCTCTTCCAATTATTAAGAGCTCCGATCTTATCTGAATCGACTGACAAGCCTTTCTCTTAAACTACATGACCTAGAAACTTAACTTCTTTTTTCCAAAAATAACACTTAAAAAACTTCGCTTTCAGCTCATGCTACCTCAACGTCTCAAGCACTACTTTATGATGATCTTCATGATCTCCTTCATCCTTAGAGTATACTAAAATATCATCCATAAACACCAACATGAACCTATCCAAATACTTTCGGAAAACTCGGTTCATCAAATCTACGAAGAAAGCAGGTGCGTTCGTTAACCCGAATGACATTACTAACCACTCATACGAACCATACCTAGTCCGAACTGCTGTCAATGGAATACTTCCTCTACTACTCTTAACTGATGGAAACATGTCACCAGATCCAACTGTGAAAACACTCTGGCTCCACACAACTGATCATATAGATCATCAACTATCGGTAAAGGATACTTATTCTTAATCGTCCTCTCATTCAACTTACGATAGTTGATACATATCCTTAAAGACCCATCCGGTTTCTCTACGACCACCCAGCCGCTCACCAAGGTGAACTGCTTGGTCTAATAAAATTCCTCCCTTCTAGATCCACTTGCTGCACCTTCAATTCCTTCATCTCAGTCGATGTCGTCCTGTTAGGTGGTCTGCTTACAGGTTCGGCTTCTGGCACAAGATCTATCCAAAACTCAACAACTCATTTTAGTGGTGATCCTATAACCGGCTTAAAAACATATGCAAACTCTCTTGGTTGTCGAAACTGAATTAACTCTTCTCCCGCTTATATGGCACTTAACAGAGCACAAACACTCAGATCAGAATTCTCCACTGAGAATATGATTCAGTTATGACCATCATGGTGTCTCATTGATATTTCCATATCTTGGAAAAATATCCTAGCCTTATATTTACCCAACCAATCCATACCCAAGATGATACCAAAATCTACGGAATCTGAAACATACAATCTACATGCAAATTTATGACCTAACAATTCAAGTTCTATCTGGTCACATCTCATCCCTAGAGTTGCGTACCCTCCTATCAGATTTGCATTCCTTAAGGAAGTAACAAGGTATGTGGGTTCTAAGCATAACCTGTCAACCAAATTCTAAGATATAAATGAATGTGATGCACCGGTATCAAATATTATCCTAATTGGTATACTCTAAATCAAAAGTGTACCTTCCATCACAGTCTTTCCTTTTTCAGCAGTAGTTGGTCTAACAGATGATGGTCCAACAACAAAGATTTTTTCCCTGTCCTCCTTGACCGGTTTTTGACACTAATTCTTATAATGCCCAACCTGGTCACAATTAAAGCACTTCACGCTCTTCTTTTCTACAGCCTTCTTCCCCTTGGCTATCCGACATTCATAAGCATAGCAAACTTTTTTATCACACTTGAAGCAAACTAATTCATCCTTTGCCTTTTTAGAAGACTCTCCTTTCTAGGCTCCCTTCTTCTTAAAGAACTTCCTCTTCTTTCCTTGAGAACTCTGAGTTTCAACCGGCTTTTCTTTCCTATAAATAACAAGCATTTCCCATGTAGGATTTCCATCTCCATAACTACATTACATGGATCACAGAGATGTGGCTGGGTTGCCCTAACAATCTAGGGTCTCAATCCCTGAATGAACTTTTCATTCCTCTTAGTGACGGTGTCTATGGTAGCATACCCATATCGGGGCAACTCATCAAATTTAGTAGCATACTCAATTACCGACATCTCTCCCTACATCAAATCATTAACTTTCTCAACACTGCTGACTAAGCAACTTCAAACAAAAATCTCTGCTTGAATTTCCTTTGAAACTCTGCCCAAGTCCACTATTCCTTAGGAACTCCAACATTAACACTAGTCCACCAATGGAGCGCTGCCCCTTGCAACTGCCAAGAGGCTAATATCCTCTTCTACTCAACATTCAAATCCAAATTAGCGAAGATTCTCTCATAATGCAACAACCAATTCTCAACTTCTATGGCATCCTTTGTTCCTACAAACTGCTTCCCACCAAGATTGGTGTATTTCCTACTCAACTTAGCATGGCTATTCCCAATTGGAGCCACATGATTAGCTCCTTTAATATTCCCAACAACTACAGCAACTGCTCCAGCTTGCAGCAGATTAACAAAGAACAGATACATTGTCATGTATCCACTAGTGGATTTCCAGCACCCATAATGGCATCTGCATTTTGATTAGTATTTTCTCGTCGACCTGGGTTTCTCCTGGTAGGTCGAGCATTTCCGTTAGTTGTGGTGCTTCCTTCATCGAGATTTCTTCTTTATTTTGGCAAATCTGCATACGAGCCTTAGTAAGATACAGAAGAACGGTCTAAGAAGGAGGGGAATATTTTTATATATATATATCAAATACAAGTACATTACTATAGCGTAAACCCAAACCCCGATCATATTTTTTTATCCATTGGATTATGTTTTGAAAAAAAATTAGGCTTAAATTTCATTTAACCTTTCATAAACCTATGCTCTAATGTCAACTCATGACATTCCCTACTTGATGGCCCAAAACTAATGGATATGGATGCTGCAATCATCTATAGTTATTAATCCTCGGCAACCAAATACGGTAATGTTAGATACATTGATATAACAGAAACACATGGATATGAATTTTTTTTAAACCATTAAACATCTATCACATTCTATTTCAAATCATTTCAAATTCATTACATAGTCCTAGATTCGAGAACCAAGTTCAAAGAAAATATAGTCATTACAACATGAGCGATATATGAGGAAGCCCCTCTTGGATGATCGGAGTATGTATCACTAGGCAAATAAACATTTTTGCCTTTATAACAAAACATAATGGAACCAAAATAGAAAAGAACTCTAAATAGCTATCATGCCTCCTGCACGTCTTCGAAAGCTTATTCGTCTAAAGAGGTACATAAAAACCTCAACTCTCAAATTACTCAAAATTAATTGAGCACCCGAGAGTTTAAGAGAAAATATGAACTTCGAGTCAGACATAAAGCCCGGTATGGATAATAATCTACTATCTCAAACCATATAGATATCTAGTGAGACCACGCCGCTTAGCGGAATGATTTTCCCCTTACTAGTATCTTATTCAAAACTTTATAATAACCATATATTATGCTCCTGCATCCACAATGATTAAAACTAACAATTTAAAATGCTGTGATGATATGCAAATCAGCAAATCAATTCTGGATTTTCCTTCCCTATTTAATTTGACTATCTTTCACAATTATAGTTTCTTGGGTCATTATTAACTTATTAGTTTCATGGGTTGACAAATAACTTGTTTAAAGCTAAAAGACTCCCTATCCGGTTTCATAGTTTTCATGGGATCACCAAGAACCTATTGTCCCCTACCAATAACTTTATTGTTTCATGGGTTCTCCCTGAACCATTGGAATCTCCAATAACTTCCCTTATATCTTAGTTTTCATGGGTTGACTAGGCATCTGTTGACTTCTGACAATAACTTTATCCGGATATAGTTTTCATGGGTTCACTACAAACCTATTGGCCCCTGCCAATTACTCTTTCTAAAAAAGTTTTTATGGGTTTACTATGAACCTGTGTATTTGACAACTTCTCTAATTAGTATTTAGGCATCCTATATTCTAGTCTACCTGACCTCCTGGATGCCGAGTTGGTTATTCTGGCTTTTTCCCCAAAATACAGTTGTGGGTCCATTTAAGCAAACATAATAACATAATAAAACAAACATCTATGGTTTAATATCCTTAAAATCATTTTTATATGAACCATGGTTAACCCCTTTAACCTATTATTTTATCAAGGAAAGCTTCTTTGAAAATTCCATATTTAAAAGCCATTTTAAAAAATCCTTTATTTTTGCCATGATTTTTCCTTTAAAAATGAGATTGGGTTTTTTTTTTTGAAAACTAAGGCTTTCGGAACCTTAAACCTTTACTCTCAAAACCATTGGATAACTTTCTTTGAAAGCATTCAAATCTTCCTTTCAAAACACTAAGCATATGCCTTTCAAAACACTTTAAATCACCTCTTTCGAAACCATCAGAACATACCTTTCGGAAGTTTTAAAGCATCACTTATTAAATTATAGAAACATAGCTTCGAACCAATTAAAAGTACCCTTTATGAAACCATTTGAAAGCTCCCCTTTCAAAACATTAGGTTTATACTTAAAATTATCGTTAGGGTCAAAGTGAACACAAACAAAGGTACCCCTTTCGAAACCATTCAGCTTCATATAAAAGAGTTTGAGGAAAACTGATGGCTTCGGAACCATCCTTTCGAAAGCTTAAATCATCTAAGTAAAACTTTTGAAGGATAGCTTCGAAACCCCTTTCGAAGCCATTGCCTTCAAAACCATTAAACCCTTTTGAAAGCTTAAGGAAGCAGCTTACATTTATAAAATAAAAGCTACCTTTCGATCTAGTTGATGACTTCAATAAGTTGAAAGGCATAAGGTCGGCAGCAGGGTTTCGACTACGTTAAAATCACCCTTTAAAGATTTGATTTAAAAACAAGGCAACTCATTCGAATGATATCTTTTCGAAACAAAAGGTTGGCAACCTATTTGAAAGCAACTTCTTAGAAAGCTACTTTAAACCCTTTCGAAAGCATTCTTTTGAAAACAAGGCAAGCACATTTCTTTATATGGTAAAACATAGACCTTCGAAAGCTAATTGGTTTCGACCCCTTCGAAAGCATGGTTTCGACACCATACCTGCCGCCTTTCTATAATCCACTACGTACCAATGTATTGATATATTGTGTATTGGTTTCGACTTGGTTGGTCTTGACTTGGTTATGGTGGAAGTATAGGGTTGAAAGGTACTATTGAAAGAGGCGAAACATAATTTTTAGGTAAAGGCTGTTTTAATGCCTTTTTAAGTAATTTCTTTTTAACTAACATGCCTATTTGTAAAAATTTAGTTGGTTGCCATAAACTTTTCAAACTCTTTCCAAAATAAAAGTGCCACATTTATTTCAGATTTAATTATAATAATTTAGCAAATAAGCCCTTCCACTAAGCAAAACATTTAAGTCCTCCATCTAAATAATTTAATTTTCGTAGTAAATTACTCAAGAAAAATCCTCAAAAATCAAAGAAATTCACTTTTAATATGTTACCTAGCATATAGAAATTTCAGACCCAAATTCTTCCATATAATCGCCGAAATAAATTTAAACCCAAATTATTCATTTCTTCCTTCTAAAATTCATAATAAATTTTCCATAGATTGAAAAATTACAAAATTAAAACCCATTCCCAAATTTATGTTTTACATAACATTTAAATTCCTCATTGCATTCGAAATCCAAAATAAATGATTTTAGCCTTAAAACTGTATAAAAAATTTATCAAACAAACTTGTTTGAATATATCATATCATGAAATCCAAGCATATCATTATCAAAAATCATCATGATGGATTTAAACATAAACCCGAAAATCAAATGATCATTAAAAACAAAAATAGAGATGGTTACGATTATTAGTCACCTTGATTAGGATAAAGAACTTGAGATTTGATTCTTTGATCAATTCCGCTTGCTTGATTGCTTAGCTTTAATTTGATTTTTCCCCTTTTGTTCCCTAAGTAATGGTAGAATTTGAATTTTTGATTTATGTTTATGAGTTTTGCAAAATGAACACGTAAAGAAAAAGAAACGAGATTTTTAAGGGTAATGGGATTATGGGTGCGGCTACTACCCATAATGCCCTTGTTTTATTCTCTTGTTAGTTACTTTATGAAAACATTTTCATAATCCATTCTTCTTGTTTAATTTTCACGGCCTCTAAATAATTTTCAAATCTCAATCCCCTTATTACTCTACTACTTATATTATTCTATTTAACTTATCTAATTAAATCTCCTGAATTATGTTATTAAAAATTAGGGGTGTTACAATAATAAAGTCAACAAAATCACTCTAAGCACAAGTTGAGATCATATGAGATCAAATATGCATAGCGCTAAGAAAACTTCGTCAAATAGAGATGAATTGCACTAGATTATTATATTTGCAACCCACTTAATCTCCTAAGTGCCAAGTGTAGAAGCAGACCATTATGCGCAGAACTAAGTAACTAAACCAAATGAAGCCAGATGTGCTATATAGCCATATTTGCATTTCGTAACCTAATTGATTACAAGGTTCTTAGCGCAGAAGCATGCAATCTTAGTAAGTCAACCAATGCAGCATTAATACCAGTAAAAGAGTATCGAGGTAAGCCAAAAAAAGAATAACCGTATCATGCTCGTAAAGTGCTCCAATTCTTGTAGGAAAGGCCACACGAATATGCAAAGCTAGCCAATTACATCCCTATCAAAGTCGAGTCTGTAGCAACCCAACAGTGATGGCACACTTTGGTAGCATAAATCCCATATTGCACCGTTGACAAGTCTGGTCTCGACATCAAACCCAACCTAAACCGTGTTACATTGCCACTTTAAACTGCGCAACCTTTATAACCTTAGACTAAGCTACAATCTCACGTTGGAACAAAATCCAAATGATGGAAACCGACCTACGCTCTTAATATTCATCTCAAATCGAAGCTACGACACATCCACTCGAACGACTCTCCCCAAGAAAATATAAGGCACAAACTGAAACTAACATCAAACTTAACAGGACTACTCAAATTTTATATCACATAACAAAGCTGTGAAGTCCCCACCAACCTGATGTGGTATTAAAGGAACAAAACCACACTACAATCCAATGAAAATGATAAAGCGACAAAGCTGCACTACAATCTTAACGGATTCATGCCCAAGGCTAATGAGCTGTACTAGACATATCCTATCCTTCTAAGAACTCTAATCCCAGACCTAAGTTATTCTTGCTAAGGACTCATAAAGTCAGACCATGAGGAATCAAAAGCATTCTAAGGGGTGCACACATGGTTGCCCAAGCATCACTATATCATAGTTCTTTACTTGGTAGAAAGCAATAATGGCATGAGCGACCCTTATCAAACGACTTATGCTATCAACATCAATAAAGCTCGGAAAAAATTCATACAGATAATGAGCTAACGCCACAAGTTAGGGAAAAGAAACTCTTCTCCATTTACACTCATTATAATGTCGAACAAACATTGCAAACCAGGTAAAACAACCCGTAACTAACCATCCATAAGGCAATATCATACAAACGGTGCAGTTCCACTCCATTTGGAAAAAGGATGTCCTTAAACAATACAATAGAATATCTCTCAACTTATCCATGGCAAAGGTGCCAAAAATAACATTGCTACACTAGGTAAGAGGAGAACGTCTCCTTACATCCTCATTCGCACATAGGGGTAGTACACAGGCCATTCTCCCCTCGGATCAGAAGTGCATGGTCCATTCAAATTTGGGTGTTTCCTGCCTTAATTCCATGTATTCCTGCTTTAAATCAAATCTTCCTGCCAATAATGGATTTCCTACCCAAAGACACATCACCAATCCACACATGCTTATAGAAAGCAGCGGATGGATGACACGTGTAAGAATCTAATGGGAAAGGGGAGCATGGAAGGATAATTCCATCAATACACCCAAAATGCTCAATTGTAAATAGAAAGGCACTACAGCGATGCCAAGGGCTTCTTTCCCAATTTTAAAATAGAAATGTACTATGTAACAAAGACTCTCTGTAATAATACAACAATGTAAAATGTCAAACGATGAATGAAAGAATAGAGGATGGAATTTTTCATTGATGTAGGATTCATTGAAATTCGAACTACGTAAATTTGTTGTCTTTTATTATTTGTTGCATTTTCTATTCTATTATTTGGGTTCAACTTGATTAGGGAATTTAATGGAAAGAATGGTTAAATTGAAAGAGGCATTTCAACAAACAGTTGGAACGCTACTTCTTAATTAGTTAAGCACACTACAACATAATTACTACCTTAAGGAAAATTAGATACATCGAATATGCTGATTCATAATCATAGAAGTAATTGTCATTATAATTACTCCATGATCGATTTGGGTGTTGTAGGATGAGAAATCTCACCAACATATATAAAGCCTTCAAATTATTCATATTCCTCATTTTCCCAACCAATTTTGGCATTGGAAAGAGTATATGTAACGACCCAGAATTTTTATTAATTTAAATTTGAATATTTAATTAATTTTAAATATTAATAAGTGAATTTATAAGTCAAATAAATTTTTATTTGAATTATTGAATTTAATTGAATAATTAAATTGATAATTTAATATGTTAAATTATGGAAATAATTGAAAATTGAGTTAAATATGATTGAAAATGATTCGTAAAATTTTATTTTATCATATTGAAGTTAGAATAACATTTTAGAACTTTTAAAATCGAATTAAAAGTAAATTTGTGAAAATTGAATATTTTAATATTTAATAATCGACTGTAAAATAGTCAATTTTTGAACAGTCTCAGAATTGAACGAAACCAGTTCCATTGGATCCGTAATAGTTAGTTATTACCGGATTTTAATTTTCGTGTCAATCGGAGCTATCGTTTGATCGTGGCAGCTCGAAACGCATCGAATTATTTTTAATTTAAATTTGGCGAGTCAAAATAGCCATTTTTCAAAAAGTCTCGGATTTCGACGAAACCAGTTTCATCGGATCCGTAATGTGATATTATTGTAAGGTTTCAAATTTCAAGTCAATTGGATTTACCGTTTGTCCGGTACGAATTAAAACGCCTAGAAATCGATTTAAATCGGTTTAATTTAAATTGAGCGTTTATAGCCATAACTCGCACATATGTCCGAATTAGCTTCCGAAACCTGTTCCATTGTGTCCGGAACGCGGGGTAAACCTTAGAAACGCTGGTTACGGCGTCTAAATCGGAGTTCGGAATTCCCGGGATGAATAGTGTTTACGCTTGCTTTTTCTATAAAAGGAGACACACACCCTTCATTAATAAAAAAAATAAAATAGAAACATTAAACCCTAGCCGGCCCTAGAAACATGAATGGCCAGAAATTTCCCAATTTCAACTCTCAAAATCTCTCAATCCACTCGTTTTTAGAAAAAGTTGTTAACTAAAGAATCGAAGAGCTCGCCGAATACTTCAAATCCATGCGGATATGATCGGGAATGGAGCATCGTAGGGGGAGAAAAGGGGGGCCGTTCCCTACAGGCCGTGCACGAGGTTCTAGGTGAAAATGAGGGCCGAGTTTCATGTGTTTCAGGCCGAGCATGGTGGAGAGGAGGGGGCTTCGTTTGGCGCTTCCTGATCGTGTTATCGTTGAGTGATCGAGATGTATAATTAAACCCTAGTTGTAAAATATGGGTTTGGTTTCTTCGTTGGTGCCTGTACGCGTGAAACATGAGAGGGAGAAGATGAAGGAAGGTCACGGCTTTGATGAAGGGAGCTTGGATCGTGTGGCTAGGAATTGATGTAGGGTTTTAAATATAAAAGTTAGTTATAAATTGTGTATATAAATCGTGTACGATCTTTAAAAATGCATAACTTTTTCATACGAGGTCGAAAAAATGCAAACTCAGTTGCGTTGGAATCGTATGGACGAGCACTACGCGATGGAGTTGGTTTGGAGTCGTTTGGAGTTAGTGAGAATTTTGGGTAAAATTAAACGTCCGTTTAATTTTATTCGAAATAAATCGCTAAAACGGAAATTAAAACCAAGGTGAGAACTTCTCACTCAATCGAATAGATTTCGATTTTATTTTAAATAGTTAGATTTAAAATATTTGAATGCATGTTTGAATGATGATTGTTATGTATTGATTGTTAAAATAGACATTATGCGCCGTTAGTAAGCGGATGTTATTTATTATAAACATATACCGCGAATATTTCATAAACAGTGAAATTGGTATTATATATAATATCAATATATATATATTGGCATATGTATATATTGCAGTTGTTGATTTCCCGCATTTTTTGTTTAGCGGATGAGACCCTATTACGCCGTTATTAAGCGGATAATATTTATTAAGAACATGTACCGCGATAATTTCGTACTGGAGCGAAATTGGTATTGTGCTAATGTTTTTGGATGCAGGAAACAGGTTGGAGGGATCCAACTGGATTCCTCAACAGTATTTATTTTATTTCAGATATTTTGATATTTGATGGATTATCATATCGATATATGATATCGTTGTTAGTCGTGATTGACTATTTGGTGTGTAGCATCATTGGACCCAGATTTTGGGATTTTAAAATGGTTTTAAAGTGATTTTTGAAAATATACTATATTTTTGGAATTGATCCATTATAAATAAATAAACGTTATAATTTTTAAAGTTATAAAATTATGGTTTTTGTGAAATATAGTTAAAAGCTGGTTTTTGAGAAATATGAACCAATGATTTTATAAAATAGTTTAAACTGGATTTTTGAGTTTATTATTAAAAGTTTGAATATAAGATTTATAAAATTTGATTATTTTATAAATCAAGAGAACGGTGAAATTTTAAAGGAATTTAAAGACGTTTAAAAGAATAATATAAATTAATTTATATTAAGAGATTTATAAATGGATATTTATAAATTGAGTTATGGACATTATAAAACGAGTTTTTATAAGTGTTTGAATGTAGTGAAAATGAATTTCCTAAATGAATGAAATTTATGAAATTATAAACTGTGAAGTTATAAATGAAATTTTATAAGCAATAGGTTTAGAAAATTTATAAAGTTATCGAAAGAATGAATTTTGGATAAATAAACAATCTTATAAGTTAAGATTAATAATTTGGGAAGTTAAATGAACGATTTTGTAAAATAATCGTTTTATAAGTAGTTAACTTATAATATGAACTTTTAGTCTGTATTTTAGTTATAAACTGAAATATGTTAATAAAGGAATTTATAAAAAGGAAGTTTTTATAAATAAATAGAAACGGAATTTATAAACGTTGTTTTATAAATCCGCAAATGACTTATTTTGATAAGTTAATTGTTATAACTTAGAGATAGAGTTATATTCACATTTTGAACAGTGAATAATCCTTTAAGTTAAAGTGAATAGAAATGATGAAATTTGTTAAGGTAGTATATTCACGTTTTTGAATAGTGAATAATACGTTAAAGAAATTGTTTTAGATATGATGTTTTAAATAGAATTAAAACGATCTAACGATGGTTTAAAATGTGTTGAGATTCGAAACCATAGATTTCAACATTTATTGTTGAAATAGACGTTTTCGAGAGATAAAAGGAAATAGTGGACTATAACACTGTTGTTATAGTAAATGATTTCCGAAAGGAAATGTTTTGAATAGTATTGGGATTTATATATCTATTTTAATTTCGAATCCCTATACTAGTGATTTTGGGTTGTTGTAACGATGTTTTACGTAACATTCGTTTTGGCCCAAACAAATATGTTTAAGTGAATGATTTCCTTAAAGAATGAAATATATACTTAATTCGATTTAAGTATATTGAATATTTTCTAAGTGTTGAAAATAAAAGAGATTTGTGAATTACTTATGAATAAATAAGTATGGAAATGTTTTCCAATATGAAGTGAATAATTAGAATTTATCTTTTTGAAGATAAATTGAAATGGATAATTGAAATCGTATATGCATGGATATTTTGAAATATAAATTCATTATGGAATTTATAATGAAAGTGAAATTGGTTAAAAATAAATATTGATTTATTTTTGAAGTGTTGAAACTATATATCTAGTAAAGATATTTTGGAAAATAAATAATTTGGAAAATTATTTGGAATCTGGTGATGTATGCATATCCAGTGATAGTTCAATAACCGACTATCAGTATTTCCCTTTGAATGGGTATTGGATGTGAATTGATTGAATTTGAATGTCACACTTATTTTTGAATAAGCGCTCACTATTCGGGTTAACCGGGAAAAGACCATGGGGTCGTATAACCCATTCCGAACGTCGTCGTGAAATTGCATTGAAGATCGGTGTTGAAGACCGGTATTTGCGAGAGCGATAGGATGACCTATCGATTGTTTCTGCACCGAGTCGCGCCGGTATAGAAACTCCCTAAGTGATGGGAAATCCGATCAGGATTGTGAATATCCGGATTGCAAGGACTTCTTTGTAAGTGCCTTCGGTTCTGTTCGATCCCGGAACAGACTTGTATGGATTGTATGTCTGACATTACAATTTGAGATATAAAGCCGATTTCTTTCAAATATATTTCTGTTGGTGGCGGAGAATTTATTCTTTGCTTAACACCCTTCTTTGAGACGTACGAGCTCAAAGGTTATATAGTTGAAGTTATCAGCGATATATTCCCAATTTGGTAATGTGACATGCTGAGTGATGCTGAAATGATCATTGTGTTGATTATTGTGATAGGATCATTTATTTGATCGTCTATCTTAGTGATCATTGTGTTGATCATTTGTTGACCCAAAGCATGGCTTTTGTATAAAGTATGTTTTTGTGGACGTGAATTCGTCGAGCCTCACATCCCGGAAATGGTCAAAACAGGAAAGAAGCAGCAAGGTTATGAGGGGTAGCACCCTTTAGGATGTGTCCATTTCCTTCTGGAAAAGGGTGGTATCATGGTATGGAGCCCAGATACTTACTCATGTTGAAAACACTTTGTTATGATTGTGTGAATTGATTAGAGAGCGCTCTCGGAAAAAGGTCCCAAAGGACCGGGGGATGGCATATTCGGTCAGTTGTTGCTCAGTTAGGAGTAACCCGGCCTTGTGTTGGTAGAGATCCGGTTTGGTTCTCGGGGATGTCCATCCAGAGGCATTCTCAGTGGCAATGGGAAGTTCCTTGGCCTGACCATTTGTTGGAAATCCAATTCCCAATACGAAACTTGTACGGTATTAGTTGTAGAACCTGCTATTCACTTATGGTGGTCACCACTGTTTGGATAGTAGCTATAGTAGGCATACGATAATGGTCGTATGTTGGCTAAGATTTATATTCTACTTTCGAAATGAATTTGTTATACACTATGCACTAATAATAATATCAAATGTTATTTTAAATGCGTATCAAGCATCTTTGACTATCATAAGGAGAAATCTCCTCCGATTCTGCGTTTGCATTGTGTGTGTGTGCGGGAGGCCTTATGGTAGTCTCATTTTTAAAAGCATTGCGAATTGAATTTAAAAATATTCCTCTATTTGATTTTAAAGATAAATAAACTGTTTTGAGTTCTCACACCAGTCACATGACTGACTTGGAGTTTATTGTTTTCCTTCCTAAACTCTGGGTGCCCACCAATTTTCACACGGGCAGTCAAGAGTAAGGTTTATCAGGATATTCTGGATATTCTGGAGTTGCTGGAGGCAAGCTGGATGGCATGGCGTATTACTAGTATATAGTATTTCTTTTTCCGCTGCACTGTTTGATGTTGTTGATGTTGTATACTCTGATGATATGATGTAATGAAATGTATGTAATGTAATAACTGATATAGTTCTTTGTTTAAAGATTATTCATTTATTATTATATGTTGTTCCGCTGCGAATTGTGAGATTCTGATGTTGTTCTGCTGTTTTTCTTTTTCCTCTATATTCTATTTTCTTCTATTTCAAAATTTTCTGTTCTCTTTTCTATTTTCTTTTCTCTCTATTTTCTATCTTCTCTCTTCTTCTCTTTTCTTTTCTTAAATTCTTTTTAAAAACCCATAACATTTCGGTTTTTCGGCAACGAAAATCCGCAAACGTTACATTTGGTATCAGAGCTGATGGTTAAGCGACAACCATGGTTCTGTAGGGTAGTACTCATTAGATATAGAGTCAGTAGTACTCTAGAATGAGTTTGAGTGTAATAATAGCTATGAGAGCGTATTTGTTAGTGAATATAAAATTGTTTTATATTGTGATGATTGGTTTATTGAGTGGCATATGAACTTTCGTCAGCGTGGTCCGCAAGACTATGCCGAAGGGGTTTCTAAACACTTGAATAGAACAATTCGGCACGATATTGATTTTAAATTGGGTAAATGAAATAATTTTGCCTTGATTATATTTTATATATAAAGAAATAATTTTTCAAAATTATTAAATTGTATGTAAGTTGATTGTTAGGTTGTTTGAATAATCTAAATAAAGAAATAATTGTATAAGTAAAAAGAATTATAAGAATTGAATTATAATTAAAGTGATTTACCATTGTGAAATAAACTTATATATATAAGAAGTGAAATTATATGAATATGAGTTGTAAATAATCAAGTGGATTAAATGAATATAAACTTGAGTATATGAATGAAATTCAACTTAGAAATTGAATTGAAAAAAAAAATGGTTTGAATATTAATCAATTGAATGTAAATTTAAGTTGATATAAAATAATGAATATAAGTGTTGATTCATTAAAATCTAATGTTATTAGAAGTTGAATAAAAAAAATGAATGAATATAAGCAAAGGAATTTGGTTGAAATTAATATACATTGATTGTTATATGATTGTTGATTGATTGTATGTAATTCATTAAGTGTTAATGAAATTGGAAGCTAATGTAATTGAATTCAAATTGAAAGTAAATAAATTTGAATAGAATTGAATGTGGATTAGATTTAAATTAGTAAATGATAACTAATTAAAATTGAGAATGAATGTTGATAAAATCCAATGTTAATAAATCAAATATGATTTAGAGTGAAAACCAATTCATTAAATATGAATGAGAATATGAATGAATATTATTGGTTATGGATTATAGTTGGTTGATGGTTGAATGTATATTGCTATTGTTGCATTTGCTATGTGACATATATAGTTGATATGTTGCTATATGTTGTATATTGAGATTATTTGCATATGTGCATGTTCTCATGTTGTTTGTTGAGTTTAGTAGGTGCGGATCGCGTTTGCTTCGCGTTTGGAGTTCGCTTTAGCGCTATATTAGCCGTATATGCTTGCTAATAAAATATAAGGTACATATCTCGGATTAAATATCGTACTTTTATACTTTTTTCCCTTCGGGATGCCTCATTACTTGATGAGATGTATATTTGTGATATATATACTGTCATTTTTTTTTCGGATCGAGCCGCGCAAAGGAGACTATGGCGAATTTTTCCGAAAATTTAAGGCGTTAGAAAATTTTTGAGAAAATTGGGAAAATTTTGAAAACTTCAACTTTGATTTTGAAGTTGAAAGTTAAACAATAGGTAGTTGTTTTTGAAAAGATAACTAAGTATGATTTGAAAACTTAGTAAGTTATTGTAAGAAGTTTAATTATGAATTTTGGAAAAATAAATAGATTCTGTAACTTTCTTACTTATAATTTCGAGGACGAAATTCTTTTAAGGGGGAAAGATTGTAACGACCCAGAATTTTTATTAATTTAAATTTGAATATTTAATTAATTTTAAATATTAATAAGTGAATTTATAAGTCAAATAAATTTTTATTTGAATTATTGAATTTAATTGAATAATTAAATCGATAATTTAATATGTTAAATTATGGAAATAATTGAAAATTGAGTTAAATATGATTGAAAATGATTCGTAAAATTTTATTTTATCATATTGAAGTTAGAATAACATTTTAGAACTTTTAAAATCGAATTAAAAGTAAATTTGTGAAAATTGAATATTTTAATATTTAATAATCGACTGTAAAATAGTCAATTTTTGAACAGTCTCAGAATTGAACGAAACCAGTTCCATTGGATCCGTAATAGTTAGTTATTACCGGATTTTAATTTTCGTGTCAATCGGAGCTATCGTTTGATCGTGGCAGCTCGAAACGCATCGAATTATTTTTAATTTAAATTTGGCGAGTCAAAATAGCCATTTTTCAAAAAGTCTCGGATTTCGACGAAACCAGTTTCATCGGATCCGTAATGTGATATTATTGTAAGGTTTCAAATTTCAAGTCAATTGGATTTACCGTTTGTCCGGTACGAATTAAAACGCCTAGAAATCGATTTAAATCGGTTTAATTTAAATTGAGCGTTTATAGCCATAACTCGCACATATGTCCGAATTAGCTTCCGAAACCTGTTCCATTGTGTCCGGAACGCGGGGTAAACCTTAGAAACGCTGGTTACGGCGTCTAAATCGGAGTTCGGAATTCCCGGGATGAATAGTGTTTACGCTTGCTTTTTCTATAAAAGGAGACACACACCCTTCATTAATAAAAAAAATAAAATAGAAACATTAAACCCTAGCCGGCCCTAGAAACATGAATGGCCAGAAATTTCCCAATTTCAACTCTCAAAATCTCTCAATCCACTCGTTTTTAGAAAAAGTTGTTAACTAAAGAATCGAAGAGCTCGCCGAATACTTCAAATCCATGCGGATATGATCGGGAATGGAGCATCGTAGGGGGAGAAAAGGGGGGCCGTTCCCTACAGGCCGTGCACGAGGTTCTAGGTGAAAATGAGGGCCGAGTTTCATGTGTTTCAGGCCGAGCATGGTGGAGAGGAGGGGGCTTCGTTTGGCGCTTCCTGATCGTGTTATCGTTGAGTGATCGAGATGTATAATTAAACCCTAGTTGTAAAATATGGGTTTGGTTTCTTCGTTGGTGCCTGTACGCGTGAAACATGAGAGGGAGAAGATGAAGGAAGGTCACGGCTTTGATGAAGGGAGCTTGGATCGTGTGGCTAGGAATTGATGTAGGGTTTTAAATATAAAAGTTAGTTATAAATTGTGTATATAAATCGTGTACGATCTTTAAAAATGCATAACTTTTTCATACGAGGTCGAAAAAATGCAAACTCAGTTGCGTTGGAATCGTATGGACGAGCACTACGCGATGGAGTTGGTTTGGAGTCGTTTGGAGTTAGTGAGAATTTTGGGTAAAATTAAACGTCCGTTTAATTTTATTCGAAATAAATCGCTAAAACGGAAATTAAAACCAAGGTGAGAACTTCTCACTCAATCGAATAGATTTCGATTTTATTTTAAATAGTTAGATTTAAAATATTTGAATGCATGTTTGAATGATGATTGTTATGTATTGATTGTTAAAATAGACATTATGCGCCGTTAGTAAGCGGATGTTATTTATTATAAACATATACCGCGAATATTTCATAAACAGTGAAATTGGTATTATATATAATATCAATATATATATATTGGCATATGTATATATTGCAGTTGTTGATTTCCCGCATTTTTTGTTTAGCGGATGAGACCCTATTACGCCGTTATTAAGCGGATAATATTTATTAAGAACATGTACCGCGATAATTTCGTACTGGAGCGAAATTGGTATTGTGCTAATGTTTTTGGATGCAGGAAACAGGTTGGAGGGATCCAACTGGATTCCTCAACAGTATTTATTTTATTTCAGATATTTTGATATTTGATGGATTATCATATCGATATATGATATCGTTGTTAGTCGTGATTGACTATTTGGTGTGTAGCATCATTGGACCCAGATTTTGGGATTTTAAAATGGTTTTAAAGTGATTTTTGAAAATATACTATATTTTTGGAATTGATCCATTATAAATAAATAAACGTTATAATTTTTAAAGTTATAAAATTATGGTTTTTGTGAAATATAGTTAAAAGCTGGTTTTTGAGAAATATGAACCAATGATTTTATAAAATAGTTTAAACTGGATTTTTGAGTTTATTATTAAAATTTTGAATATAAGATTTATAAAATTTGATTATTTTATAAATCAAGAGAACGGTGAAATTTTAAAGGAATTTAAAGACGTTTAAAAGAATAATATAAATTAATTTATATTAAGAGATTTATAAATGGATATTTATAAATTGAGTTATGGACATTATAAAACGAGTTTTTATAAGTGTTTGAATGTAGTGAAAATGAATTTCCTAAATGAATGAAATTTATGAAATTATAAACTGTGAAGTTATAAATGAAATTTTATAAGCAATAGGTTTATAAAATTTATAAAGTTATCGAAAGAATGAATTTTGGATAAATAAACAATCTTATAAGTTAAGATTAATAATTTGGGAAGTTAAATGAACGATTTTGTAAAATAATCGTTTTATAAGTAGTTAACTTATAATATGAACTTTTAGTCTGTATTTTAGTTATAAACTGAAATATGTTAATAAAGGAATTTATAAAAAGGAAGTTTTTATAAATAAATAGAAACGGAATTTATAAACGTTGTTTTATAAATCCGCAAATGACTTATTTTGATAAGTTAATTGTTATAACTTAGAGATAGAGTTATATTCACATTTTGAACAGTGAATAATCCTTTAAGTTAAAGTGAATAGAAATGATGAAATTTGTTAAGGTAGTATATTCACGTTTTTGAATAGTGAATAATACGTTAAAGAAATTGTTTTAGATATGATGTTTTAAATAGAATTAAAACGATCTAACGATGGTTTAAAATGTGTTGAGATTCGAAACCATAGATTTCAACATTTATTGTTGAAATAGACGTTTTCGAGAGATAAAAGGAAATAGTGGACTATAACACTGTTGTTATAGTAAATGATTTCCGAAAGGAAATGTTTTGAATAGTATTGGGATTTATATATCTATTTTAATTTCGAATCCCTATACTAGTGATTTTGGGTTATTGTAACGATGTTTTACGTAACATTCGTTTTGGCCCAAACAAATATGTTTAAGTGAATGATTTCCTTAAAGAATGAAATATATACTTAATTCGATTTAAGTATATTGAATATTTTCTAAGTGTTGAAAATAAAAGAGATTTGTGAATTACTTATGAATAAATAAGTATGGAAATGTTTTCCAATATGAAGTGAATAATTAGAATTTATCTTTTTGAAGATAAATTGAAATGGATAATTGAAATCGTATATGCATGGATATTTTGAAATATAAATTCATTATGGAATTTATAATGAAAGTGAAATTGGTTAAAAATAAATATTGATTTATTTTTGAAGTGTTGAAACTATATATCTAGTAAAGATATTTTGGAAAATAAATAATTTGGAAAATTATTTGGAATCTGGTGATGTATGCATATCCAGTGATAGTTCAATAACCGACTATCAGTATTTCCCTTTGAATGGGTATTGGATGTGAATTGATTGAATTTGAATGTCACACTTATTTTTGAATAAGCGCTCACTATTCGGGTTAACCGGGAAAAGACCATGGGGTCGTATAACCCATTCCGAATATGTGATACGTCGTCGTGAAATTGCATTGAAGATCGGTGTTGAAGACCGGTATTTGCGAGAGCGATAGGATGACCTATCGATTGTTTCTGCACCGAGTCGCGCCGGTATAGAAACTCCCTAAGTGATGGGAAATCCGATCAGGATTGTGAATATCCGGATTGCAAGGACTTCTTTGTAAGTGCCTTCGGTTCTGTTCGATCCCGGAACAGACTTGTATGGATTGTATGTCTGACATTACAATTTGAGATATAAAGCCGATTTCTTTCAAATATATTTCTGTTGGTGGCGGAGAATTTATTCTTTGCTTAACACCCTTCTTTGAGACGTACGAGCTCAAAGGTTATATAGTTGAAGTTATCAGCGATATATTCCCAATTTGGTAATGTGACATGCTGAGTGATGCTGAAATGATCATTGTGTTGATTATTGTGATAGGATCATTTATTTGATCGTCTATCTTAGTGATCATTGTGTTGATCATTTGTTGACCCAAAGCATGGCTTTTGTATAAAGTATGTTTTTGTGGACGTGAATTCGTCGAGCCTCACATCCCGGAAATGGTCAAAACAGGAAAGAAGCAGCAAGGTTATGAGGGGTAGCACCCTTTAGGATGTGTCCATTTCCTTCTGGAAAAGGGTGGTATCATGGTATGGAGCCCAGATACTTACTCATGTTGAAAACACTTTGTTATGATTGTGTGAATTGATTAGAGAGCGCTCTCGGAAAAAGGTCCCAAAGGACCGGGGGATGGCATATTCGGTCAGTTGTTGCTCAGTTAGGAGTAACCCGGCCTTGTGTTGGTAGAGATCCGGTTTGGTTCTCAGGGATGTCCATCCAGAGGCATTCTCAGTGGCAATGGGAAGTTCCTTGGCCTGACCATTTGTTGGAAATCCAATTCCCAATACGAAACTTGTACGGTATTAGTTGTAGAACCTGCTATTCACTTATGGTGGTCACCACTGTTTGGATAGTAGCTATAGTAGGCATACGATAATGGTCGTATGTTGGCTAAGATTTATATTCTACTTTCGAAATGAATTTGTTATACACTATGCACTAATAATAATATCAAATGTTATTTTAAATGCGTATCAAGCATCTTTGACTATCATAAGGAGAAATCTCCTCCGATTCTGCGTTTGCATTGTGTGTGTGTGCGGGAGGCCTTATGGTAGTCTCATTTTTAAAAGCATTGCGAATTGAATTTAAAAATATTCCTCTATTTGATTTTAAAGATAAATAAACTGTTTTGAGTTCTCACACCAGTCACATGACTGACTTGGAGTTTATTGTTTTCCTTCCTAAACTCTGGGTGCCCACCAATTTTCACACGGGCAGTCAAGAGTAAGGTTTATCAGGATATTCTGGATATTCTGGAGTTGCTGGAGGCAAGCTGGATGGCATGGCGTATTACTAGTATATAGTATTTCTTTTTCCGCTGCACTGTTTGATGTTGTTGATGTTGTATACTCTGATGATATGATGTAATGAAATGTATGTAATGTAATAACTGATATAGTTCTTTGTTTAAAGATTATTCATTTATTATTATATGTTGTTCCGCTGCGAATTGTGAGATTCTGATGTTGTTCTGCTGTTTTTCTTTTTCCTCTATATTCTATTTTCTTCTATTTCAAAATTTTCTGTTCTCTTTTCTATTTTCTTTTCTCTCTATTTTCTATCTTCTCTCTTCTTCTCTTTTCTTTTCTTAAATTCTTTTTAAAAACCCATAACATTTCGGTTTTTCGGCAACGAAAATCCGCAAACGTTACAGTATAGGAAACTAATTTCTAACAAAGTTGTTGTTTGGTTGATTTGACTAATATGAGCGTTTCTTGAGTTACTTAGTGTGAAAGGAACAGTAAATGTTTTAAGCTAATAGACATTTTGATGCATTACTTATAAATTCTATTTCAAATATTTCCTTTTTGTTAGGTGGTTCTTGTCTTTGTGGGCAGAAGTGAAAGGAAATGCTTCCAAGCTGTAGAGAAGAGTTAAGGAGAACATGGACACTATTGGCAAGAGAGTGGAAAAAAATAGGATGATGTTGATGTTTAACTTCCAAGTAGAAAGATGGTTTTTGTAGTACAGTCTGTTCATTGTTGTTCTATTTTATGTTGCTATTTAGTTGTAGAGTTAGCGATGTCTTTATGTTCTAGTTGTTTTTTGGCTGTTATTTTGTGGAAGTTGATAAATATGTAACTTATGTAATGTTGTTGTTTATGTTGTTTTGGTTTGATGATGTATCTTTTTAGTTGTAAGGTAGTTAAACTTTGTAATGGTTTGATATTATGGTAAATTATTGGCTGGGAATATTTTCCCATCCTATTTCTTAAAAATAATAATTCAACCCAACAGGTGCAAATGGCTTATCAAATTATTAACTTTTAAATTCAATGAAGCTTTCTAACCATGTAATTAGATTCAAAGTTCGTACTACTTTGATCTCACCAAGAACACTCTAAAAATTTGGACAACGCGCACACGTGTGTCATCCATGGACACCCTCTTGAACCCAATAGAAAATATTTGGATACCTAAAGGGCCCTACATTCTCTTTGAAATCCACTATATAAACAAAGTTATCTTTGTTTACTCCAAGATGTGGGACTATAGTCTCATCCCACTTATTCTTCCTTTTAAAACAATTTCAAAATCAAACCCATTTTGAAAATATACAATATTTACCCTTTATTTACAAAACTAAAAAAGAAGAAGGAATGACTACATCACTTAGGTAGCTGCCTACGTATCCAAGTGAGATTAAGCTAACATAGTTCAAAGATCAAGAATTTGCATCATTGTGGAAGTTAATACCTAATGAGAGGTATCTTTTGAAAGTGCGAAGCCTTTAAATCCCTATCGAGGTCATTTGTGAACTAGTCTTGAACCAAGTTACTCTATGATAAAACTTGATTGTCACACATGTTGATTTCTATAAGCAGAGTATTTTGTATGCCTAACACATTAATGGCTATGTGCCTTTAGTCCTAAGTTCATGTCTCTACTTTAGAAACTAGTCTTGCTTTCATAGGAAACGATATTATTTCCATACTGATATTGGTAAACCTCTTAATGTGTTTCTATGACGCACCTTGTTAGATATCTAGACTTATTAAGGATCTTCATCCATACGGTTCATGTAGAATCCAACATTAATTTATAAGAAATGTTTTGGTGTTTCATAATTATTCTCTTAACTTATTGGCTCTCATTGGACCTTGTATTCCCTTTTAAAACATAGGTCAGGTATTTTTTAGGGATGACCAACCTTAATTCATAGGACATTGTCCCATCTCTTTTGATTTGATTAGAGCATTAACATTGGAAGACTCTTACTCTTATGGATCAGCCAAATTTTTCGTTGTTTATGCATAATCAATAATTATCATAATTAATAATGACTGAAGAAGTTGGCTTTTTCCATAGAGAAATTTCTATTAGAAGATTCCTAAGCCATTCAGCCTTTTTAAATGCATCATCTAATGCAATTAATTTTAATAACATTATTTAATAAGAAATGCAAGTCTGCTTCTAGGAACTCCAAAACATAGTAGCAACTTCTAATATAAAGATCCATCGGGTTGTAAACTTGAATTTGGATTCTACGTTGTTCCAAGTTGCATCACTATATCCTTCTAATACAATAGGATGTCCTTTATGTATAAACCATTGTATGTGGTTCTTTTCAAATATACTAAAACACTAGAGATAGCTTTCCAAATTTCATAAATTGGATTACATGTCAATCGACACAATACATTTATAACTTGTGCTATGTTTGATCTAGTGCAATGCATATATAAGAATCCTAACAATACTAGAATATGCAAGTTGAGGGAGAACTTTCTTAGCTCCACAGTAGAGGGAAGGGGTTCGAGCCTTGGTAGCTACGCTTTAGTGGCTTATTGTTTTCGAAGGCATGTAATAATCTCTTATGTGAGTAGAAAATCTAAAGATTGAAAAGTGCCTTTATGAGAGCCTAAGTTAAAAGGTGGTGGGGTGGTGACGAACCTTCTTACAACCCTAGCCTACGAAAGTAGATTTTTAAAAAATAGAATATTCAAGTTGAGAAATAGCACAATCGGTATTTTTCACTAATTTAATACTAAGGCCTAAAGAAGTTGGAGCTGATTTGTAACTGTAGTGACTGTACCGTTTGAAGTACTTCTCGATGTCTAAAGATCGATTTAGTACCAATCTTCATCTTTCCTTATTATTTTGATCCCTAAGATCACATCAGCCTCTTCCATATCTTCTATATCAAAATTAGAGAACATAAACCTTTTTGTTTCTTTCATATTATACATATCATAAGCAAATATTAGCATGTCATCAACATATAAACATAACATGACCTTTTTATTTGATTTGCTATAAATGCAATTATGAGCATCATTAACAATGAAGCCATTTAACAATGCTACTTTATCAAACTTCCCATGCCATTGCATGAGTAACTATTTCATAACTTAAAAATATTTTACCAACTTACAAACTTTCTTTTCTTGGCCTGGATTTATGAAACCTTTTGATTGTTCCATATACATCTCTCCTTTTATATCACTATTTAGAAAAGCAGTTTTCACATCCATTTGATGAACTACCAGTTTATGAACGGATGCAAGCGCTATTAAATAACGAATCAAAGAGATGTAAGCAAAAAGAGAATGACATAATCTACTCTATTTCTTTAGTTATATCATTTAACAACTAATTTGGCTTTAAATTTATCAATGGATCCATATGTAGTCAACTTTTCTTGAATATCCATTTACATCTGATTGGTCTAGCACCAAGAGGTAAATTTTTTTAAATCCAAGTTTGGTTTGCTAAATTGAATTTATTTTATAATTGGTAGCTTTTCTAGAAAGCAGCATGTAACACCCCACAGAATAAACGTTAATCAATAATTATTATTATGGCTCAAAAACAGAATTTGAGCAATCAATAGAATTTGACTATGAAACTTGCACTATTGCATTTGTGGTGATTTTTTTAGCAACCTTTATATTTGGATTTTTGAAATCGAAGTCCAAATGAAGAAGTTAATAGTGTTTGAAGTTTTTTAAAAGAAAGTAATGTAAAACATGCCTACCTTGTGTTAGGGATGCAGATTAAGGATCTTAAGGCGGAAATAACACTAGAGGGGGGGGGGGGTGAATAGTGTTTTAAAGAATATATGAACTATATGACTAAATTAAAACTTTCAACACAAATCTAAACAGAATTCTAACACAGAATGATCACAGAACATATAACGAATGCAAATAGTAAAGTAAAGCAAGTAAAAGGAAAGAACACACCGGATTTTATACTGGTTCGGAATCCTCCTACATCCAGTCTTGCACCAAGGCAATATCCTTATACAGATTTTTATAAGCCAATATCCAAATTACAACCCTCAATTTCTAAGGCCTTGAGGAACCCTCCTATCTCCGAGTCTGGGGTAAACTCTCTTGATTTACGGGACACAAGATCACCCTAATACTTCTTAATAACAATCCTTTTGAATGGATAGACTCTATGGACTTTCTGAATACAAATTAATCCTATAACTCTGAATCGCACTTTGATCTTAGTAGAATGATGGAGAATCAAATAGAGAGAGTATCTAAATGATTTCCTATTGAGAATTTGGCAGAATGATAGCACGATCTTGAAAATATGAATTTTTATGGATATGGAATGGTGGAGAATAAAGATTGAAGAAAATAAGAAAGTAGTTGTTAAAAAAAAATTCGTTTTGGAAGCCTTTATATAGATGCACAACAGTCATAACCATTGGCGAAAGGTTTTCGAACGAATGGACACTTCTTTTGAAAAATTGAATTTTGAATCCAACGGCCACCATGTCAACATGGGGTATCCCCTTATGTCGACATCCCTCAGTTCAAAATTGTAGAGATGTTGTTTTGTAAAAGCATTTGAATTTAAAACAAGTTGAAACTTTTCTGGAGCAAAGTAAAGTGTTTAAACAATATTTTGAGATAGAGAATGAATATAAAACATTATTTTAAATATATATATATAATTGATATAGACCGTCAATTATATAAGTAATATTTAAAATCAGAATAAGTTTTGATCTTTTAAAATTAGAAGTTTTTAAAATCAGAATAGAGGAATATTTTAAGGCTAAAACAAAGTTTGAAAACATTTTTGAAAACATAATTTTGAAAGCTAAAACATTTTGAAAATAGATTTAAAAATATTTTGAAAAATCTATTCAAACTGAAATTGCAAGAACCTTCCTACAAAGTTCCTCCATAGGACTCGAGAACTTGTACAAAGTAGTTTAAATGATTTTGATTTTCGTGGGTTTGTAAGCCACTTGTCGTTGGTTTGTAAGCTACTTGTCGTGGGTTTGTAAGCCACTGGTTTCGATAGAAATTGGGTTCCATCCCAAAAGAAAATTAGAAGAAAGATGAGAGTGCTATTATGAAGTTTTAACAAAATACTAGACACTTATCTTGAGATCTTGAAATCTTGATTCTCTAGAGTCTTGAATCTTGAATCTCTAATCTTCATCTTGATGCTTGAGTCTTTATACTGATCGGTCTTCGATGATACCTGCATATACTTCCTATATACATACATATATATATATATATATATATATATATGGAAATGTTAGTATATATTTTATAAAGTAAAGTATAATAACTATATAAGGTTGTTGTCATCAAAAAATCATCAACTCAATTCCTAACAATCTCCCCCTTTTTGATGATGACAACCTTTATTTATAAAATATTCTTACCATACCATAACTCTCCATAACTCCCCCTTACTCCGTGACTTCTTCTTAAAACTACAACTCCCCTTTATTCCACGACTCTCCCTTACACCAAGCACATATATTTTTATAACTTTCTCCCCCTTTGACATCGGCAAAAAGGAATAAAAGATTTACCTATTTTTAGATCCAAACTCCGATCGTCTTCTGATTCGAGAATAGCAGTGAAGCACAGATTTGAATTATCAGTTTTTTCTGGTCATCACTGGATGAATCTGAATCATCAAGAGTTTCTGCATATACCTTCTTTCTTTTCCTTAGTTGCTCATTGTTTGGTTGAAATGTCTGTTTGTCTGGATATGGACAATCTATCTTGTAGTGCCCTGTTTTGTTGCAGTTGTAGCATCTATCACCATTGTTGTTGTTGTTGTAATTGTTGTTGTTCTCCGAAATATTTTTGGAATTCCTTTGATCATTTCTTTTAAAGTTATTCATCTTTCTATACTTAGAAACTTTCTGAAATTTCTGGTCATGAAAGCAATTTCTTCATCACTATCTTGTTCTGAATCTCCAGTTGTTGCTTTGAATGCGATTGATTTCTTTTCTGTTGCCTTAGATTCTTTTCTCCCTTGTAGTTGAACTTCATAAGACATTAGATTACCGATTAACTCTTCGATCTTCATTTGACTAACATCATTTGCCTCTTCAATAGTAAGTGTCTTTTGATCCCATTCTGGAGTGAGTGAATTGAGTATCTTTCTGACTTGATCTTCTTCTGAGAAACCCTTTCCTAAAGCAATCAATGAATGTGCAATATGTTGAAATCGACCATACATGTCGGAAATGGACTCATTTTCATGCATTTTAAACAATTGAAACTGGTTAGTTAATATGGAAATTTTAGTCTGTTTAACTTTGCTTGTTCCTTCATGAGTTACTTGCAAAGTTTTCCAGATTTCAAATGCAGACTTACAAACAGAGACTCTATTAAACTCATTCCTATCTAGTGAACAAAATAGTATATTCATAGCCTTAGAATTGTTTTGTGCAATCATCTTTTGCTCAGTAGTCCACTGGGCAAAATTAGTAGTTGGTTCAACATATTCAATTTGTGTCATATTCCAAGTATCTAAACTTATGGATTGTAAATAAATTTTCATCCTACATGCCCAATATGCATAATTACTGCTATTAAAAAGTGGTGGTCTCACAGTAGACTGACCTTCTACAAATGAACTAGTGTTAGTGCTTGTGTTAACAGAAGTAGTGGTGACAGGATTGACATTATTAGTGTGTTGTGCCATTAAAACTTTTCAAAATTTCAGATTATGAAAATAATGAAAACCAATGCTCTGATACCAATTGTTAGGGATGCAGATTAAGGATCTTAAGACAGAAATAACACTAGAGGGGGGGGTGAATAGTGTTTTAAAGAATATATGAACTGTATGACTAAATTAAAACTTTCAACACAAATCTAAACAGAATTCTAACACAGAATGATCACAGAACATATAACGAATGCAAATAGTAAAATAAAGCAAGTAAAAGGAAAGAACACACCGGATTTTATACTGGTTCGGAATCCTTCTACATCCAGTCCTGCACCAAGGCAATATCCTTGTACATATTTTTATAAGCCAATATCCAAATTACAACCCTCAATTTCTAAGGCCTTGAGGAACCCTCCTATCTCCGAGTCTGGGGTAAACTCTCTTGATTTACGGGACACAAGATCACCCTAATACTTCTTAATAACAATCCTTTTGATTGGATAGACTCTATGGACTTTCTGAATACAAATTAATCCTATAACTCTGAATAACACTTTGATCTTTAGTAGAATGATGGAGAATCAAATAGAGAGTGTATCTAAATGATTTCCTGTTGAGAATTTGGCAGAATGATGGCATGATCTTGAAAATATGAAGTTTTATGGATATGGAATGGTGGAGAAGAAAGAGTGAAGAAAATAAGAAATTAGTTGTTAAAAAAAATTTCGTTTTGGAAGCCTTTATATAGATGCACAACAGTCATAACCATTGGCGAAAGGTTTTCGAACGAATGGACACTTCTTTTGAAAAATTGAATTTTGAATCCAACGGCCACCATGTCAACATGGGGTATCCCCTTATGTCGACATCCCTCGGTTCAAAATTGTAGAGATGTTGTTTTGTAAAAGCATTTGAATTTAAAACAAGTTGAAACTTTTCTGGAGCAAAGTAAAGTGTTTAAACAATATTTTGAGATAGAGAATGAATATAAAACATTATTTTATATATATATATATATAATTGATATAGACCGTCAATCATATAAGTAATATTTAAAATCAGAATAAGTTTTAATGTTTTAAAATTAGAAGTTTTTAAAATCAGAATAAGTTTTGATGTTTTAAAATTAGAAGTTTTTAAAATCAGAATAGAGGAATATTTTAAGGCTAAAACAAAGTTTGAAAACATTTTTGAAAACATAATTTTGAAAGCTAAAACATTTTGAAAACAGATTTAAAAACATTTTGAAAAATATATTCAAACTGAAATTGCAAGAACCTTCCTACAGAGCTCCTCCATAGGACTCGAGAACTTGTACAAAGTAGTTTAAATGATTTTGATTTTCGTGGGTTTGTAAGCCACTTGTCGTTGGTTTGTAAGCTACTTGTCGTGGGTTTGTAAGCCACTGGTTTCGATAGAAATTGGGTTCCATCCCAAAAGAAAATTAGAAGAAAGATGAGAGTGCTATTATGAAGTTTTAACAAAATACTAGACACTTATCTTGAGATCTTGAAATCTTGATTCTCTAGAGTCTTGAATCTTGAATCTCTAATCTTCATCTTGATGCTTGAGTCTTTATACTGATCGGTCTTCGATGATACCTGCATATACTTCCTATATACATATATATATATCTATATCTATATGGAGATGTTAGTATATATTTTATAAAGTAAAGTATAATAACTATATAAGGCTGTTGTCATCAAAACATCATCAACTCAGTTCCTAACACCTCGGTCGGTCGGTCATTAAGGTGGCGGCTAGTATTGAACCTTGGTCGAACGACTTGGATTTAATTATTTAAATCTAACGGATATGATCTATCCATGCGCCCATAAAAACATGCCTACCACTTCACTTTCCTTTTTATATTTTCCTATCAAAGCAGCAGAGCTCTGCCATTTTTCCTTCTACACTATTTTTATTAATTATAAAATATTATATTATATGTATATATAAGCGGAGAAGGGTAGAAAATAAAAAAGAAGAAGAGAAGGAATGAATCAATACTATGGAAAAAGGTAAATTTTCTAATTATAAATATATATTTCACTTAACCTTAAATCTCTTCCGAGATCTATAATTCTAATAGTATGTATCAATATGAGAAAACCTTGTTTAGTTGCACGTATTAGTAGCGTTTCAAAGCCAAGTGCTATAATATTGTTTTTGATACATTTTATTTTATTCCAATGCTACCAAAAATTTTACTACCAAAGTTTTTCTAGGGCCACTTATTTTTTAATTTAACATGCACTTAATACGATTACACAAAATATTGTTCTAAACATCTCTGCACTTCTAAAACATAGCTCACCTTATCTCGTAAACCCTAACTCATTTCTTCCTATATCTTGTTTCCTCATCGCTTCACTCCTCTGTCACTCCATCCATCTCCTTTCATCTAGCAGGCTTCATATATCATTATCACCATTTTCACATGATTTAAATGTTATATGCTACTGCACGAAGAATATGCTAAAACCACCAACTCATGCAGTGGCTATATCCTATAACGAGAGGATGCACGAGATGTAGGCCTGTCAAACTGGTTGGGTTAGGTCAAAATGGGTTAGGTCGAGTTTGACCCAACTCATTTATGACCTATTCTCATTATCCATTTATGACCCAACCCACTTAATAAGCAGGTTAGCCATTTAATCCATTTAAAGATTTAAATTTTGTTTGACTAATAAAAACAAATAAATATAAAATAATTCTAATGCTAATTTTTATTTTTGAGATCCAACAAAAATTTAAAACTTTAATTCTAATTTTCATCAAAATTCAAATATGGGGATGAGGTAGCTTATTATTTTATAAGTACAACTGTCAGTCCCCTTAGAGAACTACAGTGTGCGTTCACATGATAAAGTATTCGAGTGTTCCATACTATCCGTAATTTAGGTGGTATTAATCGGTCGAAGTCCCGCCTGATTCTGAGTTAGAACGAATGAGTTATTGTAGTCTGAAAAAAAAATAGCGGCTTCTGCACTAGGCGAAGTTCATATACATGATTGTGGTAGCATGTTATTTTCCAAGTACTACTGTTAGTCCTCTTGGAGAACTATAGTGTGCGTTCACACGATAAATCATCCGAGTGTTCCATACTGTCCGTAATTTAGATGGGAGTTGACCGGTCGGAGTCTCGCCTGATTCCGAGTTAGAACGAAGAAGTTATTGCAGTCTGAACAAAAAAATAGCAGCTTCTACACTAGGTGGAGTTCAATATGCAGATGTGGTAGCCTGTTATTTTTTAAGTATAACTGTCAGTCCCCTTTGAGAACTACAGTGTGCATTCACACGATAAAGTATCCGAGTGTTTTATACTATCTGTAATTTAGGTGGAAGTTAATCGATCGAAGTCTCGCTTAATTCTGAGTTAGAACGAAAAAGTTATTACAGTCCGAACAAAAAAAATAGCAGCTTCTACACTAGGCGGAGTTCAAATATGGGAACATGGTAGCATGTTATTTTCTAAGTACAACTGTCAGTCCCCTTGGTGAATTACAGTATGCGTTCACACGATGAAGTATCTGAGTGTTTCAAACTGTCCGTGATTTAGGTGAAAGTTAATCGGTCGAAGTCTCGCTTAATTTCAAGTCAGAACGAAAGAGTTATTGCAGTTCAAACAAAAATATAGCGGCTTCTGTACTAGGCGGAGTTCAAATATGAGGATGTGATAGCTTGTTATTTTCTAAGTATAATGTCAGTCCACTTGAAGAACTACAGTGTGCGTTCACACGATGAAGCATCCGAGTGTTTAACATTGTCCGTAATTTAGGTGGAAGTTAATTGGTTGAATTCTCGCTTAATTCCGAGTTAGAAAGAAAGAGTTATTGAAATCCGAACAAAAAAATAGTGGCTTCTGCACTACGCGGAGTTCAAATACTGTCAGTTTATGATGAAGCAAACACCTGCACCAAATGACTTTACCCAATAATTGACAGTTTAGAATACATCATGAAGAAACTGCAACTAGTCATTTCGTTTACTTGTTAATTTATGACTTGGATATGGATTATTTATTCCAGTGCTCTACTGAGATAGGTGTTACGTAGACGTTACAATGTCAATGGTGGATGTATCTAGTCTACCATATGACATATTTTGCAACTACATATGTAGAGGGCTATCATTTAATTAAGTCAATTTTATTATAATTGTACAGCTTTAAGTAAGAAAACAATTATTACATATCAGTAAATTTTGGATGGTTAAAACACCGGGCAAGGCAAATTCGCATACTTTTGTTGCATCATTCATCATCATTCATCCCGTGCAATGAATTATGCGGGGCAGTCTAAGAACTGTATTTTAGTCTTCCGTGAATTCTACCGAGCTAGTAGACATAGGGTACAAGAGACCATAGAGCAGGTTTGAGCCTGTAATTTATGTAACATGAGAAAATATCCATATATTATAGATGTGTATCATATTATACATATTAATGTGTATCTCATTGCAAGCTTTTGTGGAAAACTGTGATTTTAGTTCAATATGTATTTCTTCTATGTATATACTATGCAAAGAATGTCTACTGATCAAAGAAGATAAACATGGTTCTGTATCATTTAAAACCATTACAAAAAATGTTATGGGTTGAAGTGAATGGTAGGCAGAAAGAAGGACAAGAGTGTTAGAGAACCACATATTATCACAAAACCAATTGGTGATATGAAGGGAGGTCTCTTAGTATTTATGCATGATTTATGTTGTAATGTGAAGATGCGTGTTGGGATTAGTATTTATCACATAACCAATTGGTGATGTGAAGGGGCGTGTTGGGATTAGTCCTACATCGGACAATTTACAATATAAATCATGCATAAATACTAAGAGACCTCTCTTCACATTACCAATTGGTTTTGTAATAATATATGGTTCTCTAACAAAGAGTGTGTGCATATATACTGGCATTAGTAAGCTGAAATTTAATGGTAATAGTATTTTAGTTAAATAATCGTCCATGCGTTCCATTGTGCTTGTGAGTAGTGAATATTGACATTTTTTTTACACTAAATATTGAATTTTTATTTTATTTTATTTTAAATACTGAAGATGGCTGATCCAATTTATAGAGTTCTACTTGATATAGCTTATAACATACAGTGCTGAATATGTAATTTTTTTGAATGGTGTACTTAGATGAGAATGACAAGTGGACTGACCAGGCTTCTAAATACTGTTGCAGAGTTGGTTTCAGAACTCAAGCCTAGGTGAGTAGTACATAATTATGATTTTTTTTTTTTTTTACTTCAACACATTGTTGCCTTCTTATTTTAGTTTGTGAATAACCCCTTGATTCAATGATGAGTTGCATGGCAACTTTAAGAAGCATTGGGTAGAACAAGTATGAGCAGTTGTTAAACTTGATTCACCAGTAGCATAATTATGAGCATAATTTACTATTTTTTCTGAGCAATTATCATTGAATGATGCTGGTAGATCTCTTATGGTAACTATGATATGTTCAATAACACATTAAATTTCGATCTTTTTTAGTTCGTAGGTATAAGTCATAAGTTATCGATAGATTTTGAAAAAAAACAAAAGGAATCTATTAATGTCAATGTATATGCGTGCACGCACACATATATGATTAGTTATTTTTCATTTCTCGTATGTATGTATGTTGGTCTATACATGCTTTAATTTTTCTTGTTTTCATATGATATTATATTTCTTTGTATGTATGACCTCATGGTTACATGGACATATTAACGTGCTCATAACCGTAACTATACACGGCTGGGTTTAGGATATTTGGAACCTTTGGTTAAGCATTGTGATACCAGGCTAGGACATAAGGTTTCGGCCTATGATTTGAACAAGTACAATGAGTACATGATAGCAATAACTGCAGCGGAAAAGGCGGTAAGGATATGGAGCATAAGGATGGCAAGGGAAACCATAGCATAGTTGATGGACACATACAACCGAAGAAGTCCATTGTTACACAAGAAGAAAACGGTGGTTACTTTCAACTATCAGAGGGGTTGTTGGAAAAAACTAGCTGGGATTGAGGTTGTTTAATTATGCTTCAGTCCCAGTGCTTAGCCACGGGTGAGTATACCAACCTCATACTTTTGTTGTATTTGATGCTTTCATTAACTGCCTGCATGGAACTTTTATGTAATTTGCCTATAACACTTTTTAAATATTTTTTGATTTTAGTACTGGAACATGACTCATGTTTTAGCACAAAAAATTTGTCTACCAAAAATATGATAATGTTTCGATAACTTGAAAACATATTCGAATTTTTTACTTGTTTGAGTATTTCAATATAATAAAATTCATTTAATTTGGATTTAAATAATGTATGTATTAATAATTATTTTTTTGGATCACTATGAAATTAAAGTTCTTAGGTTTAGTAACAGTTTGGACTTTGTAGTAATTTGAGCAGGCAAGCATGTATTTGAGCATGTAAACTGAAGCATGATGTTATATTGAGCAGGCTGATGCTTTGGTTGTTGGGTAGGAAAACATATATTTGAGTATGCATACTGAAGCATGATGTACTATTAATGGTTTTTGACTCGAGCTCTTATAGGTGTTGCAGAGAATGAAATCTGCATTGCGATCGTCAAGTATTCTAAAGATGACTGCTATTTTGTTGTGTTCTCAGGGTTTCCAATTGAGTTGAAGTGTTGTTTTTGGGCATCATTGTTGTGTTTATAGGGAATTTGGATGTGGTTGAAGTGGTATTGTTTCAGGGTTGCCAGTTAAGTTGAATGTTGATTTTACATTGTTGTGGTAGTTTGTTGGATGAAGCTTTGCGTTATTGAGGCTTGTTGTAGTGGGCGTACATCACCAATTCTACTTGAACCGGTTATGTTACTTGCAATTGGAATTTTAGAACAATTACCCTTATGAGTACGGATATATGGTAATGCTTTTGATATCATTATGCGTATCGTTCAAGCTATTGCATTGATTTAACATATGTTTTCCAAATAATCAGCGATGACTTAATAAACTCTTGTTCACCTTCTGTACACAATGTTTATCCGGCATGTTAAAAACTAAAAATGTGATGTATGCCACCTTATACTAAGTTTATGCCATGATAAACGTGTTGAAGATTACTTGTTTGACATATTTACTCATGGTTACAATGATGATGATAATAAGTTTATAATAACGATAATGATAATAATAACAATAATAAAATAAGTTTGATAAAAATTAACTAAATTCATAATAATAATAATAAATTAAGTTTATAAAAATTAAATAGTTTAACTAAGTTTGATAAAGATTAACTAAGGTAACTTAGTTCTTTTAAAATTAACAAGTTTATAATAATAAAATAATAATAATAGTAATAATTGATTAAGTTTGATAAAATTAACTAAGTTTATAATAATAATAATAATAATTAAAAAACAAACTAAGTTTATAAAAATTAGACAAGTTAACTAATATTTATAAAAATGAACTAATTTTGATAAAAAATAAATAATACACTATAAAAATTGATAATGTATTATAAAAATTTAACTAAGCAAACTAAGTTTTGAAAAATTAACAGATTTGAAATAATAATAATAATTAAATTTGATAAAATTTAACTAAGTTAATAATAATAATAGTAATAATAAATTAACTAAGTTTATACAAATTAAACAAAGTTATTAAGTTCTATATGAATTAACTAAATTTTATAAAACATAAATAAATTTATAAAATTATTCTAAATAAAAAAGTCTACAAAATTAACTAAATATTATAAAAGTTTAACTGAGTTCTATAAAAATTAATAGGTATATAATAATGATAAATTATAATTTGATAAAAAATAACTAATTCAATAGTAATAATGACTTAAAAAAGTTTATAAAAATTTAAAAACGATCTAAATTTTATAAAAATTAAGTAGGTTTTATAAAAATTAACCAAGTTTATAAAATTAAAGTATTATAAAATTTTAACGTAGTTAACTAAGTTTACAATAATAATAATAGTAATAAATTAAAAATAAATTAATTATGTTTATAGAAATTAAATAATTTAGCTAAGATTCATTAAAATTACGTTTTATACAGATGAACTAAGTGTTATTAAATTTAACTAAGTTAACTAAGTTTTTAAGAATTAAAAGGCTTATAATAATAATAAACTAAGTTTGATAAAAATTAACTAAGTTTATAATAAAAAAATTAACTAAGATTACAAAAATTAAATAAGTTAACTAAGTTTTATAAAAACTAAACAAGTTAACCGAGTTTTATAAAAATTAAATAAGTATGATAAAAAAATTTCTAAGTTAACTATTTTTTTAAAATATCATTTTTATAATAATGACAATGATAATAAACTATGTTTGATAAAAATTAACAAAGTTTATAATAATAATAATTAACTAAATTTGATAAAAATAACTAATTTATATTAATAATAACGACGACGACGATAGTGAAGACCAAATATTAACTAAGTTTATAAAAATTAAACAAGTTAAGTAAGTTTTATAAAAATTAACTAATTTGTATAGAAATAAAATAATTTCATGAAAATTCATCACAATATAATAAGTAGTAGAATAAAGTCAGGATGACAACTTAGTTTCATCTTCTATAATAAACCTATTTTTATAATAAATCCATTTCTCATTAATTTCATCAATTACCAATTTAATTTTTTATTTATAATTATAACCAAATTAACTTTACAATTATTTCAATTGATTGGAATCACATTAAATTAGTTGTCAATAACATTCAAATGACAATATTAAATTATATTCTAATTATCTTTTCCATTTATAAATCATAAATCTTAATTTCTCACAATATTAAATTTCAAAACTCTATTTAATTTATTATTTTTAATTGCCGAAAAATACGGCTCATTACATATGTGGCTAAGGTCTAGTGAGAAACTTACATAGTTTGCTCTCTTATCATATGCATATAAATACTAATCTCAAAACCTTAATCTAATTCTAATTCATATTTTAACCCACCACTTTCTTCTTCTTCTTCCTTCTAATGGCAGCAACTATTCTCTAAAACATCCCAAATTTCGAATCTAATTCAAATTAAAACACAAAGCTATTTGATAGTGATTGGTCATAAATTCTAGATTAGCAATCCGTATAATCAACGAATTTTAGAAGAGGAGGATTCATTATTTCAAGTTCGACTTTAGGGCATCTATTCTAGGTAATTTTACTTGTACAATAATCCTATTATAGTGTTTTCATGATTTGTTAATTAGTTAATCTTATGCACATAATTAGATTGTTGTTATTTCATTAGTTAGGTGAGATTTTCGAATGCATTATTGTTGTCACGACGAAGATTGAATTTGCATATGAAATTTAAAGATGATTTATGTTTTAGGTCAGAAGTTGTATATTAAAATAAGTTTGGGTTTGAAATCATATATGTTTATATTTACATATGTATCAATTTATGATTCTGATATTCGCATTCAATTTTAATTGGAACATATATTTTCATATACTATGTATAATATTGATTTGAAAGCTTTCAAACACCTTTTTATGTTCATTATGTAAGAATAATTTTTATTATATTTATAAATAGTATTATTATTTATTATTTAATGACTATATGAATCAACAAATTCATATAAAATAATTCATGTTACTGAAAATCAATTTTCTAATTTTTTAAATTAATGTTTCATGTCAGGAAGCTTTAAATAAAATTTTAGATTTTTTGAAATTAATTAATGTTTTTAAAAACTAATTTATTTTTGGTATAATAAAAATTATTTAATCAAAAATATAATTTTAATTGAGAAAATTTGAAGGAAAATTTCTTAAGCCCAAAAGGTGTCTCGGATACCATCAAAAAAATTCAAATTTTTTAAACTTAATCAAATATATCAAAAATTAATTTATTTTTGGCCTGCAATCAATTATTTAAATAAAAATAAAATTTCACTTGGGAAATACCCATAAATTTTTCATAAGCCCAAAATATCTCAAGTACTTTAAGAAAAATTTTCAAAATTCTAAACTTAATTTCTTGTTTTAAGCATTAATTAGATTTCAGGTTGTTATCATTTATTTAGTAATAAATATTATTTTAAATGGAAGAATTCCAAAAAAAAATTTCAATCGTGTTTCCAGATTTTCTAAAATTATAAAACTTGTAACTTAATTATTTTACATAAATTTATTATGGCAAAAATATTTACATATACATGCATTTATATACATGCACTCAAATAATCATTTGAAATTTATAATTATATGTTCATGCACATATTTGACAACATATAATATATATTCAAAATGAGCTAATATGTCCATTGCGGTACAAATCCTAGCATCTACATATTGGCATATTATTTCCTCCACGAATTGCTATGTTATAAATGCACACACACATATATGTATATGATACATACATATATATATATATATGTGTGTGTGTGTGTGTTTATATATATATATATATATATATATATATATGTTTACTTATATAAATAAAACAAAAATTAAATAAATTCAAACATGTAATTTATAAATTAATATAAATATTTGTAGTCAATTTGTAAAGTTAGAATACATATGGACATAGTGATAATTCATGTCACGAATAAATTATTAATCAGTGATATTTGTTGAATCAATAAATTCAAATTAAAGAGAGAAAATTAAAGGTTTTTCTCTTAATTTAATGCAATTAATGCTCTTGTTTTAGGGAAATAAAAGAAATGTTTCATTCCCTATACATCAACACTTACATATAAATGCTAGGTGTATTTGATATACTATGAATTTAAAATTTAATTTTTATAAACTTCCCTTAAACCAATTTAAATAAAATAATGATTTTATTTAAATAAAATTTAGAATGGTTTAAAATGAAATTTAAACTTTGTAGGCCTATTAAAGATTAAAAAAGGTAAAAAAAAAAAAAAAAAGTCGTCCATTTTTTCAACTGCGGGCGAGCCCAGTTCCTACAATGATATTAGAGCCCAATAGCCTATGCGATCTAAATTGGTCATATTAGGGCTAACTAATTAAGCTTGACCACTTAGTAGGGCGTCTAGAAAGGTAACGTCTACGATTGAAATTGGGTAATGAAGTACCCTGTTCTACCTGGTTACCTGCCTGGTTTGAAAAGTGATGTGAGCCCAAAGGTTGCCCCTAATAGAAAATTCTCAACTTGTATTGGCCCTTGGGTTAATTTTCAAAATCGTTTTGAAAATTAAATTTAAAGATTTAAATTTAATAGTTAAATTAAAATTAAAATATGGTTTTTATTAAATCTATAATATAACATAATTTTTCAAAATGTTGGAAAAATAATTCATATTAATTTCAAAATTTAAATTTATTAATAAGATTAATAAAGTAAATTTATTAAATAAGTTAATTAATTAATAAGCAAGTGCATGTATTATATATAGAGATATATGTTATGTTGTTTTAAATTGTTTAGAATAACATAAGTATACATATATGATTATGAATTGAAGTTTGAAATTAATATGATTTAATTAAAATAGTTTAATTAAGTAAATTAACTAAAAGGTTAATTAAATAAATAACATACACATGTATATGATATATGTATTATACTATAAATTATTATACATACAAATATAAATGTTATATCAATATAAAAACTAATTAAAATGTTAATTGATTAAAATTAATTGAATCCGATTTAATTCACATAAACTAAAAGTGGAAAATTAATGAAACCCATAATAGACTTAAGAAATAAATACATACATAATCGTACGTTTATCGTGATTGCCGATGTGTCCAACATTTGAATCACAAGGGTAATTCACGAGAATTACATTGTTTCATAAGTTAATATAATCCAATATAATATAATGAAATTATGAATCTTCAATATGATGTTGTCCTCTATAATATATATATATATATATATATATATATACATATATATATATATATTAATAAATTACTTGCATACTCCTTAGTTGTTGAGCAGACTCAAGCTAGGGATATTATATGTAATATTATTAATATATTCAATAGACGAGGTAAGATAATTATATGTGTTTGTTGAGCAGACTCAATGTACATATAATATACTTAGGGCATCATGATATTGTAGGTACAAGTGAATAATTTTTTTTTCGATTTGTAGAGCGGACTCAAGGTCAAAACGAAATTAGGACAAATACCAAAGGGTTGGGAGTTGTATATGATACAACTGATAGGGGGTTATCCATTGTCGGTAGAGCCATGACTTGTTGAGTAGACTCAAGAATAGAACTCTAAGATGGACGAGTCCTAACACCTACTAGTGAAGTCAAAAACTTCTATGTTTCGACTTAGGTTTTGGTGAAACATAAAAACTAGTGGGATCCTTATTAGAAAAAATAAATGGTAACATTTAACCTTTCTAATGTTGTAAGAACACATGTTATATCATGTTATAATAGTCTACATTAAAAATTTGTGCATTTAATAAGATTGATAAAATATTTATCAATTAAGATATACAAACGAATTAAAGAATGATATATAGAAATATAATATATAACTACCAATAAAAGATTTATTACATGTTAACATTTCAACACCCATGCATGTGCCTGATATTACAACTACTAAATACATTTGTATTTTGGTCACTTACGCATTTATTTGGTCCAGACCATGTATTGCATTCTAAGAGTTTCGAACTCCAAAAGAAATACAAGACTATGGATATTTGATCCATATACATTCACATTTAAATGTTATATAGTGACCGTCAAAGTTTGTAATGTACAATATTCCGATGAAATTAGTTCGTTCGAAAAACCAATTAACCTTAGTGCAAGATAAAGTATTCAATTTGATTGATTACAAAACGATCATAATGTATTAACTGTAACACTAGACTAAACCTATGAGATTAGTCTAAGAAATCAATCTCTAACATGTCAGTTTCATCAGTTTACGCAAAGTGCAAAAAATTTGATGTCCTTAAATGTTAAGGATGAACGAGTGCGTTTTTTTAAAGAGTTTGTTATGATATTGTAGTAAGAGAATTCTTTTGAATGGTTCAACCATTTAGAAAGAACAATGAATGTATAAGAGTAAATGTGATTTATAGTACAGTTGGGACGAACAGAGTGAATAGTCACTTCTGCTTCATAAAGAGACATCGGAAACGAGAATTATAACAGTATTGATTGAAGCTTGACGTTGGGGTAAGAAATATGATTTCTATCTGAAATGTATTTTAGTATAGAATTTTTTTCTATGAGATCTGTTTCTATAGGTACAAGATAATTGTTCAAAGAACTCCCCACTGTAAACTAGTTGCAATATGTGAAATAAATCTATGTTAAGTGAATGATGGACCTACGAATTTAGTACACTACTATAGTAATGTCGAAAATAGTGGGAGCATACCATATATCACTTATTAATTGCATCACAATATGAAGATTGTTCTTCGTAAAACATGCCAAACGTTATTTATAAAATAATGACTATTTTTGTATCAACTGAAAAATAGACATAACCATATTTCAATATGAGTATTATAGATATTCATTATGAAATAAAAATATAATGTGGTATTTGTTTTCATGAAAAAAGTGATGCAATGGAAAATACAAATTTATCTAATATTATTTACAATTATTTGGAGTTATAAACTAAGCCATAGTTTTGAGAAATAATCATATTTTATGATTACGAATCATATTACACTGATTATTTATGTCTCAAACAATTAAGGGCTATGCACCCATCCAGTGGGAGCATCATAAGATTTGATGAAACCTTCGGATTGATACATATAGATTTATGCAATCATAAGTCTATTAATACCAAAATAATTCCAAGTACTTCATCATATTCACCGATGCGTTTTCATCGAAATGGACATGTGTATTTGACACACATGTAGTGTCTATGGTAAACTCATAGAGTATAAAACAAAAGCAAATAAAATAACATGCGATAGATATGATTCAATTTGATCAAATGAGTGAGTATATTGGAAAAGGTTTCGCATGTACCTAAAAATGAATAAAGATACAATCTCAAAAGTCACTCCTCCATGTGATATATAATGATGCATCGATAAGGAGTAATCGAATTTTGTTGGACAATGTATGATTAATTATAAGTGAAGTTAAGTTGGGTTTTCCATAAGGTCATGTATTTAAGAGCAGTACACAAGGTTAATATTATCTCATCTAAATAATAGTTTACAAAATCATGCAAGATAAGGGTTTCTCAGAAACCCCAACATATCCTAGACCAAGAAGTTAGCAGGTTGTGCGAATCAAAAGATTGCATGTAATAATTTTTTGTAAGAGATCTTTTATGAATCTCCCCAAAAGGATTTTGGAAAGACTATCATTGAATGACATATTTATGTTTTAAAAATAATTTTTGTAAACTAAAACCAAATCAATTTTATATATAAAGAAACTCATAAAATGTTTATGAATACCTAAACAATTATTGTTCCAAGAAATACCAAATTTGTTGTAATGGAATTTCTTTGAGGAATTATTTGTAGTTAACGGAAATAGATACGATCCAGGGATATAACTGATTAAATAAGATGAAATGAAATTACCTAACCTAAATGAACATGTCAAGTTAGAGTGTCTAACAAGTATTCTTACATACTAAAGAGAAACTATGAATTTCTTATCAACGTCCAAAATATACAATCCTCGGTTGTTTATTTAAACCATTAAGAGTGTTTACTCTATGATGTGGTATGATGCAAATCCGAAAGAATTTCATGTACACTATCAAAATATGATTTTGTTCGTCGTAACCGAAGGGATGTGATCCATCGGACATGATTGTGTCTTCATGAGCAAGAGTAATGTGGTTGGAATTAAATGTGCAATGTTGATAAGAATAATTTTGCATATTTCAATTATTTAAATTAGCATAATAAATTCAGCATTCAACGTGCTCAAATTAATTTGGATTTACTTACAAAAATAACACTTGGTATGATTCTATGTTTGGTACATATGTATTGAAATAGAGAATTCTAAATAATGACTTATAGTAAACTGTTTACATATAATAACCAAAAATGTCTCGAAGTCAATGGGAGCGATATTGATCTTGTGAGTTTTTGGATATGATGCAAGAAATGATATAAAGTATCATTTTATAAGCATCAAAATTAAAAAAATATTCTGAAAGAAATATCAAATAGTTAATGCAGAGGAAGCATGTGTTCATAAGGAGAACGTTGAAAGGTACATTGATATTTCTAAACTACAATTAAACAACACGTTGTTGGTTTTAATGATGTACTTGTGTAAAAAATCAACTTTAGTTGTTTTAATGCTCAATTTTGGATTATAAATGATATCTTTTATAGTGAATATAAATGATATTGGGAATGTCTCAAAAATCGATATGCAAAAACACCTTATTAAAAAAAATTAATTTGGAACATGTGAGATGAATTTCTTATGCATTGACAATAGGAATTATCATATATGCTATGTCGTCTATGATATTGTGATTTGTTTATGTATTTGATACATGAAGCAAATATGTAATAAAAAATGATATCACTAAATGGTTGTTTAAAGTGTTCTCGTGTATTTATGAAATACTAGAGTATTGTTTTGCAGAAACAAATACACCTTATGAAGGAGTGTTCGGAATCAAACTTCATAAGTGATATTGAGCATAATATGTCTATAATGAATTCAAGGTAAGAATCTTTACATTGGAAATGTTTTAAATGAAAGACTGTGGACGATTCAATGAAAAAGGCTAAGTACATCGCCTAAAATAGTGTCGCAATAAAAGCAATGTATATAAATATATAAGTGCACAAATTTATAACTAAGCCAATTTCAAATGTTAAGAATCTCATATTTTGTTATATGATATCAATTTTGCATTATAGTTCGTAACAGAACTTAGAACTTACTAGAAGTCGAGAGAAATTATCCAAGTTGTTCCATATGATCAAAAAGTTTACCACTGTTGGAGAAAGTTGATTGACAGAGTAGATAATATTACTGAAGTACAATAGCATACTCGTTCACAGAGGGATTGACCCAATTGGTTTTGAGAAAATCGATTGGAGAAGCTGGAATAAGATCCCATAATCGGCTCCAAATGCAAGTGGGAGATAGATAGAGTTAGGAGTATTCCCTAGGGGCAATTATGTAATTTGTTACATATATCCAAGTCGATAACCAATCTTGTTCAATAAAAAAGGTGTTTTCTTTCTATTATATACCTGATATAATGTGTTATATTAATTAGTTAATTTAATTAAAAGCATATTTAATAGAAAATCCATAGATGGATGTTTTGTGGTAGTAGTTACAAAGTGTTGTAACTGTGAGTAATTTATCACAATGAAAATAAATATACCATTTTAAATGTTCTTAGTCAAAATGCATCGAGACTCGATATTGATGTATCTATTAAGACTAGAGTATGTAACGCTCTCCAAATGTTGGGTGGTGTATTACTTATGACTACCAGGGGTATCCAAGGGTTACGTACCGATAGTTATTGGATAACGATGGAATGACTCACTCGATAATTTTTTGTTGGCTAATATAATTAAGGTCAAACAAGAAATATCTATGTGACTAATTTACACGGTTCTCTCGACTTGATAATACCATTGATCTTTAATATGAAGCTTCGCTTTAATTATAGTCAAATCATGATACAACGTCCATTAAGTGACTATAGTTAGGTCGAATAGAAGTATTGGAAGTGAAACACTATTTATGAGAGGATTCGTCTTCTTAGTTACATGGGTTAATATCACAGGTCAATTCAAATTCAAAATCTCCAGCCAGAGTAGTTCGGTTAATTATTATTATTATTATTGAACCAAAGATTTTGTGTTTGCGCTATGAAGTTGAATATGGACGATGTTCATAACACCCCATAAAATCAACCCTAATTGAATAAGTAAATTAAGAGAATTCAATTAAATAGGGTAGAGATATAAATGAAATTTTTTAAAAGTTGGAATTTGAGCATGCAAGTTATTTTGTTCCGTTCGTGGTGAAATTTCGATCAAATTTCCATACATGATATGTTGAAAAGGGAGCTCAAATGAAGAAGTTATGAGTGTTGAAGTTTTTAGATCTAAATTTATTTAGTTCAAATTCAAATTCAAATGAGTGTTTAAATTTATATTTTTGAATTTAATTTAATATTTCTAAAATTAATTTATTTTCGATCTCAAATAAATTAATTAATCAAAATATAATTTCCAATTGAGAAAATTTTAAAAAAATACTTAAGCCCAAAATGTGTCCCAGGCACCTTTAAAAAAAAATTCAAAATTTTTAAACTTAATTAAATATTTCAAAAATTAGTTTGTTTTTGCCTTGCAATCAATTATTTAAATAAAAGCAAAACTTCATTTAAGAAAATTCCATAAATTTTCCAATGCCCAAAATATCTCTTAAGTACCTTTAGAAAAAATTTCAAAAATTTTCAACTTGATTTCTTATTTTTAAGCATTAATTATATTTTGTGCTATTATCAATTATTTAATAATAAATATTATTTTAATTGGGAAAATTCCAAAAATAATTTCCAAGCATAAAAACGCATTTTCAGATTTTATAAAATTATAAAACTTCTAATTTTATCATGTAATTATTTTACATTACTTTGTTATGGCAAAAATAATTTAATTCAATAAAATGTTTAATACACATGTACATTTATACCTACACGTTCAAATAATCATTTGAAAATTATAATTAGATGTTCAGGCACATATTTAAAAACATATAATACATTCAAAATGAGCTAATGTGTCTGTTGCACTGTAAATCCCAACATCTCTACACGGGCATGTTATTTCATACATAGATTATTATGTTATACATGCACACACATATATTTATATATGCACCATATACATACATACATATATACATATATATACACACTTAAACATATATAGATATATAGATACACACACACACATTTATATATAAATGCTTATGTATAAATAAAACAAAAATTAAATAAATCCCAAGCTGCAATTTATAAATTTAATAAATTCTTTGTAGCCAATCTGTAAAGTTAGAATTCATATATCGGCATAATAATAATTCATTTCACAAATAAGTTATTAATCAGTGACAGTTATTAAATCAGTCAATTCAAATCAAAGAGATAAAAGTAAAGGTTTTTCTCTCAATTTTGTGCAATTAATGCTCTTGTTTTAAGGAAAGAATGAAAGGTTTCATTCCTTGTACATTAACTCTTATAAATAAATGTTAATTGTATTTGATACACTTTAAATTTAAAATTAAATTCATTTAAACCTTTCTTTAACTAATTTAAATAGAATACATGATTTTATTTAAACCAAATTTAGAAAGGTTCTAAATGAAATTTAAACTTCATCGGCCCATTAAAGAACCAAAATGGTAATTTTTTTGAAAGTCATCTGTTTCTTTCGCTGCGGGCAGGCCTAGTTCCTATAATGGTATCGGAGCCGAATAGCTTATGTGGTCTAAATTAGTCATATTAGGGTTAACTAATTAAGCTTGCCCACTTAGTACGTTGTCTAGAATGGTAATGTCTAGGATTGGAATTGGTAATCAAGTACCCTATCCTGCTTGGTTGCCAACTTCGCCTGAAAGGTGATGTGAGCCTAAAGGTTGCCTTTAATAGACTTGTATTGGCCCTTAGGCTAATTTTCAAAATCGTATTGAAAATTAAAGTAAAAGATTTTAAATTTAACAGTTAAATTTAAAATAAAATATTGGTTAACCTACCTTTTGACAAAGCAGTACACAGGCGAATTTAACCCAATGGACATCATGATCATCAAGGCAGGAGGCCCGGAGAAATGCTTACAAAGATTGAAGATTGGCTATAAACGAGACTATGGATGATGGTCAAGCAGGTTCGAATCAGATCCCTAATTTTTGTCCTAATCAAGGTGCAATTGGTATGAAGTGATAAGGAAGGCCCCATGAGGCTACGTTTCAAATTTCATGTCGATCAGAGTTCGTATGCTAGAGTTATGCGCAAAAGAAGAGGGATTGGATCATATTCAACTGAATAAAATAAGTCAATGACGATCGCTCCATAACTCAACAACCACAAGGCATATTGAAGTGAAACTTTGAAAATAAGAAGAGGGGACCATAAGGAGTCTACCCTAGGAATCATATGGCATTTGGAGAAGTTGGAGGGATCGACATCTGTCCCTCAATAGGCATCAGTACGTATACCTCTTAGGGATCGGCTAATCCCAATTTCATAACAAAGATCGATCTATATCTCAACATCTACACATTCAATTGACATGAAAATTGGAAGACAAGCTAATTAGAAAATTTGAAACACCTATAGGGATCAAATAGCATTTGGAGCAAGTTGAAGTGATCGGTACATATCCCTCCATAGGGATCAGCTATAATCAACCTTAACACCATATTGCAATAAAGATCGATCAATAACTCGATTTCTACTAATCCAATTGGTATGATACTTAAAGGCTATACATAATAAAACATGGAGAACATCTCCTAGGGATAGCATGGTATTTGGAGCAAGTTGGAGGGATCGGTACCTATCCTTCTAGAGGGATCATCAAAAATCAGAATTCAATCAATACTACTTCGTGAAAAATGCGATATCTCACAAACCGTATGTTGGAATTGCATGAAATTTGGAGAGCTAGTAGCTAACACCACGGGGAACCACTCAGACGGATCGTACTCCATTTGAACACAAAAATAAAGATCGGTACCGATCCCTATTGTGGGCCAATGGGCCTAGAAATTTTTGGGTGGCCCCATTTTGGTGTCTCGAACCTTCTACCAAAATTTTAGTCCGATCCGTGCAAGTCTTCCCCTATAAATATAGTAAACATGGTGTTAGAAAAGGGATCTACTTTATATTTCTATTTATTTTGAACCTTAACAATTTGATTCTTGGATTTCGAATTGTAACCGTAAACCAACCACATTATAATAAAAAGGATTATTCTAGAGCGGACGTAGGCCGAAGTTAGCCGGACCATTATAAATATTGTCTATTTTTACTTGCTTTCTTTTTGAAATTTTTTTGTTCTTTATATTACATTCTCTACATTAGTTACTCTTTGAGCTCGGTGACATAATATTGGTGCTTTCACATAACAGGGTGTTGATGGCCAATCTTGATGCCAACATATTACTGCTTTCACTAAGAAGAATTGCACCTGCAGATTCGAAAGCTAAAGCTTAGATTTGGAACCTTGGATACTTTGATCTTGAAAGTAATGGCTAAGCAATCAATAAGGAGAGTGGTACCAGAATGGAGCCACCAAAGGGGTAGTCGGGAGGCTTCCACAGGAGTTGTAGCTAATTAAGTATATATCTACATCACCAGAGATTAAATGTAAATGATGATGGATGCTATGTAGGAGAGGATGCTGAAAAGACAGGAGAAGATAATGCAGAATTTACTACAGCAGATTTGACAAGCCGGAGCATAGAATCAATCAGTTGAAGCAGCATGAATCGCTGGAATTCAGAACCGGGAAAACGAAGCTGGAGCCAATAGACAAAGGAATAGAATAGAGCAGCCAGAGACAGTCCTCTGCCATCCTAGAGGGATCAACTTCGATCCCTCTAGAGGGATCGGTACCGATCCTCAAAATTTAGGGGGCATTCCCCCAGGTTTGCTTGATTGTGATGCTGGAGGACCCGTGGTCGATCCCATGGAGCTTGGTGCGAATCGAAATTTGGATGCTCGACCGGAGGAATATGTTCCAGAATTTCCTTGTAAACTATAGGGTAGTTTGGGCATGATGATAGAAGACTACCATTAGAAGACAATGACAGGTTTGCAGAGATGATAAGGCGAGCTATGCATGGAGGACTTGTAAACAGGGATCTGGAGGATGTAAATAGAAGTCCATTCAATCCAAATATCAAAAATGCTTAAATTTGGGTCAATATAATGAATAACACAGGTTGTTAGGTATGGACTATGCCAAGCAAGGGGTAGGTCGCTTCGCTCGAATGCGATGGATTGACCTACTCAGGTCCTCGATTATGGATTATGCTGGGCAAGGATCCACAGATATTAAGGTCGTCAGGTATGGATTATGCCTGACAAGGGGTAGGTCGCTTCACTCGAACACGATGGATTGACCTACTTAGGTCGTCGAGTATGGATTGTGCTCGGTAAGGATCTGGAGAGATCAAGGTCGTTAGGTATGGATTATGCCTGGTAAGGGGTAGGTAACTTCGCTTGAATGCGATGGGTCGGCCTAGTCAGGTCTTGGAGTATGGATTATGCTCGGCAAAGATCCAGTGAGATCGAAGATTTGGATTAGGAAAACAACCCAGAGAGGTTATGATTTGTATATCAGCTTCGAATAGCTATGGATTTGGATATAGGCCCGGAGCAGATTGGGGTTTGGCTAACGACCTGGTAAGGTCCAGGGCTTGGATAAAATGATCCGAAGAGATCATGGATTCGAAATTGTATATTGACTCGGAATGGCCATGGATTTCACTAACGATTTAGAGGGATCATGGATTTGGATTGGAAAAACATTGGATAATATGGTTATCGACGGATTATGGATTTCGGATTTTGGATTTCTAGCAATGCAAAACAATCCTTCCTATCTCAAGGCATGGTTTGGTGGGAAAAGTGTTAACTTTCCTTTTGGCAAAGCAGTACATAGGATTTAATCCAACGGACATCATGATCATCAAGGCGGGAGGCCCGGATAAACGGTTATCAAGCTCGGAGATTGGCTCTAAACGAGACTATGAATGATGGTTAAGAGGATTCGGATCGGACCCATAATTTTTATGCAAATCAATGTGGAATTGTTATGAAGTGATAAAAAGGCCTCATGAGGCTACATTTCAAATTTTAAGTCGATTTAATTTTGTATGCTAGAGTTATGGGCAAACGAAGAGGGATCAGATCATATTCAGCTCAAAAGCACAACTCAACGATGATCGCTCCATAACTCAACAATCACAAGGCAGATTGATGCGAAACTTTGAAAACAAGAATTAGGGACCATAGGTAGTCTACCCTAGGGATTGCATGGCATTTGGAGAAGTTGATGTGATCGGCATCTATCCCTCAATAGGAATCGGTATCTATCCCTCTTTGGGATCAGCTAATCCCAACTTCATAACAAAGATCGATCAATATCTCAACATCTACGAGCCCAATGGACATGAAACTTGGAGGACAAGCTAATTAGAACATATGGAACATCCTATAAGGATCTCATAGCATTGGAGCAAGTTGGAGGGATCAGTACAAATCCCTTCACAGGGATCGGCTATAATCAGCCTTAATACCATGTTACAATAAATATCGGTCAATAACTCGAGTTATACTAATCCAATTGGCATGAAACTTAAAGGCTATACATAAAAAAACATGGAGAAGCTCCCTAGGGTTTGCATGGTATTTGGAGGAAGTTGGGGGGAATCTACACCTATCCCTCTAGAGGAATCGGTAGAAATCAGAATTCAATCAATACTATTCGACGGAAAATGCGATATCTTACAAACCATACGTCGGAATTGCAGGAAATTGAGAGCAAGTAGTAACTCCATGGGGAAACACCTAAAGGGATCGCACCCCATTTGGACACCAAAATAGGGATCGGTAGTAATCTCTATTATGGGCCCCAATGGGCCTGGGAATTTTTGGGCGGCCTCGTTTTGGTCTTGCTTTTGTCAAAATTTCAGCCCAATCCATGCACGTTTTCCCGTTTAGATACAGTAGGCATAACATTAAAAAAGGATATTCTTTTTGCTTCTCTTTATTTTAAACCTAGGCTACACTTTGTCAATTTGATTCTTGGATTCGATAACTATAAAAAAACTACAGTATAGTAAAAAGGATTATTCTGGAGTGGATGTAGGCCGGAGTTAGTCGAACCACTAAAAATCTTATCTCTTTTTACTTGCTTTCTTTTTGGAATTTGTTTGTTTTTCATGTTATATTTTCTAAATTATTTACTCTTTGAGGTCCGTGACTTGATATTGGTGCTTTCATGTAACTGGGTGTTTGTGGCCAATTTTGACGCCAACAATATGTTTATTATGAAATATACGATATAACATAATTTTTCAAAATGTTTGTAAAACAATTCGCAATAATATCAAAATTTAAATTTATTAATAGATTAATAGTGGTAAAGCAATTAAATAAGTTAATTAATTAATAAACTAGTGCATGTATTATATATAAAATTATATGTTATGTTTTATTAAATTGTTTAAAATAACATAAGCATACATGTATGTTTATAAATTGAATTTTGAAATTAATACAATTTAATTAAAATATTTTAATTAAATAAATTAATTAAATAATATACACAATATATGATATATATGTTATACTATAAAGGTTATATTATATATATATATATAAATGTTATATCAATATAAAAATTAATTAAAATGTTAATTAATTAAAATTAAATAAATAAGATTTAATTAACATAAACTAAAAGTGGAACATTAAAGAAACCATAATAGACTTAAGAAATAAATACATACGTAATTGTACGTATATCGTGATTCTCGATGTATCCGACACTTAAATCACAATGGTAATCCACAAGAATTACATTATTTCATAAGTCAATATCACTCAATATAATATGTTGAATCTTCAATATAATGTTGTCTACTACCATATACATACATACATACACACACGCATGCACACATTAATAAATTGCTTGCATACTCCTTAATCATTGAGCAGACTCAAGCTAGGGATGTTATGTGTAGTATTATTAATATATTGAATGGATGAGATAAGATAACTATATGTATATGTTGAGCAGACTCAAGGTACATATACTATACTTAGGTTATCGTGATATGGCAGGTACGAGTGAATAATTTGGTTTTGATTTGTTAATATTAATTTAGCATGCCCTAATTTGGACTAAAATGTGATTTTTCTATGCTTTAGTTTTTTAGGAGCACTGAGTGTGTAATTTAATTGTATCTATTTCCACGTAATTTTCATAAATGAGCTAATTCCACAGATATATAAAGAGTGTGTCATCTGAAAAAAATAAGGAATATACCACAAATGAAAGAGGTGTGTAAAGTACTGATGTTCATCCCTCTAGTTAACACTTGTCTATTTAAATAAAAGAGAAGAGTTGATTCTTTGTAATTTCAAACGAAGCAATGGTCTCACTTTTGGTTAATTTATGAAAAGTTATAACGGTAATCCTTGTTGGAAGAAAAGCTCTAATAAATTAAAATGTGCAAAGGAATGTTCTTGTTTTGAAATTAATAATTAGAAATAGGAATAAATTTGTGTTTATATTACATATAACTGCATCTACCAGGAAAAAAAATTATATAGCATAATATACGTCGATATTCGCATTAGTTATAATTAGGATGTCTAAATATAAATAGCATAGTAAATTATAGGATTAGAAGGTACAGATGGACAAGAGATAGGAAGGCCAAAATTAATAGGGCAATAAATGTGCAGTTACTAGGGAGTTACATGAATCAAATGGGGACATAAATTTGTTTAATGGGGCCGGTTAAAGAATCTAACATGGCATTTAGGGGGAAATGAAATAGGCATAATAAGTTGAATTATAAGGAATAAATAAATGTTATTAGAGATTATCCAATTAGAATAATAATGACGATTTATTACAGACAATTGACATTTAAGGAACACATCAAATAAGCATACAAGGCATGCATTAAATGCTGGAAGGCAGAATAATTTTCATAGTAGGAAATTATAAAATCTTAATTATACATTTAGAATGAGACTGAATTAGTGGGATTAGCCTAACATTTACGCTTTGGATTATTGGTTTGGTTCAGTAGATTGAAATGCGAGTTTAATAGAGTTACATAACATAAGTCTACCCTTCATTTGGAGGTTACCAGTAGTTGTGTGTACTTACTACTAATGTGGAACATCTTCAACCATAGGAACCGTGTGAAAGAGATACGAGGTGCATATAGGTAGGGGAAATATACCAAGGTTTCACCTCGGATTTGAAATATTAAATGGCCTGGGACTTTTTAGGGAAACGGGGTCTGCTTTATTTTTATTAAGAATTAATAATTAACTAGAATGGATGTTTTCCTTGGCTTAAATTAGGTTAGTCTAAAAAATATTTCTGTTGTGGGAGGTCGGCGGCTATGTCAGTATCGTTGTTGTACTGGTATCTAGTAATAAGACTAGCATATAGGCTATGACCACCAACGATCTCGAGCTTTCGTTAGCAAAGACATAGGTTATGCTTTGATGGATTTCGTTTTCTACTAGTGTTCAATCCGTATGGGATACGTATAGACCTAAAATTTTAATTAATTAGTTATTTTTTCGTCGGTGGTTGGCTAGTTAATCCTTATATAACTCTTTGAGATGCGTTAGTAGTATGTTAATTAAATAATAAAGCTTTATCTATGAGTCCATGGTCTTTATATTTAGATTTGATTGGCTAGCGATTACGTTACAATGGGCCCGCTTTAGGATTAGGGTATTGTTGGGTCCGCCTCCTTCCTATTTAAAAAGTATTAAGTGGTTGGGGTTTTCTTATGGGTACTACATCATTTATTTATATGTATATGTATATGTATGTATATAGGTATATATATGTATATATAAGGTATGACATATTTTACGCGCACATAGGATTGAACGGTTAGCTGTAAATAGTACGACATAAATTAGCATTATATGTAAAGTGTGTAATTTTTCAATCACTAGAACATTGTTCTGACCACCTCCTCATTATAGCCCATAGGATAGATTTTGATGGACAGACTATTGGAGCGAGACGGGAATGTTGGATGGAGAAGCGTCCTTATTCCTTCTTGGCGCTGACATGACAAATAGATTTCCAAGAAATGCTACTAATTCCAATTTAGTAGCCTCAGTTAGTATTCATGTTCTATTATATTTTTCTATTTTGGTATGAGTTTATATCGATCGTTCTCTAATATGCTTATGTTTAATATAGGTTATCAAAACCGACGATCCGTACTCTAATTAACTGGTTTCCAATTTAGTTGAAATTTGGGTCCATTAAGGAATGAGTCGCTACATTTGGTATCAGAACTTAGGCTAGCCGATCATAAGAATCAGGATACGATGAAGGAACTCATTTGTACTTTTACCTATAATTATATATATTATATTCCAAACTCTATGAATTCTGACTATAATAGTAGTTGCAATCAAATTTTGAAAAGATGAATGAGGCTACTATGAGTTGGAACAATAAATAGAGTTAAATTTGTGTGCATAACCTGATTACCCTATGTGGTGAGGGCTATTCCATAAGGAGAGTACCAAGAATGTAACACTCTAAAAAGTTAAGTGCAAATTTAATATAAGAACTAAATTTGAATATGATAAGGGAAAAAACGTAATTTCTACAAACATGCGAATCTGGCTACGAAATTTCCACCATTGTCTCTGTAGCGATTTTCTGGGCAATTTTCATATATAAGTTTTGAAATCCAAGTTAATATGAAGAAGTTATTAAAATTTGAAATTAGGAGATTTGGAATAATTAAATAAGAATAAATAAAATATTAAATAATGGTCGACGGCCGTGGGTGGGTCGGTTAACATGAAGCAGTCGACTGCCCAAGACCCAAGCGATCAACCGATTGTTGTTTTACAGCTAGGGTATGGGTTGTCTGAATGGTCCGATTTGAACGTATCTTTTTTTACCGGTGAGATTAGGTCACATTTTTTGTGAACGGAGTAGATGGAACCGTATCTTTTTATGAATGATCATGATAGAGAATTTTATTTATAAATAAATGGTTATTGTTAGAACTGAGCCAGCCTGCAGCGGAAGTTATAGGTGAATTTCAATTTTTTTCCCTATTGGATCTTTGTTGAGCCTATGAAGTCTAATTCATTTAAAACATTTTTAAATTTAATTTAAATAATGTTTGTATCAAAATTGGGCACAACACTCTTCGAACACATTTGAAGGGATCAAAATAAAGAATGCAAATGTAAAGAGAGGCTAATCTAATAAACACGCCAATTAAAGCAAACAAAATTAGAAATAGACAGAGATTTATTGTGATTCAGCATTGTAGCCTATGTCCACTTTGAATGATTTGTTGTTTATTGATGGTTCCTAACTGATTACAATAAATAAATAACTCTAACACTCAAGTTACAATGGAGATTTGGCAGAGTAACAGGTAGCGGAGTCAAAAGTCTCTTTTCTTTGGAATTAGAGTGCTATTTATAGGTGTAGGTCTGAAATATTTGCCCTTGAACTTGGAATACTCATTCTCACACGTGGGTGTGCCGACCAGATCGATCAGGGGTCATTTGAGATCGATCCCCACCTTATTCATATCGATCAATATGATGTCCATTGGGGATGAGATTGATCAAAGACATTCTTAAGGTGGTAAGCAAGCTCCTGTGAAAATTTGTAACATTTGGACTTACGTTTTCGATTTATGGTCGATCCAAAGTTGGTTATGTAGGTAGGTTGGAGCATTCATATTGATCGGTCTTTGTATCGATCATCTACGTATCGATCAGGTACGTAGTGATGACGTGGAGCGATCGTTCAGAGGAGATCCAAGTTTTATGCTAGAAGTCTGCTTCCTTTGGTTGACCATGCTTTTTCGTATCGTCTAGTGTAACTCCTTTTGCAACAATGCTTACATGCTACTTCGTATCAATGGTTGAAGGTCGCTTCGTATTGATGCTTGTTGGTTGTTATTTCGTATCGATCCCTGGAATAATCGATACGAAATAGAAAAAAGGTGTAACATCCCTAATTTTATTGACATTATTCAGGAGATTTAATTAGAATAAATTAAATAGAATAATTTAGATAAGGGGATTGAGGTTGACTAATAAACAAGGTGGCCGTGCTTATCTAATGAACATAAACAAATGATTAGGAAATTAAACATAAGGGCATTATGATAAATAGCCGCCTATATTCCCATCCTTATACTATCACTCTTTGTCTTACAAGTTCATTATTCTCAAACAAAAATAATAGCAACCATGAGAAGCAAGGCCGACAACTAGAAGAGAAGAGAAAATCAACTAGAAGCTTAGGATTCAAGCTAGAGGAAGATCGATCTCAAACAATCCTCAATCTCCTTATCTCAAGCAAGGTGAATAATAGTGAAAATCATCTCATTTTTACTTATTTTATTCGGTTATAGATAGTAACCAAATTTATTTTGTTGTGTTGATCATGTTTGGATCTAATAATCATTGTTTTGATAGAATAAGCATTTATGGTGATATATTGAGATTTTTATGGAATTAAAACAATGGTTTTAGAGTAAAAACCTTAGTAAACGACTTTCAAATGGCTTGTTTTTTCGATATGCTGTGTAAAATGTAATTTTAAAGATGGTTTTTTAATTTCATTATTTTCGGACTTAATAGGAATATTTTATGAATATCCTAAGATGAAAAAGGAAATTGTTTCGGATTTTAATTATTAAAAATAATGAATTTTACATCGAAATTTTTATATGATGAAGAAAATGTTATTTCGGGTTTTCGGTGAATTTTTGGGATTTTTCTCAAGTGATTTCGATTTATTACGAATTTTCTAAGCAAAAAAGGCTTAATAATCATATTAAATATTAATATAATTAATTATTTTGAAATTTTTTTTGAAATAAGAAATAGGATCAATAATAGTTTTCTGAAAAGAAAGTGTTAAAGTATGTCTTTAACCAATAGGAATTTGACAAAGAATAGGAATCGATAAAAAGAATATACTTTAATTAGTAAAAAAACCAAATTTTCAAGTTATTTACGATTCTTCCACTGAACCTTCCAACTTAAAACCTTCTGCTGTATTTCTGTAGCTTTCTACAGTATTTTTGATGAACGGTTCGTCATAGAACCTTCCGCAACATTCATGCAGTTTTCTACAGCGTTTTTAATGAACCTTTCGTCACAGTTACTTCTACAATATTTTTGCAGCATTTTTAACGAACCTTTCTTCACAGAACCTAAATCTTTCATTATAGAACCTTCCGCAGCATTTCTTCATCTTTTTGCAGCATTTTAGTAAACCCTTCGGCCTTGCCGAAAGCAACCTTTCGGTAGTAGTTATAAAAGTTGCGGATGCTCTTTTGTAGCAGTTTTCTCCAGCTTTGTTTTAAAAACTTCAAATAGGCATAGCTTTTTAACCGTAAGCCTGTTTTTTCATTGTGACCACTCTATGAAAAGTAAAACCATCATTTGAACACAATGGGATAGGTTAGAAACCTTATTTCTATGTCTATAAAAAGTCATGGATAAAACAAAGTTTTATATTTCCAAAAGTGGTTGTTTTCTTCGCTTTCAAAAATGATTGCTTGGTTTTCTTTGCCTTCGTAGGAGATACATTCAAATGGGTTGTAAAATTGTTTTATTTTGACCAAGTGTTATATTTTATAAAGGTAGATTTTAAAATATTATAAGGCATGAGCCTAATGTTTTTAAGAGCTTTCGAAGGAGGTTACCCAATGAAGTCGAAAGCTAGGTTTCGAAACTATCGAACGATTTTATGACTGAAATTTTATTTTTAAAGGAAAAACTATGGCCATATAAAGGAATTTGTATAATGGTTTAAAAAGAATCTATCTTTGATAAATTAAACCCACAGGAGTGGTATTGTTATGTTGTTATATTTCTTCTTATGAATATATTCACTTTATAATGGATGCATAACTGTATTTTGGAAAAGAGTAGGAGAATCAGTTAGTTTAAACCAACAGTGAATATAAATTGAATAAACTCCTGAATGAGTAAAATATAAAGGAAAGAAATTGGCAGAGGCCAATAGGTTTCCTGTAAGTCCATGAAACTTTATGATATTGGTAGGGTCAATAGGTTAATAGTTAGTCCATGAAAATTATGTATAAAAGAGAATTTTAGATAGACAGGTTCATATTTAGCCCATGAAAACTATATATAAATGATAATGTCAGATAGAAAGGTTCATAGTTAAGAAAACTATGCGTAAATGATGATGTCAGATAGATAGGTTCATAGTTAGCCCATGAAAACTATGTATAAATGATAATGTTAGATAGACATGTTCATAGTAAGCCCATGAAAACTATGTAATTGGACATGAAATCCTTAAATGTTTAATCGGTTATTAGTTAGCCCATGAAAACTATTAGGTTAACTGTAATCTTAGAAACAATAATTAAGACAGATAGTCGGAATGAACTGGGGACGAGTAATCCAGATTTGATTTGCTTGTTTTGCATATCATCATAATGTTTTTAAATACTATGTTTTTAACCATGTGGATGCAGGGGCAAAGTATATGGTTTTATAAAGATTTTAGGATACTAGCGGGGGAAAAACCCGATCCGCTAAGCGGCGTAGTCTCATTAGATATCTATTTGGTTTGAGATGGTAAACTATTATTCATACCAGGCTTTATGTCTAACTTGAACTTTTTGTTTTCCCCTTAAACTCTCAGTTACTTTATTGATTTTGAGTAGTTTGAAGTTTAGGGTTTTAGGTTTTTCTTAGACGAATAAAGCTTCAGTAGGCGTGTAGGAGGCAGATAGTTATTTAGAGTTTTTCTTTTTCGCTGTGTATTTGGATGTAAATGCCGATTTATTAGCCTTATTATATACTCTGGTCAACCAAGGTTGCATCTTCATATGTCACACTTAGCGTATGCGTAGTATTTATACTTTGCTGAATGCGATTAATGTTTTGGGATTATGTAATGAATATGAAATGTTTTAATTTGAATGTGGAAATATGTTTTTGAATTGTTAAATTTTTCCATATTTTTGTGATCTGTTTATCAATGTATCTAGCACTGTCGTATTTGGTCGTCGAAGATTAATAACTATGGATGACCGCAGCATCCGTAGCCGTTAGTTTTGGGCCCTCAAGTAGGGGAATGTTACAGGGTCGATCAATACGAATCGAGCATATTATTGATGGTGCTTGATCGATACGAATATGATGGAAGTGGAGTTGATGTTCATAATGCCGGATGGATACGGATAGGGGTGGACCCTGATGGATACGAAATGAGGTCTTCTACATGATTCTTGATCGATCCATAACTTGAGCATATGAACTACGATCGGCTCGAAATTTGGATTTCTGCCATCCATAGCTTTGCTTGACGTACCATGTTAATTGTATCTCAATCCGTACTTGGACCAAATTTGTTAGTATCCATAGCGGACCTGTGTACGACCGATCTTCGGGGTGGATTGACTTTGGTTTCCAGTCAACACCTTGGTTTGACGGCCTTGCCAAAAGGCAGGATAACAAATAAAATCATATATTTCATTTAAATTTGTGAATTATTGGTTGAAATTTATTTGATTTGTTTTACTTTATATATAAGTATACATATGCATATGTATATGTGTGTGCATGTGTAATATGATATCCTGCGCAAGGTATAATATGCCCGTATATAGATATTATGATTTACATCGCAACTGACACTTTTTAGTTCATTCTATATGTATTGCATGTTGTCCAAATATGTGCATGTTCTTATATTTATTTATTTAGATTTTCCTTTAATTATCAGTCAATCAACCAAACAACCAATTAATCAATCAAACATTAAATATATATTAAATTAATTCACATATATTATGAAAACTTTATATATATATATATATATATGTAATAACCAAATAGTTATACATATATTCATATATTATGAAATTATTAATATATACATATATATATATATTAAAGTAACATAATTATATGTACACATGTATACACATATAAATTAAAATAAATATGTATAGTATATTTTTAAACATGGTATATTAAAATACACTAAGATCTAAAAATTATTATAATTTTATCTTATCAATATATATGTTATTAATTAATTAGTCAAACTATCAGAAGTAATTAACATAAAATAATTAGTTATAAAATAAATTTCATATTTTTATAAAGATAAGGACATTTTATAGCTTGTGAAATATTTCTAGAATTTTCTAAGTTAAAATAATATTTTTAATAATCATTTACTTTTCAGCTAAAAAATAAAATAATTATTAAAAATAATAAAAATGACTAGAAATTTTGAATTTTTTTTCAAAAGCTTCTACAATGACAATTATATTTTATAAAATTTAAAATTGAATTTTGAGAACATAATTTATTTCATATGAATTTATCAGTTCATACAACGACCAAATAATAGTAATAAATATCTAATAATTTTCAAAAATTTCTTTCAGATACTAATATTCATATTTAGTGAAAATATACATTTGAAAATTGTTAGATCAAATAATTATGCAATAGAGACGTAGATACATTAATACAATTCATACAAGTCAATTAGTTTACATATTCCAAAACACACACACACACACATGCGCACATACATATATGTATATGGATAAAATAATATTAATAATTAAAATCACAGTACTTATTTTTTTTTGAGATTCTTAATAAATAGATTATTTTTAATTGGATAAGCTTATGGACATAAACTTTCAATATTGTGACAATATCATTCCTTATTGTAATCTCACATAACTAACAATACAGTAAAATATATAAACATGTATAGGAGAAAAATACAACTATACAAAATTATACACCTTATATAAACCAAAAGGCTACCTGAAATTAATTCCCTCAAGACCATGTTAAATGGTGAATCTCTTCCTCTCGATTTGATGGATTGCTAGTCCTAAAACTGCGAACTTTTACTATCAAGTAGCTATTGATTTGTATTTGATTTAATTTGAGAATTATTGGGGTTAAGAGGGATTTGGTTCAGTCATTAGAAGAAAGGAGGAAGCATGTCCAAAATCTATCAATTAGGTTAGGGTAAGAGAGGCCTTTTATAAGCTTGAGAGAGACAAAAGAGGAGCATATCTTTCCTTTTTCATTCCTAATTTCCTCCATCTATTTTAAACCCTAACTACCTCCATTTTTGGCCGTACCTATCATATAATTGTAGCCAAAAATATCTTCCAAATCTATGGATTAATACTCCATTTAAAGCTAAACAAATTTGGTAATTAAGTCTAATTTAATTTCTTATCAATATCTCATATTGGTTGACATATTTATGACTATTATAAATATATATACACAATATTTGTTTCTCAAAACAATTTCAAACTTCATAATTAATATTTTATAAATATTAGTTAATTTATAATAGTTATATGCTAATTAAATCATCCGTCTAAAGAGAATTCATCATTTCAGTTGTGTGACTCTTGGGTGTAAATTCAATCAGCGATTATCATCGAACTATTCGAATGTTAAAGTTCACATGTCACTTAGCATGCAGTGTGACATTATGGCCAAATTTATCGCTTACTCGGTTTCGATAAAATCCAATTTCAGTTTAATAAGCATTTCCCGATTGCGACATTTATTTACACCAATTCTCTTCGTCAAAACGATATAACTTTTGACTTGTGGAATTTGGTAATGGTCAAAATTCCAATATCGTCCACATTCAACTCTATAATGCAAACACAAACTTCTGGGTTCAATAATAACAATTATATTTAAACAAAATGCTCTGGTCAATGACTTTGACTTTGAGTTGGTTTGATTTGACCATGATACTAAACCCATATAACTAAGAAGACAAATCCTCTCTTGAATAGTGATTTACTTCCAATACTTCCACTCAACCCAACTGTAATCCCTCGATGGAACGCCATGCCATGATTTGATTATATCGAATCAGAGCTTTAATATTAAAGATCTATAGTATTCTCAAGTCGAGAGAACTTTATAAATTAGTTACATCGATATTTTATGTTTATCTAAGTTATACTAACTAACAAAAAACTATCGAATAAGTCGTTCCATAGTTATCTAATAACTTCAGTACGTAACCCCTAGGTGTCACTAGCAGTCATGAGTAATACACTGCCCAACATTTTGACAGCGTTACGTACTCTAATATCAACGGATACATTGATATCCAGCCTCAATACATCTTGACTGGGAATGCTTAAAATGGTATATTTGTTTTCATTATGATAAAATACTCACCGTTACAACACTTTGTAATAGCTGCTATCACAAAATATACCATTTATGGAATTTCTATTAAATATACTTTTGATTAAATTAATTAATATTATACATTTTATCAATTATATAATAGAAAGAAAATATCTTTTATTTCGAACAAGATTGGTCAACGAGTTAGCTATATGTAACAAATTACATATTTGCCCCTAGGGCATAAGCCTAACTCTATCAGTTATACCTAACTGTAATTCATCAAAAATTATTCCATGCACCCGAACTCTGCAAAATTCTTCTCTCTTCATACAAATGAAAATAAAATTTAAAAGAAGAAGATGAAGAAGCAATTATATCAAATCAAATGGGAGATCTATACCAAACGAAAGTGGTTCCAGGCACCGAAAGGAAGGGAATAACTTTGATTGAGGTGAGTGGGTTTATTGTTAGTAGATGATTTATATGCGGTTAATTTTAGTATATCCTATCTAATTTAGGTTATCAAAAATTAAATTAAGAACCCTGTTTGTTTTAATCTAAGATTTAAGAGTAAATATAAATTGATGTTAACCTGTAAATTAAGAAATTGATATATATATATATATATATATATATATATATTCCCTTTGTGTCAAATTAATAAGAATTGATATAACTTGTTGATGATGCCAAACTAGGTTAAACTGTTTACTGTAAATTGAAACTGAAACTGAATATACTTAAATGAATTTGAATATGAGTTTGGTGCAAAATAAAAATTTAGGATTCACAAATTATGGATTTACTGTAATTAGGGTTTCGGTATAACAAATTATTGAAATTTGAATTATTATGTTACTTAATATGTTGACATCAACTAAGTTAATGTATGAATTAACGCCACGATCGATCGACCACACTTACTAGAGCGGTCGACCGCTCTAAAAGCAAGCGATCAACCAGTTAGCATTTCTAAGCATAGTTCAAACCTTGGCTTAAGGCCTCGGTTATAAATCAAATAGCATGAGCATATATATTGTATATATATGTGGATTTGGATGAGTAGGGAAGCTATTTCCCTATATAGGGGCACTAGGACATTGTGGGACTATGTAAATGCTATTTATCCAACAGGGACTGATATTCGATTAGGAGTGATAGAATTGTAAATTTGCACTTACAAGAGGTTCTATAGTAAACGTGCAACATTGAAGATGACGCCTAATGGAGTGTGGGTCCGACACTTACGGGAGTTCCTTGGTATTCATGGTGATACAAACGTGATGTTGTGTTGTTGATGGATCCCAGTGTGGTGTAGTAACAGGCGTTACGTTACCATTGAGAGGTGGACATAGATGTTCCAATGATGAGACACTTTAACGAGTTGGCAACCTGGGATTCTCCTCAATGTGTAACGAGGATATGTTTAATCGTAATTAGGGGAATGTAGTCTCATGGTGGAAATTGTAGGGAAATTTATGTAGTTATAATAGCTATTAGCCGACGGTTAATTGTCTTGAGGTTCAATTAGTTGTTCGACCGTAAGTATTAGCGTGCACAAGACGTTAGTGTAGTTTTGTATTGAGCCCACCCTTAAATTAAGAGACAAGTAATTCACGAACACTTATAGGATATCCTAAGTCACCTAGAGTATCGCTAAAGTCAATTGCATGTGATCACCTTATATTGGTGATGTACTCATTCATCGGATCTTTATCCGACTCACCCCCTTTTCTTTCTTTTTCCCAACCACAAAAAGACAGGGAAGCAGGTGATAGGCTTGGGATTAGCATGTGGAGAGGCAAGCTCAGCATTGGAGTTGCTTATCATTTTATATTAGTCTCCATGTAACTATTATCGTATTCAATACTTAGTAAATACCAGACTATATAACGTATTTTTGTGTGCTCTGGGTTTAACTACATATTATTTCCGAGACTGTGTTTTGAGATATTTTCTGAGTTAGTTATTTCCTATATTTATATTTTGTTGCCTTCCACTATGAGATCTAAAAGCGTAGAATGTCTTAGATCATATATGTATATTCTTAGACTTTGTAATGTTTAAACCTGATAGCTTGTACTTCTTGGCATCAATGCAAGTTTGAAAGTCACCTTAGGCTTTGGATCGGTAAGTCGAGAGATGCGGGTTACCACAGTTGGTATTAGAGCTTGGGTTTGAAATTCCTTAGAGACCAAATGCGTATTAAGAGAATGTACCTAAAAAGTTTTTCAAAAAAATGTTCTTCAAAAAGTTGTCCATAAAGGTTTTCAAAATGGGTTTCCAAAGTGTGTGTGTAAAAACATATGTTTGTATGTATAAGTAGAGGCTTTTCAAAAGTTTTATAAGAGTCTAATGCGAATGACTCTTTCTCTTATTCTTACCAATACTATCTGTGGAAATGTTGCTAATAAATTCATAAAATCACAAATAGAAAGGATGAGCGATCCTGTTGGCTATGTCGGTGCAGCTAAGATTTCAGGTGCAAACGTCTAGATTTGGTATCATCAGTATCTACAAGAAAGAGTTCAAGCCAAGCTTAACCCTAATAGAGGCCCCACACAGCGAGCACCAGGTGTAGTTCCTACCCACTTACCTACCGTCGATTTTACTGAACTATGTAAGGACTTTATGAGCCTTGGAGAGAGCATACGTAGGGGTAGGGTCAATATGTTGATTCGAGGAAATAGATTCGTACTTGTGAGAGGATTTTTGAATTGATGGGCGTTAGGGATGATGCTAGGAGACATCCTTCCACTTGGCATTTATAAGGATAGGCTTTGAATTGGTAGGTATGGTAATCGCTGGGGCTGATGAGGGAGAGATTACTTGGAGAAGTTTAGAAGATGTTTTGAGATGAAGTTTCTATCCAGGGCCGAAGAGGGAGTGCAGTTAGAGAAGTTTATTCATTTACAGCAAGGAGAGATGATGGTGAAAGAGTATATTAATCCATTCAATGAGTTAGGTAGGTTAGAAATGGAGCCGATTAATACCCCTTACAAGAAGGCTTTAAAATTCTCAAAGGGACTCTACCAACCTCTTCATGGTTTTGCCCTTAGTCATATTCACATGGGTGTGACTTTCAAGGGATTAGTAGAGATGGCTTTGTTGAATGCTATTTCTAAGGAGGAAGTGAATGGTGAGTTTAATAATACATGAGGGAAGACATCTCAGCAGAACTAACGCAAGGGCGAAATGCAACCCAAGGGAAAGATCCAGAAGCAAGAGATATCATGTAGTTGGTGCATTAAGAAGTGGCATTTTTCATGGGAGTGTAGGATGGAAAGTTTGAAGTATTAAGTATTACAGCTACAATCAATACAGGCGCATGAGTCAGGTGTCCAGCACCGTAGAAGGCCTCTACTCAGATGGTTTTGGCTTATGCACTAGACATAGTTTCTAGCTCGAGTGCGCCTCCGATTACAGATAAGGGGAAGAAGGTCGTAATCGAAGGTGTGTTAACTTTATCATATATATTTATTGGTACATTATTTGACACAGGGGAATCACGCTCTTTTACCTCAAGTAAACTTGTAAATGGGTAACACTTAGACACTAGCATAGTTATGGACCCGTAGTTGTATCAAACCCTATGGGAGGATTGGCTTATTTGTCTATGATATGTAGGGGTTTGAAATTGTTGATTTTGAGGGCCGAGTTCAATTGAGATGCTTTTGTTTTTAGGATTTTCTAGGCTTAGTTTAATTTTAGGCATGGATTGGATGACATCGGATAAGGCAATCTTAGATTGTGATAGGAAGGTTGTTTGGTTGTGTATTGTAGTGGATGCAGTTTAGAGGTTTATTGTGATCTTAGAGGTTTAGTTATGTTGAGTTACATATATTCATCAAACCTAACATGATGAGTTAGATTTAGTACCTATATTTAGAGATTATGCAGAATTTTTTCCAAGGTTATGGTCTTTTACCCTAGAGAGAGATCGAGTTTAAGATTTATCTTATGGAGAACACTAGACCTGTTGCCTGACCCTTGAGGCGTATGGCTCCAAAAGAGAGATGCGAGTTAAATAAGCAATTGAATGAGCTATTGGAGAATGGCTTCATGTTAGTCCCTGAGAAGATGGTTTTGATGACAACAACCTTAGAATAAGATTATAAAATATAAATACTAACATTATAGTTTAGATATGTATGTATATGCAGGATTTTAACCATGCACGTATCAAGAATGAAACTGTAAAGTATAGAGATTCGAGACTGAAGATATCAAGATTGAAGACTCATGAATATCAAGATTATCAAGAGTTCAAGATTTCTAAGTAATTTAATTAGGAATTTTGTTAAAACTCCTAGAAAAGCAGTGGCATCTTAAAATCCAATTTATTCGTGGAATGGAATCCACTTCGAGCCCGTTAAAGGGCGAAACCCTAAGTAGGATGAAACCTACGAAAAATCTAGTGAAACATTGTTTTGTATCCACTAACTTTTATTCAAATGTTTTACAAAATTATATCTTATTTTCAAAATGATTTCAAAATCTTCATTTTAAAAGAATCGAAAACATTTATCCTGGTTTTTAATACTTTTTAGCTTCAAAATGATCTTTATCTTCAAAATCAAATTATCCTTGGTTTCAAACTATCTTTTTAATTATAATATATTTAACTTTTAATATTCATACCGTGACGACCCGAACTTGATGTCCGACAAACAACATCGAATCCGTATCGCTGGAGCTTGCAATAACATTAGATGATAAATAACACAGCGGAAACAAAAGATGATATCATTGATACAACATGAATACGATATCCGATACATCAATTTGATATAATGATAATCATCAACATCAAAGAATATACAACACAAAATACAGTGGAATACGACAAAATATGAGATGAGTCTTCAACAAAATCTAATTTTGCAACCTCAAACCAAACTCCAATGCTAGAGCTCCAAAACTTCAAGCTCGAACCACCATCAACTGAACTTGTAGCAAATGCGATTCCAAACGCGATTGCCAAACCAAGACTTCTGAGATCCAAAAGATTGAAGAAGATCTCCAACTGCTACCAATTAAATACTTCGAAAGCTATCGAATCTACACCTATTTATTGATTATCTGCAAAACCAAACTCTAGACTGTCCGTGTTGAAAATTGTGGGCATCCAGAGTTTAGAAAGGGAACAATAAACTCCAGGTCAGTCGTGAGACTCGTATGAGTAAACAAAAACATTTTATCTTTAAAAACAATCAAAAGATTTTAAAACACTGAAATCCGCAATGCTTTTTAGAAAATGAAACTACCACAAGGCCTCCCACCACACATACCATGCAAACGTAGAATTGGAGGAGATTTCTCCTTATGATAATAAAAAATGCTTGATACGTGAAAACCATTTGATATTATTATTAGTGCATAGTGGAAAACCTTTCGAAAGTATAGTATCAATCTTAGCCAGCATAGACATTTCGAACTATGCCTACTAAAACCGTACAGGACGCGTATTGGAGATTGGATTTTTCAACAAATGGTCAAGCTAAGGAACTTCCTATTGTCACATGGGTACGCCTCTAGAGGGACGCCTCGAGAACTTACCAGCTCTCTGCCAACACAAGGCCAGTTACCCCCTTCCCGGGAAGTAAAACATAAGATATGCCACCCCCGGTCGTTTGCGATCTTTATCCGAGGATCCTCTACACCAACAACATCACACAGTAATAAATTTACGGTATCCACATGAGTTAATTATTAAGGATCCATACCATAATACCACCCTTTTCCAGAAGGAATGGACATACCCTAGGGGCGCTACCCCTGCAACCTTACCGCATCTTTCCTATTTCGACCATTACCGGGTTGTGAGGTCCTGATGCAGTCTCGTCCACAAAGCTACACTTTTTCACAAAGCCATGCTTTGATCAACAAATGATCAGCAACACTTCGTATGCCACATGCCAAATTGGGAATGTATCACTATTAAACATTAACTACATAACCTCCGAGCTCATACGTCTCAGAGAAAGGTGTTAAGCTAAGAGAATAAATCTCTGCCACCAAACAGAAATATATTTGATAGAAACCAGCTTTACATCTCAAAGTGTAACGTCAGACACACATCCATACAAGTCTGTTTCGGGTTCGAACAGAACCAAAGGCACTTCCGAAGAAGCCCTTGCAATCAGGATATTCACAATCCCGATTGGACTCCCCATCATATATAGAGAACTCTATACCGTAGCTACTCAGTGCAGAGGCATTCGATAGGTTATCCTATCGTTCTCGCAAACACCCAGTCTTCACCACCGGTCTTCAAATGCTATCCATAACGTCATATCATTATTCAGAATGGGATATATGACACAAGGTCCTCTCCCGGCTAAACCAAATAATGAACGCTATATTTAAAAACATATGGATAATGGGTCCTCAATTAAGTCGCAACTTTAAAACCCAAACCCTTTCTTTTCAAATGGTTTAAACAAATTACCATTTTAAATCTTTTTAAACAAAAAGATTCACTTCACAAAGTTCACCCATTTTCACAAAGATTCATTCACATTCTTTCAAAACAATTTCCTTCCAAATTGGATTAAATCATCCAATCTTTAAATCCAAGATTTAAATGATAGCTTTCAAAACAATTCCCTTTCAATCTTTTACAAAAGGTACACCTTTTCAATTTCAAAACAAAGTTCGACAATCTTTCACAAAGATTTATCCATAACTTGGAAAACCATTTCAATCTTGAAACCCTTTTAACAGAAGTTGGAAATTCATCCCTTATATGAAAGCTTTTATTATTTGAAAAAAAATAGTTTTTATTTCGAAAAAATCCGATTTCATTTATACAAGTTAAAGTCCTTGGGTTAAATTCAAATTCTCAAAACCATACTTTTAAAATGGTTTAAATTCATATAAACTTGTATAACCTTTTTACATCATAAATTCTCAACATAGAATTCAATTTCAATTTTTGAATTCAAATTTAAATCAGATTTCAAAACTGAATCAAGTTATTAAAAAATAACTTTTATCTTCGAAATTCCTTTTCAAAAGCTTTTCACTTTAAACCCAATCCATTTCCCAAACCATTTGAATTCAAAAATTCAATTTTTAAAACTATTTCAAAAATCTGTGACTTAACCGATTTCCATGTGCAATCCATATTTGTGTGTGTATAGTGTAGTCCAAGGGTTTTACCCAATAGTGCAACATCATCAATCTCACAGATATAATCACAGCAATATCGATAAGCGGTATATCCTATAACGCTTATCTATATACGCAGAATCACATATAGATAATATAAATGCATTATAAATAAATAAATTACATTCATCACAGCTTGAATTAAAACAATTACATCACAAAGCATCACACAGTAAAGAATATCAAACAAATCGAAGCATTCAATAGAATGTAGTTATCCATAAGTGAAACCAATTAAGATATTTGATTAATCTAAACCAGAATCATTTGCCTTTAAATAAATTTTTTAATCATGGTTAATGAATAATCAATTAAGTAAAAAATATTTAATTAATTATCCTTTAATTAATCATTAATTATCCTTTAATTAATAATTAATCCTTAATTAATTATCCTTAATTAATTACAAAAATTAATTAATTACTTCTTAATTAATAATTATTTCTTAATCACTTTCATTAATTAATTAACCTTTAATTAATTCATTATTCTTAAATTAATTGCCTTAATTAATTTATCACATTAATTAATTATTCTTTAAATTAATTAACCTTTAATGTTTGATTAATCAATCTTTAATCATTAATTATCTACTCTTAATTACTTTCACTAAGTATTTATTTTTAATTAATCATTCATTAATTACTTGATTAATTAACTTGAACTATTAATTAATTCACTTTAATTACTTTCATTAAGTAATTAACTTCAAGAAATTAGTTTCCTTTAACAAATAAATTTAATTTAACCTTTAAAAGTTAATGAACACCTTTAAAACACCCTTTATATCAACCAAATAACCTTTAGTTATTATCAAGTTCAAGTAAACTTTTTAAAATAAAGGTTATATTTATTTTAAACCATTTCTTAAACTTGGTGAATTTTAAACAAATTATTTAAAACCTTCTTAAACAATTTAAACTGGGATAATTTTCTAATTTATAAAAAATAATTTTAGTTTAACAACATTTATTCTCGATAAAACTTGATTTTTCTTCAGATTTCAAAACTGTTTTTGCCATCAGCCAAACAACCCGAGAAAATACTCATTCTACCCAAGTCTGAACCCGAGCAAAACCCAACTTCCACCTGCTTCGAGAAAACCCTTTGATTTCATGTGTTCCACCCCGAGACTCCATCGTCTTCCCCAAACTGATACACAACGTTTTCACGTATACGTGCATAAGCACGTTGTTTAACGTCGATCAACATCGAGGCCACCGGAACATCACCCACGATCACGAGAGCTAATTTGAGCAACCCAAAACCCAAAATCACTGCTTAATCGAAATCGAGCCATTTTCGATTTCCTGGAACGTAACCCAAAACTGTAACCACCTCGAACGCACTCCTCCGACCACCAGAGCATTATCACTTCCGGCCATTCCTTCGACAAACCCCTAGCTAACATCTTTCTGAGTTTCGCTGCACTCGATCAACCAGAGAGGTCATACCGATCAAAATACTCAACCCAACCAAAGCTAGGGTTATAGACAAAAAAATCGTTACCGCCGTCACCACAGCACTCTGATCATCTCCCATCCATTTTTCCCAACCCTCTGACAATCCCTGCATCTCCAAGCCAAATTCCAATCATCGAAAACCAGTCGATCACCAGAAATTCGCAATGAACCCTTTTCTATTCAACCAACCCATGCGACCTCAAATCATAAATAAAAAAGTATGATTTTTGTTTTAAAAATCATTATTTTCAAAAAGGTTTCGGATTATATAATTGAAAATAGAAACCATGATTCTCAAATTTTTCTATATTCTGAGTTCCTTTTTTTTTCTATTTCCTAGAAATATTTAAATTACTTATGCTAAGAAATCATTTTTTTAAAACCTAAAACATGATTAACAAACATGTTTCATTTGGATTCTAGAACCTATAGGAGATTGGAGAGGGAATGTTTACATTTTTATAGGTTTTGAAACCTGGAACAGAGCATGCCTTTGAATATACAGACATGCACAAGCCTGTATACATATTTATCTATAAATATTCAACATAATTTTACTCAAGAAATCATGGATTCTAGATTTACTTCACAAAATCATCACAGCATCAAGGATGAAAGGTTAAGTCAATAGGGTTTACTCAACTTGAAATGAAGAACAGAGGTTGTTGCTTGCTTAAGCTTTGCTTGATCCTATTTTTTTTCTTTTGATTTTTTTCTGAACCTGCTTGATTTTGAGTTGCCTTTGCTTGAGATTGTTTGCCTGATCTTGCTTTTAATCTTTCAAATTCGATCTTTGTTTTGTGATTCCAGCTTTCCAATTTTCTTTTCGGTTAGCCAAATCTGTTTCTCAGGTTTGAGAATTTATTTTGCTTTTGATCTGTTTTTTTTCGAGCTTTGATTTCTTGTTTCAGTTTTGAAATTTAAGGAGAATTTCAAATTTTCAGACTTGAGAGATTTTGTAGAAAGATGAAAACAATCTGACTTATTTTCGTTTGCATTTCTTTGTTCTCTAAATTTTTTATTCAAAAGAAAATAGTTTTCTTTTGCCACTTGTCCCATTTCATTACACTTGTGATTTACATATCTAAATTTTTGTACAAATGTCCTAGGTAAACTAAATTGTGTTTATACCCTTCATTCAAATTATTTTTTCCAATTTGTTTTTAACCCTTAATGTAAATATATTTCATAGACAACCTATGTTTTTATTTTAAAATGTTTATGTTTTCTTTTATATTTATATTTACACAAATAAAATCTCTCTCTCCATTGTTTTTCACATTCGATCTTTAATTTAGTTCAATATATTTATATACATATATTTTATACATTTACATTCATACATTTCTTACCATTTATTTTTGTACAACTTTTGAAAAAGAAAAGAATGATTTATAAATTTTGATGACATATTAACAAATAATCACTTTTATTCATATATTATATATAAGAGGATTAAATCTTAAAAATAATCTTTTGAAATTTATTACATCTTCCAAATATTAATATAATTAAAAATTTAGAAAGCAAACTATCATTAACTTTTAAAGCTTTTAAATTCTACTTTATTTTTAATACATTCTATTTTTAAATTCAATATTTGTTTATAAATTACTTATTCTTAAATTTCAAATCAAATTTCTATTTTGTAATCCAAAATCTTTGATTTATTCTGGAAATTTTCTAATTTATTCACAATTTAATTCCAAAATTAAATTAATTGTCAAATTAAACTTGATTAATTTTCAGGAATGTTACACATACTTAGATTTAAATATATAGTAAAATTTTATATATACCAAAATATTGTTCTCTGTAATTATTTTGTATTTTAACTATAGTTAAGTATATTTGTAAAGTTTAAAAGTAGTTTTAATACAAGATGAAAGTTATTTTTAAAGAAAAACAAATTATCAAAAATTACAACGGTTTGTCGACAACCCCAATCTACCCTTGTCGACAAGGTGGCAGTTGATTTCAAAAATTTTGAATTTTAAAGGAAGTTTCTATTCGTCATATCCTTTCACGAATGGACATGGCTGTTGTTCTACTACAAATAGGGGCAGTTTTAAACGAAATCATATACATATTTTCTCTGATTTCACTTCTCCTCTTCTTCCATATTTCTTTATATAAATTTTTACCATTACTCTACCGAAATCACCATTGAATCTAACTAGATCATCTCTGGTTTGATTCTCTATCACTATCTCAACAAGATCTCAGTGCTATTCAGAGTTATAGACTTCTTTGTAATTAATTGAGTGAGAAAAGTTGTGATTGTAGCCTGTGAAATCAATCAAGCGAGAAAAGGTGCGATTGTGCCTGTGAAATCAATTGGGCGTACTTGTTTCCCGTAAAATCAAGTATCTCTACCCAAAGGATTGTGAATCTGGAGTGGTGTACCTCGTGGCCTTGAAATCGAGGGTGTAATTGTAAAAATTGATTTTGAAAGAAAATCCGTACTTGTGTGCGGGACTAGATGTAGGGTAATTCCGAACCAGTATAAAATCCGATGTGTTCTTTCCTTTATTGCTTTTACTTTATTTCTGCATCTATGTTTGATTCTGTGATCATATCTGTGTCAGAATATTGCATACATTTGTGCTTAAATTAACATAAACTCAAAAAGATTTAGTAATTCCTTAAAACACTATTCACTCCCGCTAGTGTTTCTAGCCTTAAGATCCATAATTTGCATTTCTCGTATTTGGTACGAGAGCGAGGTTTTCAAAGTTCCATATTTTGAATTTTGAAATTTTTTCAAAATGGCTACGAACACTGGTACTATTAATACTACCAATACTGGTTTTATTATCCCTGCCACTAGTTCATTTGTAGAAGATCAGCCTACTGTCAGACCACCACTTTTTAATGGCAGTAACTATGCATATTGGGCGTGTAGGATGAAAATATTTTACAATCTGTAGGATTAGACACTTGAAATATCACACAGACTGAATATTTTGAACCCAAAACTGATTTTGCAAAGTGGACTGCTGAGCAAAAGACTGTTGCACAAAACAACTCTAAAGCTATGAATATTTTTTTTGTTCACTTTATAGGAATGAATTTAATAGAGTGTCAGTTTGTAAGTCTGTATATGAAATCTGGAAAACTTTACAAGTTACTCACGCAGGAACAAGCATAGTTAAACAGACCAAAATTTCCATGCTCACAAATTGGTTTCAATTATTTAAAATGAATTCTAATGAGTCTATTTCAGATATATATAGTATATTTCAGAATATTATGCATTCTCTAATATCCTTGGGAAAGGAATTTTCGGAAGAAGATCAAGTCGGAAAAATCTTAAATTCTCTTACTCCAGAATGGGATCAAAAGACACTTGCGATCGAAGAGGCAAATGACATCAGTACCTTAAAGATAGTAGAATTAATTGGAAATCTAATGTTGTTTGAAGTTCAAATGATTGGGAGAAGGGAAAGCAAAGCATCTGAAAAGAAATCAATGGCATTCAATGCATTAACCGATGGATCAGACTCAAACAGCGATAATGATAAAGAGATAGCCTTTATGAGCAAGAATTTTCGGAAATTCCTGAAATATAGAAAGTTGAATAATCTCAAGAGAAACAACTATAAGAACTTTGGAAATCAGAATGTAGTGTCATACTATGTCAAATGTTTCAACTGTGACGAACCAGGCCATATCAAAAGAGATTGTCCGCATCCACATAGGTAAAATCTTCCTATAAACAATGATTCTGCAAAGAAACGAAAATGTGCATTTACTGCTACTCTAGATGACCCAGACTTGTCCTCAAGAGTTGATGATCAGAAGACAGATAATTCAAATATGTGTTTCACGACTGTTCACGACTCCGACGAATTCAGAGAAACGTACTCAGAAAAAGGTACACATTTACAATACATTGGTTGAAATTGCATGCTTAGGATTGGATGCTTGATTGGTTGATTTTGAATTGGTGTGATGTTTGAATGTTAAAATTTTTATTTTTTATTATTTTTTTACTATTATTTTACTATTATTTTTTTATTTTATTTTTTAGTAGTATCATAATATTTTATGAAATATACTATAATTCCAGTAATATTCCAGATATATATATAGACATTAAAAATTATATATATATATATATATATATATATATTAGAATACTTAAGAGAAATAAATCATGAAAATTCAGAGCTACCTGTCAACAAGGTCCCCACCATGTTGTCGACAAGAGTACAGAAATTTGAAATTCAAAATTTGAATTCAAATATTGAATTTTCCTCCATCTTTTTACCTCATTCAAGTCTCTGAAAAAGTCACCTTTTGACCAGAGAACATGTCCTTTGAGAATCTATTTATTCACTATCTCTTATCACAACTTTTCACTTTCATTTTCAAATTCAAACTCTTATTCCAAAATATCAAGCTCTCTACTCTCTACTCTAATGGCTTATTCAAGCAACCCTTCCGCAATGAGAATTTCTAGAAAATTAAAAGGGCAACTTTACAATGATTCGGAGGCTATAAAAGCATATATCAACCATGCTAACTATGGAAAAGTCCATCCTAGGAAGTTTTCTCTATTTCAAGATTTCTCTTCTTATGAAATAGATTCTCTTTTTGCAAACAACTAAGTTCTTAGTCTTGTTGATGCTTTACAAATTGATTTTGTTTGTTTTCCAAATCTTATAAAAAAATTCTATGAAAATCTCAACCATGGAATTTATAATGGAAATGATGATGAAATTTGAAGTAGTGTTAAAGGCACTAGAATCATTTTAAATTGTGATCTTTTGGGTAGCATTCTCAATTGCAAGAGCACGTGAATGGATCTTTCTAGTTTTAATATCGATGAAAATGATCGTGAGACATTTCATCACATTTTCGAAGGAGATAACTTTGATTTCATAAATCGAAATTTTCGACCAAAAGCTAGAATTATTCATCTTCTTTTACAACATACTTTGACCCCAAGATCGGGGAGTTTTAACAATCCAACTTCAAAAGTTTGCAAAGTACTTTTTGCTATTTTTGGAAATTATGGTATTAACTGGGTGCAAGTTATTTTGGATGAATTTAGTTCCACAAATCTTGAAATAGGTGAAAATACTTTGTATCATGGAATCTATCTCACTCAAATTTTTAATTATTTTGGAGTAGATTTCAAAGGAGAAGAATTTGTTTCAAGAATTTTTTTAATCACTCAAACATTTCTCTTATGAAAATTCCATATGTTTTTCAATCATATGAAACTCTTGTCGAAAAGGAAGAGCGTTTGGCTCCCGAGGAGATAGAAGAGGAGGAAAACGAATAAGAAGGGGATGAAATGGAAATAGAAGAAGAAGAAGAAAGTGAAACATCCTTGGAAAGTATTGACTATCCCTCTAATCCAACCAACAAAACTTTACTCAAAAATCAAAAGATCATTGTTGAGAATCATCGAACACTTAAACGATCCATTGGTGAGAAATTGGATAAAATGTCATCCAAGATGAACAAGTTTTTCTCCAAAGTAAGCAAGAAGCTTGGATTATCTTCATCTTCGTCATCCTCTAACAAGTTCTACCTTTTCATGTCATGCTGTATTAGTTTTAATTTGTTTTGATTTGAATGTTCGTATAGTTCTTAATGTTTAATCATTGTATCGTGAAATGAAATTGAATTACTTTTCTGTTATCTAGCTTATCCTATCTCCAGAATAAATGTTAGTATATTATATAAATACACACACACAATTATTCACAAAATCAAAATGAGCCATCAAAATTAACCGACCCCTGTCGACAACCCTCCTAGACCCTGTCGACAAGTACTGGTTAGAAATGACTTTTCACTTGAAATTTGAATAACTACCTTGTGTCTATTCATTTCAAACGAATTTCTACACCTATAAATACATATTCCTTCCAGAATTCATCAATCTAAATCATTTCTTATCTACTTTACCTATATTTCTTGTCGCAAACTCAAATATGGCAATCCAATTCATAATTTGACCGAGAATCTTGAAGAAACCCTTAACTCTTTCAAAAACGTTCTCTCTTTCATTCTTCGTAATCAGCGACACTTAGAGTTAAGTCAAATGCAGATGATCAAGGAGCAAGAAAAGCATTTCGATACGATACGATGGATGATTTCCTCCCTGCACAAAGATGATAATGAAGCACATCCTCCAGTTTCTCTCACCAATGAAAATGAAAATTAGGAAGTCATTAAAGCAGACCCTATATTTGGAGAAGAAGGATGGGTGGAAGTTCCTCATAATGTTTGATTTTATTTAATTGCTTTGTTTGATTTGAATTGATTGCTTGGATTGATTTAATTTGATTTGGTTTGGTATGGATTGATAATTGGTGTGCAAAACATAATATGTATAAATACATATTAGTTTCTTTTCTCTCTTTCTTATCGTTATATGATCTTACTTTTGTTTTCTATGCAAATGTAAATATAACAATATATAATTAATAAATGATTTGTGTTCTTATATTTGATTTATCACATTGTCACTATTATCATATATGGATTCTTAGTTAGGATAGTTAGTAATTAAGGACTAAGTTTTAGTTTTAGAATTAAGTGATGATTATTTATGATAATACTATCATTATAATCACATGTCATATAGTATTAGAATAAGGGGGAATTATATAGTTTGGAGTTAGTTTTTGTTGATGACAAAGGGGGAGGAGTATAAAATAGGATAGTTAGGCATAGATTAAGGGGGAGTTATTAGGATAGAAGTAATATTTTATAAACAAAGGTTATCATCATCAAAAAGAGGGAGATTGTTAGTCTCGGAGAAGATGGTTTTGATGACAACAACCTTAGAATATGATTATAAAATATAAATACTAACATTATAGTTTAGATATACATGTATATGCATGATTTTAACCATGCAGGTATCAAGAATGAAGACTATATAGTATAAAGATTCAAGACTAAAGATATCAAGATTGAAGACTCATGAGTATCATGATTATCAAGAGTTCAAGATTTCAATTATAAGTTATTTAATTATGAATTTTGTTAAAACTTCTAGAAAAGCACTGGCATCTTAAAATCCAATTTATTCATGAAATGGAATCACTTCGAGCCCGTTAAACGGATGGAACCCTAAGTAGGATGGAACCTACGAAAAATCTAGTGGAACATTGTTTTGAATCCACTAATTTTTATTCAAATGTTTTATAAAAATATATCTTTTTTTCAAAATGATTTCAAATCTTCATTTTAAAAGAATAAAAAACATCTATCCTGATTTTTAATACTTTTAGCGTCAAAATGATCTTTATCTTCAAAATCAAGTTATCCTTGGCTTTAAACTATCTGTTAATTATAATATATTTAACTTTTAATATTCATACTTAGATTAAATATATAGTAAAATTTTATATGTACCAAAATATTTTTCTCTTTACTTATTTATGTATTTTAACTATAGTTAAGTATATTTATAAAGTTTAAAAATAGTTTTAATACAAGATGAAAGTTATTTTTAAATAAAAACAAATTATCAAAAATTACAAAGGCCTGTCGACAACCCCAATCTACCCTTGTCGACAAGGTGGCAGTTGATTTCAAAAATTTGAATTTCAAAGGAAGTGTCTATTCGTCATATCCTTTCACGAATGGACATGGATGTTGTTCTACTATAAATAGGGGCAGTTTTAAACGAATTTATATACATATTTTCTCTAATTTCTCTCCTCCTCTTCTTCCATATTTCTTTATATATATTTTTGCCATTACTCTGTCGAAATCACCATTGAATCTAACAAGATCATCTCTGGTTTGATTCTTTATCACTATCTCAACAAGATCTCAGTGCTATTCAGAGTTATAGGCTTCTTTGTAATTAATTAAGTGAGAAAAGGTGTGATTGTAGCATGTGAAATCAATCAAGTGAGAAAAGGTGTGATTGTAGCCGGTGAAATCAATTGGGTGAACTTGTTGCGCGTAAAATCAAGTATCTTTACCCAAAGGATTGTGAACCTATAGCGGTGTACCTCGTGGCCTTGAAATCGAGGGTGTAATTGTAAAAATTGATTTTGAAAGGAAATTCATATTTGTGTGCGGGACTGGATGCAGGGTAACTCCGAACTAGTATAAAATCCGGTGTGTTCTTTCCTTTATTGCTTTTACTTTATTTCTGCATCTGCGTTTGATTCTGTGATCATATCTGTGTCTGAATATTGCATACATTTATGTTCATATTAATTTAACTCACAAAGGTTTAGTAATTCCTTAAAACACCTAGTGTTAATTTTAGCCTTAAAATCCGTAATCCGCATTTCTCACACTTCATTAGGAGGAGTATTTCAAAAAGGAGAGCACTAGTTGTCTTTTCCACCAAGTAAGATGGTTCTTTAAAAATTTGCATCAATTATCGAGAGCCGAATAAGATGTCAAAGAAGAATCGTAACCTATTTCATATATAGACGATCTCTTTGATCAGTTGGTTGGAGGAAAGGTGTTCTGACAGCTTGATTTGGCTACCGTATTCCACTAGGTGTGTGTACCTGAGGATAGTTTTCAAAAGACTGCTTTTTGTACAACCTAATGGACTTTATGAGTGATTAGTCATGCCCTTTAGACTAACCAATGCATTCGCCTACTTTGTTGATCCGATGATCCGAGTTTTTAGTAGGTTGCTTAACAAGTTCTTGGTGGTATTTATGGATGATGTATTAGTTTGTTGAAAAGAAAGGAGGAGCATAGGTTGTATTTAGAAGAAGTGCTTAATACACTCCATGAACATAAGTTGTAGGCGGAGTTTCCTATCCCTTTGGCATGACGAGGTATGCTTTCTGGGACACATTGTCTTTGATAGTGCACTAGCGGTTAATCCTAATAAATTTCTGCAATACAAGATTGGTATGTACTAAAAAATGCCATAGAAGTGAGAAGTTCCTTGGTTTGGCGAGCTACTATGGTAAGTTCATTAAGAACTTCCTGAAGATCTCCGCCCTTTGACCCACCTAACGAAGAAAAATTTAGCTTTCTCATAGGATATGAAGTGTGAGGATGCTTTTATAAAGCTAAATGAGGCATTGACTAGTGCACCTATTCTAGTGCTACCTATTGGCATAAAGGCATTCATAGTATATGCTGACGCTTGTGGTATAGAGTTTGGCACGATATTGATGTAAGAAGGGAGATTGGCGAGTTATGTTTTTCGAAAGTTGAATGTCCATGGAAACTATCCTACATAGGATCTTGAGTTGACAGCCACTGTCTTTGCATTTAAGTCATGGAGACACTATTTATTAGAAGAGCGGTTTGAGCTATATGCGGATCATAAGTCTTTGAAGTATTTATTCTCCCAGATGGATTTGAACTTAAGGAAACATAGGTGGATGGAGTTTTTAGCATCGTACGACTTCGATATTCCTGTACTTTGGGTAAAGGCAATGCTGAAGACGATGCTTTGATTAGACAGCATGTGTTATTGGGTCCTTTGTTTTTACAGTGGAAGTACATGGAGTTCATTTCTATATTTGATTTTCGACCATCATCAGATATCACCTTGGAAGTGTTAGCAACTTTGGATGTGCAGCCTACACTTATGGATGGTAGTGGGTCAAGTCATAAGCTGAACAAGGAGGTCGTGGATATTTTTGAGAAGGTTAGTAGAGGAAAGAATTCGAGTAATTCAAGGCGTTATGAAATTGAATCAAAGGGGTAGTTATGGAGAAATGGTAGATTTTGTGTTCCTCTATTTATGGATTTGATTGACATGGTACCTGCAGATTATTATGGCTCTTGGATAACCATTCATCCTGACGGAGATAAATACCATGAAATGATGAGAGTCTTTTATTAGCTAGGTGTGAAGAATGTGGTAAAGTATGTGACTCTATGTATGACTTGTCAGAGGGTAAAGGAGGAACAGAAGAAGTCGGGAGTACTGTTGTAGCCATTGGATATTCCTTAGTGGAAGTGGGAAAGATTTCCATGGACTTCATCGATGGACTACTTAGGAGTAGGAGAGAGTATTTGGGTCATTGTCAACCAGTTGACCAAATGCGCTCATTTCATTTCGGTTAGAAGTACAAGGACTGCTGCAACTTTAGCGATAATATATGTGAGAGTAATAGTTATATAATATGGAGTTCTTTCTAGCATCATTAGCGATGGAGACCCGCTTTTCACCAGTGAATTTTGGAGGAGTCTTCAGGAGGCGTTAGGCACAGAATTAAGTTTTAGTACCACTTATCACCCATAGGCAGATGAACATACGAAGAGAGTGAACTGGGTGTTAGAGGACTTACTTCGAATGCGAATCCTAGATTTCAGAGGATCTTTAGAGGATCACTTGTTGCTAATGGAGTTTACTTATAATAATAGCTATGAAGACAGTATTCGAATGGGACCATTTAAGGCATTGTATGGGAGACCTTGTAGATCACCATTGTGTTGGTGGAACACTACAAACAGGATTATTCTAGGAGCAGATATGGTGAGGGAGACACCATAGAAGGTAGACTTGATATATAGAAGAATGAAAACCACACAAGATAAACAGAAGTCCTGCATTGACATGAGAAGCATGGAGTTAGATTTGTAGTAGGCGACATGGTTTTTGTGAAGGTCTCACCGCTTAGGCAAGTTTTGAGATTTTTTGTTCAGGGAAGCTAGCATCGAGGTTTGTAAGGCCTTTTTCAATTACTAGTAGATGTGAAAGTTAGCTTATAGGATAAAGCTTCCTAATAAGTTAGCAAAAGTACATGGCGTTTTCCATGTGTCATACTTGCGAAAGTGCCTACATGATACAACCGTTGTAGTCGAGTCAAGTCGGCTAGAAAGAGTAGGAGTAGAGAGGGAGTCACCTATTTGCGGTGCACCCACTTGTATTCTTGAGCATGGTATAAAGTAATTAAGCATCAAGGTTATCATGCTTGTTAAGGTTCAACAGGATACGACCTTGCGATAGTATATGGGGAGCCTGAGGAGAAGATCCAAGCTAACCACCCATAAATCTTTTTGCGTACATTTTCATTTTGGTCTAATAATTATAAACTACCTAGGTAGGGACCATTAGATGTTACGAATGGTTATGAACGTGTCAATATGACATGTTTTGGATGATGGATGCTAATGAATGTATTTGTTTGCTCTTTGCACATATACGAAAATATATTCGTGAGTTAGCACACACACACACACCCCACATTACTTATTTTATTTCATTGAGTTATATGCATATGGTTGTTGCATATGGACTGAATGATTGTTTCTACATGTAGAATTGCCAATGCCTATTTATAAATGATGTGGCATGTAATTGGATACATGGCATAAGCACTTGCATTTTAGAATGTCGACTAGATCAGCAGACTGCTTGATTTTTTCATTAGTATAGGCATATGCATTCCATGCCTTCATGTACATATGGCATTAGAAATTTTACTAAGGATAATGATTGCCAATAGACGATGGATGAGTAGATGGTTGTAGTTATAGATTGTTGTATGCAATAGTTACATTTTTTTTCCATCCTTGGAGATTTCGAGGATGAAATCCTTTTAAAGGGGAGACGATGCAACATCTCAAATTTTTTAGTAGATATTTAATAAAAGAATTAAATTAAAATATAATAAAGGAAAAAAAATGTGATTTTCATAAGCATCGGAATCTGGCTATGAAACTTGCACTATTGCGTTCATAACTATTTTATAGAAAATTTTCATACACAAAGTTTTGAAATCCAAGTTAAAATGAAAAAGTTATTTAAGTTTGAAATTTGGTGATTTGAAATAATTAAATAAGAATAAACAAATTATTAAATAATGGTTGACACCCTTAGGTAGACTGGTCAACATGAAGCAATCGATCGCCTGAGACACAAGCAGTCAACCAGTTGTTTTTTTAAGGCTAGGGTTTGGGTTGGCCAAACATCCCAATTGAACTTATCTTTTTCTAGATTGGGAGAGTAGGTCATGTCTTTTATGAATGGAGTAGACGGAACTATATCTTTTTGCGAACGGTTAGGATTAAGGATCATGTCTATAAATACATGATTAAACTTAATCCTAATTCATTAGAAATTAGTCTGTACGCCCAAACTCTGCCAAATTCTTTTCTCTCCAAACAAACTTCCTCAAAAAAATTAAAATAAAATTTAAAAGTAGAAGAATAAGAAGCCATCATATCAAATTAAATGTGAAATCTACACTAAATGGAGATTGCAACAGGCACTAAAAGAAAGGCAATAGCTTTGGTTTTAGATGAGTAGGTATATCGCTAGTAAGATAATTTATATGCAGTTAATTTATTATACCATATCTGATTTAGGCTGTTTAAAATTAAATTTAGAATCTTGTTTGTTTAGATCTAAGATTTTGCCATAGATATAAATTGATGTTAATCTACAAATTAAGAAATTGATAAACATATATACCCCTTTTGTTAAACTAATAAGAATTGTTATAACCTATTGATGATGATGCTATCCTAGGTTAAACTATTTACTATACCAAAATTGGATATATGGATAATGAATTTGAATATGAGTTTAGGGCAAATAAAAATTTGGGATCCATAGGGTCTTGATATAACAAATTGCTGAACTTCGAATTATGACGTTACTTTATAAAAATTTGATGGTAATTAAAATTAATGCATGAATTAACACCCTAATTCGTTAACTACACTCACTAGAACTGTTGGTAACTCTAGAAGCAAGCGGTTGACCAGTTACTGTTTCTAAGCGCAGTTCAAACCTCATCCTAAGTCCAAAGTTATAAATAAAACATTAGGTGTATATTTATGTGGATGTTAGGATATGCAAGGAAAGTAGTTCCTAATGTGGCGTCACAGGGTGATGTTGGACTGATTAAATATTATTTATCCACCAGGGGTCAATATTCGACTAGGGGAAATTCTATCACAAATTTGCATTCACATAAAGTATCACTAAAGTCAATTGCATGTGACACCATATATTAATGGTGTACTCATTCACCATACTTTTGTTTGACCCGCTCCTTTTCCTTTCTTTTTTCCAACCACAGGAGGATAGGGCAGCAGGTGATAGGCCTGATATTAGTATGTGGAGAGGTGATCTCAACATTGGAGATGCTTATCGTTTTATATTACTCTCCATGTAACTGTTATTGTATTCAGTAATTAATTTTTATCAGACTTTATATTTGTATTTCTTTATACTCTAGATTGACTACATACTATTTATGAGAATGTACTTTAAGATATTTTCAGAGATGGTTATTTTCTATAATTATATATTGTTTCTATACACTATGAAATCTAGAAATGTAGAATGTCTTAAATCGTATCTTATATTCTTACGCTCTGTGATGTTTTAAAAGCCCAATAGCTCGTACTTCTTGGCACTAACACGATTTGAAAGTCACTCTAGGCTTTAGATCGGTTCGTTGGAAGGTGTAGTTTGTCATAGAGAAGAGCACGATCATGACATATAGAAGGATCCCAGAGGTTAGATGGTACTTGACTCCTTTGTTAGGCCAAACCTTCCTGTTGATTATGGATTTCGATGGATTGCTGATTGAAGATGTACATTTCATCCAGACCGAAGGGAGTCAAGAACCTATATATTGCAAGCATCCAGAAGTAAGATGAGGAAAAAGGTTGAGCAAATTTCTGCAAGAAGGTGTACTTTAATCACCATAGGATGATGAACCTAATTTTTATGAAATGAGTAGAAAAGAAGAAAAGTTCAAAAGAAAGGACAATTGAAGTCCATTTTTGAGTCTGACCCCATGTGAAAGAATTTGATAAAAAGATTTTTGAAGTTTCTTGAAACATTTTAAAGGTATTTTAAATGATTAATTTTAACAGAAGGAACCGTATGTGGAAAGTTCTTTTTTAGAAATCGAGGAAATTTGAAAATTTTAATTTATAGGCAATTTAGCGATTCTTGGTAAAGTTTCAAATTTGGTTGGGTTAAAAAATTTCGATTTAAAGGTTTATGGTAAAGGGGTTTTTGTTTTTGAAATAATAATTAGAGCGTTGGTTTGGCTCGATGATTTTTTCTATTTTTGTAAATTTGGAATTTTTTTAATTCTTTCTAAAGATTGGATAAATGAAAATGTACTTGATTATAATGGGGTAAAGAAAATGGAAGGGTAAGAATGTTCGATAATGAAGATCGAAGGAATATTCCTGTATAAAGAATAATATAGGAGTATAATAGTAGGAATATGATAGGAAAAATGGATACTTTCCATAAATATAAGCAGTAATTGCACATATTTATTAGAAGTCCCCCTAATAGGCCATTGGAATATCTACTAAGGTTGGAAGTAGAAATAACATGAGTTGTAGGAAAATAATAGGATGAAATTTATCCTTGCATTCTCTAGTTTTCGTTGTTTAAAGTAATAGAATAGTTTTTGAAAAATGGTTTGGTATAACAATTAAGGTTTTTGAATGCCAGCATAAAAATGTTTTGAGTTTAAAAATTCAACTTTTAAAAAAGTAAATCTCTATTGTTGAAAGTCCTAAAGAGTAGAAAGTTGGTTATAATGGGAAATTTTTCATGGATCCTTTTTTGGAAACCAAGCAATTTTTGAATTTGATAAAAAAAATTCTAACTTTATCTTTTCAAAGATAAATGTTTTGGATTAGGTACCTCATGGTTCTGTTTTTAATTTTATAAAGAGTGGTGAAACTCAAACTAATTTTGATATGGAGTTAATAAGGATGACTGCCTAGGTAAGACATGGTAATGATTTAGCTATGAATAGCTATAGATGCTTATACGGTGGCAACAAGGAATTCCCATTGAATATAAGGAATATCGATATGAATCTAGGATATTCTATTAGAGATGTGTGGAAGTCATAAGAAGAAACCTCAAGATAATGGGGAATGATATCAAAGTATAATTCTACGAGTCATGCGGTATACTCGTAAGAAAGGTTAAGGAAAACGAAAGTAAATGCCAAATTTAAGGATACTATCAAGAGATTTTGACTGACATAAGATAGTAGTATGATCAGTGAAGAGAGTAATGGTGGCAAATGCACATAGAGGATGTTGGTTGATTCAAGATTAAAAAAGGCAAGATAGATTATAGGAAAGTTATTCCACTAAGCCAATTTTCCAATGAGTTATTCTAAATGTGTATAGTTCATATTTCCTACCCACTATAGTATGAAAAAGCTCATTTTATCTCATAATCGGGTGTGATGATTGAAATAATTGATGGATTTTATTTATTGAAAGCCAAGAAAATAAGTTAAGACATGTTGGTTATAGTAGAATGACATGCTAGAAATGCCCATCTTAATTGAGTAAGAAGTGATAAAGCCACAACATCAGCAATACCAGTTGATGATGAAAGGAAGCTTCCATTAATTATTTCTCTTAGGTTTTATGGTTTGTAATTACTAGTTTTCTCCCTTCGAATATTGAAAATACGTACGATACGATATGAGATATGTTCCTATTTATTTACCGTGATGATTTTCTAGACGAGCTTTAATTGCTATACATAAATTGGAAAATAGTGTGAATATGAAAATCTCATAAGGACACTCAACTAATGATGAATATAATTAAGGCTGGAAGTTCATAAAATAGAATAGTATGCTTTAATCTCAAAACTTTAGAATTTTGGGAAAAATAAATTTTAGCAAGCAGATGATAGAGAAAGATTATTGTGAAGTCACAAGCCACTATTCATATGCCATAAAAGCTAAAATATATAAATATGCCTATGGGTTATTTGTTGTTTTAGAGCAATAGGAAATGTTCACAAAATATAAGATTAATTGCACAATGCTAGGGTCAATCATATGCATTAAGTCATTGGTTTGAGTCCTGATTACGTCAAGAGGTAGCTTGATTTGCTTCAAAGATGGAGAGGCAAATGTTTTGAAATTTTTTTCTCAAATTCTTTTGAAAGGTTGTTTCAAACGTTTTTGAAATTTTTTCGTACAAGTGCTTTTGAGGAAAAATGGTATTTAAATACTTTGGAAATTTGATTTTTCAACTATATTTCAAGTTTATTTGGGAATATGATTTTTTTTTTTCGAAATAAGAAAATTTCATATTTTCAAATGCCATATGCTTAGCATAGGGAGCGTCAATGTGTTAGTGGATATGTTGATTTTTACTTTATGAAAAGGGTGACAGTACACTAAACAAAGGAAATGACAAGGCAAAAAACTGTTTTAGCTTTAGAATTTTTATTTCCTTACGTTGTTGATAGTGAACAAAACTTATGTTTGGAATATTTCTTTTTTAATATCCAAAAATAAACCTTCTTAAGCAAATTGTACTTGGAAAGATTTGGGGGGCAAAAGGAAAGTTTCCAAGTACAATGGAATAGGTGTCTAAAAGAAGGATCGAAATGTAAATTCTCCATTTAAGTCTCTTTTCTGCTATAGTAGTGTAGAGCAAGCAAAACTAGATTTTCAAAATTTTTGGATGTTAGAGATTGCGTATCAAGTATTGGATGATAGGGATTGGATGCAAAATTGGTTGAACTAAAACCCTACTCGTAGGAGTGCAGAAATTATTATGTGAAAAAGGATTTTTGAAAACTTGCATACATGTAGAACTGCCAGTATACATAGGTTGTTTGCATCATGTTTTCAATTTTTTTAAAAGATTACATTCATATATGAGGCGTCGATTTAGAACTATTCAGCATGTGTATCATATATGTTATGATACGCCATGCACTTATACACATGTGGATGCAAAATTGGTTGTACACTAATTGATTGGATAGTTTAGAATGATTGTGCATTATGTTATATGATTCAACCTTAAGGAACTTTGGGGGCGAAATTCTTTTAAAGGAGGAGATGTAACACCCCTAGAATAAATGTTAATTAATAAATAATTATTAAGCCTCAAAATTGGAATTTGAGCAAACGTCGGAATTTGACCAACAAAAATACACCATTGCTTTCGTGGTGATTTTCTGAACAACTTTCATATTGGGAGTTTTGCGGTCGGAGTTCGAATAAAGAAATTATTAGCGTTTCAAGTTTTCGAAACAAAAATAATTAAAAAAGAAAATTAGAAAGTAAATAATAATAAATGTAGGATCTCATCGGTCGACCCACTCCTTGGGTCAGTTGACCGCTAGCGGTCGACCCTCTATAAGGGAGTGGTCGACTGGTTGTCAGGGTAGTGGCTAGGATTAAACATTGGTTGAATGGCCTGAATTTAATTATCTAAATTTATTTGATACAATAGATTTGAGTGCCTAAAAATACAAACGTATCCATTCGCTTGTTTTCTCATATTTTCTGATCAAAGCAGTGATGCTTTTCCATTTTTTCTCTCTACGATTTCTATTAATTATAAAATATTATATTATATGTATATATAATCTGGGAAAGGAAGAAATTAATAGCGAAGAAGAGAAGGGGCGAATAAATATTATGGGATCATGTAAATTTCATTGGTATAAATTGTATTTCCCTTAAGGCTAAATTTCTTCTCAACTTTGTAATTCTAATAGTATGTATGTATCTTACTATAGATATTTTTAGGAATGGAAAGGAAAAAGTAGTCAATTAAAGGGATGATTGGGATTTGAAAGATTTGGAAAGCTTGAAAGGTAAGTGGTAAATTATATGATTTATTTACAACATTAAAATTTATATCGTTGATTTTGTTTAATTATTATGCCTATATAAGATCTGATGAGTTGTAGGCCTAAAATACATATATGAATATCACACACATATTATACAAGATAGCTAATTAGAATAGGATTACACGCCACTCTGGAAGTTTGGAAATCAGTCCACAAATTTGTTAAATTGGAATGTCGATAAGATTGTAAGATTTATCTTAGATTTAGGATAATTGGTGTAATTTGTTAATACAAATTTAGGTTGCCTTAATTTGACTTGAAATATGAATTTTTATGATTTAATTTGTTGGGAGCATTGTGGGTTATCTATTTCCATGTAATTTCCATGAATTATATAATTCCATAAATGTATAAAAAGTGCGTCATTTGAAATAATAAGGAATATACCATAAATGAAAGAGGTCTATAAAGTATGGATGTTCTTCCTCGTAGTTTGCACTATCTACTTCAAATGAAGAGAATGTCTCACTTTTGGTTAATTTATGGAAATTTACAGCATTATACTTTTCTGAAGGATAGCTCTGACAAATTAAAACATAGAATGTTCTGGTTTAGGAATTAATAGTTAGAAATAAGAATGTGTGTGTATGTGTGTGTATACGCACCGATAAGGCATCTATCGACAAATAAATATATAAATATAGCATATTATATGTCGATATTCGCATTATTTAATTAGGATGCCTAGTTATAAATAACATACTTAATTATTGGATTAGGAGGTGTAGATGGAAAAGAGATAGTAACTCCAAAATTAATAAAGGAATAAATGTGTAGTTATTAGGGAGCTATAAGAATTAAATTGAGACATAAATTTGTTGATTGGACTGGTTAAAGAATTTAATATGCCATTTACGGGGAAATAAAATAGTCATAATAGGTTTAATTAGAATGGATAAATAAATTTATTAGAGATTATCTAATTAGAATAATAATGAACAGTTATTATAGACAATTGACATTTATGGAAGTAGTGAATAAGCATATAAGACAGGAATTAAATGCTGGAAGACAGCATAATTTTCATAGCGGGAAATTATACAGACTTAGTTATACATTTAGAACGAGCATGAATTAGTAGGCCAATCATAACATTTAGGCTTAGGAAGATTTGTCTGGTTTAGTGGGTTGGGATGCGAGGTCTGTAGAGTTATGCAACAAAAGTTTGCCCTTCATTTAGAGGCCGCCGGTAATTCTGTAAAATTACCTACTAATGTGGGATATCTCCAACTATATGACCCATGGAAAAGGGATATCCACTTACATATAAGTCGAGGAAAATATACGAAGGGTTCGCTTTAGATTTGAAGTGTTAAACCGCCTAGTACTTTTTTAGGGAAATGGTATCGGCTTCATTTCTGATAAGAGGTGTTAAGTAACTAAAATAGGATTTTCCTTGACTTAAATTAGGTTAGTCTAAACGATATTTCGGCTATGGGAGGTTGGCAGGCTATGTCAGTGTTGTTGTTGTATCGGTATTTAATAGTAGGGCTGACATATAGGCTATGACCTCTAGTGGTTCCGGGCAGTCGTTAGCAAAGACTTGGTTTATGCCTTGATGGATTTCACTTTCTACTAGTATAGAATCGATATGGGATATGCACAGACCTCAAAGTTTAATTAATTAGTTGTTTATTTGTAAAAGGTAGGCTAGTTAATCCATAGATGAGTCTTTGAGATATGTTAATAGTTTATAATTAAATAATAAAGCCGTATTTAGGGGTCAATGGTCTCTGTATCTAGAGATTAACAAGCGATTATGTTACGGAGGGCCCTCTTCAGGTTTGGGGTATTAAATGGCCATTAGGTCTTCCTTCTCTCTATTTAAGAAGTATTATGTGGTCGGGGTTTGCTTTTAGGTAGCATGTCATTATATATATATATATATATATATATATATATATATATGTGTGTGTGTGTGTGTGTGTGTGTGTGTGTGTATGTATATATTTGTTTGTGTGTGTTTATGTATGTATATAAGCATATTTATAGCTATACCTACGAGATGGTTGGACATATCGTACATGCACGTAGGACTGAATGGATTAGCCATAAATAATAGACATAATACTTAAATGGAAATTAATCGGCATAAATTAGTATTATGGGTAAAGTGTGTAATTTTATAGTTACTAGAATGTTGTTCTTACCCTTTCTTCATTATAATCCACATGATAGATTTTGAGGGACGGACTTCTAGAGCAACATGAGAATGATGGATGAAGAAGTATTCTATTCATGATCGACACTGACAAGGCAACTAGATATCCAAGGAATACAATTGATTCCAAGATAGTTGTCTAGTTAATATTTATGTTCTATTATATTTTTCTATTCTGCTATGAGTTTATATTGATCACTCTCTGATGTGCTTATGTTTATAATAATTTAGCAAAACAAAGGATCTATGGCCTAACAGATTTGGGTTTCGGTTAGTCGAAATTCGGGCCTATTAAGGTGTTGTTGTTACACAACATCTCTGGAACTCATTGCATTAGAATAAGTTTTAGGGTCATTATCAATATTCATTATATGTCTAGTTATATTAAGGAACTAATCCTTACTGCCCTCCACTAGATATGTAATAAAGTCAGTACCATAATCCTTTTCTATTCTTAATCTTTCATTTTTCCTATATTCAATATTTTCTTCGGGCATAGGGATTTCATTATTATTTTAAGAATGGATATAATATTTATCATTGTTATCATTCGTTTTTATATGTCTTAGACTAGATGATATCAATGGATCCTTCACAATATGATTTTCAGATTTATAATTGGTTTCGAAAAATTCTATCTAACAAATTCTATTATTCAAAAGTGTTAAGTAGTCTGAATCAACAGGTTCTACTATGAGGTGAATAACCAATAAAGAACTCTTATATGCTCTATTTTCTAATTTTGGTCTTTTAGGAAAAGCCAATCAACTCCAAACTTTGAATCTTGATATATTAAGTTTTCTTTAAAAACATAATTCATAAGCGGATATATCATTATTTTTCAAAAAAAAAATTTAAAATGTAACATGCAGATAAAGTAGCATCACCCTATCAATTTCCTATTTTACCTTTCAAAGACTCCATTTTAAAATTTTACAATACTATTTTCCTTAGAATGAAACTTGGTTTGAAGACCATCACTTAGATCCCATTTATAAGATTCCACTTCTATTCGAAGAAGACGTTGTGAAGTCTTAAAAGAATAACCCTTTTCTACATGCTTCTATTTTTTCTTATAGTCATTCAAAGAACGAGGACTCTAGAAATTACTACTCCAACTATAAATGATTCAGGGAGATTAATCTTGGCATCTTTAATTTGTCTTATTATGTACAATATACAATTAATTTCCAATAATGGACTTATTATTAGTCATTCTGAAATAAATAAAACTGCTATTAGGAGTTTCTTGTTGCTTGCATTGATATACGATATCTAATGTTTAGTGTAGTCCAGAGTGATTTTTCTTTTTCTAGGTTTCGATGCGCATTATAGACAGAAGTTGAAAATGCACTTTGGATGTGTCCTCTAAAGATAAAATCGTCCTCTTTGCGCTTTGCATGTTTCATCGGTTGCATTATTACTATAGGAGTTTCATTGAGGATTACCTCCAAGTCATGTTCTAGAATATATTATTGTTTTTCGGCATTTTGATAGTACTTTATTATCTCTTGCTATCAAGTAAAGTTATCTCCATCAAGCCTCTCCAAAAGTGTCAGATGCTTATTCATGATTTGCAGGGTTTTGATATTGATCAGACTATTCATAATTCAGATTATTGTTTGAAAATTGTTGAGAATCTTGTTGGTTTGGCGGTTCAAACATGATAATGAAGCGAAGGTTGTATTTCTGACTTCAAGGATCTATATGACAGATGCTTTTGGAGAATTATTTAACTTACCTAATACGAAGAATTATCAAATTATTGACTTTCAGGATTAAATGAATTATTTTAACAATATAATCGGGCTCAAAGTTTGTACTATTTAAATTTGACCAAGTATACTCAAAATTTTGGAGGTAGATGATACAACTAATGGAGAATCAAAAATGAAGAAGAAGTAGAAGAAAATAATGTTGGAAAGTGAATTCAGCCTTGCCTCTATATAGGTAGTGAAGATGCACCTTCAATGGTCGTGTCTATTTGCTATAATGGTTGTGTCCTTTGGCCTGTAACGATAATGTCCATCGGCCGTAATGGTTGCATTTATTTGATTCCCTATATTAAATAATTAGCATCTCCTATATTACGGATTCCCACCTTTTGCAACCTTTTGAAATTCGAACTTCTATGCTTGTATATGGGCCAAAAAGCTCATCAAAAATTACCCAGAAATATAATTTGGAGCCGAATCCATGCCGGCTCAGTCGATTAGTCGGATGGACGACGATAGCTCACATGCATATGATTGACATATATGGCTTCCCTCTTCAACCAAGGAGAAAACATTTGGGTGTCCAAATGACCTAGCCTTCTCTTGAAAATCCACTTTATAAATATTTTTATTTATTCCAAGATGCGAGACTAAAGTCCCATCTCTCTTCTTCTTCCTTCTTCTTGAGCAATGCATAAATCAAACACTTTTTGAAAGTTTACAACATTTCTACCGATTTTAAAATAAAATTAAAAGATGAAGGAATGGGTGCATCGCTTAGGTGACTACCTATGCACCCAAATGGAATCAAGCCGATGTTGCATCATCATGGAAACCAATATCTAAATGAGAGGCATCATTTAAATTTGAACCTTTAATTGGACTTGGACTTACATCTAAACTTTATTCTATGTGGAAATCAAGTGGGATCAAGCCGATGTGTGTTCCCTTCTGTGCACTTGGACTGGCATCTTATCATTATTCTATGTGGACTCTTGAGTTTATTAGCAAGTTTCTCTATAATTACTAGCTCTATAGCAACTAAAGAAAGATTCACACCCTCCATCTTCTTCACTCTTATCTCCTTCCCCAAATACGCTCTAGAAACTCCATTTTAAATTTGAGATCCACTAGATTGTGATCAGATCTGATAGAATCGATTGTAATCTAGAGAGAAAATGACTAATAACAAAGATTAAATTGGGCGCAAGCCAGAGATTTCTGAACCACTATAAAATTATTGCGTATTATTTACTTTTTTTCTATTTTCTATTATTCTTTGCCAGATCTCTATACTTCATCTGAGCTTAGGGCAAGCTGGGATATCGAGAACAGACAATGTTGGAGCTAGGAACGTAAAACAGAATGCAAGTGCATAAGAACATGATTATGTACCCAAGTTTCCCCATAGGAATAGAGGGAAGAATGAAGCTAGAGGACAAATAAGAATGCAAGTGCACGGCCAATGGAGTACATGCCAGAGTTCCCTCGTAGGAGCGAAGGGCAGAATGCAACTAGTGGTCAAAAACTTCTGTCAGATAACAACAACTAGATTGTTGAAATGATCAGAAAGAAAGTTATAGGGCGCCCTTAGACCAGAGTTTGGAGGATATAAACATGAATCCGTTTACTCTAACGTTTGGAATGCAAGAAATCCTTCCAATTTCAAGCTTTAGACTTTGGAAATATAAGATGGGCAGATGGATCTGATAATTCATTTAATGAAATACATCTGACATATGAAAATGTTGGGTTGTGATGACCACCTTACACCGTAGACATCCAATTTTACTACTCTTCCTCTTGAATCCGAATTGGACAGTAAGCAACCTGAATTTCCGAGCGCAAAAATGATGAGTAAAGATCAAACTTCACTAGATAGCCCTTTAATCAAGGTTTAAGCTAGATTTAAACAAGAAAAGGTGATTATTTTTAGAAAAGATGATAAATGGAGGTTTGGAGATGTTTTAGGAAGATTAAAAGTGAATCCTCTTAGCTCCAACACCCCTCCCTAGCTCAAAACCCAAAAGTTTTTATGGGCTTGGGTTTGAGCCAGCCTAATTACCCATATATCTGCCCGAAAGCCCCTTAAAATTTAAAACAACAATCAAATGGTAAGCTCATTTTCCTGTTATGACCACTCTATGGAAAGAGAAACCATCATCTTGAAGCAATCGAAGTGGTTTCAGATCCTAACTAATCATCTATCAAAAATTATGGGTCATTACAAGATTTTCATGGTCAAAATGGTCCCAAAGAAACTCAAAAAAATCATAGATGTGGAAAATGTCCATAAGAACCATTTTCTAAGATATTGGAGTCATGAGACCTCATACGAAATAAATAGTAATATTTTATGATCCGGTAATACATAAAATACTGGTCGTTATATTTTCCTCCACTTTAGAAATTTCACCACCGAAATTCCACAATAAATTTAATAGGGTCATACTAAATGCCTAACTATCATATACAAACATAGGAAATCATCTTACATCAAACATGCATACACAACAATAAATGAAAAGTAAACATCTAAGCCTATCCTAGCGTGCATGATACCGTGCCATGGTATATTTCATGGTATCACAAGTGAAAGTAAAACGAATAAGAAATCTCACCATGTAAAGAGCTCTGGATATGTAGTCATCATACTCTCTTCCAAGTGCAATCACCTTCAGTATCACTCCACTGAACCTTCAATAAATTCATTATCCTCCTAAGCTTCTTCGTATCATATACGACGTTATGAATTGACCTACATGGTCTCGAAGCCTCTAATTCAATCTCGATAGCTGATCCAGTGCGATAGTTATGACTCGGTCATGCACAAATCTCCTCAAGTGAGAGACATGGAAGACATTGTCCACTTTAGCCATTCTTAAAAGTAGGTCAATTCTATAAGCAAGGCTCCCTATCCTCTAATATTTGAAAAGGACCAACAACTATCGATGTCAACTTCTCTCTACTATCGAATCAAATGATATTCTTCAATGGAGAGATTTTGACAAATACCATGTCGTCGACAGAGAAATCTAAATCCCATTATCTCTTCTTAATATTGATTTTTGTCTTCTTGGGCAGCTTTCATTTGTTGTCGAATGATCTTGATCTTCTCCGATGTTTCTCTAACCATATCTAGCCCAAGTATCAGTTTTTTGCCTACTTCCCACCAGCAAGAAGGAGCATTACACGGTCGGCCATGTAATGCCTTAAATGGTGCCACACCAATGCTAGACTGATAACAGTTGTTATTTCCAAATTCAACAAAGTGTAAGTGATTATCCTATGGGCCTCAAAAGTCTAATATGCAAGCACGCAAGAGATCTTCTAAGATACGATTCACTCTCTCAGTTTGGAGATTAGTTTATGGGTGATAAGTTGTACTAAGGTGCATCTTTGTCCCTAACGACTATTGTAAACTCTTTTAAAACCCATTAGCGAACAACGAATGTTGGTCACTCATAATGCTCTTTGGCATATGGTGGAATCTCACTACCAATTTCACATACAGCTCAGCCAGTTTGGCTGTCGTTCTACTTGAATTGACGATTATAAATCTAACTCTCATGGTCAATCGATCGACTATAACCCAAATGTTGTCATACTCCGCTCGAGTCCTCGACAGTCCATCCATGAAGTTCATCAACACTTATTCCCATTTCCATTGGGAAGTTCTAACAGTTGCATCATACCACTAGGCTTCTTCTGCTCTGCCTTAACCAATTGGTGATTCATTCATTTTGATATGAACGATCATACATCTTTTTCATCCGTTCCCAATAGCAGGTTTGCCTCATATCATGGTACATCTTATTACTGCTAGGATGCATAGTCATTCTCTAATGGTGGCACTCTCCAAGCACCTCATTCTTCAATCTATCGACATCAGGAACAAACAATTTCCCGTCTTTATGGAGCCGACCATCTCAGTCGAGTCCATATTGTCTTATATCCTCGGACTCTACTCCTATTTCAATCTTAGAAATAATTTTAGCTAATCTGACATCGCTCCTCTGACTAGTAGCAATTTTCTCAATAAGAGTAGGTCTGATAGTTAAGCTCGCCAACATCTATGGCTCTAGCTCGCATTTCGATCTGAAATCATAACCAATAATATACTCTAACTATGTCCACTCTAGGAACATAGATCCCAAGCTTGCATGTCTCCTACTTAAGGCATCAACAATTGCATTACCTTTCTTAAATGTAAATAAAATATCAAATCATAGGAGGTTAGGAACTCTAACCATCGTTGTTGGCGAAGGTTAAGATCCTTCTATGAAAAGAGGTACTTCAATGATTTGTGGTCAGTTTGCAATTCATATCTCTCTCCTAAAAGATAGTGCCTCTGAATCTTCATCGAAAACACAATCATTGCTAACTCTAAATCATGGATCGGGTATTTCTTCTTATGTGGCTTCAGTTGTCGATTAGCATATGCAAAAAATTAGCCTTTCTACATCAATATCTCACCCAGTCTAGTACCATAAGCATCAGTGTATAATGTCATCTCCTCATTCTCGCTCGAAATAGTCAATAACTGGTGCACTCATTAACTTTCTTTCAGACTTACAAATGCATGCTCCCGCCTCACATTCATGTAAAAGTTTGATTCTATTTCGTTAAGTGAGTCAACGACGCAGCTACCTTAGAGAAGTCTTGGATGAATTGTCTATAATATCCATCTAACCCTAAGAAACTCCTCACATCAGTAGCATTTTTTATGATTTGTCCAATTTTGAACTGCTGTTACTTTTACAGGATCAACAACAATACCCTGCTCAGAAACAACATGGCCCAAGAATCACACTTCCCTCCTCCATAAGTGACATTTAGAAAACTTCGCCTTTGGTTGGTGTTTTCTCAACACCTCTAGCACAATCCTCAAATGCGTCTTATGCTCTTCCTCTGTACATGAATAGACAAGAATATCATTGATGAACACAAGCTCAAATTTATTTAGCTAAACCCTGAAGACACGGTTCATGAGACTAACAAAGTATGTCGGTGCATTGGTTAGGCCGAACGACAAAACCAACCACTCATAGAGTCCAAATGGCGCATGAAACGCTGTAATCGGCACACTATCCTTCGCCACTCTTACTTGGTGAAATCCTACCGCAAGATCCAACTGAGTAAATACTCTAGTACCATGAAGCTGAATGAACAAGCCATCAATATACGGGAGTGGGTACTTATTCTTCTTCATCACTTTATTCAGCTCATGTTAATCAACACATAATCTAAGGGAGTCGTCCGCCTTTGTGGCAAATACTACTGGCATTCCTCACTCAGATATACTCTTGCAAATGAAACCTTTTCGTAAAAGGTCATCCACTTGCTCAAGCTCTCGCTGTTCTTTAGGTGCCATTCTCCCCAAAGGCATCGTTATCGGTCTAGCATCTTTCATCAGATTAATACGCAACTCAAAATCTCCTTGTGGTAGAAGTTCGGGCATCTCCTCAAGTATGCCCAGATACTCCCTAGCAATAGGCACTAATGACAACCCACCACGTGGGATATCAAGCGAAAATAGAAAGCTAACTATCACATCATCATCTGGAAGGCAACCTAACATTACCATCCGCCATCATCTACCTCTATCGTTACATATGGCTTCTCACAATCCGCCATCACTGTATATCTGTAAAGCCAGTTCATCCTCAGTATAATACTGAATCCTATAAAACCCAAAACATAATAATCACAAGTAAAAGAACATCCATGACTTGATTAGAACCAAACATGAAAAATCGTTTATAGGATAGTGGATCCTCTGATAGAGTTTGTCACAAACATAGGTCGGTCAACAATTTCGGGTTCCAATCCTAACTTATCTACCAAGTCACTAAGCTAAGACCAAACCATCTTCGATACTTTATATACCTATATAACTCACTATAGTGGTGTTTCATGGTCTTTGCATGGTTGCTTTTCGAGGAGGTGATGGGGATCCTGAGACAATTTAGAGTTCATAACTCCCAACCAAAGTTAGTGAATAGGTTCCCGAGTTAGTTCATAACTCGAGGAGGTGATGTGGTACGAGCACATGGACTGAGTTAGTGAATAGGTCCCCGAGACAATTTAGAGTTCACAACTCCCAACCAAAGAATGTGATAACAATATCGAGCAAGAAGCAAAGGCCCAAAGAGACCATGAGGAGTTACTTCACTAGGTTTAACGTGGCAGTCACTATGGTTCATAAGCTGGATCCATCTGTAATTTTGATGGCGGTAGTTTAAGGAGTTGAAAGTAAGACTAACTTTAATATTGCTTTGGAAAGGGATCCACCAAAGGATCATATAGTGTTCTATTATAAATATGAGAGATATTTGCATCATGGAGACGTAGAAGTTGAGGATACTGAGATTATTGTTATGGATGATGGAGAATCATCCGAAGTAGGATATGGTAAGGATAAGGGCAAGTGTGTGGATGATGACAACTTTAAGGAACCGAAAAAACAAAGGAGGGAGTCAAAATTCCCTTCTTATACTGATATAATAGAGTCCTATGAGAGGATATACCAGGATACTAATGGGAATATCCCCTATCAGAGGCTAGCTAAGAGGGGCCCAAAGACAGGGAAAGAAGGTCTAAATTATTTTGCATTTTCCATGAGTTGGACGGACAAGAAACGAACAAGTGTCGACACCTTCATGATCTGACAAAAGAACTAGTTCGGAGCAACCATCTACAGTAGTATATAAGGAACCAAACTACGATGATGTAGTCGAAGCAACCACCATCTACAACGAATGCATCATAGAACAATCAGGGACCGGGGTCAAGATTTGAAATCCCATGATTGGGATGGATAGAAGTCAGGTTAAATCCCCATGTTTTGCTTTCCATTTTAAATAATTAAGGCAATAATGATCTTCAATCACTTACATGTGTACGAGACCTTGATTGGGCTCTAGGCACACTGAGTTAGATGGCTGAGATGAATAGGTAAGACAGTAATAACCTTAAACCCTTTATACTTGTACAAGATCACGGTCGATCTCTAGGCATTATCTGAATTGGATGTTTGATATGAATAATTAGGACTTTTGTTTGCTTGTTTGGTTTGATTTGAATATTTGATGTTTTGAAAAGTTCCACTTGAACGTGATGAATGATATTGATCATGGTATTCTCATCCAGGAAGGCATGGTAGTGTTCGTAAGGTGCAAGTTCCCTTACTGGAGAGCGAGTGGATGGACTTGTACAAAAAGTAAGACCCCTCACTAAAGAGTGAGCAGATGGGCATTCTTGGTCATTGAGTCCTTTCACTAAAGAGTGAGAAGATTCGGCTCAATGAGGATCCAGAGAGATTAACCCTAGATTGGATATTAAATGATCTGAAGAGATCAAACTCTAGATTGGATGCTAAACGATCCAAAGTGGTTGAATCCTCCTGGAACGAATGTTCACTTGATAAAAAGATTTGAATGCCTAGTAATCAAAATGAGATGGATAAATCCAAGAAAACAAAGGATAATTTTGATATGCAAAATGATACCTCTAGATGAGAGGTAGATTGATCATGATTTGTGATTGACACTTAAGCAAAGATTAGAGTCCAAACCTATAACAGGTAAAGAACGGCCTTTGGTCTGGAAGAGAATCAAAAGTAGCAGGACGATTCACCAAGATCAAGGTCATTGGATGGCTAGAGAGCTAAACTATCAAAGATTGACTATTGCTAAAAAAATCTTGAACAAAGCACACCCTACATTCGAACGACGTACTTTGGGAAGCAAGATTTAACCCACTTTTTGACTAAGCATATTTCAGCCAGAATTAGATGGAAAAATGATAACAAATCAATTCACGAACTTGGAAACATACTTAGAATGGCTAAGAGATTGGATTTGGGAAGAATGATGAAATCGAAGCTAAGTATACCACTCGGTACGGAGAGGAACCTCTCGATATCAAGAGCTTTTTCACCCACTTGGCACCGACCTAAACCCTCTACACTTCAAGTACAACTTCAACCTATTAGAGTAGAGAAGCAAGCTTGGGGATTGATGAGAAGAAAGCAGGAAAAGACAAGCAATATAAGCAATATCAAGCAAATCATCGGGAGGAAATTGATATTCATGAAAAAGAGTTTGAAACACATTGAATCGAAGATACAAAAGCAGGTGAAAGCAAGAAGTTTTCACAAGAACAAACCACTCGGTATCAAGAGAAACCCCTTAGTATTAAGAGGTTTTATCGAATAAGGGGCCAGCGTGTTCCCTTCTATACACTTGGACTTGCATTTGTACCTCATTCTATGTGGGCTCCTGAGTCTATTGGCAACTATAAATACCATCCCTATAGCAACTGAAGAAGGGATTCACACTTTGCATCTTCTTCACTCTTCTTGCGCTAGAAACTCTATTGAAAATATAAGATCCACTAAATTATGGTCATATCTAATAAACTTAGTTGTAATCCAGAGAGGAAACGACTAATAACAAAGGTTAAAGTGGACATAGGCCGGAGATTGTCGAACCACTGTAAATATTCCTGTATGTTCTTTACTTTTATGCTATTTTCTATTATTCTTTGCCAGATTTCATCTGATATTTAGATGTTGGTACTATTTTTTTCCATCAATACCTAGGATAAAACCAAAACAGTAACACTTATTGATTTCCATAAGCAGAGTGTCTGTATACCAAGCACATTAATGATAATGTGCATTTATTCCTAAGTTCATGGGTCTACCTTAGAAAGTCGCCTTACTTTCGTAGAAAATGGCATAGTTTCCATGCTCTTATAGGGAATTCTCTTAAGGTGTTTCTACAATAAACTTTGTTCGATATCAAGGCATATAGCAATCTTCATCCATCCTGTTTCATGTAGAATCCAACATTAATTTCTGAGAAATATTTTAGTGTTTCCATAACCATTATCTTGATATGTTGATACTAATTAAACCATGTTTATCCGTTGCAAAACATAGATCATGTTTCTATCAAGGATAATCAACCTTATTTAGGGACCTTAGTCCCGGCCCATCTCTTTAAATTTTATAGAATCCATTACCTTTTGAAGACTCTTAGTAGTAGGCCATCCATGTTTTTCTTTGCTCCTGTATAACTGACTAAGATTAGTCCCCTTTTGAGTAACTATCTTATCATCTAATGTATGGGAGTCACGTGTCTAGACTTCTTATTTATGTTTTGTTAAAAACATTATAAATTGTAGTCTGATTAGCACAATTAATAATGACTATAAAAAATGATTTTATCTACACAAAAATTTCTATTAGAAGATTACTAAGCCATTCAGCTTCTTTACATGCATTTGCTAATGCAATTAATTCTAACAACATTATTAAATCAGAAATACAAGTCTGCTTCTTAGAACCCAAAGACATGGCAACACCTTCTAATGTAAAGATCCATCCAGTTGTAGACTTAGATTTGGGTTCTATGTTGTTCCAAGTTGCGTCGCTATATCCTTCTAATATGGTAAGGTGTCCTTTATAATATAAAGCATAGTCTATTATTCCTTTCGAATAAGATAAAACTCTAGAAATAGCTTTCCAATGATAGTAATATGAATTACTTGCAAATTAAAACAACATATTTATAGCACGTGCTATGTCTAGTGCAATGCATAACATGCAGAAGACTTCTAATAATATTAGAATTTCAAGTTGAGAAATAGTTCATCTAGTATACTTCATAAATTTAATACTAGGACCTAAAGGAGTTGGAGCTGGTTTGTCATTGTAATGACCATACTTCTATAGGAAATTCTCGGTGTAGTGAGATTGGGTTAAGACCAATTCTTCCTCTTTCTTTATTATTTTGATCCCTAATATCACATCGGCCTCTCCTAGATCATTCGTATCAAAATTAGAGAACATAAACCTTTTTGTTTCTTTCATATAAGATATATCAAAGCCAAATATTAGTATGTCATCAACTTATAAACACATTATAACATAACCAATTTTTTTTCAGATTTGCTATAAATGCATTTTTTAGCATTGTTAACAATAAAGACATTTAACATTGCTACTTTATCAAACTTCTCGCATCATCGCCTAGATTCCTATTTCAGACCATAAAGAGATTTTACTAATTTATGAACTTTCTTTTCTTGGCCTAAATTTACGAAACCTTCTAGTTGTTCCATGCACATCATTTCTTCTGAATCACCATTTGGAAAAGAAGTTTTCATATCCATCTGCAGAATATCTCATTTGTTAATGGATGCAATGCTATTGAACAACGAATCAAAATGATGCAAACAACAAGAGCATGTGTATCAGAAAAAATCTACTCCATGTCTTTTCTTATAACCCTTAGTAACTAACCTGGCTATAAATTTATCAACTAATCCATATATATTTAGGTTTTATAGAATATCCATTTACATCCTATTAGTTTAGCACCAAGACGTAAATCTATCAGAATCAATGTTTGGTTTTCCAAAGTGATTTCATTTCATTATTAATGGCTTCTTTCCAGAAGACAACATCTTTGGAACTCACTGCAATAGAATATGTTCTAGGATCATCATCAAAACTCAGTGCGTATCTAGTTATATAAATGATTTCATCCTTACTCCCTTCATTTTCCTCTTTTACTTTTCCTACATTCAGTCTTTTCTTTGGGTATTGAGATTTCATCATTGTTTTGGGAAGAGATTTGACCTTCATCATTGTTTCCATTAGTTTCATTATATTCTAGATTAAGTGATATCAGTGGACCTCAACGGTTTGATTTTAAAATATTACTTGTTTTGAAAAATTCCATATCTATAAATTCTATTATATCAAAAGTTCAAGTATTATGAATCGATAGGATATACTATGAGGTGAATAACCAATAAAAACATAGTTAAATGCTTTATTTTCGAATTTTGGTCTTTTAAGGTCTGGTATTCACATCCATTTGATGAATTACCAATTTGTGAATGGATGCAAGTGCTTCAAACAATGAATCGAAGAGAAGTGAGCAACAAGAGCATAACATAATCCACTCCATGTCTTTGGCTATAACACTTAGCAACCACCAGGCTTTATATTTATCAATGGATCCATATGTATTCAAATTTTTCTTGAATATCCATTTATATCTGATTACTTCAGTACCAAGAGGTAAAGTATTGGAATCCAAGTTTGGTTTTCCAAACTGAATTCATTTCATCATTGATAACTTCTTTCTAGAAAGCAACATCTCTAGAACTCATTGCATCAGAATAAGTTTTAGTCATCGTCAACATCCATTATGTATCTGGTTATATTAAGGATTCAATCCTTACTTCCTTCAACTAGATATGTAATAAAGTCAGGATCATAGCCCTATTTTATTATCCCTATACTTATCCTACATGCAAAATTTTCTTCGGGTACTGGGATTTCTTCATTGTCTTAAGAAGAGATATAATCTTCATTATTGTTATCATTAGTATGTATATGTTTCAAACTAGATAATATCAATGGGCTTTCAATGATTTGATTTTTAGATATATACTTACTTTCAAAAAATTCTTCATATACAAATTCTATTATTCAAAAATGTCAAGTATTATGAATCAATAGGTTGCACTATGAGGTGAATAACCAATAAAAGCACACTTAAATGCCCTTTTACCTAATTTCGGCCTTTTAGGATCTAGCGTTCTAAGATAAGCCAAACAGCCCAAAACTTTGAGGTTTGATAAATTGGGGTTTTCTAAACTATAATTCATAAGGGGATATTCCTTATTTTTCAAAAAAATTATATTCAAAATGTAACATGCAGATAAAGTGGCAACACCCCATAAGGTATTTGGTATGTTAGAGCTAATTAGCATAGCATTTACCATTTCTACCAATGTCATATTTTACCTTTCAACGACTCTATTTTAAAATTTTACAATATTTTTTGCCTTAGGATATACTTGGTTTGACGACTATCATTTAGTTCTCGTTTATGAGATTCCTCTTTTATTCGAAGATAACGTACACTCTCAAAATCATAATCCATTTCTATATGCTTCAATTTTTTCTTATAGTCATTCCAAGAATGCTGGAGTCTAGAAATTACTACTCCAACTACAAATGATTCAAGGAGATCAACCTTGGCGTCTTTAATTTTCCTCTTTATGCTTTATACTTTTCATCTTGAGTGCCTCATTATCTATAGAAGTTTCATCGAGTATTACTATTAATCCACTTTCTAGAATGTGTTAGTTGAACTTTTAAGTTGCATCGAGGATTACTTTTAACACATTAGAAGAACTTCAACATCTCTTGCCATATGGTAAAGTTATCTTCGTCAAACCTCTCCTAATACGTTAGATGCTTCTTCATGACTTGCAGGGTATTGACATTGCTCGAACCTTTATAATTGAAATTGTTGTTTGAATTTTTTGGAAATCTTCATTGGTTCTATGGTTCGAGTGTGATAATGAAGATGAGACTATACTTCCGACTTTAGGGATCTATATGACAAATTCTTTTAGACAATAATTCTACCACCACATACAAACGGGATATCAAATTATTGATGTTTTGAATTGAATAAAGTATTTTAATAATGTAATCAGTTTTAAATCTCGTAGTGTTTTGATCCAACCAAGAATACTAAAAGGATTTGGAGATAAATGATGTAAGTAATGGAGATTAAGAAATGAAGAAGAAGTAGAAAACTAATGTTAGAAAGTGAATTCGACCTTGCCATTATATAAATAATGAAGAGGCACCTTCAACGATCGTGTTTATTTGCTATAATGGTTGTGTCCTTTAGCCTACAATGGTTGTATCTGTTAGCCATATCAATCCTGTCTGTTCAGTTCCATACATTCAAAAATTAGCATCTCTAACCTTCTAGTTTCCCACCTTTTGTAACTATTCAAAATTCAAACTTCTGAGCTTGCGTATAAGCCGAAAAGTTAATAAAAAAAAGTATCCAAAAATGTAATATGAACCCGAGTCGGAAGAGGGACATTCGGCTAGTCACACGATGGTAACCCATGTATGTGTATGTGTTAACATGTATGGCCTGCCTCTTCTAGGCAAGAGAAAAAATTTAGGTATCCAAATAGCCCGATCTTCTCATAAGAACATACCATATAAAAAAAATTATTTACTTATTCCAGGATGTGAGACAAAAGTCCCATCCCTCTTCTTCTTCCTTCTAAAACAATGCCTAAAACAGATTTTGAAAATTTACAACATTTACACCCTTTTTAAACAAAATTAAAACAACAACGAATGCATACGTCGCTCATGTAACTGCCTTTGTACCCAAATGGGATCAAGCCGACGTTGTTCAGAATCTAGAAATTGCGTCATCGTGGAAACCAATACCTAAATGAGGTATCTTTTAGTTTAAACCTTCACCTAGAATAAACCCTTCAAAGCCCTATCCAGATCACTAGTGAACTTATCTTAAACCAAGTACTCCTATGATAAAACCAAAACAATAACACATATTGATTTCCATATCTAAAATGTTCTATATGCCTAGCACATTAATGATCATGTGCTTTTAATCTTAAGTTCATGGGTTTAATTTAGAAAGCGGCCTTACTTTTGTAGAAAACGACATGCATGATCTCCATACTCATATAGGAAAATCACTTAAGTTGTCTTTGCAATATACTTTGTTTGATATCTAAACTTACAGTGGTCTTCATCCATCATGGTTCATGTAGAATCCCAACAACTAATTTATAGGAAATATCTTAGTTTTCCATAATCATTCTCGTAACTTGTTGGTATAGATTAAACATTGTTTGTCCTTTCCAAAACATAGGTCAGGTTTCTATCAAGAATGATCAGCCTTCATTCAGTGACCTTAGGCACACCTCTTTTGATTTTATAGAAACCATTGCCTTTAGAAGACTCTTAGTAGTGGATCAACCAAATTTTTCTTTGTTTCTATATAATCAACAGTGAGTGCTTCTCTTTTAAGTAACTACCTTATCATCTATTGATAATCATATGTCTATACTTCTATGTAACACACCTAATTTTGATTAACATTATTTGGTATATTTAATTATAAAATTAAATAAAATAATATAAAAGGATAAGGGGATTGAGATTGGATAATTGATAGGGATCGTTCCTTAATGAATGAGTTAATAAGAATGGTTTAAAACTTAGATAAGAAGGAGGAATATACGCTAAGGGCAAAATGGGAATAGACTTTAATTCCTAAACATAAACCTTATTCTCTTATTTCCTCCCTCACTTTTATTTAAATATAAACTAGGACAGAGTAAGGCTGGCTATTGTAAGAGAGCAAAAACGAAGACAAAGCTAGGAAATCAAGAATCGACTTAAACTTTTGATATGATGTTAAAGACATTACTTTAGAAATGGATTTTTATATTCATATTTTATAAGAAATTATTAATTTATTATGAATTTTCTAAGTGGAGAAAATAGTTTATTTTGAGTTTTAATTATTAAAAACAATTAAATAAATTTTTCCACTTTGAAATTTTTATAAGTTAGAGAATATATTAAATTTGATTTATGGATATTTTTCCTAAGTGTTTTTGATTTATTATGAATTATTTAGGCTAGAAAATTTTATTAAAATATTAAGATAAATCAATAGGTTTCTAAATGTTTTGGGAATGAAAGTTTTGAACTTTAATAGATTTCTGAAAAGGTTTTGATAAAGAAAATTATTATCCAATAAGATTTTGACAAACAATAGGAGTTGTGAAAAGGAATTACCTTTATTAGTAAGAAAACCGTTTTCATAGTAATTATGGTTTTGCCACGCCAAGGTGCATGATGTCACACTTCATCATGCCAAGTTTATAGTCTTTGACGTCAATCATGGGCGATGCATAGGGCATCAACTTCGGTTGATATGCAATGGATCATCCTTGGTTGAAATATGAAGGAAAGCATCAAAGTCGACATCAATAACTTCGACGTAAGTAATGCCTCATGATTTCAATGACAACACCTACTTCATAAGGCTGTGATGCCGCTAGTTTACTATATTAAATCTCTTTTATTGTGACGCTGCAAACCATCTATGTCGGGCTAATGATTTCGAAGGTTTTCAATGTTGATGCCGACCTTATAAGGCAGTGATGCCGCTATTTTCACTATGTTAACTCCTTTAGGCGATGATGTTGACCCCATAACTTTCAAAGTTGATATATAACGGCGATGACGACACCGCGTTTCTCTTTATGGTATTGATGTCATTGATCATCAATGTCATCATTCCCTTTGTAAGCTTTATAAGTTTATACTATATAAACCTATGAAACTCAATACCACGATAGGTGACGTAGATTTATATCGACCCTATGGTCTTATGCTTTATTAAATCAAGTTCTTTACTATAGTTTTTGACGATAGGAAGGGTGCATAGATTCTTATCGGCGATATTCATAATGCACTTCGTCAATTTAAGAGTTTACTGTTGTGGCTTAATAGCTTATAGTTTTGAGGAGTGACTACCTCAAAGTGATACCGAATTTCATTAGTATTATTTTATAAAAGCATTACATAATGGCATAAATATTTTGTATAATGTAAAGGGCTATACTTTCGTTGTTTTAGTGTATGATTTAAAGGGTAAATCATTTATAAAGAATTATTTTTTCAAGGAAATAAAAAAGGGAACTTAGCCCTAAATTTTTCTTATGAGATTAGTGTTCTTATCACCATTAGATAAATAGTGATATGATGGATTGACTCAAAGATTCGAAAAACTAGATGAGACTGGTGTATGATAGCGCCTATACTTTAGCTATTAGCCCCTAATTGATATCAGTCCAAAATTCCAATGTATAAGGCTTTGTCACAGGTAAGACTAAAAGTAGGTTTACACACAGAAAGGAATACATAAAGTTGAGATAGGTTATTGGCGAGCCCACAAAACCATTAGGATCAGAGTGACCCAAGTAATATTTTTGATAAATCGTCCAGTTGTCTTCTTATAGAATGTTAGAGAATTTGATATATGTGGTAGGTCTAAGTCAGCCATAGGTTTGTACTTACCTTGATAAAAATATGATGTTGGGATAGAAAGTACAATTGTTTAGACTGGTCATGATTGCCCATGTTGCATGCATGCATATTACTGTTTTATTGTCTATTTTAACTATTCTGGTAGAGGGAGTTTGATTTGCAAAAGATATTAGAGAGTGGATAACTCTTTCGGCTCAGCAGCGTGGTCTCATTAGATATCTATAAACCGAAATTGCATATTATTATTCACACCAAATTTTTTCCGATTCGAAGTTTTTATTTTTTCCCTTTAACTGTCGGGTGCTCATTTGAGTAGTTCAGGAGTAATATTTTCAATTTAAATAGGGTTTGGCGAATAAAGCTTTCGAAGATGTGTAGGAGACAAGGCTAGCTATTTAGGAGTTTACCTATATATATATACACACACACACATATGTATATGTATATGTATATATCATCCGCTACGTTGAAGTTTTATTCTATTGAAATATATGTAATAATAGATGTTATAACCATCTAGTAGTAAACTCCGATCAACTACGAAGGCATCTCCATACGTCGCACTTGGAGTATTTTGTAAAAATTATATATTATCAGAATCTGGGTTATGTTTGGGATTATATAATGAATATGAAATATTATATTTGAAATGAAATGTGAAAGTTTGTTTTGAAATTGTGTTAATAAAATTTCATATTCTTGAGCTTCTGATATTATTGGTGCAATTATCTAACCACATTTTTTCACTAGGAATTTATGCCATGAATGATTGCTGCATCTGTAGTACTTAGTTTTGGGTTTCAAAATGGGGGATGTTACATTCTCATTATATATTTCGTTAGAAATAGTATAAATTGTAGTCTGATTATCACTATTAATCATGACTACTGGAGATAATTTTTTCCATCGAGAAATTTCTATTAGAAGATTCCTAAGCCATTCAGCATTTTTACATGCATCCGCTAATACAATTAATTCTAACAATATTATTGAATAAGAAATACAAGTATGCTTCTTGGGACCCTAAGACATAGTAAAACCTCCTAATGTAAAGATCCATCCAGTTGTAGATGTGGATTTGAATTCTACATTGTTTCAAGTTGCATCACTATATTCTTCTGATACATCAGAATATCCTTTATAATATAAATCATAATCTATGATTCCTTTCAAATAAGATGGAACTCTAGAGATAACTTTTCTATGTTCATTACCAGAAGTACTTAAAAATCGACACACATGCTTATAGCATGTGCTATGTTTGGTTTAGTGCAATGCATAATAACATAAGACTCCCAATAATACTGGAATATTCAAGTTGAGAAATAGTTCGTTTGATATTCTTCACTAATTTAATACTAGGATCCAAAGGAGTTGGAGCAGGCTTGCCAGTGTAATGACTGTAGTTCTTGAGGAATTCAAGATGTAGCGAGATTGGGTTAAGACCAACTCTTCCTCTTTCCCTATTGTTTTGATCCCTAATATCACATCAACCTCTCCTATATCTTTTATATCAAAACTAGAGGACATAAACCTTTTTGTTTCTTTCACATAAGATGTATCAAATCCAAATATTAGCATGTCAACAATATATAACACATTATATTATTACCATTTTTATCAGATTTGCTGCAAATGTATTTTTCAGCATCATTAATAATGAAGCCATTTGACAATGCTACTTTATGAAACTTCTCATGCCCTTGCATGGGTGCTTGTTTCAAATCGTAAAGGGATTTTACCGATTTATCAACTTTCATTTCTTGGCCTCAACTTATGAAACCTACCGGTAGTTATATATATCCACATCTAAATCACCATATAGGAAAATAAGTTTTCATATCCATATAATGAATTACCATTTGTGAGTGGATGCAAGTGCTACAGAATAATGAATCGAAGAGATGCGAACAACAAGAGCATGTGTATAAAAATAATCAACTCCATATCTTTGTTTATAACCATTGGCAACAAACTTGGCTATAAGTTTATTAATGGATCCATCTATATTCAGTTTTTCTTGAATACCCCTTTACATGCCATTAGTTTAACACCGTGAGTAAAATCTATCAAAATCGATGTTTGGTTTGCCAAAGTGAATTCGTTTAATTACTAATAGCTTCTTTCCAGAAAACATCATCTTTGCAACTCACTGCACCAAAATAAGTTTAAGGATCATCATCGACATTCACTACATATCTTATTGTATTAAGGATTTCATCCGTACTTCCTTCAACTAGATATGCAATGAAGTCCGGACCAATTCCTTTCTATTTTGCCCTTTTACTTTTCCTAGGTTCAGTAATCTGTTCAGCTACATTAATTTTATCATTATTTTGAGTAGAAATTTAAGCTTCATCATTGTTATCATTGTTTTTTTATGTTCTCGACTAAATGAAATCAATGGATCCTCAATGGTTTAGTTTTCAAATATATACTTATTTTCTAAAAATTCTAAGCCCACAAATTTTGTTACTTCAAAAGTGTCTAGTATTATGAATTGATAGGTTATGCTTTGAGATGAATAACCAATAAGAACATACTTAAATACTCTATTTCCTAGTTTTTGTCTTTTAGTATCTAGTTTTTAAACATAAACTAAACAACCACAAACTTTGAGTCCTGATAAGGTTTTCTTTTCTTAATTCATAAGAGGATATATCCTTAATTTTAAAAGGAAATCTAATTAATATATAACATAAGGATAAAAGTGCATCACCGATAAATAATTTAGCAAGTTATAACTAATCAACGTAATATTTAGCATTTCTACCAATGTCCTATTTTTCTTTTAGCAGCTCCGTTTTGAAATTTTACAACATCACTTGCCTTAGAATGAAAATTGATTCGCAGACTTTCATTTAGTTGCCATTTATGAGACTCATATTCTATTTGAAGATTATGCCATAAACTCTTTAAATCATAATCTGTATCTACACGCTTTAATTGTTTCCTATAGTCATTCCAAGAACGAAGGAGTCTAGAATTTATTACTCCAACTATAAATGATCCAGTGAGAACAATCTTAACATGTCTAAGTTGAATTATTACATATAATATATCACTAAGTTGTTTAATAATTCTTATTTTTAGTCTTTTGGACTTATTATCTGTCACTCTGAAATCCGTAACACTGAGTACCAAAGATTTCTAGTTGCTTGCCTTTGATATTTGATATTTGTTATCAAATGTAGTCCAGAGTGCTTTTGCTGTTTCTTGGCTTCGGTCTGCATTGCAGATATAAGTTAAAAGTACATTCAAGATGTGTCCATTACCAAAAAATTGTCCTTTGTAACAACCATCACCTTAATGGGCCCGAATACTGAATAAATCGAAACCTAAGCCCGTTAGGGTATAGATAGTTGGTTTTGGTAACCTATAATAAACACAAGCATATCAAAGAGCGACGATATAAACTCACCATGGAATTGAAAAATATAATAGAATACATATATTGACTAAGGCTACTACCTTGGAATCAATATTATTTCTTGGATATCTAGTTGCTTGGATATCTAGTTGCATTGTCACTGCTGAGCATGAATGAGAAGACTTTACCATCTACCGTTCCCAACTTACAGCAACAGGCTGTCCCTCTAAATCTATCCTATGGATTGTAATGAGAAGGGGTTAGAACAATGTATAGTGATTGGAAGATTACATACTTTATCCGCAACATAAATACATGCCGATTGATCCCAATTTAAGTGTTATGTCTATTATTCACGTCTAATCCGTTCAATTCTATATGACATATGAAAAGCCTAACCTCCTCTAAGGTATAACTATATATTTATATATATATATATGCCTATAAACACACACACACACATATATATTTAAAACTATATCACCCTAAAACCCGACCACTTAATATTTCTTGAATAGAGAGAAGGCAGGCCCAACGACTATTTAATACCTCAGTATCGAAGCAGGCCCTCCACAACATAACTACAATCAATCGGTTCTAGCTATAAAGATCAATGACATCTATATATGGGTTAATAATATAATTTCCATATTAGTAATGCATCTTAACTATATCCTACATGAAATGCTTCCAACTGTAAGCGAAAAAGCTCTTCTAGTCCAACACTACAACTTATCCTAAACTATAGGAAAAAGGTCCTTCCCAGTCCCATGTAACTACCGCCGGTTATGTTGTAATAATCCGTACCTCTTGACACACCGACCCAAAGCTCAAAGTGACTTTCAAATTCGAATCATGCCGGGAATTACAAGCTATTGGGTTTTTGAAACATTATAGAGCATAATTATAGGGACAAAGTTCTAAAACTTTCCGTTTTCCGATCTCATAATGGAAGGAATTAAAATATAAAACAGAAAATAAACTTTAAAAAAATTATCCTAAAATACTTGATTTACACATACATTGTTTCCAAGCTACAATATAGGTTTTATAGACTTATAGTATGATATTTGACTATAAGAGAAATAATGGATAATACGAGAACTCTATCATTGAGCTCCTTTCACCATGTACTATCCCCAATCAAATGCTAACCGTGATCTTGTGGTGGGGAAAAATGAAAAGGAGGGAGTGGGTCATACAAAATTATGGTGGATGAGTACAAGTTTAATATGTGATGATCATAAGCAGTTACTTCAATACTACTCTAGGTCATATTGGTGTGATATAAGCGTCCATGAATTTCTAAGTTATGTTATCTAAGGGTTCTTGTCTAATACATTCCTATACTACAATACACAATGGATCGAATCTCATGTCTAACGATCGTTCACCGCTCCTAGAGCTACTCAAAATGCAAGATCAATGCTACTAAATGTGGAAATGTCGCCCCCTTGGCTACTAACTATAAAAACACCGCTACTAGACTACTGTAGGACTAAATTCTTACTCTATCATTGCCAACAAGCTATTGGAAACTGATTTCGTTTCACTACGCCTGGGGAGGAAGAACCTACGATGCCGACTCATTGGTATATTTCATTGTCTACATCCGCTTCGATCTCTCGATCGTACTGTTGGCCTCTTATCGCACGCTTCAGGTCCTCTATTTGAACTGTATTAGGTGCATCAAAAATCATGCATACATGGACCTCCCATTGTGCTGGACCCACTACATCAGGCATCCACACTAGTCTATACGCCCATCATTGGAACCTCCTATGATTTCCATTTGCGAAAGTTCATCACCTCCAGTCGATTACTAAATCTCAAATTTTCTTAAATGACATTTATCCAATACCGCAATGACCTAACATCCTCTCTTAATGAGTTAGCTTCCCTACTATTCCTAACATACAACCAAATACCCTTAATTAGGCCCACAAAAAATTATATTTTCTATTGATTTTTATTATTAAATTTGGGTCTTAGGCTGAGTTTCAATTCTACAATTCTTGTTCTAGACGGTCGACCATTGTTTCTCTCCTGTCAACCATTACCAATCGACTGCTAGGGTTCTAGGGTCGACCGTTTTCATTATAAACTCAGGGTTTCCGCATATTTTAAATGTCAATTGTTTGCATAGTTTAATCTAAATCGTAATAGTAATTAGTGAACTTTAATCCAATGTAAGCATCAGTTTGAAATTCAGTTTAGGGTTTGCAAATTTAGGGTCTGCAAATTTGACAAATATTCGGTTTAACAATTTACCGTAATTTCAAATTTAAGATCATAGATTATAACCTAGGGTTTCACAATTTAATTAACAGAAAAAGGTACTTACATCAAGCCAAGTTCAACAATTTATAGATTTTAATCTAGTGTTTTACATGTCTCAAATTAGGTTTCTAACACCCAAAATCAAATAAAATAGTTTAAACCTAATAGTAATAATCTTCTTACTAAAAATGTTCCTATTTACCTCAAGCCAAGGTTCTTCCTATTTGCTTTGCCTAAGAATTGCCCCTCCGTATGCTAGCTTCACTTGCTACTTCTAGATTCAATTTTATTTTGATTTTTGGAAGAATTTTAGAGTTAGAGGAGAGGTTGGACTTTGGCAAAGTTTTGTTGCGGTAAACTTTTCTATTGATTCTAGGGCTAGATTAGGTTCTTGTTTATAGAGATTAGGAGTGAATTTAGGACATTGATTTGGGCTAGAGAATATTTTGCTAACATCAGGAACGATCATTTAAACTTAGGGACGAAGGAACAATCTGAACCGTTGAACAACAACGTTCGACAATGCTCAGGCATTTGCCGTTTACACTACCCAGGGTCGACCCTATATGACCTAAGGTCGACCTCATTAGGTTGACCATATCACCCTTAGGGTCGACCTGGGATTATTATATTACATTATTATTTTCAACTAGGTATTTATTTTGTTCTAAAATTTTCCGACTCCCGTAACTTCATTATGCTAGCTCCGATTTCAAAGTGATATATACAACATTCATCTAGAAAATCGCTACAAACACAGTGGTGTAAGTTTCGTAGCGAAATTTAGATGTCTATTAATTTTTTTGTTTACTTTTTGATTAAATTTACTTTTCTCATTAAATTTCTATTTAAATTTCTATTAGATTATTGTTAAATTTTACATAAATTTTCAAAGGTGTTACACATGTCCCAACAACATGACAGAAAGTACCCAAGCCACTTAATACATCTTTAATGAAAATTACATAGACTCTGACCATTTAATACTTATATTCCAAATAGGTCTCGGTCATTTAATACCTTACCTAATGTGGACCCCTCGTTGGTACTCCTTAGCTGACATCACATAGAATCCTATTAGACCACTTAATACTTCTTTATTGGGCAGAAGCGGACCGTACAATAGCCACTTAATAGGTAACCCTAAAGCAAACCCCTCTTGATATTTCCCACTATTGTGCCAAGTGCTAACCTTAACCATTTAAAACTTCTTAAGTAGGAAGGAGACAGACCTTATATTAGCTACTTAATACCTTCGACTTAGAAGCAGTCCTATGCATATCTCTTCCTCATGGGTCCTATAGTTGGAGATGTTCAACCTCTACAATAAGTATACAAAACTACTTACAGCCTTTAAATGAAAGGTAGACTTCTATTTGTGTAACTCTACTGACCTCGCATCCCAACCCACTATACTAAGCCATTCACCCAAAACTTAAGTGTTGGGCTGGGGTCACTAATTCATGCTTTTGCTAAATGTATAATTGAAGGTATATAAATTTCAGTTGTGAAGGTTATATTGTCTTCTACATGTATTTAATAGTATTAACACTTACTTGTTCGCTACATAATTATTCATATTTTATATGCTTAGGCTTTTGCTTCCTTGTTTCCTTCCTATGTCTAATAAATGTCAATTGTCCATAATAATTTGTCATTAATGTCAAAATTGGACAATCTCTAATTACGTTTATTTACCCATTTCAAAATCCCCCTATTATGCCTATTCAATTTCCCATAGATGCCATAATAAATTCTCTAGTCAGTCCCTATTTAATTCATTTAACTCTAGATTGATAACAAATTTATTGTCCATTGAATCTGTAGTTATTGCCTATAAATTTTGAATCACAATTCCTTCCCTTTCAACCTCCTAGCCTAATAATTACGACACTATTAATAATTAACGTCCTAATTATAACTAGTGCGAATATCGACATATATTATTCTATAAATATGTTTTTGTTTTTAATCGGTAAGTGAGGTTATACGTATATGTGTGTGTGTTTTCTTATTCCTGACACATTAATTCTTGTGCTTAGGAATTCCAGAACGTTAATTCCACATTTTGATTTATTGGAGCTATCCCTTCCAAGAAGGACTATAACATAAATTATCCAAATAAAAGACTTTTTCTTTATATGAAATTACAAGGAATTATCTCTTTTCCTTTATAGAAATAGATAGAGTAAACTAGAGAGAAGAATATCCATCTAATACACATCTATTTCCTTTTTGGTATATTCCTTGTTAATCCAAATGATGCACTTCTTATATATATTTTTGGAATTGGACAATTTATGGAAATTACATGAAAATAGATATAATTAAATTTTACCTCTCCCATAATATATTAAACTGTTAAAATTCACATTCCCAGTTAACTAAGGCAATCTAATCTACAATCCAATTATAAATCTGGAACTAACTTTACAACATTACAAGCATTCAACAATAATTAATATTTAGGTTTGATTTTAAATTTCCAGATTTGGTCATACATACCACTCCAATTTGCTAACTTACAGAGCGTGTGGGTAGGGTTTCAACAAAATATGCTCGTTTAAGCATATAACTCAATAGATCTAATATAGACATAATAATTAAACAAAACTCAATGATATAATTTTCAATGTTATAAATAAGTTATATAATTTCCCACTCACCCCTCTACTTTTCAAATCTCTAAATCTGAACTCATCTCTTTGCTTGACCCCTTTTCCTTTCCAATCTAAAAAAATATGTATAACAAATATATATATACTATTATATTACAGATCTGAGAAGAGATTTGGGGTTAAAGAGAATATAAATCTATAACAATAGAAATTTATCCTTTTCTTCTTCAATGTTGATTCGCTTCTTCTCTTTAGTTTTCCACCATTTTTGATTTGTCTATATATATAAAATATTTTATAATTAATAAATTTAGTGGAGAAGGGAAAATGATAGAGCCTTACTGCTTTAATCGAAAAATATGAAGAAAAAAAAGGGTGAGGGGTTAGGCCTGTATTTATAAATAATCGAATCAACCATAACCGTTAGATTAAAATAATTAATTTCGGACGATCTGACCATGGTTCAACTGGTTGACTACCCCTATAAGTGGTCGTTCGCTAGTGGTCGATCGATCCAAATGAAGGTTTTGACCATGGAGTCCCACATTTAATAATATTTGTTTCCTTTTTACGTTTTTAATTATTTTCGCTCCAAGAACTTCAAACATTAATAAATTTTTCGTTTGAGCTCTGATCGTGAAACTTCAAATATGAAAGTTGCTCAGAAAATCGACACAAACATAAATTTTGTGGCTAAACTTTTTTATTTTACCAATTCTATTTTTGGAGCATTATTAATTATTTATTAACTGCTCTTAATTTTATAATGTGTTACGCTCTACCCCCTTAAAAGAATTTCGTTCCTAAAATTCCTCAAGGGTTGAATCATGTAACATAGTGCGTAAGCAATCTAAACTATCTAACCAATTAGTGTACAACCACGTTTGTAGCTAAATGTACACAAGTGCAATTTGTATCACAACATATAAGACATGCATGCATGATGATTCTAAATTAGCACCTCCTATATGAATGCATTTTTTTGAAAACATTTTGAAAACATGATGGAAACAACCTCCATGTACCACTAGTTCTACATATATGCAATTTTTCAAAAATAAAAAATCATTTTTTGCACAATAATTTCCGCACTCCTACTAAAAGGAACTACTAGTAGAAGTACGATTCAACCAATTTGCATCCAATCTCTACCATCCAAAACCTAGCACATAGTTTTTGACATCCAAAATCTTTGAAAGGTAATCTATACCCCTATGCCGAAAAAGTAATTTATATGGAAAATCTCACATTTTCATCCTTCACTTGGGTGCCTATTATGTTGTACTTTGGAACCTTCTCTTTTGCTCCTAATTCTTTTCCAATTTTTTCAAGTACCATACACATAAGAAGGTATATATTTGGATGTTAAAATGTTATTATCCTAAATGCAAGTTTCATTTCAAGATATGAAAATAGAAATTCCAAAACTAAAATAGCCTTTTCCCTAGTTATTATTTATGCTTAGTATATTATCACCCTTGTCGGATAGTAAAACTAATAAACTAATATTTACTAACACATCGGCACCCTCTATGCTAAGTATGTGGCTTTGAAAGTCAAAAAAATTCTCTTTTGAAAGAAAAACTTCCCCCTTCAAACAAAGTTACAAAATAGTTTGAAAATTGGGTTCCTAAAAGTATCTAACAACATTTGATTTTTTCAAAAACATTTGAACTCAACTTCTCAAAAGCATTTAAATGAAAATTTTCAAAAGCATTTGAATACAATTTTCCAACACATTTGCCGCTCCATCTTTAAAACAAATCTAAGCACATCTTAACGTAATCGGGATTTAGTCAATGATTTAATGCATGTGATTGGCCTTAACATTATACAATTAATCCCAGATTTTAGGAACATTTTCTTTTACTCCTAAACAATGACACACAAGCCTATTTATAAATTTTAGCTTTTAAGGCATAGAGATAGTGACCTGTGATTTCGCAACAACACTTTCATGTCCTTTGCTTGCTAAAATTTATTTTTCCCAAAATTCTAAAGTTTTTGGGATCTACGCATTCTTTATTTCTACTCGCTAAGCTAATTTCCTAATTCATTTCCAACTTTAACTATATTTTATTACTAGTTAAGTATCCTTATGACATCTTCACATTTACACTATTTCCTAACATATTTATATAGCAGTCCAAGCTCATTCAAACCATCAATATAGTAATAAAACAGAAACATATCAATTATCATATCTTATGTTTTTCTAATATCTGAGGGTAAAAACTAGCGATTATAACCCAAAAACGTAAAAGAAAATGATTGTTAGAAGTTTTCCTTCATCATCGACTGATATTAATAATGTTAGGGCCCTATCACTCATTACCAAATTAAAATGGACATATCTAGTATATCATTCTATTATCACTAATATGTCTTCGCTTACTTCATTAGCTTTTAATAAGGTCCATACATTTACATCCGCTTATGGGATAAATTGTGCATTCCTACACTATAGTGGGTAGGAAGTATAAGCTATACACATTTAGAATAACTCATCGAAAGAAGTTGTTTGGTGGAATAACTTTCCTACCACTTATCTTACCTTCTATCTCCTTGGGTCGACCAACATCCTTTATGTGTGTTTGCCATCTCATCTTTCTCTTCTCCAATCTTAATACTATATTTTTTCAATCGGATTCTCTTAATAGTATTCACTTTCTATATCCTTGATCTTTCATGTGAGTATACCTTAGTACCCACAAAACTGTACTTTGATATGATTCCTCATTCTTTGGAAGGTTCTTTTTATGGTTTTATACATGTTTAAATAAACATTCCTAGGTTCATTTCAATATTCCTTATATTTAATGGGGATTCCTTGTTGCTACCTTACGAGCTTCCTATTGAATATGCGAGTATATGATTTTTTTTATGATAATAAACACACACACACACACATATATATATTCATATAAATGAATTTTTAATGTACTATTTTATTTTTCACATAATTAAATAAATATTTGCTGAATAAAGTAAATAACATGGAGTTTAAATTCAAACAGATATTTTACTGAAACAAATATTTATCACAATCTTGAATTGTACAAATTTGAGCTCTCACTATATACACAATTTTCAAACAATAAAATTTTGATTACATCACAAATTTTCATTTACAAATGTCATCACTACATATCGTTCATTCACTCGTATCTATCTTCAACTCTATTCCAGATTGAATCCAACATTTGAGCAATCTGCAAAAATAAATACTGACGTAGTAAAATTGAAATGAAAATATTTTTGCAGTGTAAAATAAAATGTATTTTGAAAATATTATTTGCCTCAGTTATTTGGGTTGTTCGTCATCATTTAATTTTGAATTCATCATACACAAACAGCTTGTCACATGCACAGTGTATCACTATACATGCCATATGCCCGTGCACATCGATATATACACTTGATAAAATTGTAGGGACAGGTGAGCACAAGGTCAAACCCAAATGAAAAGTCGAGTTCAACTTAAGTGCAATACGAATAATGTCATAACATGAGCACAAGGTCAAACCCAAGCTGTAAGATGGATTCAACGCATGTGCATTTCAAAATTGTCAAGTGTAAGTGAATATGCAAGATGCACATACGAAGTGGTGCACTACAAATACATGTACAAATATGCATACAACCAAATACAAGTCGATGAAGAAATCATATATATGTAATCAAGAGCAGACACTACAGTACTATCTCGAAGACCAATGAGTAGTGCACATGTATACCAGACTAGACGTCAATGGGACAATAGAGTATCGAGGTAACCAAAGCTACAAAAGAACACATACGTATACATGGATGCAGCATTCAAGGCTGAGACAAAATCAAGCAATAGTGCAGCAGCCTCAAAATCAAAGACTAGACCCAAATCAACATTCAAAACTACATGAGTGAACATGAAAACTACAGACTTCAAATTATGAAACAGCAAGTTGTACAAGTTAAAGACTGCAACACTACGGCAACTACGAGTGATCAAGCATTAAGTCAAAGACAATTATAGTCTTACAGGAACCAAGACCAAATTCAAACACCAGACTCGACCAAGACTAAATGTGCACATGTATGCAATAGAGAGATGCACACAACAGTAATGGCATGCAACTAGACTAGTGAAACAAAAATACCAAACACATGGAGGCAAAGTTCAAACACATGAATTGATATATATGAAGTGCACCATGCATATACAAATTACAAACTATAGGTGAAACTGCATGTCAAGGATATGAACACAATTACAAGACCAACAATGCAACTGTATGCAAACTGCCTAGAAGAAAGCAGCATGATCAGAAGTACACAAGTGCAGTCTCCATAAGAATCAATATACAAGTGAGTGCATCAAGTCAGAGCTGTGACAACCAAAGTGAACTCAAAGCCATATGCAATGACCAGAGGCAGTAGATAGAGAAGCCGAAGTTTCAAACCAAAAATACGGTTGCAGGTGATTTCAAACCAGAATCAAATTCAAAATGTCAAAGAATCAAAAAACCAGGGTACAAGGTCGAACAAAGCTCAGCAACACAAGATCAAGCAACAATAAGTGTATAGGTTAATGAAATTTCAAGTCAAGGCCGAAGTCATCAGAAATTCACGGAATCAAAAATGCCGAAAATCAAAACAGTGATAGCCAAGGAAATCAAACAAGTCAGAAATCAAAGCCGTGACAAGCAAGAAATCAAATATACGAATATGAACAAGTTAGAAAAATCACAGTCATTCAAACATAATCAAAGGACTGATTATCAAATGAATGAAAATATAGGGGATCGAACCATATATAAACCTCAGCCAAAAAATCATTCGAGTTCAAGCTAAAAAGAATAATCATTCAACTCGAATCAAGATCGATTTCAAACAAGCTAACCAATAAAGTAAAAGGAAAAAATCACATAACGTTCTAGCCGAACTCGATCAAATTGAGCAGCCGTGTGCAAAAATAGAAGAGACAATCATTCGACTGAGCAACCAAAGCAAGATTATATAATCGAAAGATCAACTGAAGCTGCGCCTTAATTTCCAAGAACCCTAATTTTTGAAAGAATGAGCAAAGCAACATTTTTCACAAAGAAAAAGGACGGGCCGAAGAATAAAGAGAGAAAGGGGTTATTCTTTTATTATTTATATTTATTTTGGCCCGACCTTTTCATCTACTTGGGTTTATAAGGCTTATATTTAAATTAGGTTTTTGTGTTATTTAATTTGTTTTTACTGTATTTTTCCTTTTAAAAATTGTATTTTCTAGTCGTGTAATTAGGGGACGAACTGCGATGGTGTTGTTCGAGAATTCGATGGTTGAGTTGTGGCAGGATTTTGTGCGTAGAGTTAAGGTTAGTCGATAGTGGGTGTCGTGAATTACGTGTGTAAGCATTTGACTACTGAATTTCTAGTAGAAACCTTGGGGGCAGCACGTAGGCAGGGTTCTGTCGAAGTTGGGTAAATATGTGTGTTCTATTTTCTGTTTTTATTCTACTGTTATCTATGCTGCTATTATTCTGCTATATCTGTATTGAAATTATTTTATATACTTCCGCAATAAATTTCATAATTAATAGTATCACCCTATTCACCCTCCCTCTAGTATGAAATCTATCCTACAAGTGGTATCAGAGCTAGGAACAAAAGCAATTTTTTTAAAAAAAAATTGATTTATTTTCAAAAACCAATTTTTGTTTTAAAATTCGAATTTTCAAAATGACTTCTTTTAATAACGCTTTTGCTGAGGGTTAGTACATAGTTAGACCGCCACTGTTCAATGGTGAATATGCCTACTGGAAAAATAAAATGAAAATTTTTCTGAAAACCATTGATGCTTGGAATATTGTTGAGATATGTTACAGAGCGCCAACTATAGTAGTAAATAATCAGGAAGTTGAAAAACCAATTGATCAATGGATAGATCTAGAAAATAAGTTACAGAAAACTAATGCTAAAGCCGTGAATTCTATTATCTGTTCATTGGATCATATTGAATTTAATCGTGTCTCACATTGTCTAACTGCACAGGAAAACTGGCACACACTTGAAGTGACTCACGAAGGAACATCTCAAGTCAAGGAATCTCGCCTTGCAATGCTTAGCAGTGGACACGAGAACTTCATAATGGCCAAGGATGAGAATGTTAAAGAGATGTATGCACCACTTTCCAATCTCATATACAAATCAACAGCTCTCGGAAAATCATACACAGAGTTAGAAATAGTTCGAAAAATCCTTAGAGTCCTTCCATTGAATTTTGAAGCAAAAGTTACAGCCATTCAAGAATCAAAGGATTTGAACAAGTCAAAGTTGAAGTGCTCATCGGAAATCTCACCACTTACGAGCTAGAAATGAAATTTAAGGAAGAACGACAAGGAGGTGATACTCGAAAGGAATCAATAGCGCTTAAAGGAAAAACGGAAAGTGATGATGATGGAGCAACTAAGCTGGCACTATTAATGAAGAAATTCAAAAAGTGGAATTGCAAATATGGAAATCCAGCTCTAAATCAGAAATTTAAAAGCAGAATAGCCAAAGCACTAGACAATATGGAAGAGCAGGAAATCATTTGCCACAAGTTCAATAAACCTGGCCACTTCAAGCCCAATTGTCCTCATAATCGACACGATCAAGAAAAGAAATAAAAAAGGAGAAGCTTTGCAGCCACATGGAATTAAAGTGATAATGATTATAAAAGCACTAACAGTGAGAGTCAAAAAGCAGATATGTGCCTTAAGGTGATATAACTGATAGCGACGATGATGAGCCAAGCGAAGTATCAAAACTTACCCAGAATTACTTATATATTTTCACAAAATAAATGGCTGTTTTGAAAGACTTGGGGAGAAATACACTAAAATTGAATCACAAAGAGATACTGTGATAGATTTAAATAAAAAGCTTGATCAGTTATTTAAAAACTATCAAAGTAAGATCCCTAAGTGTAATAAGTGTCCATCACTCGAAGAAGACATTAAAAAATTAGAAATTAAAATTAAATCACTTGAAAATGAAATTCTGATTTCGAAAGAGAGCGAAAATAATAAGAGAGAAAATTCTATTAAAAAGTGCACACAATTATTGAATGAAAATGAATCTGTCAAAATACATGTCCAACAATTGTCTACAATAATAGGAAAATTTTCAAAAAGTGAAAGATCGTTAAAAATGCTTTTAGGGAGACAAACTGTTAATATAGATAGACAAAGACTTGGATATAATCAATCAGAACGTGATGGAGGTGAAATTAAACAAGTCAATTCCACGTGGATAATTTGTAGAAAATTTGGACACAATTAAAATATTTGTTGGTATAGACCCAAACACGTGAAAACTATTTCAATTTGGGTTCCAAAGGGCTCGAATATAAAATCCCTCAAAGTAAAACAAATCTGGGTGCTAAAAGGAACATATATAAATAGTTTTTGGACTCCACAAACATATTTTTCAAACTCATTTGCCACTAACAACCATGGACCTATAAAAACAAATTGGTCACAAAAATATTTTCTCATGTAGGTGCGATGGCAGGCTAAGGAACGTCAACAGTGTTATCTGGATTCTGGCTGTTCCTGATAAACAACAGGCAACTAATCAAAGTTCCTTAGCCTACTACAAAGGTGACAGAATCACAATGAGCAACTACGAAAAATTATCGGCAAAGGTAAAACATGTAATGGTATATTTATTTTGAACGATTATATTAAATGTGATAATCTGCACCATAATCTGAATTAAATCAGCCAGTTATGTGATAAAGAAATAAATATTGATGATTAATCTGACTTATTCAAAATTGTTAACCAAACATCTTTGAACTATTTGTGGACTATTGATGATTGATGATTACTTTTAGTACACGTGGATGTATTGGTTACACTATGGTCACTATATGTAAACTTTCACGGCTTCAATTTAATTTCATTTAAAAGCTGTTAAATGATTATTTTAAGAAAATTTGTTGCAACTTCACAGTCTGGTCTATAACATCCAACTAAAGATAATTTTGAGTGAAAGAAATTTAGATGCAGATTACACTGGTAATCTAGTTGATAGAAAAATTACTTGTGGAACGTGATTTATGTTGAGATATTCAGTAATTACATAATTCTTTTTAAAGAAAATATATGCATATTTTACATTTCAAATATTTCAAATAGCAGAAATTTTCATATAAAACCTCTTCTAGAAAATCATTTTTAACCTTGTTTCAGATTAGTCCTTTTCAAAAAATTTGATAATTGTTTTTGAATGTGAGCTTAAATGATTACATTAACTAATCTGACTCCCTACTGATTATCGAAAAGATAAACAGTGATTGAAAAAGTGATGAGTGTTGATATTAATCATATATTATAACTTGAGATGGTATAACTAGTAAATTTCTATAGAAATTGAAACAAGAGTTATAAAAACTTTTTGTTTGGTAAAATTTCCATGACCATCTCTATTGCTATCATATTTCTACCGACCATCACTCATCAAAATCCGATATAGTATGTCAATATATGCTGTTCTAAACAGGAATCATTTGTTTTTCATTTTATTATATTTTTAGCAATAAAAACATCCAAAATGTCCACTCTCATTTAAAAGTCCTCACGGTTATGCATGTATGGAACGCATATAAAAATTGATTAATTAAACAGAAAAGTTGATTCTAATCCCATTTAAAATTCCTCATGGTTATGCGTGGTTAGAAGATGCTTGAATTCATTTTTTGAAAAAAATTGGAATACTACTTATCTTATTTAAAAGTCGTAACGGCTATGCATGGTTAGTAGATATTCAAATTCCTGATATAAATATACCATAAATAGACACAACTATATGGTTTTATATGATGACAATATCCCTATCATTCTAAAGTGGAATATGCATCTACTAGAGTATTTATTATTTTTGTTTGATTTTTTATTGAAATTTAATATTTATACCTGATTGAGTATTAATATTGTATTAATGTCTACCACTTTATCTCTATTTGTCTATCATTATTACTCTTTTGCTGATGATAAAAGTGGGAGAGAAAGGTTAAAATTTTGGCAAATGAAAATCAAATATTTTATTTTCTATATGCATCTAGCTTCATTTATTCATTTACATTTATTTACATGCATATATGAAGGGGGGGTCTTTGTGTAGAGAGGGAGCATTAAAATAAGGGGAGCAAATTGGATGATCAAATACATTTAACAAATTCAAAATCTTAAATATATGGTTGTTATTATCAAAATGGGGAGATTGTTGAATATGCGAGTATATGATTTTTGTTTGATGATAATAATTATATATATATATATTCATTTAAATGTATTTTTAATGTACTATTTTAATTTTTTACATAATTAAATAAATATTTGCCGAATAAAGTAAATAACATAGAGTTTAAATTCAAACAGATATTTTATTCAAACAAATATTTATTACAATCTTGAATAGTATAAATTTGAGCTCTCACTATATACACAATTTTCAAACAATACAATTTTGATTACATCACAATTTTTCATTACAAATGTCCTCACTACATATCGCTCATTCACTCGTATATATTTCCACTCTATTTCAGATTGAATCGAGCATCTGAGCAATCTGTAAAAATAAATGCGCAGTAAAATTGAAAAGAAAATATTTTTGCGGTGTAAAATAAAATGTAATTTGAAAATATTATTTGCCTCGATTATTTGGGTTGTTCGTCATCATTTAATTTTGAATTCATCATACACGAATAGCTTGTGACATGCACAGTGTATCACTGTACATGCCACAAGGCCGTGCATACTGATATATACACTTGATAAAATTACAAGGACATGTGAGCACAAGGTCAAACCCAAATCAAAAGCTGGGTTCAATTCAAGTGCAATACAAATAATGTCATGACACGAGAAAAAGGTCAAACCCGAGCTATAAGCTAGATTCAACATAGGTGCATTATAAAATTATCAAGTATAAGTGAATATGCAACATGCACAAATGAAGTGGTGCACTGCAACTACATGTACAAATATGCATACAACCAAATACAAGTCGATGAAGCAGATCATATATATGTAATCAAGAGCAGACACTACAGGAACTGTCTCGAAGATCAATGAGTAGTGCATATGTATACCAAACCAAACGTCAAGGGGACAACAGAGTATCGAGGCAACCAAAGCTTCACAAGAACACATACATATACAGGGATGCAGCGTTCAAGGCTGAGATAAAATCAAGCAATATTGCAGTAGCCTCAAAATCAAAGACCAGACCCCAAATCAACATTCAAGACTACATGAGTGAACATGGAAAACTACAGACTTCAAATTATGAAACAGCAAGTGGTACTAGTTAAAGACTGCAACACTACGGTAACTACGAGTGATCACGCATCAAGTTAAAGACAACTACAGTCTTACAGGAACCCAGACCAAATTCAAGCACCACACTCGACCAAGACTATAATGTGCATAGGTATGCAATAAAGAGATGTACACATGACAGTAATGGCATGCAACCAAACTAGTGAAACAAAATACCAAACACATGGAGGAAAAGCTCAAACACATGAATGGATATATATGAAGTAAACCATGTATATACAAATTACAAACTGTAAGTGAAACAGCATGTCAAGGATATGAACATAATTACAAGACCAACAATGCAACCGTATGCAGATTGCCTCGAAGCAAGCAGCATGATCAGAAGTACACAAGTGTAGACTACATAAGAATCAATCAAGTGAGTGCATCAAGTCAGAGCCGTGACAACCAAAGTCGACTCAAAGCCATATGCAATGACCAGAGGTAGTAAGTAGAGAAGCCGAAGTTTTGAACCAAAAATATGGTCGCATGTGATTTCAAACCAGAATCAAATTCAAAATGTCAGAGAATCAAAATAACCAGGGTACAAGTTCAAATAAAGCTCAACAGCACAAGATCAAGCAACAACAAGTGCACAGGTCAATGAAGTTCAAGTCAAGGCCGAAGTCATAAAAAATTCACGGAACCAATAATGCCAGAAATCAAAACCATGATAGCAAAGGAAATCAACCATGCCAGAAATCAAAGCCATGACAAGCAAGCAATCAAGTATACGAATATGAAAAAGTCAAAAAAATCACAGTCATTCAAACATAATCAAACGGCCGAGCAAATTATCAGATGAATGAAAATATGGAGGATCGAACCACATATAGACTCTTAACATCATCAGCCAAAAAATCATTTGAGTCAAGCTAAAAAGAATAATCATTCAACTCGAATCAAGATCGAGTTCACGCAAGCTAACCAGTAAAGCAAAAAGAACAAATCACATACCATTCAGCCGAACTCGATCAAATTGATCAGCCGTGTGCAAAATAGAAGAGACGATCATTCGACTGAGCAACTAAAGCAAGATTGTATAATCGAACGATCAATTGAAGCGGTGCCTCAATTTCCCGGCCCTAATTTCTGAACGAACAAGCAAAGCAACATTTTTCATAAAGAAGAAGGACGGGCCGAAGAATAAAGAGAGAAAGGGGATATTCTTTTATTACCTATTTTTATTTTGGGCTGACCTTTTCATCTACTTGGGTTTATAAGGATTATATTTAAATTAGGGTTTTGTGTTATTTAATTTGTTTTTATTGTATTCTCTCTTTTAAATGATTGTATTTTCTAGTCGTGTGACTAGAGGACGAAGTACGATGGTGTAGTTCGAGAATTCGCAACTCAGTGGCTGAGTTGTGGTAGGGTTTTGAGTGTAGAGTCAAGGTTAGTCGACAGCGGGTGTCGCAAGTTTACGTATGTAAGCGTCTAACTACTTAATTTCTAGTAGAAACCTTGGGGGCAACACGTAGGCAGGGTTTTGCCGAAGCTGGGTAACTCTGTATGTTCTATTTTCTATTTTTATTCTGCTTTTATCTGTGTTGCTATTATTCTGCTATATTTGTGTTGAAATTATTTTATATACTTCCATAATAAATTTTATAACTAATAGTATCACCCTATTCGCCCCCCTCTAGGGTGAGATCGATCCAACACATCTACATCTATTTTATTCATAGCCAATGTTTTTACCTTGTCTTACCTAAGTTGTCATTATTATCTACTCCATTTTAAAAATTGGTTTGGGTTTCACCACTTTTATAGAACTTAAACTTAATAAGCATGAAGCACTTAATGCAAACAAATTATTTTTGAAAATACAAACTTAGAAACCATTTTCAAAAACCAATTAGTTTCTAAAAGAGGCTACGAAAAAAATCCTTTTGCAGAAACTTTATACATCAGAAATTTACTTTTTTAAAAGTAGGATTTTTAACTCAAAATATTAATCACGTTTAAACCCAATTGTCATACCAAACCATTTTCTTTCAAAAAGACCTTCCATAGCTTTAAATTATGAAAACTGGAGTAGAAAATGATAGCTTTCATCCTATTATTTTCTTACTACTCATGGTATTTCCACTTCCATCTTTGGTGGAGATTTTAATAGCATATAAGGGGACCTCTAAAGATATGGGCAATTGCGACATCTATCAAAGCGCCTATGTAAGATATAAATGCAATAACCAAATACCTATGGAAATTTTCCATTCGTCCTATCCTATTGTTTTTTCTCCTATATTGTTTTTTACTAGATTACAAATCCTATTTTTATATGAATTTCTAAATTTACTTCTATCTAAATAGCGGGTGTCCTTGCCCTTTTATTCTCTTTATCTCATTTAAATCATGTACCATTTCCATTTATCCACCGTTTGGAGAATTTTTTTTAAAAAAGGAACTTCTAAATTCACAAAAAAAAAGAAAAAATCATCGAGCCAAAGCTATGCTCTATTTTCCATGCATGTCAAAAATGAAATATCCTTTTATCAAAAATATTTAAATCCAAACTTTTTAATTCAACCGATCTAAACTAGAACTTTCAAATTTTCCTTGCTTTTTCAAAATAATCACTTCCTAGTAACTCTTTGAAAACTCATTCAAAACATTTCAAAGAAATTTCAAAAAATAATCTTTTTGTCATGTTCTTCTATATGGGATTGGACTCAAAAATGAAATTTAATTGTCCGTTCTTATGGACGATCCTTCTTTTTCACTCATCCTTAAGTCATCTTCATTGAAAGTCTGGTTCATCTGCGTGTGGTAATTAGTGTATTTTAACCCAAAAAGTGGATTAATACCTAGATATCATATGAAAGTACTAGTTAGGATAAAAGAAAAAGAAAAGGTAGAAAATAAACAAGAGCACAGAGAAGCTTTTATAGTGGCTCGACGTAATCTTCGGTCTACGTCCACTTCATTCTTTTTTATTAGTTGATCACTCTCTAGATTACAGCTAGTTAGATCTGATCTGGCCAAAATCTAGTTGAACCCAGATTTAAAAAGAAGCTAAGAATGTAATTTGAGGAGATTAGACGTGAAAAAAGTGTAATGGAAGCTCTAAATCTCAGAGTGTTGAAGGAGATCCAATAGTAATGAAGTCAAGGAGATGTGCGAAGTCATGTTAGAAGACCTAAGCCGACCCGAGTTAAATCCTAAACTCGGTGCCGAGTTAAGGTCCATAAATCGGTGCCGAGTTAAGGTCCTTAACTCGAGGATGAGTTTAGCTGCTTAGCCCAATCATGGTGAAAATTTCCAAATTCCTTTTTTTGCCTTTTCTCTGTGTTTTTGCCAAATTTCAAGTCATTCTAATTTTGTTTCAACCTTGTATATCTAGTTGAAGATGCTTTAGTGATAACTCGGTACCAACTCAAATCCTAAACTCGGTATCAACTCAAATCCTTAAATCGAGGTTGACCTAAGGCCTTAACTTGGGGTTAACCTAAAGCCTTAACTCAGAGTTGAGTTAAGGACTTAGCCAATTTTCCAACCAAATTTTCTAAGCTTAATTCTCTAGACCTTTAAGTGTACCTCCAAGTTTTCAAGTCGTTTCATCAACTTTTGAATTTTATGTGCCCATTCGAAATCTACATTGGCTCAAAATTAGGGTAACGTTTGCCCTTTAAAGTACGCTTTTTGAATGTAAGGTGTGTTTTGCTCAAGAATAAGTTCCAACAACCTATAATCAAATTTCAATAGTTTAGCTCTCCGACTATTATAGTCTAACATTTTGGATGGTCCAATCAAAATCAAGCTCTCTGGCTATGCAAATCAAGCTTTTTGGCTATCTGAATCCCGATCTATCATTTGGAAATACCATCTCTCGAATCAGGGTCATCCTATGTTCGCCCAACGCTTATCTTCCTTTTTCTGATTGCAAGGCATCCAAATCCTTTTATTCATACATCCACTCTGAGGCATTGTCTCATCGAACCATTCATTTACCAATCTAGGACTTGATCTCTCCAGGTTGTTCTTCCACTCTAGGGTTAAATCTCTTTGGTGGCCACCTGTTGAGTCTGATCTTCTTACTTTTCGACAAAGGGATCCAATGATCGATTAGGCTCATCCACTCGCTCTCTGCTAAAGGGACCAACCATTGACTTCTCCAGGTCCTTATTGAGACACTCTTCGATAAGGGGACTCTATGAAAAGCAAGCCCATTCACTCACTCTCCGACGAGGTGACTTACTTCTAGCACTTTGGGCATGTCTCTCTGGATGGTAGCTTAAAGTGATCCAAACAATACAAGCCCATCCACTCACATTCTAGCGAGGGGACTTGCACCCTGCACTCTGGCACTGTTTCCTCGAAGGGACTTAAAAGTGATCATATCATACAAGCCCATCTGCTTGCTCTTCAATAAGGGGACTTGCACCCTGCACTCTGGCCCTGTCTCTTCGAACGGGACTTAAAAGCGATCAATATCAATCATCACCTTCAATATGGATTTTTAAAAAGTCAAATATTCAAATCGAAGAAAAGCAAACAAGCAGAAATCCTAAGCATTCATCTCGAACTCCAACTCTGTAACGACCTGATAAATTTATGATTTTTTTTATATAAATTTAATTTATATGTTTGCTAATTTAATCCAGTATAAAATTAAAGTCTTAGGATTTTTAAAAGGATGAATGTAGGAGTTAGATAGTAACTGTAATTACAGGTAGAGATTTAGAAGGTTATATGATATAGATTTGAAAATAACTGAAAGTTGTGTTGTAGTTATAAGTCTTAATTTGTTGGTTTAATGGTATTAATGTAACAATAACTGAATTGGATTACATACACACAAACATTTGAAAATTTATTAGGTGGACTAAATTGGTTAAAGTTCATAAGTTGTGCATTTCAATTTAGTAGAAATTCTAAACGATAAACGAAGATTTAAATAAACGCTAAATTAAAACTATGTAAAATGGTGACTTAAGGCCTAGTTATAGGAATTGGAATATAATCCAATTTGAATTAAGTATAAAAAGGATTTGATTTATATGTAAGTTATTTTTCAGAGTATTGAATAAAAATTTGGAATCCAATTTTAATTAATGAAAATAACGTTAGTATTAGTAATAAATAGATTTCAACGCAGTAACCAAATGAATGGGATAAAATGAATATATATTGAATAGAAATGAAATAAAAATGGGTCACCTTTAGATGGAGTAAAATTTAAGAAACCTATAAATGTGGAATTAGTAAACATTTGTAAAAAAAAAAAAATATTGCCTAGAATAAAATTCATTTAATATAAGAATTCAAAGGTGGAAGATTTACATTTGGATTGAAAGGTATGATTAATTGAATTGGTGATTTGGGGAATTTAATCCAAGGGTTACTCTAAAAATAAATACGGATAAAAAGAGGTTAAACTAAGGAGGAGCATTAATTGATTTTAAGGCTTATTTAATACGTTAATAGGCAAGACTCCGCATTCATACATTTATACAAAGCTAAATAGAAGCACAAGTGTGATATAATGTAAATAGATGGGTATCAACCTTTATTTATATGTTAAAGGGGATTTAATTTCTATTGTATAAAAACCGCAATTTAATGAAGATTGAAATAGCTAATTCATACGTTAGTTGATTTAGCTGGAATATGAAGATATTTAACGGAATAGTGAAATCAAATGGGAATGGGTTTCCATTGTTCATTTGAATTCACATTCATCATAAAAAAAAAAAACTTATTTGAAAACCAAAGGAATAATAAAGGAATCAAGACTTAATTAGTAATTTGGATTTAAGACATGGCAATTTGGATTTATTGCAACATTTAATACCATAGAATTTAGTAAAGCTTATTCAAATTTCAGTTGACCATTTGTGATATAACTTTTTGAAAACAAGACTTTATTTATGAATTGAGTATTTGATTCAACGAATGGTAATTACTTCATTTAAAAATGGAATTTAACGTAAATTAGTACGTTATTAAAGTTAAATGAAAGCTGTAAACATTTGACTTAGAGAACAATTGAGTGAAATCTTAACTAATGTAAACTTCATCATATTGACATCCATAACTGTGAATCATAGGAAGAAGGTAAATAAATGAACTTAACCAAACTATTTTATGTTGAATATTGAAAATTTGAATAAATAAATAGTTAAGAAAATTAAGGGAATGGGAATAAAAATTTATTTATAATTTGGAATTTTAATTACGGTGAAAAGGGTTAACTGCAATTAAAAGTAAGTTGAGATGGAAATCAAGTTATTTATTTAATTTGGTTTAAGATGAGAGTGTATAAGTATAAGATTAGGTAATTTGTGAGAATAAATTTATAATTCCCAATTAATAAGAAAGTGCAGGAATTAAAATTGCAAATTTATATACCTATAAATTTTTACTCACATCCAAGCTTGTTAAATTTATTGGGATTAATTGAACTATCTAAGTAATGAAATTTGGCCAATAATAGGAGTTGAAACATAAAAATTGATTTTTTATGATTTATTTAAATTGATTTAATAATATTAAAAATAGCCATTTTTGTCACGGACTCGGATTTCGACGAAACCAGTTTCATCGGATCCGTATCGGTGAATTATTATAGGATTTCAAATTTCGTATCGATCGGACTTGTCGTTTGATCGTACGGACGATAAACGCCTTGAAATCAATTTTATTAAAATCAATTTGAAATCAATTTGGAAATCTTGTTTTCAGCATAACTTCTTCATACGACCAAATTTGGACGTGAAACTTTTTCCATCGCGTTCAGAATATTTTAAAACACCTATTTGGATATATAGTTTTAACAAATTCGATTCCGGAGGCATAGCGGGCTTTTTGGGCCGTGTTTTATTCCGTACGTTCGCTTATCCAGTCCATCTTCTCTATCTCTAGCCTACCTATATAAGCATGGCTATAAACCCTAGCCCCATTTTATTTGCTTATGCTGTACGTTCATTCTTCAACCATTCTTTCTTCCTCAATGGATGCTCCTCAGATCCAATTTCAAATTGCAAAACAAAGTGAAAATTCAAAGTCTTCAGAAAATTCCCAAAAATTTATATGTTGTAGATTTCTTCAATACGAATCTATATGTGACATCTGTTTTTGCAATCGATGCTCGAATCGTCCTGGAAACTCAGTCAAAGGTCAGAAATTCGAAAACCCTAAGGTTTGATTTAGGGGTTTTTGATTTTTCATCAAATCGGCAAAATCAAGATATGGGTTTGGTGGAGATTCTTGTGGGGAGTTCAACGACGTTGGTCTGGTGGAGTTTAGTGACCGGTGGTGGTCAAATTTGGCGTTTTAGGGTTTCGAAACCCTATTTCTAGGCGGCGGCGGCGGCCATTTCAGGCAACCGGGATGGGGGCGGCCGATAGCAGGGGTCAAGGCGGAGTCAACGGCCATGGTGCCGAGGCGAATGGCGGCCGGTGGTGGCCAGGGGAGGCGGTCAAAGGTGCGGCTGTAGGTGGTGTTGGGGTCTCGTGTTCCTGTAGCCGCGTTCTGTGAGGTAGAGAGGATGATGCAGGGATGACGTGGCAGTTTATGAGTGGTTTGTTTTGTTTTAATTTAAATTTGAATTTCGATCACGTTTTATCCAATAACTTTCTCATACGAATTCGGATTCACACGATTTTTTTTGCGTTAGGATCGTAATTTAATTCCGGACTTGATGACGCTGGTTTGGACAAATTCTGAGACGGGCGAATTTTTGGGTTTAAATCGGGTTTAAATTCAATTTAAATTCCAAAGGTGAGTGTTTTAACCCACTCACAATTACTAGAAGCTTTTATGTTTGTTAAATAAATTTTAGAAATGAATAGAAATTTATTTATGAGCTTTTGGGCATGTTATTTCATCCATATCTGTTGAATTGCATTTTTTTGAATTTAGCTGTTAATTTAAATTGATTGATTGCATATTAATTGGCTGTTAGAAATTATTGTTTGCATAAGAACTGCTAGTTAACAGTTATGTAAATTATTATTGAGTAAACTGTTAGATAAATAGTTGATAAATTTAATTTGGAAAAAAAAAACTGACAGTTATTACCTGTTGTATATGTTCATAGATATATACTGTTATTGATTGAAATTGGTTGATGGTTGCGATTGGATGATGGATGTTGTTGATGAATGAATGTTTATTGCATATCATTAAATTTGCAAATTTATCATGCATATTTCATTTTTCGGGATTGTGGTTTGAAATGATAAAACCGCAAAGTTTTATTTTTAAATTGCGGATTGAAATGATAAATATCCGTATCACTTGACCATAGGATAGAAAATTATATACAGGCACCGCGGTCTATATATAACTATTTTAATGTGATTTCTATGGTTTGGATGGAATACGGTTTATAATAATCTTAAATTTTATACTGTATAAATATTTTTCTTCCGTATTTATGTACATGAAAAGTTGGAAATTTTGAAATAAAAAGGTGTATAAATTCCCTTAGTAAAATGGAAGAAAATTTAGAAAATGGAGTTGGATAAATTTATATCATATGTTTAAATGTTAAGTTTGGAAATTTAAGATATGATATTTATAATTGGATTTTTCCCAAGAAAAAATTGAAATGAATATTCTAATATGAATTTGAATTGGAAAAATATTCTAATATAAATTGGAATCGAAAAATACATATGTTTTATTACTAGAAATTGGAGTTGTTTAAGGATTTATGTGAATATTCAAACTAAATAATAAAACATTTAATTTGTTGAAAGAATATATTCCAATTTTAGTTTTTGAATATTAATACTCCAATGGATTTATATATATGGAAATTGAAATGGTTTTGGAACTTAAGAGTGATATCTAAATTATGGTCTTAACTTTAGATAAAGAAATATTTCCATAAAGCCATATAACTTATTTCTTTACAAAGTGACAGTAAAGTTAAGCCCTTGAAATTCATATACCGTTGAATATCCAAACCATTTGAGTTTTAAAAGTTATGGTTGAAATTATGGATTTCCAAAAATATTATGCTTTGAAAATATTCGATTTTCAGATATTATGAAGTTAAAGCCTTTTTATTATTGGAAAGAAATTATATTTGGGATAAGTGGTAAAATATGGTTTTGGGTCTTGGAATGATATCGTAATATTATGGTTTTGAAATGGATTATATTCTGGTTTTAAAAGTATAAACTGTTTTAAATAACCGCGGTGTTATAATAACGATGGGTTGGCAAAGAGACCGGGATCGGATATGGACATACTCTCTGTCGATACCGAAAACCACTTTGACTAACCGTGTACGCGGTGGAGATTCCAGAATGAAGTAGGTTGGTGGCGACGATTCCTGTAAGGTAAATACGTGGACCCGACTCCCGTGAGTTGGCATAAGGTGGCTAAAACAGGAGCGATCGACGGGTTAATGAGGTCATTCCTCTGATCGGACACTCCTCTTCGATATTATACTATGACTTTGGATTGATTCAGTGGCCACTTCTATTTTTTTGATTTGGGGAGTTGTTTCGAGGTGGGCGGTTGCTGCGGCTTCGCGTTACCATCGGCCCGGAAGCGTAATTGGTATATCTACCCTGGCATTGCCTAGTTGTGCCGTGTCACCTACCCTATCGCGCCTTGTACGAGTTTGGTTTTCTCCCGTAGCCCGTGTGGTATCCTCTAGTGGCTTCCCGATCAGGAGGGACTATGATATTGGATGGACTACTGGGACTATTACGTGTTAAGGGCTATATGGGTAACCCCTTAACGCTATTAAAAAGTAAGTTTATTTTATAAATAGACACTATTATAATAACGCAATATACTACATAGTAAATAGTTTAACGGATCCTTAGGAGATGTAAATCCCGAGCATCTCTTGAGTTACTGTACTCATATTTATTTCTGTTTATTTAACTCACATAAGATATTCTAGTCTGACTCGAGTGTTTTTGTCTTTTCAAATTCGCTCGGGTCAGTCCGAGCGTTTCAGGATAGCAGGTTTTAGCTTTGGAGGACGAAGACGAAGATTCAGTATTATTTTATATATAGTATTGCACTACACACTCTTTCTATTCCGCTGCATTGTTGTATTTGGTATGTGTAACTCTGATATTCATTGTATAAGAAAAATCAAGCTTTTGTAAACTGTTTATGAACTGTATACTTGTTACTATATTTTATCCTTCCGCTGTGAGATTCTATTTTCGTTTTATTTCTTCTCTATTTTTCTTATTTACCCCATAACACTCCTCCCTTGCGTATGCTTTGAATCGGCACGTGTGTCGTTTAAAGTGTGCGAAAAGGCGGGATGTTACAGTTGGTATCAGAGCTTTGGTTTAGCGATAAACCTTGGCTTTGTGGGGTTTGACTCTTTGTTAATAGGGTAGAAATATCCTATGGGAGTCGCTGAGTGTATATATGAGAGAGCATACTTGTTAGTATTAATAAAAAATTTTGATATTGTGTTAATCTGTTCCGCTTTGTATTTATAAATTCTGGTTGATGCATGGGACGCTATGCCATCAATAGGGATTTCTAAACACTTAATAGGACAGGCCGACATAATATTAGTTTTTAATATAGGTGAATGAAATAATTTTGCCTATCATATTTTCTATATATAAAAATATTTTATAAAGATATATATATTTGGTTGCTATAGATTGGATGTTAGGCAATAAAAATATTTATAATAACTGAAGCTAAGTTGAAATTATGATAAATCAAATGGGAGATTTTAGAACTTAAGTCCGGGATTTTTGAAATGTGCTTTCAAAGAATTTATGAAAAATAATGATTTGGTTTATAAGAAATTTCTTATATAAAAAGTATAATTTGGAAGTATAATAATATTGTCATATATATGTTTTCCGATATGAATATTCCGTTTTAAATTCGGGAAATTTGTTTTAAGATTTTGGGGAAATAAATTATGTACTTTTCTCTCCGTCGCTGGAAAATAAATTCGGTGATGACGGCCGCATCATCGACTTTCATTTTCGAGTTTCGAAGGGGAAAGGCCGCTGTAGTAAATACTACTACAGAATTGTTTTGAATTTATTTGAAATTTTAATTGTTTAAAGATAATTGGAGATATAAGAGTTGTAAGAAATTATATTATCTATTATTTTAAAGTAATTTTGAAATTTGACCCGGTATTAAATTCTTAAATTTCCATTAATAAATTGTTTAAAATTATGTTAGTGAAAAAAAAAAAGGGGTTAAGTAATAAATAAATTAAAACCTCTAATTTAATTAAGAGAATTATTGCAAGGATATAAAGAGAAAGTAAATACGTAGGAGAGAGAATAGTAATAAGGATTAACATTGAATTGAATTAAAGAATGGAGATTTAACTTGTATAAGTTCAATTGCAATTTCTTTAACATAAATAACTTACCCAAATATAAAAGTTGAAATGTTAAATAAGAAACTAGAATTGAATATTTTACAAGTAGGAATTTAGGAAAAATTGAAGTATTCAATAAACGACTGTATAAATAAGAATTTAATGGTATAAACTTAAGTTATGATTGAAATTTTACTAAAAAAAAAATAAGTTAAGAATTACTAATAGGTGATATGAACTTAAAGTAAATAAAATGAAATTCTAAATAAGAATTGATTGTAGGATTATTAACTTAAGTATGTTTTAATTTCCTCTATTCCAATATAATGGAAACCTCCACATTAAATAAATGAATGAGATTAAAGGTAAGTAACAAATATATATATATTAATTAAAGGAATTAAGAAGAAACATGTAAATTGTCACTTACATTCTTAAAATATATATAACTTACCATAAAATAAAAGTTGAAATGTTAGTAAGAATATGTAAAAGAAAATCTTGCAAGTAAAGCTTGAAGCAATAAAGGTATTCAATAAATTGCTGTTATTAATGAGAATTTATTTTATAAACTTAAGTAATAAAAGGAAACTTAAGTAATAAAAAGGAAATACAAATATAATGAATTTGGTGATAATTGGAAAATAAACTTGTAAGAAACAAAGAAATCCCTCATAAATGAAGGAAAGAAAAAATCAAAACACTGAATTATGAAATAAATGTATAATGAGATATTTTGGTGTTGATTTGAATTGTTGGTTGATGTATGTTGTTGGGTAAGGAATTATGGAGTTGTTAGATTTACAAATAATCTATCTTTGTTCCATCTTAGGCTGTTGAGCAACGGATGTACTTGATAGTTATTCTTCATTCGTACAACTTCAGAATTTGAACCCGAACAACTAATTGTTGTTTGATTAAATGATTGTTTGTTGAATGTGGTGTGTGCTGTTGAGAAAAAAAATTGTGGTTGTTGCATTTGATTGGATATGAATGATTGAATCCACCTAAACCTTTCACTGTAAAATAAATATTTAACCTTTTAGATTTTATAAGTGAATACAGGTGTTGGAAGCAACTGCTACTGCTGTTGGTTCCAAAATAATAAAGCGTATATTGCCCGACAATAGGTACGTTTTCGGATTACGTTTAAAGCGATATTTTATATATTTTTCCCGTGTTGGGATATAATATTTTGATTATATATGTAATATACTTGTATATTTGGATATTATATTTTCTCCAGAGTCCCTCCGTACAAAGGAGACTCTGCCAAAAATTTTCGAAAATTTTGGACTTAGAATTTTGTTAAAATATTTTTCCAACTTTAATAACTCAAGTATTAAAGGATATAATGATTATAAAACAGGAATATTTCATTTAGGAGGATTAATCCAGGAAAATATTGTTTATAAATTAAAAATTGAAATAAAAAGTACTGTTTATTCTTCCTCCTCCCTTCTTTCCTTTTCGGGGACGAAAAGTTTTGAGTGGGGGAGATTGTAACGACCTGATAAATTTATGATTTTTTTTATATAAATTTAATTTATATGTTTGCTAATTTAATCCAGTATAAAATTAAAGTCTTAGGATTTTTAAAAGGATGAATGTAGGAGTTAGATAGTAACTGTAATTACAGGTAGAGATTTAGAAGGTTATATGATATAGATTTGAAAATAACTGAAAGTTGTGTTGTAGTTATAAGTCTTAATTTGTTGGTTTAATGGTATTAATGTAACAATAACTGAATTGGATTACATACACACAAACATTTGAAAATTTATTAGGTGGACTAAATTGGTTAAAGTTCATAAGTTGTGCATTTCAATTTAGTAGAAATTCTAAACGATAAACGAAGATTTAAATAAACGCTAAATTAAAACTATGTAAAATGGTGACTTAAGGCCTAGTTATAGGAATTGGAATATAATCCAATTTGAATTAAGTATAAAAAGGATTTGATTTATATGTAAGTTATTTTTCAGAGTATTGAATAAAAATTTGGAATCCAATTTTAATTAATGAAAATAACGTTAGTATTAGTAATAAATAGATTTCAACGCAGTAACCAAATGAATGAGATAAAATGAATATATATTGAATAGAAATGAAATAAAAATGGGTCACCTTTAGATGGAGTAAAATTTAAGAAACCTATAAATGTGGAATTAGTAAACATTTGTAAAAAAAAAAAAATATTGCCTAGAATAAAATTCATTTAATATAAGAATTCAAAGGTGGAAGATTTACATTTGGATTGAAAGGTATGATTAATTGAATTGGTGATTTGGGGAATTTAATCCAAGGGTTACTCTAAAAATAAATACGGATAAAAAGAGGTTAAACTAAGGAGGAGCATTAATTGATTTTAAGGCTTATTTAATACGTTAATAGGCAAGACTCCGCATTCATACATTTATACAAAGCTAAATAGAAGCACAAGTGTGATATAATGTAAATAGATGGGTATCAACCTTTATTTATATGTTAAAGGGGATTTAATTTCTATTGTATAAAAACCGCAATTTAATGAAGATTGAAATAGCTAATTCATACGTTAGTTGATTTAGCTGGAATATGAAGATATTTAACGGAATAGTGAAATCAAATGGGAATGGGTTTCCATTGTTCATTTGAATTCACATTCATCATAAAAAAAAAAAACTTATTTGAAAACCAAAGGAATAATAAAGGAATCAAGACTTAATTAGTAATTTGGATTTAAGACATGGCAATTTGGATTTATTGCAACATTTAATACCATAGAATTTAGTAAAGCTTATTCAAATTTCAGTTGACCATTTGTGATATAACTTTTTGAAAACAAGACTTTATTTATGAATTGAGTATTTGATTCAACGAATGGTAATTACTTCATTTAAAAATGGAATTTAACGTAAATTAGTACGTTATTAAAGTTAAATGAAAGCTGTAAACATTTGACTTAGAGAACAATTGAGTGAAATCTTAACTAATGTAAACTTCATCATATTGACATCCATAACTGTGAATCATAGGAAGAAGGTAAATAAATGAACTTAACCAAACTATTTTATGTTGAATATTGAAAATTTGAATAAATAAATAGTTAAGAAAATTAAGGGAATGGGAATAAAAATTTATTTATAATTTGGAATTTTAATTACGGTGAAAAGGGTTAACTGCAATTAAAAGTAAGTTGAGATGGAAATCAAGTTATTTATTTAATTTGGTTTAAGATGAGAGTGTATAAGTATAAGATTAGGTAATTTGTGAGAATAAATTTATAATTCCCAATTAATAAGAAAGTGCAGGAATTAAAATTGCAAATTTATATACCTATAAATTTTTACTCACATCCAAGCTTGTTAAATTTATTGGGATTAATTGAACTATCTAAGTAATGAAATTTGGCCAATAATAGGAGTTGAAACATAAAAATTGATTTTTTATGATTTATTTAAATTGATTTAATAATATTAAAAATAGCCATTTTTGTCACGGACTCGGATTTCGACGAAACCAGTTTCATCGGATCCGTATCGGTGAATTATTATAGGATTTCAAATTTCGTATCGATCGGACTTGTCGTTTGATCGTACGGACGATAAACGCCTTGAAATCAATTTTATTAAAATCAATTTGAAATCAATTTGGAAATCTTGTTTTCAGCATAACTTCTTCATACGACCAAATTTGGACGTGAAACTTTTTCCATCGCGTTCAGAATATTTTAAAACACCTATTTGGATATATAGTTTTAACAAATTCGATTCCGGAGGCATAGCGGGCTTTTTGGGCCGTGTTTTATTCCGTACGTTCGCTTATCCAGTCCATCTTCTCTATCTCTAGCCTACCTATATAAGCATGGCTATAAACCCTAGCCCCATTTTATTTGCTTATGCTGTACGTTCATTCTTCAACCATTCTTTCTTCCTCAATGGATGCTCCTCAGATCCAATTTCAAATTGCAAAACAAAGTGAAAATTCAAAGTCTTCAGAAAATTCCCAAAAATTTATATGTTGTAGATTTCTTCAATACGAATCTATATGTGACATCTGTTTTTGCAATCGATGCTCGAATCGTCCTGGAAACTCAGTCAAAGGTCAGAAATTCGAAAACCCTAAGGTTTGATTTAGGGGTTTTTGATTTTTCATCAAATCGGCAAAATCAAGATATGGGTTTGGTGGAGATTCTTGTGGGGAGTTCAACGACGTTGGTCTGGTGGAGTTTAGTGACCGGTGGTGGTCAAATTTGGCGTTTTAGGGTTTCGAAACCCTATTTCTAGGCGGCGGCGGCGGCCATTTCAGGCAACCGGGATGGGGGCGGCCGATAGCAGGGGTCAAGGCGGAGTCAACGGCCATGGTGCCGAGGCGAATGGCGGCCGGTGGTGGCCAGGGGAGGCGGTCAAAGGTGCGGCTGTAGGTGGTGTTGGGGTCTCGTGTTCCTGTAGCCGCGTTCTGTGAGGTAGAGAGGATGATGCAGGGATGACGTGGCAGTTTATGAGTGGTTTGTTTTGTTTTAATTTAAATTTGAATTTCGATCACGTTTTATCCAATAACTTTCTCATACGAATTCGGATTCACACGATTTTTTTTGCGTTAGGATCGTAATTTAATTCCGGACTTGATGACGCTGGTTTGGACAAATTCTGAGACGGGCGAATTTTTGGGTTTAAATCGGGTTTAAATTCAATTTAAATTCCAAAGGTGAGTGTTTTAACCCACTCACAATTACTAGAAGCTTTTATGTTTGTTAAATAAATTTTAGAAATGAATAGAAATTTATTTATGAGCTTTTGGGCATGTTATTTCATCCATATCTGTTGAATTGCATTTTTTTGAATTTAGCTGTTAATTTAAATTGATTGATTGCATATTAATTGGCTGTTAGAAATTATTGTTTGCATAAGAACTGCTAGTTAACAGTTATGTAAATTATTATTGAGTAAACTGTTAGATAAATAGTTGATAAATTTAATTTGGAAAAAAAAAACTGACAGTTATTACCTGTTGTATATGTTCATAGATATATACTGTTATTGATTGAAATTGGTTGATGGTTGCGATTGGATGATGGATGTTGTTGATGAATGAATGTTTATTGCATATCATTAAATTTGCAAATTTATCATGCATATTTCATTTTTCGGGATTGTGGTTTGAAATGATAAAACCGCAAAGTTTTATTTTTAAATTGCGGATTGAAATGATAAATATCCGTATCACTTGACCATAGGATAGAAAATTATATACAGGCACCGCGGTCTATATATAACTATTTTAATGTGATTTCTATGGTTTGGATGGAATACGGTTTATAATAATCTTAAATTTTATACTGTATAAATATTTTTCTTCCGTATTTATGTACATGAAAAGTTGGAAATTTTGAAATAAAAAGGTGTATAAATTCCCTTAGTAAAATGGAAGAAAATTTAGAAAATGGAGTTGGATAAATTTATATCATATGTTTAAATGTTAAGTTTGGAAATTTAAGATATGATATTTATAATTGGATTTTTCCCAAGAAAAAATTGAAATGAATATTCTAATATGAATTTGAATTGGAAAAATATTCTAATATAAATTGGAATCGAAAAATACATATGTTTTATTACTAGAAATTGGAGTTGTTTAAGGATTTATGTGAATATTCAAACTAAATAATAAAACATTTAATTTGTTGAAAGAATATATTCCAATTTTAGTTTTTGAATATTAATACTCCAATGGATTTATATATATGGAAATTGAAATGGTTTTGGAACTTAAGAGTGATATCTAAATTATGGTCTTAACTTTAGATAAAGAAATATTTCCATAAAGCCATATAACTTATTTCTTTACAAAGTGACAGTAAAGTTAAGCCCTTGAAATTCATATACCGTTGAATATCCAAACCATTTGAGTTTTAAAAGTTATGGTTGAAATTATGGATTTCCAAAAATATTATGCTTTGAAAATATTCGATTTTCAGATATTATGAAGTTAAAGCCTTTTTATTATTGGAAAGAAATTATATTTGGGATAAGTGGTAAAATATGGTTTTGGGTCTTGGAATGATATCGTAATATTATGGTTTTGAAATGGATTATATTCTGGTTTTAAAAGTATAAACTGTTTTAAATAACCGCGGTGTTATAATAACGATGGGTTGGCAAAGAGACCGGGATCGGATATGGACATACTCTCTGTCGATACCGAAAACCACTTTGACTAACCGTGTACGCGGTGGAGATTCCAGAATGAAGTAGGTTGGTGGCGACGATTCCTGTAAGGTAAATACGTGGACCCGACTCCCGTGAGTTGGCATAAGGTGGCTAAAACAGGAGCGATCGACGGGTTAATGAGGTCATTCCTCTGATCGGACACTCCTCTTCGATATTATACTATGACTTTGGATTGATTCAGTGGCCACTTCTATTTTTTTGATTTGGGGAGTTGTTTCGAGGTGGGCGGTTGCTGCGGCTTCGCGTTACCATCGGCCCGGAAGCGTAATTGGTATATCTACCCTGGCATTGCCTAGTTGTGCCGTGTCACCTACCCTATCGCGCCTTGTACGAGTTTGGTTTTCTCCCGTAGCCCGTGTGGTATCCTCTAGTGGCTTCCCGATCAGGAGGGACTATGATATTGGATGGACTACTGGGACTATTACGTGTTAAGGGCTATATGGGTAACCCCTTAACGCTATTAAAAAGTAAGTTTATTTTATAAATAGACACTATTATAATAACGCAATATACTACATAGTAAATAGTTTAACGGATCCTTAGGAGATGTAAATCCCGAGCATCTCTTGAGTTACTGTACTCATATTTATTTCTGTTTATTTAACTCACATAAGATATTCTAGTCTGACTCGAGTGTTTTTGTCTTTTCAAATTCGCTCGGGTCAGTCCGAGCGTTTCAGGATAGCAGGTTTTAGCTTTGGAGGACGAAGACGAAGATTCAGTATTATTTTATATATAGTATTGCACTACACACTCTTTCTATTCCGCTGCATTGTTGTATTTGGTATGTGTAACTCTGATATTCATTGTATAAGAAAAATCAAGCTTTTGTAAACTGTTTATGAACTGTATACTTGTTACTATATTTTATCCTTCCGCTGTGAGATTCTATTTTCGTTTTATTTCTTCTCTATTTTTCTTATTTACCCCATAACACTCCTCCCTTGCGTATGCTTTGAATCGGCACGTGTGTCGTTTAAAGTGTGCGAAAAGGCGGGATGTTACAAACTCAGTACGTGCCTAAAGACCAATCTAAGTCTTGTACACGTGTAGGTTGTCCGAAGTTATTATCATCCTAAATAGTCATCTCAAGCATCCGACTCAGAGCGTGCCTAGGGACCATTCGGTATCCCATATACATGTAAGTGGCATGAGGTTATTCTCTTTTGTTAAATAATACAGAAAGAAGAATAGAAGAAAAGAAATGAAAAGGTAAAGTATGGGAATTGAGTTCGACTCCTTTTCATCCCAATCATGGGATTTCGAGCCTCGGACCATACCTTTAGTTATTCCTTGAAGTATTCACAGTAGACGGTGGTTTCTCCAGCCGCATCATTATAGTTCGGTTTCTCACGGACTATTGCAAATGGTTGCTGTTCTTCTATTTGATCATAAAGGTGTCGACACTCATTCATTTCATGTCCATCCAGCTCATGGAAGATGCAAAACTTTCTAGATCGTTTCTCTCGATTAGTAGGTTCTCTCCTAACTAGCCTCTAATAAAGAATCTGGCCTTTAGCATCCAGATATATCCTCTCCAGATTTTCACTGAAGTCGATGTAGGAAGAGAATGTTGGATCCCTTCTTTGTTGTTTAGATTCCCTGAAGTTGTCATCGGTTTTCCTTTTTTCCTTTGTCTTTTCCATTTCCTTCCACGGACAGTCCACTGTCATCCATAACGTTAACTTCAGAATCCTCATCCTTAGCCTTAGCATCTTCTTCACAGAAATGTCTCATGGTGGAGCCCAACGAGATTCATCGGTGGATCCCTTTCTAGTGCGACTTTGAACTTGAAGTTGCTCGTGACTCCAAATACTGCCACTATAAAGATTATAGATGGATCCGACCTATTGATGGTTGTAGCTGCCATGTTGAATCTTGTCAGATAGCTTCTCAAGGTCTCTCTAGGCCTTTGTTTTATGCTTGATAACATTATCACATTCTTCAATTTAGAGACGTGAACTCTGAACTGCCTCAAGAACTTACTCACCAAATCAGTCCACATTATAATGGATCCATTCTCCAGGTGTCTAAACCACATCGCCACCGCGTCCATCAAGTATAATGGGAAGTACCGCCCCATTACCTCTTCAGAAACACCTAACACCCCCAATTCAGATGTATCTCATTCAATGAATTGTATGACCCGACTTTCCATCGTACATTTCCGATGTCGAAAGCTTGAAATTAGATCGATTTCTCATATTCAGATATTCGAAGTGAATCGATTCCTATTCACGTCCTCCAAGCTTTGATTTGGGGGTCCACCTTCGATCATTCTCCTTACCAACTTAGCAAGCCAATTTTCACCATCCAATAAAGGTCTCCATTCAAAAGCAATACTTTACCTCCTATTCCTATAGGGGAATTCAAGCACACGCTCTGGCACATATTTCCATGGTTGCACATTAGCATTTTGATATATAGCTCGGGTTTCATTCTGTCCTCCATTCCTATGGGAAAGTTCTGGCACATATCCCTTCGGCTGTTGTGCATTCACATATTGATTTGTGTTTCTAGCTCCATCGTTGTCCATTCCTAGAATTCCAACAGTCACACCAAAGTTTCCCCTTAGTATAATCCTTTCGGTACGTATTTGTTTTAGGTTGGTACCAAGCTATTCTGTTTATGGGGGCATTGTTCCTATTTGCTCTACTCCAACTCCAAAGAATTTTGCATTAGCTTCCTGTCATTGGTTCTGAATTCTTGTAGCTGTAGCTATTCCTTGTTATCTAATCCTTTGGTAAAATCCTTCCAACATCTCCTCTTGTCTAGTTATCATCCCACCTTACATCTCCTTCATCATTCTCTCCATCTCTTTCTTGGTTACATAAATGGATTGGTGAGAATTTAAGGACACCTGTCTATCCCTAGGCTCTGGTTAACTTCGTTCTATCCTAGATCTAGTATTAAGCCTCTTCATCTTCTCCAAATTTAGAATCAAGCTTCAAGTCTTCAAATCCGGCTCTTGGTTCTCAATGAAAGCACCAAAAAGTTAAACCAAAAAGTGGATCAACATTAGAAGAAAGCACCGGGTTAGGTAAAAGTAAAAGAAAAAGTAGAATATAGACCAGAACACATAGAAGTTTTTATAGTGGTTTGACGTAACCTTCGACGTACGTCTACTTCAATCATTTTTATTAGTTGATCTCTCTAGATTAAAACTAGTTAGATCTAATCTGACCACAATCTAGTGGATCCTATATTTAGAATAGAGTTAAGAATTTTATTTACGGAGAATAGAAGTGAGGAAAGTGTAATGGAAGCTCCAAGTCTGAGAGTGTTGAAGGAGATCCACAAAAAGAAGCCTTTTTCTAGTAGCAGGTACGTTGGTATTTATAGAGGAATTATGCAGTATAGAGTTAGAGGCCCAAAAGAAATGAATTCCATGAGATCGTGCGAAGTCATGCCAGAAGACCCAAACTGACCCGAGCCAAATCCTAAATTAGGTGCCGAATTAAGATCCTCAACTCGGGGTCGAGTTTAGGTGTTGGCCCAATCATGGTGAAAATTTCCAATTCCTTCTTTTGCCTTTTCTAAGTGCTCTTGCCAAATTTTAAGTCATTCTTGTTTCGTTTCAATTTTCTACATCCAGTTTAAGATGCTTTAGTGATAAATCGTACCAACTTAAATCCTTAACTCATCAAATCCTTAACACGGGGTTAACCTAAGGCCTTAACTAGGGGTCAAGTTAAGAACTTAGCCAATTTTCCAACCAAACATCCTAAGCTCAATTCTCTAATCCTTTTAAGTTTGCCTCCAAGTTTCTAAGTTGTTTCGTGCTCCTTTGAATCTTCCGAGTCCAGTTGAAATCTATTTTGGCTCAAAAGTGGGTTAATGGTGTACACCTTCTTGTGGGAAGTTGCTCCACTCCAATCATACCTTACTTCAGGATATTGGCAACATATAGTTTCTTACTTCCTATTTGGTTAGATGAAATGTGCATCTTCAATTAGAAATACATCAAAATCCATAATAATAAGGTAGCTTTGACCCAACAAATGAGTCAAGTAAGATCCAACTTTCAGGATCCTTATATATATCATGCTCATGCTCTTCTTAGTCAATGCCTTGTAATACAACCAACCTTTCATGGGGTACTAAGGGTAAGTGTATAAATTTTAAATCTATTTATTGGTCCAGCTCATAATTCTTTTGTTATCCTTTCGATATAGGGCCACAACTACTTCTATAGTCAAAATTTATAGAGTTGGTCATATATAAATATATAATCATAAGTAAAAGTACAAATACATTTTGCCAGAGTATCCTAATCCCTATGATCTACTAACCTAAGCTTAGATACCAAATGCAACAATCCGCACCTTAATGGTCCCGAGTTTCTAATAAATCAAAACTCAGGTCCGTTAGGGTACAGATCGTTGGTTTTGATAACTTGTAATAAACACCAGCATATCAAAGAACGATCAATATAAACTCACGATAGAATTGAAAAATATAATAGAACATATATATATTGACTATACTTTGAAATCAATATCATTGCTTGAAAATCTAGTCGCGTTATTGGTGTCGAGTATGAATGAGAAGACTTCACCATCTACAGTTTGCAACTAGCACCAACATTATGTCCTCTAAATCTGTCATATGGGTTGTAATAAGGAAGGGGTCAGAACAACATTTTGATGAATGGAAAATTACATACTTTATCCATAGATAAATTTATGCTAATTGGTTCCTATTTAAGTGTAACGGCTATTATTCATGGCTAATTCATTCAATCCTATATGCACGTATGATACGTCTGACCTCCTTTGATGTATAACTATATATATATATGACTATGCATATATATAAGACTATACTACCAAAACCCCAACCACTTAATACTTCTTGAGTAGGAAGGAGGCAGGCCCAACGATCATTTACTACCTCAGTCACTAAAGTGGGCCCTCCACAACATAGCCGCTAGACAATCTTTCCAAGCTATAGAGATTGATGACACCTAGATATGGATTTATAATATAATTGCCTTATTACTAATGCATCTTAACTATATCCTACACAAAATACTTCCAACTATAAGCTCAAAGTTCTTCCAGTCCAAGCCTACAAGTTACCCTCAACCATAGGCCAAAGGCTCTTCCTAGTCCTATGCAATTACATTTATCATATTCTAGCAATGTGAGAGAAAGTTCCCGAACCACTTAATAACTCTTAATGAAAATTATGCAGACTCCGACCATTTAATACCTATATTCTAGGCAGGCCTCTATTATTTATTACCTATAAGACAAAACCCTCTAGTTGATATCGTACATAATCTTATCAGGCCACTTAATACTTCTTTACTAGAGAGGGGCAGACCCTACGATAGCCACTTAATACCTCGATCTTGAAGCTGGCCCATCTTGGGATTTCCCACTATCGTGCTTAAATTCTAAGCCCGACCATTTAATACTTCTTAAGTAGGAAGGAGGCGAACTTCATAATAGCTACTTAATAACTCCAACCCAAAAGCAAGGCCTACGCATATTCCTTCTGTATTGATCTTATAGTTGGAATATCCCACATAAGTAGTAAGTATACACAACTGCTGGTTGCCTCTAAGTGAATGATAGACTTTTATTGTGAAACTCTACTAACCTCACATCCTAATCCACTAAACCAAACCAATCACCCAAAGCCTAAGTGTTGAGCTAGGCCCACTAATTCACACTCATTCTAAACGTATAATTAAAGCGACCTAATTTCCTATTATGAAGATTATGTTGCATTCTATGTGTATTTAATAATATTAACACTTATTTGTTCGCTGCGTAATTATTCCTATTTTATATGCTTAGGCTTTGGTTTCCTTGTTTCCTTGCCATGTCTAATAAATATCAATTATTTGTAACAATTGGTCATTAATGTCAAAATTGGATAATCTCCAATGACATTTATTTACCGTCTCAAAATCCACCTAATATGTTCATTCAGTTTCCCCATAAAAGTCATATTAAATTCTCTAATCAATCCCCATTTAATTTTTTAACTTCCTATTGACTACAAATCTACCGCCTATTAAATTTGTAGTTACTGCCTGTAAGTTTTGGAATTTCTATTCCTTTCTTTTTCAACTTCCTAGCCCTATAAGTACTACGCTACTAATTACTAACGTCTTAATTATAACTAATACGAATATCGACATATATTATGCTATAAGTATGTTTTAGGTTTTTTATCGGTAAACGTGATTAAAAGTGTATGGAGGTGTGTGTTTGTGTGCATTCCTAACAAATTAATTCATCCACTTAGAAATTATCTAACATTAACTTCCACATTTTAATTTATTAGAGTTATCCTTTCCAAGAATGATATCATTATAATTTTTCATAAATTACCCAAAAATGAGACTTTGCATTGTTTGAAATTACAAGGAATGATCTTTTTTTCTTATTGAAATAGATAGTGCAAACTTTAGAGAAGAATATCCTTACTTTACATCTCTTTCATTTTTGCTATATTCGTTGTTAATTCAAATGACTCACTTTTCATATATATATATATATATATATATATATATATTTGGAATTGGATAATTTATGAAAAATACACAAAAATAGATACAATTTAATTATACCCTCACTCATAATAAATTCAAACATAAAAATTCACATCTCAAGTCAACTAAGGCAATCTAATTTACAACCAGTTATAAATCTGGAATTAACTTTACAACTTTACAATCATTCTACAATAATAAATATATGAGACCGATTTCAAACTTTAGATTATGCTATACATACTATTCCAATTTCCTAACTTACGGAGTATGTAGGCAGGATTTCAATAAAATATGCTCGTTTAAGCCTAACTCAATAAATCTAATATACGCATAATAATTAAATGAAATTCAATGATGTAAATTTCAATATAATAAGGAAATTATATAATTTTCCACCCACCTTTCTAGCTTTTCAAATATCCAAATCTAAATTCATCTCTTTACTTGACTCCTTTTACCTTTCAATCAAAAAGAATGTGTATAATAAGATATATACGTACTATTAGAATTGCAGATCTGAGAAGAGGTTTATGGTTAAAGGGAATGTAAATGTATAACAACAAAAATTTACCTTTTTCTTCTGCAACATTGATTCGCTTCTTCTCTTCTTCTCTTTTACTTCCCTTTCTTCTCTGATTTTTTTTATGTGCATAATATTTTATAATTAATAGAAATTCTAGCAAAGGGAAAATGGTGGAGCTTCGCTGCTTTGATCAGAAAATATGAGAAGAGAAGTGAGGGATTAGGCCTGTATTTATTGGCGCTTATATCAACCGTGACCGTTAGATTAAAATAATTAAATTTGGGCCATTTGGCTAAGCTTCAAACCCTAGCCAACACCCCAACGGTCGACCGCCTCCTATAAGCGTTGAACTGCTAGTGGTCAACTAGTCTAAGTGAGGTCATCAATCTTAGGGTCCCGCATTTAATAATGTTTGTTTCCTTTTTTCCGTTTCTAAACATTTCCGCTCTGAAAATTTCAAACGCTAATAACTTTTTCATTTGAGTTCTGATCGTGAAACTCCAAATATAAAAGTTGCTTAGAAAATCGCTATGAATGCAATGGTGCAAGTTTCATAACCGAATTCCATTATTTTCTCAAATTTTATTTTTAGAGCCTTATTAATTATTGTTAATTTTATGGGGTGTTACATCCACTTTGCACGTTTCATCTTGAGCGTCTCGTTATTTGTAGGATTTTTATTGGGTATTACCTTAAAGCCATGTTGTGGAATGTAGAATTATTTAACGATGATTGGGAAGAACTTCATCGTCTCTTTTCATCATGTGAAGTTATCACTGCCAAACCTCTCCAAATGTGTCAAATGCCAATTTATGACTTATGAGGCATTAACATTGCTTGAACCCTCATAGTTGAGATTATTTTTCGAAAATTGTTGGAAATATTCATTGGCTTGGTGGTTCGAATGTGATAATAATAAGACATTATACTTCTGACTTTAAGAAGATATATGATATATTCTTTCAGACAATAATTCAATCTACTAGGTAAAAATGGTTTATCGAATTATTGATTTTAAAGATTTGTTGTACCCTTCTAACAGTGTAATCCGATCCAGAGTTTGTACTACTTTGATTCGACCAAGAAAACTCTAAAAATTTGAAAATAAATGACACACTTAATGGAGAATTAAAAAAAAGAAGTATAAATACTAATGTTGGAAAGTGAATTTGGCCTCGCCTATAATAACCCGTAATTAAATAATAAGATAAATTAAATAATTTTGATCGAAGGGAAAATTGTAATTTTTTCTAGTTTTGAATTTGGAAATAGAACCGACACCATTTGGGCTATCTTGTTTTTTCGGTCACATCATATGATCATTTGTCTGAATCAGAGTCCGAATACAAAAGATATCACGGTTTTTGTGTTTTAAAAATTTGAATTTGAATTTGGGCTGACTTAACTTAAATATATACCTTACTTTTTCTTTAAATGCCTATTTCATATTTTTGAAAATATAAAATATTTTTCTATATACATTCTTTCTCTCTCTTCTTCTTGCTTTCATCTTAGAGAAACCTCTTACATAATATTCAAATTACTATCTCAATTCTTAATGGAAATCAACGATTCAACCACCAAATTGTAGAGAAAGGCTAAAGCTATCATCTGGTATTCATTAGATTAGCGAATTCATCATTTTAGAGCAGAGGCCAATTCCAAACAACGAGCACTTGGGGGTAAATTGAACCATTGTGAGTGGTTTTCACCTAATTTATTATATAATCTTTTCAATATTGCCTATTTCTATGATAAATGTGGTTTAGAAATAGAAATTGGTCCCGTATGAATGAATTCTAAAAATGTTTAGTCAATATAAGTGTTATGTTCTGAAATCAAAACAGTATTTGATCATATAAACCATGCAAAAAAAATAGTTTTCTATTTGGCCAAACAATAAATAAATGAGTTGTATAGTGATGACATGAGGCATATAATCAAAAGAAGTCCACGCATTATTATGAAATAATGTTTGAGATATAACACACACACACACTCATATTAGAGGATTTAAATGCAAAATTATATGAATACACGCACACATACATATTACGTATATAGTTGAACATAATAAAAGAATCATATTAGAAAAGAGTTTTGATATATATATATATATATATATATATATATATATATATAAACACTAAAATTGTTGTGTTAATACTATATAAAAACTTATAAAATAGTTTCAAAAGTATGTTCACATATTTTCAAGGAATGTATATGAATTAAAATGGGTTTAATATGAGATATTATGTTATATTTGATAATATTATTTAAAACAGTGTTTTGGCAAAAAAATAGTTTATATTGAAAATATGATATAAAAGTGCATATAAAAGTTGTGTAAAAATGTTTATAAATTGTCATATGTCATTTTAGGTCTAAAATTTTTTTTCGCGTTCATAATGATTACTGAGTGTGTTTTAAAATATATATGTAAGAAAGAGTATTTATAGAAATTTGAAAACTAGTTTTATAAATAATGACTTTAGAGAAAATTCTATTTTTAACATGAATCCTTTTATGTAGTGAGAATCATATCAAAATTTCAAAGGCCGAGAATCAGATTAAAAACGAGCAAGTTATCAAAGAAACGAAAGCTATGAAAAAAAAAATATTAAAGCTGGAAGTAACAGGAGTGTTTATTCCTGCAAAATTCGACCCCAACAGCCAACCTTTGAAAATCACAACGGTCGACCTCTGGCCGTTTTACAGAGATGGTATGAACTACGACCCTATAGTGATCTTTACGACATGGCCAACTGTCTTATGGTTCATTCTTCAAATCATATGTGGGTTTGAGTAGGATTTTTGGATGAAATATATTGATGGTTGATGGATGCAAATGTATTGGTTTGCTATGGGTGATGTATAAGCAACAATTAGATGTGATTTTCCAACTTGATTGAATTTACTGATTTGACTATATATATATATATATATATATGTATATGTATATAATGATACACACCCATGTATAAATAGTTGATTGCTATTGTTAATGATTGCTTGACTATTGATTTTTGAGACCACTATTGGTTGTCATGGTAACACGATCGCTCAGCGAGTGTTGAAATGCTTAGATGAGTGTTTTTTGTGGTAATGAGCCCGTGAAGCCATGTATGGAATTATGTACATTCGATGATTCAACTGCGTTAATGCAATAGGATGGGCTTGACTACGTATATAGGTTGGACCATATTATCGAGCATTGTAATTGTATTGGATTTATACCTTGTTTCACAGATTTAGCCATGTGTACTATTTGACTAATTTGTTGAATGCACGTGAAACAAGACTAAGATATGATTGTTTACCATAGTTATCTTGATACTATTTGGAAATGAATAGGGTATGTAGTAAAGTAGACGTACATCGCTCATCATACTATAGTTTGACACCCTCCATATTTTCTTCTTTTGGTTTCATCATTAGGCTGATGGAAACTGATGTACTGAATCGAGTGACGACGGATGGTGCGGATGGTGCGGACATTACATATGTGTAGATTTGTGTGCAAATAACCATCTGACATTGATACTGATTTTATGCGTGTTTGAGTTTGGATTGGATTTGACCGTACCCGTTTATACTTTGAGTCTATAAATTTTAAAAATGTGATATTTAACTATATTATATGTTGTTACCTTTCGCTATGAGTTTAGATAGAGATGAATAAATTATATTTTCTTATTTTGTCTCATGTTATCTTAGTTTTACGATATGTCATTTTTTGGTTTTCAGTATTTTCACAGCATTATTTTTGCATTGCCATTATATATGCAGTAAAGATGCACCTTCAACGGCCGTATCCATTTGTTATAATGATCATGTCCGTTGGCCAGTAACGGTTGTGTCCGTTGGCTGTAATGGTCGTGTCCGTTGAAGTCTTCGAATTAAATTTTTTATTTCTCCCACCATTTGTGTTTATTTAAAATTTGAATACTTGGGCACGCATACAGGGATGAAAATCCACTAAAAAACTGTCGAAAAATATAATTTAGACTCAAACCAGGTTGGTCGACGGCGGTAGAAGCGAGCGTGTCTCGACATGCTTGGTCTTTCTCTTCCACCCAAGCGAAAAAAAATTTAGATGTCCAAACGATCTAAACTTCTTTTGAGAATCCACTGTATAAGCAAATTTAGTTTTGTTTATTCCAAGACATGAGACTAAACCATCCCTCCTCTTTTTCTTTCTTTTAAAACAATGCCTAAACCATATCATTTTGAAAATTTACAACACATATTCATACTAGATGGGCAAAACGATAGCTACCAAAAAGGAATGCTAAAAATCATCAAATGACTGACAAAACTGAAATAGCCCTTGTTGTGACGCAAAAGAGTAAATTACAGCAAAATGAATGAATAAAATGAAAAGTTAAATGAATAAACAGTAAATTTCAATTGTGTGCAGCTCCAAATAGAACGAGAAGACTACTTGCAAAGTGACTAACGCAACATTCGGCCGCAATTAAGGACAAATTGACTGCCTAATATAAAAAAACCGAGAAGATTTAATGCAGTCTGAAAATGTAGTGTACTAAAGTTCATAGCGCCTAAAATGAAGTATATGAGATGTACCGGGGCAAATTATGCCAAGAATGCTAACTGAGGTGTAACAGGGCAGGTACATAGATGGATTGAAGTTCATTAAAATAAAATAGTGCTGACTGATTGAGATTCAATGTCGAAGTGTATATTGCTACAAAAAAGGAGCTAACTAAAATCCAACGGTGATTTACATGCCATGTTGTTTTACAAGTTGAAAAAAGTGTATTGAAAACAATGTGCAGGGCATCACTGAGCTTTTGATCTATATATGCAACTGCGGAATAAACTTGTAGGTATGAGGCAAGGCAAGTACGAGACTGATATTAATGATATAGAAGATATTTTACTGTTAGCAATGTATAAATACTAGTAGATGAGGAATCCAGGAAGACGGATTGTGTTTAAAAAATTACCAACTACGTTGACAATCCATTGATAGAATAGGAATGTCCGAGTCTAGTAGGGTGTCGTTCTCCTAAAACAATATTGCTTCAAATACGACATTGAAGGTTCTGAACAATTTGCTTTCTAAGATCAAACGAACCGACTCTGCAATGCAATGCTAGCAAGTGTAGACCGATGACGAATGTCAGAAAGAGTTGAATTAAGAATTGTATAAAATAGAAAGAACATGGAGTATTTCATATTTTCTAGGAGATTTCATTCAGAAAGTCTGAGGCCTATAATAACAAAATTTGTTGTCTATGGTTCATGTCTTTGTGTGACCTTTTAGCCATTTTCTGACCTTTGAGATGCTACTTTCGGACTTGAAAAGACACATCATTTTTTTGATCGTTTTTTGGTTGGCATGAAAAAAGGAAATCCCCTTTGATTTGGACTGAATAGTGAATTGCCTATTGCAAAGTGCTAAACGCCACAATATGCCTCAAACGCCATTTCCGCACGGGTGTGGATGTGGACGTGGAATGCTGCGTTCCACCATCCACTAAATTGGTCTCTTTTGGTTGAAGCCTTTAATAACCATAATAATTATTATGGTCCTTACATCTTGATATATAAGCTCCATTTTCTTTCATCGAAAAAAATATGCTCCATTTTCCAACAATCCCTCATATGAATGAGCATTTGTTTATTGTTCATGAATCAATGAAACAATATTGCATTGGTTAAAGTAGCACGAGGCCTTGAATTTTCACAGTGATTCCCATTTTGAGTTACTTGTGAATCAATAGACTTTGTGGTCTTTCAATCATAAGCCTTTTGGTGTAAGTTTGATCTATAGACAACACACAATAATGTTTCTTATTTTCCTTGATTCTGTGTTTGTGTTCGTTTTTTCCATGAACACCTCCCTGGTCTCATGGGTACTTAGAGAATTTAGCCTTGCGATTCATTTTGAAGCTGCATCTTCGCACTCACATAGGTAATTCTGTAAAGATTATTCTGCAATACTCCACTTGGTTCTCTTAGTTATCAAGTATAGACATCATTAAAAGCTAATTTTAACTTGTGCTCCGATGAATTATGCTTTGAATTTTTATAGGAATGGTTTGAACATTTATTAGTGCTACTATATTTATCTAGAATTTAGTTGTCTCTTTGAACATAGATCTTGAGATCTCAAGTTAGCTAGGTTGGATATCCGTTATGGAAAACCTTTGATTATTCTAGGCCTTTACCCATTTCCATCGATAAGAAATTAACCTTCTCCTTAGGGATGCATTTTGTTAGTGGATCGGCAATATTATCATTTGATCTTGCATAGCCAAAAGTGCTAACTCCATAAGAGAGAAGTTCTCTGATAGTTTTGTTTCTACGATGAATATGTCTTGACTTTCCATTATAGAAGTTTGTTATTGGCTCTTCCAATGGCAGATTGGCTATCACAATGTATGTATATCGGTGGCACGAGCTTTCTCCAATTTGGAACATCCTCTAAGAAACCTCAAAGTCATTCTACTTCTTCTACGACTTCGTACAAAGCAATGAATTCTGATTCTATCGTTAATTTTGCTATTCAAATTTGATTTGAAGATTACTAAGACAATGCTCCATTCGCTAGACTGAATACTTATCCACTTGTGGATTTTGTGCCTGTTGACCTAGTTATCCAATTTGCATCCCATCTACCACATAGACTAATGTCATGCACACTTCTGTGTATACTTTAGGTTTCCCGGTACTTGAATTATGGTTTTCCAATGATTCTTTCATGGGTTGCTCGTATATCGACTAAGTTTACTTATGGCATAAGCTATATCTGATCTAGTGTAGTTCATGACGTACATAATATAGCCTATTATATGAGAGTACTCAAGTTGATAAACACTCTCATCGGTATTCTTAACCTAATTTAGATTTAAATTTCTAGGTGATTTTGTAAGTATTTGTTATGTTGTTTGAAATTTTCAAGTATTTTCTCAATATAACGTGATTGAGATAATACATATACTTTAGAAGATTCATGTATTCTTACGTTGAGGATCACATCAATAATTATTAGATCTTTCATATAAAATCTGGCGGAGAGAATAATTTTGTAAATTTTATTATGTATTGGTTGCTTCTTAGTATTAGTAGATCATCTACATATAAACACACAATGACATATCCTTTGTCCATATGTTTGGTATACACATTTATCACATTCATTGATACAAAATCCATTTGAAAGCATTGTGTCATCAAACTTTTCAGGTCATTATTTTGGTGCTTGTTTAAGCCCATATAGAGATTTTATTAATCTGCATACTTTTCTTTCATTTTCAAAATTTTGGAAACCTTCGTGCCGTTTCATGTACATTTCTTCCTCTAGTTGTCCATCCAAGAATGATGTTTTTACATTTATTTGGTGTATTTTTAAATATTTTATAGATGCAATTGCTATCTGTATTCTAACGGATTTTATTTGGGTGACAGGCGAATATGTGTCAATGAAGTCCAAGGCCGCTTTTTTTTCTATAACTTGTACCACACGTCGTGCTTTATATTTGTCTATCAAGCCATTGGCTTTAGTTTTTTCTTATAGATTTTCTTATCACCAAATGCTTTGCATCTTTGAGGTGGATCTACAAAGTCTCAAGTATGATTATTCATAATGGATTCAATTTCAATATGAACAGCTTCTTTCTAGTAAGGAGCCTAAGGGGAAGACATCACTTGTGCTTATGTTAGTGGCTCATTTCTAACATAAAAGCATAGAAATCTGGTCCAAAGGTTTTTGAAATCCTTTGTCTTTTACATATCTTTGGGTTATTTGACGGTTCATTATTATCTTATTGATTCTTGTGAACAATTTGTTCTTTATTATCGTAACAGCCCGCAAATCTATACCTTTTTCAGCCGACAATATTCTCCAATAGTTCAACTCAAAGTGGACGTAAATACGAACCATTAGGGTTAAAGATGAAAGAGGTAGAAGAAGAAATAGAAAACAACACAAGAGTCTCACAAACGCAGCGGAATAACATATAATAGATAGCAATAGATTTTTATACAAAAGAACTGTAACTGTTTTATATATTACTTCATCAGAGTACAAAATCAAACAAAAACACAACACTGGACAATTATGATAACTTGTCTACACAAAGCTGAACATACAGTATACCATACACTGCGGAAATAAGTCAGATACGTATGATACGTCTTGCCATCCAGCGCATCCCTTGAGCTCCGTATCAGTCCATCCAGAATCTGTATTCTATAATACTCGGTCTGACCGGAGCATTATAGTGAAATAACACCCAAGTCAGTCTGGAAAACCAGCATGAGAAAACACACTCAATTGGATTATTAAAGTTTTCAAAATCCTTTGAAATCAAAGCTATCTCGTAAGACCAAGCGAAAAATAAACATGGTGATTTTTTACCATACGATAAACAAAACATTTTTATCAAATCCGTCTGGTATTATAATAGTGTCTATTGAAAGTAAAATAGAATCTAGCTGAAATGCTTGCATCTCACGTTTCAGCATAGTTGGGAATAATCAAAACCGTACGTGCGCTTATTGGAGATTGGATTCCATAAATGGAAGGCCTATTGGGGTACCGCCCGTCACAGTACCTAGCCTAGATCAGCGTACTGAGGATCCCTCCTGATCCCCTACAATACAAGACCGGAGCTACCCCTTACTGGATAGTTCGAATAAGGCCACCCAGCGGTTGGGATCAGCAACCGCTCACACAGCCAAATAAAAAGGGACATCTAGACAGGGATGACCTTACCCTAATTGGTTGCTAGCCACTTAGCCTTGCTGCACCTCCCCTGTTTTAGCCATTCTCGCTTGATGAGGCATGAGGTTAAGCGTTACCTTTTTATCACACATACACTTAGAATGCTCATCGTCCCCATGACGATGTTCTGATAGCATTCGTCCATACAAGTTGCCATGGGTCTGGACAAACCTAATCACCATCTTCATCATCTTCATAGTATTCGTTCGCAAACGTTCAAACCGGATCGAAGTGGTTTTTCGGGAAATTAATCTCGATCCAGGTCTCTTCGAAACAATCAGCGCATTAGCCAATATTGATAGTCGTTTATTTAACTATAAAATAACATCAACAAACAACCATCAGGCGTTAATAATTTCCCAAATTATTTATTTCAAATATTTTCGTCAGATATTTTTCTACACTTCAACCCTTTGAAAATAGTTTTCAAATCACTTTTCTCTCACAGAATAAATTTCCAGCCAATAGCTTTATTTCCACTGAAAACGCCAAATCTTATTGAATTAAGATTTTAAAATAAATTAAATCACTTTACCCAAAAATATACACTGAAAACGTTTGAAATAAAGCTACTTAAATTACTTTATTCAAAATATTACTCATAAAGTTCTATAATAATTTTCCAAGTAAAAACTTTAGCCAAAAACTGTTTTAAATAAAACTATTGTATAAAGCACAAATACTTATAATTATCCTTAAATCATAATACTAATTTAACCTTTAAAAATAATTACTACCATGATTAATTTAATAAATATATTTACTCATAAATTTAAAACAACTTAAATAATAAATATTTCGCTAAAAACATTCTTCTTTTAAACATCTTTTAAAACTTCTATTTTTATACTTAAAGACCTTCTTTTAAAGATATACTTAGCTTTTTAGGAAAATTCACTTTCCATTCCAATACAACCGTCTAGTCATTTATAAATCCTTCTTGATTTATTCCCAGTTTAATTTACGTCCCAACCCGTAAATTCTTTTCCACTCTTTAAAAATAAACCACTATTTATTTTTAAACCAATCACCCTTTCCTTATAAATTCCCACTGCGAATTTACTCAAATTCATCCACTGATAAATATTTCACTTTGTTTATAAACCCAGTTTATAATTTCCATACCCTCATTTTCCTCTAATCACAGTTTTCAAAATACTTAATCGATTTTCCAATATATTTTCAAAATTAACTCCATTTTAAAATAAATTCCTTTACTTACCAAAATTTATTCTAAACTCATTAATTCCATATTCACTCCTTTATTTATGATTTAAAATCCTATTTTAAACTGAAATATCCCTTTCATACTTTATTCCTAAAATTCTCCTTTTATTTTCTTTCGACCCATTTAAGTCTTAGATTTGAAAATAAATTCTTCAATCTTTAACACTATCGTTTTAAGTCCTCAAACTTCTTTATTTCCATTTATTTAAAATCTCTATTTGTCCCATACTTGGAATTTATTTAGTAGGATTAAAATCAACCTTTTATTCTTTCCAAAATTCATTCTTTCAATTTATCCAAAACCACTATAATTCTTTTACTTAAATTTTCTCCTTTATTTTTCTACAAAAATCCAATTTTATATTTTTCGATATCTTAAAATACCAAAACATATTCAGCCAAACCATAACATTTAATAATTTCAATTACCAATATAATCTATCGCAGATTATCAAATAAATCATGTCACAAAATATGAAATAAATTCGACAATTTTGAGGAATCTAGTTGGGTCCCTCCAACCTTTTTCTCTGCATCCACAGATGTTAGCACAATATAATAATATCAATGTGACGAACCGTTTTCCCGTACCCTTTGAATCGACAATAAACCACCCATGTCCAACTCAAATTGCACGAAAAAACGGATCATCAAGGGTGATAAAGAAAAATAGACAGAACAGAATCTCACACGAATGGAATAACATATATTATTTCAATAAAAATATTTACAGCGGAAAATTTTGAAATACAATATCAGAGTCTAACCTAGATTCAGCTTGGACAGTTATAAAACCTGCCCTTACAATTGCTGACAAACATCAAACAAAATACACTAAGCAATGGCGATGAAAGAATATCTTCATGCGTCCATGAATATCTCCAGCTCTCCCCTGGAACTTCAACTTCCTTCGACTATCCTGAAACTACTCGGATCTGACCCAAGTATTGAAAATACCCGGATCAGGCTTGATAAACCAGCGTGAGAAAAACTCAATAATAAATGACAGTGTCATATATCAGCCTTTGGATAAAATCCTTTGAAATAAATAGTATCTCATAAGACCACGCCCACACATAAACACGGACGGGTTTTTACCTTATGATAACTAAAACACTTTTATATCAAAACCTTTGATATTATTTCTAATGACATCTCTTTGAAAACATTTGCAAATAAACTTATCAATCTTATCCGAAATGGTTACCCATATAGCATTTCGAGGCTATTCATTACGCCAATACAAACAAAACCGTAGGTTCTTATTGGAGAATGGATTTCCATACAAATGACCAGGCGCAGGATCTACCTTCCGAAATGGGTACACCTCTAGATGGATGTCCCGAGGCACAGAACATCTGCCCTCTACCAACACAAGACCGGCCCACCTCTGTAACTAGATGGTACCGAATATGTCACCCCCCGGTTGTTGCCGACCTTTAACCGAGCGCTCGTTTTCCATACACCACATTAATTAACATCCCGACGTCATAGCGGGAAGAAATATATCTAGAAGGGGATGATCATACCCTAATGGGAATGACCCACATAGCCCTGCTGCATCTAATCCTGTTTCGGTCATTTCCGGTTTGATGAGGCTTAAGGCTACGATTACCTTTTCACAAAGCACATATCAAATCTTTGAATGCCACATTGCCATTTCCGTTAACTACTAATTGCCTTCCACAAAAATACAACCCTTGAGCTCGTATGTCTCAAGGAGGGTGTTAAGCTAGAGAAGTTGCCTTCTCCGCCACCACTGATGTACGTTTGTAAAAACCAATGTACGTAATCTTTAGAAATGCAACGTCAGACAAACGTCCATACAAGTTGTCCAGGAACAGGACAAACCGAAGGTACTTTCCTCGGCCATTACTAGGCGAGAAGCCCTTGCAATCCGCAAAATCTCCATCACGAGGAGACCACTGTTATATATAACTCTACAATGGGTGCGCACCCTGAGCAAATCAACAAGCAGTCCTCACGCTATGAAGATCCACGGTCTTCAATCACCATCTTCAACATGTCTTCACGTTCGAACGTACACATTGGTTCGAAGTGGTTTTCGGATAGGAATTAACCAAATCCGACTCCGGTTCCTTCGAAATCCAATCATCGATAAAAAGTGAATATGAGAATATAGGATTTATTAAGTCTCTTTTCACTTTAATTCTCTTCGGATGATTTCGAAATTCTCTTTCTTTCAACTTAGGATAATTCTAAGTAATTCATTCTTTTGTTTTGGAAAATATCTCAGATTTCTTTACTTAATTCTTGATCCAAATTTCTTAACTTTTAACTTAAGGAAAACATTCCCTTTATAATATCACCTTCCAAAACATCCATTTAATTTAAAGGATTATTCACTGTCCAAAATCGCGAATATAATTCCTTTAACATTTAACTTATCAATTTAAATTGATTTCAGATTTACAAAACGGTGTTTATAAATTCCATTTTTATATCTCACTTGTAAGTCAAAATCCAATACTCTTATTTACCAATTCATTCCTTTCAAATCTTATCATTCCTAAAATTCATTATAAATTCTTTTCTAAACTTCACAGGTTCGTAGAAATCATTCATTTTGGAGATTGCTTAACTTTTGGGTAATACCAATCTTCTTTTATTTTGGAAAACTTAACAGAATCTTTTTATTTTGAGAGCATCCGGGCTTTCCTTTCGATCTGTTCCACCCCTCGCCTAAGAAAAGAAAACATAGGCCAGGTAAGTTCAGGGCACTGGTTGCTCCATCCCTAACCTTAGTTAAACACCTTGTTTTATCTTCCCAAATCTCACAGGCGGGACAAATGTACTAGTCGTTTCCGCATACTCAGATTTTCAACTTATTTTGGAATTGCTTATAAATATTCCAAATTATCTTTCAAAACGCTTAATTATCCTTTTTAAAACATTCACAATTGATTCTGGGAAACATCATTACATTTAAACTCATATTCCAAAAGTTATATAATTCACAGCATAAAAGTGCTGCGGAAAGTGCTATATAAGCTTATTTGATTAAAACAACTTTTAAACATTCGCTAATTCATATTTTCCAATCCAAATCTCTTTTAAATCATTTAAATAGATTTATCAAATTTATTCCATATTTTTTCCTTAATTAAAAACATCCATTTAAACAGATTTCCTTTTATGGTCACTAAACTGCACTAGCGCGATTTTTCTAGAAAATTGATTTGGACATAATTCAAAATCTACTTATCGAAACTTTGATTTTCTTTCTTCATTTAGAAGATATGGATATAATAGTCCGGAATTTTCTTATCTCGAAGAATTCCGAGCAATATTCCACTCTACACATTCATTTGAACTTTTCAACGCGAAATCGCGAACTACCGTTGCGCGACGCGTCTAGTTTTAACTTATTTTTCAACATTTGAAATAATTTATTCAAATTGGATTTCAATACTTATAAAATGATTAGAAACCATTTTAAATCAATATTTTCACCTTTTAAAGCTTTTAAAATATATTTTCACTCTTACCACATTAAAATATTATTATATTCCCATTATTTTAATATTAAACTTTAAATCCCAATTTTAACTCAATTTCAATTCTAATCTCAAATTAAACATATTTAAAACTTAGATTTCAAATCTAATTCCAATTTAAATTTCAATTTAATCTCAAACTAAACTTCACTTTTTCAAAATCGATTTTAATTTCAATTTCACTATTCATCTAACTTTCAATTTTCTAATTAGCTATTCTTTTCAAATCCGTTTCACTTCAAATTTCAAATTCTCTTTCATTTTAACTTTAATTTCACTTCTAAATGAAAAGAGACTTATTTTTTCCACAATTTCTCATATTACTAAAATATGGTCTTTTAAACAAAAGTGATTACTAAATCAATAGGAATTTGATATCCAAATTATCATCACATCCATATAACAATCATATAACATCAACATTTTCAATATGGTAAATGTCATAATATTACTACGGATTATCCAACATATCCAAACAATCAACCAAACATACATATCATCAAATAGTGATTATCTAACATAACAATTTAGCATGATAATCAATATAATTTAAAAGCGATGAGAATTTCTCACCTTTACCCAAATGTTTAACTTCCTACCAACATTCATATCAACAACACTTCACTAAAACTTCAACTAATCAACTTTTACTCCATTTCATCGACCACTTCTTCCATAAGTTCGGCCTCCTCCTATTCTTCCTCTTTCTCCATCATTTCTTCACTTATTAGATGTTAAACCATGTTCTCATGGTATTCTAAGGTCTTTGACAAAGTTTGGTGGTGTTTGGAGTTGATTTAATATGGTTTTGAAAAAGTTAGTAAGCATTTTGGGAGAGAAGAAGAAGCCATTAAAGAGAGCTTCAAAGAAGAAGAAGAAGAAGAAGAAAGTGAAGAAGAAGGTAGAGAATGAAGTGTGAAAAATGAAAGGTATGGATGCATATTTATATTTGAGCTTTGGATGGCAAATGACTAAAATACCCTTCTTTACTTTTTGACTTTTTAATTTACTTTTCTACCCTTGATTTAACTCTTTAAGGACATGCATTAATGGTGAAATGATGGTAGGATGTAAGTTTGTACTTAATGAAATGATGTTTGCCTCTTTTTCTTAAACTTTTAAAATGTTAAAATAATATTTTGCTCCTTTTCCATGTAAAGTAGTAACATCTCATTAATGTGATTTGAATTTATAAAATGATTACTCTTTTTTTTTTCTTAAACTTTGTGTAAAAAAGAAATAAGACTTTTGCTTGATTTGATTTGCATTAATGGTGGAAAGATGGTTTAGTAATGATGTTGTTTTTATGTCAAATCATGTCCTTTTATTTTTTTATTTATGTAAACTATTTTCAAAAGTAAACTCCTTTTGTCTTTTAGTGCTAAATGTAAAGTGTTTAAATAGTTTGTAAACTTGTAATTTTAAGTTATAAAATGTATTAAGTTGCAACAACTTGTCGACAACTTGTTTTGGTTGAAAACGGTGTTTTCCGCCGACAAAGTTTACAGTCAAAATTTGACGTTTTTATTAAGCTATATATTGATGTAAACCAAACTTTAAAATGAACTTTTTACTTCTTTAAATAAATTAAAACATGTCTCTTTATATTAAAAAATCATATTTAATTAATATCAAAATCTCTAATTTTACCGCGTATGTAAAACTAACAAAATGCGACAAATTTTGGTTATTTTTGTAAAACGATTATTAACAAACTTTTAAATCTTTTAACATACTTTTATTATCTTTATAAGATTTATCCTTTTAGATTTTAAATCGTTCGAAATCTCTCATTTTCGAAGTAGCGAAAATACGGGTCGTTACATTCTCCCCTACTTAGAAGCATTTCGTCCTCGAAATGAAAGTTAGATAAAGGAATCTATCTCATACTCATCTCCTCAAATAATTTGACTTATTTCTACTGATGATAGAAAAGAAGAAGGCCGATATCATAACAATACTAAAACAAATGATGCCAAACATGCATATAAAGATTCCCCACACTAACCTAAGTATCTATTACGTACTTACGGTTATATGTACATACATCAAGTCAAACTTCTATCCTTCCCATCCTAGTGCGTACTGCACACTTAAGATAATGTATCCAACTATCAAATAAGACTATACATCCAAAAACAACCAAACTAATACTATATCAAGATAAATGAATACATCCACATAACCCATCCTCTGACCTAAGCATGTACTACACCTGAGGTCTATATATTAAAACATAAGTCCAACCCTTATATCTTAGCGTCTACTATTTAAGATAACTATCCAACTACTATGTTGACATACCCAAAACATCATAATATATGTTATATTTGATTCGATCTATTATTCAATCCACAACTTTTCTTTCGAACTAGTATCGATCCCCCGATTTTCTATTGCGGACTTTGATCAGACTTCTTAATCACAAACTCTTGCTTTCCTTGCATAGCTCTCAACTATGATAGAAAACTTGAGTACGTAATCATAAACTCCCATCAATGTTCGCCATCAAAAATTGAGTGATAAATCCTTTTTTCGGATTGGTGTAAACACCTCAAAGTTCTATACTCAAATCTTAGATCAAAATTTATCTACGTTTAACTTATGTACTTATTCACATTTATCTTTACTTAATACATTTCTTCCAAAACTTCTATTAATCCAAGTTTATTTCACAACCATTTACTTTCTTCTAAATCCATTATTACTTAAGCTTACAAATATGACTTAACTTGTATAATATATTTTTACTTCCTAAGAGTATATATACATATCCCTAATCTTCAAATCGTCATTACTTCAATTAGGGTTTTCAACAAATGTGGAATTCTATTATTCCAAATAAATAAGTTATAAAACTTAATCCCTAGTTTTCTTTACCTAAGGTCTCCATTTAGCTAATATTATTTATCTAATCCATATATTAATCAGACAACTTTACTAAGTGTACATCCTTTTTCTTACAAAGTTAACTTATTTACCTATCCATTTGCCAAATCAAAATTTCTTAATCTTAAATCCATCAAATACCTTATAGTCAAATTTGTGAAACTTAATTCACATGGTATTTGTTATTTAAACATTTTCATCCAACATTCAACTACTAACCATATTATTCAAAACCATCCACTTTTCATCTTACTTCATTTTGAATTACAAATGTTACCCTAATGTATCATTAATTCAAATTTTTATATTAGGATGATATTTCTTATATCTCTTGTTCCTAAATTTCACTTTGATTTTTTTAAAACTTAATCAAAGTGTCTAAATTTCAAATTACCTTAACTCATTTATAAGTTATAGAACTTATCCTTTCATAATATATTTACCCAAAATTTCAATTTTGGCTTATCTTTTCTATCTTATTGACAAGAATTTTTTCTAAGTGTAAATTTTCACTTTACTTCCTCTAATTACACTTCTAGCTTCAATATTATCATCAAATATCTTATAATCAATTTTGTGAATTTTACTTCACAATATATTTGTACTTAGCTTTTTAAATCCATTCATTATGATAATCACTTAATCATTATTATTTCTTAATACCAAAGGTCTAGGGGTATATGGTCAAAATTTTAAATTCTAGCTTTCAACTAATTAATTTTATATGAAATATCTTATAGTCAAATTTGTGCAATTCTAATCACAAGATATTCATATTTTAATTTCACTAAGCTAAATCACAATCAATCCTTAACCCAAAAGATAATAATATCCCCTTTAGTATTTATAATATAAACCCAAGGTAAAATTATTTCATTTACCAATTTCTTTTAAAACAAAATCATTTTTATAAATTTAACAAATACGCGCTCATATATATAATACTCTCATAACTCATTCTAGGGCGTTACTAACCCTATCTCTAATGAGTTACTCATCCTAGGATATTACTAATCCTATCTCTGATGAGACTTTACCCATAACAGAGCCAAGGTTCTCGCTTAACCTTCAGCTCTGATACCAAATGTGACGCTCTGTTATCACGTGTGACGAACGGGCAACTCCTGCACCCGCCCCGGTAGGCTTTTCAACCATCCCGCTACCCTTCTGCTTTTCAACATGGGGGTACTCCTGCTTTTCAACATGGAGGTGACCACAAGTGATACCTCGGATCTGCTTTTACGGCAAGCCTCTCGACTTATCAACCAACCCTTTCACACTAGGGACATGTAGGGGCAAGAGTCTAAGCTTCGTCACTGTTCACAAAGCGAGAACCCCCTATCATGCTGAACATAATCAAGCAAAACCGATGTACGTAATCTTTAGAAATGCAACGTCAGACAAACGTCCATACAAGTTGTCCAGGAACAGGACAAACCGAAGGTACTTTCCTCGGCCATTACTAGGCGAGAAGCCCTTGCAATCCGCAAAATCTCCATCACGAGGAGACCACTGTTATATATAACTCTACAATGGGTGCGCACCCTGAGCAAATCAACAAGCAGTCCTCACGCTATGAAGATCCACGGTCTTCAATCACCATCTTCAACATGTCTTCACGTTCGAACGTACACATTGGTTCGAAGTGGTTTTCGGATAGGAATTAACCAAATCCGACTCCGGTTCCTTCGAAATCCAATCATCGATAAAAAGTGAATATGAGAATATAGGATTTATTAAGTCTCTTTTCACTTTAATTCTCTTCGGATGATTTCGAAATTCTCTTTCTTTCAACTTAGGATAATTCTAAGTAATTCATTCTTTTGTTTTGGAAAATATCTCAGATTTCTTTACTTAATTCTTGATCCAAATTTCTTAACTTTTAACTTAAGGAAAACATTCCCTTTATAATATCACCTTCCAAAACATCCATTTAATTTAAAGGATTATTCACTGTCCAAAATCGCGAATATAATTCCTTTAACATTTAACTTATCAATTTAAATTGATTTCAGATTTACAAAACGGTGTTTATAAATTCCATTTTTATATCTCACTTGTAAGTCAAAATCCAATACTCTTATTTACCAATTCATTCCTTTCAAATCTTATCATTCCTAAAATTCATTATAAATTCTTTTCTAAACTTCACAGGTTCGTAGAAATCATTCATTTTGGAGATTGCTTAACTTTTGGGTAATACCAATCTTCTTTTATTTTGGAAAACTTAACAGAATCTTTTTATTTTGAGAGCATCCGGGCTTTCCTTTCGATCTGTTCCACCCCTCGCCTAAGAAAAGAAAACATAGGCCAGGTAAGTTCAGGGCACTGGTTGCTCCATCCCTAACCTTAGTTAAACACCTTGTTTTATCTTCCCAGATCTCACAGGCGGGACAAATGTACTAGTCGTTTCCGCATACTCAGATTTTCAACTTATTTTGGAATTGCTTATAAATATTCCAAATTATCTTTCAAAACGCTTAATTATCCTTTTTAAAACATTCACAATTGATTCTGGGAAACATCATTACATTTAAACTCATATTCCAAAAGTTATATAATTCACAGCATAAAAGTGCTGCGGAAAGTGCTATATAAGCTTATTTGATTAAAACAACTTTTAAACATTCGCTAATTCATATTTTCCAATCCAAATCTCTTTTAAATCATTTAAATAGATTTATCAAATTTATTCCATATTTTTTCCTTAATTAAAAACATCCATTTAAACAGATTTCCTTTTATGGTCACTAAACTGCACTAGCGCGATTTTTCTAGAAAATTGATTTGGACATAATTCAAAATCTACTTATCGAAACTTTGATTTTCTTTCTTCATTTAGAAGATATGGATATAATAGTCCGGAATTTTCTTATCTCGAAGAATTCCGAGCAATATTCCACTCTACACATTCATTTGAACTTTTCAACGCGAAATCGCGAACTACCGTTGCGCGACGCGTCTAGTTTTAACTTATTTTTCAACATTTGAAATAATTTATTCAAATTGGATTTCAATACTTATAAAATGATTAGAAACCATTTTAAATCAATATTTTCACCTTTTAAAGCTTTTAAAATATATTTTCACTCTTACCACATTAAAATATTATTATATTCCCATTATTTTAATATTAAACTTTAAATCCCAATTTTAACTCAATTTCAATTCTAATCTCAAATTAAACATATTTAAAACTTAGATTTCAAATCTAATTCCAATTTAAATTTCAATTTAATCTCAAACTAAACTTCACTTTTTCAAAATCGATTTTAATTTCAATTTCACTATTCATCTAACTTTCAATTTTCTAATTAGCTATTCTTTTCAAATCCGTTTCACTTCAAATTTCAAATTCTCTTTCATTTTAACTTTAATTTCACTTCTAAATGAAAAGAGACTTATTTTTTCCACAATTTCTCATATTACTAAAATATGGTCTTTTAAACAAAAGTGATTACTAAATCAATAGGAATTTGATATCCAAATTATCATCACATCCATATAACAATCATATAACATCAACATTTTCAATATGGTAAATGTCATAATATTACTACGGATTATCCAACATATCCAAACAATCAACCAAACATACATATCATCAAATAGTGATTATCTAACATAACAATTTAGCATGATAATCAATATAATTTAAAAGCGATGAGAATTTCTCACCTTTACCCAAATGTTTAACTTCCTACCAACATTCATATCAACAACACTTCACTAAAACTTCAACTAATCAACTTTTACTCCATTTCATCGACCACTTCTTCCATAAGTTCGGCCTCCTCCTATTCTTCCTCTTTCTCCATCATTTCTTCACTTATTAGATGTTAAACCATGTTCTCATGGTATTCTAAGGTCTTTGACAAAGTTTGGTGGTGTTTGGAGTTGATTTAATATGGTTTTGAAAAAGTTAGTAAGCATTTTGGGAGAGAAGAAGAAGCCATTAAAGAGAGCTTCAAAGAAGAAGAAGAAGAAGAAGAAAGTGAAGAAGAAGGTAGAGAATGAAGTGTGAAAAATGAAAGGTATGGATGCATATTTATATTTGAGCTTTGGATGGCAAATGACTAAAATACCCTTCTTTACTTTTTGACTTTTTAATTTACTTTTCTACCCTTGATTTAACTCTTTAAGGACATGCATTAATGGTGAAATGATGGTAGGATGTAAGTTTGTACTTAATGAAATGATGTTTGCCTCTTTTTCTTAAACTTTTAAAATGTTAAAATAATATTTTGCTCCTTTTCCATGTAAAGTAGTAACATCTCATTAATGTGATTTGAATTTATAAAATGATTACTCTTTTTTTTTTCTTAAACTTTGTGTAAAAAAGAAATAAGACTTTTGCTTGATTTGATTTGCATTAATGGTGGAAAGATGGTTTAGTAATGATGTTGTTTTTATGTCAAATCATGTCCTTTTATTTTTTTATTTATGTAAACTATTTTCAAAAGTAAACTCCTTTTGTCTTTTAGTGCTAAATGTAAAGTGTTTAAATAGTTTGTAAACTTGTAATTTTAAGTTATAAAATGTATTAAGTTGCAACAACTTGTCGACAACTTGTTTTGGTTGAAAACGGTGTTTTCCGCCGACAAAGTTTACAGTCAAAATTTGACGTTTTTATTAAGCTATATATTGATGTAAACCAAACTTTAAAATGAACTTTTTACTTCTTTAAATAAATTAAAACATGTCTCTTTATATTAAAAAATCATATTTAATTAATATCAAAATCTCTAATTTTACCGCGTATGTAAAACTAACAAAATGCGACAAATTTTGGTTATTTTTGTAAAACGATTATTAACAAACTTTTAAATCTTTTAACATACTTTTATTATCTTTATAAGATTTATCCTTTTAGATTTTAAATCGTTCGAAATCTCTCATTTTCGAAGTAGCGAAAATACGGGTCGTTACAATCAATCCCACTTCGAGGGAGACATCGCGGTATAAAGGGTTATCCGCTATTATGCGGGGCGCATAGGGTCTCATCCGCTATATACACTACAAGAAACTTTGCTTTTGATTGCATTAATTGGTGGCGTTTCATGTTATATGCAACCATTGACCTTTCTAAAATATAAGAATTATGGTATAAACGCGGCCAAATCATTCCCGCCGTTAATTCAGTGAAATTTTGCTTAAATTTTATGTGGCCGCTCATAATTTTTCTTATCTTCTCTGAAATGAATCAAATCCTCAAAATAATCTTCCTCCTTTTTTCTTTCTCATTCACTTTTATAGTTTCACAAAATCTTCATCTCATATGGCCAAATCATTCCCACCATCAAATCCCGTAACTTCATCTTCCAAAATCACTTCGTCTCTGGCTTCACCCCCAAATCGATTAATGTAGAGAAAAAATATTATAATTTCACGCATGAGAAAAGTTAGCGCTGCTGGCAACAGAGGAGGTCGACAATGTAATGAGGGAAACACACAGAGGAGAAAGCATACACGTAGGTGACTGAGTGATGAGGATGGTTTTATGGTGAGACTTGACTGAGGATTTACTTCTGGTGACTTCGGCATGGCAACGAGGCGATTTCTTCTAAGTAATTTTGAGGTGATGAAATTTGAAGTGATGTTCATATACCAGTTCGTGAATTTATCATATGTTTCTGTGAATGTTTAACTATGCTGATGGCTGGCTATATAATTGTCATGCAAGCAATATACAAATACACCTCTCAACCTTTTGCAAAATAAATAAACATATAATCCAAAAAGGCACTTCCTCATCCTCAATTTCTTATAATTTTTTCTTAAGAATCTATTATCTTCATCCAATTTTAATTAGATGGCTATCAGATGAAACCAGAGGTTTGAGAATAATACAGGCTATTGAACCGTAAAGTGAAGAATGTTGCTTATTGATTAATTTTCTTGTTTAGAACTCATGTTTGTTGTGTTCTTAAATGAAGAGTTACCTCCCATTTTTTAAGTATAAATGTTCACAGTGACTTCTGTGTTTGAATCTGGATTCTTTTTATAAATCTTTTTTTTGCTTGTTGTTGAAAATTGGTTATAGCAATGTTTAACATTAATCATACAAGTAATAATTTGCCATATTTTGTTTTAAGTAATGAAAATATCACATTTGACAATACATAGTTTGAAGATGCTATTGTTTTGAGGCATTAAATATGTGCTACAAACCTATAGATATACACTGTAATATGACTATAGATCTACAGAACTTGATCCAAAGAGCATATCCTTCATAACATATCTTTTGGCTAATTATATACATACCAGGGCCTCTTTCTACTGCCTATTTAGTTTAAACTTATCAGAATGAACTTGACTACAATGATATTGAGATATACTGCCTTTGTGTTCTAATTTATTTTGCACTACTTTCATGTAAAAGCTAACCCAATTTTGGCTTCTACCTCAAATTTTGCTCCCATTCAGGTGGAAAAATGGACATTGTCAATAAAACTTGTGATAGTGGATTACAAATGATGCCTGATATCAATTTAAGAGATGGAAAAAACTCATTGTGCTTAATATCTTCTGAGGATAATAACGTTAGTAGAGATGTAGTATGCTGAGTTTTACATGCTATCAATGATCATTTAAATAGAAGTGGCAAGGTAAAAACTTGAACATTTATAGTAATTAGTAAATTTAAAATACTAAATCGTAAACATTGTATAAATTGGGAAAAAGTATTCTTCCATCATATTTTCAGTTGCATGCTAACATGAGTTCCAGTGAAATTAAAATATCTTATAGAAAGCTTTTTAGTAGTAAGGATCATGTTCTGATTGAAGTAAATCGAAGCATTGGTTATACGAACGATGGGAAGCCCATTAATTTCTTATAATCTTTTGGAATAACTTTACAATTCATGAATAAAATAAAATCAACAGGTTTAGTTGTTTTAGACTCTGCATGGAAGTTTACACACTAAATTATAGGATCAATAATTTTAAAATACTAAACTTTATGTTTCATCAGAGCAATAATAATACGAAGTAGTCCTAAATCCTCGAGAGGTTTTAGTGTGATTAGATAATACTTGCAACGAAACACATAATTGCATACCAAGGAAGAAATAATCCAATAAGATATTAATTAAAATTTACAAAGGTTAGTTGCAATCCAATTTGAAATGCATGTTTATGGGGTTTTGATTAAGTTGATTTTTTTATTTAATATCTTTTCTCTGGTCATATGAGTTGCATTGTCTCATGCTTCCATTCCACTAATTCATCAGTGTTTCCCAATTGAGTTAATACTACCTTAGAATTTTATAGTAGAATGATGAACACTTATGAGATTTTCATCATGAACCAAAAGATTCGAAAGCCTTTTTTAGTGTACATGTACCATAAGATTCACCAGACCAAATTTTTTATAGGTGCTCATTACTCATGAGCGAGGCATCTTGCATATGTATATTTTGTTTGAATCATCTATTTTAAATAGAATGAATGCAAAAAGTTTAGCGTAATAATAACAAGAATGATTTTTTCCTCAAATGATTCATAAAGGAGCATACTGAACTATGCATTAATTTATAAGTTCACTTCATTAAGCCACATGTATCTAAATCATGAAATCACCCTCATAAGATAAAAACGATGACTCTTTTTGTCTTTACTATAATAGAATTTTCTATGTTGTTTTGGAAATGTTTGTCACTCATCTTCACGATCAGATTGCTTTTAGCCGTTATTAACACATAGCTTTCAAGACATTTTGGCATCAAATTTTCAGTGAAATTTGTTCAAAGTAACCTACATTTATGATAGTAGGGCACTGGTTCCTATATGCCTAACTGCAAGCATGTTCATGAAAATAAATGCATGGGCAACAATTCAAAATTTGGGTAGCTGTGAAATTTTATGTGTTCATTGCATATAAATCAGTGATATTTATAATACATCAGATGTGAAATAAGTTGGTCATTGTTTGAGCTTAAACTTAATAGAGAATGTAGATAATGGAAATTAAATTGTTACCTAATAAATCTACATTTTAGACTTTTATCGAGCTGCAAAATACACAATTAGTATGCCATATCTTCAAACCAATATTCTAATAAACAAAGCTCTTTTTGAAGCTTGTATAGCTCTTTCTGAAGCTTGTGTGATCTATTTTTTGAATTTACAGATACCATAATATCTATAGCTCCGCACCACACTCTTAACTGATGAATTATATTTTCAAGTAATTATAATTATTTGTTGCACCATTATAGCCTCATTTTTTTTTCTTATTTCTTTTCAAAACAATATTGCACTACCAACAATATACTTGATCTAATATACATGGCATGATCATTCAATAAACAAATGAGCCTAAGTGTTGATATATTTGATTTGATATATTATCAAACAGGGCTCTTTTTTGCTTTCATGCTTTCCTTCCCATTACAACTACAACATCTATCGTAATGCAAGTAGTTTATGCACGACAGTTTACGCAAGTAGTTTATGCACACCTATCGTGATATAGTAAATTCTAGCCTAATGAGGGTGGAATGCAAACACTTTGCAACTGCTTTTGCAAGGTGAGTTATTGAACTAGTTTAATTATAATTTTTCCAACGTGATTGTGTTATGTAAAATGATCTTAGCTTTAGAAAAATAATAAAATGCAGGCACTTAGAGCATCAGAAAAAATTATACATTGTCTCTTTTATCAACATGTCATATTGGTCAAATGTTTTTTGGCATAATATGTTGATCATTATTTTAGCATAGAAGACATGACTATTAGTTACTCTAAAGAAGCATCAGTTCGGCATATTACGTGATTATAACTATATTGATTTTATTGGTTAGATGATTTAATCAGTATGTCATATTTAATTATATGGTTATCATGATCCGGCGAGCTACTACTTAAGCTTGTATATGTTCATTTTTAGTTGTTCCTTCATGTGGCTGATTGTTAAGGAGAGTAGTTTGTGGTTGAACTGATAGGATAAGTGTAGTTTGTGGTTGAACTGATACTGTAAGGGATCTGGTGGTGGCTGTTGTTGCTATTAGTAGTGATTGTGGCAGATGGCTATAAGTGGAGGTGAAAGCAGTGAAGGTATGATAGCGTTGAGAAGTGCTCGTACAATATGATATGCTCGTACAATAACTTTGATTATTTAATGACGTTATTTATAATATGATATGCTCATACAATGTTGCAGATGTTTGATATTAGATTTAAAGTCCTGCAAATTAACATAATTGTTTGACTATATGTTGTGCTTTCACTTGTGTAGGCATTGGATTTCCAAAGAGAGCAAGGTTGGATTTTTATGGTGCTAGCTTTCACTTATGCATGCAACAAAGAACTATGGGTAATCAAGTGTTTTGTTAGCACCAGTTTGGTGTAACATTTTATTAGTACTAGGTGTGTAAATTTGTATACGAATAGTTATTGTATGTGAGTTTGGTCGTTTTACCAAAAAACTATTATATAAGAATGGTTATGGATATCTTATTTGATTATATGATCAATATTTTTTTTAATTGTTTGAATATGATGATTATGTGAGTAATTATTGATTGATATAGTAGAAACAAAATAGACCACCAACAAGAAATAACAACATGAAAAAACGGTGCAAAATGATCAACAAATTTTAATAGCGTTTCAAAAACACTACAGAAATACATATAGCGGCGTTGAGTAAACACAACCGTAAAATAGGGGTAAAGTTGGAAACTCTATTGGTAGTGCCTAAAAAACCTTTGGTGGCCTTTTTGAAACGCTACAAAAAGATTTATGGTGGCATTTGAGAAATGCTGCCATAAACGAATTTATAGCGGCATTCAAATAAATGCAACTAAAAATCATGGATTTTTAGTTGCGGGCTTTATCACAGCGTTTATCAAAACACTACCATAAGTTTTGGTAGCGTTTTTTGTGCCCACCAAAAATAAAATTTCTTGTAATGATAATGCGGGAATATCAATCACTCCAATATATGTATATACTATATATAATATCATAAATCATCAATTCAAGCAATCAACCGATAATTTAAATTTTAACTATTTAAATTTAATTGATAATCCAAATGAGTGAGATTAACCCACCTTTATTTTTGCTTGCAGTCTATTCCAATCTTGACTGGTTTCACGGTTTTTTGACCTTGTATAACATTGTGTAATTTATTAATATTTGAAGTAGTCGAACAGTTAATTAACATTTAATTAAATTGACCTAAACAATTAATTTAATTAAACGAATTTTCCTTTAATTTTTTTTGGTAATAATTAATTTCAAATAAGCTAATAAAATAAGTTAATCACCCTAATATGTATTTTTAAAATTAAACAGTAAGTGAAAATATGTACGTATATTTATTTTTCTTTTGGAACTACATATATACACACACACACTTATATAATAATCCGTAAAAATTTAAAACTCATGCTTTAAAATATCATTTATCTATATTATTATTGTTAATATTATTATTACTACTTTCCTTCATTAAACAATTTAGAATTAAAATATATTTTTTCAATTATAGTAAATAGCAAAGAAAAGTTGTTACCTTACTGTTGAAAAAAAAAATCCTATTTCTCCTAACCTAGATGTAAATATATATTAACTGTTTTCTAACCTATGCATGTATATATTCTTGAATTAAATCCAAACCAAAACTGATATACCTCACAACAACAATCTTTGGCCATGCCCACCGCATCAAGCTCGAGATGCAACACTTCCTGTCACTACGGCCACTAGAGTCGTAATTTGCCTCCAGGGTTCCACCACTGCCGGCCTCGCAAACAACCCAAGCACGACCCCATCTTCATGCACGTGAAAGCGCTTGCCTTGCAATCGTGAATGACCATCAAGGTCGCTACTTCCTATAGAACGCCTCCCCTTCTCCTCGTTTTCGCGCCCCCTAGGCGATTTGATTTGTAAAAAGAATTCGATTTCGAAAATCGAATGAAGATGAAGAAGAAAGAACACGACTTGAATTTTTTTCTGTCTGCGTGAATTCGAAATGAATTGGAGGGGAGGAAAGGAATCAACCTCGTGAAGTTGTAGAAAAAGGGGAAGGAAGATTTGTACCATTGATTTTGAATGGGACCAAGTATATTTTTTGATATGGCTTCCATTTTTTTCAAGCTTTTATTTCTATTTTCTCGGTTGAATAAAAAGAAGGAGAAGGGGGACATCTGGTATGTGATTTGAAAAGGCAGGAGACACGTGTTCTGAAGTGAAAAAAAGAAAAAGTATCAATGTGAAATTATTAAATTTAAATTGTCTCAAAAAAAGAACCCTAAAATCTCTTTCTCATATCGAGACGTGCCGCTAGGTGTTTATAATGTTATACCCCTACTCCGAACGCAATGGAAAAGGTTTCGAGTCCTAACTCGATCGTATGGAGAAGATAGCTTTTTGGACCCAGTTATTATATTGAGTTTTCGATATAAAATTTCAGCGCGTTCATATATCGTACAATCACACGACAACTCCGAATACTATGAAATTTGAAATCCGATAATAATATACTATTACAGATACGATGGAACTAGTTTCATCGAATTCCGAAACTGTGCCTCGGAAGGCTATTTTTCAATATCAATTTAAATGATATATTTTTAAAATTGAACAAACACTGTTAAATTCAATTTTAAAGGTTCTATTACATTCAGCATTGTTAATACAAATTTTTCAAGCCTTCAAATTATTTTTAACAAGCTTAAAACTGAAGCTTCAATATTTTATCCAACTTTCAATTATTAAATTCAATAATTCAATTGCCAAATAAATAGTGATATTTGAAATTCAAGTTAAACTAACTTTCAAATATTTAGAATTAATTAAATATTCCAATTTTAAATATCTAAAAATTCTGGGTCCTTACATTTCTCCCTCTTAAAAGAATTTCGTCCCTGAAATTACTGCTTAAGAAGAATGGTCCACAACCCGTTAACTATTTTCCCCAAAACCAAACAGATTTTAAACATCTTCCCAAACAATCTTTTTATTAAAGACACACTAACACTCTTACTAACTTCCCAAACTCAACCATAGGTTCCAACCAATATTACCTGCTTAACCATTCAAATTATATTTTAAAATCAAATTTTAAACTATCAAAATTTTCTCAAAATTTTTCTAAGTCTTTCAATTTCGAAAAATTTCGCCAGCGTCTCCTTTGCGCGGCTAGCTCGGAACAACTACAAAATGCCTCTACGGGTCCCTAAATTTCAAAAGAAAACAAAAACCAATTGGAAAGATTAGAAAATCCTCAAATTTCATATGACAGTTTAAATACATACCTTTTTTCGGGCCCTACAATTTTATCTTCTGAAATCAAAATCATCAATTTCCTTTTTGCTTTCAAATACCTGTATACTACTTAGCAATAATATCCGATCACAGCATTCAAAATCATTTTATACATTTCTTTTCCAAATTTTCAATATCTATTTCATTCAAGCACGTACGATGTACATATATCATCCGTATGTAATATCAAATCCGATCGCTCACTCGATCACACAATTACACTTCCGAACTAGTATCGTTCACCCGACTACCTAGTGCGGACTCAGATCTGATTTCTTGACCATAAACTGTCATTCTCCTTGCATAGCCATACACTATGATAGAGAATTTTCAGAATCAATCAAAAATCCATATCCAGGGTTCGCTGTCTAAAATCGAATGAAAAATCCTAACTCGGTTCGATATAACTATCTCGAAATTCTGTGCTCAAATCTGTATCAAATCGCTATGCAAATAAAATAATATATGTACATCCTACGTATTTTATCTCAATTGATTATTACCTATATCAATTTTCTTTTATTCACATATATTTTGATTTCCGTTCACTTATCCACACTTCCCTTTTTGCCCACTTTTATTAAATCTTCCTCCAAACATTGACTTATTATATTTCTCAATTTCATATTTTTACATAAGAATTTCACCATTCATTTCTTAAGTTCAATATAAATATTTTATATACTTTAATATTTATTTTCACTTCACCAATTCGGTTTATATCTATTTCTATTCAAATTAGATCTCCAATTTTTGTATGAATTCAAGTTACCTTTAATTTTAGAATGTTGAATTCTATTCACCGTATCCCAAACCATATTTAATTAACCATTTCTTTAATTAGTTCCACTTGCTATTTTATTCATATCTCGTACACTTTTTATTTACAAACCTTATTATTATTATTATTATTATTATTATTATTATTATTATTTAGTCCACTTCGAATTAATTCAAATACTTCACTTTACTTTACACAATTTAAATTAAATATCATCCCAATATTCAATTTCAATTCGTTTGCTTACCCATTTAAATCAATTGCTTTACTTACTAATTTTATTTCAACCCTTTGTCTTGTTTAGTCCAACTTGACTAATTTCCCATCACTATACAAATTTAATTCCAATATTCAGTTTCAATTCCATTTACTTACAAATGTAAATTCATTTGTTCATTCACAAATTTATTTCCAACTTAATAAATTTTTATTTCAATGGTTATTCCATTTAACCAACTTAGAATCTTTCCTCAAAATTCACTTTTATCTAAGTTAGTTTAGTTACATTTCAATTTAGTTCAAATTTATAACTTTTATATGCTTTCCAAGTTATCTACATTCCATTTACTAATCTCCTTAGATTTACTTCATTTAATTGGCTCACTTTTCTAACTATCTTGTTTCCACACTTATTTTAATTTAACTCTTTTCAAGTTAAATTTTATTCTAATATATTCAAAATTTCATAAGTTATCAAACCAATTTATATTCCATAAGCATTTTGAATTTATTTCCATAGTTTTAAACAATTACTTAAGAATTTCAAAATCATTTTGAAATCAATTATATCCAAAATCCTTTGGTACCAAATTATCTCTTGAATTTCAAAACCAAACTCAGTTTTGCAAAAACTTTAATTTAAAACATTCGAGTAGCAATCCTCTCTTGGAAACTCAAAAATGAATATCGATGATGTTATAGTCATCACCGAAGTTATTTTCCAGTGACCGAAAAGAGTTCAATGTTTTACTCTTTTAAAAACCTTTTCAAATACTTTTGATTCCAAATCCCACCAGATTTCATTCCCAAGTCAAAAATATTTCCAAAATAATATCACCATTATTTCTCCAAAACCATTGAAAACCATTTTCAAACCTAAAGGAATTTAAACTTTGCCCAAAATTTCAAATTTCAAATCCTTCCAATCTATATTCAAACATTACTCTGGAATTTTATCTCATTTCAATTATAAATCATATTTATAATTCACATTTACAAATCTCATTCTGTTATATAAATTATTCCTTAACTTTGGTTATAACATTATCTTCTTATTTTCAATTTCCATACAACAATGATAATATTTTAGTATTATTACATCCTAACAATCACGTAACCATATACTATGATAATTTACAAAAATTATTTCTTTTATATACAAACATAATTTAGGAAAAAATATTTCTTTTACCCACTTTAGAAAATATTACTACATCGGCTTGCCTAGTTTAAGAGTTTAGAAATCCATATCGATGCAGTTGTCTAGAATGCACCGAGCAGAATTTATAAACACTCAACCTATAAGTCGACACAATATAAAACAATTTATATTCACTAAAAAATACGTGCTCATATCTATTAATACACCGAAACTCATTCTAGAGTACTACTGACTCTATCTCTAATGAGTAATCCGCACTAGAGCCAAGGTTCTCGTCTAACCTTCAGCTCTGATACCACTATAACAGCCCGCAAATCCGTACCCCTTTGAGCCGAAAATATTCTTCAACAGTTCAACTCAAGTGGATGGAAATACGAACCATTAGGGTTAAAGAAGAAAAAGGTAGAAGAAATAGAAAACAACATCAGGATCTCACAACGCAGTGAAATAACATATAATAGATAACAACAGATTTTTATACAAAGAACTGTAACTGTTTTATATATTACATCATCAGAGTACAACATCAAACAAACACAACACTGGACAATTATGATAACTTGTCCACAAAAGCTGAATATACAACATACCACACATAGTGGAAATAAGTCAGATACGTATGATACGTCTCGCTATCTAGTGCGTCCCTTAAGCTCCATAGCAGTCCATCAAGAATCTGTATTCTATAATACTCGGTCTAACCCGAGCATTATAGTGAAATAACACCTGAGTTAGTTTGGAAAAAGAGAATGAGAAAACACATTCAGTTGGATTATTAAAGTTTTCAAAATCCTTTGAAATCAAAGCTATCTCGTAAGACCACGCCATAAATAAACATGGCGGTTTTTACCATATGATAACCAAAACATTTTTATCAAATCCGTCTGATATTATAATAGCGTTTATTGAAAGTAAAATAGAATCTAGCTGAAATGCTTGCATCTCACGTACCAACATAGTTGGGCACAATCAAAACCGTACGGATGCTTATTGGAGATTGGATTCCGTAAAATGGCAGGGCAACTGGGGTACCGCCTGTCATAGTACCTGGCCTAGATCAGCGTACCGAGGATCCCTTGCGATCCCCTGCAATACAAGACCGAAGTTACCCCTTACCAGATAGTCCGAATAAGATCACCCCGCGGTTGGGATCAGTAATCGCCCACACAACCGAATAAAAAGGGACATCTAGATAGGGATGACCTTACCCTAATTGGTTGCTAGCCACTTAGCCTTGCTGCACCTCCCATGTTTCAGCTATTTTCGGTTGATGAGACATGAGGTTAAGCGTTACCTTTTTAGCAAACATACACTTAGAATGCTCATCGTTCCCCGACGATGTTCTGATAGCATTCGTCCATACAAGTTGCCCTGGGTCTAGATAAACCGAATCACTGTCTTCATTATCTTCACATTATCATTCGCAAACGTTCAAACCGGATCGAAGTGGTTTTTCGAAAAATTAATCCTGATCCTGGTCTCTTCGAAACGATCATCGCATTGGCCAATATTGATAGTCGGTTATTTAACTATCAAATAACATCTACAAACAACCATCAGACATTAATAATTTCTCAAATTATTTATTTCAAATATCTTCGTAACATATTTTTCTACGCTTCAACCCTTTGAAAATAGTTCTCAAATCATTTTTTCTCTCGCGAAATAAATTTCCAACCAATTATTTTATATCCATTAGAAACGCCAAATCTTATTGAATTAAGATTTTAAAACAAATTAAATCATTTTACCCAAAAATATACACTTAATACGTTTGAAATAAAGCTACTTAAATCACTTTATTCAAAATATTAGTCATAAAGATCTATTATAATTTTCCAAGTAAAAACTTTAGCCAAAAATTGCTTTTAAATAAAACTATGTATAAAGTACAAATACTTATAATTATCCTTAAATCACAATACTAATTTAACCTTTAAAAATAATTACTACCGTAATTAATTTAATTAATATATTAACTTTACAAATTTAAAACATCTTAAAATAATAAATATTTTTCTTGAAACATTCTTCTTTTAAAACATCTTTTAAAACTTCTACTTTTATACTTAAAGACTTCCTTTTAAAAATGTACTTAGCTTTCCAGTAAAATACACTTTCCGTTCCAATACAACTGTCTAGTCATTTATAAATCCTTTTTTATTTGTTCCCAGTTTAATTTACGTCCCAACCCGTAAATTCTTCTCTACTCTTTAAAAATAAACCACTATTTATTTTTAAACCAATCACCCTTTCCTTGTAAATTCCCACCGGAATTTATACTTTCAAATTTATCCACTGATAATTACTTTATTTATAAACCCATTTTATAATTTCCATACCCTTATTTTCCTTTAAATCACAAATTTCAAAACACTTAATCGATTTCCCAATAGATTTTCAAAATTAATTCCATTTTAAAATAAATACCTTTACTTACTCAAATTTATTCCGAACTCATTAATTCCATATTCACTCCTTTATTTATGATTTAAAATCCTATTTTAAATCGAAATATCCATTTCATACTTTATTCCCAAAATTCTCCTTTTATTTTCTTCCGACCCATTTAAGTCTTAGATTTGAAAATAAATTCTTTAATCTTTAACACTATAGTTTTAAGTCCTCAAACTCCTTTATTTCCATTTATTTAAAATCTTTATTTGTCCCATACTCGGATTTATTTAGTAGGATTAAAATCAACCTTTTATTCTTTCCAAAATTCATTCTTTCAATTTATCTAAAACCGCTATAATTCTTTTACTTAAATTTCTCCTTTATTTTTCTTCAAAAATCCAATTTTATATTTGTCGATATCTTAAAATAACAAAACGTATTCAGCCAAACCATAGCATTCAATAATTTCAATTGCTAATATAATCTATTATATATTATCAAATAAATCATATCACAGAATATGAAATAAATTCGACAATTTTGAGGAATCCAGTTGGATCCCTCTAACCTGTTTCCCTGCATCCATATATGTTAGCACAATATAATAATACCAATCCCACTTGGAGGGGGACATCGTGGTATAAAGGGTCATCCGCTATTATGCAGGGCGCACAAGGTCTCATCCACTATATAATGAGGGAATATCAATAAGTCCAATATATATATATATATATATCTATGTATGTATGTATGTATGTATGTATGTATGTATACTATATATAATATCACATCCAGACTGATAATAAATTATCATTTCAAGCAATCAACCAATAATTTAAATTTTAACTATTTAAATTTAAATGGTAATCTAAATGAGTGAGATTAACTCACCTTTATTTTGCTTGCGGTCCATTCCAATCTTGGCTGGTTTCACGGTCTTTTGACCTTGTATAACATTATATAATTTATTAATATTTGAAGTAGTCGGACAGTTAATTACTATTTACTAAATTTAACCTAAATAATTAATTTAATTTAAAAAAATCCTTTAAAAATTTCTGGTAATAATTAATTTTAAATAAGTTAATAAAACAAGTTAATCGCCCTAATATGTATTTTTAAAATTAAACAGTAAGTGAAAATATGTATGTATGTATATTTTTCTTTCGGAACTAAATACACACACACACTTATATAATAATCCATATAGATTTAAAAATCATGCTTTAAAATATCATTTATCTATATTATTATTATTATTATTATTATTCCTTCATTAAACAATTTAGAACTAATTTTTTTTTTCAATTACAGTAAATAGCAAAGACAAGGTGTTACCTTACTGTTGAAAAAAAATTCCTATTTCTCCTAACCTAGATGCAAATATATGTTAACTGTTTTCTAACCTATGCATGTATATATTCTTGAATTAAATCCAAAACCAAAACTGATTTGCCTCACAGCAACAACCTTCGGCCATGCCTACCGCATCAAGCTCGAGACGCAACACTTCCTGTCACTGCGGCCACTAGAGTCATACTTCGCCTCCATGGTTCCACCACCGCTGGCCTCACAAACAGCCCAAGAGCAACCCAGCTTCATGTGCGCGAAAGCGCTTACCTTGCAATCGCGAACGACCATCAAGGTCGCTTCTTCCCATAGAACACCTCCCCTTCTCCTTATCTTTGTGCCCCCCAGGCGATTTGATTTGTAAAAAGAATTCGATTTCGAAAATGGAATAAAGATGAAGAAGAAAGAACACGACTTGAATTTTTTTCTTTTTTCTTTTCTTTCTACGTGAATTCAAAATGAATTGGAGGGGAGGAAAGAATTGACCTTGTGAAGTTATAGAAAAAAGGGGAGGAAGATTTATGCCATTGATTTTGAACGGGACCAAGTATATTTTTCGTTCTGGCTTCCATTTTTTTCATGCTTTTATTTCAATTTTCCCGGCTGAATAAAAATGTAACGACCCATATTTTACGTGTCGACAAATCGTAAAAATAGTTGTCATTAGGTCGTTAGTATTGTTTAAAGTCAACCAGAGCTTATGTCGACCAGGAGCTTAAGTCGTGTGGAAGCTAGCTCGTGTGAGCGACTTAGTGAGGTAGTTAAGTCGTGTAGTGTTTAGGTCGGTAGAGCGACATAAGGGGTTGCCGACTTAAGGGTTAACGACTTAAGAGATTGGCCGACTTAGGAGTTAGCGAGTCAACGAGTTAATGGGATGGACCGGTCTAATATTCAACGACCTAAGGGATAGAAGTATAGGAGATGAGTCGGTCGAACGAGTTAACGACCCAGTAGTTAGTGAGCGGCTTAGCAGAGTTAACGGTATAGGAGTTACCGACGTAAGAAGTGGACAGACCTAAGGGACTTAACGGGTCAAGCGAGTGAACGACCTAAGATGGATCTGTGTTTAGTTAAGTCGCTAAGCCGCATAAGGTGTTAGGTCGTTAGGTTGTTAGGTCGGCATCTCAGTTGAGTCGCTGGGTCGGCATCAGGCTTGAGTCGTTAGGTCGGCCTTGTTTGTTAAGTCGCTTGGTTGCACTATGGTATTTATTATTAGGTTGGCAGTGCTTTAGGTCGTAGGTCAGCAATGTTATAGGTCGTGAGCGACCTAATATCGAGTGAGCGACTTAAGGAGGCCTGAGTGTTAGGTTGTAAGTCGTTAGGTCGGCGACGACTTATGGGGACAGACGACTCAAGGATCTGCCTATAAATAGAAGGGTTTGGCTCACTTTTTGGCACCGGATTTTAAAGCGACGAAGTGCTGCCATTTTGAGAGCCCGACTACAACACTTCTTCACTTCTTTTCTCCACTCTGATCTAGTGCTTACATCCATTCAAGATCGAAGATCCAAGAGCCAAAGTTGAAGATCTCCATCCATCGAAGAGAGATTTCATCATTTGAAGGGAAACCTTGTTGGATCAAGCTAGATCCTTTGCTGTCCAGATCTGGAGTTTGTTGTTTTTGAGGTGTTTAGGTGATTCGGTGAGTGGTGGTTATCCCTCACACGGACCCAAAGGAGTATATTGGATCGGTGGTTTGTTTATGTGTTAAAGATAGTGATTTCATGCATTTTCCTTAAGTCTGCATGTAGATCCATTGTTCATGAAGTTTTGATATCCATTTTACTATATGTTAACCTATGCTAGTTCATTCATCAAGATATTACTTAGAATTCATGCTTGTTAGATTTGGACTCTTTATTTACTAAATTTCCATTATTTGTTATAACTGTTTATTTAGATCTTGTTTGAATGATTGATTACTTGGATTAATGATTGATCTGATTGATTGTTAGAAGTTAGTTGATTGATGACTTGATTTGGACAAGTTGGTCGAAGATGATTCAAAAGCTAAGTAGAAAGGCTCTTGAATAAGGAAAGCTGCTCATGCATATGAAGCGAATGATAAAGCTCATATGGATAGATTTGATCATGATGTTGAGATGGGACTTTGCTATGATGCGATGAAGCAAAGCATGATATGAGAAAGCCTTGGTTTAATCCAGACGGGATCATCCCAAGCATGTTGATAACTCGGTGATGTGGTCTGAGTTTGTTGATAATGGTTGACTCGAGAGGCGCTTGAGCTAGTGTGTGAACAGTCGTCAGGGAGGATGACTAGAAGGCTGAGGTCTCATCGTTATTGAAGGTTCTAGCATGCTCAAAGCAAGAGTACGTTGGGACGGGTCACGACGACGTCCCAGACACGGGTCACAATGACGTGTTAGTACTCTGGGCAGATTCGATAGTCCTAGGCACGGGTCACAATGACGTGTGGAGTTATGTCTAGAACCGGGGTTACCATTAGCCCTTGGCGGACGGATGAAATAATGGGCTGGTCATTCAATTAACGGTGAAATTGAAGCAATGATAACAGTGATAGCCAGAGTCATGGATGTTTGGATGTTTTGGTTGTATCGTCGCTTGGGCCAAGAGCAATGTTTTCAGAGTGCTTACCTGATCTTGGTTTAGGCCTTGGGGGTTTGTACTTGGAAAACATCGACCTTGACTCGAGTGATAATTGTTTTACTTTAATTGTCTGCTTTGCTATGTTTGTTTCTGCTTAGTGTGTCTGGGGCTATCACTGTAGAAAGAGGTGGAGTGGGATGGTTGAGTTCCTTTTCCTTTTTACCCTTTATGCTCTTTTGGTATGTTTGATAGTCGATTTACTGCTCACTAAGACTTTTGTCTGACTCAAGGTTTTATGTTTAACTCTTATTACCTTGGGCTGTTCATCCATGTTGGGATGGGCAGACTAGGTAGCAGGTGACAGGTGTTGTTCTTAGTGACTAACGTTGTTGATGACGAAGACGAGCTGGAGGCTTTTGCATATTGTTTTCTTACTATATGTACTGGATGTTCCGCTGTTTGTATGATTCTCTGAGTGTTATGTAGTGAGGCTTGCTGTATTGACTTTTCAGATTGTTGTACCAAACTATTATGAGCTTTTATGATGAATTCTGTTCTATGGAGCTTCACTATGTATACTTTTCTATTGTATTTTATCCATGCGCTGTGAGTAATACGATAGACTATTCTGTGTTTATCTTTACCCTGATGATCGTCCATGGCGGCCTGGCACACTTTTCAGCGCATTATTTCCTTGTTGGGTGCAGGAGTCATGGGCGGTCGTCACATTTGGTATCAGAGCTTTGGTTAATCGATTTTAGCCAACGCTCGCTGACGTAACTACGTATGAGAGACGTAATTGTATTTTGATGGATGATTACTATATATAATATAGTAGCTTAGAAGGATTTGAACTCCTTATGCAGTTGTTTCTAAAGGTGTTCATTCCTTTTTATCGATATTAAGGCTGAGTCGAAGAGGGAGACCAACTGCTAGGGAAGGCCGTACTGCTGAAGGGGCTATTGATTATGCTGCTATGTTCGATGCTATGATGACTTTGATCATGAGAAAGATTCCAGCTCTGGGGCCATCAGTAGATGTTGGAGTTCAGGTTCAAACTCCAAAACCAGTGGATTTTGCTAAGTTGTGTAAAGACTATACTGCTCTTGGAGGAAAGGTTTTCTTGGAAACAGAATCAACTATAGAAGTTCAGAGATGGATAGATGCTTGTAGAAGGATCTTTGGTGATTTGGGAATTGAGGATGCAACTAAGAGGAAGCTTGCATCAAGGCAGCTTCAGGGAAGAGCTTCTGATTGGTGGAACTCCATCACCATTGATACTCCGGAAGAAGAGATTACTTGGGAGAAATTCCAAGCCAGATTTGAAGCTAAGTTCGTTTCTACAGCTCAGAAATCTGTTCTGTTCAAGAAGTTTGTGGAGCTCAAGCAAGATGGAAGACCAGTTCTTGAGTATGTTTCTGAGTTTGAAGCCTTGTCCAAGTATGCTCGGTCATATATTGAATCTCCCTATCAGAAGAACGAGAAGTTTGTGACAGGCTTGGACAATTATCTTGGGAGGCAGTTGGTGGATCATTTGGACGATCCATTTGAGAAGCTTGTAGAGAAAGCTCTCAGGCACGAGAATCTGTTTTCTAAGGAAGGATCTGTTGTTGCCGTGACCAAGGAGCAAAGTGGAAACAAGAAGAGGAAGTAGCAGCAACAGAAGGGTAAGGATGGCCAGAAGAAGCCAAGGGGTGAAGTGACCTGCTACAATTGTCGGCAGAAGGGTCATCTTTCCAGAGATTGCAAGAATCCGAGAGTGCCGGTGAAGTGCCACAACTGTGACAAAACGGGGCATATCAAGAAGAATTGCCCGGAACCGAGGAAGGACAAGCAGATTGTGCAAGCTTATGCTTTGGGGGCTGTGCCATCATCTTTGAAAGCTCCTACTGCAGATGAGAACGGAAAGAGTGTGGTGGTTCAAGGTACTCTTTCCATTTGTGGTGTTCCAGTTAGAGTATTGTTTGATACTAGAGCGTCACATTCCTTTGTTTGTAGTGAACTTGTAGGTCGGTTGGGTTTGGAACCGGAAATTGTTGATAGACCATTGGTTGTGACTAATCCAATTGGGGGTTCGTCTTGTTTGTGTACGATATGCCGTGGTCTGGTTGTCTCGAGTCATGATTGCTCCTTTGTTTGTGATTGTTTTGTTCTGAACTTTTTGGGGTTCGGAATTATTCTGGGTATGGACTGGCTTAGGAAGTATGTGGCAAGGATTGATTGTGAAAGGCTGGAGGTGACAGTCGAGAATGTGGAAGGGCGAAAGGTTGTGATATGATGTAAGCATGAGGAAGGCGTCTTCATGAGCTTCATGTATTCGCTGGTTGTTCCACGGGATGGACTGTCATAAGTGCCTATTGTGAATGGATTTGAGGATGTCTTTGACGAGGTCAAAGGGTTACCGCCGCATAGAGAGATCGAGTTTCGTATCGATCTAGTTGAGGGAGCCAGACCAGTTGTGATGCCTCTTAGGCGGATGGCGCCTAGGGAATAGCAAGAGTTGAAGGTGCAAGTTGATGACCTTTTACAGAAAGGATTCATTCGGCGTAGTGTGTCCGAATGGGGTGCACCAGTTGTGTTTGCAACCAAAGCGGATGGATCATTGAGGTTGTGTGTGGATTATCGTGAGCTGAACAAAGTGACTAAGAAGAACAAGTATCCATTGCTGAGAATAGATGACTTGTTTGACCAGCTTCACGAAGCTAAGGTGTTTTCTCAGATGGATTTAGCAACGGGATTTCACCAGTTGAGAGTGGCAAAGGATAGTGTGCCGAAGACTGCTTTCAGGACACCATCCGGTTTCTATGAGTGGCTGGTAATGCCGTTTGGATTGACTAATGCACCAGCATATTTTGTGGATCTTATGAATAGAGTGTTCAGGGATCATTTGAACAAGTTCGTACTTGTGTTCGTGGATGACATTCTGATTTATTCCAGAACTGAAGAAGAGCACAAGACGCACTTACGTGTTGTTTTGGAAATCTTGCGGAAACATCAGCTGAAGGCTAAGTTTTCGAAGTGTCACTTCTGGAAGAGTGAAGTGAGGTTCTTAGGCCATGTTATCTCTGGAAATGGAATAGCGGTTGATCCCGCCAAGGTGGCAGCAATCCAGGATTGGGTTAGACCTAAGAATGCATCTGATGTGAGAAGTTTTCTTGGATTAGCGGGATATTATCGTCGGTTTATCAAAGACTTTTCCAAGATAGCTGCACCATCGGATTGACGAAAAAGAACCAAGTGTTCAGATGGGATGCTAAGTGTGAGCAAGCTTTCGGAATCCTGAAAGAGCGATTGACCAATGCTCCTGTTTTGACCATTCCAAGTGGAAATGATGAGATGGTGGTTTACACCGATGCATGTGGTACTGGACTTGGAGCAGTGCTGATGCAAAGGGATAAAGTTGTTGCGTATGCAAGTCGACAACTAAAGCCGCATGAAAGGAATTATCCGACTCATGATTTGGAGTTAGCGGCGATTGTATTTTCTCTGAAGATATGGAGATATTACCTATTGGGAGTTCGATTCGAGTTGTTTACAGATCATAAGTCGTTGAAGTATCTGTTCTCCCAAAAGGATTTGAATCTTCGACAGCAACGATGGCTAGAGTTTTTAGCATCATATGATTTTGGTATAGCCTATACTCCAGGAAAAGGTAACGCGGTGGCAGATGCGTTAAGTCAAAGACATGCAGGATTGGGAGCCATGTTTTCAGAATGGAAGAGTCTTAAGTATTTGGCTAGATTTGACTTTAGGCCAGATGTGAATTGGAATCTGAGATGTTGGCAAACTTATCGATAAGACCTACTCTAGTGGAAAGAATTGGCGAGAGCCAAAAGCGAGACGATAAGCTTGTCAAGATTATCCGAGATTTGGAATCTGGATCAGACCCAGAGAAGGATAAAGGATTCGAAGTCGATCGAGAGGGTTGGCTTCGGAAGCAAGGACGACTAGTTGTTCCCAATATAGATGGATTGAGAGATGAAGTTCTTAAGGAAAGTCATCACTCGAAGTTGACAATTCATCCAGGTGGAAATAAGATGTATCGGGATATAAAGAGAACCTATTACTGGGAAGGTATGAAGAAAGATGTTGGAAATTTATTTCCAAGTGCATGAACTGCCAGTTGGTAAAAGCCGAGCAGAAGAAGCCAAGTGGATTGCTTCAGCCATTAGAAGTTCCTACATGGAAGTGGGAGCAAATATCGATGGATTTTATCGATGGACTACCTAGAACCAGAGCAGGAAATGAAGGGATTTGGGTAATTGTAGATCGTTTGACTAAGAGTGCAAGATTCATTCCTGTTCGATCAACTAGGACTGCATCGAAATTGGCTGAGCTATATGTTAAGTGGATAGTTCGATTCCATGGTATTCCGAAGAGTATAGTGAGCGATCGAGACCCACTATTCACTAGCGGATTTTGGAAGAGCTTCTAGGAAGTTTTGGGAACCGAGTTGTGTTTGAGTACAGCTTATCACCCTCAAACAGATGGTCAGACTGAGAGAGTCAACCGAGTTTTGGAAGATCTCCTTAGATCTTGTGTTTTAGATTTCGGAGGATCATGGGAAGATCATCTTCATTTGGTGGAATTTGCATATAATAACAGTTACTAGTCAAGTATTGGTATGGCACCGTATGAAGCATTGTATGGAAGACCGTGTAACTCTCCGACATGTTGGTTGGAAATAGGAGAAAAATTGATACTTGAGCCAGAAATGATTCGACAGACTTCGGATTGTATAGAGACCATTCGACGACGAATGAAGGCAGCCCAAGACCGTCAGAAAAGTTATGCCGATAAGCGTCGTAAGGATTTGGAATTCGACGTAGGAGATATGGTTTTTGTGAAGATTTCACCACTGAAGAATGTTATTCGATTCGGGAAGAAAGGAAAGTTGACTCCGAGATTTGTTGGACCATTCCCGATCGTTGAGCGAATTGTAAAGCTCGCCTATAAATTGGAGTTACCGGAAAAGATGTCGAGTGTGCACAATGTTTTTCATATATCGTATCTAAGGAAGTATGTGCACGACTCAAATACAGTAGTTTCTGCTGATAGCTATGAAGACTTTGAGATTGATCCAGTTATTAGAAGACCTCGTAAGCCGCTTTGTGTTGTGGAAACTGACACGAAACAACTTAGGAGGAAGACGATTACGTTGCTCAAGATACAATGGAGTGATGATGTTAACGACTGTACATGGGAGGAGGAAGAGAGGATGAAAGTAGCTCATCCTGAACTCTTCGAGGTATGGCCCTAAGGTGTCGTGGCATCTCATGAATTTGTAACTTGTTCCAGTCTTAGAATTCTGCATGCTAGGCTAGAAATTGGATGCATGGTTCGTTGATTACTATGGATGGTAGGCATGCAGAATAGTTTTGGTTGTTCTTGATTGTTTGGAATTTCAGGGGCGAAATTCCTAAGGGGGAGAGAATGTAACGACCCGTATTTTACGTGTCGACAAATCGTAAAAATAGTTGTCATTAGGTCGTTAGTAATGTTTAAAGTCAACCAGAGCTTATGTCGACCAGGAGCTTAAGTCGTGTGGAAGCTAGCTCGTGTGAGCGACATAGTGAGGTAGTTAAGTCGTGTAGTGTTTAGGTCGGTAGAGCGACATAAGGGGTTGCCGACTTAAGGGTTAACGACTTAAGAGATTGGCCGACTTAGGAGTTAGCGAGTCAACGAGTTAATGGGATGGACCGGTCTAATATTCAACGACCTAAGGGATAGAAGTATAGGAGATGAGTCGGTCGAACGAGTTAACGACCCAGTAGTTAGTGAGCGGCTTAGCAGAGTTAACGGTATAGGAGTTACCGACCTAAGAAGTGGACCGACCTAAGGGACTTAACGGGTCAAGCGAGTGAACGACCTAAGATGGATCTGTGTTTAGTTAAGTCGCTAAGCCGCATAAGGTGTTAGGTCGTTAGGTTGTTAGGTCGGCATCTCAGTTGAGTCGTTGGGTCGGCATCAGGCTTGAGTCGTTAGGTCGGCCGTGTTTGTTAAGTCGCTTGGTTGCACTGTGGTATTTATTATTAGGTTGGCAGTGCTTTAGGTCGTAGGTCGGCAATGTTATAGGTCGTGAGCGACCTAATATCGAGTGAGCGACTTAAGGAGGCCTGAGTGTTAGGTTGTAAGTCGTTAGGTCGGCGATGATTTATGGGGACAGACGACTCAAGGATCTGCCTATAAATAGAAGGGTTTGGCTCACTTTTTGGCACCGGATTTTAAAGCGACGAAGTGCTGCCATTTTGAGAGCCCGACTACAACACTTCTTCACTTCTTTTCTCCACTCTGATCTAGTGCTTACATCCATTCAAGATCGAAGATCCAAGAGCCAAAGTTGAAGAACTCCATCCATCGAAGAGAGATTTCATCATTTGAAGGGAAACCTTGTTGGATCAAGCTAGATCCTTTGCTGTCCAGATCTGGAGTTTGTTGTTTTTGAGGTGTTTAGGTGATTCGGTGAGTGGTGGTTATCTCTCACACGGACCCAAAGGAGTATATTGGATCGATGGTTTGTTTATGTGTTAAAGATAGTGATTTCATGCATTTTCCTTAAGTCTGCATGTAGATCCATTGTTCATGAAGTTTTGATATCCATTTTACTATATGTTAACCTATGCTAGTTCATTCATCAAGATATTACTTAGAATTCATGCTTGTTAGATTTGGACTCTTTATTTACTAAATTGCCATTATTGTTATAACTGTTTATTTAGATCTTGTTTGAATGATTGATTACTTGGATTAATGATTGATTTGATTAATTGTTAGAAGTTAGTTGATTGATGACTTGATTTGGACAAGTTGGTCGAAGATGATTCAAAAGCTAAGTAGAAAGGCTCTTGAAAAAGGAAAGCTGCTCGTGGCATATGAAGCGAATGATAAAGCTCATATGGATAGATTTGATCATGATGTTGAGATGGGACTTTGCTATGATGCGATGAAGCAAAGCATGATATGAGAAAGCCTTGGTTTAATCCAGACGGGATCATCCCAAGCATGTTGATAACTCGGTGATGTGGTCTGAGTTTGTTGATAATGGTTGACTCGAGAGGCGCTTGAGCTAGTGTGTGAACAGTCGTCAGCGAGGATGACTAGAAGGCTGAGGTCTCATCGTTATTGAAGGTTCTAGCATGCTCAAAGCAAGAGTACGTTGGGACGGGTCACGACGACGTCCCAGACACGGGTCACGATGACGTGTTAGTACTCTGGGCGGATTCGATAGTCCTAGGCACGGGTCACGATGACGTGTGGAGTTATGTCTAGAACCGGGGTTACCATTAGCCCTTGGCGGACGGATGAAATAATGAGCCGGTCATTCAATTAACGGTGAAATTGAAGCAATGATAATAGTGATAGCCAGAGTCATGGATGTTTGGATGTTTTGGTTGTATCGTCGCTTGGGCCAAGAGCGATGTTTTCAGAGTGCTTACCTGATCTTGGTTTAGGCCTTGGGGGTTTGTACTTGGAAAACATCGACCTTGACTCAAGTGATAATTGTTTTACTTTAATTGTCTGCTTTGCTATGTTTGTTTCTGCTTAGTGTGTCTGGGGCTATCACTGTAGAAAGAGGTGGAGTGGGATGGTTGAGTTCCTATTCCTTTTTACCCTTTATGCTCTTTTGGTATGTTTGATAGTCGATTTACTGCTCACTAAGACTTTTGTCTGACTCAAGGTTTTATGTTTAACTCTTATTACCTTGGGCTGTTCATCCATGTTGGGATGGGCAGACTAGGTAGCAGGTGACAGGTGTTGTTCTTAGTGACTAACGTTGTTGATGACGAAGACGAGCTGGAGGCTTTTGCATATTGTTTTCTTACTATATGTACTGGATGTTCCGCTGTTTGTATGATTCTCTGAGTGTTATGTAGTGAGGCTTGTTGTATTGACTTTTCAGATTGTTGTACCAAACTATTATGAGCTTTTATGATGAATTCTGTTCTATGGAGCTTCACTATGTATACTTTTCTATTGTATTTTATCCATGCGCTGTGAGTAATACGATAGACTATTCTGTGTTTACCTTTACCCTGATGATCGTCCATGGCAGCCTGGCACACTTTTCAGCGCATTATTTCCTTGTTGGGTGCAGGAGTCATGGGCGGTCGTCACAAAAAAGAAGGAGAAGAGGGACATCTGGTATGTGATTTGAAAAGGCAGGAGACTCGTGTTCAGAAGTGAAAAAAGAAAAAGTATCGAAGTGAAATTATTAAATTTAAATTGTCTCAATAATGAACCCTAAATCTCGTCCTCCTATCGAGGCATGCCACTAGGCGTTTATAATGTTATACCCCTATTCCGAATGCAATGTAAAAGGTTTCGAGTCCTAACTTAATCATATGGAGAAGATAACTTTTTGGACCCAGTTACTATATTAAATTTCCGATATAAAATTTTAGCGTGTTTATGTGTCGTACGATCACATGATAACTCAGAATACTACAAAATTTGAAATACAATAATAATATACTATTACGGATCCAATGGAACTAGTTTCGTTGAATTTCGAGATTGTGCCTCGAAAGGCTATTGTTCAATATCAATTTAAACGGTATATTTTTAAAAATGAATAAACATTGTTAAATTCAATTTTGAAGGTTCTATTACCTTCAGCATTGTTAATATAAATTTTACAAGCCTTTAAATTATTTTTAACAAGTTAAAACCGAAGATTCAATATTTTACCCAACTTTCAATTATTAAATTCAATTATTGAATTGCCAAATAAATAGTGATATTGAAATTCAAGTTAAAATAACTTTCAAATATTTAAAATCAATTAAATATTCCAATTTCAAATATCTAAAAATTCCGGGTCGTCACAATTATCCTCGTATGGATCAGAATTTTCCATTTCTGTTTGCATTTTTTGAATGTTACATCGAGCAAACTGTTTTAAAGGGTAAATATGTTCAAAAAATTTAGCATTTCTCGATTCAATGATGGTATTTTCATGAATGTCATCAATTTCAGACTTATGTACTAAGAATCGATATGCAATACTGTTTTATGCCTATCTTATGAATACACAATCAACGATTTTGGTCCAATTTTGATGTTTTTTTAGTTTAGAATCTCTACTTTTGCAAGACACGTCTACACTTTCAAGTATTTGTATGATGGTGGTCTATTCCTCTAAATTTCATGTGGAGATTTGGATGTTTTCTTTATAGGTATCCTATCCAATATTTATTTGACACTCAATATGGCTTCTTCCCAGAAGTTTTCTGATAGACCAGAGCTAATTAGTAAGGCATTCATCATTTCCTTAAGGGTTCTGCTTTTCCCTTTAGTAATTCCATTAGACTGAGGAGAATATGGAGCCTTAGTTTGGCGTATAATATTATGTTAGGCATAGATTTCCTTGAGAGGAAATTTTTATTCTCCACCCCTATCACTCTTTAGTGCTTTGATTTTTCTTATTGAATTGATTTCCAACTTCAGCCTTATGATGTTTAAATATTTCAAATTCCTCATCCTTTGTTCTAAGAAGGTATACATAGCAATCCCTTTTACAATTGTCTATAAAAATGGCAAAATTGATCCCCTTACTGATTCAACAAGGCTGATGCCACTAGACTTGAAGTTGTAGAACTATCATAGCTAATAGTAGCACACATCATGGAAGTCTTGACTTTAACCTACATTGGATATCTTGAGATAAGAGAATCATGGTCAATTAGTTTTGGTTGAAAATCAAGATTTCGATGCTACATATATCATTGTAAAAGTTATATATGCATGTACTAATATATTATATCAGCGTATATATTTAAACAAGTTTTAAATATAGTTCATTCTTAACAATCTTTTGAAAATAATTTTCGATATGATGGAATGATGTGGTATGCAGTGCTAGAGAGATAGGGGAAGGGATATGAAGGATATTTGATTAAAAGTTAATTGGGAAATAAAGTAGAAGTTTTAAAGAGAAAATATGAAAAGTTTTATTCACTCATTAAAACAAATCATCTCATTCATTTTCTAGCCTAATTCATTCTTTCATTCATTTTCTTCTTCTCTCCTTCTTCCATGTCATGGACGAAAGTTAAATTATCCCCTGCTAAAACAAAGCAACTCCAAATCAATTGAAAAACATCAAATAAAACAAAACATAAGTGATTCATCCATCTCTTGAAAGGATTGGATGTAGATATTAGAAATTTGAGGAGTAATCTCAAATCAAGGAGATATAAAGGATAAAACATTCAGCTTTGTTTTCCTTTTATTTATACTCATTCATGATACTTTAACCTAAACCTCAATCACATATACGTATATTGAATTTTCGGTTGTTGGATCTATTTTAACCTCATGTGTATTGTCATTTAAATATAAAATTTAACCTATGTTTGATTTGTTTTGTGTATTGATTTTATTGATAGATTTGAAATGATTAGTTGATATAGATCAAATTTGCAGCAATTTTTTTTGTTATCGCAATTAAATCAATCAATTAATTTAAAATAGTTTGTGTTAGATTATTTTGTGTATTGATGTTGTTTATTAGATCTATGTAATGCAGATCAAATTTGCTGTAATATTTATTTATTTAGTTATTCCAATTTTGTTCACATATAAACATGGTTTTAATATTTAGAATGAGTTGAATTGGGCCCATATATATATACATACATACATACATACATATATATATATGCGTATATTCATGTTGAAAGTATGTTTTGATATCTTATAATTTGGTTTTAATATTTTACAATTTGGTTTCATGTTGAATGTATGTTTTATCTGTAGTCTTATAACCATGATATTTTTTGTAATTATTGAATTATTTCCATATTGATTTTGGACTTATCATTGATTAATGTTTGTAAAGGAGGAAGTTCAAATATCATTGGTTCTTTTTTCCCTTTAATCCTGATTTGATTAAATTTAGATCTATTGAGATATTTTGTTCCAACTTATCAATTTTAAGGCATTCCTTATTTCGAAAATATCAAATTCTATTATATATTTTTTTTATATAATAGTGGCAAAACAAAACATCACGCGCATCTGTGTATTAGTGTGTATACAGAAACATATATTACAGCATGTTCAAACATATGTATATACTTCCGCATTTATATTTACGATATACATATTAAATTATCATATGTATACGTAAGTAAACGTATATATACATATAATAGATAAAATTCCAGTATCCATATGTATGTATATGTGTGTCTATAAACACACACATAGAGAGTAGAGTTATACGCTTGCTTATATTTCATTATGCTATGTTATCATGTTATGTTATTAAATTTGTACCAAATACACTCAAAATCAATATTTAGTTGAATTAATTGATATGATTAACTAATGAAATAAAACAAAGCCTTCCTTTGACTAATGAGAAAGTTTTATAGAGAGATAAAAGATTTCTTTCTCTTAATAAAAAAACCTCCCTTATTCATTTAACTAAATTTGATTCACAGTAAATCCATTTGATCAATAAGATTAATTGGATGAGGCAATATATATCAAAATAGAATTTGATTATATTAAGCAACTAGATTGGATCCACTATTAGACAATTAGACTTCATAGCCCCACTATGATCTAAATAGGTAATTTTCATGAAATATACCCTTTTCATATATTAAGGATTGGAAGGGTTCCTTTAATTGTATCAGAGCTCTAGTGGTCTGTATAGTCTAAACTAAATTGGTAACTTTTTGGGCCAACCAATAAAGCCTACCGGTCAGTTGAGTGTCTAGAATAGTAGTATTTAGGCTTGAGGTTGGATAATTATGTAATTTTCACCTCGTTAGCTACTGGCCCAAGTCAATAATGGAGTAAGTCCAAAAGTTTGGCTTTATTGTAAAGGCCTAATTATTTTGGGCATTGGGATAAATTTTAAAATTAAGTATGAAATTTAAAAATATATTTTGAATTTAAAAGTTAAATTTAAAATATAAAAAATAAAATTTATAAATTTTCAACATATTTTCCTAAACTGTTTTGAAAATTGATAATTTTTTAAATTAATTGGATTAAATAAATAAATAACTAGAATAAAGATATATGTGTGTGTGTGCGCGCGCGCGCACATACATACATGTATACATATCCATAAACATTACAGTTAAATATCTATATATATATATCTATGGTAAATTATAAATAAATATTTTTGAATTATTTAATAAAAATTACTTTAATTAAATAAAATTAATTATTAATTAATTAAATGTTTATTAATAAATAGAACATGCGATATATAATAATATATGTATATAAAACTACAAGTGGTTATAGTTCATATTCATCTTAAATTATTTAGGATGAATAAAATAAAATTTGAAATTCGAAAATAATTTAATCAATTAGTTAGTTAAATTAATTAATTAAAATTAATTAAATATGAATAAATTAATACTATACATTAGAATATTGTATAAGTTAATTAAATTGTAAAATATTATAAATGAAATAAACTTATATAATATGAATGTATAAAACTTAACTAGAACTATAAGAAACCAACTTAGATTTAAAAAACGAGTACATGCGTATTGTACATATACCATAATTTCTGATGTGTTTGACATTTAAATTATGAGCGTGCTTCATAAGAAATACATTATTCCATAAATCGATATCACTTATTTACTTATATATTTTTGTAGATTACTTTCAACTCTTTAGTTTTCAAGCATCATCAAGCTAGAGATGTTACGTGTAGTACTATTGATATATTGTCTAGACAGGGTAAGATGCATGCATATATTCTGAAGATATGTGCACTACACTTAGGCTGTCATAAAATGGTAAGTATGAGTGAATAATCTCTTTGATTTTTTGAGCATTCCTTAAGGCCAAGCTGAGATTTGGAAAAAAACCACAGGTTAGGAGTTGTATATGATGCAACCAATAAGGTGTTGTCCATTATATATGGGCCTATGATTTATTAAGCTTTCCTTAAAGTCATAATCCCAAAGCAAGTGAATCCTGATACCCAATAGAGAAATCGAAAGACTTCTATATTTTCTTCTAAGGTCTAGAGAAACATAAAAGTCTAGAGGGTGCTTTTCAGAAAAATGAAATGATGATATTTAACCTTTCTTATACTGTAAGAACATTTGTTATATGAAGAAGTTAATCTACTTCGATAAATTTGTATAATTAACAAAACTGATAAAAAGTTTATTAGTTAAAATATACTAATGAACTGATTTAGGATTGACATGGAAATGTAAATATACTTACCAATAAATCTTTTGGCACGTTGCCAAATCAAAACATATGTAAAAGCCAAATTTTATAACTTCTAAATGCACTCGCTCCTAAGTCACTTAGATGTTTATTTTCTTGGGACTGTGTACTACCTTCTATGAGTTTTGAACTCTAAAACAATACAAGAATATATACACACACATACATATATACATATGATTCATATTCGATCATATATGAATATTATATGGTGAATGGTCGTGATTCGTAATGTACAAAACTTCGATAAAATTAGTTCATTTGAAATAAGCACGTAAACCATAATGCGAGATTTTTTATTCTATATGATTAATTACAATAAGGACCATGTTGTGTTAAACTTAGCATTGGACTAAGACCTACAAGATGTACCTAGAAATTCGATCGCTGAAATGTTAGATTGATGAATTTACATAAAGTGTAACTTATTCGTTATCCTTAAATGTTAAAGATGACTAAATGCATTTTGTAAATAATTCATTATGGTCTTGTAGTATGGGTTTCTTTTTAAATAGTTCGACCATTTAAAAAGGAAAGTGAATGTATGAGAGTAGATATAACTTCGGCACGGTTCAGATAAAGAGAGTAAATGGCCACCTTTACTTCATGAAGAAACATTGGAAACAAGAATTGTGCAAAATACTAAAGGATAATTAATATGCAATGAGAAATATGATTTATATTCCAAATGTATTTTTATACAGAAAATAGCTTTCAATTAAAGTTATTTATTTGAGTTCAAGATTTTGATCTGAAAATTTTAAGTGTAAACTAGTTACAGTGTATGAAATAAATTACAATAAGTAGTTGAATTGAGCTTCATGTTTCATACACTATTATAGTCATGACATAAACGGTGGGAGCATATAACATAACACTTCATAATGGACGCATCAAGTTACGAAAGATTATTTTCATAAATATACTAAAATTAATTCATGAAGTAATAACTGTTTAGTACTGATTGAAAATAAATATAGTTTTATTTCAATATGAATATTGGGAATATTCATTATATAATAAATTTCTAGTAATGGTATTTACAATAAAAGTGACGCATTAGAAAATACATAAGTATCATAAATATTTATGATTATTTTGGAATTATCGACTAAAGCCCAATTCTGAGAAATAATTTAATAATCGTATGATCGTGTATCATATGGTATTGATGGATTATATCTTAGAATATAAAGGGAGAAGCACCTATTCTATGGAAGCGATAAAGGAGTTGATGAAACTTTCAGATTGATACATTTAGATGTATCTAGTTCAAATTCTAGTAATATAAAAAAGGATCCATTTACTTCATGAAATTCACAAATGAATTATCATACAAATGAATATGTGTATTTGATACATAAGTAGTATATTTGTGATAAGTTCATTGGATGTAAAATAGAAGTATAAAAACACAACATGCAAAGAAAATAAATGATCAATTTGATTGAATATGTGAGTATATCAGAAAGGGTCCTAAAAGTACCTAAAATGGAATAAGAATCAATCTCAAAAGTCACTCATCCCTGTGATACATAATGAGGTATCAGTAAGGAGTAATCAGAGTTTGTTAGATAAAGAATAATTGATAAAGAGCGAAGTTGAACTAAAATATGTCTGTAAGGTATGTACTTAAGAGTAATTATATAGGTTAAAATTAATTTTGTAATGATCCGCATTTCAGAAGGTTTAAATCGACAATAATCCACACATGTCGAACTCAAACAATTTGGAACATAGTTAATCAATAGGGTTAATTAAGAAAAACAAGAGAAGAAGAAAACAAAAACAGAATCTCACGGTGGAATGACAAGATATAATTATCAAATAAATAGTTCATGAAGCTGTTTATACTATACATTTGATTATAATTTATACAACATTTATCAGAGTTACATATATAACAAAACAAAATAAGAATTTAGCACTAATATACCAAATCTTCGTCTTCGTCCTCCAGAATGAAAATGCGCTGTCAGGGATGATCCGAACGCAATGAAAAGACAAAACACTCAAGTCAGGAATAAAATATCCTTATGTGAATCAATATCATATATAATAAGAGTGTAATAGCATCAAAGATGTTTATGGGACTTTACATCTCCAATCCAGTGTATAACATGCATGTAATAACTCAAGAGATGTTACGGGATTTTCCATCTCATAAGGATCGTTAAAATATCTATATATAGTAGAATACGATATATATATAATGTATAATCAATAAAATAAAATAAATTCCTAGCATTTAAGGCTTTACATTAATCACCCTTAACGTGTTTTTAAGCATCATCGTACAGTTTGCATATAATACAACCAGTAGAACGTCGGTAGATTGGGATGCGCCGTGATGCGACAACACTAAACCAAAATTGTAGTTGTCTCGTACAAGGATAAAAGCATGACAAGGCACGTGATACAATGCCCAAGATAGAATACTACCAGTTCGAGTCGCAAGGCTGGTGGTAACGCATCGCCGCAATGACCACCCACCACGTCCACCCATCCCATATCGAGTCAAAGAGAGGTTATCCCAATCAAGGTGCACCAATCAAAATCAACAATAAAGTAATAGCATGGACCGAGTCCATAAGAAAATCGAAGAATGGGTGTCCGCTGAGGGTAGCTAGACCACTTAGCCTGGATCAAGCCGTCATATTTTAGTCATTTCAAATTAACACGAAGTGTCGGAGCTATCCATCATTGTTCTTTTTCATCAAATCCAGCAAACGTGCACCAAATCCAACCATTCATAAAGAGTGAAGTTGAACTAAAATAAGGAGTAATCAGAGTTTGTTAGATAAAGAATAATTGATAAAGAGTGAAGTTGAACTAAAATATGTCTGTAAGATATGTACTTAAGAGTAATTATATAGGTTAAAATTAATTTTGTAATGATCCGCATTTCAGAAGGTTTAAATCGACAACAATCCACACATGTCGAACTCAAACAATTTGGAACATAGTTAATCAATAGGGTTAATTAAGAAAAACAAGAGAAGAAGAAAACAAAAACAGAATCTCGCGGTGGAATGACAAGATATAATTATCAAATAAATAGTTCATGAAGCTGTTTATACTATACATTTGATTATAATTTATACAACATTTATCAGAGTTACATATACAACAAAACAAAATAAGAATTTAGTACTAATACACCAAATCTTCGTCTTCGTCCTCCAGAATGAAAATGCGCTGTCAGGGATGATCCGAGTGCAATGAAAAGACAAAACATTCAAGTCAGGAATAAAATATCCTTATGTGAATAAATATCATATATAATAAGAGTGTAATCGCATCAAAGATGTTTATCGGACTTTACATTTCCAATCCAGTGTACAACATGCATGTAATAACTCAAGAGATGTTACGGGATTTTCCATCACATAAGGATCGTTAAAATATCTATATATACTAGAATACGATATATATATATAATGTATAATCAATAAAATAAAATAAATTCCTAGCATTTAAGGCTTTACATTAATCCCCCTTAACGTGTTTTTAAGCATCATCGTACAGTTTGCATATAATACAACCAGTAGAACGTCGGTAGATTGGGATGCGCCGTGATGCGACAACACTAAACCAAAATTGTAGTTGTCTCGTACAAGGATAAAAGCATGACAAGGCACGTGATACAATGCCCAAGATAGAATACTACCAGTTCGAGTCGCAAGGCTGGTGGTAACGCATCGCCGCAATGACCACCCACCACGTCCACCCATCCCATATCGAGTCAAAGAGAGGTTATCCCAATCAAGGTGCACCAATCAAAATCAACAATAAAGTAATAGCATGGACCGAGTCCATAAGAAAATCGAAGAATGGGTGTCCGCTGAGGGTAGCTAGCCCACTTAGCCTGGATCAAGCCGTCATATTTTAGTCATTTCAAATTAACACGAAGTGTCGGAGCTATCCATCATTGTTCTTTTTCATCAAATCCAGCAAACGTGCACCAAATCCAACCATTCATTCTGGAGTCTCCTCTATGTACACAGTTGTGAAAGTGGTTCCAATATTGACAGAGAGTATGCCAATAATTGGCCCCGATCTTTTAACAACCAAATATTATTTTACACACCAGTTGGTTCTTTTACATCTAGAAAATGATTCACTTGACATCAAAATATCACATTTGCTTCAAATAACATATTCACTTTGATATATCATATTCACTTCAAAATATCGTTTTATCCACTTCGAAATCAAATTCATTTTAAATTAATTTTATTCCATTCGAAATCAATTTCATCTCAAAATTCCCTTTGCGAAATTCGACTTAAGTTACAACTTCATTTTAACCACATTCGCATTTAAATATATGGTTTAAATATCCCACTTTGACCAGTTTAAATTTTTAGAAAATAGTTTGGATAGTTTTAAAATTTTAAAATAGCTTAAATAATTAAATAGTTAAAATAATTTGATATAAAAATGGTTTGAGTATTAAAGTGGTTTATATAGTAAAATAATTTGAAAAATTAAAATAATTTGAATAATTAAGAAATAGATTTTAAACAGTTTATATTAAATTTATTTATTTTGAAAATTGTTTCAAATCAACCTGTTTCTTTCCATTTCAACAAATTCAGACCCAGGTCCTAAATTTCAATCAAATTGATATAATTTCAAAACTTTATATTCAAATTCTCTTAAACCTCAATTCAAATCGACTCAATTTCAATTCTATTTCAAACCAATTTCAATTCCAATTCAAATTAGTTTCAATCTCGATTCTAATTCGAATTGACTTAAATTTAAAAATATTAATCTTGAACTTCAAATTCAATCCAACCATTCGATCCAATGGTTTAAATTTCAAGTCAACTCTCATTTTAAACCATTTCAATTTATATAAATTTCAAATCTAATTTCAGTTTACCGATTTAAATCACTTAAATCAAATTAAACTTCCCTGTTCGATTTAAGGTTCAATTTTTTTTAAAATAATTCAGTTCCGAGCTCAAATTTGAAATATCCATTTAAATTACTTTTACTTGGATTACATTTCAAAGTTTGAATAAAAAGTTTAAATCTTTTAAAACAAATCAATTTCCATAATTCAAATCATATTTCGATTATAACTTCAAATTCAAATCAAATTCTTTAAACAATTTCCTTTAACCAATTTCACTTTCAACATTCAAAACTCGAATTTAAAATATAATTCAATTCATATAAATTTGATTCCTTTATTTCTTAAGACAAAATCATTTTAAATAGATTAAAATTCAAGAATTTAAAACCATTTAATTTAACAAATACGGTGTCCATATATAAATTTTCTATCCTATGGCCAAGTGACCAATTATTTCAGTTTTAATTTTAGAGTTGGATATGTATATCATTTCAATCCAAAATAAATGTCATAGGTATATATCATTTAAACCCATTCTTTAGTTTATTTGAAATAATTCAAATAACAGTTTATATACTATCCAATAATTTACAGGGTGATAGCAGGATATATATATATATATATATATATATATATATATATATATATATATAAAATAAACATCCAATCATCCAAAAGGTCAACCAACAGGCATCCATCACAATCAACACCCAAATCAGCCAATAAATGACAACAATTAACTAGTTATCAATTTTGGGTATTTAACTAGCAGTTTAATTTCAATACCAAATTTAATAGTCGGTTTAAATTTCAAATAGTCAATTTATATGTCAATTTTTTAAATGTCGATTAAACTATCAAACATTAGTCAATAAAATCAAATTATTTCATAATATCAATTTAATGAGTATAAAATATTTTACTATTCCATGAGCTTTTAAAACATTCAACTTTATTTGAAACTAAAAAAAATTCAGCTTCAAATAAATTCCAATCCAGTTCCATGTAGTAGCCTTCGTCGATAAGTACCCAATTCAACTCGTTTCGCTCGAATCGGACCTCGTATGCAAAAATTACGATTTAATTATCATTAACGATAATAATTTACTCTTAAATTAACAAAATAATAGTAAACATAAACAAACCTATAATCTCTCTCTCTCTTTCTCTCTCATTCGCTGTTCCCGCTCGAAGAACCTAAGTCGCATGCGCATCCCTCTCGATGCACACCACCACCTTCGACCGGACAATGATGGACGGCCACCACCACGTGCACCATTAGCTACTCCACCAGTGCCAGAGTTGTAGCCACCTACCCTAGAGCCATCTTCATGAAAATCTAGGAAACCTACGCCTCCTTCAGTCTTAGATTCTAACGAATTCAACTATTGGATATGTAGAGCCCATCGAGCTCCACAACTTTGCTTTTGGAGTCGAGCAATTTCATTAAGTGGATTGGAATATATCGAGGGGAGAAGTTCGGCCTTTTTCGGCTATTAAACGATATAAAGGAGCGGCAGTTGTTTTCTCTCTAAAGTTTGCAAAAGAGGGCCTTATATAGGCAATTGCAAAACACTATTCATGCGACAAATTTCCGAACTCCAAATGAAGCGTACTGCTTGGCATTTTATATGTTATATCCTCATTCTGAATATAATGAAACTAGTCTCATGAACCAATTCCATCATATTCAGAAGATAGCATTTCAAAATCAATTTATTTTAATTAAAGTTTTGAAAATAAATCCTATGCGTTTCAAGCTCGCATGACCAAACGATAAGTCCAATCTTCCTATAACGATTCACTATTATGGATCCGATGAAACAAGTTTCATCGAAATCCGAGACAGTAGCCAAAATGGCTATTTTCACACATTAATTAAAACAAGAAATTTCCAAAATAAATTTATTCACTTTAAATTCAATATTAAAAGTCAACAATTTTCATTCTCGTTTAAATAAAATTTAAATCAACTTTTGAAATCATTTTCATTCATACTAAATTCCAGATTCAATTGTTTAAACAATTTCCAATATTAAATTTAAACAATTTAATTATCCAATAATCACCATATTTTAAATATAAGTTATTTAACTTATAAATTTAACTTTTGAAGCAAATTTAATTAATAAAACAACTACTACACTTAGTTCCACTTCTTTATTTAAATTATTCCAAAAAAAAATATCATTTTGATGAATTCCAATTGTAGAATTTCAATAAATCCCAGTATTAGATTTCAAATGAATTTTGTTTATTAATTTATTATTTTATTCTCATCTAATTAATTCAACATTCATTATTAAATTCCAACCTTGATTGTAAACACATTCAATATATTGAACTTCATTTTAATACTTGTTGTTGCCCAAAATCTTTGAAATTGGTTATTTCAAAATTTTATTCAAGTTCGTATTAAATAAATTACATTAATAACTCATTAAATTTTTATTTCTAATCATTTTTATTTAATAATTATATTACATTTAATAATTTAAAATAGTTAAAAATACGGGTCGTCACAAATTTCAACCAAAGCATAGTTTTAGAGATCATACAAGATAAAAGTTCATAAGAAACCCCAACATATCCTAGGTCAAGGAGTTGGTGGGTTGTGTATGTCCAAAGGTCGCTCATAATATTTGTTCATAAGGGATCTTGAGTGGATCATCCTGAGTGGAACACCCAAAGCAATTTGGGACATACTAATGTTGTCTTTGTAACTTATGTTATGAACATAAATTTTGATTGAAATATAAAATAATTTAGTTTTATACATGTATAAAGGCAGTTCATAAAATGTTTATGCATACCTATTCCGTCACACTGGGAAAGAATTATAGTTTTCAAGAAACACTAACTTCGTGCCGAAAGAATTTCTTTTAGAAATTATTAGTAGTAAAATGGATTTGAATACGGTGCAAAGATAAAACAAATTACAAAGGATGACATGAAATTAACCAAGCCAAAGTAGACATGACTCGTTAGAGTGTCTAATAAGAACTTTCGCACATAAAAGAAATATTATACTTTTATATCAGTTTCGAGAAAAGAATTTTCTTAACTGTTAAATAACCATTAAGTGTATTGACTCTACATATGGCATGATATACAAATCTGAAATGGATTCCAAATACATTATCAAAATATGATTTTGATAGTTGCACTCAAACAGATATGATCCATTGGCCGCAAATGTTTGATTAAGGAGATGACCAATACAATTGGAATATAGTAAGCAACATTAACATCATAAATTTCAACTATTGAAATTAATTTAACAGATTCATCATTCAACGTACTTAAGTTAATTCAGATTTTACTTGCAAAATTATTGCTAATATGATTTTGAGTTTTTGGTACATATATATTAGTACGAAAATTCTAAATGATGATTTAAAATATTTGTTTGCACATAACAACCAAGGTGTCTTAAAATTGGTAGTAACGATGTCGAGTTTGTGTTTTTCAGATAAGATCGAAAAGATGATACGAATGTATTGCTCAACAAGCATTAAAGTTGAGCAAATATTTTGATATAAAAATCTAATAGTTTGAATCATTCAAAATGTTGAGAAAGCATGTGTCTGTAATAAACTATAAAGGTACTAAAATATTTCTTAAGATATAGGTAAACAAAATTATGACTGTTAATGATGCACCCATGTTAGAATTATTTTAGTTTGGTTGTTCGATATTTGAAAACGAGGCCTTTTGTAAACAGTATAAAAAATTAGGAATGTTCTATACGATAAACATAGACATTATGTTAAAAGTTTAATGTGGTTCAAATAAGATAGATTCCTTATGCCTTAACAATAGGAATTATTATATATTTATGGTATAGTGTCTGCTATATCGCTAATTGCTTATGAAATTGGTACATTGAGCGAGTATTAAATCCAAGCTAAGATCGCTAAATGGTAGGTAAGGTTATTCTTGAGTATTTACAAAATACTAAAAATTGTTTATAGAAACAACGAACTTCTTATTGAAGGAATAATCAAACTCGAACACCATAAGTGTGTTAGTTCCTGAGATGATAGTTTTGATAACAACAACCTTAGAACTTGTTATAAAATATAAATACTAATATTCTTATCTAGATATATATATATGTATATGTATATGTATATGTAGTGTATATATATGCAGGTACTAAGAATGAAAACTGTATACTATAGAGATTCAAGACCTACAAATTCAAGATTGTAGAAATCAAGACTGAAGACTCATGAGTATCAAGATTATTAAATGTCCAAGAGTTCAAGATATCAAGATAAGTAATAGAGTCTAGATTTATGTCAAAACTTCATAATTGCACTAAAATCTTTATTCGTATTTTAATTGTGAAATGGAATCCACCTTCTCGCTTTAGTAGTGGGATGCAAACCATAACCACTTTAGTGGGATGGAAACCACGGCCTTCTCTAGTGGAATGGAATCAACGAAATATTCAAAATAATTTATTTTAACTATTGTTCCAAAAACTACCTTTTTAAAAGTCATCTCTTGTTTCTTAAACTATCTCTTGATTTTCATATTTAGCTTTAAATCTAAAAAAATATTTTAAAGGATTCTATACTTAGTTTTAATATTACTTTTATACTATAGATTATATATTTTAAGATTACTTTCTGAAACTCTGTGATATCTTGGAATTTCAAGGAATTTAACAAGTGATAATCTCTTAATTAGTTATTTAAAATTGGTAAAATTTGTTAATTTCAATCAATAATAAATATACTGTGATGTTTTCAAATATAGTTGTAAATACATTTTTAAATGGAATAATAATTTACAAATTTAAATTGTGTTATTTTATAAATAGGTTTTAAATAGACTTATTATTTTCAAATTTAATAAGCGTGTTTAAATATATATATATATATATATATATATATATATATATATATATCTGTGTGTGTGTGTATTTAAGTTGATTTTAATATAGAATAATAATTTAATAATATGTTTGTTTAAAATTGGTATCTATATTTATTTGAATTGATTTTAAATTGGATTTTAAATTGAATTTGAAATTTGGATTTAAATTTGAATTTAAAGATAATATCTTAAAAATATTTTGGATATAAAATATGGATAACGTTTTTAGTTAAAATAAGATAGTTTTATAATATTTTCTTTAAAGAAATTTATTTATATAAATTTAGAAAGTATTTATTTAATAGCAAATAAATACAAAATTTTTATATTTACATTTAAAAATGGATTAAATATACTATATATGATTTTATTTAAAATATGATTGATTTTTATTTTATTTTCTTTTAAAAGTTTTATTTATTAAAAATTATAAAAGCATTTATTTATTTAGAAAGGTATTTATTAATTAGGAAATCTTTTATAAAAAAGGTCTTAAAATCATTTTAAAAAAATTAAAAAAATGAATAAATACAAGTGTAATTAAATCAAGTTGTGTAAGTAACATGTGTTAGAAAATTAATTAAGGTTGGGGACAAGTGTCACATTTATTTTAATTTTCTTTTATTTTTAATAAAATCTAAATTAAATTATATAAACTTCTATCTTCCTCTTCATTTTCTTTTTTCTATCTTCTTTTCAAAAACTAAGAGAACCAAACATGTAAAATATCTTCAACAACTCAGTTCAAAAAAGAAAGCCTGAAATTCATTCCTCAAGAAAACAAATATGAAAACTTTCTCAAACCTGGAACCATTTCTCAGTTTAAACTTATACTGCAAACAACTTTCAAATCTGAAATTCCTCAAACTTGTAAAACATTTTACAAGTTCAAAACCAAATCTGGAATGTTTTTTTCAAAAGCCCTATAGACAAACTTGTAACCATTTATCCTCAAACTTATAACAATTCTCAAACCAGGAAAATTCTCAAGCTCAAATGCCTGAAACTCATTCATCTTAAAGCCTGTAACCTCCTATCAAAGCAAAGTGCAAATTCAAAATGTAACCTGAAAAGCATTTTTAAAATCAAGCCTGCAACAATATGTTTTCAAAATTTCAAGCAAGCCTGTAAACCAAGAATATATTATCAAATGCAAAGTGTCAAGAAATCTCCTCAACAACATAGCAGTAATCAAGGTTTTCCAGTTTTATAAGTCATCTGTTTCGAAGCTTCAGTCTTAAGTGTTCAAAACTTTTCAAGTTTTCAGTTTCAAATGAAATAAATCTTCCCAGTTCCTTTCAAAACTCTCTGCATTTTCTAAGGTGAGTAAACCTATAAATTAAAAGTTCAGGTAGATGATTGATTGTTTCTTATGAAATCTCTATGATGATGATGCCTGCATGTGTATAAATAAGTGTAAAATCTGTATATATGAAAGTATTCATGTGTGCATGTCTGGTTGAATTCATGTTTTCTTTGTTTCATATTACAGGGTTTAAATTTAGTTCAAATTCCAATTTCTCCACCTCTGATCTCTATTAGGCCGTAGTTTTCAAACAAATTAAGTTTGTTTAAACTTAAACTTGGATCTAAAAGTAGTTTAAACATGTTTATATATATAGTATCAGGAAATCAAGATTTACAGTAAAAAATAATATAAACATGTTAAAATCAATTGTTGCAATTCTCTGATTCAAGTATATAGCTTTAATCGGCTTGGGAAAATAGGGTTTTTAAGATGAAAATTAAGATTTTTAGATTAGAATAGAGTGTGGATTTCGGGATTGTCTGGAATTGGGTTTTTAGGGAAATTATGATGATCTAAGTGACCGTGAAGGTCGGGGTTCCTGCTGGAGCTAGCTAAGTGATCTGGGTGTTTGGAAAAAATGGTGGAGGCATTGGATGTCCGCCGTAGCGTCCGCAATCATTTGATTAGGATTTTAAACCCTAAATAGATCGGGCCTCCAAAACTGATTCACTACATTGTCTCGGAGTGATCGAGTGACTTGTGGCTTTGGGGAATGGCACATGGGGTGTTGGAATGGTGTGGCCGGAGTTGCAACAGCTTCGATGGTCGAAGACGTGGATGCAAACAATTTTTTCTGGTGATGGTTGGGTTTTCTGATTCACCTACATTTCTCGATTTCGATCTGTGGCTCGTGATGATATTTTGATGATCGTGAATGTTTGCTGCATTGATAGTCGATATGCCGGAGAGATCATCGAAGGTTGGAGGTGGTTCCGGTGATGGTGCACGTGCACGCGAATATTTCTCGTGTCTGGGAAGATGGGTTCGTGGCCGACTCGAAGGGATATTCGTGTGTTTGAGTGCGTGACTCGAGCAGGAACTCAAAGTAGCTGGTGATGTTTTAACATGTTAACTGTTGTAGTGGTTGCAGGTTTTAAAATTTTAAACTTAAATTAAAAACTAAAACTAAATTTGAAATGAAAAGAGAACTCAGGTTAGACCTGAGTGGATTTCGGGTTTGACCCGATGCAAGTGTTGAATAGTTTTTTTTAAAAAGGTTTTAAAATCTAGGTTTTGAAATTTAAACTTTAATTTAGTTTAAATCTTTTTATATAAATTTTACTGTATATTAAATAAATGTTTTCTTTAACAATTTGTTAAGAGGTTTTGAAAATTATTTAACTTAAATTTTATTGAGTAAAGTTTTAAGTTAATTTAAAAGTTGCGTCGGAAATGAAATTATAAAGGTATTTGTAAAAGACAGTTTTAAATTCAAATTTGAAACTAGTTTTAAAAACTATTACTTGATAATATTTTAAGTATTTAAAGGAAGCTTTGTTAACCTTAATTTATCAAGTTAAATGATTATTTATTTTCAAAACTTAATTATTGATTTAATTAAGCAGAATTTATTATTAAGATAAAATGTTTTTAATGATAATTAAGTCATTAATTAAGATAATGTTTTATCTTAAGATAGTTAAAGTTTTAATGTCTTCAAATTAATTAAGTAAATTAAAGAAAATTAAGTATAAGTAATTAATTTAATTAATAATGATTAAGAGTTAATTAAGTAATTAATTAAGAGTAATTAATTTATTTAATTAATTTATTTAAAATTAATAATTAAGGGTTATAAGTTAATTAACTAAAGGTTAATTAATTTATACTTAACAATTATTAATTAGATAATTAGAGATTATTAATTAATGATTAGATATTAACTAATTAAGTAATTAAAGTTGATTAATTAGTAATTAGAAAATACTTGATTTGTAATTAAAAGGTACTTAATTTGTAATTAAGTTTATTAATTAATAATTAGTTTTATTAATTAATAATTAAGAAAATTATTAATCTATAATTAAAGTTAATTAAGGATTAATTAACTATTAATTAAGAATTGATTAACAGATTTATTAAGGATTAATAAATTGGTTATTAAGTTTATTAATTGATAATTAAGGTTTATTAATTATTAATTATGGATTGATTAATCTGTAATTAAAGATTAATTTATTTATTTAAAGGGGTAATTAAGGAATGAATTACCCAATTGTAATTAATCAAATGAATGTGATTAATTAATTGGTTGATTAAATATAGATAATCTTGATGATTGATTAAGTATGAATACTTAATGAGATTAAATAGTGTAATTACTTAGTATAATTAATTAATTAATTAAGGAAAGTAATTATAGGATGATAATTACTATTTATGATTAATTAAAGTTGATTAATGGAAGTAATTAATTAAGGATAATTAATTAATGTAATTAATAAGAATAATTAAGGATTTATTAATTAAGATTAATTAATCAATAAGAAGTGATTATAAGGTAATTAATTAATTGTAATTAATTAAGGATTAATGAAATTAATTATAGTTAATGAAGTAATTAAGGTTAATTACTTAATGGTTTGTAGATAATTAATTTGTGTAATAAATTAAGGGTTAATTACTTAATGTAATTAAAGGATAATTAATCAAGGGTGATTAATTAAGATGATGATTAATTAATTGGTTTGTGATTAACTAATCATTAAGTAAGCAAGATTTAGTGATGAAAGTAATTAATTTAATTTATTTTAAATTAATTAGAGATAAAGTAATTAATTTAATTCATTTTTAATCAAATATAGATGTGTGATTAATAGATCTTTGCTTATGGATGGCTGAATGTTATTGAATACCTTGATTTGTTTATCTCTGATATGGGATATGTGTTGCTGTGTGATATGAGATGGTTTGGTTGAATTGTGATGATATGGATTATCTATTTGTGGATATGTGACTGATCTATCTGTGTGAATATAGATAAGGGTTTGAATTGAATTGTTTTAACTTTAAAACAACTTGGACCTAAAAGATGGCATTTTGGATTTCGACGAGAGCGGGATCGGGTTTCCAGATTTGGATATCCGAAAACCACATCGATCCAAATTAACGATTGGTCGTGAATCTCAAGCGAAGATGAAGAATCAGAGTGCAAGGGTTATTATCGTTTACTCTGAGGGTGATTCCAAAATGAGTGTAACGGGATAACGCCTTCGGTTTAGTTCGAACCCGAAACGAACTTGTATGGATTAATGCTTTTAGAACATCATCCGGTAGACGATAGGCATTCTAAGATAGATGTGTTCTATAAAGGTAATCGTAGCCTCAAGCCTCATCAACCAGAAATGGCTAAAACATGGGAGGTGCAGCAAGGCTAAGTGGGTAGCACCTAAGTAGGATAAGATTTACCCTTGTCTAGAGTCCATTTTTATCCGGCTGTGTGGGTGGTTGCTAGCTACAACCGCGGGGTTATCTTATTCGTGACTGTCCAGTAAGGGATGGTTCCAGCTTTGTGTTACAGGGGATTGGGAGTAATCCTCGGTATGGTAATCTAGGCCCCGTACTGTGAAGGGCGGTACCCCAGTAGCCCTGCCATTGATGGAAACCCATTATTCCTACGTGCCCTTACATTTTTGATTGTATTTCCCACTTTATGGCTAGTATGCTGGAATTTAATCATGTAACAATTTCAGCTATTTCTTATTTATTTGAAAACCCTAGACCCTATTATAATATCACAGAATTTCCTATCAAATTTTTGGTTAGCGTAAGGTAAAAACTTACCCATGTTTATGTGTGGAGAGTCTTACGTGATACCTTTTCTTTCAAAAGGTTTTTCAAAGTTAAGCAACTTTAACCCGTTTACTCACACCAGACTCATATCTGACCCGGAGTTTATTCTGTTTTTCTTAAACTCTTGGGTACTCAAATTTTTACGAGTAGCCAAGGGATTCAGGTTTGCTTTGACCAATTCTGGAGGAGATATGGCGCAGGAGGCTTCAGCATTTGTAGATATATAATGGTTCCGCTGTGTTGATCTCTGTGTTGATATGTGCATTGTATATTGAGTTGTATAACTAGACATGTGTTTATAACTATTTAGTATGTGTTATATAAGCTATGTAACTCTGATGTATATGATACTATGTAATATCTATGTGATTAATATAATTTATTTGTTCCGCTGTTGAGATTCTGATGTTGTTTCTTTCTTTCTTCTCTATCTTTTCTCTTTTCTATCCCTTTCTTTCTTAATAATGATGCGTCTATCTATGGAGAGAAAGGTGGATCATTTCATTTGGTATCAGAGCATAGGTTGAGCAAATACCTAGGCTCTGGAGTGGTGTGTGTCTTGAGAGAGCGTACTTGTAATATATATATCTATATATATATATATATATATATATATATATATATATATTTCTACCTGATTTGTTGGGTTACCTGTTTGGGTTTTCCAATACGAGTTCTAGCTAGAGGTAGGAAGGGCAGTGGTGTTTGTAGCACGACTACCAATGAAAGAAGTCTGATTGTTGAAGTTGGAAGTGTATCTGTCGAGACTGTAGATCCAATACCGTCTCGAGTGAGATTTGCAGTATGGTGTAAGGATTTCACCAATCTATAAAGTAAACCTGTTAAGATTCGGAGTCCATTATTGAAGTGTAAGTTTGATCATGCTCATGTGAGGGGATTTTCTAGAGTTTGGATCTGTTGATTGAGTAGAAGCATGTGATGGCATCTTGGCAGCTTCAAGAAGGAGTAAATGCGTGGTGAGACGCAGTGACTATGGATGTTTCCAAAGATGTTTCTTTTGGAACAAGTTTAAGGAAGTATGTCTGCATCGGTCATGAGACTAGGTTCAGCAGGGTGTTTGTGTTTAGGTTGAGGCCCAAGTCTCTTGAGGAGATGTCTGCCCATCTTAAGGCTCTATGTGGATTGGTTGATCTGATTTTGGGATCAAAGAAGTTTTGGATAAGGAGTCTTTGGCATCTGTGGCAGCGTTGCAGCTCGGAGTGTTCTATGTTCCTGAATGAAGGTCTTTTGGCTTTGTAGTTTCCTAGAGGTGGAATTCAGAAGCAGCAGTGTGGACCCGTTTCTTCGATGGATTAGTCAAGGATAAGCTATTCCGATTGATGAAGAAGAATAGTATCTCTGGATACTGATCTGGATAGGATCGCAAAAGTGACTTGCGATAGTTTGAGTGTTCTCTTGAGTTATAGAAGTTGTTAGAGATATTTCCAGATGTCTTCAGGGAAGTCAGAGATTTGTCTACATTGGAGATTGAGTTCCATATCGACTTGGTTCATGGAGCTATCGGTATTTCAGCTGAGTAGAAGGATATCTCCTAGAGAGAGGATTTGGTGAAGCAGCTCATTATTTCATGGAACTTCTGTGTTTTCTCTTTTTGGATCTGCTGAACCTTATTTCTGGGATGTGCTATCTAGCTGTGCTCATGTTCATCAACGGCATTCTCATCTGCTCCAGATCAGAGTCATGTAGTGGAAGCAAGATGGCAGCTATTCTAGAATAGAAGCAACCGGAAATTGCAATGTTTGGATTGAGGATCTCTACAGGAAATTTTTCAGGATTTGAGGCTAGATTGGCGAGTGCACCTGTTTTATCTTTTTCTGATAGGAGAAGTAAGTTTGAAGTCTACTGATGATTGTGGAATAGAATTTATGTTCTTGATTTGGGAAGATCTTGAGAGGATCTTTTTGTTGGATTGTTTTTGGACCTGTTTGTTTCGAGAAGTATCAGCGAAGGTTGAGCTGATCAGAAAGGATGTAAGCAGCTCAGGATCGTCAGAAGAGTTTTGTGGTTAAAAGATGGAGGAATTTGAAATCCGAAGTTAGAGACTTTGTTTTTGTTGAGATTTTCTCCGACCGAAGGAGCAATAAGATTGGGTAAGACTGGGAAGTTAGCTCCAAGGTATATTGGATTCTTATGAGTTTTTGTAAGGAATAAGTGTTTGGCTTATAAGGGTTGAATTGACAGTTTGGAAGACTGGGATTCAATATGTTTCACGTATCTCTGAGGGAATACTTGTATGATCCATCTCTGGTTGTGGAACAAACAGTTCAAAAGGATTTGTTAGTTGAGTCAATCTTGTTTATGATCAGGTATCTTGTCTAGATTGTAGATCTAGATGAGTAAGAGCTCAGTAGCTTAGTGGCGTAGATAGTTTGGATTCAGTAGAGCGAGTATTCCAATATCTGTACCTAGGAAGCTCAGAGTAATTTTAGGAAGCTTATCCAGATCTGTGTTCGGATAGCTAATGTTGTTTGTTGAATTATTTGTTTGGATGAAATTGTTTGATTAGTTGATAGTGTATGATTGATATGTACGCTTGAATTATTGAAATAAAATAAAAACTTTTGGATTATCTTTTGTTTTAAAATTTAAGGACGAAATTGTTTTAAGGGGGAAAGAATGTGATATCCCGGAATTTCAAGGAATTTAAAATGTGATAATCTCTTAATTAATTTGGTAAAATTTGTTAATTTCAAACAATAATAAATATAATGTGATGTTTTTAAATATAGTTATAAATAGATTTTTAAATGGAATAATAATTTACAAATTTAAATTGCGTTATTTTATAAATAGGTTTTAAATAGACTTATTATTTTCAAATTTAATAAGTGTGTTTATATATATATATATATATATATATATATCTGTGTGTGTGTGGTGGTATTTAAGCTGATTTTAATATACAATAATAATTTAATAATGTGTTTGTTTAAAACTGATATCTATATTTATTTGAATTGACTTTAAATTGGATTTTAAATTGAATTTGAAATTTGGATTTGAATTTGAATTTGAATATAATATCTAAAAAACATTTTGGATATAAAATATGGATAAGGTTTTTATTTAAAATAAGATAGTTTTATAATATTTTCTTTAAAGAAATTAATTTATATAAATTTAGAAAGTATTTATTTAATAGTAAATAAATACAAAAGTTTTATATTTACATTTAAAAATGGATTAACTATACTATATATGAATTTATTTAAAATATGATTGGTTTTTATTTTATTTTCTTTTAAAAGTTTTATTTATTTAAAATTATAAAAGCATTTATTTATTTAGAAAGGTATTTATTAGTTAGGAAATCTTTTACAAAAAAGCTCTTAAAATCATTTTAATATAACTAAAAAATGAATAAATACAAGTGTAATTAAATCAAGTGGTGTAAGTAACATGTGTTAGCATATTAATTAAGGTTAGGGACAAGTGTCACATTTATTTTAATTTTCTTTTATTTTTAATAAATTTTAAATTAACCTATATAAAATTCTATCTTCCTCTTCATTTTCTTTTTTCTATCTTCTTTTCAAAAACTAAGAGAACCAAACCTGTAAACTATCTTCAAACTCAGTTCAAAAAAGAAAGCCTGAAATTCATTCCTCAAGGAAACAAATCTGAAAACTTTATCAAACCTGAAACCATTTCTCAGTTCAAACTTATACACTACAAACAACTTTCAAATCTAAAATTCCTCAAACCTGTAAAACATTTTTCAAGTTCAAAACCAAATCTGAAATGTTTTTCTCAAAGCCCTATAAACAAACTTGTAACCATTTATCCTCAAACCTGTAATAATTCTCAAACCAGTAAAATTCTCAAGATCAAATGCCTGAAACCCATTATCTTGAAGCCTGTAACCTCCTATCAAAGCAAAGTTCAATTTCAAAATGCAACCTTAAAAGCATTTTCTAAATCAAGCCTACAACAACATGTTTTCAAAAGTTCAAGCAAGCCTGTAAACCAAGAATACAGTATCAAATGCAAAGTGTCAAGAAATCTACTCAACAACATAGCAGTAATCAAGGTTTTCTAGTTTTCTAGTTTCAAAGCTTCAGTCTCAAGTGTTCAAAGCTTTTCAAGTTTCTAGTTTCAAATGAAATAAAGCTTCCCAGTTCCTTTCAAAACTCTTTGCATTTCCTAAGGTGAGTAAACCTATAAATTAAAAGTTTAAGTAGATGATTGATTGTTGATGGTGAAATCTCTATGATGATGATGCCTGCATGTGTATAAATAAGTGTAAAGTCTGTATATATGAATGTATTCATGTGTGCATGTGTGGTTGAATTCATGTTTTCTCTGTTTCATATTACAGAGTTTAAATTTAGTTCAAATTCCAATTTCTCCTCCTCTGATCCCTATTAGGCCGTAGTTTTCAAACAAATTAAGTTAGTTTAAACTTGAACTTGGATCTAAAAATAGTTTAAACATGTTTATATATATATAGTATCTGGAAATCAAGATTTACAGTAAAAAAATATAAACATGTTAAAATCAATTGTTGCAATTCTCTGATTCAAGTATATACCTTGAATCGGCTTAGGAAAATAGGATTTTTAAGATGAAAATTTTGATTTTTAGATTAGAATTGAGTGTGCATTTCGGGATTGTCTTGAATTGGGTTTTTGGGGAAATTCTTATGATCTAAGTGACCGTGAAGGTCGAGGTTCCTGCTGGAGCTAGCTAAGTGATCTGGGTGTTTGGCAAAAATGGTGGAGGCATTGGATGTCCGCCGTAGCGTCCGCAATCAGTTGATTAGGATTTTAAACCCTAAATAGATCGGGCCTCAAAACTGATTCACTACATTGTCTCGGAGTGATCGAGTGACTCGTGGTTGTGGGGAATGGCACATGGGGTGTTGGAATGGTGTGGCCGGAGTTGCAACAGCTTCGATGGTCGAAGACGTGGATGCAAACAATTTTTTCTAGTGATGGTTGGGTTTTCTGATTCACCTACATTTCTCGATTTCGATCTGTGGCTCGTGATGATATTTTGATGATCGTGAATGGTTGCTGCATTGATAGTCGATATGCCGGAGAGATCATCGAAGGTTGGAGGTGGTTCCGGTGATGGTTCACGTGCACGACGATGATTTCTCGTGTCTGGGAAGATGGGTTCGTGGGCGACTCGAAGGGATACTCGTGTGTTTGAGTGCGTGACTCGAGTGGGAACTCGAAGTAGTTGGTGATGTTTTAACCTGTTAACTGTTGTAGTGGTTACAGGTTTTAAAATTTTAACCTTAAATTAAAAATTAAAACTAAATTTTAAATGAAAAGAAAACTCAGGTTAGACCTGAGTGGATTTCGGGTTTGACCCGATGCGAGTGTTGAATAGTTTTTTTTAAAATAAAGGTTTTGAAATTTAAACTTTAATTTAGTTTAAATCTTTTTATATAAATTTACTTTATATAAAATAAATGTTTTCTTTAACAATTTGTTAAGAGGTTTTGAAAATTATTTGACTTAAAAGTTGCTAAGTAAAGTATTAAGGTAATTTAAAAGTTGAGTTAGAAATGAAATTGTAAAGGTATTTGTAAAAGCAAGTTTTAAATTCAAATTTGAAACTAGTTTTAAAAATTATTACTTGATAATATTTTAAATATATAAAGGAAGCTTTGTTAACCTTAATTTATCAAGTTAAATGATTATTTATTTTAGAAACTTAATTACTGATTTAATTAAGTAAAATTATTATTAACATAAAATGTTTTTAATGATAATTAAGTCATTAATTAAGATAATGTTTTATCTTAAGATAATTAAAGTTTTAATGTCTTGAAATTAATTAAGTTAATTAAAGAAAATTAAGTATAAGTAATTAATTTAATTAGTAATGATTGAGAATTAATTAAGTAATTAATTAAGAGTAATTAATTGATTTAATTAATTTATTTAAAATTAATAATTAAGGGTTATAAGTTAATTAACTAGAGGTTAATTAGTTTATACTTAAGAATTATTAATTAGATAATTAGAGATTATTAATTAATGATTAGAGATTAATTAATTTAGTAATTAAGGTTGATTAATTAGTAATTAGAAATTAATTAATTTGTAATTAAAAGGTGCTTAATTTGTAATTAGGTTTATTAATTAATAATTAGTTTTACTAATTAATATTTAAGAAAATTATTAATCTATAATTAAAGTTAATTAAGGATTAATTAACTGTTAATTAAGAATTGATTAACTGGTTTATTAAGGATTAATAAATTGATTATTAAGTTTATTAATTGATAATTAAGGTTTATTAATTAATAATTATGGATTTATTAATCTGTAACTAAAGATGAATTAATTAATTTAAAGGGGTAATTAAGGAATGAATTACCTAATTGTAATTAATCAAATGAATGTGATTAATTAATTGGTTGATTAATTATAGATAATCTTGATGATTGATTAAGTATGAATACTTAATGAGATTAAATAGTGTAATTACTTAGTATAAGTAATTAATGTATAATTACTAGATGTAATTAATTAAAAGGAAATTACTTAATGGGAAGTAATTAAAGGATAATTACTTTGTATAAGTAATTAAAGCTTGATTACTTGGTGTAATTAGTTAAAGGATTAATATAATTAATTAAGGAGTTAATTAATTAAGGAAAGTAATTATCGGATGATAATTACTATTTATGATTAATTAAAGTTGATTAATGGAAGTAATTAATTAAGGATCATTAATTAATGTAATTAATGAGAGTGATTAAGGATTGATTAATTAAGATTAATTAATCAATAATAAGTGATTATAAGATAATTAATTAATTGTAATTAATTAAGGATTAATGTAATTAATTATAGTTAATGAAGTAATTAAGGTTAATTACTTAATGGTTTGTCAATAATTAATTTGTGTAATAAATTAAGGGTTAATTACTTAACGTAATTAAAGGATAATTAATCAAGGGTGATTAATTAAGATGATGATTAATTAATTGGTTTGTAATTAATTAATGGTTAAGTAAGCAAGATTTTAGTGATGAAAGAAATTAATTTAATTTATTTTAAATTAATTAGAGATGAAGTAATTAATTTAAATCATTTTAAATTAATTATAGATGTGTGATTAATAGATCTTTGCTTATGGATGGCTGAATGTTATTGAATACCTTGATTTGTTTATCTCAGATATGGGATATGTGTTGTTGTGTGATATGAGATGGTTTGGTTGAATTGTGATGATATGGATTATCTATTTGTGGATATGTGAATTATCTATCTATGTGAATATAGATAATGATTTGAATTGAATTGTATTAACTTTAAAACAATTTGGATCTACAAGATGGCGTTTTGGATTTCGATGAGACCGGGATCGGGTTTCCAGATTTGGATATCCGAAAATAACATCGATCCAAATTAACGATAGATCGTGAATCTCAAGTGAAGATGAAGATTCATAGTGCAAGGGTTATTGTCGTTAACTCTGAGGGTGATTCCAAAATGAGTGTAACAAGATAATGCCTTCGGTTTCGTTCGAACCCAGAACGAACTTGTATGGATTGAATGCTTTTAGAACATCGTCAGGTGGACGATGAGCATTCTAAGATAGATGTGCTCTATAAAGGTAATCGTAGACTCAAGCCTCAACAACTGGGAATGGCTAAAACAGGGGAGGTGCAGGAATGCTAAGTGGGTAGCACCCAAGTAGGATAAGATTTACCCCTGTCAAGAGTCCCTTTTTATTTGGTTGTGTGGGTGGTTGCTAGCTACAACCACAGGGTTATCTTATTCAGGACTGCTAGTAAGTGATGGTTCTGGCTTTGTGTTGCAGGGGATTGGGAGTAATCCTCGGTACGGTGATCTAAGCCCCGTACTGTGACGAGTGGTACCCCCATAGCCTGCCATTGATGGAAACTCATTCATCCTACGTGCCCTTACCGTTTTGATTGTATTACCCACTTTGTGGCTAGTATGCTGGAATTTAATCGTGTAACAATTTCAGTTATTTCTTATTTATTTGAAAATCGTAGACCCTATTATAATTTCACAGAATTTCCTATCAAAGTTTTGGTTAGCGTAATTACCTATGTTTATGTGTGGGGAGTCTTACGTGATACCTTTTCTTTCAAAAGGTTTTTCAAAGTTAAGCAACTTTAACCAGTTTACTCACACCAGACCCATGTCTGACCCGGAGTTTATTCTGTTTTTCTTAAACTCTTGGGTACTCAAATTTTTACGAGTAGCCAAGGGATTCAGGTTTGCTTTGACGAATTCTGGAGGAGATCTGGAGCAGGAGGCTTCAGCGTTTGTAGATATATAATGGTTCTCCTGTGTTGATCTCTGTGTTGATATCTGCATTGTATATTGAGTTGTATAAGTAGACAGGTGTTTATAACTATCTAGTATGTGTTGTATAAGCTGTGTAACTATGATGTATATGATACTATGTAATATCTATGTGACTAATATAATTTATTCCTTCCGCTGTTGAGATTCTGATATTGTTTCTTTCTTTCTTCTCTATCTTTTCTCTTTTCTATCCTTTCTTTCTTAATAATGATGCATCTTTCTATGGAGAGAAAGGCAGGTCGTTTCAAACTCTATTATAAGTTTAAACTATATTCAAAATGGTTTACAAAGTTTAGAAATTGTTGTGACAATTTTTAGAATAGAAATCATTTTAAAGAAAAATCAATTTTTAAACATAACCTAGGTATGTAAACATCCCTATACCCCCATGTCGACATGGTAGCTGTAGATTTCAAATTTCATATTTTCAAAAGAAGTATTTATTCATCATAACCTTTTAGTGAATGGACATGACCGTTACTCTCCTATATACACCAGTTACTTTCAATGAATTTTAAGTTAGTTTTTCTTCATTTCTTCAATCCTTCTTCTCCACTCAAATATTCTCTTATATTTCAAATGTTTTAACAAAACTCTACCGAAATCCTTAGTGAATCAAACTCGATCATCCCTAGTTTGATTCTCTGTCACTTTCTCTCAAAGATCTCACTGCTATTCAGAGTTATAGGATTATTTGTAATCGAAGATTGAAAGATCAAGCGTTTTGAGTCTCTCTCTATCAAAGTGTGATTGGAAATGGTGTTATTGTGGTCCGCAAATAAATTGGGTGTGATTGTAGCCCATTAATCAATTAGGTGATCTTGTAGCTTGGTTAAATCAAGAGAGTTTGCCCTAAACTCGGAAACAGGAGGGTGTATCTCATGGCCTTGAAATCAAGATTGTAATATCGACATCATATTTGAAAAGAAATTTGCACAAGAAATTATGTGGGGCTGGATGTAGGATAACTCCGAACCAGTATAAAATTCCAGTGTGTTCTATCCTTTACTACTTTTATTTACTATTTGCATCTATGTCTGGTTCTGTGATTGTCTCTATGCTTGTGAATCGCATCTGTTTAGGTTTAATTTGAAAAGAATTCGAAAGGATTCATAAAATTAATTAAACATTATTCACCCTCCCTTCTAGTGTTAATTCTGCCTTAAGATCCGTAAACCGCATTTCCTACATTTGGTATCAAAGCATTGGTTTTCAAAGTAATCATAATCTGAATTTTGAAAAAGTTTAAAACGGTAATTTTTGGAGATTCTATTAGCACTAGTTCAAAACTGTCCAAATCACCATTGTCTCATAAATTTGCATATTGGTACAATAGAAAATCAAGTTATCTACCGAATTGGTACGTTGCGTAGGAATAGATGTGTTATATGGCTTTTAAAGAATCAATACTCAATGGACAAATGGTGCAAATTAAGAAAAAAATGGATACTTGATAGTGGATGTTCAAGACACATGACTGGTAATCCGAAGGTATAGAATGACATAATTTATGGAGGTGGAGGACTCGTCAACTTTGAAGACAATTCAAAAGGATATGTGATTGGCATCACCAATATCGATAACTCTAAAACTCATACTATTTCTGATGTTCTGTTAATTAGGAATCTAAAACACAACATACTTAGCATAAGTCAACTATGTGACAAGGGATATAAAATTAAATTTGAAAAGGATAAGTGTCACATCGAAGATAATAAGTCAAATATTATCCTTGAATGAATTAGGAAGAAAGATATTTATATTCTCAATATGAAAATATCAAATGATAATTATGTCTTTTGGCTACTATAAGTGATTCTTGGATTTGGCATAAAAGATTTGGGCATTTGAATTTCAAACTCTTATCTAGACTTTCATAACTTGATCTAATAAGAGGTCTTCCTAAAATGGATTTTAAAGTAGATAGTATATATGATGCTTGTCAATTAGGAAAACCTAAGAATAGTTCATTCAAATTGAAAGATATGATTTCAAATTCAAAAACTCTTGAGTTACTTCAGTTAGATTTGTTTGGTCCATCTTAAATTTAGTAAATAAATCACAGTAAATATGTTTCTGTAATTGTAGATGATTATTAGATTTACATGGACAATTTTTCTAAAACATAAAAGTATGCTTTTGATTTATTTAAAACTTTTGCAAAAAGAATTCAAAATAAACTTTCTTTAAAAAAGCAAAACTGTTTGTAATGATCACGACGGAGAATTTGAAAATGAAAATTTTGAGAATTTTTATAATAAAAAAGAAATAACTTATAATTTTTCTTTTCAAAGAACTCCACAACAAAACGGAGTGGTAGAGCGTAAAAATAGGACGATTCAAGAGTGTGCAAGAACTATGCTTTCAGATAGTAAATTACCAAGAAATTTTTTGGCTGAAGTAGTTGCGGCAGCTTGTTACATTTTGAATAGGATTTTAACTAGACCTCCAACCAATAAAACATCATATGAACTTATTTTCAATAAGAAACCAAAGGTATCTTATTTTACACTTTTTGGAAGTAAATGCTTTATTCTAAATAAAAAGGACAATTTGGATAAATTTGATCCTAAATCCAACAAAGGAATCTTTATCAGATATTCTAATAGAAGTAAAGCATACAGAGTTTTCAATTTAAAAACTAACACCATTGAAGAAAGAACGCATGTATCTTTTGATGAAAATTTCAAAGATTTTGTTCAAATAAATGATGAATATTATTTTGTTTATTTAAATAATGAATCGAATAAAAAAAATTGTAAAACTGTTCATCCTAATAAAAGGATCAGGATTTTAAAAGATTGTTCTATAGAAAATATACTAGGAAATATTGAATTTGTTTTTAGAACTAGAAATCAACATAACAAGATGAGTAATGTAGTTTTTATATCAACTATTGAACCCAAAAATCCAAAGGAAGCATCATCTAATGATTCATGGGTTCTTGTTAGGCAAGAAGAACCGAAACAGTTTATCGGAAATGATGTATGTGAACTTGTTCATAGACCCGAGGACAAAACTATAATAGGAACTAAATGTGTTCATAAAAATAAAATGAATGAACAAGGTAAGGTCATTAGAAATAAAGCTCAGTTAATCGTGCAAGGTTATTGTCAAAAAGAAGGAATAGACTTTGACGAAACCTTTGCATCCGTAGCAAGATTAGAAGCCATTAGTATTTTAATTACTTTCGCAAACCACAACAATTTCAAATTATTTCAAATGGATGTCAAAAATTCCTTTTTAAATGGTTTTGTTAAAGAGGATGTTTATGTTGAACAACCTCCACTTTTTGAAGAAGAAAAGTTTCCATATCATATTTACAAATTAAAGAAAGCTTTATATGGTCTGAAATGAGCTCGTAGAGCCTGCTATGACAGACTAAGATCTTACCTATTACAATCAAATTTTGAAATTGGTAAAGTAGATAATACTCTTTTTATTAAAAGAAACAAAAATGATATTCCATTAGTACATATTTATGTAGATGGTATCATTTTTGGATCAACAAAGAATGAAATGAACAAAGTGTTTTTTTGAAATAATGACAAAAGAGTTCGAGATGAGTCATATGGATGAACTTACTTTCTTTTTAGGATTGTAAATAAAAAAAAATTAGATAGTGATATTTTCATTAGTCAAGAAAATTGTGCTAAGGATCTAGTTAGAAAGTTTGGTATGACTGGTGCGAGTGGAAAACCCACTCCTATGGCAACTAATGAAGCCTTGAATAAAAAAGACACATCAAAAGATGTTGATCAAAAACAATATAGGAGATTGATTGGATCGCTACTCTATATAACTGCGAGTAGGCCTTATACCATGCATAGTGTCTCTCTCTGTGCAAGATACCAATCTTAACCCAAAGGTGCCCATTTAAAAGTTGTTAAATGTATCCTAAGACATGTTAAATGCACTTTAGACTATGGCCTATTATACCCTCAAAATGATTCATTTGATTTAATCTCATATTGTGATGCTGACTATGCTGGTTGTAAATCATACCGAAAAAGTACAAGTGGAACTTGTCACTTTTTAGGACATACTTTGGTTTCTTGGTTTAGTAAAAAGCAAAATACTATCCCATTATCAACAACTAAAGCAGAATATACCTCTGTTGCTTTGGCTTGTTCTCAAGGTATCTATATGCAACAGAACGTAAAGGATTTTGGATTAAATATTTCAAAATAACCAATTTATTGTGACAATACAAGTGTAATAAATTTATCCAAAAATCCTACTCATCATGCCAGAACCAAACATATTTATATCAGACATCATTTTCTCAGAGATAATATAAGTAATGAGATCATTTCTCTTGAATTTATCAACACTTAGAATCAAATAGCTGATATTCTAACCAAACCCTTGAATCAATTAACCTTTACTAAATTAAGAAAAGAACTAGGTATTTGTTCTATAACTGAGATATAGAACATAGGTATAGTAACATATATATTTAAATAAATAGCGAAAAACAAAATTGTTAAGGACACTCATTAGACTGTTATTATTTTAATGTTTTTATTTTTGTGTAATTGTATATATTTGTGTCTATGTTTAATATATATGTGTAATGTAACATCATATATAATAAAATTAGATTTATGTTTCACTTATTATACTTCGTTATTAGCATTTAGTTCCATAGTATTAGTTTAAGGGAGGGTTTTGGAGTTTAGGCATAGTTTTTGTTGATGACAAAAGGGGAGAATTATAAAATAGGTCAGATAGGCTTAGATTAAGGGGGAGTTAGTAGATTAAAGGGGAGTTATTGGAAAAAGGGGGATTCGGAGTAGAATCAAAATTTATTGGAGTAGATTTTATAAACAAAGGTTGTCATTATCAAAATGGGAGATTGTTAGTTTATGAGATGATGGTTTTGATGGTAAAAACTTTAGGACTTGTCATAAAATATAAATACTAATATTCTTGTCTAGATATATATGTATATGCAGGGTGTGTGTATATATGTGTGTGTGTGTGTGTGTGTGTGTGTGTATATATATATATATATATATATATATATGCAGGTGTTGAGAATGAAGACGGTACAATATATATATATTCAAGACTGACGAATTCAAGATTGTAGAAATCAAGACTGAAGACTTATGATTATCAAGGGTTCAAGATATCAAGATAAGTAAGTGAGTCTATATTTATGTTAAAACTTCACAATAGCACTTAAATCTTTATGTGGATTTTAATTATGGAATAGAATCCACCTTCTCGCTTTATTGGGATGGAACCTACGACCTCTTTAGTGAAATTGAACCCATGACTTTCTCTAGTGGAATGGAATCTACGAAATATTCAAAATAATTTATTTTAAATATTTTTCCAAAAACTACCTTTTTAAAAGTCATCTCTTGTTTCTTAAACCATCACTTGATTTTAATATTTTAGCTTTAAATCTAAAAAATATATTTTAAAGGAGTCTATACTTAGTTTTAATATTACTTTTATATTATAGATTATATATTTTAATATTACTTTCTAAAATTCTTTTATAAGTTTAAACTATATTCAAAATGGTTTACACAAATTAGAAATTGTTTTGATAAGTTTAAGAATAGAAATCATTTTAAAGAAAAATCAATTTGCAAAAATAACGTAGGCATGTCGACATCCCTCTACCATACATGTCGACATCGTAGCCATAGATTTCAAATTTTCAAAAGAAGTGTCTATTCGTCATTACCTTTCGCGAATGGACATCACCATTGTTCTCCTATGTATACTAGTTCTTTTCAATGAATTTTAAGTTAGTTTTTCTATATTTCTTCACTCCTTCTTCTCCACTCAAATATTCTATTATATTTTCAAATGTTTTATCAAAACTCTGTCGAAATCCTAAGTGAATCAAACTCGATCGCCTCTAGTTTGATTCTTTGCCACTCTCTCTCTCTCTCAAAGATCTCAATGCTATTCAGAGTTATAGGATCATTTGTAATCATAGATCGAAAGATCGAAGTGTATTGAGTCTCTCTCTATCAAAGTGTGATTGGAAACAGTGGATTGTGGCCTGTAAGTCAGTTGGTTGTGATTGTAGCCTGTAAATCAATTAGGTGATCTATAGCCTGTTAAATCAAAAGAGTTTGCCCTGGACTCGAAGACAGGAGGGTTTATCTCGTGGTTTTGAAATCGAGGTTGTAATATCGACATTATTGTTTGCGCCAAAATTGGTCACAAACCCCAGAAGTAGTGAAGGCACAGCGTATATACACAGATCCTCAATATCCACACATAGATCTCAGATCTAGGTTAAGTAGGGAACAAAAATGAAGAAATAGCGAAGTTAAAATGTAAGAAGGAAAGAAAAAACACAAGATTTATCGTGGTTCGGCTATCTTCGGCCTACGTCCACATTGAATTAATCCTTTTATTCCTTTTATACTATATTTACAGTTACAAGCCTTTGAAAATCAATAGCAAAAATGGAAGAGTTTCACCTGGGAGAGAAGAAGAAGATCCCTTTTTAGTCACCACAAGAGTGCTATTTATAAGTGCAGATATACCTTCCCAAAAACCTGGAATACTTTTTCTCATGTGCAGGTGGGCCCACATGACCGATCTAGAGTGATTTGGGATCGATCCAAGTGTAATTCATATCGATCCCAAAATAGTCCAATCAAGCTGGGATCGATCACGAACATTCTTTGGTGCATCAGGAAGCTTCTACGAAAATTTCATAGCGTTTGGGCTTGTAGATTTTGAGTTATGATCGATGCAAGTTTGAATTTGTTGAAGGTTGTCAAGTTCGCATTGCTTTTGTTCGCATCGCTTCCGTTCGCATCGCTTCCGTTTGCATCGCTTAATGGATACCAACTAAGGGCTTTGCTTTTGACTTTGGTCGATCAATATCTTGAGCATGAGAACTCTGGTTGACTTGAAATTTGGAACGCCGGCTCTCATAGCTTTGCCTGTCGTGTCATGTTAATTGTGAATCGATCTGGAATCGGGAAAAAATTACCAATATCCACAGTGAACATATGTATAACCAATTTCCAGGATGAACGGTCCTTAGTTTCTAGTCAAGTTCTTAGTGTCATGGACTTGCCAAGAGGCGGGATAACATTTGCCCTCCAAAAGATGCGTTGTGGTAAGAAGGCGTGTTTTGAATAGCTCTGAATCCCACATCCAAAGTCCATATTCCATCCATAGCCATACTATCTGATTCATAATCCAACCTATTACCAAGCCATCCTATCCAAGTGCCATAGCCATATCCAAGTCCACGGCTGTGCCGAGTCGACGTATGATTTAGAGTCCAGTAACCAAATCTTTAGCCAATTCCATAGCTATCCGAAGTTGTCAACCGAGTCGTAATCCGTCAATATCCAATGACGAATAATCGAATCTAGTACCTCTCTGGGTCAATATCCAAATTCGAGACCCTCTGGGCCCTTAGCCGAATCCTTAGCTTTTTATAGCCAATATTAGAATTTGTAACCTCTTTGGGTTCTTGCCAAGTGCAACCAACACTCATGATCTGTATTAAGCAATGCCTTGGTGTTCTTGGTTCAGTGTCCCTAAAAGCTGAGTAATGCCACGGCTTAAGTCCTAAGCCGAATCCTAGTCGCTCCGGACCCTTGCCGAGTGTAGTCCATACACAACGATCTGAAATAGTAACCGATAATATTGGGCCTAAGTCCTAGGCCGAATCCTGGTCTGTGGACCCTTGCCGAGCATTGTCCATATTCGACGACTTGAATGAGCGGATTCACCACGTTTAGACGATGCACTTACTCCTTACCAGGTATAATCCATACCTGACGACCATTTACCAAAAACCAAATAAGAATCCAATCAAAATCCAATCCAAAATCAAGATTAAATCAAAAGACCAAAAATCCGTACCAGAAATCCAAACCAATATCCAAACCAAAAAGCAAACAAAACTAGGAATTCAAACCAAACTCCGAATCCAAACCAGAAAAAGCAAAATGTCCAAACCAAAAAAGAAAAAGCAGATTTCACAAACTAGAGCATCGTGGTTTATCATCATCTCAAAGCATGCCTAGGGACTATCTCCATCCCCGTATATGAGTACGTGACTTAACCGTTTGCCCAAAGTTTGCCAGTTATTCCATATCATCCATGTCAGTTGATAACCAATCGACCATCATTCCGGGGCCTCATGCCATCGTCATTTGAAGTAGACGGTGGCTGCTATTATTCCACCACCACATTTCGAGCTCCGACATATTGTCGCGGCTGACCATTCCTTACATGCTCCTTGATTTTATCCTTTAGATGCCTACAGTTGTTGGTATCATGCCCGTCCAGGTTATGAAAGAGACAGTGCCTTCCAAATGCCCTCTCGCATTTTGAGGGTTCCCTCCTTTCCGGCCTTCGGTAAGGAAGGCAATCCCGAATCTCCATGAATATGTGCTCCAAAGTTTTATTCAATCCTGTGTAAGTGGAGAATTTAGGCTCTCCCCGCCGTTTCCTTGCCTTGCCAGAGTTGTCATCAAACTTCCTCTTTCCTTTATTCTTATCCTCACCCGCGCTTTCGCCGAATGGTTCTCCACCATTAACCGCCTTCACTTCCTTTAACTTCATATTTGAACATGCATCTTCCTGTCGACGAAATGTTTTAGCCTCATGAAAGAACTCCTCGAGATCTATTGGTGGATCTCGTATCAACAATACCTTGAAATTCGAGTTATCCCTGACTCCTGACACTGCCGCCACCAAAACCATCGATGGGTCCAGTCGATCCACCGAAGCAACTGCTGCATTGAACCGAGTCAAGAAAGCCCTGAGCGATTCTCCTATCCATTGCTTCATCGATGTTTTGTCATTACATTCTTCGGCCTTTTGATATGAACCCGAAACTGGTTTAAAAACCAGTCCACCAATTTCGTCCATGTCCTAATAGTACTATCTTCCAACTGTCGGAACCACTTAGCAGCTATATCCGTCCATCAAGTACATAGGGAAACATCAGGCCATAACTTCCTCCGATGCCCCCAGCTCTTCCATGTGTCTTGTGTACCTCATTAAGTGATCGGTAGGATCAACCTTGCCTTTGGATACCTCCGGAGTAGGCAACTTGAACTCTGGTGGATCCTGAGCCATCCTGATGTCGCGGGTAAACAGACTCTTGTTTACTCCTTCCAGATCTCTGTTTGCTAAGCCTCCGTGCATAGTTCGTCTGATAATATCAGTTAATCTAGTGTTTTCCATCAAGGGTTGCCCTCCGAGTCCCTAAGGGAATTCTGGTACATACTCTTCATTACGTACTCTTGTGCTTTTGCCAGCATCCTGTTGTGTGGTGTCATCTGGAATCTCTCCATGAATTGGTCTATCATTGGATGGTGGTGTGCCCCTGAGTCTGGATCTATCCAAGTTGGTAACTGTGTTTTTATTAGGGGCTGCGCCCTGTTGAGCTGCTCCATCCGATTGCATGTTGGGTCCTTCTGTTCCAGCTCTATGGATCTGAACTCCTAAAGCTCCAGCAATTCCTACCTTCCTAAACAGTCTAAGAAGATTCTACATCATGTCCTCCTACCTTTTCAGCAATTCTTCCTACAAAGCTCCCATCATCATCTCCATCTCGTCCCTGGTGATGAAAACCGAGGTTTGAGTAACTCCTGAGGAAGCCTCTTGACTCCCCTCTTAATGGCTCCTCTCTGGTAATGTCTTTCTAATTGATTTCCTAACCATGGTTCCTTTTAGATCTGATCCTTTAGCTTTCCAAATCTGAATTCCAAACCTGAGTTCAATTCTCAGTGAAAACACCAAAGTATTTGCACTAAAATTGGTCAAAAACCCTAGAAGTAGTGAAAGCACTAGTGTATAAACACAGATCGTCAATATCCACACACAGATTTTAGATCCAGATTAAGTAGAGAACAAAAATGAAGAAATAACAAAGTTAAAATGTAATAAAGCAAGAAAGAACACAAGATTTATAGTGGTTTGTCCATCTTCGACCAACGTCCACTTTGAATCAATCCTTTTATTCCTTTTATACTGTAATTAAAGTTACAAGCATTTGAAAATCAATAGGAAAAATGGCAGAGTTTCGCCTAGGAGAGAAGAAGAAGATCCTTTTTTAGTTGCCATAGGATTGTTATTTATAAGTGTAGATCTGTAACGACCCGTATTTTACGTATCGATAAATCGTAAAATAGTTGCATTAGGTCGTTGATGTTGTTAAGTCATTTAGAGTATGAGTCGACCAAAGTTTAAGTCGTGTTAAGTTATCTCGTGTGGTGCTTAGGTCGTATGAGAGTTAGGTTGAGTGGAGCGACCTATAGAAGTAACGACTTAAGTATGATTGGGCGAGTTAAGGGATTTGAGTTGAGCGACTTATAGGTTTGGAACGACTTAGGAGGTAGAGCGACTTAAGGTAGGTAGCGACTTATAGGAGTTAACGGTTTAAGGATGGTTGCCGAGTTAAGGGGTTAACGACTTAAGGATTTGGACGACTTAAGGGATTGACCGACTTAGTGGAGCTAACGACTTAGGAGTTAGCGAGTTATTGGGTTGGACCGAACTAAGGGACTAGCGGCTTGAGGAGGGAGTTACGACCTAGTGGTTAGCGGCTTAAGGAGTTAAGGCTTAGGTCGTGTGTTGATGTTAGGTCGGCAAGGGTTAAGTCGTGAGCCGTTGAGTCGTGCATAAGCTTGAGTCGTCGTGTCTTAGTTAAGTCGCATACGAGTTGGGACGACTATGCTGTGTTAAAGTTAAGTCGTGTGGCCCTGTGTTTGGTTAGGCCGGCTGTTGTGTTGAGTCGTTGAGTCGTTGGGGTTGCTAAGTCTTAAGTCGGCAGGGAGATAGGTCGGCGACGACTCATGGGGCGGCCGACTCATGGGTTTTTCAGCCTATAAATAGAGGGCTTTGGTTCACTTTTTGGCACTAGATTTTGAAGCGACGAAGTGCTGCCATTTTGAGAGCTCGACTACAACATTTCTTCACTTCTTTTCTCCACTCTAATCTAGTGCTTACATCCATCCAAGGTTGAAGATCCAAGATCCAAAGTTGAAGATCTACATTCTTCAAAGAGAGATTTCATCGATTAAAGCGAGATTTTGCCGGATCAAGCTTAGTTCTTCGCTGTCCAGATCTGAAGTTGTTATCTTTTGAGGTGTTTAGGTGATTCGGTGAGTGGTAGTTATCTCTCACACGGACCCAAAGGAGTATATTGGATCGGTGGTTTGTTTATGTGCTAAAGAGAGTGATTTCGTGCATTTTTCTTAAGTCTGCATGTAGATCTATTGCTCATGATGATTTAACATCTATTTCACTACATGTTCACTTATGCAAGTTCATTCATCAAGTTGTAGAGATATTGTTCATAATTCATGCTTGCTAGAATGCATGTTAGATTTGGACTCATTATTTACGAAATTGCCATTATTGTTGTAATTGTTTATTTAGATCTTGTTTGAATGATTGATTACTTGAATTAATGTTTGATTTGATTGATTAGTTGATTGATAACTTGATTTGGACAAGTTGGTCGAAGATGATTCAAAAGCTAAGTGGAAAGGCTCTTGAATAATGAAAGCTGCTTGTGGCATATGAAGCGGATGTTGAAGCTCATATGGATAGATTTGATGGTGATGTTGATATGGGACTTTGCTATGGTGCGATGAAGCAAAGCATGATGATGATGGACTTTGCTATGATGCGATGGAGCAAAGCCTGATGTGAGAGCTTGGTTTAGTCCAGACGGGATCATCCCAAGCATGTTGATAACTCGATGATGCAGTTCGAGTTGGTTGATAATGGTTGGCTCGAGAGGCGCTTGAGCTAGTATGAGGATAGTCGTCAAGGAGGATGACTAGGAGGCTGAGATTTCATCGTTATTGAAGGTTCTAGCATGCTCAAAGCAAGAGTACGTTGGGACGGGTCACGACGACGTCTCAGACACGGGTCACGATGACGTGTTAGTACTCTGGGAAGATGCGATATTCCTAGGCACGGGTCATGACGACGTGCGGAGTTATGTCTAGAACCAGGGTTGCCATTAGCCCTTGACGGACGGCTGAAAGAAGGTGCCGGTCATTCAATTAACGGTGATATCAAGGCAATGATAACAGTGATAGCCAGAGTCATGGATGTTTGATTGTATCATCATTCGGCCTCAAGAGCGGTGTTTTCTGGGTGCTTATCTGATCTTGGTTTAGGCCTTGGGGGTTTGTACTTGGAAAACATCGACCTTGACTCGAGTGATAATTGCTTTATTTAAATTGTCTGCTTTGCTATGTTGTTTATGCTTAGAGGGTCTGGGGGCTATCACTGTAGAATGAGGTGGAGTAGGATGGTTGAGTTCCTATTCCTTTTACCCTTTATGCTCTTTTGGTATGTTTGATAGTTGATTTACTGCTCACTAAGACTGTTGTCTGACTCAAGGTTTTATGTTCAACTCTTATTACCTTGGGCTGTTCATCCATGTTGGGATGGGCAGACTAGGTAGCAGGTGACAGGTGTTGTTCTTGGCTACCAACGCTGTTGATGACGAAGACGAGCTGGAGGCTTTTGCATATTGTTTTCTTACTATATGTACTGGATGTTCCGCTGTTTGTTTGATACTCTGAGTGTTATGTAGTGAGGCTTGATGTATTGACTACTCAGATGTTGTATAAAACTATTATGAGTTTATATGATGAGACTTCTGTTCTATAGAGCTTCACTATGTATACTTTCTATTGTATTTTATCCATGCACTGTGAGAAAATACGATAGAGTTTATTGTTTTACCTTACCCTGATGATCGTCCATGGCGGCCTGACACACCTTTCAGCGCACCATTCCCTCGTTTTCGTGCGGGAGTCATGGGCGGTCGTCACATTTGGTATCAGAGCTTTGGTTAATCGATTTTAGCCAACGCTCGCTGACGTAGCTACGTAAGAGAGACGTAATTGTATTTTGATGGATGATTACTATATATAATATAGTAGTTTAGAAGGATTTGAACTCCTTATGTAGTTGTTTCTCAAGGTGTTCTAAATCATTCCTGTTTGTAGATATTAAGGATGAGTCGAAGTGAGAGACAAGCTGCTAGGGAAAGCCGTGCTGTTGGGGGAGCTACTGACTATGCTGCAATGTTCGAAGCTATGATGACTTCGATCATGAGAAGGATACCAACTTCAGGACCATCAGTAGATGTTGGAGTTCAAGTTCAAGCTCCGAAACCAGTAGATTTTGCTAAGTTGTGTAAGGACTATACTGCTCTTGGAGGAAAGGTTTTCTTGGGAACAGAATCAACCATAGAAGTCCAGAGATGGATAGATGCTTGTAGAAGGATCTTTGGTGATTTGGGAATTGAGGATGCAACTAAGAGGAAGCTTGCATCAAGACAGCTTCAGGGAAGGGCTTCTGATTGGTGGAACTCTATCACCATTGATACTCCAGAGGAAGAGATCACTTGGGAGCAATTCCAAACTAGATTTGAAGCTAAGTTCATTTCTACAGCTCATAAGTCTGTTTTGTTTAAGAAGTTTGTGGAGCTCAAGCAAGGTGGAAGACCAGTTCTTGAGTATGTTTCTGAATTTGAAGCTTTGTCCAAGTATGCCAGATCGTATATTGAGTCTTCATATCAGAAGAACGAAAAGTTTGTAACAGGCTTGGACACTTATCTTGGGAGACAGTTGGTGGATCATTTGGACGATTCATTTGAGAAGCTTGTGGAGAAAGCTCTCAGGCATGAGAATCTGTTTCCTAAGGAAGGATCTATTGTTGCTGTGACCAAGGAGCAAAGTGGAAACAAGAAGAGAAAGCAGCAGCAGAAGAAAGGTAAGGATGGCCAGAAAAAGCCGAAGGGCGAAGTGATCTGCTACAATTGTCGACAGAAGGGTCATTTCTCTAGGGATTGCAAGAATCCAAAGGTGCAGTTGAAGTGCCAGAACTGTGATAAGCTGGGGCATATCAGGAAGGACTGTCTAGAACCGAGGAAAGATAAGCAGATTGTGCAAGCTTATGCTTTGGAGGTTGTTCCATCATCTTCGAAAGCTCCTACTGCGGAAGAGAAAGGGAAGAGTGTGGTGGTTCAAGGTACTCTTTCCATTTGTGGTGTTCCAGTTAGAGTGTTGTTTGATACTGGGGCGTCACATTCCTTTGTTTGTAATAAGATGGTAGACCGGTTGGGTTTGGAACCGGATATTGTTGATAGGCCATTGGTTGTGACTAATCCAGTTGGGGGTTCGTCTTGTTTGTGTATGGTATGTCGTGGTCTAGTTGTGTCGAGTCATGATTGCTCTTTTGTTTGTGATTGTTTTGTTCTGAACTTTGCGGGGTTCGGAATTATTTTGGGTATGGACTGGCTTAGGAAGTATGCGGCAAAGGTTGATTGTGAGAAACTGGAGGTGACAGTTGGGAATGTGGAAGGGCGAAAGGTTGTGATACGATGTAAGCATGAAGAAGACATCTTCATGAGCTTCATGTATTCGCTGGTTGTTCCACGAGATGGACTGTCATCGATGCCGGTTGTGAATGGATTTGAGGACGTCTTTGATGAGGTCAAAGGGTTACCGCCGCATAGGGAGATCGAGTTTCGTATCGATCTAGTTGAGGGAGCCAGACCTGTTGTGATGCCTCTTAGGCGGATGGCGCCTAGAGAACAGCAAGAGTTGAAGGTGCAGGTTGATGACCTTTTTCGGAAAGGATTCATTCGGCGTAGTGTGTCCGAATGGGGTGCACTAGTTGTATTCGCAACCAAAGAGGATGGATCGTTGAGGTTGTGTGTGGATTATCGTGAGCTGAATAAAGTGACTAAGAAGAACAAGTATCCATTGCCGAGAATAGATGACTTGTTTGATCAGCTTCACGAAGCTAAGGTGTTTTCTCAGATGGATTTGGCAACGGGGTTTCACCAGTTAAGAGTAGCTAAGGATAGTGTGCCGAAGACTGCTTTTAGGACACCATCCGGTTTTTATGAGTGGCTGGTAATGCCGTTTGGATTGACCAATGCACCATCATATTTTATGGATCTTATGAATAGGGTGTTCATAGATCAGTTGAATAAGTTTGTACTTGTGTTCGTGGATGATATTTTGATTTATTCCAGAACTGAAGAGGAACACAAGACACACTTGCGGATTGTTTTGGAAATCTTGCGAAAACATCAGTTGAGGGCTAAGTTTTCGAAGTGTCACTTCTGGAAGAGTGAAGTGAGGTTCTTAGGCCATGTTATCTCTGGAAATGGAATAGCGGTTGATCCCGCTAAGGTGGCAGCAATCTAGGATTGGGTTAGACCTAAGAATGCATCTGATGTGAGAAGTTTTCTTGGATTAGCAGGATATTATCGTCGATTTATCAAAGACTTTTCCAAGATAGCTGCACCATTGACAGGATTGATGAAAAAGAATCAGGTATTCAGATGGGACGCTAAGAGTGAGCAAGCTTTCGGAATCCTGAAAGAGAGACTGACAAGTGCTCCTGTTTTGACTATTCCAAGTGGGAATGATGAGATGGTGGTTTACACCGATGCATGTGGTACTGGACTTGGAGCAGTGCTAATGCAAAGGGATAAGGTTGTTGCATATGCAAGTCGACAACTGAAGCCGCACGAAAGGAATTATCCGACTCATGATTTGGAGTTAGCAGCAATTGTATTTGCTTTGAAGATGTGGAGACACTATCTATTGGGAGTTCGATTCGAGTTGTTTACGGATCATAAGTCGTTGAAGTATCTTTTCTCCCAAAAAGGATTTGAATCTTCGGCAGCAACGATGGCTAGAGTTTTTAGCATCATATGATTTTGGTATAGCCTATACTCCGGGAAAAGGTAACGCAGTGGCAGATGCGTTAAGTCGAAGACATGCAGGATTGGGAGCCATGTTTTCAGAATGGAAGAGTCTCGAGTATTTGGCTGGATTTGACTTCAGGCCTAGATGTGAATTGGAACCTGAGATGTTGGCAAACTTATCGATAAGACCTACTATAGTGGAAAGAATTGGCAAGAGCCAAAAGTGAGATGATAAGCTTGTCAAGATTATCCGAGATTTGGAATCTGGATCAGACCCAGAGAAGGATAAAGGATTCGAAGTCGATCGAGAGGGTTGGCTTCGAAAACAAGGACGACTAGTTGTTCCCGATATAGATGGATTGAGAGATGAGGTTCTGAGGGAAAGTCATCACTCGAAGTTGACAGTTCATCCGGGTGGAAGTAAGATGTATCGGGATATGAAGAGAACCTATTACTGGGAAGGTATGAAGAAGGATGTTGGAAATTTTATTTCCAAGTGCATGAATTGCCAGTTGGTAAAAGCCGAACAAAAGAAGCCAAGTGGATTGCTTCAGCCATTGGAGGTTCCTACATGGAAGTGGGAGCAGATATCGATGGATTTTATCGATGGTCTACCTAGAACCAGGGCAGGGAATGTAGGGATTTGGGTCATTGTAGATCGTTTGACTAAGAGTGCAAGATTCATTCCTGTTCGGTCAACTAGGACTGCATCGAAGTTGGCTGAGTTGTATGTTAAGTGGATAGTTCGATTCCATGGTATTCCGAAGAGTATAGTGAGCGATCGAGATCCATTGTTCACTAGTGGATTTTGGAAGAGCTTCCAGGATGTTTTGGGAACTGAGTTGAGCTTAAGTACAGCTTATCATCCCCAAACAGATGGTCAGACCGAGAGAGTTAACAGAGTTTTGGAAGATCTCCTCATAGCATGTGTTTTGGATTTCGGAAGATCATGGGAAGATCACCTTCATTTGGTGGAATTTGTGTATAATAACAGTTACCAGTCAAGTATTGGTATGGCACCATATGAAGCATTGTATGGAAGACCGTGTAACTCTCCGACATGTTGGTTAGAAACTGGAGAAAAGCTGATACTTGGGCCCGAAATGATTCGACAGACTTCGGATTGCATAGAGATCATTTGGCGACGAATGAAGGCAGCCCAAGACCGTCAGAAAAGTTACGCTGACAAGCGTCGTAAGGATTTGGAATTCAACGTGGGTGATATGGTTTTTGTGAATATCTCTCCACTGAAGAATGTTATTCGATTCGGGAAGAAGGGAAAATTGACTCCGAGATTTGTTGGACCATTCCCGATTGTCGAGCGAATTGGAAAGCTCGCCTATAAATTGGAGTTACCAGAAAAGATGGCGAGTATGCACAATGTTTTTCATGTATCTTATCTACGGAAGTATGTGCACGACTCGAATACGGTGGTTTCTGCTGATAGCTGTGAAGATTTAGAAGTTGATCCAGTTGTTACGAGACCTCGTAAGCCGCTTCGTGTTGTTGAAACCGACACGAAACAGCTTAGGAGGAAGGCGATTACGTTGCTCAAGGTACAATAGAGTGATGATGTTAACGACCGTACGTGGGAGGAGGAAGAGAGGATGAAGGCAGCTCATCCTGAACTCTTCGAGGTATGGCCCTAAGGTGTCGTGACATCTCACGAATTTGTAACTTGTTCTAGTCTTAGAATTCTGCATGCAAGGCTAGTAATTGGATGCATGGTTTGTTGATTGCTATGGATGGTAGGCATGCAGAATAATTTTGATTTCTCTTGTTTGTTTGGAATTTCGGGGGCGAAATTCCTAAGGGGGAGAGAATGTAACGACCCGTATTTTACGTATCGATAAATCGTAAAATAGTTGCATTAGGTCGTTGATGCTGTTAAGTCGTTTAGAGTATGAGTCGACCAAAGTTTAAGTCGTGTTAAGTTATCTCGTGTGGTGCTTAGGTCGTATGAGAGTTAGGTTGAGTGGAGCGACCTATAGAAGTAACGACTTAAGTATGATTGGGTGAGTTAAGGGATTTGAGTTGAGCGACTTATAGGTTTGGAACGACTTAAGGTAGGTAGCGACTTATAGGAGTTATCGGTTTAAGGATGGTTGCCGAGTTAAGGGGTTAACGACTTAAGGATTTGGACGACTTAAGGGATTGACCGACTTAGTGGAGCTAACGACTTAGGAGTTAGCGAGTTATTGGGTTGGACCGACCTAAGGGACTAGCGGCTTGAGGAGGGAGTTACGACCTAGTGGTTAGCGGCTTAAGGAGTTAAGGCTTAGGTCGTGTGTTGATGTTATGTCGGCAAGGGTTAAGTCGTGAGCCGTTGAGTCGTGCATAAGCTTGAGTCGTCGTGTCTTAGTTAAGTCGCATACGAGTTGGGTCGGCTATGCCGTGTTAAAGTTAAGTCGTGTGGCCCTGTGTTTGGTTAGGCCGGCTGTTGTGTTGAGTCGTTGAGTCGTTGGGGTTGCTAAGTCTTAAGTCGGCAGGGAGATAGGTCGGCGATGACTCAAGGGGCGGCCGACTCATGGTTTTTCAGCCTATAAATAGAGGGCTTTGGTTCACTTTTTGGCACTGGATTTTGAAGCGACGAAGTGCTGCCATTTTGAGAGCTCGACTACAACATTTCTTCACTTCTTTTCTCCACTCTAATCTAGTGCTTACATCCATCCAAGGTTGAAGATCCAAGATCCAAAGTTGAAGATCTACATTCTTCAAAGAGAGATTTCATCGATTAAAGCGAGATTTTGCCGGATCAAGCTTAGTTCTTCGCTGTCCAGATCTGAAGTTGTTATCTTTTGAGGTGTTTAGGTGATTCGGTGAGTGGTAGTTATCTCTCACACGGACCCAAAGGAGTATATTGGATCGGTGGTTTGTTTATGTGCTAAAGAGAGTGATTTCGTGCATTTTTCTTAAGTCTGCATGTAGATCTATTGCTCATGATGATTTAACATCTATTTCATTACATGTTCACTTATGCAAGTTCATTCATCAAGTTGTAGAGATATTGTTCATAATTCATGCTTGTTAGAATGCGTGTTAGATTTGGACTCATTATTTACGAAATTGCCATTATTGTTGTAATTGTTTATTTAGATCTTGTTTGAATGATTGATTACTTGAATTAATGTTTGATTTGATTGATTAGTTGATTGATAACTTGATTTGGACAAGTTGGTCGAAGATGATTCAAAAGCTAAGTGGAAAGGCTCTTGAATAACGAAAGCTGCTTGTGGCATATGAAGCGGATGTTGAAGCTCATATGGATAGATTTGATGGTGATGTTGATATGGGACTTTGCTATGGTGCGATGAAGCAAAGCATGATGATGATGGACTTTGCTATGATGCGATGGAGCAAAGCCTGATGTGAGAGCTTGGTTTAGTCCAGACGGGATCATCCCAAGCGTGTTGATAACTCGATGATGCGGCTCGAGTTGGTTGATAATGGTTGGCTCGAGAGGTGCTTGAGCTAGTATGAGGATAGTCGTCAAGGAGGATGACTAGGAGGCTGAGATTTCATCGTTATTGAAGGTTCTAGCATGCTCAAAGCAAGAGTACGTTGGGACGGGTCACGACGACGTCTCAGACACGGGTCACGATGACGTGTTAGTACTCTGAGCAGATGCGATAGTCCTAGGCACGGGTCATGACGACGTGCGGAGTTATGTCTAGAACCGGGGTTGCCATTAGCTCTTGACGGACGGCTGAAAGAAGGTGCCGGTCATTCAATTAACGGTGATATCAAGGCAATGATAACAGTGATAGCCAGGGTCATGGATTTTTGATTGTATCATCATTCGGCCTCAAGAGCGGTGTTTTCTAGGTGCTTATCTGATCTTGGTTTAGGCCTTGGGGGTTTGTACTTGGAAAACATCGACCTTGACTAGAGTGATAATTGCTTTATTTAAATTGTTTGCTTTGCTATGTTGTTTATGCTTAGAGGGTCTGGGGGCTATCACTGTAGAATGAGGTGGAGTGGGATTGTTGAGTTCCTATTCCTTTTACCCTTTATGCTCTTTTGGTATGTTTGATTGTTGATTTACTGCTCACTAAGACTGTTGTCTGACTCAAGGTTTTATGTTCAACTCTTATTACCTTGGGCTGTTCATCCATGTTGGGATGGGCAGACTAGGTAGCAGGTGACATGTACTGTTCTTGGCTACCAACGCTGTTGATGACGAAGACGAGCTGGAGGTTTTTGCATATTGTTTTCTTACTATATGTACTGGATGTTCCGCTGTTTGTTTGATACTCTGAGTGTTATGTAGTGAGGCTTTATGTATTGACTACTCAGATGTTGTATAAAACTATTATGAGTTTATATGATGAGACTTCTGTTCTATAGAGCTTCACTATGTATACTTTCTATTGTATTTTATCCATGCGTTGTGAGAAAATACGATAGAGTTTATTGTTTTACCTTACCCTGATGATGGTCCATGGCGGCCTGGCACACCTTTCAGCGCACCATTCCCTCGTTTTCGTGCGGGAGTCATGGGCGGTCGTCACAAGATCCGAAAATAACTTTCCAAAAACCTGGAATACCTCTTCTCATGCGTAAGTGTGCCTACATGACCGATCCAGAGTGATTTGGGATCGATCCAAGTGTAATTCATATCGATCCAAAAATAGTCCAATCAAGCTGGGTTCGATCATGAACATTCTTTGGTGCATTAGGAAGCTTCTACGAAAATTTCATAGCATTTGAACTTGTAGATTTTGAGTTATAATCGATGCAAGTTTGAATTGTTGAAGGCTGTCGAGTTTGCATCGCTTCTGTTCGCATTGCTTCTGTTCACATCGCTTTGGTTTGCATCGCTTCTGTTTGCATTGCTTCTTTTTTCATTGCTTGATGGATACGAACTAAGGCTTTGCTTTTGACTTTGATCAATCAATATCTTGAGCATACGAACTCCAATCGACTTGAAATTTGGAATGCTGGCTCTCATAGCTTTGATTATCGTGTCATGTTAATTATGGCTCGATCCAAACTCAAGAAAAATTTACCAGTATCCATAGTGAACCTATGTATAACCAATCTCCAAGACGAACAGTCTTTGGTTTCTAGTCAAGTTCTTAGTGTCACAGCCTTGCCAAAACGTATGATAACAATTATATTTGTAAAGAAATTTGCACAAGAAATTGTGTGGGACTAGACTTTGTATTGAGCATAGCGTGTCAATCCAAAATTCATATTGAACTTAGTTAAGAAGCTTCATGTTGGAAATGTTCCAAACATGCGTTGTGGTCAATTTAACCAATAAGCTATTTACATCTTCTTGAATAACATCGCAAAAAAGCAACATATACATATATAAATGTACAAATTTATAACTAAGCAAGAGGTGATTCCAAATATTGAGAATCCCATACTATTGTTATACGATAATGATGTCGCGGTATAGATTGCAAAAGAACCTAGATCTCACTAGGAGTTGTGAAACATGCTCCAAAAGTTCCATATAATTAAGACAGTTTAGCGTCCGAGAGGGTATTGCTGTAACAGATAATTAAAACAACATTATATACCCGTTTACTAGGGACTTGGTTGATCATTTTGGGAAAACTGATCGAAAGAATGGAAATAAGTTCCATAATTGACTCCAAGTGCAAGTGGAAGATTGATAAGGGTTATGCTCTAGGGCTAATTATGTATTTTTTTAGATATATCTAACTCTGTGACTAATCTTGTTCATAATAATGGTATTTGATTTATATTATATACTAGGTTGTATAATGATATAATTAATTAATTTAAAGTATATATAAATAAATAAAACCAAAATGAAATGTTTTATGATTGTAGTTGCAAATAATTGCAATCGTGAGTAATTAATCATATATAAAATAATATATAATTTTAAATATTCCTGATCAAGATGTTTTAAGAAAGGATATCGATACGTCCATTGAGACCAGAGTACGTATTTCTCTTTAAACTCTAGGCATATTGCTTATGACTACTAGGGGCACCAAGGTGTTACATACTTATAGTTATCAGATATCGATGGAATGGCATATCCTAGAGTTGCTTTTGATTAAGAACAACTAGGTGAAATGGAAAATATTAAACTGATGATATTACTTTGTTCTCTCGACTTGAGAATACCATAGAACTTCAATGTGGAAACTCCACTTTGACTATAGTTAAATCGTGGCATAGCGTTTATCGAATGACTATAGTTGGGTCTGAGTTGTAACATTGAAAGTCAAACACTATGCAATTGAGAATTTGTCTCCTCGGTTATACGAGGTTAGTATCACGACCAATTATAGTTAACACTGGTTCGGCTAATAATAAATATTTTTATTGAATTAAGGACTTTATTTATGGACTAACCAAATTGAATTGTACGATACTAAAATTTTGGCAAAAACAAAATTTCATAAGTTCTAATATGATATAGTATCGACGAAGAGAATTGGTGTAAATAATCGATACTAATTATTACAACTTAACAAATTATAAAATGTTATTTTACTATCCGTAAGCGATGGATTCAGCCAAATTATTGCATCACTTGCTTTGGTGACATGTAAAGTATTTGAATTGGTCGATACTAACTGCTAATCGAATTAATATTTTCGAGTCACATAACCTTATTTATGAATTCTTTGAAAAACCTCACGATGTAATTAATTTATAAAATATTGTAAATTAATTAACATTTGATAATTATTGGTTACTATTTATTTTATTTTATTTTTAGTTGTTTTTAGTAATTAGTTGAATGTATATATAAAAGTTATATATGCGTGCAATGACATATGATAACACTATATATTTAAACCGATATAAAATATAGTAAATTGCATAACAAGCTTTTGGAAATAATTTTCACACGAAGGAATGATGTGACAGTCACTATGCTTTGGTACCAAATAAAAGTGACTACTATGCTATAGGATCGAAATGGCCAACAGTTGTAAACAATGTAAATGTAGTGTCAATGCGATATAAACTATGTTATCTACTACTGCCGAATATGAGTATAAAAATAACGACTGATGAAAATAATAATAGCAGTAAAGTAAAATGTCACCAGGAATTTTTATACTGGTTCGAACTTCCTTTCTATGTCCAGTCCCAAACTTCTTTTGGAATTAAAACTAGCAACCCTTACTTAACCCTAAGGAATAGGTTTACACCGCATGAGCAATCGAACAACACTTCTACTGCCTAAGCAACCGATTGACCGCCTGAGCAACAAAGAAGGACTTTGACCGCCTGAGCAATGGAACAGGACTGTGAGAGCCCTGATTTTATAAGCAATTTTATGATTTAATTTAGCTTATGCTTGTTTAAATTTTTTTATAGAAAAATAGATAGGAATAGAAACTGTTTTATAAGTGTATAGTTGCAGCCTAAATGTGTACATAAGAGGGTGCACACACATGCACACATTTTTTCGACAAGATAAAATAGGCAGAAATTAATTTGTAAGTTAGAATAAATAAATTACAAATACATAGGCATGCAGACATGATTATTGTAGACATGATAATGTCTTTAAAACAAGTTTAGCATAAAGAAAATAAATATAGGTAGGCTGGAATAAATATATGCAGAAGATAGTAAATACTTAAAATTATAAAAAGAAAATAAAAATAAAGACTTAGGCAAGAATAGGCATACATGTATTATACATGTACACCAAACAAATGCTTGCTGAAATAAAATTAAAATTGCATGGAAATGGTATGAACTTTTGAACAAACACTTTATCCATTTTTAGCAATTCTCTTTGCTTTAGAAAACAGAAATCATGCAAATGACATGACCGGGGTAATAAGGCATATTTTCTGAAAGTAAAAGCAAGGACCACTTGCCCATTTCCTCTAAAAATAAAATGAGAGGCTAATCATAGTTGGTAGGGCAAAAAGGACATTGGGTAATTTCCTTAAACCCTAGTAGCAGCCAGGGTTTATATAAGAAGGCCTGGGGAAGTAAGGTTTTTACATTGCTCTGCCTTATAAAAGAAAAAATATATATAAAACAGAAGTTAGAGGAAAATGTGGAGCACCAGCCATTAGAGTAGGAAGAAGGCAGAAGATCAAAAGAAAAAGAAAAGCTTAGGAAAAAAGGTGGATTAAGGTGAGTAACCTCACTGGAAACATTGGCAATAAGTCCTGAATATTGAGGCAGCCTGACTAAATTCATATTTCATTTGTTTGCAAGCTATGTTCGTTTTTATGAATTGGTAACTTTGACTTGTTTTATGATCTGTTTAAATGAAAACCCCATTATATTGATTTACCCAGAATGAAAGAGCCATGGATTTAATGTCTAAGTATGTTTCTCTGTGTTATGATTTAACTTTGAGATGAAGTAGTTAGTATGGGTTTTTCGTTATATATTTATTAGTTTAAAACCCAGGATTCTTAATATGGATATATGGTCTAAAAATGAAGGAGGATATGGGGCTGTAACATTGTATTGTTGCTTATGTCTCATATCAACAGAAAACAAAAATATAGAGGTGCAATGTATACATGTGCTGAGCCTCTACATTTTATGAACTATCCAATAAATCTTATACTTGTGATTTAGTCAGATTTGAAGATCTACATGGATCTGATTGAATCAGAGGTAGAAAGAAACCAACAGAAAATTATCTATGACCATACGTTTGTAGTAGGATCTATTGAAATCCATAGGAAAAATAACATGTTTAAGAAATCACCTATGTTGCTATGATGAAGTGCTTGCTTGTGAAAACATGACTTGTTAATCTCTGGATGTACACATGTGACTGAATGTTTTCTTCACTGCTTGAACATGAGATGCAGAGAGGAATTAACACAGCATTAAAAAGGGAAGTGACACATAGTAACTTAACTAAGGACTTGGGATCTTAAGGCTACAAAATATAGCTTGGCAAGGTGAACATTGCAAGCTCACACATGGTATATTTATACCCAGGTGCCTGAGTGTGCTGGGTTAACAGTGAATATGTCCCAGACAGTGTGTGGTTTAACAAAGGGAAAGTAGCTAAAAACCATAAAGAAAAAATAAATACTAGATATTGCACGTTAGAAATTGGTTCATGTGAAGGCTTGGGTAAAATCCCTGATGGCCAGAAAATCTGTAGATGAGGAATGATGACTTAATTGATGATTGTGCTGTTTGTTTAAGGTATTCTGTGGATGAATTCTAGGTTTGTTTTCTCTACAATAAATCATTGAATTATGTATCATTTTGTTGTGCACTAATGTACATGCACAGGTTACACAGAAATGTGCACAAGAGCAATATTGCATTCCTTTATCTATTTTAAAGTTATTTGAATATGAGAAAAGTTATATAAATTTATGTTTTCAGTTAGATTACTCATACCAGACTAAGTCTGACCCTAGTGTGTTCTATGCACCATTGGGGTGTCTCATGTTTACATGGGGCAGTTCATGGTAGTCTTGCAGGCAAGTAGAGCTTTTCTTGATCAAGCTTGGATGTTTAACTGCTTAGAGATTTTGGATGTTATGTTTAAAGAATTGCTGAAGTTAAATTAGATGTTTATGTTGAATTTTGTCAATCTGTTTTGTTTAAGTTTGCTTGAGAAACCAATGTTTTGCTATATACTATTTTGCAAGTATTAAACTTATATGTATCAGCTGAAACTCATGTGTTTTGTCTTGCAAATGTGTTGTCAAGTAATGAAGTCTCTGAGTTTTTTAAATTAATCAATTTATGATGATAGAAGATCCGAGTTTATAAGGATGTATGGATTGAAGGAATAACCTAGTATTTAACTTTAAAAAATCTACGTTTAAATTGATATGAAAATCTGGCAGAAGAAAGAATTTTGAGTTGCTTTGAAAATGGTTAAAAATGATATGTACTTTGTTTCAGAATAAATGCAAAATGAATATGGCTCACCTGACCACTTTATTGAGTCTAGGTTGAGGCAACACTAAAGAAAAAGGAGAGATTTAAACTCAATTTTGCATCAAAGCTTTACAACCCAAAACATAGGGGAGACTCAGTTATTTGGTAAAAAAAGAAGAAGAATGAGAACCTGAAATTTTCTAGAGACACACATATGCATAGAAACATGCACACACATGCACAAGCAAGGGCACAGTTTATTCAATAACAAGATTATGGAAATAAATACAAAATGCTACGCCTAGAAACATGATACCAAAATCAAGCAATAATTTAAGTATGCCTAGGAAAAAAATATATCTGATTTCTAGAAATTATATTGCTATGTGAGAAATTATTATTTTTAACAATTTCCAGACAGATTTCTACTTATAAATTTTTATACTCTGATTCAAGTAGAAAGTAACTTATATATCTTCACATATGTAAGTTTAAGATGATTTAAAACAAACCAATATTTATTGGCAGAAAGATCCTGGAGAGGAGAAAAATAAGAGAGATTATTATTTTCTTATTTTAGATGACCACTTTACATATGCAAAAAATTTTTTTTTTATAAAGAAAGTGGGTCATCTCAATTTGGTATCAGAGCTATGTTGTTAAATAACATAGCAAAATTTTGGATGAACTTGTTTGCATTGAATGTATGGAAGTGTTGACTGCCTTGGATGCTTTGCTTTGTTAATGCTTACACTAGCAATATCTATTATGACTAAATAGTGATAGATTAAAATGAGTTAATTTATAGAATATTAGACAAAATGGACTAACCCAAGTGTCATATCCATAGAGCTATGGTAGGACCCGGGCATCCAAATGTAGGACCAAGTGAACCACCTATGGTGAATATACAAGAATTCATGAGAGCCATAAGGGATGGAGTAGGCAACAGGCAAGAAAATCCACATGAGGAGCTTTCCAAACTACTCAAGACCTTTACCAATCTTGGAGGCAAAACTTTTGATGGTACAAAAGGGATCATGGGAGTTCAAAATTGGCTCAGAATTTTGGATAGAATCTTTGCAGATATGCAAGTTGAAGACCAAAATAAGAGGCAAATAGCATCCAGACAATTAAGAGGAGCAGCTTTGGATTGGTGGGAGGTTATTATAGCTGGAAGGCCTGAAGGAGAGGTGACATGGAATCAATTTAAAGAAATGTTGGAAGGGAGGTTTGTACCGGCATCAGCTAAGGAATCTTTGCTAGAGGAATTCATTAAATTAAGGCAGGGGACTATGAGTGTCACTGAGTATACACAGAAGTTTGAATCATTAGCAAAGTATGGTGTAGTGCTTGTCACAACTAGGGAAGCTAAAAATGGCAGATATATTCAAGGACTGAACCCAAGCCTTAGTAGAGCTATGTTGCCATATAAGGACAGGACATTTGATCAAGTTTTGGATCTGACTTTGAGCATTGAACAACATGATAAGGCCAGAGAAAATTTCAGGGCATTCAAGAATAACCAAAACAAGAAAGGAAAGGGAAGTTTCACCCTTATGATAAGAAGAAAACAGACACATCTTCCACCAAGAAACCAGAAGAAGTCAAGGCTACTGAAATTAAGAAAAAGATTACTTGCTATAACTGTGGTCAAGAGGGGCATATGAAGAATAGGTGCACAAGTGTTAGGCCAGCATCCTTCAAATGTTACCATTGTGGGAAGGAAGGTCACATAAAGAGGAATTGTCCAGATTTTAAGCAAGGAAAAATAGGAACTTTGGAAGGGAAAGGCAAAGCAACTGAGGGAACAAGTGTTGAGAATCATGGCTAAGTTGAAGGTACTTTGCTTATTCACTCAATACCTTTTGCAGTAGTGTATGATATTGGGGCTACACATTCATTGATTTCTCATGATATTGCACAACAATTAAAATTGAATCGTATGATTATTGATAAGCCACTGCTTATTAGAAGTCCTATAGGTACATCATGTGTTCTGGGTATGATGTGTATGCAACTGGAATTAAATATAGGGGGACATGTGTTTAGTTCAGACCTATATGTGTTGCAATATCCAGGCATAGGGATTATTTTAGGAGTTGATTGGTTAAGAAAATATAAGGCTATTATAAATATGGAAACATCTACCATATCACTGAAAATTCCTGAAGACAAAAGGGTAGTTGTTCTTTGTGAGGCAAACAAGAATAGAAATATAGCCAACCTTTTTACACTGTCTAGTGAGAAACACATGCCTGCACTAGAAGAAATCCCCATAGTGAATCAATATACTAATGTGTTTGGTGAAGTTAGGGGAGTACCAAACTATAGACCAGTTGAGTTTTCAATTAAATTAATTCCAGGAGTTAACCCAGTAGTTAAAAGGCCAACCAGAATGGGGCCTAAGGAATTGATAGAACTGAAAAAGCAATTGGTTGAACTTGAAGAAAAAGGCTTTATTAGACCTAGTAGCTCATCATAGGGAGCACCAAGTCTTTGTTAGGAAACAAGATGGATCCCTCAGGTTGTGTATTGATTATAGGGAGTAAAATAAAGTCACAATTAAAAATAAATACCCCTTACCAAGAACTGATGATCTCTTTAATCAATTGAGTGGTGCAAAAATATTTTCTAAACTTGATTTAGCTTCAGGATTTTATCAGATGAAAGTAGAAGAGGAAATCATAAAATATACAGCCTTTAACACCAGATATGGACTTTATGAATTTTTGGTAATGCCATTTGGCTTGACAAATGCTCCTTCCTATTTTGTTGATTTGATGAATAGGATTTTTAGAGAATACTTGGATAAATTTGTATTGATATTTATTGATGATATGCTAATTTATTCTAAGTCAGTTAGAGAGCATGAGAATCACTTGCATATAGTACTACAGAGACTGAGGCAAGAGAATTTGAAAGCAAATTTTTCAAAATGCACTTTTTGGCAAAAAGAAGTAAATTTTCTGGGTCACATTGTATCAGAAAAAGGAATATCTATGGATCCAAGTAAAGTTATTGTAGTGCAAGCTTGGAAAAGGCCTACTAATGTCACTGAGGTTAGAACATTTATGGGAATGACTGATTACTACAGAAGGTTTACAAAAGATTTTGTAAAAATTTCAATCCCATTAACTAGATTGACTAGGAAAAATCAAGTGTTTGCTTGGACTGAGGAATGTGAAAAGGCCTTTGGGAAATTAAAGGAAGCACTAATACAAGCTCCAATACTTAAAGCACCTGAAGGGAATGAAAATTTGGTGGTATATACTGATGCAAGTGGACAAGGGCTTGGCAGTATTGATGCAACAACATCAAGTGATAGCTTATGCCTCTAGGCAGTTGAAACCCAGTGAGGTAAGATATGCTACACATGACCTTGAATTGGCTGCTATAGTGTATGCTCTTAAGTTATGAAGACACTACTTGTTAGGGGCAAGGTTTGAAGTTTACACAGACCATAAGTCACTTAAATATTTTTTTTCACAAAAAGAATTGAATATGAGGCAGCAAAGGTGGATTGAACTCCTAGCCTCATATGACTTTGAAATATTATACACACCTGGTAAGGCTAATAAAGTAGCATATGCTTTAAGTAGACAATATGCTATTGTAGCTAGATTAATAATAGAAGAATTTAACACTTTATCACTGTTAATTGACTCAGAGGTAGGAAGTGAGAGTGTGGAAAGCATGAGCATGTGTGCAGTGAGAATGTAGAAATGGGAACATTAAGTTTTATCACTCTGGGGTCAGATTTGAAGAATAAAGTTGTAAAGCTACAAGAACAAGATCCATTTTTATTTGAGAAGAAAACTCAGATATTAAATGGTGAGGCAGTGGAAGGTTTTCAGTTGAATAAACAAGGCCATTTGGAGAAAAGAAAAAGAATATGTGTGCCAGCAGTTGATGAGTTGAAACAAGAAATCTTGGATGCTTACCACAAAAGTAGATATACTATACATCCAGGAAGCACAAGAATGTACCACAACCTCAAGAGAGATTATTGGTGGACTGGTATGAAGAGTGCAGTGGCAACTTATGTATCTAAGTGTATGGTTTGTCAACAGGTGAAGGCTGAATATCAAAAACCCTCAGGGATGCTCCAACCTTTGCAGATACCACAGTGGAAATGGGAAGACATATCCATGGATTTTATTGATGGTTTGCCTAGAACTAGGAGGGGAAATGATAGTATTTGGGTAGTGGTTGATAGGCTAACCAAATCAGCCCACTTTATACCAGTGAAGTCAGAAAGGAATGCATGTACACTAGCTCGGTTATTTATTAAGGAAGTAGTCAGGTTGCATGGGATACCAAAGACTATAGTGAGTAATAGAGATACCATCTTCACTTCAAAATTTTGGCAAAGTTCTCACAAGGCAATGGGGACTGATTTATGCTTAAGCATAGCATACCATCCTTAATCTGATAGTCAAAAAGAAATTGTGAATAAATTACTTGAAGACATGTTGAGAGCTTGTGTATTGGATTGGGGAGGAAGCTGGGAGGATCATATCTTTTTAGCTGAATTTGCATACAACAATAGCCATCACAGTAGCATAGGCATGGCACCCTTTGAAGCTCTCTATGGGAGACCATGTTTGTCACCCTCAAGTTGGCTTGCATCTGGGGAAAAAGTGGTTTTAGGGCCAGAAAATGTGAAGGAGACTTCAGAGAAAATATCTTTAATTAGAAAAAGAATTGCTTCTGCTCAAGATAGGAAAAAGAAATATGCAGATCAAAGAAGGAAGGTAGTGCAATATGATATTGGAGATTATGTATTTATCTAAATATCACCCATGAAGAAGGTTCTAAGGTTTGGGAAACAAGGAAAGTTAATTCCCAGATACATAGGACCATATAAATTCTAGAAAGAATAGGAACTGTAGCCTATAAGCTGGAGTTTCCAGAAGAAATGAGAGCAATGCATGATGTTTTTCATGTGTCTCAACTGAGGAGGTGGGTTCATGATAAGGAAGCAATCCTAGAATCCACTAAAGATGTATAGATTGATCCCAGAATGAGTTATGAAAAGGAGCCAGTAGGTATAGTTGCTAGTGAAATAAAGAAATTGAGAAACAAAGAAATTAAATTAGTAAAAGTGCAATGGAGTCTTGACTCAAATGATTGTACATGGAAAGTGGAAGATAAAATCAGAAATGATTATCCACAGCTGTTTGATTGAATGAAAGGTATAACATATAAATACTGATGGATGTTTTGATTGAATAGGCATTGTGAATCTTTGTTTTTATATACATAGAATTTAACCAATTGATTGGTTTGAGAAAGGTATGAGAACAGAAAAATAGATTTTCTGGATTGATAATACTTAAGTTAAGTATGAAAGAATTGTGGGACACAATTCCAAAAAGGAGGGGTGTATGCGATAGCCCTGATTTTATAAGCAATTTTATGATTTAATTTAGCTTATGCTTGTTTAAATTTTTTTATAGAAAAATAGATAGGAATAGAAACTGTTTTATAAATGTATAGTTATAGCCTAAATGTGTACACAAGAGGGTGCACACACATGCACACATTTTTTCTACAAGATAAAATAGGCAGAAATTAATTTGTAAGTTAGAATAAATAAATTACAAATACATAGGCATGCAGACATGATTATTGTAGACATGATAATGTCTTTAAAACAAGTTCAGCATAAAGAAAATAAATATAGGTATGCTGGAATAAATATATGCAGAAGATAGTAAATACTTAGAATTATAAAAGGAAAATAAAGATAAAGACTTAGGCAAGAATATGCATACATGTATTATACATGTACACCAAACAAATGCTTGCTGAAATAAAATTAAAATTGCATGGAAATGGTATGAACTTTTGAACAAACACTTTATCCATTTTTAGCAATTCTCTTTGCTTTAGAAAACAGAAATCATGCAAATGACATGACCGTGGTAATAAGGCATATTTTCTGCAAATAAAAGCAAGGACCACTTACCCAATTCCTCTAAAAATAAAATGAGAGGCAGATCATAGTTGGTAGGGCAAAAAGGACATTGGGTAATTTCCTTAAACCCTAGTAGTAGCCAGGGTTTATATAAGAAGGCCTGGTGCAGTAAGGTTTTTACATTGCTCTGCCTTATAAAAGAAAAAAAATATAAAACAGAAGTTAGAGGAAAATGTGGAGCACCAGCCATTAGAGTAGGAAGAAGGCAGAAGATCAAAAGAAAACGAAAAGCTTAGGAAAAAGGGGGATTAAGGTGAGTAACCTCACTGGAAACATTGGCAATAAGTCCTGAATATTGAGGCAGCCTGACTAAATTCATATTTCATTTGTTTGCAAGCTATGTTCGTTTTTATGAATTGGTAACTTTGACTTGTTTTATGATCTGTTTAAATGAAAACCCCTTTATATTGATTTACCCAGAATGAAAGAGCCATGGATTTAATGTTCAAATATGTTTCTCTGTGTTATGATTTAACTTTGAGATGAAGTAGTTAGTACGGGTTTTTCTTTATATATTTATTAGTTTAAAACCCAGGATGCTTAATATGGATATATGGTCTAAAAATGAAGGAGGATATGGGGTTGCAACATTGTATTGTTGCTTATGTCTCATATCAACAGAAAATAAAAATATAGAGGTGCAATGTATACATGTGCTGAGCCTCTACATTTTATGAACTATCCAATAAATCTTATACTTGTGATTTAGTCAGATTTGAAGATCTAGATGGATCTGATTGAATCAGGGGTAGAAAGAAACCAACAGAAAATTATCTATGACCATATGTTTTTAGTAGGATCTATTGAAATTCATAGGAAAAATAACATGTTTAAGAAATCACCTCTGTTGCTATGATGAAGTGCTTGCTTGTGAAAACATGACTTGTTAATCTCTGGATGTACACATGTGACTGAATGTTTTCTTTACTGCTTGAACATGAGATGCAGAGAGGAATTAACACAGCATTAAAAAGGGAAGTGACACTTAGTAACTTAACTAAGGACTTGGGATCTTAGGGCTACAAAATATAGCTTGGGAAGGTGAACATTGCAAGCTCACACATGGTATATTTATACCCAGGGGCCTGAGTGTGCTGGGTTAACAGTGAATATGTCCTAGACAGTGTGTGGTTTAACAAAGGGAAAGTAGCTAAAGACCATAAAGAAAAAAAAAACTTGATATTGAACATTAGAAATAGGTTCATGTGAAGGCTTGGGTAAAATCCCCGATGGCCAGAAAATCTGTAGATGAGGAATGATGACTTAATTGATGATTGTGTTGACTGTTTTAAGGTATTCTATGGATGAATTCTAGGTTTGTTTTCTCTGCAATAAATCATTGAATTATGTATCATTTTGTTGTGCACTAATGAACATGCACAGGTTACACAGAAATGTGCACAAGAGCAATATTGCATTCCTTTATCTATTTTAAAGTTATTTGAATATGAGAAAAGTTATATAAATTTATGTTTTCAGTTAGATTACTCATACCAGACTAAGTCTGACCCTAGTGTGTTCTATGCACCATTGGGGTGTCTCATGTTTACATAGGGCAGTTCATGGTGGTCTTGCAGGCAAGTAGAGCTTTTCTTGATCAAGTTTGGATGTTTAATTGCTTTGAGATTTTGGATGTTATGTTTAAAGAATTGCTGAAGTTAAATTAGATGTTTATGTTGAATTTTGTCAATCTGTTTTGTTTAAGTTTGCTTGAGAAACCAATGTTTTGCTATATACTATTTTGCAAGTATTAAACTTATATGTATCAGCTGAAACTCATGTGTTTTGTCTTGCCAATGTGTTGTCAAGTAATGAAGTCTCTGAGTTTTTTAAATTAATCAATTTATGATGATAGAAGATTCGAGTTTATAAGGATGTATGGATTGAAGGAATAACCTAGTATTTAACTTTAGAAAAGCTATGTTTAAATTGATATGAAAATCTGGCAGAAGAAAGAATTTTGAGTTTCTTTGAAAATGGTTAAAAATGATATGTACTTTGTTTCAGAATAAATGCAAAATGAATATGGCTCACCTGACCAGTTTATTGAGTCTAGGTTAAGCCAGCACTAAAGAAAAAGGAGAGATTTAAACTCAATTTTGCAGTAAAGCTTTACAACCTAAAACATAGGGGAGACTCAGTTATTTGGTAAAAAAAAAAAAAAAGAATGAGAACCTGAAATTTTCCTGAGACACACATATGCACAGAAACATGCACACACATGCACAAGCAAGGGCACAGTTTATACAATAACAAGATCATGGAAATAAATACAAAATGCTAAGCCTAGAAACATGAAACCAAAATCAAGCAATAATTTAAGTATGCCTAGAAAAAAAATTATATTTGATTTCTAGAAATTATATCGCTATGTGGGAAATTATTGTTTTTAACAATTTCCAGACAGATTTCTACTTATAAATTTTTATACTCTGATTCAAGTAGAAAGTAACTTATATATCTTCACATATGTAAGTTTAAGATGATTCAAAACAAACCAATATTTATTGGCAGAAAGATCCTGGAGAGGAGAAAAATAAGAGAGATTATTATTTTCTTATTTTAGATGACCACTTTACATATGCAAAAAAAATTTTTTTTAAAGAAAGTGGGTCCTCTCAAGGACTTTCATATAAACTGGATTTTTACTTGACTTTATGTGTCCTGAATAACACGAATTTGTCACTTGTAGTACACCCTTCCTATAATCTTATCCTCAAGTATGATGTGTGTAGTGTGTGTATAAAGATTAGGAAGTTTCAAATTGCTTTTAGATATATGAAATTGTAAGCAATGAATGTATGAATTCCAGAAAGTAGTTAATTCAGAAAATATGATTCGAGTATAAGCAAGTAAATGAAGTAATTTGATCTTGAAATTCATGCATATATATAGTAGTTCAGAAGCTGCAACTGCTAGTGAAGAGATCTCTACAAACAGTAATGGTTGCAACTCTTCATGTAGGAGAAGGCTATTCACGAAAGGAAGTGTCTATTCATGAAAATAACAGTTGGAAAAATTCAGCCGGCTGAATTTTTTAGCCTTCTGAATTAAGTTAAATCGAAGACAACAAGAAAATAAGCTAGTTTTAGCCAGATTCAGCTGGCTGAATTTTTTCATTCAACCGGCTGAATATTTTCATTCAACCGGCTGAATATGTGAAACAATAATTTTGTTTTAGCATTCAGCCGGCTGAATTCAGCCTGTAACAAAAATTATCATAGCTCATTTGATTAGAGCACTTGCCTTCTGAACTAGTAACCTAGGTTCGAGCCCTGCTCCATGCATTGTTTTGAAAACTTGATTTTGATTAAAATATGCATGCAAGTTTATATGAATGTAAATGATGATTCTTAAGGAAATATTTTAATGAAGCACTCAACTAGAGTCTATATACATATTTGATGACTCTTGATAAAGTATATAACTATACAAACATACTTTGAGTCGTTGAGTCCGGATGTTGTCATAGTCATAGATTCGTGAATTGTTGTTTAATGTCAACAATCAAAACCTATGATCCAACATTCTCTCCCTTTTTGATGATGACAACTCCATTTGCTACGGATGAATCTTCGACAAGCTTTGTTGACTTATCTCTCCCCCTGAATATATTCCTGTAATTAAGCTATAGATTTCTTCCCCTGAATCTATGCTATATATTCCTGTAAAAAATTTATCTTTTCTCCCCCTTAATCTCTATATGCGTCGTTTTTTCCTACAAATAGTGTTAGAGCAATATCTTTCTCCCCCTTTTTGTCATCGACAAAAAGGAGAGTTTATATGATGTGACATAAATTATATTTCACATAAGTGTGGCCAGAGAACAATATATAACAAAATAACTACTACTTATAATGTAAGGTATCAGAAAAAAATTAATATTTAAAGCATATGATACCCAAGGTTCTTATAATTTCCTAATTTTTACGAAACCATACCCATTTGGGTGTGGTTAACATTTATAGATATAGTTTTCATTACAAATCACATTCTTATAATAGTTGCTAATATAAAGTTGTTTATCAAGATCAATCATATTAGCTGGAATCCATATCTTAATACTATTAGTCATTAGCTTATTACTTTAAAAATAATTTCTACCATTTCTATACAAAGTACTATTATGACTATAACTGGTTTTAAAACTATCTTGGTTACCAGTACTAGCACTAAAATTAGTATACAAGAATGCATATCGAGTATTGTTTTTACTTTTAGCTCGTTTATAGCCTAAACCATTTTTATCATTGTGAGCTTTTGAATTGTAACTAATTAAGATAAGATATGTTTACCTTTGTTAAGATTTGTGATTTTTGTATTTAATCTTTCAAAATTTGCTTTAGAATCACAAACTTATTTTTTAAAAATATTATTATTAACTTTTAAAATCTCATATTCTTTAGATAATTCTAAATTCTTTTTAATTAAAGCTTCATTCTCTTTTTCCAGAGACAAAATTAAAGAACTAGAATTATTTAAAGAATTTTCCAAAAGTGTATTTTTATTTTTCAAAACTTGATTTCCTCCAAAAGATCATTCTTTTTATCTTCTAATTCCTCATTTTCTTTTTGTAGGAAATCTTTTTGTTAAACAAGTTCTTCTACGATATTTTCAAAACATTTAGTTTGTTTTACCAAAAATTTATTCTCCTCTTTTAAATTTGAAATTTTTTGCTCACAATCTTTTAACTTGGCTAAAGCAATTTTATTAACTTTATTCAAAGTTTTACAATCTTTTAATAATTCATTATGTGCTATTAGAAGATCTTTATATAAAGAATCTAAGCATACCGATTGTGATTTGAGTTTAGCCATGAAGCATTTGTTTGTTTGCTCCTTTGATTTTTCTTTATTTCTCTTCCTTTTCTTATTGCCCCGACTAGGTCTCTTTGTAGCTATTTATTCTAGGATGTTATTATGATCTCTAAAATCCCAGGCTCCGATACCAATTGACAGTCACTATGCTTTGATACCAAATAAAAGTGACTGCTATGCTATATGATTGAAATGGCCAACAATTGTAAATAATGTAAATGTAGTGGCAATGCGATATAAAGTAAGTTATCTACTGATGCCGAATATGAGTGTAAAAATAACTAGTGTAGAAAATAATAATAGCAGTAAAGTAAAGTGACTCCAGGAATTTTTATATTGGTTCGAACTCCTGTTTTACGTCCAGTCCCAGACTCCTTCTAGAATTAAAACTAGCAACCCTCACTTAACCTAGAGGAATATGTTTACACTGCTTGAGCAACCGAACATGACTTCTACCGCTTAAGCAAAAGAATAGGACTTGACAGCCTGAGTAATAGAACAAGACTTTGACCGCCTGAGCAACCGAGCAGGACTTTCTTACAAACTGGATTTTAACTTGACTTTGTGTGTTCTGAATAGCACAAATTTGTCACTTGTAGTACATCCTTCCTATAATCTTATCCTCAAGTATGATGTGTGTAGTTGTGCGTATATGAAGATTCGGGAGTTTCAATTGCTTTTAGAAATAGAGAATTGTAAGCAATAAATGTATGAATTCCAGAAAGTAGTTAATTCAGAAAATATGATTCAAGTATAAGCAAGTAAGTGAAGTAATTTGATCTTGAAATTCATGCATATATACAGTACTTAAAAAGTTGCAACTGCTGGTGAAGAGATCTCTACGAACAGCAATGGCTGCAACTCTTCACGTAGGAGAAGGTTATTCACGAAAGGAAGTGTCTATTCATGAAAATAGCAGTTGGAAACATTCAGCCGGTTGAATTTTTTAATTCATCCGTCTGAATTGAATTAAACTGAAGACAGCAAGAAAATAGGCTAATTTTAGCCAGATTCAGCAGGTTGAATTTTTTCATTCAGCCGGTTGAATATTGTGAAACAATAATTTTGTTTCATCATTGAGCCATCTGAATGAAGACATTCAGGCTGTTGAATTCAACCTGTAACAAAAATTATCATAGCTCATTTGGTTAGAGCACTTGCCTTATGAACTAGTGACCTGGGTTCGTGCCTCGCTCCATGCATTTTTTTTGAAAACTTGATTTTGATTAAAATATGCATGCATTTTTATTTGAATGTGAATGATGATTCTTGAGGAAATTTTTTAACAAAGCACTAAACTAGACTCTATATATATATTTGATGATTCTCAATAAAATATATAACTATACGAACCATACTTTGAGTCGTTGAGTCAAGATGTTGTCATAGTCGTGGATTCGTGAATTTTTGTTTCATGTCAGCAATCAAAACCTATGATCCAACATGATGTGGCCTGCCATGTTAGAGAGAAAGGAATGGGTACTAATGAGGTTTTATTGAAAATTAATTGAGAATTAGAAATGGAAACTCTAAGAAGAGAATATAAATGGTTTTTATTCTCATTAAAACAAATCCTCTCATTTAGTTTCTTGCCTGAATCAATGTTTAATTCAATTTTCTTTTTTTTTGTGACGACCCACATTTGGGAAGGTTTAAATCAATAATAATCCACACATGTCTAACTTAAACAATCTGAAACATAGATAATCATTAGGGTTAATTAAGAAAAATAAGAAAAGAAGAGGAAATCGTATATAACATGGATAAATAAAATAATGCAGCAGACAACATGATGCAGAAATACTAATTGTAATAATATACCAAATCTTCGTCTTTGTCTTCCAGAATAAATCTTTAATAAGCTAAAAACTTAGGGCCGACCCGAGCGTAATGAAAAAACAACACACTTGAGTCAGGACTAAAATATTCTACTGTGAGTCAAATAGATATCGCATATAACATGAGTGGCATGGCGTCGGAGATGTTTATAGGTTTTCACATCTCCTAAATAGTGTATAATGTACATGCAATAACTCAAGAGATGTTACGGGATTTTCCATCTCTTAAGGATCCGTAAAAATATTTATATCTAGTGTAATACGCTATATATATAGTCTAATCGGAAAAATAAACATTACAATAGCGTTAAGGCTTTACATTGATCCCCCTTAATGCATTTTTATGCATTGTCGTACCGTTTGCATTATACACCACCAGTAGCCCGTCAATAGTCAGTGATGCGCCGTGATACGACAACGCTAAACCAAAATCTAGGGATCTTGTATAAGGATAAAAGTATGATAAGGCACATGAGGCCATGTCCAAGGTAGGATACTACCACTTTACCCTTTCCGGCTGGTGGTAACGCATCATAGCTATGACCGTCCATCGCCTCCAACACTCCTAAAAATCCAAGAATGCACACCAATCAATCAAAATGTGAATGATGAAAATATGAAGAAATGTGTCCGCTCGAGGGTAGCTAGACCATTTGGCTGGTGCAGCTCTATATTAGTCATTTCAAATTGGCACAAGTGTTAGGCTAATCCATCATCGTTCTTTTTCTTCAAATCCCACAAACGATGACAAATCCAACCACTTTGTTCTGGACCACCACCCATGTACAAAGTTGTTAAAGTAGTTTCAATATTGAAAGAGAGTATGCCAATAAGAGGCCCGGTCTCTTTAACAACCAAACATCGTTTTACACACCAGTTGATGCTTTTACATTTCGAAAACTATTCGTACTTGATATCATAATATCATATTTGCTTCAAAATCAAATTCATTTCGAAATCATCATATTTGCTCAAAATATACCATTTCAATTCAAAATCATTTTCTCCTTACTACCTTGATTTCAGTTCCAAAATTTGTTTCGAATTTCCATTTAGGCTATAACTTCATTTTAACCCAATTCGTATTTAAATCTGAGATTTAAAAGTAAACACCCCACCCTTTTGGCCGGTTTGAATTTTAAGAAAAATAATTTGGAAATTTAGATTGTTTAAAAATATTTTAAATAATTAAAATAGTTTGATATAAAATAATTTAAGTATTTTAAATGTTTATAAGGTAAAATAGTTTGGAAAATTAAAACAAATTGAATATGTAAAAAGATAAATTTTAAATAGCTTATATTAAAATAATTTATTTGAAAATAGTTTCAACGTCAAATTGATTCAAATTTCCAAATCTTCTCAATCCAAATCAATTTCAGTTTCTATTTCAATTTAAACCGATTCAATTCCGTTTTCAATTTGAATTAACTTCGATTCCAATTTTAATTCAAATCAATTTCAATATCGATTTTCATTTTAACTTCAGATTTGATTCAACAATTCAAATTGATGGTTTAAATTTCATTTCAATACTTATGTTAAACCAATTTAATTTATATCAATACCAAGATCAATTTCAAAATATCGATTCAAATCATTTATATCAAATTTAACATCAATATTAAATTTAAGATTCAAATCTACAAAATAATTCAATTCTGAGCTCCATTTTGAAATATCAATTTAAATTACATTTGGTTAGCAATATTTCAAAGTTCAAATAAAATCCAAGTCTTTTTAAAACAAATCAATTTCTGAAACTTAGATCATATTTAAATTATAACTTTGAAATCTCAAATTTCATTCTTAAACAATTTTGTTTAACGATATCAATTCCACAAATTAAGCTCAAGTTCAAAAATAATATTCGATTTCCATACATTCAAAATTGTATTTCTCATAATCAAATCTTTTAAATGATTTGAATCAAAAAATTTAAAATTATATAATTCAATCAATCCATTATCCGTATATAATTTTCTATCCTATGGCCAAGTGAATCGTTTATTTTAATTTAATTTAGGGATAGATATATATCATTTCAATCCAAAATAAAAGTCATAGGTATATATCATTTCAACCTATTTCTTAATTTATTCGAAATAGTTTTATTTACAGTTTTATATACTGTAAATAATTTACCAGGTGATAGCAGGATATATATAGAACAAATAAACATCAAAATCATCCAAAACATCAATCAATATCCAAATCAGCCAATAACTCACAACAATTTTATAGTTATCAATATCAGGTAATTTACTGGCAATTAAATCCCAATTTCAAATTTAACTGATGATTTTAATATCTATAGCCAATTTAGATGTCAATTTCATTACAAATAATAGTCAATAAAATTAGATAACTTCGTGATTAAATTTAATGAACAAAAAAATATAATAGTACATCATGAGCGTTAAAAACGCTCATATTTTATTTTTGTCGTCGCTTTCGCGTTTTAGTTTCGATTAAATTTGAACGCATTGGAATTTAAATGAAAATTTGTAAGCTCCAATTGTCATTAAATCAATTCCACTTCGTAGTGCAATTCAATACGAGCCAAATGCGGCAGACCACGTTCGATTTGGACCTAAAACAAGTTACACAATTTATAAGAATTTGAATTTTAAATTAATCAATTTATATAATTTAACTTAAATTAATATATTACCCAGCCCAAACAAGAACCTGGCGCACTAACAATTTGACCCGCCCCCTTTCTTATTCCTCTCAAACACATTGTTCGTCCCTGTGCATGAAAATAAAACCAATGTCGCATGCACATTTTCCACTGATACGACAATTAAATCGACGAATCTACCCACCGTAACCATGAAATGCCATCTCCTTGCGCGCTTGATCTTTCCATATCCTCAAATTGAAACTCAAGCATCTATGAAGATTCGTGACCTGCTGCTCGATATCACTTGTGCTAATGTTGCCTTCCTCCCCAAGAAGTCGCGGCCTTCCAAAATCCTACCCTAGATGCTCCTCGATACTCCAAACCCAAATATTACCTCGATATCAACGATTGATGCTCGAATAACCATGAAAACCAAGCCCTAGTTCGGCCTGACAACGGCCATCTTCCAACCCATGATCGAACAACCCAAAACTTATAACACTAAGAAGTTCTCAATAAAAAAGGATTTTTAAAACTAGTTTGGCAATTTTTTGTTGAGTGGAAATTTAAATAAATTTTTTTGAAGTTAGATTTTATTTTTTCTTTCTGCATTTTAAAAAGAATGGAAAGGGAAGACATGATTTTATACAGGAGATAGGTGTAGGCGCGTACATATTGGGTGGCTAAGTGGAGATGCTTAAACGGTAGAAAGGAACATAGGTTTAAATCGAATTGAAATATATTATTTAAATTTCCCAATTATCCAACTATAAATTACGGACTCCAATCGAGGCATGCCATCAAGCGTTCATAATGTTATACCCGTATTCTGAATGTAATGAGACAAGTTTCGAGTCCCAATTCGATCATATGGAGAAGATAGATTTTTGGACCCAATTATTAAATTGAATTTTCGATATTAATTTCAGCGCATTTCTATCCTGTACGATTAAATGGTAACTCTAAACGCTACGAAATTTGAAACCCTATAATAGTTCACTGTTACAGATCCGATGAAACTAGTTTTGCCAAATTCCAAGACTATGGCCATAATGGCTATTTTACTCGTTAATTATAATATAAAATTTCCAATTTCTAATTATTCACTTTTAAAACTAATTATAATGTTAACAATCTTCATTTGTAATTAGATAAAATTTAAATCAAATCCCGATATCATTTTCAATCATATTAAATCTAAAATTCAAATTATAAAACAACTATTTCCATTTTACAGTCTTTCAATATTCATTATTCAATTTCACTATTGATTTTAAAAATAGACAATACATTGAATTTATTTCAAAACTTGTTACCATCAAAATCATTAAAATTAACTATTTCAAAATTTTATTCAAGTTCATATTCAATAACTATATTAATAAATCATTAAAAGAATTATTTTTAACCATATTTATTCATTAATCACACTAAATTTAATAATTTAAAATAGTTAAAAATATGGGTCGTTACATTCTCCTCCACTCAAAGCTTTTCGCCCTCGAAAAGGAACTAAGTAGAGAATTTAATACTTTATATATATTATTCAAAACAATCAACGTATAAAACATTAAATTTTATTTATAAAACCCTTACTACATTTCCATTATGCTACTCCGATCGGCTTATGGAATTTGCAAGCTAGTTATCAAAACAAGTTATAAATTTTTTATACTTCAAAAAATTTCTAGCACTTGAGTTTACGGAAAATTTTAGCAGAGTCTCTTTTGCGCCGTTTGATTAGAAAAATTCACAATTCAATATATAACCCAAATATATGTCAAATACATCAAATATACATCTCATCTCAACGATGAGGTATCCTGTAGGGAAAAAATATAAAAACGTGGTACGTAATCCGAGATGTGTACTTTATTATTATCGAGTTTGCTCGTATTAAGCAAGCAAAAGCATATAAAAATCTCTCGTATACATCCAAATGGTCTTCGTATGTACCTATGTCAACTCAATTTAGAATATTGTCATTTATGTAAGATATAGAAATCATATATGAGTTTTATAGAAGCATATAACATGAATTTTAAACCCAAACCATAACAAAAGCTATAATATACGACAAACAACAATCATATACAATGAAATAGTTATAACGATGATTTACAACAAAAGAAACCATTCGATTATTAGTATTCATCCAATTAATTCCTAACGACGTGCATTTACATTATCCAATGTCAATCTTTCATTTTATACACTTCATTTCTTATTAGCATCCAAATTTTATCAGTAATTAATTGATTTACTTCCAATTATTTAAATTTATTTCATTTGCATTCAATTTTATTCAATTCAATGTGTTAAATTTCAATTGTTTCATTTTACATTTAGCAACATCTCATATCAATTAATTTATTTACATTCATTCTACACTTGAGTTCATTTTTATTTTAAATAATGTTATTTCATTTACTTATTTTATTAATACAATTCACTAACTTCTTCCATTTATTCATTTCTCTTAGCTTTTTATAAGTTAAAGTTCATTTATGATTCAATATTAGCTTCCTTCCTTTAACATCCATATTCAATTAATTTAACGTCTTGTTCAATTGACATTTATCAAAGTTATAAAATATAAACCTTACTTTACATTTTCGCGAAACATTTGAATTATAATATTCATATCTCCATTTTTAGCATCAACATCATTAGTAAATTATTTCTTATATCCTTACTTAAGTTTCTTTTGGACTTAATTCACATTAATTTTCACAATTTCATTTAACAACAAATTTATTTGTGAAACAATTTACTAATCATCACTTCAGTTTATAATCATTCTACGAAAGTCCAACTTCTTATATATAACTTTACCTAAGTTTATAATTATCTTAAAAGTTACACATTTAATTTCAAATTTTCCTTACAAATTTATATTCAATCCTATAACCAATTTACAAAGATATTATTTAATTCATTCGTCTACTTTCTTTAGTGCCACTTACTTATTCCACTTAGTCATTAATCATTTCATAATATACTAGTTAAGTATAACATTTATTATTGCAACTAAATTTCCACATATATATACACATTTTAATTACTTTTAAGTTTTTTTTACTTGCATAATATCCTATTACATATCCAAATTATCATTTTAACATTTAACTTTTTTTTGGCAAAGCCAACGGGGTTAAAAGGGCCCCTACCTTTTATTTATAACTTAGTAAAAAGGATTACAAGCATAAATAATGAATACAAAGCTAAACAATAGAGGAGAAAGACAAAAAGGAAAGAAACATAGAGAACACATCCCAACAGAACAGAGCCCGAAGCAAAGTACAAAGGCACTCAAAGCAGACAAGGGGTGTACCACAAGCAACCAAACCGATCTAATAATAGCTACAGAGTGTAAATCCGAAGCATGTCTCGAAGCATTGCACACTTGGACTCGAAGTACAGAAGGCATATTGTCATCCATAACTCCACACGCCTTAACATGCATCAACAAAGGGAGGAATGAATGGGATTGCACTGTAGAAATTAGGACTACCTGTCCAGGCATGTTGCATCATTGAGAAATCCAGTTATGCACATGCATACGAATGAAAAGCTCAATTTTTTGCTATGGAAAGATTTTTAAAATGGTTTTCATATTTTGGCTAACTTGGCTCACAAAGGCATAAATATTTCTACAGTATGTGTATTATGTGGTGCAGGATATGAAGATATGCATCATCTATATTTTGGATGCTCCTTGACGTTCTTAATTTGGAGAAAACTTAAATGTAATAGGGGATATGAGCAGCCGGTTTGGGACAGTACTATTGAATGGATGAACATTTTTAAAGCAACTAGGTGGAAGCAAGCTTCGTCATATATCCTTCTGGATACGCTCACGGTGATGGTGAAAGAAGTGTAGAAAGAAGGAAATGAGCGAGTTTTTAATCAAACGAAGAGAAATAGTCTACAAATATATAAAACCATTTGCCACGAGATTCATTTTGACTTTTAACATTTGGTAAGTCATATGATATGTTATTAGAATGCAATTTGGTACTATACAAATTAATCTGGTTCATTTTACTTAATTAGAATGTTCACTTATTTTAACTTGTTTAAATTTTCTTTATTTTCAAATTTAGAGTTGCATCTCTAAATTTTCTCAAAATATGTAGTTTAGTTTCCTTAATTCCCTTATTTTATAAGTTTTGGTTATTCAAATATTTCATTTCATTCAAATAAATTGAAGTTTACTAATTAACAGAACTTAAAAATTTAACTATCGGGTTCATTTGAAATAAGTATATTTACTTATGTCTTTTGTATATCAAATCATACTTTTGGAGTTTAAATCAAAATCTGTTTATCAAAACAATTTTGTAGCAATGCTTCTCAGAAGTCTTCCCCCACTTTGAGACTCGAAAATGAACGTTGATGATGTTGCACAGTCATTCCTTTTAAAAATATTTTCCAACTAATATCACTATATCTTTCCAAAACTTTGAAAACCATTTTCAAATTTTCCGGGTCTTAAATTAAAAAATTCTCAATTTAAATCCATTTTAATTTATAGGTCACCTTCATAAATTATATTTATAAAATTTCACTTCCTTAAAACATTTCACAAATGTATTATCATTGTTTATTTTATAATAAACATCTTTTATTAAGGCACAACTACCAGTTAATGAGAATAATCAATATTATCATTTCTAACAACCAAACACACTATATATATCATAATAATTTCTAAAAATTATTCATTTATACATAAAATATGATCAGGGTAAATTATTTCATTTAACCAATTTCAAAATAATACTATGTCGAATTGTTCTGTTCAAGTGGAGGTCCCTATCAATAACGTTAATTACTCGTATTGACCAGAATCCACTCAATAAATCATCCAACACAATATAAAACAACTTTTATATTCACTAACAAATACACACTCATATCTATTAATACACTCATACTCATTCTAGGGTGCTATTGACCCTTTCTCTAATGAGTTACCCCATCAAAGCCAAGGATATTCCCAAACCAGAGCTCTGATACCTGCTGTGATGACCCACATTTTGAATGGTTTAAATCGATAATAATCCATACACGTCCAACTTAAACAATCCAGAACATAGATGATCATTGAGGTTAATTAAGAAAAATAAGAAAAGAAGAGGAAATCATACACAAAATCTCGTAGCAGAATGATAAAATAAAACAATCAAATAAACAGTTCATGAAGTTGTTTACTATACATTTGATTATAATTTATACAACATTTATCATAGTTATATATACAATAGGGGTAAATAAAATAATGCAGCAGACAACATGATGTAGGAATACTAATAGTAATAATATGCCAAATCTTAGTCTTCGTCCTCCAGAATAAATCTTCAATAAGCTGTAAACTCAAGGCTGACCCGAGCGTAATGAAAAGATAAAACACTCGAGTCGGGACTAAAACATTCTTATGTGAGTCAAATCAATATCACATATAACATGAGTGCCATGGCATTAGAGATGTTTATGGTTTTCACATCTCCTATCCAGCATATAACTGCGTTCAATAACTCAAGAGATGCTACGAAATTTTCCACCTCTTAAGGTTCCGTAAAAGTATTTATATGTAGTAGAATACACTATATATATAATGTCTAATCAGTAAAATAAATATTGAAATAGCGTTAAGGCTTTACATTGATCTCCCTTAATGCATTTTTAAGCATTGTCGTACAGTTTGCATTTGACACCACCAGTAGCACGTCAGTAGTCAGTGATGCGCCATGATACGACAACACTAAACAAAAAATGTGAGGGTCTTGTATAAGGATAAAGGTATAACAAGGTACGTGAGGCACTGCCCAAGGTAGGATACTACCAGTTTACCCTTCCCAGCTGGGGGTAATGCATCATAGCCATAACCGCCCACCGCGTCCAACACTCTCGAAAATCCAAGGGTACACACCAATCAATCCCAATATAAATGATGGTAATACGAAGAAGTGTGTCAGCTCGAGGTAGCTAGCCCACTTGGCCGGTACGACTCCTGTTTTAGTCATTCAAATTGGCACAAATGCCAGGCTAATCCATCATCGTTCTCTTTCTTCAAATCCAGCAAATAACGCCAATTCCAACCACTTCATTCTAGAGTACCACTCTACGTACACAGTTGTTAAAGTGGTTATAATATTGACATAGAGTATGCCAATAAGAGGCCCCGATCTCTTTAACAACCAAACGTCGTTTTTACACACCGATTGTTACATTTACATTTCAAAAAATAATTCGTACTTGATATCAAAATATTATATTTCGTTTAAAATCAAATTCATTTCGAAATCATCATATTTGCTCAAAATATATTATTTCAATTCAAAATCATTTTCGCCTTAATATGTGACAACCCGCATATTTTACGATCGAGTATTTAAATATTTTATTTAAATATTTCATCGTTAGTCGGATTTTACTCCGAGAAGCTACTTTTTACAAACAGTCAAATTAGGACTCGATACCACCCCCATTGAGTTCAAAATGATGTTTGCAATCTTTTTGAGTATAAACTTTAATATGTTTAGAGTTAGTGGAATTTTGCTACTTTTTCACTTAGGGCTTTGGTTTTGTTTCAGCCCATTAGACCCAAGCTTCACCCCTCTTCTCTTCATTACTTCATTTCTATTTCCTAATACTCAAGCTTTAGCAACAATGGAGAGAGGAATGGGAAATTAAAAACTCCAAGCCCTAGTTTTCATTTGCAAATCAAATTCTAGATCCAAATCCAAAGAGAAGCTATTGGTAAGCATCATCTCTTCTTCTCCAACTCATTCTCCTTTCAATTTCAGAAATTCCTAAACCTAACTTTGGGAATGTTCTTCTTTTGAGCTTAGTTTCAAGCTCATTGGGGTTGTGTTGAAGTGTGGTTGATTCTTCCTTTGCTTCCAAGCTTCTCCTTCCTTATTTTTGTGAAAAGGTGAGATTTTTATCTCACATCTAAGTCTATGATTATCTTTGGTTGTTAGGTATGAATTCCTAACACTTATTCATGTGCATTTGATTTTGGCTTGGATTGATTTGGTATATATTCCAAATTTTGGTGTTTTGAAAGCAAAACCTATGAAAATCCTTTTATGGATGTTTGAACATGCTTTTGGTGGTGAATCAGAGAGTCAATGGTGCTGGGTTATCGATTGGCAAAAGCCCCTTAAATCCATTGCTCGACTGGTGGCAAATGGGGTAAGTTTGCTCCTCCATTTGATAGGCTGGAAAACCTTTCCAGCTACAGCCAGTCGACTGGCCCCCTGCAGTCAGTCGACTGACCGCAGAGTTGGAAAACTCTTGGGTTATGGTTCAGTCGACTGACTGTAGAGGGCCAGTCGACTGATCTGCTCCTAATTGCCTAGTATGCCTATTTTTGCCTATTTTGTTTATGATTCCAATTTCTATCGATTTGTTTTGATTCCTAGATTTCAACTTTGATGACTTCTAATATGGGATTTTTGAAAATATCCATTTTGATGGATTTGATATCGATTTCTTTGGAATTAATTCACATCCCCGTATGTAAATTTTAGTGATTGATTGTTTCTACAATCATTTTTGTGCTTTGTCACTTTAAAAATATAAAGGTTTCAATACTACTAGTAAATATCAAAACTCTTCCATTAAAACGATTTCAACACTATTTTATTACAAAGCTTGTTTCTTAAACCGTTTTCCAATCTACTAGCATATACAAACCTTTTCCTCACTCGTATGAGAAATCTAATTAAACGGCTTAGTAAAACAAGTGGTATGAAACGCTTGTGTTTACTTCGCCGGTTAATTATTAGATTTGTTTGATTGAATCTCTTGTGACAATTTTCGAGTGGAGACTTACAATTTGTTCGTAAATATTTAAGTTAAGCTAGTGGTTATGGGACATGAAGCTAAGCTCATATATTTACTAGCTTAGTGTAATTGACACTTCTTGATAATCGATGATGATTATTTTGTGATTTAGTCTAGCAATGTGCGATGTCTCTTTGTCTACGAAGGAGACTAAACCCCGTTTCTATAGAGCTTCGGCTCAAATTGGTGGGGTAGCGACCCATTGCCTTCGGGCCGTTTTGTGGAACTTCGGCTCAAAATTATTGGTTAGCAACCATGGAATAGCGTTCCATTTTTTGATACACGCGTTGGTGAGTTTTCATGCTCCCTTTTTGTGATAGGCCTCCCCTTTTTTGTGATTTCTGGATTTCCATTAATGATTTCTACAATTTGTGTTTTCACCAATTTTTGTGATTTACATTGATAAGTTTTGTCAATATTTGTGCATTGGTGAATTTGTGTGTCATTAACTTTTGTGATTGGCATGGATATTATTGTCAATATTTATAGTTTGGTGATTTGGAAAATGAGGAGTATGACATTCCTTTTGATCTTTGAGAAGATTCTCGTGATATTGATTAATCCCTAGTTGATTTTCAATTGCATACTTATTACAGTATGGCTTTATGGTTCTTATATATTAATGTCATATCTCTTATTCTATATCATTTTATCTGATATTTATAGCTAGACTGATCCGTTTATTATTTTCTTATTAAATAATACTCGGGTCAGACCGAGATGTTACAGGTGCTTCTGCCCGACTTCACCTCCGGGATTATCACCCTGAATTTTGGCTAACTACTTAGATTAGTAGTTTTTTTTTGTTGTATACATTTGAGATATAGACTCGTTGATGTATCCTTATTCTTTTGTCTAGCACTTGTAGCTATTCTTTTGTGACATTGTGGATCTTGTTTGACCACTACTTTGATGTACACTTTCATGTGTTAGATATTCGTATCTATTTCCGCCTTTGTGATATGGATGTCTGTGACTGATTTGTGTTATGTTTATTTCTATATTTGTTTTTGAAGAAAATATATAGCCACTGGGTAGTAGCTTTGAGTTTATATCGGTATATCAGATTTTCTCTGTTGTACTATCTGACATATCGGTGCTCGCACAAAGCAATTATGCAGATGGTCGCTCCTTAACAGCCTTGTTCTCCGCGCCAGTTGACGGCATTACCCCGTAGTGTCCTTGGCTAGCGTGGGTATAAAGGTGGGGCGTCACAGCTTGGTATCAGAGCAAAACTTCGGAGCAATGTAGAATAATCTAGCAAGGATCATCGTCCTAAGTCCATCTTAAGAGTCGTGCTTTAGGATTTAATTCGAGTCTTCATACCGAATCATCCTATTTTCTTTATGATTCCTTGTTTGTCTATCAAGATTACTTGATATTCGTTTGATGAATAACCTTATCCTTCTTCTTTCTTTCTTTCAAAAAGGAAGAGAAATGGTTAGACCTGGCCGTCCCAGCGCCGGTCAATCTAGTGCTACTCCCCAAGATGGAGTATTTATGTCTGCCCAGCAGCTTCTTGATCTAGTAAAGAATGCTCAAGCGGCCGGTTCTAATCCATAATCTACTCACCCTAAGTCTGGATTTGCACGTTTGTGCAACGATTATACCCATTTGGGTGGGAAGCCATTCAAAGGTTCTGAAACCATTATTGAAGTCCAGGCTTGGCTAAGATCATGCGATCGAATCTTTTCTCGCATGAATCTTATTGATCTTCACCGAGTTCAGGTGGCCTCTAGTATGCTCCAAGAAAGAGAATTAGATTGGTATGAGCTTCTGATTTCTGAAATAAATGAAGCAGATCTTACTTGGGAGAAATTCCGGGAATGCTTCGAATTAAAATTTGTGCCAGAAGCTGAAAAAGTGACTTTGGCTCGCCGTTTCATTGACCTTGTTCAAGGTGAATCCTCTGTGATAGACTATGTCGCATCATTAGAGTCACTTTCCAAATACGGGGTCGAATACATAAACACCCCATTGAAGAAGAACCAAATATTTGTCTATGGCTTGAATAAAAATCTTAAGAAGCCATTACTTCTAAAGTTAGAAGTTTCTTTTGATCAACTCGTTGATATCGGTCTTCGTCTTGAAGAGGCCGATAGGGAGAGTGGTGTTGAGGTTATGGGTGCCAAACCAAACTTCAACAATAAGAAAAGGCCTAATAAGTTCAAGGGTCCTTATCCCAACAATAAGAAAGGGAAGCAAGCCTCTCCGGCAACTAAGACTTCTACCCCAAGTGGTGGGCAATGTTACAACTGTGGTACTAAGGACCATTATGTGAATAAGTGTTCAAAGCCTCGTACTTGTCGCTATTGCAAAAGCCCGGATCATTATTTATATTCTTGTCCCAAACTTCAAAATAGGAAGGAGGGAAAGCTTAATGTTGGTCAAGCCCCTGGCAACACATCTCGTGGTAAAGGTATTTCTCATTCTATCATTGATGGCATTATTTTATTTCGTGATCATCCTATTCGAGTTCTTTTTGATACGGGTGCGTCCCATTCTTTTATATCAAAAGAACTTGTTGATACTTTTTCTTTGGATGTGTTGTGTTTAATGACTTCTTTGAGAATTGCGAATCCGGTTGGTGGATCCGCAACAATCAGTTTATTGTGTAAAGATGTCGAGATTATTTTGTGTGATTTTTCTTTCCAAGCCAATTTGCATGTTATGCGCTACTTAGGCTTTGGAATGATTTTGGGAATGGATTGGCTTAACCGCTATAAAGCCCAAATCCTATGTCCTGAGCGGACTATTTATCTTCGACATCTTCAATCTGTTAAGCAGATTTCCATTGACCTTAAAGATTCGGATTCCAGCTTGGCAGCATCTTTATATTCTTTAAATCCTCATGATGACGATAATGATGATGAGGAAGAAATTATTTCTCTTATTCACGTTGTTCGTGAATTTTCCGACATATTTGAGCCCGTTTTAGGACTACCACCTAAGTGAGCAATTGAGTTCAAAATTAATCTCATCCCTGGAGCTCAATCTATCACTCGTCCTCCTTATCGTATGTCCAATAAAGAAAATAAGGAGATGCGCAAACAATTATCCGAATTGGAGAAGAAGCAATTTATTCGCTCTAGTTACTCGCCTTGGGGAGTTTCGGCTATTTTTGTGAAGAAATCCGATGGTACACTTAGGCTTTGCGTTGACTACCGCAAGCTTAATGATCTTACTATCAAGAATAAATATCCTTTACCTCGGATTGATGATCTATTCAATCAATTTAGTGGTGCTAGAGTCTTTTCACAATTAGAATTAGCTACCGGTTTTCATCAGCTTCGTATTGCAGAGGATAGTATTCCTTTGACATCGTTTCGTACTCGTTATGGATCGTATGAATGGCTTGTTATGCCATTTGGTTTAACGAATGCTCCGGCTTATTTCGTTGACCTTATGAATAGAGTTTTCAAAGACTTCCTCGATCGGTTTGTTCTCATCTTTATTGATGATATTCTTGTGTATTCTAAAACCGAGGAGGAGCATGAAAAGCATCTTCGGATCGTGTTGGAAACTCTTAGGAGCAATCAATTGAAAGCAAAATTTTCTAAATGCCACTTTTGGCAATCTCGTGTGAAGTTTCTTGGTCACATTATTTCCGAATCCGGAATTTCCGTGGATCCTTCAAAGATTGAAGCGATTCAGAATTGGAACAGACTGGAGAGTGTGACGAAATTCGTAGTTTCCTTGGATTGGCCGGTTATTACCGCCATTTCATAAAGGACTTTTCCAAAATTTCGGTGCCTCTTACTAGTTTGACAAAGAAGGGAGTTAAGTACATTTGGTCGGACAAATGTGAAGCTTCTTTTCAGAAATTAAAATAACTCCTTTCCAATGCTCCTATTCTTGTGATTCCCAAGGGAAACCAAAATTTTATTGTTTATACCGATGCTAGTCGCGTTGGTTTGGGTGTCGTTCTTATGCAAAAAGAACGTGTTATTGCTTATGCTTCTAGGCAATTGAAGCCAGCCGAGACTAGATATTGCCACTCATGATTTAGAACTCGCGGCTGTTGTTTTCGCTCTTCGTATTTGGCGTCATTATCTTTTGGGAGAAAAATTTATTCTTTACACCGATCATAAATCCTTGAAGTATCTATTTTCTCAAAAGGAACTTAATTTGCGTCAACAACGTTGGTCGAATTTCTTGCAGCTTATGATCTTGATATTCTTTATACTCTCGAAAAGGAAATCGTGTTGCGGATGCACTTAGTCGTAAGCAACAAGCGGTTGTTTCTATGATGATATCCGAATGGAATGATCTCGGAATTCTGTCCACTTGTGAGATTCGAGATCGTGTTTCTGATTTATGTTCACCTCTTGTTTTATGTAGCCTTGAGGTCATCCTTCTCTTTTAGACCGCATTTTTGAAGCTCAAAAGCTAGATCCAGAATTGGCTCTTCTTGGCCATAATCTTAGGGATAAAATTGATATTGAAGGTTTGAAAGACTTTGATATTGATTCTCGTGGCAGTATTCGAAAATTTGGTAGACTTATCGTGCCAAATATTAGTAATCTTCGTAAAGACATTTTAGAAGATTCTCATCGTTCTAAATTTACCATTCATCCCGGTAGCAGTAAAATGTACGCAGATATGAAGCGACTTTATTATTGGAAGGGAATGAAATCTGATATTGCTAACTTTGTTAAGTGTTGCATGACTTGCCAACTTGTCAAGGCCGAACACCAAAGGCCCGGTGGGTTATTGCAACCTTTAGAAATTCCAATTTGGAAGTGGGATCAAATTTCCATGGATTTTATAGACGGCCTTCCCCGTTCTCGTTCGGGTCATGATAGCTTATGGGTGATAGTTGATAGACTTACTAAATCCGCCCATTTTATTCTCGTTCGGTCCAATCGAAGCGTTCCTCTCTTGGCCAAACTCTTTATCAAAGAAATTGTAAAATTACATGGGGTTCCTTGTTCTATTGTTAGTGATCGTGATCCATTGTTTACTAGTGGATTTTGGAAGAGTCTTCAAAAGGCTTTAGGAACGAAGCTTAATTTTAGCACCGCTTATCATCCCCAATCCGATGGACAGACTGAGCGTGTGAATCAAACTCTTGAAGATCTTCTTCATGCATGTGTTCGTGATTTTGGTGGAAGTTGGGAAGATCATATTTCTCTCGTTGAGTTTTCCTATAATAATAGCTTCCAATCTAGTATTGGTATGGCACCTTTCGAGGCACTCTATGGAAGGCCATGCCGATCTCCTTCTTGTTGGCTTGAGGCCGGTGAGAAGCTGGTTTTAGGTCTAGATTTTATTAGTGATTCCACAGAGAAGATTGACCTTATTCGTCATAGGATGAAAGAAGCCCAGAGCAGGCAAAGATCCTATGCCGATAACCGGAGAAGGAAATTAGAATTTTCTGTGGGAGATCTTGTGTTTATTCGTGTTTCACCTATGAAGGATGTTGTACGTCTCAGTCGATCGGGAAAGTTAGCTCCTCGATATATTGGGCAATTTCCTATCACCGAACGTATTTATTCCGTGGCTTATCGCCTTTTATTACCGGCTCAATTTTCTACTATTCATGATGTGTTTCACGTTTCTCAATTACGGAAGTGCCTTCGAGATTCCGATTCTATTCTTGAGCCCGGTGTTGTGGAAGAAATTGAAATTTCACCTAATTTAACTTATGAGCAACATCCTATTCGTATTATTGCTTCGGAGGTCAAACGCCTTCGAAATAAAGATGTTCCGCTTGTTAAAGTCCAATGGTCCTCAAATACTAAGGATTACTCTTGGGAATCTAGAGAGTTCATCGAGCGAACACATCCGGACTTACTTTCTCGTGCTCCATGAGGTGAATTTCATATTTCAAATTTCTTTTGTGCTGATATGTTTTCATGGTTGTTACCTTATATTTTCTTCTTAAATATTGCGAGGACGCAATTTCTTTAAGAAGGGGAGTCTGTAACAACCCGCATATTTTACGATCGAGTATTTAAATATTTTATTTAAATATTTCATCGTTAGTCGGATTTTAGTCTGAGAAACTACTTTTTGCAAACAGTCAAATCAGGACTCGAGACCACCCGCATTGAGTTCAAAATGATGTTTGCGATCTTTTTGAATATAAACTTTGATATGTTTGGAGTTAGTGGAATTTTGCTACATTTTCACTTAGGGCTTTGGTTTTATTTCAGCCTATTAGACCCAAGCTTCACCCCTCTTCTCTTCATTACTTCATTTTTATTTCTTAATACTCAAGCTTTAGCAACAATGGAGAGAGGAATGGGAAATTAAAAACTCCAAGCCCTAGTTTTCATTTGTAAATCAAGTTCTAGCTCCAAATCCAAAGAGAAGCTATTGGTAAGCATCATCTCTTCTTCTCCAACTCATTCTCCTTTCAATTTCAGAAATTCCTAAACATAACTTTGGGAATGTTCTTCTTTTGAGCTTAGGTTCAAGCTCATTGGGGTTGTGTTGAAGTAAGGTTGATTCTTCCTATGCTTTCAAGCTTCTCCTTCCTTATTTTTGTGAAAAGGTGAGATTTTTATATCACATCTAAGTCTATGATTATCTTTGGTTGTTAGGTATGAATTCCTAACACTTATTCATGTGCATTTGATTTTGGCTTGGATTGATTTGGTATATATTCCAACTTTTGGTGTTTTGAAAGCAAAACCTATGAAAATCCTTTTATGGATGTTTGAACATGTTTTTGGTGGTGAATCAGAGAGTCAATGGTGCTGGGTTATAGATTGGCAAAAGCCCCTTAAGTCCATTGCTCGACTGGTTGCAAATAGGGTAAGTTTGCTCCTCCATTTGATAGGCTGGAAAACCTTTCCAGCTACAGCCAGTTGACTGGCCCCCTGCAGTCAGTCGACTGCCTGCAGAGTTGGAAAACTCTCAGGTTATGGTTCAGTCGACTGACTGCAGAGGACCAGTCGACTGACCTGCTTCTAATTGCCTATTATGCCTATTTTTGCCTATTTTGTTTATGATTCCAATTTCTATCGATTCGTTTTGATTCCTAGATGATGCTATCAATTATTCGACTTTGATGACTTCTAATATGGGATTTTTGGAAATATTCATTTTGATGGATTTGATATCGATTTCTTTGGAATTAATTCACATCCCCGTATGTGAATTTTAGTGATTGATTGTTTCTACAATCATTTTTATGCTTTGTCACTTTAAATATATAAAGGTTTCAATACTAGTAGTAAATATCAAAACTCTTCCATTAAAACGATTTCAACACTATTTTATTACAAAGCTTGTTTCTTAAACCATTTTCCAATCTACTAGCATATACAAACCTTTTCCTCACTCGTATGAGAAATCTAATTAAACGGCTTAGTAAAACAAGTGGTATGAAACGCTTGCGTTTACTTCGCCAGTTAATTCTTGGACTTGTTCGATTGAATCTCTTGTGACAATTTTCGAGTGGAGACTTACAATTTGTTCGTAAATATTTTAAGTTAAGCTAGTGGTTATGGGACATGAAGCTAAGCTCATATATTTACTAGCTTAGTGTAATTGACACTTCTTGATAATCGATGATGATCATTTTGTGATTTAGACTAGCAATGTGCGATGTCTCTTTGTCTACGAGGGAGACTAAACCCCGTTTTTGTGGAGCTTTGGCTCAAATTGGTGGGGTAGCGACCCATGGTCTTCGGGCCGTTTTATGGAGCTTGGCTCAAAATTAATGGTTAGCAACCATGGAAGAGCTTTTCATTTTGTGATACACGTTTTGGTGAGTTTTCACTCTTCCGTTTTGTGATAGGCCTCCCCCTTTTTCTGATTTCTGGATTTCCATTGATGATTTCTGGAATTTATGTTTTCACCAATTTTCGTGATTTACATTGATAAGTTTTATCAATATTTGTGCACTGGTGAATTTTTGTGTCATTAACTTTTGTGATTGGCATGGATATTATTGTCAATATTTATAGTTTGGTGATTTGGAAAATGAGGAGTATGACATTCCTTTTGATCTTTGAGAAGATTCTCGTGATATTGATTAATCCCTAGTTGATTTTCAATTGCATACTTATTACAGTATGGCTTTATGGTTCTTATATATTAATGTCATATCTCTTATTCTATATCATTTTATCTGATATTTATAGCTAGACTGATCCGTTTATTATTTTCTTATTAAATAATACTCGGGTCAGACCGAGATGTTACAGGTGCTTCTGCCTGACTTCACCTCCGGGATTATCACCCTGAATTTTGGCTAACCACTTAGATTAGTAGTTTTTTGTTGTTGTATACATTTGAGATATAGACTCGTTGATGTATCCTTATTCTTTTGTCTAGCACTTGTAGCTATTCTTTTGTGACATTGTGGATCTTGTTTGACCACTACTCTGATGTACACTTTCATGTGTTAGATATTCGTATCTATTTCCGCCTTTGTGATATGGATGTCTGTGACTGATTTTTGTTATGTTTATTTCCATATTTGTTTTCGAAGAAAATATATAGCCACTGTGTAGTAGCTTTGAGTTTATATCGGTATATCAGATTTCCTCTGTTGTACTATCTGACATATCGGTGCTCGCACAAAGCAATTATGCAAATGGTCGCTCCTCAACAGCCTTGTTCTCCGCGCCAGTTGACGGCATTACCCCGTAGTGTCCTTGGCTAGCGTGGATATAGACGTGAGGCGTCACATAATATCTTGATTTCAGTTCCAAAATTTGTTTCGAATTTCCATTTAGCCTATAACTTTATTTTAACCCAATTCGTATTAAAATTAGAGATTTATATATAAATACTCTACCCTTTTGACTAGTTTGAATTTTTTGAAAAATAGTATGAGGATTTAGATTATTTAAAATAGTTTAAATAATTAAAATAGTTTGATATAAAATAATTTAAGCATTTAAAATGTTTTATAAGGTAAAGTAGCTTGGAAAATCAAAATAAATTGAATATGTAAAAAGGTAGATTTTAAATTGTTTATATTAAAATAATTTATTTGAAAATAGATTCAAAGTCAATCTAATTCAAATCAATTTCAATCTTCATTCAATTTAAATCGATTCAATTCCTGTTTCAGTTCGAGTTATCTTCTATTCTAATTTTAATTCAAATCGACTTTAATCTTGATTTTCATTTTTAACTTCAAATTTTATTCAACAATTTGAATCAATGGTTTAAATTTCATTTCAATACTAATTTTAAACCAGTTCAATTTATATTAATTCCAAATTCAATTTCTAAATATCATTTTAAATCATTTATGTCAAATTTAACTTCAATATCAAATTTAAGATTCAAATATTCAAAATAATTCAATTCTGAGCTCCATTTTGATATATCGATTTAAATTACGTTTACTTAGAAATATTTCAAAGTTCGAATAAAACCAAAATCTTTTTAAAAAAAATCAATTTCTGAAACACCGATCATATTTCAGTTATAACTTTGAAATCTCAAATTTCATTTTTAAACAATTTGTTTAATGCATTTCAATTCCACAAATTAAGCTCAAGTTTGAAATAATATTCTATTTCCATACATTTCGAATTTTATTCTTAAAATCAAATTTTTAAATAATTTCAAACAAAATTTTTAAAATTATTTAATTTAACCAATCCGATGTCCATATATAATTTACTATCCTACGACCAAGTGAATCAGTTATTAATTCAATTTAATTCATGGATGGATATATATCATTTCAACACATTTCTTAATTTATTAAAAAATAATTCAATTTATAGTTTTATATACTGTAAATAATTCACCAAGTGATAACCAGATATATATAAAATTAGTGAACATCCAAATCATCTAAAACATCAATCAATAGCATGTGTCATCATCAATACCAAATCAGCCAATAATTCACAACAGTTTTATAATTATCAATATCAAGTAATTTACTGGCAATTAAATCCCAATTTCAAATTTAATTGTCAATTTTAATATCTACAGCCAATTTAGATGTCAATTTCATTTCAAATAACAGTCAATAAAATTAGATAACTTCGCGATTAAATTTTAACAAACATAATAATATTATAGTACGTCGTGAGCGTTAAAAACACTCACATTTTATTCCTGTCATCGCTTTCGCGTTTTGGTTCGATTAAATTCAAATGCATTTGAATTTAACTGAAATTCTACAAGCTCCAATTATCACCAAATCAATTCCATTTCGTAGTGCTATTCAATACCAACCAAATGCGACAGACCGCGTTCGATTTGGACCTAAAATGAACAGGTTACGCAATTTACAAGAATTTGAATTTTAAATTAAATAATTTATATAATTTAACTTAAACTAATATATTACCCAGACTAAACAAGAACCTGGCCCACTAACAATTCGACCCGCTACCCTTTCTTCTTCCTCTCAAACACACTTTTCCTCCCTGCGCGGGAAAATATACCCAATGTTGCGTGCACGTTTTCCATTGATACGACAACTAACTTGACGAATCTACACACTGAAACCACCAAATGCCATCTCCTCGCATGCTAGATCTGCCCATGTCCTCAAATTCAAACTCGAGCACCTCTGATGAGTCGCGACGTGCTGCTCGATATCGCTTATGCAAATGTCGCCTTCCTCCTCAAGTAGCCGCGACCTTCCAAAATCCTGCCTTTGATGCTCCTCGATACTCTAAACCCAAATATCACCTCGATATCAACGATCGATGCTCGAATCACCATGAAAACCAAGCACTAGTTTGGCCATGACAACGGCCATCTTCCAACCCATGATTGAACAACCCAAAACTTATACCACTAAGAAGCTCTCAGCAAAATAAGATTTTTAAAACTAGTTTAGGAATTTTCTGTTGAGTAGAAATTCAGATAAAATCTTTTGAAGTTAGATTTTATTTTTTCTTTCTACATTTTAAAAAGAATGGAAAGGGAAGATGTGATTTTATACAGGAGATAGTTTATGCATGTACATATAAGGTGGCTAAGATGGAGATGTGTAAATGGCCAAAAAGAACATAGGGTTAAGTCGAATTGAAATATATTATTTAAATTTCCCAATTATCTGACTGTAAATTATGGACTCCAATCGAGGCATGCCGCCAGGCGTTCATAATGTTATGTCCCCATTCCGAACGCAATGGGACAAGTTTCGAGTCCCCATTCGATTGTAAGGAGAAGATAGCTTTTTGGATCCAATTATTAAATTGAATTTTCAATATTAATTTCAGCGTATTTCTATCCTATACAATCAAATGGTAACTTCGAACGCTATGAAATTTGAAATCCTATACTAGTTCACTGTTATGGATCCGATGAAACTAGTTTCGTCGAATTTCGAGACTGTGGCCAAAATGTCTATTTTACTCGTTAATCATAATATTTAAATCGACTCCCGATATCATTTTCAATCATCAAGAATTAAATTATTTAAATAATTTCCAGTACTAGATTTAAATAATTTAATTTCCAATAAATAACTATAAATGAAATATTAGTTATTGAAGTTATAATTAACTTTTAAAACAAATTAAAATTATAAAACAACTATTTCCATTTTACATTCATTCAATATTCATTATTCAATTTCACTATTGATTTTAAACATAGACAATACATAGAATTATTTTCAATACTTGTTATCGTCAAAATCTTCGAAATTAACTATTTCAAAATTTTATTCAAGTACATATTCAATAATTATATTAATAAATCATTAAAACAATTATTTTTAACCATTTTTATTCATTAATTACACTAAATTTAATAATTTAAAATAGTTAAAAATACCGGTCCTTACATCTTCTCTCCTTCTTTTACTCCGTAGCCAAAAATTAACTTATCCCCATCCAAAACAAAACAACTCCAAATCAACTGAAAAACATCAAATAAAAGAACATAAGTGGGTCATCCATCTCTCGCACGGATTGGGTGTAGATTTTAGAAATTTGAGGAGAATCTCAAATCAAAGTGTTAATAATGGAAAGGCATTTCATTTTTGCTTTCTTTTTTATTACACTCAATCATGATTTTTTAACCCTAACCTTATTCACAAAAATGTATATTGAATCGTCATTTATTGAATCTACTTTTAACCTCTTGTGTATTGTCATTTTTGAAAATCTATCTTGTGTGCGATTTATTTCATGTATTAATTTTTTTATTGGATTGAAATCGTTAATTAGTATATATCTAATTTGCAGAATTTTTTATCACGGTTAAATTAATTAATTAATTTAAAAAAATTGTTTGATTATTTGTGTATCAGTATTGTTTGTTAGATCTAAGATTATTAGCTAATGTAGATCTATTTTGCTATAACATTTTGTTTCTTTTGTTATAATAATTTAATTCGCATGTAAACATGGTTTTAATATTTAATTAGTTTAATTATTCCTAGATATATACATATACATATACATACGTATGTACATACATACATGCATGCATACATACATATATATAACTTCATGTTGAATGTATGTTTTAATACCTTACAATTTGGTTTTAATATTTTACGATTTCGTTTCATGTAAAATGTATGTTTTCAAATCCATAGTTTTAAAACCAGGATATTTTATTATGATTAACTACTGAATTATTTCCGTATTGATTTGGACTTAATATTGATTAATGCTTGTAAATGAGGAAATTCAAACAACATTAATTCAGTTTCTCCTTTTACTCCTGATTTGATTGGATCTAAATCTAAGCAGATATTTTATTTCAACTTTTTCATTTTTAAGCATTTCCTTATCTTGAAAATATCTAGTTCTGTTATATAAACTTGTTTTATATATACAAGTGCCAAAATAATATCATAGATATGTATATATATGTCTAAACTATAAATTTAGGACTATAGATATATGTATATAAACTATACACATATGTTATAGTATATTCAAACATATGTATATACTTAGGCATTTATGTTTCCGATATACATGTGAAATTATCATATGTATATTATAGTATAATGTACATGTATATAAAATAGATAAAAATTCAAATATTTGATATGTGCATATATAGTTATGCACATGTTTACATTTCATTATGTTATGTTATTATTTTATGTTGTTACTGAATTTAAACTTCATACATTCAAAATCAATATTTAGTTTAATTAATTAATACGATTAATTAACAAAATAAAACCAAGTCATCCTCTAATTAACAAAAAATTTTAAAGAGAGAAATAAAAGGTTTCATTCTCTAAGTAAAATAAAAATTCCCTCACTCATCTAATTGAATTTGATTCACGTTAAATGCACTTAATCTATGAGATTGATTAAAACAAGTGATATATATTCAAATTGAAATTTATTTTATGAGACAACTAGTTGGATCTAGTATTACATTAGACTTCATAGGCCTATTATCATCCAAATATTGATTTTTTTTTGAAACCTACCATTTTCACATGTTGTAGGCCGGTATAGTTCCTTTAGCTATAACCCTACTGATCAACAAATCACTCCAAATTTCAGCACGACCATCCCAAAGTATATTTGAGAACTTTTTAGGATTTTTTGAAGTAGCAGACCAAAATTTGGAATTAGGGTATATGCATCTCTCCACTTGTCAACCCTTAAACTTCATAAGTCCACATGTGCCCCATGGAGATAATAGGCTGACCTATGTACCTTAAAGGTCGACGTATGAGTTCTTAAAACACACTTTTTTAATTCGTGATGCTTTATCTTCTCTTATCTTCAAACGTTTTCTAGTCACTTCTCTTTACTTCAAACTTCATACCTCTTCATTTATGAAATTTTCAATATTTTACACATCTATACATCCGTTATAAATGCCCCCAACCATGTCAAATCAAATAACATATCCAATTCTCTAATTTCAGTTCTATTTTCTTTTATTCCCTACGGCTTTGGAATTATATTAAGCAACTAGATATCGGTCATTCAAATTCACATCAATATCATAGATCACTTCCTATACCACTCGTTCATTCATACTAATAATACTTATTATGTTGGTTATACAAGAATGTACTGAAAAAGAACACATCATATCAAGATTCAAAGAATCTCCAAACACACTTCCATATTAAAGTCGAAGTACCATTGAGAAGTCATCAGGCGGTCAGTGTGAAGTTCTGTATAGCCGCTCGAGAAAAGTTGTTGTGCACCAGTTCCTCAGGTCAGGCGAGGGTTGAGTTAAAGAAATTACAGAAAGGATTTCAAGGGCTGCACACAGGATGTGAGTTTAAACTAGTATGAAATTTCTCGGTGTGATCCTTTTAGTTACTTATTTACTTCCGCTATTCAGTTTTTACTTAGCTAAAAACTAGTTACTAATTACTTAGTTAATGTCATAATTAAAAGAGTTAATCGTATAATTTAATTCAACCCACTAGTCATTCAACATAGTTCAATCGATAACAATTATCGATCAACTAAATTTGTTATAGACATAGGTTTCTAATTTCAAGTCCAAATTCAATTATGGTGACCAACCTTCAGCGTTAGAGGAAATGAATTCTCTCTTGAGCACTGTTTTACTAGAATATCTAATCTAATACCTAACTGTAGTCTTAACATGAAATTATGTCATGGGATTAACCTAATCAAAGTAGGATCTCAATAAACAACGTATACGGTACTCTCAATTCATATCATATGATTAGTTATGGCCCTCTTTGATATTTTCCATACTATATATTCTTCTACCAATATGAAGCAATCTTTGTTTAAGTTAAAAGCTAAAACTTGATAGAGCGCATAAAGACTAAAGCTCTACGAGTGATCATGTAGCGACCCAGAATTTTGGTCATTTGATTTTGAATATATACTTGATTTAAATATTTAAAGTATTGGTTTAAAATGTTATATTACTCAAAATTCCAAATATATCGATTTAAAATAATATTTATAATTGAAATTCAAATATAGTGAAATATTTGAATTGGAAAATTTATATTTGATATGTATTTCAAATACGAAATTTGAATTGAACATTTAATAAAGGGATTTAATATCTTTATTTAACTCATTTTGACGTGATAAACAACAACGGTGAAATCAATTGTAAATTTATTTGTGGTTATAACTGGTTAAAATAATCAGAAAATCTACTTTTATATTTTTATTTGTATGACTCAATTTTCATCGATGTATTTTTTATTGATTTTATTTGATTTTTCTGTAATTTTTTATTTGGAAAATATACCCGTTTGACGGTTATCGTTAAGTAGCAGCATTTTGTGATTTATAAAATGCGATAACCAGTGTATATACCTTACATTTCTAAGTGCGACCGTATTTTTGTTTTTTATTCGCAAGCCCACGTAGAAATAAAACTATGTGTGGCGAGACTCCAAATATTTCAAAGTAAACAAAAGTCAACATTAACGTCAGCCCATGATTCATCAAATCAACACTCTCTCTCTCATTTTTCAGTCTATGTCCTGTAAATAAAAATCAAAATGAGAAAGTTAATTTCAAAAATTCATATCTTAAATCCACTCCATGTAAAATTCCAAAAATCTTATCTTTGAGCTCGAAACTGATGCAGCTTCAACTTTGTGCCCCTAGTGTAGCTTACAGTTGTCAAAGAGAGATTCAATAGTTAGAGGTGGCTTAGCTAATTAGGGATAGGTCTCGTTCACGCTATTATCATTGAGAGGTCGCGGAAATGGTTCCTTGGGGTAGGTGTCATCGAGCTGCACCTAGAGGCCGAGATTGGTGAGTAGCGATGGAGTCTGGGAGCTCGCGACTGTTGGGAGGCGAGAGTTTGACCTGATGGTCGCGATCTCCTAAGGGGGTTCGGAGGAGATGGTGTGGGGTCCAGAGTGTAGCTAGCACGATGGGGAAGCAAATAGCGAAGGAGACTTGAAGTTTCATCGACCGGAGAGGGGGAGAGCAGCGGAGGAACGGATGACAGTGGTGGGTTATATTTTATAGAAGCGGCAATAATACTAGGAAGGAGAAGTTCAAATTTCTTAACCTAATTTCAAATGTGTGTGTCTCTATATATGTGTGCAACAACTATGAATTTTGTAATTTATTTTAATTGTTTATTTTGATTATTTTATTTGAAAACTTTATTATATTTATTAAAATGGATGATTTTTGCTATTTTAAATATTTTTTTTGATTTTTATGTGAATTATAATTTCAAACATGAATATAAAGAATATTTTCCTGAAAAGTGGATTTTTGGTCAATCTAGTCGAACTTTGACTTTTAAATTTAATATTTAAATATTTGATTTTTTTATTTTATCCATTATTATGAAAATGAATTTAATTTAAAGAATACTGCTTTTTGTTTCGTTGAAATCCGATTTATATTGTGAAAGTTATGCTTTTTACAATATTGGGTGTAAATTGATTTATTTAATAAAATTGTCTATTTTAAATTATATAAATAATATTTTTATTTTTTAAATCATGTTCTAATATGTGTTATATGACATGTTGGGTATATATTTTATTTTAAATATTTTTAAAGCGATGATAAAAAAATTTCAAAATTTATTGCATTTATTTTCTATTTTTAAAGCGTAGTTTCCAATTTTTGCTATTTTCTCAATTTAATTATATTTAACTAAAATTTATTTATTTATTTTTGTGCATTCATCATATTTTCGTGTTTTTATCTGTTTTTATATGTATTTTACATATATTTAAAATTTTAAAAGAAATTAAGAAATTTGAAAGGTTTTGACCTTTTATATGCATGTCTTTTCATATTCAAAGTTGTCTTTTCATCACCAATCATCACATGCATTCAATTAATGTCATATCTCTTTCTTCAGTTGACCACTCCACTTTATTTTCACATGAAAAACAAATACTTCTCAACCCTAAACCAATCGGCCATCATCCTAAAGAAAAATTTTGGTAAAACTTTCATTTCTTTTTACATTTTCTACTTGATTTTGTTGATTTTTGCACATGCATTCATCTCTTATGTTCGGCCCCTCCTTGCTCCAGCACTTTGGCCGCCTCCACCACCACCTACACCAGCTATTATCCCCTCCTTCCACTGACCTTCCATGGTCGAGACCATCCAAGTTGATGATCCACCAAAATTTTGAAGAAAACTCCACTTTAAAACTCCATAGCCGAACTCCCCTTGTCTCCACCACTACAATCATGCTTTGGCCGACCCATACACCACCACCACCAGCCACAACCTAAGCCTAAGACCTCTGTAACACATGTAGTTGACCTTTCCAGATCTGACCTTTCCATCCATGCTTGGCCGAGACCTTAAATGGCAACAAAACCCACTTGTGTTGCCTTGTTTTGTAAATTCATGTACACGTACCCTTTATCTCCTTTATATTGTTATCGCCGATCCCTGTTGGACCTCAACCTGATCCAACCTGATCCAAATACATCCCATTATAGTGCTTTTCCAGTCCATAGCTGAAGCATAACTCGTTGAATGCAAGTGCAAAGGCATTAGCTTTGTGTTACATGTTTATCTCTAGCATTGTTTTGTAATAGTTTGGTTTGTAATTCATGTTTGTATTTGTTTTGTTTGATATTGAACAAGGCAATTAGCTTTGGCTCTCCCACTCTCAAATCATTGTTCTGTTATCATGCCTTTGAAGTTCCTTGTCTGTGCATTTGGTTGTCATCTCCAGCTTATACAAATGAGTAATTCTCACCAGACAGTATTTATACTTATATGACTAGTAAACCGATCACATTTGAATCTGTAAAATATATCACCATGTTATATCTACTATGTTATGATCATATGATATTCACCCATGCTTATTTACCTGTTATATCATCTGTTGCTGTGATTTAATGCTATTCTGTTATTTATATCAGTTTATCACACTGCAAGATCCCTTTAGATTAGAATCATTATGGGTTGAAATGATACATAGCCGAACGGACTTTAGAATAGGGAAAAATCGTTATGGGCTGAAATGATAGGCCTGAACGATTTTTTTAATTATTTTTATTTACTTGGGACTGCGGGTTTGAAATGATAAAACCCGGGTTTTCTTTGTAAATTACGGATTGAAATGATATATTATCCGTATCACTTTACCTAGGCTAGAAAATTTTATACAGACCGGTGGTTAAAATATAATTTTCTAAAATTTTTAAATTATTTTAGAAATGTAAATATTATAATATTTTGATTTAAAACTTAATTAAAAATGATTTTTGCAAAGTATTAGATTTTCTAAAAATTTATAAGTGAAATAAATTAATGGTAAAGTTAGAAATTTGAAATATAAGTTATCTTGGAAATTTTGATTTGGTTATAAATGGAATTTAGATTAAGTAGGAAAATGTGATAAATAAATATAAAATTTGATTTAAAATGAATTTAAAATGATTTTTATAAAGTATTAAGGATTTTTGAATAATGTTAAAATGTTAAATGAATGAATATTAAGTCGAATTTTGAAATATATCTTAAATTGAAAATTTGTGAATTTTGTTTAAAGGTGAATTTTAAGTTAAGTAAACAAAGAGGAAAAAATAAGTTATATTTGGAAATTTAGACTTAAGTGTTAAGTTAAAAAAAATTAATTTAAAGAATTGAAATTGAATGTGTGAATTTAATATGTGAATTATTATTAAATATTGATTTTGAATGAAAATTTAACATTATAAAATCATGAATATAAGGGTATTTAAATGATTGTTTTAAAAGTGAAATATTAAGTTTAAAATGATTTGAATAAAATTTAATTGTTTGTGAAATTATATTGAATATTTGGAATTTAATTAACAGTATTTTGAAATGTTATTATTTCTAATGTAAATGATATTACAGCATTTGTAAATGTTGTAATTGATAGAAATGAACTAAATGGCTAAAATGAACTAAGGGCTATTAAAACACTTTGTAAGTGTTGTAGTTGCTGGACTTAACTAAAGTTTTAATTGAAATCTAAACCTATTACAGCATTTTACATGCTGCCTTTTGCTAATTGAATTGTTTTTAAACATAATTTTCCATAGCATTTTCTAAGTACTGTGAAAGTTGAATTTTCGCTGTTTTAATAAATTTAAGTGAATAAACGAACTTTGAATGGGATAAATTTTGGGAATTAAATATTTGATTTTAAATATAACGACTTCAAATTTTAATGGTTTAAATGAAGTAATTTGATTTGAAATATAAACCATTTTGAAATGTGACTTGGAAGGATATCTAAATTAAATAAAATGAATGTGGTTTTGGAAAGATATGATATTTTGATATTTGAAATGAATTTGAAATTGATATTTGATTTAGAAGTATAAATTAACAATTTTGAATTTTAACCACGAGATGTATTTAATTTATAGCTTAACGGATCCTTAGAGGATGGGCGGTCCCAGGCATCCTTTAAGTTACTCGTATCTTTATTACAGTTCACTTGAGTTGTTTTACATATTATAAGTATATATATGTCCTGACTCGAGTGTTTTGTGTTTTACTTTACGCTCGGGTCAGCCTGAGTTTTTACAGATTAGCTTTAGGTTTCTTTTCTGGAGGTACGAATCGCTGGAGATTCTGCTTGTCTAGTTATCTATTCCTTTTCAGTTTCAGTTGTTCTATTTCAGCTCTGGTATTTATAAACTTCTATGTATTTAAGATTTCTATTGTATATGTTTTTCAGACTGATATTATGTATTTGTTTGAGAGTTTGCTATAGTAGCTTAGTGAACTACTATGGTATTTCAATTTCCGCTGCGTGTTATTCTGGTATTTCTGTGTCTGTGATTGTATTTCATTTGCTCCAAATTTATTTACAACGCGGTATTTTGAGTAATTCAAGTTCGGCATGTGTGGATGCGAATGGCTGAAAATATCGGGTTGTTACAGTTGGTATCAGAGCTTTGGTTTTAGGCAAACCATAGCCTGCGGAGCAAATACTCATTAGAGATAGGGCAGAAATACCCTAGAATGAGTGAAGTCAATCTCAGAATCATTTCCTTGTGAGAGAGCGTATTTTCGAAGTATAAAATAATTTCCAAATGATTTTTAAAGGATTTTCAAAGATTATTTTGGTATAAAAATTTTCTTATTTTGAAACCAAGATTTTCAAAACTTCATCCCTTCGGTATCCACCTTGTTAGAAATCTCTTGGTTAGGATTCTTATCGATTAGGATTCCTTGAACTTTGGAACGCTCCCACTTTTTCTGAAATCCAGTCTTGTCTTACCTATTTTATCCTTTTGATTTTTGGGCATTCCATAACTCCGCATTGGAATGACCTCTATAAAGATTGGTGATTCCGCAAATCTTTGAATGATTTGTAAAGGGGTGAAATTCCGTTATAATTGGCATTGATTCACCGGAGATTCCTGTATCCTCGGTTTTCGATGCTATCTATCTTATGCTCTATCTAGATTCTATATCTGGCGATCAAATGTTGATTTGCCTTAGATTTCCAAATTGATTATATTCATGAAATCACAGTTGAACGGTTAAGGTTGCCCGCGATTTATATGGGCGTATCCATCTTCTATTTGGTAATAAAATTTAATTATCTTCGTTCGAGCTTATCTTCAAACCAGAATTCTATTTGATTAGAGTTCCTCTAAATTCGAATTTCCGTATAGTTTGAAATATAACCTTGAACCATTCTTTGGAAATTTGTGTTTGATTGTATTTTGAATTTTTGCATACATCGAAATTATTATTTTGATAAGGATGATCCTATTTTGTATATAAAGGTGAAATGTTTTCGATAAGGATTATATACCTTTTAAAAATGAAAATTTGAAATTTCGAAAGGATTTGAAATTTTGAAAATTTTATAAGAATTTGACTTATATAAAATGATTTATAATTAAAGGGTTTTGAATTTGAATTTCGAGGAATTGAACTCTGGTGTTCTGAAATCGGTTTTATTTGGAAGATATATAATAATAATATGATTTAAAGATATTTTCTAAATAAGAAATGTTTCAAATGTATTCGAATGAATTCCAATGATTTCGAAGAGATTTCAAAGAAGTTTCAAGAAAATAAAAGTCCAGAACGCACTTATGTCGCTGGAAAATAATTTCGGTGATGAATGCATGCATCATCGACATTGATTTTCGAGTTTTTGAGTGGGGGAGAGGCCACTCTAATAGCTTTGCTATGCGAGTGATTTTGGGAAACCAAATTTTTGATTTCAGATTTCGAAGTATGGTTTGATGTTTGAAAGATATATGTATGTGTGTGTGTGTGTGTATTTGAAATGATATAAAGTAAGTCGGTGTTCAGTCCTCGAGATTCAGATTGGTTTTGGTATAACCCTACCTTTTGAAATTGGTTTACTGATTTGTTGGTAATTTCCAACTCTTAAATTGAAAATATGATTTCTTCGACTATTTTGAAGGTTCGAGCACTTCCATATCAAGATTAACTTTTCAAAGCTAAGAAATTTTGAAAGGTATAAGGATTTGATAAAGAATATAAGTTTAGTTTGGTATGATTAAAGTATAAAGTAATATGATTTATACAAGTGTGAAACTGTTCGTTGAGTGAACTAAATAAGACTATTTTGAATTATACTGGTATGAAATATAGATTTGAAATGTTTTGAATGAAGCATATATATATATAGAACAATAATCTTTCCAATGGTAAATTGAATTTTTCATATAGAAATAAATAGTTTGAAGGTTTTAAAAAGGGATGTTTTTAAACTTAGTAACCATTTTAGATATTTTGATGACTGAAATGGCTTGGAAATGATTTAATCTTTATTTTGATAAAGAATGTGAATTTGAAATGATAATTGAGTTTGATAAATGAATATTTGAAGTTTATATTTGTATGAAAGGATATTTGGTTTACTAGTAATTTGAGTTTATTTAAAAATGATGGATTTATGAAATGAATATTTCAAAACTAAGTAATAATGAAGTAAAATTTGAGATATATGAAATTATAAAATTTAGTTTTGGAATATGGTATATTTAAGCTTTGAAATATATTAAAGATTGAATAGTTTATTTTATGGATCAATCTTCATTTGAAATTTGATAATATTTGAAATGGTTTTGTTGGAAAACTAAATTGAACTGAAACTGATGGTTTGAAATGAATTAAAATTTGGAAATTTTAGAATTGGATTTAATTGAATAAATTTGTGAATGTAAAGAATTAAAGGAATGTTTTATGATTTCAAATGTATGATTTCGAAAGGTTATGATTTTCAAAGTGTAATGATTTCAAGTATTTTAGTTTCGAAAGATTGATAACTTTGAAAGTATTATGATTTTTGAAAGTGAATATATGTTTGAAATCGAAATGAATTTGTTTGACATAAATTTTATTGATTTAGAAATTTCGATTATTTTCTAAATCTATTATTTTAAGAAACTTTGAAACTGGATATATGTAATTAGGAAGAAATGATTTGGAGAAATCGTGTATGATTTTGAAAATGAATTGATATTGAAATGGTTTGAAATTGAGAACCTTTGTTTATTTAAATATTTTGATTTGGGAGTTATCGAACTTATATAAAATTGATTTGTGTAAGTATGAAGTGATTTGAAAACTATTGATTTGTAAAGGTACTTAACTTGTAAATTGAAATCTTATATAATCGAAGTCTATATAAGAGTGATTTGAAAACTATTGATTTGTAAAGGTACTCAACTTGTAAATTAAAATCTTATATATAATCGAAGTCTATATAAGTGTGATTTGATATACTATTGATTTGGAAAGTATTCGATTTGAAATGGAATCTTATATATAATGAACTTTATATAAGTATGATATTTGAAAGTGATTTTGAAAGGTATTATATGATACATATTTTCGAACTAAAGATATGGAAAGTGCCTTCTGCTTGATATTCGCTTTATGGCCACACCGTGGATTCATTCTATCGATATTATTCTTTCTGATTTGGGTTTTCTGGATATGATACTGGAGTGTCCATCGAATTCCATGGCGATTTCCATGGTCTTATGATCACGACTACATAGCGTAATTCACAGGGGCTGCGAGAGCTTAAGGGTACAGATGTTTCCTGGGGGATCCAGGCGTAACCATTGTGTATCTGTATCTATTGGGTCGCTTGGTAGCGTAATCTGCAGGGGCTGCGAGAGCCTAAGGGTACGTATGTTTCCTAGGGGATCCAGGCGTAACCATTGTGTATTTGCCGTACCACCAGTCTTCATGGCGTAATCGCAGGGCTGCGGTAGTCAGCCTACGGGTACGGATGTTTCCTGGGGGATCCAGGTGTAACCATTGTGTATCTGCGATCCATGATCGACATGTTTTGTTTGGTTGATTTTTTTGGATTGTACTTTCCATATCTATTGTTTTTAAAAGGTTTTCCAGTATTTTCACAGGGTATTGAAACAGGTCTACCAAGTACCTGTAGAATTCTAGCTTTGTGCCTGATCAACGCATAGCCAGAGTCTACAGGAACGGAAGTAAACTTGTTAAGACATCGAGTTATAAATGTATTTTGATAAAGTATTATATAAAGAATATTTTGATCATTTATTTTACTTTTCTAAATAATTTAAAATGTTTTAAATATTGTTTACTTCGAAATGTCAAATTTGAATCAAATGACTATTTATCATTTTATAAAATGTTTAAAATGTTAAATATAAAATTTTTAAATTGAAAATTATACAGTTTTAAATATGGTTCATCCTTTTTTTCAACCTGTTCTCCCTTCTAGCTATTTCTACCTTCTTCTTCCTTGATGGTACTTTCTGTATTATGGAAAGATTTGGTTCTTTGGCTTATCGTTTAGATTTGCTCGAGAAATTTTATGGACTGCATGATGTATTCCATGACTCACATATCCTTTAGTATCTTCTTGACCCACCTCCTTTTGTTCAGCCAACTGCTCTGTATAGGTCGAATATTTAGCTTAATCTGACTGTCGAGAGTAAGCCACTTCGTATTTTTAGCAGAGGTACGAAGCAGCTAGAAGGGAATTTGTTAGTCTGGTCAAAGTACTGTGTAAGTACTGATGATCGAGAATGTACCTGGTAGATGGAGGAGAGCATTCGTACTTCGAATCCAGAATTGTTTTTTCAGGTACTATTTGCTTTTTTTATCTTGCTTTTCCTTATTTTCCTTGTTTGTTCTTTTCGAGGACGAAAAGATTTGAGTGGGGGAGAGTGTAACAACCCTGAATTTTGTGATTTATTTTGATTGTTTATTTTGATTATTTTATTTGGAAACTTTATTATATTTATTAAAATGAATAATTTTTGTTCTTTTAAATAAATTTTTTGATTTTTATGTGAATTATAATTTCAAACCTGAATATAAAGAATATTTTTCAAAAAAGTGGATTTTTGGTCAATCTAGTCAAACTTTGACTTTTAAATTTAAAATTTAAATATTTGAATTTTTTTAATTTTATCCTTTATTATGAAAATAAATTTAATTTAAAGAATACTGCTTTTTTTTCATTAAAATCCGATTTATATTGCGAAAGTTATGCTTTTTACAATATTGGGTGTAAATTGATTTATTTAATAAAATTGTCTATATAAATAATATTTTTATTTTTTAAATCATGTTCTAATATGTGTTATATGACATGTTGGGTATATATTTTATTTTAAATATTTTTAAAGTGATGATAAAAAATTTCCAAAATCTATTGCATTTATTTTCTATTTTTAAAGCCTAGTTTCCAATTTTTGCTATTTTCTCAATTTAATTAAAATTTATTTATTTGTTTTTGTGCATTCATCATATTTTTGTGTTTTTATCTGTATTTATATGTATTTTACATGTATTTAAAATTTCAAAAGAAATTAAGAAATTTGAAAGTTTTTGACCTTTTATATGCATGCCTTTTCATATTCAAAGTTGTCTTTTCATCACCAATCACCACATGCATTCAATACTACCATATCTCTTTCTTCAGCTGACTACTCCACTTTGTTTTCATGTGAAAAACATACACTTCTCAACCCTAAAACAATCGACCATCATCCTGAAGAAAAATTTTGGTAAAACTTTCATTTCTTTTTACATTTTCTACTTGATTTTGTTGATTCGTGCACATGCATTCATCTCTTATGTTCGGCCCCCCTTTCTCTAGCACTTTGGCCGCCTCCACCACCACCTACACTAGCCTTCATCCCCTCCTTCCACTGACCTTCCATGGCCGAGACCCTCCAAGTTGATGATCCACCAAAATTTTGAAGAAAACTCCACTTTAAAACTCCATAGCCGAACTCCCCTTGTCTACACCACTCCAATAATGCTTTGGCCAACCCATACACCACCACCACCAGCCACAACCTGAGCCTAGGACCTCTGTAACACCTGTAGTTGACCTTCCCAGATCTGACCTTTCCATCCATGCTTGTCCAAGACCTTAAATGACAACAAAACCCACTTGTGTTGCCTTGTTTTGTAAATTCATGTACACATACCCTTTATCTCCTTTATATTGTTATGGCCGACCCCTGTTGGACCTCAAGCTGATCCAAATACATCCCATTACGGTTCTTTTCCAGTCCATAGCTGAAGCATAAGTTGTTGAATGCAAGTGCAAAAGCATTAGTGTCACGACCCGATTTCCACTCCCGGAAAATCGTGTCATGAATTAAGAAAGAAAGGGATAGAAGAAGAAAAGAAAGAAGAGAAGAAAGAAACAACACAAGAATCTCAACAGCGGAAACGAATAAATTATATTAATAACAAAGTATTACATAGTATACATCAATTATCAGAGTACACAGACATATACAACACATACTAGACAGTTATAAACACCTGTCTAGTTATTACAACTCAATACAAACAGATCACTCAAAGACCAAACACAGCGGAACTATATAACTATACGCAGAAGCCTCCTGCTCCATATGCTCCTCCACAATTCGTCAAAGCTAATCCTGAATCCTAACCTGAATTCTCTTGACTACTCATAAAAATTTGAGTACCCAAGAGTTATAGAAAAACAGAAATAACTCCGGGTCAGACATGGGTCTGGTGTGAGTAACAGGTTAAAGTTGCTTAACTTTTAAAAACCTTTGAAAGAAAAGGTATCACGTAAGACTTCCCACACATAAACATGGAAAAGTTTTTACCTTACGCTAACCAAAACATTTGATAGGAAATCAGATGATATTATAATAGTGTCTAGGGTTTTCAAATAAAGTACAGAAATAGCTGAAATGCTTACATCTCACATTCCAACATAGTTGGGCACAACTAATACGTACGGCACTTATTGGATTTTGGATTCCATCAATGGCAGGGCTACTGGGGTACCGCCCGTCACAGTACGTGGCCTAGATCACCGTACCGAGGAGCCACCCTAACTCCCCTGCAACACAAAGCCGGACCCGTTCCTTACTGAACAGTTCCAAATAAGACAACCCCGACGGTTGTCATGATCAACCGTCCCACACAGCCGAAATATAAAGGGACCTCTAGACAGGGGTAAATCTTACTCTCAAGTGGGGGCTACCCACGAAGCTTTGCTGCACCTCCCCTGTTTTAGCCATTCCCGGTTGATGAGGCTTGAGGTTACGATTACCTTTATAGGACATAACACTTAGAATGCTCATCGTCCACCTGACGATGTTCTGAAAGCATTCAATCCATACAAGTTCGTTCCGGGTTCGAACGAAACCGAAGGCATTATCTCGTTACACTCGTATTGGAATCACCCTCAGAGTTAACGACAATAACCCTTGCACTCTGATTCTCCATCTCGAATCTATAAGACCTATTCCGTCAAACTCATTACGGAATCACCCACAGAGTTATACTGACGTATAGCCCTTACACCTCGAGTCTTCACTTGCTCCACTTGGATTAACGACCTAACGTTATTTGGAATCGATGTGGTTTTCGGATGTCCAAATATGGAAACCCGATCCCGGTCTCATCGAAATCCAAAGCGTGTCTTATTAAGGCCAAGTTGTTTTAAGTTTAAAACAATTCAATTCATTATCTAAATATACACAGATAGATAATTCACAACATCCCAAGTAATCAATCTTATCATTATCAAGAGATAATTCATACCAAATCAGATAATCTATATTATCATCCAAGAGCAACCAATGCATCCATATCACATACACTACTCATCTCATAACTGAGATTACAAACCATACCAATCAACCAATTCTAATCATCAAACATAAGCAAATGGTCTAATGATCACACCTCTATAATTAATTTAAAATGAATTAAATTAATTACTCAATCTTTAATTAATTTAAAATGAATTAAATTAATTACTTCATCATTAATTTTGCTTAACTTAACCATCCATTGATTACAAATCAATTTATAAATCATCATCTCATTTCAATTTATCATTATTGATTAACTATCTCTAATTACAATAAGTAATTAGCATTTAATATTAATCACACAAGTTAATTACTTAGTTAATTACATTAGTAATTAATCTAAAATCAATCCCTACATATATATTAATCATCCTTGATTAATAATCATTCAGCAATTAATTACATTAATTACATTAATTACCCAACCCATAAATTAATTATTCTAAATTAATTATCTAAATTAATCCCCTTGATTAATTTCAAAGTAATTTAAATCCAATTACTTTTATATCAAATATCTTTAATTACATTCAGTAATTATTAAATTAATTACTTCCTTAAGTAATTACAAATTCATTAATTACATAAGTAATTATCAAACCATCCATAAATGTTTTAATCAATTAAACTTAATTAATTAATCTAAACAAATCACATTAACCTTAATTAATTACATTAAGTAATTAATTCACTAATTACTTTCATTAAGTAATTAAACCTAAATAATTGATTATTGATTAATTAATCTAATTAATTATCAAAAATTAATCACATAAATTAACTGTTAATGACTTCATTAACATTTCTTAATTACTTAATTAAGAAATTAACTTATATTAATCATCATTAATTATTAAGTAATTAATTATTTAATTATTATTTAATTAATCTCTAATTATTAATTAACTAAGTGTTAATAAAAATCTAAATTATCATTAATCACTTGATTAAATAAATCTTAATTATAAATTAAAATTTAGTTAACCATTCTTAATTATAGATTAATTAAACTAATTAATTAATCTCAAATCAAATTTAAAATCATTAATTATTTAATTAAACATCCCTATTATTAATTAATTAAATAATTAACATTCATCTTAATTACCTTAATAATCAAATAAATCCAATCATTAAACTTTTATTTATCCTTTAGATAAACATTCCTTATTTAAATTATGCATTTAAAAACAAAATGTTTTAAATTTACTTTAAATTCCATTTGACATTTCTTTAAACTTTAAAACTCAAACTTATTTAAAATAAGATTTTAAAACATTACAACTTAATCTTATATGTTTACAAGAAACATATACTTTGCTAATAAGTTGAAAAGAAATTTAAATTTCAATTCAAATCAAATCCAAACAAATTTAAAAATTACTTTAACATTTGAAATTCAACTTTCAAACTTATTTTAGCTTTAACTCTTTAAACTCTTTCTATAATTTATACCTTTAATTCAAATGCAAATCATTTGAATACAATTTAAATTTAAATCTTAAATTTAAAAACTGAAATCTAAATTTCAAATCCAGATTTAAAAACTCAGTTTTGAATTCAATTTGAATTTTAATTTTAAATACTTAATCCTTCCAATACAAATGCCAAAACACACAAGCAATCACACTTGAGAGTTTAAATTCAAATTTGAATTTGAAAACATAAATGGTCTCAAATTCTTAGACAAATCCAAATTTGAATTCATATTCAAATTTCAAACTAAACTCAGTTTAAATCCTACACCTGCAAATTTTAAACTTTATCTTAATACTTAAAATAGAAAACAGTTTTCTGTTTATTTTAAAACTTAAACTTTGAAATTTCCAGAATTTAAATAATTTCAAAAGAACAGAATTTAAACTTATTTAAATTCATACTTGAATTCAGTTTAAAAACCTAAGCCACAATTTCAGTTGCACCTTAATTCAAATTTTTAAAAATCTGGAAACAGTTTCCTGTTTCCCCTTTCTTTTTCTTTTTTATATTTTTAACCAATTTGAAATTCTGCATTTAAAATTATTACAAAATAATAATTCAAACTATTTGAATTTAATTTCAAACTCAAGTTTAAATTCTAAGTTCAAAGTTTCAGATTAAATTAAAACTTTATTTTAATTTTTTTTTAAAATAAACAGAACAGAACAGTTTCTGTTTAATAAAGCCTGAATATATACACACTGAACTCCCCTATTTACTTCGAGTCAGTTCCCCTACTACTCCGAGTCATTTTCTATTTCCCCCGAGACCAACTCGAGTAAAATCCCTGCAACCAACATCAACTCCAACCTGAAACATTAACTCACTGCAGTGTCAATCCTGTCAACACCATTAACTACCATCTCCGACCACCATCATCGACCAAACTCCGGTGATAGCTTCTTCACCTCACCATCCACCAACACTCCCAATAGCTTCAAACTCGATGCACTGAGGAGTTAGGATTGACCCAAAAACTGTAACCCTCAATAAACTAGGGTTCAACACATTAAATCCCAAATCTAAATTCCAACTTTGAATTGCAGACCATATCAATGATTTTCCTATGATTGTTGATAGCTACACTCACTCTAGAATAAATCTCAATCAAATTCATTGCTGGATTCAACAAAACTTGACCAAAATAAAAATGCAGATGATTTGGAACTACACCCATTTACAACAAAAATAAATTTTAATTTCTGTTTTAGAATTCCTGAGTTTACTCAATAAATCCTATTAGTAACTTATGCTAATCTAAAACATCATGATTTATACAAAGCTAAAAAAACAAGTCAAAGGAAAGAACTCAGAGATCAAACATGAGTTTTGAAATTTTGAAGCACAGGCATGAAACTTTCTTCAACATGTACACAGGAATATATCACAAGTATAAAATTCACAGCCATTTCATATAAGTTCATATCAAATTTTTAAAAGAAAACATAAACAACTTTACCTATTAAATAAGTTTATAAGTGAGTTACTCACCTCTATTCAAAGTGCAGAGCATATGTCAACATGCAGATTCCAGATTGAACATGCAGAAGCTTGAATGTATTTTGAAGAATGCAGATCCTTGTTTGAAATTAAGGTATGCAGACCTCTGATCCAAGATTATGAGATGCAGAGCCTCAATCTTTAAATTGCAGGGCTTCTTGAATGCTCTTTTTAAAACTTGAATAATGCTTTTAAAATGCAGACCCCTTCATGTATCAGATGCTAAGAAATGTAGAGCTTCATTGATTTAACATGCATGCTTTAAACTGTTGTGCAGGCCTTCTTTGATTGTAAATGATATGCAAGGCTTCAGATCCAAACACATGTTGCAGACCCCTAACTTGCTTCCAGATTATGAAGTTTAATGCATGCAGGCTTCCAATTTGTTGTGCAGGTGAGAATTTTGGAAAGAGAAGTTTCAGATTTGAAATGGAAGATGCAGACTTGAATTTTGGAGGATGCAAATTTGAATATGGATGTGAGCATGTGATTGGGTTTTCTCTTTTATTTAGGAATGAAACAAATGAATGAATATGAAGAACAAGAATGATATGAATGTATTTTCAGAAAATGAAATAAAAGAAAAATGAAAATGAAATGGACACATGTCATTTTAAAATAAACACTTGTTAGCTTAAGGTTTTAACATACAAACACATGTCTTCATGAATAACTAGTGTTTATATTTAGAGTTAAGTAAGTATTAAACATAGTTAATTAAATCCTTACACACAATTATGTATTTAAATGATTCTCTAAAGAAATAAAGCAAAGTATTACTATTATAAATAAAATGATATACAAGTTTATTTGAAAAGAAACCTTTAAAACAAATTTATAAAAGAGTTTGTAAAATATTTTAATATACAACTTGAATGAAAAATGAATTTTTAAACCAATTAAGACATTTATCTCATATATAAAATCATATAGTATTTAATTAAATATTTTTGAAAAGCTCAAATCCAAAAATAAACCACCATTTCTATTTTCAAAACATATTAAAAATATGCTATACTAATTTAACTAAAAACAACTTATCTATTTAAAATATATATAAATACATATACATTATTAAATAGAAAACAGATTTATTTACTCATTAAAAATAATTTCACAAATTAAGTAATTAAATAAAGAAGATTATTTAAATCAAATCAAATTTATTAATCAAAATTATTAATTCAATATAAATTTAAACCCAGATTATTAAATTTATATTGTCCAAAATTCCGGGTCGTTACAATCCTTCCCCCTTAAAAGAATTTCGTCCCCGAAATTTAAAACAAAGGCAATTTAATAATCTATTTACAGATTTTATTTTAAAACACAGCATATGTTAATCATATGCCAACAACCAAAGCAACCAATTCACACAATCAGAATAAATCTAATTATCCAAAAGAATTTTGGATAAAACTTCACGAGTTTCCCCGGTATATATATATATCGGGATACTCGCTCTATAGAATCCAATCAATCAATACTATTAAGCTATAGAGCTCCTAACAACCATTCTATACAGAATATCAGACTACAAACGAGTCTGACTCAACAAACAAACCATCCTAAACTGCTGGTTCAACAACCAGAAATATCAAACACGTACTCCCTCAGAGATACGCGAAACATACTGAATCCCAGTTATCCAAACTGGCAATTCAACTCCAGAAAACCAAACACTGATCTTACCAAACACAGAAGAAACCAAAACACTTCGGAGCTAACTTCCCAAACTTATAGCTCCTTGGGTCAGAGAAAAAACTTAACCAAAATCAAATCTCCAATTCCAGAATCCAAATTCTCTGTCTCTAATCCATAAAAATCTTCGGATGATCCTGGGCTACCAACATCCATCCTAATCAGCTTAACTCTTGCTGATTCCAAAAGAAACAGACTGAAGCAAAACAATCCAATGATCTCCTCAAGATCTCTCAAAAACCAAGAACACAAACCCTGCTTCTCAACAACAGAAGAAAGAACAAACTTCTCCTTATCCGGAAAAGAAAACAGAAACACCCCCAAACTGCTTCCGCTGCCAACTCTGATCCGAAACAGAAGAAAATGCTGACAAAGAGCACAAGCACAGACTAAAACAACCCAGCACAGAAATAAGGTTCCACATATCCATAGAGAAAACTCAGATGTTCCTCCCAAACCTGAGTTACTTCACCAACTTCTATCTCAAGGAACCATCCATCTACTAACTGAACCACCTATACCAATCCTGGAAAGAAAACTCGATCTCTAGATGCAGACAAACTCTGACTTCCAGAAGACATCCAGACAATCTCCAACAAACACAAGAGAACATACTATCGCAAGTCACTTTTGCGATCAACTCAGCCTAAATCCATAGTAACTGCTCTTTCTTTACCAAACAGAAGAGCTTATGCTGACTTAGCCAACTTACCAGAGAAAAAGATCCACCCTGCTGCTTCTGAACTCCACTTCAAAAAACTACTCAGCCAGAAGACTCCCTATCGACTCAGAACACTCTGCTAAACTCAGCCACATCACCGGCAGATTCACTTCTTATTCTTGTTCCAAAGAAACATCTTCAGAAATATCCATAGTCACTGCATCTCATCATGCAGCTACAGCTTCCTGAGATATCAAGATATCATCACTTACTTGCTTCTGCCCAACCGACAGATCAAAACTCAATTCTGTACTTCAAAGATGAACTCCGAACCTTAACAGGTTACCTTCAGAGATCGATGAAGTCCTTCATCACAACAGAACTCACTCGAGACGGTATTAGGTCTACAGTCTCGACAACTACACTTCCAACATCATCCATCAAACTCCAACCAATGGTAGTCGTGTTACATACACTTCTACCTCATCTACCTTTATAACTTACATTGGAAAAAACCTGAATGGGTAATCCAACAAATAGGTAGAACCAATAAATATATATATATATTAAAAATACAAATACGCTCTCTCAAGAAAGACACCTCTACAGAGCCTAGGTATTCACTCAACCTAACGCTCCCTAAAGAAAAACACACTTCAGAGCCTAGGTATTCACTCAACCTACGGCTCTGATACCAAAATGTCACGACCCGATTTCCACTCCCGGAAAATCGTGTCATGAATTAAGAAAGAAAGGGATAGAAGAAGAAAAGAAAGAAGAGAAGAAAGAAACAACACAAGAATCTCAACAGCGGAAACGAATAAATTATATTAATAACAAAGTATTACATAGTATACATCAATTATCAGAGTACACAGACATATACAACACATACTAGACAGTTATAAACACCTGTCTAGTTATTACAACTCAATACAAACAGATCACTCAAAGACCAAACACAGCGGAACTATATAACTATACGCAGAAGCCTCCTGCTCCATATGCTCCTCCACAATTCGTCAAAGCTAATCCTGAATCCTAACCTGAATTCTCTTGACTACTCATAAAAATTTGAGTACCCAAGAGTTATAGAAAAACAGAAATAACTCCGGGTCAGACATGGGTCTGGTGTGAGTAACAGGTTAAAGTTGCTTAACTTTTAAAAACCTTTGAAAGAAAAGGTATCACGTAAGACTTCCCACACATAAACATGGAAAAGTTTTTACCTTACGCTAACCAAAACATTTGATAGGAAATCAGATGATATTATAATAGTGTCTAGGGTTTTCAAATAAAGTACAGAAATAGCTGAAATGCTTACATCTCACATTCCAACATAGTTGGGCACAACTAATACGTACGGCACTTATTGGATTTTGGATTCCATCAATGGCAGGGCTACTGGGGTACCGCCCGTCACAGTACGTGGCCTAGATCACCGTACCGAGGAGCCACCCTAACTCCCCTGCAACACAAAGCCGGACCCGTTCCTTACTGAACAGTTCCAAATAAGACAACCCCGACGGTTGTCATGATCAACCGTCCCACACAGCCGAAATATAAAGGGACCTCTAGACAGGGGTAAATCTTACTCTCAAGTGGGGGCTACCCACGAAGCTTTGCTGCACCTCCCCTGTTTTAGCCATTCCCGGTTGATGAGGCTTGAGGTTACGATTACCTTTATAGGACATAACACTTAGAATGCTCATCGTCCACCTGACGATGTTCTGAAAGCATTCAATCCATACAAGTTCGTTCCGGGTTCGAACGAAACCGAAGGCATTATCTCGTTACACTCGTATTGGAATCACCCTCAGAGTTAACGACAATAACCCTTGCACTCTGATTCTCCATCTCGAATCTATAAGACCTATTCCGTCAAACTCATTACGGAATCACCCACAGAGTTATACTGACGTATAGCCCTTACACCTCGAGTCTTCACTTGCTCCACTTGGATTAACGACCTAACGTTATTTGGAATCGATGTGGTTTTCGGATGTCCAAATATGGAAACCCGATCCCGGTCTCATCGAAATCCAAAGCGTGTCTTATTAAGGCCAAGTTGTTTTAAGTTTAAAACAATTCAATTCATTATCTAAATATACACAGATAGATAATTCACAACATCCCAAGTAATCAATCTTATCATTATCAAGAGATAATTCATACCAAATCAGATAATCTATATTATCATCCAAGAGCAACCAATGCATCCATATCACATACACTACTCATCTCATAACTGAGATTACAAACCATACCAATCAACCAATTCTAATCATCAAACATAAGCAAATGGTCTAATGATCACACCTCTATAATTAATTTAAAATGAATTAAATTAATTACTCAATCTTTAATTAATTTAAAATGAATTAAATTAATTACTTCATCATTAATTTTGCTTAACTTAACCATCCATTGATTACAAATCAATTTATAAATCATCATCTCATTTCAATTTATCATTATTGATTAACTATCTCTAATTACAATAAGTAATTAGCATTTAATATTAATCACACAAGTTAATTACTTAGTTAATTACATTAGTAATTAATCTAAAATCAATCCCTACATATATATTAATCATCCTTGATTAATAATCATTCAGCAATTAATTACATTAATTACATTAATTACCCAACCCATAAATTAATTATTCTAAATTAATTATCTAAATTAATCCCCTTGATTAATTTCAAAGTAATTTAAATCCAATTACTTTTATATCAAATATCTTTAATTACATTCAGTAATTATTAAATTAATTACTTCCTTAAGTAATTACAAATTCATTAATTACATAAGTAATTATCAAACCATCCATAAATGTTTTAATCAATTAAACTTAATTAATTAATCTAAACAAATCACATTAACCTTAATTAATTACATTAAGTAATTAATTCACTAATTACTTTCATTAAGTAATTAAACCTAAATAATTGATTATTGATTAATTAATCTAATTAATTATCAAAAATTAATCACATAAATTAACTGTTAATGACTTCATTAACATTTCTTAATTACTTAATTAAGAAATTAACTTATATTAATCATCATTAATTATTAAGTAATTAATTATTTAATTATTATTTAATTAATCTCTAATTATTAATTAACTAAGTGTTAATAAAAATCTAAATTATCATTAATCACTTGATTAAATAAATCTTAATTATAAATTAAAATTTAGTTAACCATTCTTAATTATAGATTAATTAAACTAATTAATTAATCTCAAATCAAATTTAAAATCATTAATTATTTAATTAAACATCCCTATTATTAATTAATTAAATAATTAACATTCATCTTAATTACCTTAATAATCAAATAAATCCAATCATTAAACTTTTATTTATCCTTTAGATAAACATTCCTTATTTAAATTATGCATTTAAAAACAAAATGTTTTAAATTTACTTTAAATTCCATTTGACATTTCTTTAAACTTTAAAACTCAAACTTATTTAAAATAAGATTTTAAAACATTACAACTTAATCTTATATGTTTACAAGAAACATATACTTTGCTAATAAGTTGAAAAGAAATTTAAATTTCAATTCAAATCAAATCCAAACAAATTTAAAAATTACTTTAACATTTGAAATTCAACTTTCAAACTTATTTTAGCTTTAACTCTTTAAACTCTTTCTATAATTTATACCTTTAATTCAAATGCAAATCATTTGAATACAATTTAAATTTAAATCTTAAATTTAAAAACTGAAATCTAAATTTCAAATCCAGATTTAAAAACTCAGTTTTGAATTCAATTTGAATTTTAATTTTAAATACTTAATCCTTCCAATACAAATGCCAAAACACACAAGCAATCACACTTGAGAGTTTAAATTCAAATTTGAATTTGAAAACATAAATGGTCTCAAATTCTTAGACAAATCCAAATTTGAATTCATATTCAAATTTCAAACTAAACTCAGTTTAAATCCTACACCTGCAAATTTTAAACTTTATCTTAATACTTAAAATAGAAAACAGTTTTCTGTTTATTTTAAAACTTAAACTTTGAAATTTCCAGAATTTAAATAATTTCAAAAGAACAGAATTTAAACTTATTTAAATTCATACTTGAATTCAGTTTAAAAACCTAAGCCACAATTTCAGTTGCACCTTAATTCAAATTTTTAAAAATCTGGAAACAGTTTCCTGTTTCCCCTTTCTTTTTCTTTTTTATATTTTTAACCAATTTGAAATTCTGCATTTAAAATTATTACAAAATAATAATTCAAACTATTTGAATTTAATTTCAAACTCAAGTTTAAATTCTAAGTTCAAAGTTTCAGATTAAATTAAAACTTTATTTTAATTTTTTTTTTAAAATAAACAGAACAGAACAGTTTCTGTTTAATAAAGCCTGAATATATACACACTGAACTCCCCTATTTACTTCGAGTCAGTTCCCCTACTACTCCGAGTCATTTTCTATTTCCCCCGAGACCAACTCGAGTAAAATCCCTGCAACCAACATCAACTCCAACCTGAAACATTAACTCACTGCAGTGTCAATCCTGTCAACACCATTAACTACCATCTCCGACCACCATCATCGACCAAACTCCGGTGATAGCTTCTTCACCTCACCATCCACCAACACTCCCAATAGCTTCAAACTCGATGCACTGAGGAGTTAGGATTGACCCAAAAACTGTAACCCTCAATAAACTAGGGTTCAACACATTAAATCCCAAATCTAAATTCCAACTTTGAATTGCAGACCATATCAATGATTTTCCTATGATTGTTGATAGCTACACTCACTCTAGAATAAATCTCAATCAAATTCATTGCTGGATTCAACAAAACTTGACCAAAATAAAAATGCAGATGATTTGGAACTACACCCATTTACAACAAAAATAAATTTTAATTTCTGTTTTAGAATTCCTGAGTTTACTCAATAAATCCTATTAGTAACTTATGCTAATCTAAAACATCATGATTTATACAAAGCTAAAAAAACAAGTCAAAGGAAAGAACTCAGAGATCAAACATGAGTTTTGAAATTTTGAAGCACAGGCATGAAACTTTCTTCAACATGTACACAGGAATATATCACAAGTATAAAATTCACAGCCATTTCATATAAGTTCATATCAAATTTTTAAAAGAAAACATAAACAACTTTACCTATTAAATAAGTTTATAAGTGAGTTACTCACCTCTATTCAAAGTGCAGAGCATATGTCAACATGCAGATTCCAGATTGAACATGCAGAAGCTTGAATGTATTTTGAAGAATGCAGATCCTTGTTTGAAATTAAGGTATGCAGACCTCTGATCCAAGATTATGAGATGCAGAGCCTCAATCTTTAAATTGCAGGGCTTCTTGAATGCTCTTTTTAAAACTTGAATAATGCTTTTAAAATGCAGACCCCTTCATGTATCAGATGCTAAGAAATGTAGAGCTTCATTGATTTAACATGCATGCTTTAAACTGTTGTGCAGGCCTTCTTTGATTGTAAATGATATGCAAGGCTTCAGATCTAAACACATGTTGCAGACCCCTAACTTGCTTCCAGATTATGAAGTTTAATGCATGCAGGCTTCCAATTTGTTGTGCAGGTGAGAATTTTGGAAAGAGAAGTTTCAGATTTGAAATGGAAGATGCAGACTTGAATTTTGGAGGATGCAAATTTGAATATGGATGTGAGCATGTGATTGGGTTTTCTCTTTTATTTAGGAATGAAACAAATGAATGAATATGAAGAACAAGAATGATATGAATGTATTTTCAGAAAATGAAATAAAAGAAAAATGAAAATGAAATGGACACATGTCATTTTAAAATAAACACTTGTTAGCTTAAGGTTTTAACATACAAACACATGTCTTCATGAATAACTAGTGTTTATATTTAGAGTTAAGTAAGTATTAAACATAGTTAATTAAATCCTTACACACAATTATGTATTTAAATGATTCTCTAAAGAAATAAAGCAAAGTATTACTATTATAAATAAAATGATATACAAGTTTATTTGAAAAGAAACCTTTAAAACAAATTTATAAAAGAGTTTGTAAAATATTTTAATATACAACTTGAATGAAAAATGAATTTTTAAACCAATTAAGACATTTATCTCATATATAAAATCATATAGTATTTAATTAAATATTTTTGAAAAGCTCAAATCCAAAAATAAACCACCATTTCTATTTTCAAAACATATTAAAAATATGCTATACTAATTTAACTAAAAACAACTTATCTATTTAAAATATATATAAATACATATACATTATTAAATAGAAAACAGATTTATTTACTCATTAAAAATAATTTCACAAATTAAGTAATTAAATAAAGAAGATTATTTAAATCAAATCAAATTTATTAATCAAAATTATTAATTCAATATAAATTTAAACCCAGATTATTAAATTTATATTGTCCAAAATTCCGGGTCGTTACAATTAGCTTTGTGTTACATGTTTATCTCTAGCATTGTTTTGTAATAGTTTGGTTTGTAATTCATATTGTATTTGTTTTGTTTGATATCGAACAAGGCAATTAGCTTTGGCTCTCCCACTCTCAAATCATTGTCGTTTTATCATGCCGTTGAAGTTCCTTGTTTGTGCATTTGGTTGTCATCTCCAGCTTATACAAGTGAGTAATTCTCACTAGACAGTATCTATACTTATATGACTAGTAAACCGATCACATTTGAATCTGTAAAATATATCACCATGTTATATCTACTATGTTATGATCATATGATATTCAAAACCATGCTTATTTACCTGTTATATCATCTGTTACTGTTATTTAATGCTATTCTGTTATTTATATCAGTTTATCACACTCTGTGCAGTTAATGCGCTCGGTAGATTCAAAGCGGTGGAGGTGCAAAAAGTCAAAGCGGGGATACAGCGAGGATATAGCGGATGGCTCTAAAATAGCATGTAAAACCCGTACTTAATGTTTTTACAAATATATAAATGGTAATTAAATGAAAAATTATCATTCAATTAAATTGTAATTAATACATAAATAGTTTTAAATAAAAACATGTGCGAATATACTTTAAATAAACGTAAAACTGTTATATATAACATAATTGAATTTAGTAGAATATTAGAGTGTTTTCATTTCTGAAAATATATTAAAAATTAAATCAAATAAATTAGTTTCATAATTTTTATATTGTATAAATACAATTTTTCAATTCATTTTATTAAAGAAGATATAGCGGAAATAGCGGAATATAGCGGAAATAATGGGATATAGCGGAAATAGCGGGGCTTAAAGCGGAAAGGCTATATTTTGGGGCTACATGGAAAAATCGTAGCGGTAGAAATCCATTATGAGATATAGCGGGGTTATAGCGGGGTAATAGCTGGGCATTAACTACACAGATCACACTGCAAGTTCCCTTTAGATTAGAATCACTATGGGTTGAAATGATACATACCCGAACGGACTTTTGAGTAGGGAAAAAATCGTTATAGGCTGAAATGATAGGCTTGAACGATTTTTTTTAATTATTTTCATTTACTTGGGACTGCGAGTTTGAAATGATAAAACCCGGGTTTTCTTTGTAAATTATGGATTGAAATGATTAACTGTATCACTTTGCCTAGGCTAGAAAATTTTATACAGATTTATGGTTAAAATATATTTTTCTAAAATTTTTTAATTATTTTAGAAATATAAATATTATAATATTTTGATTTAAAACTTAATTAAAAATGATTTTTGGTAAAGTATTATTGATTTTCTAAAAATTTATAAGTGAAATAAATTAATGGTAAAGTTAGAAATTTGAAATATAAGTTATCTTGAAAATTTTGATTTGGTTATAAATGGAATTTAATTAAGTAGGAAAATCAATAAGTATAAAATTTGATTTAAAATGAATTTAAAATGATTTTTATAAAGTATTAATGATTTTTGAATAAAGTTAAAATGTTAAATGAATGAATATTAAGTTGAATTTTGAAATATATCTTAAATTGGGAATTTGTGAATTTTGTTTAAAGGTGAATTTTAAGTTAAGTAAATAAAAAGGAAAAAAATAAGTTATATTTGGAAATTTAAACTTAAGTGTTAAGTTAAAAAAAATCAATTTAAAGAATTGAAATTGAATGTGTGAATTTAATATGTGAATTATTATTAAATATTGATTTTGAATGAAAATTTAACCTTATAAAATAATGAATATAAGGGTATTTAAATGATTGTTTTAAAAGTAAAATATATGATTTTATAAGTTTAAAATGATTTAAATAAAATTTAATTGTTTGTGAAATTATATTGAATATTTGGAATTTAATTAACAGCATTTTGAAATGTTATTATTTCTAATGTAAAGGATATTACAGTATTTGTAAATGCTGTAATTGATAGAAATGAACTAAATGGCTAAAATGAACTAAGGGCTATTACAACACTTTGTAAGTGTTGTAGTTGCTGGACTTAACTGAAGTTTTAATTGAAATTTAAACCTATTACAGCATTTTACATGCTGTCTTTTGCTAATTGAATTGTTTTTAAATGTAACTTTTCATAACATTTTCCAAGTGCTCTGAAAGTTGAATTTTCATTGTTTTAGAAAATTTAAGTGAATAAATGAACTTTGAAAGGGATAAATTTTGGGAATTAAATATAAAAATAATGACTTCAAATTTTAATGGTTTTAATGAAGTAATTTGATTTGAAATGTAAACCATTTTGAAATGTGACTTGGAAGGATATTTAAATTAAATAAAATGAATGTGGTTTTGGAATGATATGATATTTTGATATTTGAAATGAATCTGAAATGATATTGAATTTTGAAATTGATATTTGATTTAGAAGTATAAATTAACATTTTTGAATTTTAACCACGGGATGTATTTAATTTATAGCTTAACGGATCCTTAGAGGATGGGCGGTCCCGGGCATCTTTTAAGTTACTTGTATCTTTATTACAGTTCACTGAGTTGGTTTACATTTTATAAGTATATATATGTCCTGACTCGAGTGTTTTGTGTTTTACTTTACACTTGGGTCATCTTGAGTATTTACAGCTTAGCTTTGGATTTCTTTTCTGGAGCTCGGAATCGCTGGAGATTCTGCTTGTCTAGTTATCTATTCCTTTTCAGTTTCAGTTGTTCTATTGCAGCTATGGTATTTATAAACTTCTATGTATTTGAGATTTCTATTGTATATGTTTTTCAGACTGATATTATGTATTTGTTTGAGAGTTTGTTATAATAGCTTCATGAACTACTATGGCAATTTCCGCCGCGAGTTATTCTGGTATTTCTGTGTTTGTTTTTGTATTTCATTTGCTCCAAATTTATTTACAACACGGTATTTTGAGCAATTCAGGTCCGGCATGTGTGGATGCGAATGGCTGAAAATATCGGGTAGTTACAATATATATATATATATATATATATATATTAGATTATAATTTAATTAATTCAAAAGTTAATAGATCCATAACTCGCTCATACGAGGCCGAAATTAGCCGCGATGAGCCGCGTTGCGATCGCATTGACGGAGGCTATGTTATGGAATTGGATTGGACGAATTCAGGGCAAGTTGGAATTTTGGGTTAAAATTGGACGTTCGTTCAATTTCAATTCAAAACGAAAATGTTTTGCGGCCTACTAAAATCAGTGTGAGTTAATCTCGCTTTTTGGCTAATCAGAAAATTTATATATTCAATGAATATTATTTATTGGATGTTTGGATATTTATTTATGGTTGTTATTGATTGTTGGATAATTTACCAATTGTTATTAGTTGGATATATTCCCGCTTATTCGAGCGGATGAGATCCTATTACGTTCCCGTTTAAGAGCGGATGACCCTTTGTTTGCAAATCCTACATCGAAGCAGTTGATTTATATACAATTGATTATATGTTGTATGTGATGTAGTGGGACATGTTGGAGGGATCCAACAAGATTCCTTACACTGGTTTTTTTAATTTTCATATATATTGTAACTAGCATGAGCCCGTGCTTCGCTTTTATTTGTAGAAAGGTTGATCTGCAATGTAAATGCAACAAAGCAAAAGGTGGCTATTAACAACAAATCTATATAAAATCGTAGAAAATTATAGAAAGCCATCTAATTCTATGAAAAATTACATCTTTAGTCCATGATAATATTCATAATCTCATTGATTTTTTCTCAGCAAATATGAGAAAAATGGTGCAACTATTTTAAAGATGTAAATTGAAGGTCAAAAATAATATTATTTGGGTATGAGCTTAAACTTTTAAACAATGAAGAAAAGAGTGATAGAAAAGTAATGATAGCGCTAGTTTTTCTAGTTTAAAACAAATGTATCATATTAGAAAACAACAAATAAAATCATTTTACGTTCAAAAAGTATTACATATTACATAAAAAATTGAACGTTAAGCCACCTTATCCCTACGAAGGTAATGATGAATGAAACAAAAACCATAGACACTACTATTGAATTTCAATTGTAGCATTACAACTCACTAAAGCATTATTAACACGATACTCACGTAAGTTTTTTCTTCATGTGAATGATACTTCTACTTATCTGTTAGAAGGACATTAGTCGATCGAATTTACCGTTATCTACTTCTTTGTGCAATCTATTTAGTTGGGATAATTAAAACTTTAAATTTTAATAACAAAAAAAAATGTTACCATGTTATTTCATCAGAAAATTTTGTTATTTGATAAGAATTTACACAAATATATCCTATGTTAAAATTGAATATGCGAGATATGATACTTTTTGAAATGCAATTGAAACTAGAATTGGCAGTTAATTATTTCATACATGCAACCATTTATTATCCTATTAATGAAGATACCTTATTTTCTGAAATGACATTATGTTTTTTAATCTATTAGAATTGAGTACCTTTGAAAATTAAGTGTTATTAAGTATTGGTGAATAATTGATTTCTCAAACATATGGTGTGATGATTCATGAATTTCGAATTGAGAAAGTCTTAAATGATTTTGATAAAAATCAATTTTTAGCTCGATAATGATTAGTTAATTACTTTTTTCCTCGATCTTCGGTTTCTTTCATTAAGTTGTTTTAATTTGCACGCGTTGGATCCTAAAAGAAAATGAAGTCCTAAGTCTGATTGAATTATTTCAAAACGTAAACAATTAAACATAGAAAGAAAGTGACGAATACCATATCTTACGATGGTTTTCTACATATACTTTTACATGATAGACATGTACGTTGGAATTTAATACATATTTCTAAACTTTAAGCTCATAAATCCATATAACTTCATTGAAAGCTTGACCATCAATGTAAGCATAGGTTCCAGTGCATTAGAATGTCGATATCTATATAGTATCACAAATGTTTCTAGTATCACTATGCATCACTAAATTGGCATCATAATGGAACCACTAACTTTTTAGTGATGATCATTTTTCCATATGATCTTTTGATGTTGCGAATTAAATTAGCAATGACATAACGATGCCAAAAACCCATTAGAAAACTATAGGTTTATAGTAGTGTAGAGATAAAAAACCGCATTACACTTTTAAATCTAATATACAAAATTAAAAGACGAAATCCCTAACAATTAATAGTCTTATAACATTATTGTGAAGCAATTCTGTGACGCCCCACCCCGAGACCCACATTAACAAAGAGAATTACTAGGTAATTCTGTCTGCTAATGTGGAGAATAAGGCTGGTTAGGAGCGACCATCTATAATCTTGTCTTAAACATCTACTGCATACGTCGATAAATGATCTATATTTTTTTTCTATTTCAAGTGAATCGACATATCCAATAAATGCTTAATACAAAACTATAGGTGGCTAATGGATCTATCAGAACAAAATACAATAACAGAATGCATATCACATCACAGAACAATAATCATCATATATATAAATACATATACATAGATACATCCTAGTATGACACAAACTGATACACAAAGGTAGTACAAAGGCCACACTATAAACATCTAATCAAATACACATCAGAGTCAAGCGGAAAGAAACATATAAACTACACAAAAGTACTAGGCTGATATCCAAGCAGATGCATCAAAGCTAAGTCTTGTAACTGATAGCTAACCTGAAACAACTCGGTCTGACCCGAGTATAAAATACACGGGTCAGTCTAGCTAAAACAATCAGTTAATGAGGATAGGCAATAATATGAAGCATAAGATACAAGGTGATAATTCTTTTCGAATGAGAAAAGGCAACAGAAAGAATACAACCCATGACTTAAGTGAACTAATGTCACTTAAGTATACAAAGACCTCAAAAGAGGTAAATTCAATAATAATGCTCGAATAATATAAACAATCGCCGATGAAAATCTCCAAATCAAAACTCATGAAACTCAATAAGAGTTTATAATCCTCATATTGAAATCACCATAAAACAACACACACACACACACACATATATATATATATATATATGCCTTTCTCTAACTCAAGGCTATAAGTAAATTCATTATCTCAAAATTGGTGAAATCGAAAACTTATAAAAATTCCCCAGATTGGCCAAATCCCATTTTCATGCCGAAGCGATGCTGCATGTGCCATTCTCAGATGGCCGAAGCCTCTGATAAGGTCGCTAACACCTCTCAAAGCAGTTCGTCATCAGGAAAAGGTCGCTGACACCTCTTCAAGCCATTTTGTCAGCCCTAACAAGGTCGCTAACACCTCCCTAAGCAGTTTGTCCTCATGACAAGGTCACTGACACCTCTTCAAGCTATTTTGTCAGCCCTAACAAGGTCGCTAACACCTCCCTAAGCAGTTCATCCTCATGACAAGGTCGCTGACACCTCTCAAAGCAGTTCTGTTAGGTAAACATCGTGAATGTGTCACAAACTCACGGATAGGAATCCGAAAAGTGTTAACGTGTGTCCCATACCACTCGTTCGCACTTAGCGATTTACTAGCTGCTAGTCGGTGCCACATTAGGAACATCATAAAACTCATAAAATCATATCTCGCCTCATCTCATTGGCAAGTGATAAAGAGACACCTTACCCGTCTCATCTCATTGACAAGTATTAAATAACATCGTAGCTTGTCTCATTTCATCGACAAGTGAAAACATCATGATGGTTCCTCATAAACCATAAATCTCAAAATATGAAATCATATACTCAAGACTTGCCTTATATCATTGACAAGTGAATAAAACATCGCGATGGTTCTCATCGACCATACTCTTACATAGGAGATTTCAAACCATAATACTTGTCAAATATTGGCCATCTTAAATAAGTCCAATAAATAGGAATTATAAAACTCAAAATATGCCATAAAATGGCAGAACATCTCAGAATCAATAATCTCAAATAGCTTCGATCGTACAAGTCCGGAATTAACCGAAATAGTGAACGCACATGTCCCATACCACGTGTTTTACTAAATCGTTTAATTCTCTTTCTCATATGTTCAAATAGTATAAAAGTGTGTTTTATATTTAAAATAGGTTACTAGAGAAAACAAGCTTTTAAAACTATTTCTCGAAAAGATTAATAAAACCAATATTTGAAATTCCTTTATTATAGGAAATAAATAGATTTTATATTAGAAAAATAATTTTAAAACTATCTAATGATAAATTTGAAATATTCATTCAAAAATCACTTTAAAAATGGTTTAGTGAAAACTGTGCTCGAAAACAAAGAAAAACAAGAAAGATAACTCAAGACCGATAATACGAATTCAATTCAAATTTAACCCAAAACCAATTCAAATTCTATCTAAATTTGAATTTCAAATTCTCCAAATATAGCTAGCTTATTGATAGGAATCATTGCTCTAAAAACATTTCAAAACCACATCAAATTCGAACAAGAATGAGAGCAAAAATAAACCAGTACAGTTCTCAAGTCAATGATTTATTGCTGTCGTTTGACTCTCGGGACAACAACAAACAAATCTAGTTTTGACCAAGCTAACTTCAAAATCTCAGAAAACTCAAAACAAGAAAGGTTTATAAAACAATCCAAGTTTTCTAAAACATCAAGAATTATCTAAATTCGAAAAGAAACGAGAAAGATACGTCTAAGTTACTAACTGTATTTAGTTTAGATAATGTAATTATCAGAGTGACAGAGCTGAGATTTTGCAATAGAATTTTGATCAAGCTATGCTCAAAATATGCAAATGTCTTCAACATGAAAGTTGTCACACACAAAATATGATTTCCAGAACTTCAAAAATCATCCAAATTGGATAAGAGACAAGGAAGATATGTCTAATTTACTAACTATGTTTAGTTTGGATAACGTAATTACTAAAGTGACAGAGCTAAGATTTTGCAACAGCATTTTGATTAACCTATGCCCAAAATATGCAAATGTATTCAGCAGGAAAGTTGTCTCACATAAAGTAAGCTTTCCATAACTTCAAAAATCATCCAAATCAGATAAGAAACATGGAATATATGCTCAATTTACTAACTGTATTAAGCATAGTTTTACAATTACAGGCCAGTGAGTTTGTATTGGGTTTTTCGACCTTCTATGATCAAAATTTTCGAAAGTATTTAACATAAAAGTTATCACACTCTCTTCATGCTTTCCACAACATCAAACAAAATCAAATTCCAATTTAAAACGAAAAAGTTATTCCCAATTCACTGATAGCGGTTTACAAATGAACATGCAATAAAAATCAAATTGAGATTTCTAACCTTGAAATCTCAAATTATGCTAGAAAATGTGAGTTTTCAACTCACCTTTGATTTTAGATAGCAAATACCCAAATTTATGAAGAATGATTGAAGCTTCAAGGTGAAATTAGTCTTCAAGAGCCTTTCAATTTACTATCATTTGAAGAAGTTTCATCTTGAATTGAAGAAAATTAGCTTGAGATTTGATTTTGAAAGAAGGGTTTTTTTTTTTTTACTGTTTTTGTCGTAGGGAAGAAAGAAGAAGAGGAGTTGAGTTATGAACGTACAGGAAACTAAATTTCTTCTTTTCTCACCTGGTTAAGACTATAATGGGCTTTGGACCCAAAATGAACAAAAGAAACAATAAGTCCAAGTTTTAATTCATGCTTAAACTAAAATGCATATATTTATATTTAAACATATGCAATTAGCAAATGCCACTATCTTTCAAATTTTTACACAAATAAAATTCTAAACTTACACACTTATAAACTAAATCATTTTCCACCATATAAAAAGATAAATTTATATTTATAAAACATTTTTATTATTAAAATCTTTTATTTCACAAAAATGCACTATTTCCACAATTAAATGCAAAAGCATACATTTTTGACTTTTAAAATTCCATAAAAATTATTTTCTTACTTAGAAAAATATTACAAACGGTATCCAAACTTTATTTATAACCAACACTCATTATTATACCAATTTCCATCTTTTTACTTAATTAAACACCCTTCAAAAAATCAAATACTTCATTTAAAAATTATTAAAATAAGTAATTGACAATAATTTATAAAAATTATTTCATTTTCTCTAAATAAAGATCATTCTCCATCACTATTAATCCAAATAAATAAAATGAAGTTCCAAACTTTATTTTTCTCATTTTATTTTCAAAATTCATTGTTTATTCCAAATAAACAATATAAAACTTCCAATTTTATTAAATTTACAATATTAAATTATAACTACCGTTATAATTTAATATTAACAGGTAATTGATGCAGCTCAGACCCGGATTGAAGAATTGCAAACTAACAGTTTCCAAGGCATGAGTCGTTCACAACCTAGCATGAGTCGTTCTCGTCTTAAGGAAGGAGAAGGCCTAGGTCGTATACAACCTAAGGAGAAAGGTATAGGTCGTTTCCGAGCTAACTTAAACAGGCAACGACCTAAGGGAGCACATGAAACTGAGCTGCGACCTAATGAAGGCACTTTAGGTCGGTCACGACCTAAGGAGAGGATGTTAGGTCGTCTACGACCAAAGGATCCACGAGAAAAGAAGCTACGAGTTAATGTGGAGAAAACTTCGGAATTAAGTCGCTCGGTGAAGTTAGGTCGTTCACGACCTAGTGAAGGTTGTTCACAATCTAACATGTTAGGTCGCCCAGATATTAGGTCGCAGGATGTTGAAGATATGCGAACGACCTTACTAAGTCGCAAGAAGATAGGTCGCTCAAAGAACATTCCGATCTAAGTTAGGACGCTGACCTGCTGCCGCATCCTTTAAGGCGCTGTTGGATGATGTTAGGTCGTTCACGACCTATAATTGAGTCTGTTTGTTTTGAGTCGCAAGTGTTAGGTCGTGGCCGACCTAAGTGTTGTAAAAATGTGTTGAGTATAGCGTTGAGTCGCTGTCGTTAGGTCGCTGCCGACCTAAGAGTCTGGTGATGTTTTGTTTGTGTTGCGTTGTGAAAGCTATAAATAGCAGTATTGTGACATTTGTAATGGTGGTTGATTTTTGAATAAAATTCTCTTTTGTTAGCTTTGTACTTTCATACAAATTGGTAGTTGAGTGTGATCTCCTATCTCCTCTTTCGGTTAATCGAGTGCGCTCGATTCAACGATCGTAGAAGCCGATTCACGGTATCTAGTGCGCTAGATCAACGTACGAAGAATCGTAGATCTTCTTTCTCGGTATCGTGCGCGATCAATGAGACGAAGATAGCTAGAATCCGGTATCTTTGGATCAACGGATTTGGGCCTTGCAGTATTCTCAACTCACCGATTGCTACATTCCATCGATTGAAGTTTGTTTCGATTTATCCGCTGCGTCAGTTTGGTATCAGAGCTATACTTAGCCAATCATAGCTAAGTTGTTTCTTGAAGCCAAGTATTTGAAGTTGAAGTTTGAAGTTGTTCATCGTGTTCATCTTGAAGTGGCAACGAAAGGAGAACTTTCGATCCATTGCTTTTTGGATCAAAGTGTTGGAAGGTGTTTGGAGTTGAATATGGGCCGTGTATACTTGGGAAGTAGCCGAGCCTTGTGAAGTTTTTTTGAAGGTTGAGACGCGACTTATTGTTGTTTTGTTGAGGTGTTGTGTTGATTCAATCATGCCACCAAGGAGAGCCAATCGTCATCAAAACGTTGAAGCTTTGTATCGAAGAGAAGAAGCCGAGCTTATGGAACAACGTATTAATGAAAAGTTTGATGAAGGCATTGGAAAGTTGGAGAAATTGATGAATGATTTGAATCAAAGGAGGAGATCACCAAACTCGAACCATGGAGGAAACCGAGTTTCGCCATCAGTTACGGAAGCGAGGAGGGTATCACCACATTCTTGTAGAGATAGAAGAGAAACATCAATTTCATCACGAAGAGATCATCATGACTATGCACATGATGAGAGAAGGAGTCAACGTGAATTTGACAATGAAGCATATAGAGATGAAGAGAGACATAGTCGAAGAAGCATGCATGAGCGAAGGGATGATAATGATCGAGATCGATGTAGGCGTACTTTTGATTTTGTTGAAGAGGGTGATGGAGCTAGTATTAATTATCGAGATCGGGACCAAGTTCGAAATTCTTACCGTAATATTGAAGATGATCGACGATGGGAATCGGGTATGAAGATGGAAATTCCAGAATTTAAAGGAGGAATGGTAGCAGAAGAATTTCTCGATTGGATTTCTAATGTTGAAGAGATCTTTGATTTCAAAGAGGTTCCTGAACATAGGAGAGTGAAGTTGGTTGCTACTAGGTTGAGGGGGAGAGCTTTGGCGTGGTGGCAGCAAACTAAACTTACAAGGGAGAGAATGGGGAAGTCAAAGATAGAATCGTGGGATAAGATGAAGAAGTTGACGAGATCTACTTTCTTACCTTACAATTATCAATCACTTATGTACCAAAGGTTGCAGAATCTGAGGCAAGGGACGAAGTCTGTTAGTGATTATGCTGATGAATTTTACCAACTCATTGCCAGAAATGATATTATGGAAACGGAAGAACAGCTAACTGCTAGATTCATTGGGGGATTGAGAATGCAGATCCAGGATATGGTTAATATGTTCGATCCTAGATCAGTTGCAGAGGCACATCAGAAAGCGTTAGCTTGGGAGAAGCAAGGAAGGCGTGGAGGTGGTGTGTTTACTGATTCCAATAATCAAGCGAAGGGTGTTAGTGGAAGTTCTAGTGTTCCTAAACCTGTTACAAAACCAGTGGTGAAGGAGGCTGAGAAGGCGAAGGTTAGCAGTGGGTTCAAATGTTATAACTGTCAGGAGTTGGGTCACAAAAGCAACGAATGTCCGAAGCCGAAGAAGAGAACCATGGTTGCAGAAGTTGAGGAGGATGATGGTGAGGAGGCAGAATGTTCAAATGCACCTTATGTTGAAGAGGAAGAAGAATTGTTTGGAGATGAAGGTTGTAATCTTATGTTGAGGAGGTCATGTCTCACACCAAAGCAAGAAGAGGATTGTAGTTGGTTGAGAAGCAATATTTTTCAGTCGACATGCACTATTCTGGGAAAAGTTTGCAAGTTCGTTATTGATGCTGGAAGTTGCGATAATATTATTTCTACAGAAGCAATAAAGAAGTTGAACTTGAAGACTGAGAAACATCCTAAACCGTACAAGCTAGCATGGTTACGGAAGGGTGGTGAAGTGAAGGTGTGTCGAAGGGCTTGTGTTAATTTTTCTATTGGGAAGAAGTACAAAGATGAAATTTGATGTGATGTAGTGGATATGGATGTTTGTCATCTGTTGTTGGGCAAACCATGGCAGTTCGATAGAGCAGGTCAACATGATGGTCGTGCCAATAGTTACAGTTTCATGTTCGAGGGTACTAAAATCACTTTGGTTCCCAAGAAACAACAACAGAAGGAGAGCAAGCTAGAGGAGATCGAGGAATTGAAAACTCTGTTGACTTTGAAAGAGTTTGTCAAGGAAGTTGAAGAAGAACCTGAAATATTTTTGTTGATTGGGAGAGAGAGTAATGAAGAAGTTGAAATTCCAGAAGAAGCAAAGCCAATTTTGAAAGAATTTGAAGATGCCTTTCCAGAGGAGTTGCCTAAGGAGTTACCGCCACTTAGAGACATTCAACATCAGATTGATCTTGTTCCGGGAGCAGTGCTACCACATCGACCACATTACCGAATGAGTCCGAAGGAACATGAGGAGTTACGAAGGCAGGTGGAAGAGTTGTTGGAACAGGGACGTGTTCAGGAAAGCTTGAGTCCTTGTGCAGTGCCAGCATTGTTGGTGCCAAAGAAGGATGGAACATGGAGAATGTGCACAGATAGTAGAGCTTTGAACAAGATTACTGTTCGTTATAGATTTCCTATGCCAAGGTTGGATGACTTGCTGGATCAGTTGAGTGGGGCAACTATATTTTCGAAGATTGACTTGAAGAGTGGTTATCATCAAATTCGGATTAGACCTGGAGACGAATGGAAGACAGCTTTCAAGACAAGAGAGGGGTTATACGAATGGTTGGTTATGCCATTTGGTTTGTCGAATGCACCTAGTACATTCATGCGGGTGATGAATCAAATCTTTAGACCATTCATTGGGAAGTTCGTCGTGGTTTATTTCGATGATATTTTGATATATAGCAGGAGTATGGAAGAGCATGTTCTACATTTGAGGGAAGTGTTGATTATTCTCCGTGAAGAACAATTTTATGCTGCTACGAAGAAATGTGTGTTTATGACAAAAAGTGTCTTATTCCTGGGTTATGTTGTTTCAGGAGAAGGTATTCAAGTTGATCAGAGTAAAGTAGAGGCAGTCAGGAATTGGCCACAGCCAAAGACAATTACGGAAGTGAGAAGTTTTCATGGGCTAGCATCATTCTACCGAAGATTCATTCCACACTTCAGTAGCGTGATGGCTCCAGTTACTGATTGCATGAAGGGTAAATAGTTTTCGTGGACAGAAGAAGCCGGGATTGCTTTTGAACGAATCAAAGAACTGTTGACGACAGCGCCAATTCTTGTTTTACCTGATTTTCAGTTGTTGTTTGAGCTACACACTGATGCATCAAAGGTTGGGATTGGAGGAGTGTTGAGTCAGCAGGGGAGACCTATTGCATATTTCAGTGAAAAGTTGTCAGGGGCAAAGATGAGATACAGTACATATGACGTTGAATTTTATGCTGTTGTACAAGCTGTTAAGCATTGGAGACACTATCTATTTCAGAAAGAATTTGTTCTGTACACTGATCATGAGGCATTGAAGCATTTACAGGGGCAGGATAAAATTTCAGCGAGATATGCATCGTGGATTGCTTATTTGCAACAATTTACTTTTGTTGTTAAGCACAAATCTGGGGTGACGAACCGTGTGGCTGATGCTTTAAGTAGGAGGAGTCATTTGTTGACAACATTGAAGGTTGAAGTGACGGGGTTCGAATTACTGCCAGAGAGGATTGAAGAAGATCCTTACTTTGTGAAATATGTTGAGAAAGTGAAGGATGGGAGTACCGATGAATTTATGTTGGTTGATGGTTTTCTGTTTAAGGGGAATCGTTTATGTATACCGGATTGTAGCTTGAGATTGAAAATTGTCAAGGAGTTACACGAGGAAGGGCATGTGGGCCGTGATCGTACCTTGCAATTAATTTCATAGTCTTACTTTTGGCCATCGATGAGGAAAGAAGTGGGAAGATTTGTGGAGCGATGTCATATTTGCCAAGTTTCGAAAGGAACCGCGACCAATGCTGGTTTGTATATGCCATTGCCTGTACCGGCTAGACCATGGGTTGATGTGAGTATGGACTTTGTATTGGGATTGCCAAGAACGCAGCGTGGTAATGATTCTATATATGTAGTGGTTGACAGATTTTCTAAAATGGCACATTTTATTGCTTGTAAGAAGACGTCGGATGCTGTTCGTGTTGCTCAGTTATTTTTCAAGGAGATCTATCGACTTCATGGATTGCCAGAGTCTATTGTGTCGGATAGAGATACTCGTTTTCTGAGTCACTTTTGGTTGAGTTTGTGGAAGATGATCGGGACAAAGCTGAATTTTAGTAGCGCTTACCATCCGCAAACTGATGGACAGACAGAAGTTGTTAACAGGTCATTGGGAAATTTGTTGCGATGTCTTGTACAGGATAATTTGAAAAGTTGGGACATGAAGCTATGCCAAGCAGAGTTTGCTCATAACCATGCCATGAATCGTAGTACGGGTTACAGTCCATTTCAGATTGTATATTCAAATTTACCCAGGGGACCATTGGACTTAGCGGTGGTACCACAACCGAAGGGGACGGTTAAACGAGCTGCTGATTTTGTTGAAGGATTGACGGAATGTCATAGAATCGTTCAAGAACGATTGGAAAAGTCAAATGAGAAGTATAAGCGGGCTGCTGATTTGAAACGACGAAGTGTTGAATTTAAGGAAGGTGATTTGGTTTATGCTGTATTGACAAAGGATCGTTTTCCGGTGGGTGCTTATAACAAGTTGAAAGCTAGAAAAATTGGTCCTGTGGAAGTTGTGAAACGGATTAATGAAAACGCTTATAAGCTGAAGGTGCCGGAGGATGTGTACACTTCTGACGTGTTCAATGTTAAACATCTTATACCATATTATGGAGATGAACAATCTGATGTGGAAGAATTTACAAATTCGAGGACGAATTTTTCTCAACCAGGGAAGGATGATGCAGCTCAGACCCGGATTGAAGAATTGCAAACTAACAATTTCCAAGGCATGAGTCGTTCACAACCTAGCATGAGTCGTTCTCGTCTTAAGGAAGGAGAAGGCCTAGGTCGTATACAACCTAAGGAGAAAGGTATAGGTCGTTTCCGAGCTAACTTAAACAGGCAACGACCTAAGGGAGCACATGAAACTGAGCTGCGACCTAATGAAGGCACTTTAGGTCGGTCACGACCTAAGGAGAGGATGTTAGGTCGTCTACGACCAAAGGATCCACGAGAAAAGAAGCTACGAGTTAATGTGGATAAAACTTCGGAATTAAGTCGCTCGGTGAAGTTAGGTCGTTCACGACCTAGTGAAGGTTGTTCATGATCTAACATGTTAGGTCGCCCAGATATTAGGTCGCAGGATGTTGAAGATATGCGAACGACCTTACTAAGTCGCAAGAAGATAGGTCGCTCAAAGAACATTCCGATCTAAGTTAGGACGCTGACCTGCTGCCGCATCCTTTAAGGCGCTGTTGGATGATGTTAGGTCGTTCACGACCTATAATTGAGTCTGTTTGTTTTGAGTCGCAAGTGTTAGGTCGTGGCCGACCTAAGTGTTGTAAAAATGTGTTGAGTATAGCGTTGAGTCGCTGTCGTTAGGTCGCTGCCGACCTAAGAGTCTGGTGATGTTTTGTTTGTGTTGCGTTGTGAAAGCTATAAATAGAAGTATTGTGACATTTGTAATGGTGGTTGATTTTTGAATAAAATTCTCTTTTGTTAGCTTTGTACTTTCATACAAATTGGTAGTTGAGTGTGATCTCCTATCTCCTCTTTCGGTTAATCGAGTGCGCTCGATTCAACGATCGTAGAAGCCGATTCACGGTATCTAGTGCGCTAGATCAACGTACGAAGAATCGTAGATCTTCTTTCTCGGTATCGTGCGCGATCAACGAGACGAAGATAGCTAGAATCCGGTATCTTTGGATCAACGGATTTGGGCCTTGCAGTATTCTCAACTCACCGATTGCTACATTCCATCGATTGAAGTTTGTTTCGATTTATCCGCTGCGTCAGTAATCTCTAAAAGCAGGGTTGTTACAGACTCTCCCCCTTATCAAAATTTCATCCTCGCAATTTCTAGAGAAGAGTTTGTATTCAACATAAGTATTTCATCAATCAAAGAAGGATAGACAGGCACAAGATCACAATTCCTCACTTTTAACTCAAGATAAAAGAAGACCAAGATAAGATTGGCCGATTAATTCTATGGTTTTTAAAGTGCAGATATGGAATTAGCGAACCACTGAATTTTCCAATCAGCACATAAGATTTCGAAGGCGCCTCACCATCGAATAAGAGCACAACAAGATGCAAGAAAAATTATCAATCAAATGAGATTGATTTCTCATAAGCTCCTCAAGTAGAGTCGGGATTTAGCACAACTTCAACCCAAATTCTAATCAACAATATGATTATCGATATGATCTTTCCGTATGACACTACGGAAGGAACCACATCGATACAAGATAGAAACAAAAGAGACAAGATAGATCAACCAAAAGGTGGTTTATTCTCTAATTCTTCCATAGGTATTCTCTAATTTGCAACATATTTTTTTTTTTTCAATTTGTTTCTCAAATTTTCTAAGTATTAGAAATTTTCAAAAAAAAATTGACGGAGTCTCCTTTGTACGGAAGGCCGTATACAATATTACAAAATAAATTATATAATATACATCGACCATTAGGTCGGAAACACAACATATATATCATTATTTAACACTTAAAATTAATCCGAAAACATACCTTTCCCTTTTAGCATTTTAAAGCGGTTTTGCACAAACTTACATCTATAATATTTTTGATCAAAATATATTCCATCTATCCTCTTTTCACCTGTACTTAACTCAAATAGATAATATTAGTTCATGATCATAAATAAAAATGCTACACTTAACTATTGAGGGGAAATAAATCAATTTCAGTTCAGACCTGCTGTAAAGAAGACCTATTTTGACCCTGAAAACAACAAAATCTGAAGAACTTTATAAAATGAAAGTTGTTCTAATTAGTCTGAGCTTTCCAGCAATATAAGGATCATAAAAATAGGATTTACGGTTCGAAAGTTATGGTAAATTTACTTTCAGCTTAATCTTAGAGAATTTTGTAATAGGACAGAATTGCCTATCTCCATTCAAACCCATTTTAGACTTAGTAAGTAGCAAAATATTTAAAAGTGGTACAAAGAAACTCTATAGCTTACTGAAACCTCTTTCATCTGCAAAAAGATTGAGCTCATTTGGAGTAATAAATCTCTAGTTATCGCTATTTTAGTACATCACTTTTCTAAATGAATTTTTCAGCTTTTAAAATCAATTTAAAATTTGAAATTCTCCCAAACCATTTTAATTTCAAACTACAATTTCAAACAAGCTTTTGGATAAATCATTTATTAAATGATCCTCCTTTTTTCCTGGAAATCTAAGGCATATAAAATTATGATCAACTTTACATAATCACCACAAAACATTTTATTAAGTGGAAATATTTTCATTACTTTCCAAAATCTAGCTTTAAAAAAAAATTAACTGTGAAAACTCATTTTCGAAGAGATAACTAATATCTTGCATTATAAAGAGATGATTAATGATTATCCATCAAAATAAATTTTATAGTCTTCATTAATAACTTGTATTAAAATATCCAATTAATAATTTAATTTTCAAACCAATGTATTCTTTTACCTTAAATACATCATTTTATCAATCAAAACATCAAATGATATTTTCTTCTAATTAAAACATCCCCTTAATTATAATTTTCACTTTACTTACACAAATTACCATATTCAATTTCTCAAATTTCAAATAATATAAGGATGTTGCCTCACCATTGATTTATAGTGAATGACCCCATCGATTGGCTGCATAGTTGATCAAACAATCAAAAATGCCTCGCCACTCCTCCAACACTCACTATGGTTCAATGATTTTATTAAACAATTAAAATAAAATTAATACTCCACCATATTAATTATTATCAAACTTTACTAATTAAAACTCAGTTTACCGTGTCTAACTGTCTCATCACAGCGTTTAGGAAATCCCTATCGATAACGTTGGCCAAACGCATCGACCAGAATTCTTAAAGCACTAGACGAACAACCCAACACAAAAATTCGTTTTCTTTAAAAAGAAATACCTCATATATTTAAATATTTTTTATTTTTCTCCAAAAATATAAACTATTTTTCTTAGAACATGGCTTAAGTTAAAAAAAAAATTTGAAAAAAATTTGAAAACACCTCATTTCCCTAGTGGACATCCTCATGGAAGGACGACCGACAAGCCAAAAATCGAGAATGAAGTAAATACAATATTCGATTGTCCGATTGTGTGTCATATCCAAAACGAACTCAAAGAAATCAATAGAGTCACAATGACAGGAATTTGAGATATATCATCAACATCTCGAAACTCAAGAGTGAATACAAATACTTCAAAATCATCAATAACATTCCGAAGAGCAAGAAACAACAAATCAGCTAAAATTAGGATACCTAATTTTAGCTTCCTTCGGATTATAGAATGAAACTAGAAAATACCCAAGCTACCCCAACTCAAATCATTCCAAACCCTAAAGAGGAAAAAGCATGCTAATTCACTTGAAAAGATAAGCTATTAGGAAAAATCCCAAAATCCTTAACATCATACGAAATATTGCAGATTGCCTCAATAGGATTCGCAATCCTCGAAGAAATCACAAAATATGAACGTCAAAGATCATCAACAAACTCCTTTAATACAGATGGGTGTCAAGCACCCGTATTAAAGAGGACTTGAATAACACGATAAGGATTACTCCTAAGATAAGATGTCATCAATTAAATTTGGGAATATTTCGAAATAAAACATATTCCTAGACATATCCCAAATTATCTACTCCAAAAGTCACGATAAGGTGAAGGACACGATGATTAAGGAATTCATAACACTTGTATTACACTTAGATGTACCGTCATATGTGTTTGTGTTCTGTGTTTATCATACTTTGTTCTGAATCTCGCTACGACACCAAGCTGCGACGCCCCACCCCGAGACCCACATTAACAAAGAGAATTACTAGGTAATTCTGTCTGCTAATGTGGAGAATAGGGATGGTTAGGAGCGACCATCTATAATCTTATTTTAAACATCTACTGCATACGTCGATAAATGCTCTATATTTTTTTTCTATTTCAAGTGAATCGACATATCCAATAAATGCTTAATACAAAACTATAGGTGGCTAATGGATCTATCAGAACAAAATACAATAACAGAATGCATATCACATCACAGAACAATAATCATCATATATATAAATACATATACATAGATACATCCTAGTATGATACAAACTGATACACAAAAGTGGTACAAAGGCCACACTATAAACATCTAATCAAATACACATCAGAGTCAAGCGGAAAGAAACATATAAACTACACAAAAGTACTAGGCTGATATCCAAGCAGATGCATCAAAGCTAAGTCTTGTAACTGATAGCTAACCTGAAACAACTCGGTCTGATCCGAGTACAAAATACACGGGTCAGTCTAGCTAAAACAATCAGTTAATGAGGATAGGCAATAATATGAAGCATAAGATACAAGGTGATAATTCTTTTCGAATGAGAAAAGGCAACAGAAAGAATACAACCCATGACTTAAGTGAACTAATGTCACTTAAGTATACAAAGACCTCAAAAGAGGTAAATTCAATAATAATGCTCGAATAATATAAACAATCGCCGATGAAAATCTCCAAATCAAAACTCATGAAACTCAATAAGAGTTTATAATCCCCATATTGAAATCACCATAAAACAACACACACACACACACACACACACACACACACACACACACATATATATATATATATATATATGCCTTTCTCTAACTCAAGGCTATAAGTAAATTCATCATCTCAAAATTGGTGAAATCGAAAACTTATAAAAATTCCCCAGATTGGCCAAATCCCATTTTCATGCCGAAGCGATGCTGCACGTGCCATTCTCAGATGGCCGAAGCCTCTGACAAGGTCGCTAACACCTCTCAAAGCAGTTCGTCCTCATGACAAGGTCGCTGACACCTCTTCAAGCCATTTTGTCAACCCAAACAAGGTCGCTAACACCTCCCTAAGAAGTTTGTCCTTATGACAAGGTCGCTGACACCTCTTCAAGCTATTTTGCCAGCCCTAACAAGGCCGCTAACACCTCCTTAAGCATTTCATCCTCATGACAAGGTCGCTGACACCTCTCAAAGCTGTTCTGTTAGGTAAACATCGTGAATGTGTCACAAACTCATGGATAGGAATCCGAAAAGTGTTAACGTGTGTCCCATACCACTCGTTCGCACTTAGCGATTTACTAGCTGCTAGTCGGTGCCACATTAGGAACATCATAAAACTCATAAAATCATATCTCGCCTCATCTCATTGGCGAGTGATAAAGAGACACCATACTCGTCTCATCTCATCGACAAGTATTAAATAACATCGTAACTTGTCTCATTTCATCGACAAGTGAAAACATCATGATGATTCCTCATAAACCATAAATCTCAAAATATGAAATCATATACTCAAGACTTGCCTTATATCATTGACAAGTAAATAAAACATCGTGATGGTTCTCATCGACCATACTCTTACATAGGAGATCTCAAACCATAATACTTGTCAAATATTGGCCATCTTAAATAAGTCCAATAAATAGGAATTATAAAACTCAAAATATGCCATAAAATGGCAGAACATCTCAGAATCAATAATCTCAAATAGCTTCGATCGTACAAGTCCGGAATTAACCAAAATAGTGAACGCACATGTCCCATACCACGTGTTTTACTAAATCGTTTAATTCTCTTTCTCATATGTTCAAATAGTATAAAAGTGTGTCTTATATTTAAAATAGGTTACTAGAGAAAACAAGCTTTTAAAACTATTTGTCGAAAAGATTAATAAAACCAATATTTGAAATTCCTTTATTATAGGAAATAAATAGATTTTATATTAGAAAAATAATTTTAAAACTATCTAATGATAAATTTGAAATATTCATTTCAAAATTCACTTTAAAAATGGTTTAGTGAAAACTGTGCTCGAAAACAGAGAAAAACAAGAAAGATAACTCAAGACCGATAACATGAATTCAATATGAATTCAATTCAAATTTAACCCAAAACCAATTCAAATTCTATCTAAATTTGAATTTCAAATTATCCAAATATAGCTAGCTTATTGATAGGAATCATCGCTCTAAAAACATTTCAAAACCACATCAAATTCGAACAAGAATGAGAGCAAAAATAAACCAGTACAGTTCTCAAGTCAATGATTTATTGCTGTCGTTTTACTCTCGGTACAACAACAAACAAATCTAGTTTTGACCAAGCTAACTTCAAAATTTCAAAAAACTCAAAACAAGAAAGGTTTATAAAACAATCCAAGTTTTCTAAAACATCAAGAATTATCTAAATTTGACAAGAAACAAGAAAGATAGATCTAAGTTACTAACTGTATTTAGTTTAGATAATGTAATTATCAAAGTAACAGAGCTGAGATTTTGCAATAGAATTTTGATCAAGCTATGCTCAAAATATGCAAATGTCTTCAACATGAAAGTTGTCACACACAAAATATGATTTCCAGAACTTCAAAAATCATCCAAATTGGATAAGAGACAAGGAAGATATGTCTAATTTACTAACTATGTTTAGTTTGGATAACGTAATTACTAAAGTGACAGAGCTAAGAGTTTGCAACAACATTTTGATTAACCTATGCCCAAAATATGCAAATGTATTCAACAGGAAAGTTGTCTCAGATAAAATAAGCTTTCCATAAGTTCAAAAAATCATCCAAATCAGATAAGAAACATGGAAGATATGCTCAATTTACTAACTGTATTAAGCACAGTTTTACAATTACAGGCCAGTGAGTTTGTACTGGGTTTTTCGACCTTCTATGATCAAAATTTTCGAATATGTTTAACATAAAAGTTATCACACTCTCTTCATGATTTCCAGAACATCAAACAAAATCAAATTCCGATTTAAAACGAAAAAGTTATTCCCAATTTACTGATAGCGGTTTACAAATGAACATGCAATAAAAATCAAATTGAGATTTCTAACCTTGAAATCTCAAATTATGCTAGAAAATGTGAGTTTTAAACTCACCTTTGATTTAGATAGCAAATACCCAAATTTGTGAAGAATGATTGAAGCTTCAAGGTGAAATTAGTCTTCAAGAGCCTTTCAATTTACTATCATTTGAAGAAGTTTCATCTTGAATTGAAGAAAATTAGCTTGAGATTTGATTTTGAAAGAAGGTTTTTTTTTTACTGTTTTTGTCCTAGGGAAGAAAGAAGAAAAGGAGCTGAGTTATGAACGTACAGGTAACTAAATTTCTTCTTTTCTCACCTGGTTAAGACTATAATGGGCCTTGGACCCAAAATGAACAAAAGAAACAATAAGTCCAAGTTTTAATTCTTGCTTAAACTAAAATGCATATATTTATATTTAAACATATGCAATTAGCAAATGCCACTATCTTTCAAATTTTTACACAAATAAAATTCTAAACTTACACACTTATAAACTAAATCATTTTCCACCATATAAAAAGATAAATTTATATTTATAAAACATTTTTATTATTAAAATCTTTTATTTCACAAAAATGCACTATTTCCACAATTAAATGCAAAAGCATACATTTTTGACTTTTAAAATTCCATAAAAATTATTTTCTTACTTAGAAAAATATTACAAACGGTATCCAAACTTTATTTATAACCAACACTCATTTTTATACCAATTTCCATCTTTTTACTTAATTAAACACCCTTCAAAAAATCAAATACTTCATTTAAAAATTATTAAAAGAAGTAATTGACAATAATTTATAAAAATTATTTCATTTTCTCTAAATAAAGATCATTCTCCATCACTATTAATCCAAATAAATAAAATGAAGTTCCAAATTTTATTTTTCTCATTTTATTTTCAAAATTCATTGTTTATTCCAAATAAACAATATAAAACTTCCAATTTTATTAAATTTACAATATTAAATTATAACTACCGTTATAATTTAATATTAACAGGTAATCTCCAAAAGCAGGGTTGTTACAAATTCGATATACCCATCAAAAAAATCCGTGATCCTAATCAAATGTACATTGATAATTAAATGATATCTTCGACTTAGTAGATTACTAATCTTCGACCTGTTTAAGAAAAAAAGGCATTGTACGTATACTACACCGGTTTATTCTATGCTAAATACTTCCAACCATTTTTTATCAATCATTAAAGAATTTGGGAGGATAAAATAGTTTGACACTGAAAATTGCGAGCAGCAATTTTGCATACTAATATGTTAAAAAATCATGAATGTAAAAATAAGAAAATTTATATCGATAAAAGAATGATGCATTATAAACTAAAGTCATCACTGTATAGTTTAAGTAAATAAACAAAATATCCTTCGTCGATAATTTATGTAAACCAAGTCCCTTTCCTTTGATATCCTTTATTAGTAATCGCTATTCTTATACTTGTATTTTAATACTTCACACTTATACAGATTTCAAATATTCAAAACACAATAACATTATCTAGAAACATCAGATTGGCTAACAGTTTTCACCATTAAATCAACATATTTATAATCTTTTAAATGATGTTATTCATATATAAATATTCGATCGTTGATTATTTTTTTGGAAAAATTGTAGCCTTTCATATATATTGTATTTATAACTGCATCGTTCAAAAAGCAAATATAATTGCATCATTCCAATCAGCATGTACAAAATTAATAGATATGCAGTTAAAATCAATTCATATTTGGCGTGCGTTAAAATTTATAACTACATTTTCATGATGGGTTAAATTTCTATCGTTAACATCAAATAAAATCATTTACTACAGCTAAAATTAGTATTGCATCACATAAATGCAGTTAAAATATTAAAATGCAACAATTATTGCTTAATTTCGAAAATACTGCAAAATAATAACCGCTTTTGCTTAACGCATTTAAATTTTAACTACAATAAGCTCGAATAAATCATCAAGTACAACCAAAATTATTACTACATCACATAAATATAGTTCAAATATTCAATTGCTACCATGCATAATTCAAAATTGTCATTAAATTATAACTGCATTTTATTAATGTAGTTAAATTTTAATTATATTAAGATTGAATAAATTCATGAAATGTAGCCAAATTTATTACTGCATCACATAAATATGTTTAAAAATCTTCAAATATAGTCAAATTTACCAAAAACGTGCTAGTAAACTATAATTGCATTTTCTTAATTTCATTAATTTATAACTGTTTTAAAATTGAATAAAATTATCAAATATAGTCAAAATCATCAATAGAAAATGCAATTAAAAAATCCTAATGTAGTTAGATTAATTCAAAAAATTCCTATAAATTATTACACCATTTTTTGATGAGGTTAAATTGTAACTGCATTAAGTTTGAATAAATTTTCAAACACAATCAAAATTATTACGTTACTACATAACACAGTTACAATATCCAAAGGCAACCACAGCTGTATAATAAAAAAATTCCTTTCAAATACGTTAAAAGATAATAACTGCATTATACTAATTTAGGTAAAACTACTATGTACTGATTATGATCATCCATAATAATGTTGTTATAGAAATGCGGTACACAGCGGTGACACAAAATAATTGGAATATGTAAATGCAGTTAAAACTGCTATATAAAATTATGATTTTAAAAAACTTATTTTTAACTACAACAATGGATATCATTGGTAAGCATATTAAATTGGAGGTTTCATAATGAAAATGATTCTTAAATTCAATTAATGTAGAAAAAGTTATCACATTTCAAAGTTTGGAATAAAAAGAAATTAAAAACGTGACTGTTCATTTCACAAAATATGAAGGAGGCCTGTGTGCTCTTGAAATTTAACTTAGTAATAATAGTATAATATTGATATATGATATGTTGAATGTTATTGGATGACATGAATATGATTTTTTTTATTTAGGGCTTTAGTAATGTTGGGCCTTGTTCTTGGTATTTTAAAATAAAATAATGATTTGATCTAAAATTGCATTTCAAAGTGATAGTGGAAATTTTATATGTTTAATAATTTTCTTAAGTAAAAGTATGATGTTTAGATATTATAAGTTAATTGTTTTATGAAGTATATTAAATAAGGATTTTCAGTTTGTAAACCAAAGATTTTTAAAATCTTAAAATAAGTATATCCTTATAACTAAGGATTATGATTTAAAGGAGAAATAAAAATATTTTTATATGAATATTTGTTAACCATTTTATATAAAGTATATATATTTATATAGGTACATACACATTATAATGAAATTTGTAGATGTGATAAGTTTTAAAAGTGAAACTTTACAAAAGAAGTGAAGATTTGCAAAATCATATTTTGTTAATAAATGGTATGGATTTATAGACGGTATTTGTAAATAAAGAAAACTATTACCATTTAATAGATTGAAGAAATAAATCAAATGGTGGATTTATTATATGAATGGAATGTCATTTTAGAAAATAGTTGATTCTATTTTGGAAATTGAAGGTGAGGATAATTTTTGGAATGTTAAACGATGTTTTATAAATTGAAAGAAATTTATAAAAGAAAATTTATACCTATGGAAGCGAGGTAAAAAGTGGGTAAAATGATGTTTTGAGTGGGACTTTATGAATAAGTATGATTTATAACGGAATGGAGTTATAAATGGAGTTCAAAAATAGATGGATATCATGAAAGGAAGTTTCATGAAATAGAGGAGATTTGTAAATATAGCTTATAAATAAGGGAATAGTCAGGTTGGAAATTTAGTATGGATTTTCATCATGGAATATAATTATGTTTAAAAAGGTTATTAAATTATATTAATATCTTTTTAAAAGTGATTTATCAGTATTTTGATATTTTGAAATGTTAACTATTTAAATATTATTGGTATGGTTTGAAATTGAATATAATTATTTATAAATAAAATTTTGGAAATTTATTATTAGTATTTACAAAAAAATGTTAAAGATAAATTATTATTGTCATTTAAGAATGTTTTAATTTAGAATTTATTTATTTATAATGCTTACTATTATATAATAGTGTTTTTTAAAGTAAAAGTGTAACAATGTGAACAATAGTGATCCGGATTTTTCGCGAAAATGCTGAAACCCAAGCTCACTGAAGTCCGAGCTGGGTATTTGGTATCCTGCAAATAGGCAAAGATAAATATATCGGAGCTCAATTGATTATCTCACAGCGGAATTGATTAAAATACAATTGTAAGTAAATACTCACCTAAATAATAACACTTCTTAAGCAAACGTCACATAGCTGAGAAGTCTCTGCCATCTACCTAACATGTAGGATGTTATGAGGAGGGAGTCAGAACAAAAGTTCTGGTGAATGAATAAATTATATACTTCTTGGATTAGTTCTACATATATTATTTTATTTCCATTTGCTCTTGCATTAGACTCATTAGGTTACAATACTCTCACCTTTGTTCGTGAACCGTGCCCATCTACTCCATAATAGATTAAAACCTAATGACTAATATATACTTATGTGCAGCTATATGCCCAACGACCATATTGGTCCTAGGTACCACCTATAGTACCTTCCATATCCTCCTCGAAAAGGGCTCCGTCGTCTTGCTTCGAGAGCGTTCCGTAACTACATCTATAAAGGATTACTTCGTAAGGCCTACAATACAGAAGCTCCATCATCTTGCTCCGTAGCTATATCTATGAAGGACTGCTTCGTAAGGCCTACAATAAAAATACACCATTATCTTGCTCCACGAGCATTCCGTAGCTACATCAGTAAAGGACTACTTCCTAAGGCTTACAATACAGATGTTCCACTACTTACTATGAAAAAGTAAATCGCATCCGTACTAGTCTATGCCAGTGCTCGGACATCCACAATGTACCACCCAGTGTGTACATTGAGGACTACGTAATCGTTCTATCTAATATCTGAATCCCGTCAACAAGGTCTAACTTGTACGAATTCAGTCGGGGATTTTCTATATCTGTAAAGGGCAGCTTCGTTAGGCCTGCAATACAGATATTCTAGTTGGTCTGTTTCTTTTTCATCGTGGCTATGTCCCCATGCAACCACCCCTCAACTAACTGAAATATTTCTAAAAAGTTAAGTGGTCGTGCCCTACTGCAAACAATCTAACAACTATTTGGTGGTGCCCCTCATCCAATGTACCGAGAGTAAAAGAATCATCGGCCTGATGGTTTAACACTAGTCTTTCTCAAAATCGCTCTTGGTCTTGATGCTGATATCGCATGCGACTATCCTTAAACTTACTTGCAATTACTGGACATACGAATATCCTATCTGAACACTAAGCCCTTCTGACTTCCTACAAAGGTCAGCTTCGTTAGGGCTACAATGAAAATGCAGTCAAGGCATACTCCGTTGATGGAACACCTACAGACCTGCCTCCAGAGATACAGCTTCGTTAGGCCTACCCAGAGGGCCATCCTAGAGTATCCTTACATCCCGTTGAAGTCTCATACTTCCTTGAAGCCCATAATACTAAGTTGGATGTGCTTCTCCATTGTTGAATCCGTGATGAACTGCTTCGTTAGGCGCTTCATCCTTTGGGCTGCTCCAAACTCAATACGATTCTTTTTAGATCCTAAGTCTAATCCTTTAATTTGCGTTTATTTTGCTTCCTTACTCTGTTGGCTACTTATTTATCTTAATTAGCATATCCTTGCCCTCGTTTCACTTCTAATTATTGTGATATTATCATAGATCTAATATGGAATGCAGTTAGTATGAGCCATATTCATCATCTTGCTTATTTAACTTAATATATAAATCTTTAAGTTCAATAAAATAAGCCTCTTTTTCTATTTTTGTTTTATTTTCTTATTGACTTAATATAAGTTGTTTAAATCAGCTTCTACCATTATTCTCTACTACCATTGCTTACCAATTTATTATAAGTCTCATGATAAAGTTTTCCGTTCTTATTTCATAACTATAACCTATGTTATAATTCTACTTGTAATTTTACTTTTTCTTCTTTCTTGGTCCGTTTTATAATTGCAAGCGTTTCTTTTCTGTTCTAGTCTGACTTCTTTTACTGTGATATAGAATTTTCTTTAGTTCTCTAAGATTTCATATTTCACTTATCACAATAATTGCCTATTTAAATAGCCTGCGCAATAAATGCAGACTTAGGCTCATTAATTTTTCCAACTTCAAATTCTTGATTAATAATTTTCTCGTTCTAATTCATACTTTACTTTATTGTCTTCTATTTTAGGAATTATTCTATTTTATTTGGTTGGTTATGAAAACTATGTAATCCATTTCCCTATCTTAATATTGGATAACACTATAAACAATAATCCATAACTACAAGATATTTCTTTTACTATTTTCGAGTAGTGTAAAATACAGCAGTTTCTCTATTTTACACTAGCTCCCCTTTTTATTTCTTTTATTCTTACAGTTACGTTTATCGCAATCTTTTAGATGTTAAGTTATGGAAATGTATCATATTTTCTAAACCGACCAAGTAATATAATAATTACTCCCAAATTAACTTTTCCATTTTATTGCAATTTAGTACAGTAATTCTATTCCCCAAACTTTTATTATTATACTTCTAATCTCCTTCATTTCAGTATTCTTAATTATTTAATCCATATTCACGTTTAATCTATTATAATCGACACGCAAAGAAAAAGGAGAGGATAGAAGAAAACTGACGCTTGCATAAAATCCAAAACGTAGAAAAGGATGTAAATAAGGCATAGAAAACAGTAAACAATACTGTAAATAAATTGCAAGTTTTCTTATAGCTCAACATAATTTAATTAGTACGATTAATTACTGAATAATTTTTCTAAACGTGAATCTAACAGTAATATATCTTAAACTTAAAAGATATATAAATAAATCCACTCACCTGCCGTCCTTAGTTCGCTTATGCTCCGCTTGGCTGCATAGTCCTTCTGGATACCCTTCCTCCAAGAAGTATAGTATTTTAATTTAGAAGATCTTCTCCCAAGAAATTATTTTCTATTTAGGGTTCAGCCTTTGGCCAAGAACCCAAAGAAATATTTTCTATTTTGGGTTTAGCCTTGGGCAATGAACCCATGGGAGAAAATCTAATTGTGAGAAGATAGCTAGGCCTAGGGTCCTATTTATATTGGAGCTTGAGGATCTCAGACCATCGGATTCTTGGATTGAACCTGGAGTCACCACATCATACGGTCATTCGGAGCCATAGGATCGAAGAACGTATGGCACGGATAGCGTAAAAACTAGAAAACACATCTCATATGTACCTGGATGAAAAATTCGTTCAGGCCACATGTGGTTCGACCGGGCGGACGACCGTGTGGTCTACCTGTGTGCTAATTGGGTCGACCTATGGTCGGCCCATATGTACATATATTTTTCTCTTGTTTTGCTTCCTGTTTTTGTTTTGTTTATAACTTCTTCATATTGGTTCATATTTGGATGAGTTATATATGGAAACTGATCAGAAAATCGCTCCGGACGCAATGTACAAGTTTCGAAGCCATATTCTGGTAATTCCAAAATTATTTATCATTATACGTTAAATTTTTAACTGTATAATTTTGTGTGGTGTTGCGTTCTGCCACCCATAGGAAATTTCATCCTTGAAATTTGACAAGGGCAAAATTTATGTAATCCTCACATTTATTATGACCAATTTGTGTACATCCAATTTTTCAACCATCCATGCATTTGTGCAAAATTGTTTTTAAAAATAAAATGTATGTATGTACATAAATTTCTATGCAGTACCTCCTATATGATTGCTTTTTATTTAAAAATTTATTTTTAAAACATGATGCACACAATCTAAATATACTTGCAATATATATATATGAAGGTAATTTTTGAAAACTTAAAACATTTTTCACCTAATTTTTCCCACACTTCTATTAAATAGGAGTGTCGTTCAACCATTTTTTCATCCAAATCCTAACACACAGCTTTTAATACTAAAATTTTAGAAAAATCTAATTTTATGAATTCAAGTTCTTAAGTTAGAAGGAAGATAGAAGTCGAAGAAACTTCATATTTCTCCTCTTTTCTTTTATGCACACCTTTCCCCATACAGGGATTTTGGGTTGCTATCCTATAAAAATCCTTTCTATTTTTCCCAAACACAAATTACATAAGAAATAGCTCTTTTAAAAAAAATTGTTGACGTTTCTGTCGCTTCATTTAAATTTGTTATTTTTTTTTTAGTTATCTTATTCTGCTTTTACTCTTTTTCTATATACATCAACTTAACACAGCTATCATCTAGGGCAAGGAGGTCTGGGACCATGTCTACTTTGACATAGAAAGGTCCTACTCTAGGAATCCAAGTAACCCATATGCTCCTCCTATCGCCTATTACTTGTTACAACGCACACTGTATTGCTCATGATGAATAAGATATATTCATCTCTTCTATTCGATGCTAAAAAAGGAACGACTAAGTCACATTTACTGCAATGAATAAGGATTTCAATCTATGCATTCTTTGTCTAAAATGGCAACTAAGCTTGGGGAAATTTTCTCTTTAGTCTTCATTTTTTCTCAACTCAGGTCTACTTTCCCCATCACGCGTGTCTTACTATCTTGCTAATACTACCGCTTCAATATTTTTCTATAGTCTACACATGTGAAGCAATATTTCTAGGTTTTCACTAGTGTCCTATGCACCTTACATGAACTTTTACTATGGTAACTACTACAGCCTTGTACCTTTCCCGTTGCACCTAGAAAATGATTCCTATCTACTCCATGACTAAAAGTCTGGTTCGGTTTGGTATTTAGCATTTTACTTAAAAATTTAAAGCTTCTAAATTTTTGAAACGTCAAATCCTAAAATTCTTGCCTTTAAAAGTGTTATTTTGTAGTTTTTTGTTAAATTGAAAGGTACTAGGTTACTTAAAATTTTATCTTTCCAAAAAAATATTTACTTTTCCATCAAATTATCTTTCTTTAAAAAAATGTCTTGCTTTTTTTTAAAACATTTTTTCTTTTTTCTTGACTTCAAATTTACTAAAACTGGATTAGATAAGAACAATTATTTTATCAAAAATCTCTTTACTTTCCTAACTCTTCCAATTACATAACCTTGAAGGAGTTTCTAACTTACTATACTTAATGGTTTTATACCTTAATTTATTGGAATTACTTTCTCTTATGAGAAATCCTTAATGCTAAAACCTTCTACGAATCCTTTAGAGGAGGATTTCATGTTTATGTGAAATCGTAAGGAATTTATTTTATATTTTATCGAAATAGACTATACAAAATATGGTGTTTTCTATACCTTGTACATCTCTTTCACATATTCCTTATAAGTTGCACAAAACATCTTTAATTATGATTTATAGAAAATTATATCATTATTCATTTCATTTCAATAGATTAAGGTATGTTTACTCTATACTCACTTACATAAGATATTTCCTACTAAATTCATTAATTTATCATACATTATTTCTCAAAAGAACTCATTTTAAAAACTTCTTTATAACTAATAAATATTTTCATATACATATTTAAATAATAAGTGTACATATAAACCACTTTAGAGATTATCTCCAAAACTCATTTGGGTCAAAATAGTGTTGCCTAAAACACCGTTACTATAACCCAAAATACTAATATATAGATTCAATTAAAAAAAATATTTCTAATTCCCGTATGCTATGTAAAAACATTTACTTTGGAAGTCATGTACTATAAAATAGTGTTATAGTCTATGCTTCCTTTATTTTTATTGAATACATTTATTACAACAATAAATGTTGTAAGCTACGTTTTCAATACTTAACACACTCTAGGTTTTCATATTTAAAATCATTGTTTATCTACAAAGAAACTAGCGAGCTATACATGCTCTATAATTCTTTAAAAAGAATTACTTTTAACAAATTTACATCCTATAAAAACCAATTTAAGTTTCTTACCACTTATATTTTTTTCAAAAACCCAATATTTAATTCCTCAAATATATTAATAGTCATATTTTTCAACTTTTCAATTCATAAGTTTCATTTTTATTGGGTTAGACATAAAGTGGATTTTAATTTGCTTTCATCTTTCCAAATATTCTCCACTGAAACCACAAACCTTTACCATTCTAAGTCTTATTGCTTCTGGAATTTCCTTAAGCCAAGTTTTGATACACTAGATTTTTTTCCAAACTTTCTCTAAATATTGATTTACTTGAAAAAATGGACTTCTCTTTGGGTTTTAAGAGTGTGTGTGTGTCTATATTTACTAATACAAATACGTTCACTCACTATCTACCTAGGAATCCTAAACGTAGGCTCTAATACCAAATGTAACAACCCAAACTCCAGTGGTCCGGATTTTTCGGCAAAATGCTAAAACCCAAGCCTGCTGAAGTCCGGGCTAGGTATCTAGTATCCTGCAAATAGGCAAAGATAAATACATCAGAGCTCAATTAATTATCTCATAGAAGAATTGATTGAAATATAATAGTAAGTAAATACTCACCCAAATAGTAACATTTCCTAAGCAAGTGTCACACGTTGAGACGTCTCTGCCATCTATATAACTTGTAGGATGTTATGAGGAAGGTGATAGAACAAAAGTTCTGGTGAATGAATAAATTATATACTTCTAGGCTTAATTCTACATATATCGTTCTATTTTCATTTACTCCTATATTAGGTTCATTAGGTTACAATACTCTCGCCTATGTTCATGAACCGTGCACATCTACTCTATAGTAGATTGAAACCTAATAACTAATATATACATATATGTAGCTATATGCCCAACGACCATATTGGTCCTAGGTACCGCCCATGGTACCTTCCATATCCTCCTTGAAAAGGGCTCCATTATTTTGCTTCGATAGCGTTCCATAACTACATCTGTAAAGGACCGCTTCGTAAGGCCTACAATATAGATGCTCCATCTTCTTGCTCCGTAGCTATATCTGTAAAGGACTACTTTGTAAGGCCTACAATACAAATACTCCATCATCTTGCTCCACGAGCATTCCATATCTATATTTGTAAAGGACTGCTTCGTAAGGCCTACAATACAGATGCTCCATTACTTACTATGAAAATGAAAATCTCATCCACACTCTATGCCAGTGCTCGGACACTCACAATGTACCAACCGGTGCGTTCATTGAGGACTACGGAATCGTTCTGTCTACTATCTGAATCCCGCCAACAAGGTCTACCTTGTACGGAATTCAATCGAGGATTTTCTATATCTGTAAAGGACTGCTTCGTTAGGCCTAAAATACAGATATTCTAGTTGGTCTATCTCTTTGTCATCGTGGCTATGGCCCTACACAGCCACCCCTTAACTAAACGAAAGACTTCTAAAGAGTTAAGTGGCCGTGCCCTACTGCAAAAAAATCTAACATCCAATTGGCGGTGCTCCTCATCCAATGTTTCGATAGTGAAAGAATCATTGGCCTGATGATTTAACTCTAGTCTTTCTCGAAATTGCTCTTGATCTTGATGTTGGCCAATATACGCATGCGACTATCCTTAAACTTACATGCAAGTACTGGACATACGAATACCTTACTCCGAACACCAAGCCCTTCTGACTGCCTTTAAAGGTCTGCTTCGTTAGGCCTACAATTCAAATGCAGTCGATGCATACTCTCTTTATGGAACACCTACAGACCTGCCTCCGGGGATACAGCTTCTTTAGGCCTATCCAGGGGCCATTCTAGAGTATCCTCACATCCTGTTGAAGTCTCGTACTTCCTTGAAGCCCAATAATAGTAAGTTGGACATGCTTCTCCTTTGCTGGAATCCGTGATGAACTGCTTCATCAGGCCCTTCATCCTTTGGGCTGCTCCAAACGCGATTCGATTATTTTATTAGACCCTAAGTCTAATCCTTTAATTTTCATTTAGTTTGCTTTCTTACTCTGTTAGCTACCTTTTTAACTTAATTAGCATATTCTTGCCCTCGTCTCACTTTTAGTTATTATGAGATTACCATAGAGCTAATAGAGAATGCTATTAGTATGAGCCGCATTCATCATCTTGCTTATTTAACTTGATATATAAATCTTTAAATTCAATAAAATAAGCCTCTTTTACCATTTCTGTTTTATTTGCTTATTGATTTAATATAAGTTGTTTAAATCAGCTTCTACATTGTTCTTTACTACCATTACTTACCAATTTATTATAAGTCTCACGATACGATTTTTGTTCTTATTTCATAATTATAACCTATGTTATAATTCTACTTGTAATCGTTACCTTTTCTTCTTTTATAGTCCGTTATATAATTACAAGCGTTTCTTATCTATTCTTGTATGCCTTCTTTTAATACGATATAGAATTTGCTTTAATTATCTAATATTTCATAATTCACTTATCATAATAATTGCCTACTTCAAAAGCCCACGGAGTAAATGCAGACTGAGGCTCATTAATTTTTACAGCTTCAAATTCTTAATTAATAATATTCTCGTTTCAATTCGTACTTTACTTTATTGTCTTTTATTTTAGGAGGTAATTCTATTTTATTTTGTTGGTTGTGAAAACTATGTAATCTATTTCCCTATCTTAATATTGGATAACCTTTAAACAATAATCCCCAACTAAAAGATATTTCTTTTACTATTTTCAGGTAGTGTAAAATACAACGGTTTCTTTATTTTACACTAGCTCCCCTTTTATTTCTTTTATTCTTACAATTATGTTTATAGTTATCTTTTAGATGTTAAGTTATGGAAATGTATCCTATTTTTTAAATCGACCAATTAATCCAATAATTACTCCCAAATTAACTTTTCTCATTTAATGCAATTTATTACAATAATTTTATTCCTCAAACTTTTATTATTTTACATCTACTCTCCTTCATTTTAGTATTCTTAATTATTTAATCCATATTCACGTTTAATCTATTCTAATTTATACATGAAGAAAAAGGAGAGGATAGAAGAAAACCGACGCTTGCATAAAATCCAAAACATAGAAAAGATGCAAGTAAGGCATAGAAAACAGTATACTAATACTGTAAATAAACTGCAAGTTTTCTTACAATTTAGCATAATTTAATTCATATGATTAATTACTGAGTAATATTTTCTAAACGGGAATCTAATGATAATATATCTTAAACTTAAAAGATATATAAATAAATCTACTCACCTACCGTCGGGTTCTTGGATTGAATCTGGAGCCACCACGTCAAAGGGTCGTTCGAAGCCATATGATTGAAGAACGTATGGCTCAGATGGGGTAAAAACTAGAAAACACGTCACATACGTACCTGGACAAAAAATTCATCCAGGTCGCACGCTGGTCGACTTGGTGGTCGATCGCCTTTAAGCAACGGTTGACCGTGCGGTCGACCTGTATGCCAATTTGGGTCGACCTTTGGTCGACCCATATGTACATATATTTTTTTCGTTTTGTTTCCTGTTTTTGTTTCGTTCATAACTTCTTCACATTGGTTCAGATTTTGATAAGTTATATATAGAAACTGATCAGAAAATCACCTCGGATGCAATGGTATATGTTTCAGAGCCATATTTTGATAATTCCAAAATTATTTATAGTTATACATCAAAATTTTAACTCTATAAAAATGCGAGGTGTTACAAAAAGGTTAGAATTTATTAAAATTGTTTTTAATATTTTGAAATGGAGTTTTATAAACATATAGGGTTTTATAAGAGGAATCTTATAACAGGTTTGGAAAATAAGATTGCTGGAAAAGGCAAAAGCGTTTTATAAATGACTTTAGATATTTGTCACGATCGGGATTTTTGACCTTCGAAATCTACATCAATAGTATCATTGTATTAATGCCGAGCAATCGAATGCTGGAAATACCAGATCGTTGGGGAAAAAGAAGAAAAAGGTCGAAGAAGAAATAGAAACAATAACACAAAATATCACAATTGCAGCAGAACAATATATAATAGAAAATAACATGCCTTTATACAAAAAGAACTATAAAACATTACTTATACAGTGCATCATCAGAGTGCAATACATCAGTAACTCAATACTGGACAATAGTAAAAACTTGTCCTCACAAGTGCTAAATATACAACATACAATACACAACGGAATATAATAAAGTACGTGCGATGTGTCGTTGTCGTCCAGCTCGTCTTCTGAACTCCATAGCATCCTAACCTTTTTCTGTAATACTCGATCTGACTCGAGTATTATAATAAAATAACACCCAAGTCAGTGAAAACCAGCATGAGAAAACATCCTCAATTTGAATATTAAAGTTATCAAAATCCTTTGAAAAACAAAGGTATCTCGTAAGACCACGCCACACATAAACATGACTGGTTTTTACCTTACGATAACCAAAACATTTTATGTCAAAATCATCTGATATTATAATAGTGTCTAGGTATAAATGCTTATTCAAATAACCAAAATTGTTACATTAATTAAATTCCAGCATACTATGCTCTACAACCAAAACCATAATGGTACGTATTGGAGAATGGATTCCATACGAATGACTTGGCACTGGGGTACCACCTATCTTAGTACACATCTAGAAAATTATACCGAGGACCTTGCCGAGATCCCTTGCAACATAAGGCCGGTCTACCCTTAACCTGGATAGAACCGACTATGCTATCACTTCGGGTCTTCCACCATATCTGAGTTCTTCTGTGCACCGTAGTAATAATATCCGAGGGCATTTAGAAATACACATGCCCTAATTGGGTGCGACCCACTTAGCCTTGCTGCATCTCTTCTGATTTTCAGTCATTCCTGATTGATGAGGCTTGAGGCGACGATTACCTTTTTAAGGAATTTTTGCTTAGAATGCTCATTGTCCTCTAGTGACAATGTACTGATAGCATTCATCCATACAAGTCCGTTCTGGGTCTTAACGAAACCGAAGGCACTATTCATACTACATCCATTTTGGAACCATCCTCAGGGTTTGTAGCGATTAGCCCTTGCACTTCACTGCTCCATCTTCAATTCCATGCTCTTGTCTTCATTTGAAAACGTATATGTTGGATCAAAGTGGTTTTTGGATAACTTATCAGATCCCAGTCTCTTCGAAACAACGTTCGATATTTCTAGTAAACTCAACCCCGGTTATTTAGAAAAAAAACATATGAAACTAAGATCGGAGATCATCTCCTAACCGTTGGTGGATGAGTTTCCTTTTCATTATCCTAGAAGAATGAAATGAGTTTATACGTACAGTATAGAACCTTCTGACGGTAACTATACCATATAATTCCCGTATTCCTCCTAGATATTTCCAAAGTTATACTTTTGGGTCCAGATTTGATAGTCGTTTATTTAACTATCAAATAAAAAATCATTCAACCAAAGAGTTCGTTTTCATTGAAAACACTAAGTCTCATTTAATTTAATTTTAATAAATTAAACTCCTTTATCAAAAGATATGTACTTATCTTATTGGAGTACGTACGCTCATTAACCATTCTTTTCAAAAATATTTGAACACTTTTTAAAATAAATATGGAAAGCAGCACCCGGTATCAACCATAGATTGACAGCTCAATGATTACGTCTCTATCCCAAAGAAATCCCAAACTTAACTGTAGACATTTCTGCCTCCGACTCCGCCATGAAAGTATACCATCACTTTTCGAAACTTTATTTAATAATAATTTTTTTAAACTAATACTTATAAAATTTCTATATAATTTTATTCAAGTTTAATTTAGGCAAATACTCTTAAATAAAAAGTTACTATATAAAAATATATTAATGTTGAATAATTTATCCTTTAAAATAATAATACTAATTAATTCTTAAATAGTAATTAACTTAATATCAACTCGTTATAAACCAACTTAATTAATACTTAAATATACACTAAACAATTTAAAATAATTACATAACTTCGAAACAATAATTAATTTTGATTTATTTATAACTTATAATCCATTTAAAAAAATTTAAAAATTTAAATAACTAATTTTCTAGAATATTTTTATGCTAATTTTTTTTTAAATTTACCTAGTTTAATAATTAGAAATCCTTCTTTTACAAATAACTCAACTTCTCGATAAAATATAAATTTTCCAATTCCAATATAACCAGTCTAACATTTATAAATATCTCTCGATTTATCACTAATTGATTTACGTTCCAATTTCGTAAATCCTCTTTTTCACTTTTTTAAAAATAAATTTATCATTTTTTAAGCCGATATACCCATCTCATTATAAATTGTCACCGTGAATTTATAACTTCAATTTATCAACTGATAATCACTTCACTTTATTTATAAACACTATTTATAAATCTCACCAGTTTCAATTCTAGTTTATAACGGTTTCACATCACTTAGATCCATTATAAATTGATATCTAAATTAAATCCCATTTATAAATCAATTTCATAAATTGAATTCCATTTATAAATTAACTCCTTAAATAACCCAACCATATTCCAAAAACAACTAAATCTCGTTTTTACTTCCATTCCGTAATTTAGGGATCTTATTGAGGATCTAATATAACCAATTTTATAATTATTTCCAAACTTCCTTTTTATTCTTCCAATCTATTTTTAAATCTCAATTTTTGAAACCTTTTATATTTAACAAGTACCAATTGAGAATTATTAATAAAAACCCTTTATACACATTATTCCAGAAATCTCTATTTACAATATTTTGAAATTGTTAAGTACAAATTTAGAAGTCAAAATATTTATTTTATCCAAATAAATTTCATTTAATTTATCCAAAATCTTATGTAAATACTTCGTTTCCAAAATCCCCTTTAATTTTCTTTCAAATTCAAATATATATATTTATGGTATTTCAAAATGCATCCTCCAACGAGAATACATGTGATGAAAGGGTTTTTCTGTCCCCTACTTCGGTTTATCACCAATAATAGAATCAAACGTGTCTTAAGTGAAATGCATGAAGGATAGTGTGACGGTTACACCGGGTAGTAGAATTTGGCAAAGAATTAGATACTCCAATATGGTTTTTTCAGCCCAACTATCAATCGAGATGCAGCGGATTATGCCACAAAATGCGACAAATGTCAAAAGTTTACAAGGATTACGAGAGCTCCGTTGATAGAGATTACTCAAATGGCCGGTCCATTGCTATTTGGACCTTAAGGTATCGACATTATTGGCTCTTTGCCGATCTCTAAAGGTGGTGCGAAGTACACCATCATAGTAGTTGATTACTTCACTAAGAAGGTTGAAGCTGAACCTTGGGCAATGATTACCACAAAGCAAGTAATCAACTTTGTTGTTCAAAACATCATCTGTCATTTTGGCCTTCCCCAAACAATCACAACTGGCAATGGGACCTAATTCTATTGTACCGAATTCAAAGACTTCTGCTGTCGGCATCGTATTGAGAAAAGATTTGCAGCAGTTACTCACCTTCAAGCTAATAGAAGGGTCGAAGCTGTTAATAAAATCATAAAGTCTATTCTAAAAGAGTATTTGGAAAAGGTCAGAGGCAAGTGAGTAGATGAACTCCTTATGGCACTATGGGCACATAGAACCACCCATAAGTACATGACTGGCCATACTCTATTCGCCCTCGTCTACGGCTCTGAAGCCATAATTCCCTTAGAACTTGAAGTTTATTATCATCGATTGACTTATCATGATCCTTGAACAAACAAAGATCTCCTCCTTGAATCTTTAGACTTGATTGATGAGAAATGCGAAGAAGCAGACTTGAGGACAGCTGCACATAGGCACCGAGTTGCTCGATATTATGCTAAAGTTCGAACTAGGACCTTTCAATTTGGCAACATTTTCTTGAAATGTGTTTTCCCTATTCCCGTCTGCAAAGGATCGAAATGGAAAGGATCATATATCATCGGCTAGAAAATCATAGATGGAATTTTCAACTTAATGACTATCGATGGCATCGCCCTCCCAATGGCATGGAATAGCGAACATCTGCCCCGCTATTTTAATTAATTTTGTTCCATTCAATTGTATTCCATTTTCTTTTGTACTTTAATTTGGAGTTATGTAATATGACAATCTCTATCACTTTCTATTTCAATTCGCAATAAAACTTAAGACTTTTTCCATATCTATGAACCGTTTATGCGATTATAATAGTTGCGATATAAGACCAACCTACATCTGCGTATGCTTAATATAAACTTACATTAACTCCTGCCCATGCTTCAAAGGGATAAAAATAAAAAATAGTATGGATGTGACTCGACCATCTATAGACTTACTATGCCTCCTGAATATAAGTTTATTTGCATGAACTAAAGCCAAAAGAGGGGTTCATACACATATAACTATGGCCGACAAGCTGGAACAAACTATTATGTGCATAATTAGAAACCCGCATTCAGTTTTTCTTTGATAACTTATGTTACTTCTTCGTACCGAGGGATACTTTAGTTGAGCCCTCACCCATTCTTTTTCTTCCTTATCCTCAATTTCCTATACCCTTAGAGGGAGTGTCCTACGGTGACCCGACAGGCACACTTTGTGTAGTCATAGGTGGAGGGACGGAAGCTAGAATACTCTAAGAAGAAAATGCAGATACACACTGTGTGCTTCCGAGAGGAGAAACAGAAGCAGGAATACTTTGAAAAGGTACAGTCGATGTGCTTGTTTAGTCCCTAGGCGGAGGAATGTGCACTGCTATGAAAATGATTTGGTCTAGCAAGACTACAAACAATGGGATGGAAAAGGTCTCTTCTTTCTCTAACTTAACATCCATGTCCAATCGACGCTTACGCTCGATGTCACCAAGTTTATAGCCTTACAAAGTTTAAAGCATCCTAGAATCATAATGTCATCATCAGCTTAAGCCATCTGGTTTCCATCATTTCCTTCCTTCAAAAGGGCGTCAATCATTTGTGAATCGAAAAAGGGCTTATCTTCGATCGAAACAGTTGAACCGATTCTGTGGAATATGCATATAACCTAGGTTAAGAGCCCTTGTTGGGAAGCAGAATGATGGTGAGCTAATCTACCGCTAAAGAAATATAAAGAGAGAAATTAGCAATGCTGATCGGAGACACGTCATGTCTATGAAAACTGGGAGAAGTCAATGAAATACCTTCTTTAGTCTAAACTTCCACGTGGGCTAGAGTGTTGTCGGAAGACCCTTTTGGGATGGGAGGAAAGCCAATAAATTTCTAGAACAATGGATTCTCTGGGCTATAACTAATGTTAGTAGAGGAATCCACATTGGAACTAGGGACAACTTGAGTTCTCGAAGTTTAACCAGCCATGGCATCATGTTGCACGAGTCCAGAACCCTCGCCTATCTCCTGTTGGGAAGATGCGCCAAGTTCCTTTTGGATAAGGAGTTATCCATTGGCGTCAAAATTGACCACCAACACCCAGTCATACGTGAAAGCACCAATATCTAGTCACATATCTTAAATAGTATGTGATGTATAGAATATAATATGAAGAATAATCAAATTAAAAAATCAGTAAAAGAGACAAGAATTGTAGTGGTTCAGCTAACTCCGGCCTACATCCACTCTAGAACAATCCTTTTTATAATACTAAAATTTGATTATAGTTACAATCCAAAATTCCAGAATAAAAATGGCAGAGTATCCTCTAGGCAAAAGACGAAGAGAAGCATAATGAAGGTCCCCTTTTCGAAGCCAAGCCTATTATGTTTATTGGTGAAACTTCGGCTGTAGGATCTTTTCTCCTATATGGGCCCACCATAACAATCGACAAACCCAATTCGTCCATAAATTACGATCGGCCTAGACTACCGATCATTGTTCCTTCATTCAAGTCAACGTCGATCCCTCACATTCCATATTACTATGCTGACCCATCTTCCTCCAATACCCTTATGCCGATCCATTTTCCATGATGACGTGTCGATCCTTTATTTTCCATGAGTATGCCGATCCTTTCTTGCATAGCCTGGAAGGCATGCCGATCCCTCTAAGGCATGCCGATCCATGGAACTTAGGTTACCATGCCGATCCCTAATGCTTTGGGGTATTATGTCGATCCAATCCCTTCAGCGTATGCCATACCGATCCATATCACAAAACTCCTATATGGCGACCACTTACATTACTATCAGGGTCGATCCATCCATTATGAACAATGCCGGTCCGTGCTTTGTCGAACTTTTCCATGCCGATCCTTACTATGCCCCTCAAAACTATGCCGATCCTTTCATATGCCGATCCATGCTTTGCCAATCTAATTTATGTCGATCCATAGTACACCGGTCCCATCCATCTGCTAAACCACTTATGTATACTGATCCATTGCTCGTGCAAACATACCAATTCCTCAGCTTTTACCTGTATCAAATCTTTTCTTCACGAAGTATGCCTACACTGTTCTTTTCTTATTGAAACATGCTGAACCCTTCAACATTACTTCCCAAACAAATAAAACATGCCGATCCAAACTTTGTCCCATATTTCTAGTATCGTGCATCATTTTTGACCAACTCCATACAATTCTGGCTTCGTATTATTATCCGTAGTTAATTATCCACACATCCATTTGAGCCAAATCCATGATATCCCAGCCTTAATAACCGTGAAGCTTATTGGGTTAAATCCGCCTGCGTACGGCCTTGCTAAAAGGCGGGTTAACACTTTGCCCCCCAAAACATGCCTTATGATAGGAAAGTGTGTTTTGTATTGCCATAAAGCCCAAAACTCGAAGTCCGTAATCCTTTGATTGTCATATTATCCAATCCAGAATTCAATCAGTTACCAATCCAATTCCTTGATCTCTCGGGATCATTAGGGAAATCCATGACTATTTCGAGTCAATCTAATTTCGAATCCGTCCTAAATCCATTAACCTTATCTACGATGTCTCCGGATCATTTTATCCAAAAAGGGGACCACTTCGGGTCCAAATCCCAATCCTTAGACCTCTCTGGGTTGTTTTATCCAAGTCCAAGACCACTCCGGGTTCAAATCCAAATCCTTAAACCTCTCCGGGTCATTTAATCCAAATCCGAGACCGCTTCGGGTCTGTTTCCAAATCCATAGACCTCTCCAGTTCATTAACCTAATCAAAATCCAGGACCACTCCGCGTCCATATCAAAATCCTTAGACCTCTCCAGTTCATTTAATCCAAATCTGAGACCGCTCCGGGTCCTTGCCGAGCATAATCCATACTTGATGACCTGAATAAGCCAATCCTATCACTCTCCGATGAAGCAGCCTACCCCTTGTCAGGCATAATCCATACCTGCAGATTTGTTGGGTTCTATTCTCCAGCCTCAACTCTCCGATCAAGGACTTAATCTATGGGCTATCGTACTACGGCCTCGATCCAAAGTCAAGGACTTAATCCATGGGGTATCCTACTGCGGCCTCGACCCTAGTCGAGGACTTGTCCATGTTCAAGTCCATCCTGTCACTCTTGGACGAAGGGACTTGTAACTCACGGTTATTGCCCCTTCTCTAGACGGGGACACAACCATGACTTGGGTTGTTTATTACATTAATCCAGATTTCATCGTTCCAAAGTCCACTTCGTAAAATTTAAAATAAAAGCCCATGCAACCAAAAAACTAAATAGCCATAGTATCAAAAAAACCAGAGCTCGCAATAAACGGAAAAAAAACAAAATTTCATAAACTCGAGCACCATGGTTCATCGTCATCTCAGAGCATGCCTAGGAACCGTCCTCGATCTTGTACATGTGTAAGTGACTTACCCATACTACTGCGGGGTATATTACTTATTCCATGCCATAAATCCAATCAATTAATGATAAGCTGACGATGATGCCTTGATCAGGGGTCATTTCTATTCGAGGCAGACGTTGGTTGCTCCTATTCCACCACCACAGCTCGAGTCCTTATGTATTATTGTAGCTGACCATTCCTCATGTGTTCCTCAATAATATCCTTCAAATGCCTGCAGACATTTGTATTGTTCCCATCCAAATCATGGAATAGGCAATGCTTTTCTGATGCCCGCTCGTATTCAGTGGTTTTCCTTTTCGCCGGCCTTCGATGCTGAAGGCGTCCTTGAGTGTCCAAATAAATCCTTTCCAAAGGTTCGGTCAAACCCGTGTACGAAGAGAATTTTGGTTCCCTCCATTGCCTTTTCGACATATTAATGCCATCATTCATCTTTCATTTGCCTTTATCATTCTTGTTTACATCTCCTGATGATCCTCCACTCTGCACCGAATTCACCTCCGATTTGTTCGCTCGCACGTCTTCTTATCACAGGAATGTTTCTGCTTCATGGTAAACCTTCCTTAGATCTGTGGGTGGATCCTATGCTAGTGAATCCTTGAACTCTATGTCATTAGTAATTCCAGATATAGCCACCATTAAAACCATGGATGGATCTGAACGATCCACTAATGCTGCCGCAGCATTAAACCATTTTAGGAAACTGCTTGGCGGTTCTATGGTCCTCTATTTCAGTGTTGCCAAACTCATCACATTTTTGGGTCTTGAGATGTGAACTCTAAACTGCATCATAAACCCTTTAATCAATTCTATCTATGTGCCAATAGAGCTGCTTTTCAATTGTCCGAATCATAGTGTTGCTATATCCATCAAATACGAAGGGAAGCATCATGCGATGACCTCCTCTGATGCCTCAAGTACTTTCATATGCCTCATGTACCTTGTCAGATGAAAAGCGGGATTCTTTTTCCTATCATATGTCTCCAACGTTGCCAGTATGAATTCCGACGGATTCATGGCTAGCCTAATCGTAGGAGCAAAGCGGCTCTTATTCACATTGTCCAAATCTCTATCTACCAATCTTCCTCTCCTGGCATGTTTGATCATTTCCGCCAACCTATCATTGTCATCAAGTGGCAGTCCTTGCCCTTTGTCTGTTGCCCTCTAGTCCATGAGGGAATCCTGAAATCTGCTCTTCTGGACGAGCACCCATATCCCGATCAACGCCAAACTATACATCACCTCCCGGTATCCTACCTGGAATGGAGCCAATATGAGCTGAGGGCATGCCCTTGGGTGTGGAACGATCGACTATGGTATGGCTGATCATTCCTGGTTGATCATTGTCTGCTCCCGGTGGCTCCACTCTATCCTCCATCATGTTTGCTTCCTCTCCTTAGTTCTGATTTTGGACTTCCTCAGCACCTACTGCTCCAACTCCGTAATCCATATTTCTAGTATTCCCTGCTACCTCATTACCTTAATTTTTCACTCCAGCTTGTCCAATCTATCGGAGTAGGTTCTGCTTCATTTCCTCATGCCTCTTCAATATCCTTTCTTGCATAGCATCCATCATTGTTTCCATCTTGTCCCTGGTAATGAAAATTGACGCCTGATTAGCTACTAAGGAAGCCTCCCGACTTCCTTCATGATGGCCCCTCTCTGTTCTATGTCTCCTTGTTGATTGCCTAGCCATTGCTTCCTAACACCAAATTCCCAAGCTTTCAAATCCAAGATCATAACTTCTAAATCCCTGAGTGCAAGCTTTCTCAATGAAAGCACCAAAATATTGGCGTCAAAATTGACCAACAATACCCAACTACATGTGAAAGCACCAATATCTAGTCACAAGTCACAGATAGCATACGATGTAGAGAATATAATATGAAGAATAATCAAATTAAAATGAAAGCAAGTAAAAGAGACAAGATTTATAATGGTTCGGTTAACTCCGTCCTACGTCCACTCCAGAAAGATCCTCTTAACTATACTGAAATTTGACTACAGTTACAATCCAAAATTCTAGAATAAAAATGGTAGAGTATCCCTAGGTAGAAGATGAAGAGAAACATAATAAAGGTCCCTTTTTTGAAGCCAAGCCTACTGTATTTATAAACGAAACTTCGGCTACATGGTCTTCTCACCTACGTGGGCCCACCATAATGATCGGCAATAATGATCGGTCTAGAATACCGATCGTTATTCTTTCATTCGAGTCAATGCCAATCCCTCCCTTTCCATGTTCCTACGCCGACCCTTCTTCCTCCAATACCCTTATGTCGATCCATTTTCCATGAAGACATGCTGATCCTTTCTTTTCCATGAGTATGCCGATCCTTCCTTGCGTAGCCTGGAAGGTATAGCGATCCCTCTAAAGCATGTCGATCCATAGCACTTACGCTACTATGTCAATCCCTAAAGCTTTAGGGTACTACGTTGATCCAACCCCTTCCAGTGTATGCCATATCGATCCATATCACAAAACTCCAATATGTCGTCCACTTAGATTACTATCAGGGCCGATCCATCCATTGTGAATAATGTCGGTCCCTGATTTGCCGAACCTTCCCATGCCAATCCTTACTATGCCTCTTAAAACTATGCCGATCCTTTCCTCTACCAATCCATGCTATGCCAATCCAATTTATGCCGATCCATATTACACCGGTCCCTTCCATTTGCTAGACCACTTAAGTATAGTGATCCATTGCTCATGCAAACATATCAATCCCTCAGCTTTTACCTGTACCGAACCCTGTCTTCATGAAGCATGCCTACAATGATCCCTTCTTATTGAAAAATTCCGAACCCTTCAACATAACTTCCTAAACAAATAAAACATACCGATCCAAACTTTCTCCCATATTTCTAGTATCCCGCATCGTTTTCTATCAACTCCATCCAATTTTGGCTTCGTATTATTATCCATAGTTGATTATCCACCCATCCTTTAAGCCAAATCCATGATATCCAGCCTTGATAACTGTGAAGTTTATTGGGTTAAATTCGCCTTCGTACGGCCTTGCCAAAAGGTGGGTTAACATTATCCTTCATGCAAAATTCTAAGTTCCTTACCCCTTAAGATGTCTTTTTCTAGCTAGAATAGATCATTCTCTACGGTCCCGAGATCTCTTTTCTCATCCTCAACTATCTGTTCTCTAGCGTGGGAAAAATGTAAGGGTAATCGCCCTTGAGCCACTCTAAATTACTGAACTTAATAACCTTGGCATTATAAGAAATCAGCAGTGGATCCAGCTTATCCATGACCTCCTTCGTAGCTTTCATCTTTGCAGCCTCTACTTCTCTCTTAATGAAAGCATCCATATCTTTAGCCTTCTCAACGGCTGCGTCTCTCCCAATCTTGACCGTGATTAGTTCGTCACAAGCATCTTGGCATATTGTCTATGTCTTGTCTTTCGCTTTCGTATCACGCTTGAGTTTAGCTTTCACCTCGACGGTGCTTCTTCTCGACGTATCTCTCTCAATCATCAATTCATGATTACGGTGATGTAGCTGCTCGACTTTGGTCAAGTGTTTGGTTTTTTCATCCTCTAGTGCTTTAATGGCCTCTCTAGCTTTCTTCTTGGATTTTTCTTGAGACTTTCTCAAGGTCTCTAACTTACTATTTGTTGGATCATAAGGTTTTGAATGCGGAGAAGAGACAAAAGTTCACGAATCTACAACTACGGTTAATCCAGACTCATCGACTCAAATATAGTTTGTATTATTGTAACTATAGTCGAAAAATGTAGAGTCTAGTATAGAAATTTGTTAAAATCTATCCTCAAAGCTCATCACTCACAAATTCTTTTATGAAACTTGCATATGTCATACACAAACATACGTAAAATTTTCAAGTGAACTGAAAAACAGTGTTCAGTAGACTAAATAGTATGTGTCAGTCGACTTATTCTATTTTGTAAGTTTTTATATATTCAGTAGACAGTAGACTATACTATTTAGGTCAGTCGATTGACTCTGTACTTATTTTTGCATATTTGAAATTCAGTCGGCTGCCCAAGCAAGTTCAGTCGGCTGTCAGATTCTCCAAAATACATTTCTTTTGATCAAAGGGTTCCTTCTTCCTAGAAGGTCACAACTCTTAGATTCTATGTAGATTTCCAAAAGTCATACCTCATCACACACTATATACACACTCAAGATTCATAGATCCAATCACCTAATTTTCTATTCTCTTTTAATCTATAGTACTTAGCATTTTGGAGTTCAATATCTACAAGCTTTCATACAATCATTGCTTGCGTATTTCATTTCCATACTTTTCAAGCAATATTAAACTTCCTATTCTTCATACACACACAAGTATACACTCTATTCCGAGGATAAGATTATAGGAAGGGTGTACTGCAAGTGGAAAATCCATGTTATTCAGAACACACGAAGTCAAGTTAGATCTAGTTTGTAAGAAAGTCATGTTCGTTTGCTTAGGCGACCAAGTCCTGTTCTGTTTCTCAAGCAGTCAAATTCCTATTCGGTTGCTCGGGCGGTGTAATACCTGTTCCTTCGAGTTAAGTGAGAGTTGCTAGCTATAATTCCAGAAGGAGTCTGGGACTGGACATAGAACGGGAGTTCGAACCAGTATAAAAATCTCTAGTGCCATTTTTCTGCTATTATTATTTTACAGTTATCTTCCACACTAGTTATTTATTATACTCCATATTACTCAATCATATAACACAGTCACTTTCAATTGGTACCAGAGCATGGAATTCTATCGATCATCACAATATCATAGAATAATGGCCAGAAAACCATCCAACGAAATACAACGGGCAAAATCCCTGTCTAAGCCACCGGCGAGGACTACAGAAAGGTACTTTTTGATTTACAAATTTCAGTAAATGGTAATAATGAATTAGTTAGTATATGCGATAAAATCTCAAAGCGTAATTTTCTTATTTTAGAAAAGATGAAATCAACCAAAATTGAAAATGAGAAATTTAAAAATGAGAAATTAGATTTATAAAATCAACATGGTATTTTAAAAAATAATTTTGAGGCTCTTAAAGATTTTCTAGATGGACAAAATATTATGTTTGAAAAAGAAAAAGAAAATTTTTCAAAACAAATTACGGATTTGAAAAGATAAAATGATTCATTACAATCATCTTTAGATAATTCAAAATCTTGAATTTTTCTTCTAAAAAATGAGAACTGTACGTTAAAAGGGAGTATTCAAAATTAAATAAGCAAATTGATATTTTGAAAAACAATATTATTTCTTTTAAAAATAATAATTATGAATTTTAAGCTAAATTTTATAAACTTAACACTATAGTCACAAAATTTAATAAAGGTCAAAACGATTTAAACATGATTTTGTCTAGTTCTAGACCTTTATATGATAAAAGTGGTTTAGGATATAATAAACTAATCGTAGAAATGGCACTACATACGCTTTCATGTATAGTAAAAATGCTAGTAGTATATTTCGAGTAAAGTCAAATCCGATTTTAATAGAAATTCAAATACTGTTATGACCAATAATGTTTATAATTTTTCTTTAGAAGTACAAAATAAATGACGAGAATATGAATAAAAATTATCTAAGTACTTGGGTTCTAGTTGATTGGAAAAATAGAGAAAAATACATTGACGATTATTTTGATATGGCAGTTAGTAATGAAAATTATATTTATAAAGGTTCAACCACACCCAAATGGGTATGGTTTCCTGTAAGAACCTAGGGTATCACATGCTTTAAATGTAATTTTTTTGATACCTTACATTATAAGTAATAGTTATTTTATTCTATATTTTTCTATGTTAACACTTATGTGGAATATAATTTCCGTCATCATATAAACCCTCCTTTTTTGTCGATGATAAAGGGGGAGAAAAACATAAACTGTTTATAGAAAATATAGCATAGATTCATGGAGAGAATACTATATCAAAGTTGCAAGCACATACTCAGGGGAGAGATATTTTAACAAATCTTATCGAAGATTCACTCATAACAAATGGAGTTGTCATCATCGAAAAGGAGGAGAATGTTGGATCATAAGTTTTTGAATGCCGACAAGAGAAAAAAGTTCACGAATCTACGACTGCGGCTAGTCCGGACCCATCGACTCAAATATAGTTTGTATTATTGTAACTAGAGTCAACAAGTATAGAGTCTAGTGTAGAAATTTGTTAAAATATATCCACAAAGCCCATCAATCATTAATTAATTTACGAAACTTGCATACGTCATACACACATAAAGTTTTATAAAAGTTTTTATTTATTTATTTCTAATCAAAGAATTATTTGTTTTGGGAACCCAAATTTTGATTGTTTTAGTAAAACTTGAAATTGTTGAACTAGATTTTTCAACATTATTATTTCCTTTATGTAAAGAATTCTTTTTCTTAGGAATAATTTTAGAAGAATTCTTATTTCATAGTCCTCTTTTATAAGAAACATTTTTAGAATTTTCTATTATTTTGGAAAAGATCCCCGCCTTTATTAAAATTAGAGACATTTTTAGTAGCGTCTTCTAACTTTGTTTTAAGGATAAAGTTATCTAACTCTAAAATATTGACATTTTCTTTAAGGTCATGATTCTTAAGTAACTTGAAGTTCTTCTTCTAAAATTTTCTTTTCATTTCTTAGCATTTCTACTTCGATTTCAGTTCTATTTAATTTTTCAAGAGTTTCTTTGTACTTTCTATTTTTGTCTTTTAATTTATCAAGTAATTCTAAATTGATTTTCAAAAGATCATCAAAAGTTAGATCACTCACCTCATCTTTTATGGCCATAAAGAAAACATTGGCTTGTTCTGAATCACTGTCCGAGTCAATATTTGATAATGAAGATTATTCTTAGTCATCCCACGTGACAGAGAAAGCTTTCTTCTTGAATCTGTCTTTTTTGGGCTTATGTTTGTCTTTCTTTTTCTCCGAACAGTCTTTCTTGATGTGGCCTTTCTTGTGAAATTCATAACATTCTAGAGCAGATGATGATAAATTGTCGGTGTTGTTATTGTCGCTAAAACTATTCTTGTTATTTTTGAATTTGGCGCTCTTTCTAAATTTCAAAAAAGAATCGAAATTTTTAGCAATGAATGCCATATCTTCTTCATCTAAGTCTAATTCATCATTTTCTGCCTGTAAAGCTATATTCTTCTTATCTTGGGCCTGTACTCGTTTTTTCTGGAGATTAACTTCATAAAACATTAGATTTCGAATCAACTCCTCTGGTTTTATGGTTAAAATGTCGTTAGCTTCTTCGATTGCTATGACTTTTCGTTCCCACTCATCCGTTAGTGAGTTGAGGATTTTTGAAACAATATCAAAATATGCATAAGTTTATCCTAATGCTATCAAAGAATGATATATATCTTGAATTTTAGAGTACATTTCATTTATAGTCTCATCTTACTTTATTTTAAAATTCTGGAACTGATTTTTGAGCATAGAAATTTTACTCTGTTTTACTTTGTTAGTACCTTCATGTGTAATTTTAAGTGTACGCCAAATTTCATGAGAAGTTTTACACATACTTATTCTATTAAATTCATTTTTGTCTAATGCACAATATAACATATTCATAACTTTAGCATTTGCAGCAACGTCTAATTTTTGTGTGTTAGACCATGTTGAATATTCAGTAGTATGAATAGTATATTCAGATTGCATAATGTTCCTGGTTTCATAACAACTTGCTTGTATATGGATTCTCATTCTAGTAGCCCAATAGTCATAGTTCATTCCATTAAATAGGGGTTGTCATGCAGTAGATTGACGTTCTAAAAAGGTAGTATAAGCAACAGTACTGGTGCTGTTTTCCATACTAAAACAATATCAGATAACTATGTTATGGTTATATGATGGCCTGGCTCAGATACCAAATGAATCTGACTGTGTTATATGATCGAGTGATATGGAGTAAAATAAATAAATAGCGTGGAAAATAATTGTAAAATAATAATAGCAGTAAATGACACCAGAGATTTTAAATTCTTTTTGCAAACATCTTGAAATTTTCAAAAGTATCACTTTTATTTTTTAGAAAAATAGTTTGAAAAATAGTATTCAGTTGAATGAATACTGTTTTTCAGTCGACTGATTCAGTTTTGAAATTTTTTTACATATTCAGCAAACAGTCGACTGTACTATCTAGGTCAGTCGATTGATTCTGTACATTTTTTGTGCACATTTGAAATTCAATTGGCAGCCCGAGCAAGTTCAGTTGACTGAATCTGCAACTGTCAGTTTTCTCCAAAAGACACTTCATTTGATCAATGGGTTCCTTCTTCCTAGAAGGTCACAACTCTTAGATTCTAATAGATGTCGATTTTCAGAAGTCATATCTCATCACACACTTTATATGCACTCAAGATTCATAGATCCAATCACCTAATTTTCTATTCTCTTTTGATCTATAGCACTTAGCGTTCTTGAATTCAATATCTATAAGCTTTCATATAATCATTGCTTATTATTTCATTTCCATACTCTTTAAGCAATATTAAACTTCCTATTCTTCATACACACAAATATACACATCTACTTTGAGGATAAGATTATAGGAATAGTGTACTACAAGTGACAAATCCGTGTTATTCAGAACACACAAAGTCAAGTTAAATACAGTTTGTAAGAAAGTCCTATTCGGTTGCTCAAGCGGTCAAGTCCTGTTCTGCTGCTCAGGCAATCAAAGTCCTATTTGGTTGCTTAAGCAGTGTAATACATGTTCCTCTAGGTTAAGTGAGGGTTGCTAGCTATAATTCCAGAAGGAGTCTGGGACTGGACGTAGAAAGGGAGTTCGAACTAGTATAAAAATCTCTGGTGTTATTTTACTGCTATTATTATTTCACATTTATTTTATTCATTAGTTATTTATTATACTCCATATTACTTGATCTTATAACACGGTCACTTTTAGTATCAAGAGTGGAGATGATCTGATCGTGTTAGGCTCCTTGGCATTTTAGTTTTTCAATCTCTTTTTACCTTTCCTATGACAATTCTAAGAACTTCTCTGCCGTTTTTATTCATTCGTTGTACTACTTATGAATATCAATCACACAGTCAATGGTCATTTGCTGGACCTTCTCCGTTGACTCATTTTAAAATGGGCACAAACACAAACCCATCAAAGAAAACATTTGGAATTCCTCCTTAAGGTTGGCCACATGGGCAGAATTTTCGATCTGTTGATCTTCAGCAACAATTTGGGCAACAATGCTTTCTTTGCTCGGTCGGTATGAAGAAGTCTCAAACCCACTATGACGTCCTCGGTTAGAAGATCATTGGAATGTGATGATACAATTGGTTATGTAGGGACTGAGGCAGGAGGTGGACCTCATGAAGTGTCAACCAGAGAGACTTCACCGCAACGATATGACTGCTTGTACGAACATTTTGGAGGAAGATACCTAGATCTAGATCGGTGCTTAGGAGCAGAATCATGAGAAGATTGTCCCTATCACCCCTACCACGGTGGTCTCGATCTCAACTAGTATAATAACTAGGTTCATAATCACGACCACCACTCTGGTGATATGAACCGGATCGAGGCTTTTGTGTATATGCCGTGTTTTGCAAAAAATGGAACATATGCTTCTTTTTTCCATGGGTCTTGTGATGGAAACAAAAATAAATTAAATTTCAAAATCGAAGATTATGTGATGGGTACAGTGATGTGGAGTGCAAGTGGATGTGAGTATATTGTTCCCTCGACAGACCAAATGTCAGAGCCTTGCTGACCGTTGTAGCTTCTCCCCTAACGGTGAGAGGAATATAAGCACCAATTCTGATAGGAGAAGTATCGAAAAAATGATAAGTCTTAACGTCGTCTAGAATTAAGAGGTCCGACGGTCCCTCGAATGCGTCTTCTAGATTTTCTAAGAGTAGGGAAGTAGACTGCTCTGGAGCGATCGAAGAACTGATAGATAGCTTAGGCCACTTGGTAACTTGGCCTTTGAATAGCTTATGAACGAGCTTCTTTCTTTTCTCTTCCCTGGGGCGGCAAGCTGTGGATCTTCAAAAGAACCGACTATGGCTCATAACTCGAACCTACGTCATTACGACCAAGCTCATCGGCATTACCACTCACTATGCCTTCCTCGGTGACACCCTAAGCCTCCTCGATTAGGGGCATGATAAGGTTAACTCCATCACCTTTCTTCTCAGTGACATCCCTTCTTTCCACCGCCTCACCCCTAACTTTTCTTGGCGGCCCAATGTTGCGACATTCCTCTAGAAAACCAAAAAGGATAAGTCGTTCACTGGTAAGGAGGTGTCCTACATCTCTATCCTCTGATCGAACATTTCTAAGTGTTGAAATCGCCTCTGAATATTTATCGTCATCGGATTCTGGGTAAGTGCCTGTAAAAGAAACGAAGTGCTGCTTAGTTTAGGATACAATCTGGATACAAGTGTTCGGAGTTAAGTTTAGCAAGGTACTCACATCCTTTCAACAACCATCCTACAAAGCCAAGCGGAAATGCACATAGAACCACTAAGTTTTGAAAGAACTTAATTTTTTCCAAGTGGCAGTCACGACCTGGGAATTTCTGATCAACTCAAGAAATGTGAACAAAAGGCTTCCCTTTCATCGTTGAAGTTAAAGATGAATCGAATATCTGCCAGAGTCGGTGTGCGATTCAAGAATGTGAGAAATATCATATAGGTGTAGTGGAGAAGTGCATAGCCAATTAGATGCAGCTGAGCCGGAGCCAATCTCAAATAACGCAGGATCTTTTGAATGAATGGATTGAAGGGTGGAACACATCCTTCCTAATACATGAATTTATTGCAAGCAGTGCACCCTTCTATGGCAAATGAGCTCTATCATGACGAGATGGGACTAGCACATCATCAAACAGGATTCCATGCTTGGCACAAATCCCACGAAGGGTGTGAGAAATGCGGATTATGGATCTTAAGGCTGGAATAACACCAGAGGGGGGTGAATAGTGTTTTGTGGGTTTTCTAAATATTTTTGAAACTTATGTAATTTAATCACCAGCAAATGCAATTCACGGACACAGATATAATCGCAGAATCAGACAAAGATGCAAATACTAAATAAAAGCAATAAAGTAAAGAATATACCAGTGTAGTGTGTTGGAATGGACCAAAATGAGGAGAAGGGAAAGAAACGTTGTCATTTTGGTTTTATTTAGTGGAGGAGGCCATTAATTTTAATTTTCAGAAGTTTATTTCAGAGAAAGAGAAGTGAGATGATAGAAAAATTCAAAATACATAGGTTTATATAACTACCAAATTGATTTTAGAGGATAAATCAAATTTTAACGTTGTATGTCGACATGAGTGGTAGGGGTATGTCGACATTCCTATGAAAAATATGATTTTCTTCTATATCTCTATTCATTAAAAATATATGTTACTATATGTATATTCTATATCTCAGTTATTGAACAAATGCCTAGTTCTCTTCTTAACTTATTGAATATAGATTGATTTAAGGGTTTGGTTAAAAAATTAGCAATATGATTCTCGGAGTTGATAAATTCAAGATAAATAATCTCTTTACTTATATTATCTCTGAGAAAATTATGTCTGATATCAATATGTTTAGTCCTAGCATGATGAGTAGGATTTTAAGATAAATTAACTACACTAGTATTATCATAATAAATTGGTAATTTTGAAATTGTTAATCCAAAATCTTCAGGGTTTGTTGCATATAAATGACTTGAGAGCAAGCTAAAGCAGCAGAGATACATTCTGCTTCAGTTGTTGATAAAGAAATAGTGTTTTGCTTTTTACTAAACCATGAAACCAGATAATCCCCCAAAAAGTGACAAGTTCCACTTGTAGTTTTTTGGTCAGATTTGCAACCAGCATAGTCAGCATCACAATAAGAGATTAAATCAAATGAATCATTTTGAGGGGAAAATAAACTATAGTCAAAAGTATGTTTAACATAACTTATGATACGTTTCACAGCTTTTAAGTGAGTCTCTTTGGGTTGAGATTGGTATCTTGCATAGAGACAAACATTATGCATGATATCAGGTCTACTCGTAGTGATATAGAGTAGTGATCCAGTCATTCCCTTATATAGTTTTTGATTTACATCTTTTGAAAGATCTTCTTTCTTTAAAGCTTTATTGGTTGCCATGGAAGTGGGTTTTCCACTCGTAGTAGTGATACCAAATTTACTAACTAGATCCCTAGCATATTTTTCTTGACTAATAAAAATACCATCATCTAGTTGTTTTATTTGTAAACCTAAGAAGAAAGTAAGTTCACCCATATAACTCATCTCAAACTATTTTTTCATTATTTCAGAAAATTCTTTATTCATTTAATGATTAGTTGAACCAAAAATAATATCATCTATATAAAATTGTACTAGTTGGATATCATTTTTATTTCTTTTAATAAAAAGAGTATTATCCACTTTACCGATTTCAAAATTTGATTGTAATAAAAAAGATCTTATTCTGTCGTACCATGCTCTAGGAGCTTGATTCGGACCATATAGAGCTTTTTTAAGTTTGAAAACATGGTTTGAAAAATTTTCATCTTCAAATAGTGAAGGTTTTATAACATAAACTTCCTCTTTCACAAACACATTTAGAAAAGCACTTTTAGCATCCATTTGAAATAATTTGAAATTATTATAGTTTGCGAAAGTAAGTAGAATTCTAATGGATTCCGATCTTGCTACGGGTGCAAAGGTTTCATCAAATATATTCCTTCTTCTTGACAATAACCTTGTGCGACTAATCGAGCTTTATTTCTAACGACCTCACCTAGTTCATTCATTTTATTTTTATAAACCCATTTAGTTCCCATTATAGTTTTATCATCGGGTCTAGAAACAATTTCCCAAACTCCATTTCTGGTGAATTGATTCAGTTCTTCTTGCATAGCCAGAATCCATGAATCATCAGATGATGCTTCCTTTGGATTTTTAGGTTTAATAGATGATATAAAAGCTACATTACTCATGTTATTTAGTTGATTTCTAGTTCTAACAATAGATTCAATATCTCCTAGTATATTTTCTATAAGATGATCTTTAAAAGCTTAACCTTTTTATTTCAATGAAAAAGTTCATTATTTGTTTCAATTGATTCATTATTTAGGGTAGCAAAATCGTTTTCATTATTAATTTGTTCAACAACTTTGAAATTTTCATTAAACGAAACATGCATTGTTTCTTCAATGGTATTAGTTCTTAAACTGAAAACTCTATATGCTTTACTTCTATTAGAATATTGATAAAGATTCCTTTGTCGGAATTAGGATCAAATTTATCCAAATTGTCTTTTCTATTTAGAATAAAACATTTACTTCCAAAGATCCTAAAATAAGATACCTTTGGTTTCTTCTTGTAAAGAAGTTCATAAGGTGTTTTATCAATCAATGGTCTAACTAATATTCTATTCAAAATGTAGCGAGCTGTAGCAACTGCTTCAGCCCAAAAATGTTTTGGTAAATTACTATCTGAAAGCATTGTTCTAGCACACTCTTGAATCGTCCTATTTCTACATTCTACCACTCTGTTTGATTATGGAGTTCTTGGAAAAGAGAAATTATGAGTTATTCCTTTTTTATTGCAGAATCTCTCCAAATTTTCATTTTCAAATTCCCCACCATGATCACTACAAACAAATTATAATTTTTAAAGGAAGTTGGTCTTGAAGTCTTTTTGTAAAAATTTAAATGAATCAAGAGTATCAATTTTATGTTTCATAAAAATTGTCCATGTAAACCTAGAATCTACAATTACGAAGACATATTTATTGTGATTTATTGATTGAATTTGAGATGGACCAAACAAATCTAGATGAAGTAACTCAAGAGGTTTTGAAGTTGAAATCATATCTTTTAATTTGAATGAACTCTTCCTAAGTTCTCCCAATTGATAAGCATCACATATACTATCTATTTTAAAATTCATTCTAGAGAAACCTCTTACTAGATCAAGTTTAGAAAGTCTAGATAAGAGTTTAAAATTCAAATGCCCAAATCTTTTATGCCAAATCCAAGGGTCATATGTATTAGCCAAAAGACATATATTATCATTTGAGATTTTCATACTAAGAATATAAATATTTTTCTTCCTAATTCCTTCAAATATAATATTTGAATTATTATCTTCGATGTCACACTTATATTTTTCAAATTTAATTTTGTATCCTTTATCGCAAACTTGACTAATGCTTAGTAGATTGTGTTTTAGATTCTTAACTAATAAAACATTAGAAATAGTAGGAATTTTAGAGTTACCGACGTTGCCGATGCCAATCACATATCCTTTTGAGTTGTCTTCAAAATTAACCAATCCTCCATCCTTATAGATAATATCATTCAGCATAACTGGATTGTCAGTCATGTGTCTTGAACATCCCCTATCAAGTATCCACTTATTTTTCTTGATTTGCATAATGTGTCCATTGAGTGTTGGTTCTTCAATGGCCATATAACATTTTTCTTTCTGCACAGAATATAAACTCGGTAGATAACTTGATTTTCTATAATAACTATATGCAGATTTATGAGACAATGATGATTTGAATAGTTTTAAACTAGTTTTAAAAAGTCCCCAAAAATATCCATTTTAAAAAACTTTTTCAAAATTCAGATTATGAAAACTTTGAAAACCAATGCTCTGATACCAAATATGAGAAATGAGGAGTACAGATCTTAAGGCTGGAATAACACTAGATGGGGGTGAATAGTGTTTTGTGAATTTTCTGAATCTTTTTGAAACTTATTAATTTAATCAGCAACAAATGCAATTCATAGACATAGATATAATCATAGAATCAGACACATATGCAAATACAAAATAAAAGCAGTAAAAGAAAGAACGCACCGGGATTTTATACTAGTTTGGAGTTACTCTACATCCAGTCCCGTACAATCATATGGATTTCTTATCAAAATAATCTCCCAGATTACACTCTTGTTTTCAAGGCTATGAGGTACACCCTCCTATATTCAAGTCCAAGGAAAACTCTCTTGATTTAACTAGGCTACAAGATCACCTAATTGATTTCCAGGGCTACAATCGCACCCAATTTATTTCAAGGCTCAACCGCACCTTTTACTCAGCAGTTTGATTTACAAAAGATTCTATAACTCTAAGTAGCACTGAAATCTTATGGAGAAAGTGGCAGAGAATCAAACAAGAAAAAAATCAAGTTTGATTCACTTGGTGTTTCGGCAGAGTATAGTTTAGGATTCTTTATAATAAATGTGGAAGATGAAGAGGATAGAAAAATAATGAAATCTAGTAAAAAAAATCATGTAGAACTTACTGGTATTTATAGTAGAGCAACAGCCATATTGATTCGTAAAAGGATACGGCGAATAGACTCTTCTTTTGAAAATTGAAATTTGAAAATAGTGGACACCATGTCGACATAGGGGGTTGAGGGATTGATGTTTTGATTTTCTTATTAAAATTAGTTTCTATAATTTGTCAGAACAATTTCTAAACTTCGTAAATATATTTGAATATAGTTTAAACATATAAAAGAGTTTAGAAAGTAAATTTTTAATATATATAATCTTAATCTATAAAGTGATTTAAAATCTGAGTATATAAATATTTTATAGCTAAATATTTAAAACAAGAGATTGTTTAAAAACAAGGACAATTTTGAAATCAAAATATTAAAAATGATAAAAATTGTTTTGAGGCTAAAATATTTAAAACCAAGAGAGATGTCTTTTTGAAAAGAAAGTTTTGAAAACATTTTTAAAAAACAAGAGATATATTTTTGAAAAGCATTTTTATAAAATTAATGGATCAAAATAGGACCACTATACGTTCCACTAGATATTGTTGTGGGTTCCATCCCATTAGGGTTCTATCCCTTTAAGAGGCTCGAAGTTGATACCATTCCATGAATAAATTTCGAATAAAGATGTAAGTCCTTTCAAGAAGTTTTAACATAATTCTATACTTAATACTTATATTGTACTATTGAAATCTTGAACTCTTGGTATATTGATACACATGAGTCTTCAATCTTGATATCTTCAGTCTTGAATCTCTATACTGTATAGTCGTCATTCTTGGTACCTGCATATTTATATCCTACATATATGTATATATCTAAACTATATTTTAGTATTTATATTTTATAACAAGTCCTAAGATTGTTGTTATCAAAACCTCATCTCAAGGACTAACAATCTCCCTCTTTTTGATGATGACAACCTATGTTTATAAAATACACTTCTCCTTCACAATAACACCCTTTAAAACTAATAACTTCCCCTTAATCTAAGCCTAACTATTCTACTACTCTATTATATATTTCTCCCCCTTTGTCATCTACAAACACTTATCCTAAACTAATATAACTCTTCCTTAATCTAATACTATCCAAACTAAATACTAATAAGGAAGCATAATAAGTGAAACAAAATTTTTATTATATACGATGTTATATATATATATATATGTATGGAACATAAACACACAAATATATTTAAGTACACAAATTATATTATAACACTACTAACGAGAGTTTTTGACAATTGGAGATTTGTGAATCAAACAATTTGGATAATAAAAACAAAATTTTCCATGTTGTTCGACCAAATTCCCATCTTTGTCGAAATAGACTTCGCCTACGCAGACCACGTTGTCTTCTTCCTCCATAGGTGCTTCTTCCTCTTCCTCTTCTTCTTCTTTCTCTTAGCTGTGCTCTAAGGGGTTATGCACTTGAATGTTGGGAGAATCTTCTTCAATTACAATAGGATTTGCATGATTATCCATTAGGAATTTTTGCAAATTATGAAGAACTTTGCCTTACTTTTCTTGTTCTTTTGCCATCCTTAGTTGGACAACTAGAAGTTCAGTCAACATTTACATGGCAACCTTCGTAGATTCTTTAATCTTTATCACACATGCCAGTGTAGTGTGTTGGAATGAACAAGAATGAAGAGAAGGGAAAGAAACAGTGTCATTTTGGTTTGATATAGTGGAGGTGGCCATTAATTTTAATTTTCAAAAGTTTATTTCAGAGAAAGAGAAGTGAGAAGACAGAAAAATTCAAAATACATAGGTTTATATAACTACCAAACTGATTTTAAAGGGTAAATCAAATTTTCATATTTTAACATTGTATGTTGACATGGGTAGTAGGTGTATGTCGACATCCCTATGAAAAATCTAGTTTTCTTGCACATCTTTGTTTATTAAAAGTATATGTTACTATATCTATATTCTATATTTCAGTTATTGAACAAATGCCTAGTTCTCTTCTTAACTTATTGAATATAGTTTGATTAAAGGGTTTGGTTAAAATATCAACAATTTGATCCTTGGAGTTGATAAATTCAAGATAAATAATCTCTTTACTTATATTATCTCTAAGAAAATTATGTATGATATCAATATGTTTAGTCCTAGCACGATGAGTAAGATTTTTAGATAAATTTACTACACTAGTATTATCACAATAAATTGGTGATTTTGAAATTATTAATCCAAAATCTTTAGGGTTTGTTGCATATAAATGACTTGAGAGAAAACCAAAGCAGCGGAGATATATTCTGCTTCAGTTGTTGATAAAGAAACAATGTTTTTCTTTTTACTAAACCATGAAACTAGATAATGCCCAAAAAAGTGATAAGTTCCACTTGTACTTTTTCGATCAGATTTGCAACCAGCATTGTCAGCATCACAATAAGAGATTAAATCAAATGAATCATTTTTAGGGAAAAATAAACCATAGTTAAAAGTATGTTTAACATATCTTACGATACGTTTCACAGCTTTTAAGTGAGTCTCTTTGGGTTGAGATTGTTATCTTGCACAGAGCAAACACTACGCATGATATCATGTCTACTCACAGTGATATAGAGTAGTGATCCAATCATTCCACTATATAGTTTATGATTTACATCTTTTGAAAGATCTTCTTTATTTAAAGCTTTATTGATTGTTATGGGAGTGGGTTTTCCACTCACAGTAGTCATACCAAATTTACTAACTAGATCCCTAGCATATTTCTCTTGACTAATAAAAATACCATTATCTAATTGTTTTATTTGTAAACCTAAGAAGAAAGTAAGTTCACCCATATCACTCGTCTCAAAATCTTTTGTCATTATTTCAGAAAATTCTTTATTCATTTCATGATTAGTCGAACCAAAAATAATATCATCTACATAACTTGTGCTATTTGGATATCATTTTTATTTCTTTTAATGAAAAGAGTATTATCTAATTTACTAATTTCAAAATTTAATTGTAATAAAAATGATCTCAATATATCGTACCTTGCTCTAGGAGCTTGTTTCGGACCATATAGAGCATTCTTATGTTTGAAAACATGGATTGGAAATTTTTCATGTTCAAAGAGTGGAGATCGTTCAACATAAACTTTCTCTTTCACAAATCCATTTAGAAAAGCACATTTAACATCCATTTGAAATAATTTGAAATTATTATAGTTTGCGCAAGCAAGTAGTATTCTAATGGCTTCTAATCTTTCTATGGTTGCAAAAGTTTCATCAAAATCTATTCCTTCTTCTTGACAATAACCTTGTGCGACTGATCGAGCTATATTTCTAATGACCTCACCTAGTTTATTTATTTTATTTTTATAAACCCAATAATTTCCTATTATAGTTTTATCCTCGGGTCCAGAAACAAGTTCCCAAACACCATTTCTGGTGAATTGATTTAGTTCTTCTTGCATAGCCAGAATCCATGAATCGTCAAATGATGCTTCCTTTGGATTTTTTGGTTCAATAGATGATATAAAAGTTACATTACTCATGTTATTTAGTTGATTTCTAGTTCTAACAACAGATTCAATATCTCTTAGTATATTTTCTATGGGATGATCTTTTAAAAGCTTAACCCTTTTATTTGAATGAATAAGTTCACTATTTGTTTCAATTGATTCATTGTTTAGGGTAGAAAAATCTTCTTCATCATTAATTTGTTCAACAACTTTGAAATTTTCATCAAACGAAATATGCATTGTTTCTTCAATGGTATTAATTATTAAATTGAAAACTCTGTATGCTTTACTTCTATTAGAATATTCGATAAAGATTCATTTGTTGGATTTAGGATCAAATTTATCCAAATTGTCTTTTTGTATTTAGAATAAAACATTTACTTCCAAAGATTCTAAAATAAGATACCTTTGGTTTCTTCTTATAAAGAAGTTCATAAGGTGTTTTATCATTTAACGGTCTAATTAATATTCTATTCCAAATGTAGCAAGTAGTAGCGACTGCTTCAGCCCAAAAATGTTTTGGTAAATAACTATCTGAAAGCATTGTTCTAGCACGCTCTTGAATCGTCCTATTTTTACGTTCTACCATTCAGTTTTGTTGTAGAATTCTTGGAAAAGAGAAATTATCAGTTATTCCTTTTTTACTGCAGGATCTCTCCAAATTTTCATTTTCAAATTCCCCACCATGATCACTATGAAAAGTTATAATTTTTAAAGAAAGTTAGTTTTGAAGTCTTTTTGTAAAAAAATTAAATGAATCAAGAGTATCACTTTTATGTTTCACAAAAATTGTCCATGTAAACCTAGAATAATCATCTCAATTACAAAGTTATATTTATTGTGATTTATTGATTGAATTTGAAATGGACCAAACAAATCTAGATGAAGTAACTCAAGAGGTTTTGAAGTTGAAATCATATCTTTTAATTTGGAAGAACTCTTCCTAAGTATTCCTAATTGACAAGCATCACATATACTATCTATTTTAAAATTCATTCTAGGGAAACCTCTTACTAGATCAAGTTTAGAAAGTTTAGATAAGAGTTTAAAATTCAAATGCCCAAATCTTTTATGCCATATCCATGGGTCACTTGTATTAGCCAAAAGACATAGATTATCATTTGAGATTTTCATACTAAGAATATAAATATTTTTCTTCCTAATTCCTTAAAATATAATATTTGAATTATTATCTTCGATGTAACACTTATATTTTTCAAATTTAATTTTGTATCCTTTATCGCAAACTTGACTAATGCTAAGTAGACTGTGTTTTAGATTCTTAACTAATAAAACATTAGAAATAGTAGGAGTTTTAGAGTTACTGACGTTGCCGGTGCCAATCACATATCCTTTTGAGTTGTCTCCAAAATTAACCAATCCTTCATCTTTATAGATAACATCATTCAGCATATCTAGATTACCGATGACGTGACTTGAACACCCACTATCAAGTATCCACTTATTCTTCTCGATTTGTACAATTATTCCATTGAGTGTTGGTTCTTCAAAGGCCATATAACATTTTTCTTTTTGCACAAAATGCTAACTTGGTAGATAACTTGATTATCTATAATAACTATATCAGACTTAAGAGACAACGAAGATTTGAAGGTTTTTAAACTAGTGTTAAAAAAATCCCCAAAAATAGCCATTTTAAAAAACATTTTCAAAATTCAGATTATGATAACTTTGAAAACATATGCTCTAATACCAAATGTGAGACATGCAGATTACGGATCTTAAGGCTGGAATAACACTAGAAGGGGGTGAATTGTGTTTTGTGGATTTTCTAAATCTTTTGAAACTTATGTAATTTAATCAGCAACAAATGCAATTCACAGACACTGATATAGTCATAAAATCATACACAGATACAAATACTAAATAAAAGTAGTAAAGGAAAGAACATACCAAGATTTTAAACTGGTTCGGAGTTACACTACATCAAGTCCCGTACAATCATACGGATTTCTTATCAAAATAATATCCCAGATTACACCCTCGGTTTCAAGGCTACGAGGTACACCCTCCTGTATTCGAGTCTAGGGCAAACCCTCCTGATTTAAGCGGGCTACAAGATCACCTAATCGATTTCCAAGGCTACAATTACACCCAACTGATTTCAAGGCTCAACTGCACCTTTTACTCAGCAGTTTGATTTACAAAATATTCTATAACACTGAATAGCACTGAGATCTTATGAAGAGAGTGGCGGAGAATCAAAGAAAAGATAATCAAGTTTTATTCACTTGGTATTTCGGCAAAGTATAGTTTAGGATTCTTTAGAATAAATGTGGAAGATGAAGAGGAGAGAAAATAAACGAAATCTGGTAAAAGATTCATGTAGAACTTACTGGTATTTATAGTAGAGCAACATCCATATCTATTCGTGAAAGGATACGACAAATAAACACTTGTTTTGAAAATTGAAATTTGAAAATAAGGGGCACCATGTCAACATAGAGGGTTGAGCGATGTTGACATGCTCAAGGCAAAATTGATGTTTTGATTTTCTTATTAAAATTGGTTTCTATAATTTTTTAAAACAATTTCTAAACTTTGTAAATATATTTGAATATAGTTCAAACATATAAAAGAGTTTAGAAAGTAATTTTTTAATATATATTATCTTAATCTACAAAGTGATTTAAAATATGAGTATATAAATATTTTAAAGCTAAATATTTAAAACAAGAGATGGTTTAAAAACAAGGACAATTTTGAAATAAAAATATTAAAAATGATAAAAATAGTTTTGAGGCTAAAATATTTAAAACAAGAGAGATGTCTTTTTGAAAATAAAGTTTTGAAAACATTTTTTAAAAATAAGAGATATATTTTTGAAAAGCATTTTTATAAAAAATAGTGGATATCAAAATAAGACCACTATATGTTCCACTAAATATCGTCGTGGGTTCCATCCCACTAGGGTTCCATTCCTTTTTATAGGCTCGAAGTGTATTCCATTCCATGAATTAATTTCGAATAAAGATGTAAGTGCTTTCAAAAAGTTTTAACATGATTCTAGACTCAATACTTATTTTGTACTTTTGAAATCTTGAACTCTTGACATCTTGATACTTATGAGTCTTCAATCTTGATATCTTCAATCTTGAATCTCTATACTGTAGAGTCTTCATTCTTGGTATCTGCATGTTTATATCCTGCATATACATATATATCTAAACAATAATATTAGTATCAATGTTTTATAACAAGTCCAAAGGTTGTTGTCATCAAAACCATCATCTCAAGGACTAACAATCTCCCCCTTTTGATGATGACAAACTATATTTATAAAATATACTTCTCCTTCACAATAACTCTCCCTAAAACTAATAACTCACTCTTAATCTAAGCCTAACTATTCTAACTACCCTATTTTATATTTGTCCCCCTTTGTCATCATCAACCACTTACACTAAACTAATATAACTCTTCCTTAATCTAATATTATCCAAACTAAATATTAATAAGGCAGTATAATAAGAAAAACAAAATTTTTATTATATACGATGTTATATATATAGAATATAAACATACAAATATATTTCTGTGCATAAATTATAGAATAACACTACTAACGAGATTTTTTAACAATTGGAGATTTGTGAATCGAACAATTTGGATAACGAAAACAAAAGTTTCCACGTTGTTCGACCAAATTCCCATCTTTGTCAAAACAAACTTCGCCTACACAGACCACGTTATCTTCTTCTTCCATATGTGCTTATTCCTCCTCCTCTTCTTCCTCTTCACTATGCTCTAAGGGGTTATGCACTTGAATGTTGGGAGAATCTTCTTCAATCACAATTGGATTTGCATGATTATCCATTAGGGATTTTTGCAAATTCCGAAGAATTTTGCCTTGCTTTTCTTGTTCTTTTGCCATTCTTATTTTCACAACTTGAAGTTCAGTCAACATTTGCATGGCATCCTTCATAGATTCTTCAATCTTTATCACATGTTCCAGTGTAGTGTGTTGGAATGGACCAGAATGAGGAGAAGGGAATGAAACTGTGTCATTTTGGTTTGATTTAGCGGACGAGGCCATTAATTTTAATTTTCAAAGTTTATTCGAGAGAAAGTGAAGTGAGAAGATATAAAAATTCAAAATACATAGGTTTATATAACTTCCAAATTGATTTTTAGAGGGAAAAACAAATTTTCAAATTTTAACGTTGTATGTCGACATAGGTGGTAGTGGTATGTCGACATTCCTATGAAAAATTTGGTTTTCTTGCATACCTCTGTTTATTAAAAAATATATGTTACTATATCTATTTCTATATCTCCGTTGTTGAACAAATGCCTAGTTCTCTTCTTAACTTATAGAATATAGGTCGATTTAAGGGTTTGGTTAAAATATCAGCAATTTGATTCTCGGAGTTGATAAATTCAAGATAAATAATCTTTTTACTTATATTATCTCTGAGAAAATTATGTCCGATATCAATATGTTTAGTCCTGGCAAGATGAGTAGGATTTTTAGATAAATTTACTGCACTAATATTATCGCAATAAATTGGTGATTTTGAAATTTTCAATCCAAAATCTTTTAGGGTTTGTTGCATATAAATGACTTGAGAGCAACCCAAAGCAGCAGTGATATATTCTACTTCATTTGTTGATGAAGAAATAGTATTTTGATTTTTACTAAAACATGAAACCAGAGAATGCCCCAAAAGTGACAAGTTCCACTTGTACTTTTTTTGTTAGAATTGCAACCAGCATAGTCAGCATCATAATAAGAGATTAAATCAAATGAATTATTTTTAGGAAAAAATAAACCATAGTCAACAGTATGTTTAACATATCTTATGGTACGTTTCACAGCTTTTAAATGAGTCTCTTTGGGTTGAGATTGGTATCTTGCATAGAGACAAACACTATGCATGTTATCAGGTCTACTCGCAGTGATATAGAGTAGTGATCCAATCATTCCCCTATATAGTTTTTGATTTACATCTTTTAAAAGATCTTCTTTATTTAATGCATCATTGGTTGCCATGGGAGTGGGTTTTCCACTCGCAGTAGTTATACAAAATTTACTAATTAGATCCCTAGCATATTTTTCTTAACTAATAAAATACCATTATCTAATTGTTTTATTTGTAAACCTAAGGAGAAAGTAAGTTCATCAATATGACTCATCTCAAACTCTTTTGTCATTATTTCAGAAAATTCTTTATTCATTTCATGATTAGTTGAATCAAAAATAATATCTTTTGAATAAACTTGTACTAGTCGGATATCATTTTTATTTCTTTTAATGAAAAGAGTATTATCTACTTCACCAATTTCAAAATTTGATTGTAATAAAAAAGATCTTAGTCTGTCGTACCATGTTCTAGGAGCTTGTTTCAGACCATATGGAGCTTTCTTAAGTTTGAAAACATGGTTTGGAAATTTTTATCTTCAAAGAGTGGAGGTTGTTCAACATAAACTTCCCCTTTCACAAATCCATTTAGAAAACAGAGTTCAGTATTCTTCAGAATAAATGTGGAGATGAAGAGAGGTGAAAATAAATGAAATCTGGTAAAAAATTCATTTTGAACTTACTAGTATTTATAGTAGAGCAACAACCATATCTATTCGTGAAAGGATATGACGAATATATACTTATTTTGAAAATTGAAATTTGAAAATAAGGGACACCATGTCGACATGGGAGGTTGAGGGACGTTGACTTGCTCAAGGAAAAATTAATGTTTTGATTTTCTTATTAAAATTGGTTTCTATAATTTGTCAGAACAGTTTCTAAACTTTGTAAATATATTTGAATATAGTTTAAACATATAAAAGAGTTTAGAAAGTAAATTTTTAATATATATAATCTTAATCTATAAAGTGATTTAAAATATGAGTATATAAATATTTTATAGCTAAATATTTAAAACAAGAGATGGTTTAAAAACAAGGACAATTTTAAAATCAAAATATTAAAAATGATATAAATAGTTTTGAGACTAAAATATTTAAAACCAAGAGAGATGTCTTTTTTAAAAGAAAGTTTTGAAAACGTTTTTAAAAACAAGAGATATATTTTTGAAAACCATTTTTATAAAATTAGTGGATATCAAAATAGACCACTTTATGTTCCACTAGATATTGTCGTGGGTTCCATCCCACTAGGGTTCCATCCCTTTAACAGGCTCAAAGTGGATTCCATTCTACGAATAAATTTCGAATAACGATATAAGTGCTTTCAAGAAGTTTTAACATAATCCTAGACTCAATACATATCTTGTGCTATTGAAATCTTGAACTCTTGATATATTGATACTCACGAGTCTTCAAACTTTATATCTTCAGTCTTGAATCTCTATACCGTACAGTCTTCATTCTTGGTACCTACATGTTTATATCCTGCATATACATATATATCTAAACTATAATGTTAGTATTTATATTTTATAACAAGTCCTAAGGTTGTTGTCACCAAAATCATCATCTCAAGGACTAACAAAAGGAAACTTCGTCGACTTTTGAAGCTACAGAGCCTGCTGGATCATCCAAAATTACTGCATCCACTATAGAATTAGGGGTTGGATCAATTTCTTCTTCTAGAACCTTAAGAATTTCATGGACTTGATGGGAAATTCCTAGCTATTCAGTTTGATGGTCAGGAGAAATTCTATTGGACACTATGGCGGAGCTTGAGTCAACGTCGGAGTCATCATATTGAGAAGGCTCCTAAGAAGTCGTAGCTGCTAAATGCTCCGAATGTTTGGAACGATATGCCAATAATTAAACAACTTATTAGAAATACAAGATAGTCATAACAAAATATTACGAAATCCCCCGCACTTAGAGGGTTCCCTCAATGTTGGGGAACATGTACTCGAGTGTATGTGTGACTCGTTAGATCATGAATTAAAACAAAATAAATACAGCAATTTTTCAAGTACCAATCACCACCCATAACTGCCAAACTCAGTAGATAATCATCATTAGAGAAAATAACTTGTCCCCCCTTGCTAAGGGTAAACAGTGTGATGTGGTGCATTGTCATGCATATAGTGATAAAAAGATTAAAATTAAAGATGACAACGACAAGAAGATTCTGGGGTACGATCATAGTGACCGTCATCACTGACCGACCCAACCAATTTTCACATCGATGATTGTGGATTTCATATAAGGACCAGGGCGTTGGCGTATCAAAGTGTGACATTTGCAGTTCAAGTCCATATTTGAGTCATACGTCATGCTTATTCGAGATTCAAAGTCAAGTGAAATTCATGTTCGAAGTAAAATCAGATACGCATATGCTCAAATTCAAGTCCAATATTGGATATGCAAGTGTCCTTGTTCGAAATTGTTCATGTGTTCATAATCACTGGGGATAGATCGGGTTCACTCATGTATCGAAGTCCATGCATTTAAGTTCAAATGCAAATGTTCACATTTGTGAAGCTCAAAAATAGCCAAGTCCCCATAGGAGTATGGATCGTAACCGTTCCATATCCTTAGGTAGATTTGCCATGTGCAAATTCAAACACCACATCCCCTATATCTATCCCTATATCGTGCATCCATCTGACAGATCCATCCATCATCTGTATCGTTGTTTCATCCTTCATGTATCTATGACCAACTCCTCAACCATGCTACATTTTAAATGCATCCATTACCGATCCCAACTCCATCTCCATGATTGATCCTTCAAACTTCGCTGCTCTACTTCGCTTTCCTCGTTGCAGATTAAACCTTCCACTTTATCGCCTCATTCAATCCTATACTTCACTCCCAAACTCTAAACTAACAATAACCAATCTACAATCAACTCCTAGGTTTAAATTGGCAAATATGAGATTCCAATCCTCTCGTCACACAATTGTTGCATAAGAGTAAGATCAAATACCCACTTATATTTGAAATCAAGAGAGAATATTCGGGTCTCAAAGCGGATTTGGGATTCAAACTTGAGAAATTGAGGATAAGAAATGGTAGAGATGGATATGATTTGCATGAGAGAAGACAGTGGGCTAATACGAGGCGACGATGAATGATTCGAGGATGGTAAAGTTTTGAATAGGCGGTGGTTTGTAATCTACGTTTATGGATTTTAGGTTTGGAAATCTCCATTTGCGATGAAAAGAGAAGGAGATGGATCGGTTTATTATCAGCAAGAAATGAGGCAAGTAGAAGAAAATAAACTAAGTGTTGGCATATGTATGGTAATGCAAACCGATCCTTGCAAGCCTAGTATATGGTTATGTCTGTCGATGATGATGGATCGAGTACGATCCATCCCTCTAGGGGATTTATACTGATCCATTGCCACAAAAAATGTGCATGAATAATAATAATAATAATTGCAATATCATTGCAGTTAAGTTCGAATACGTGAAATTGGCAACGACCCATATGCGAGTGAACGTGTTTGGGAGCCATAAACAAAATGTTTCGTGAACATGCACGTGTTCATACCCAATATTCTATTATTCGAATTGAAAAAAATGGAATGGAATCTTACAGGGAATTATTAGAAAAGAATCATGTTTGGTGATCGAGGCTTACTAACTCCATCAACGAGTTCAGTGGAACTAGGCGTGGACAACAAACTAAGAGATTGCATCTCAGTTATACACTGATGAATATCGACCAAACATCATAATGAACAGGGAGGGATATGAATTTTTGAAAAGATAGCGACTTTTTGGAGGATTGAATGAAATCTTTTTTAACAATTCGCGTTTACTTCGATTCAAAGCAAGTTATATTTAAAAACTAAACGTACTTTCGGGGGGAAATGTTATCCGGCCTTTTGACCCGACAATATTCAGACTGATTGGATACTGCTTTTTATTCTACATTCCATCCCTTTGGATTCAGAAATTCAAGTGATTAATAAAATCATTTCTCCAAAGTGGAAGTAGGCAATCAACGTCGGACCCCCATGTGTTCTTGTGAATGCTTATTTTCAGTTAGTTAATTGTTTATGTCCTCTGTTTTCATTTGATTTTCTTAATTTAATTCTCTACTATAATTTTCTTGGGTGTTTGTGATCAATTCTTTTACAAACAGAACTCCCCATCAAAATCTTGACTCGTCAGACCCATGAGTGTCCAACTCGATCCCTTGTAGCCAAATCGACCTGTTATTCCACCATCGCCTCTCCAAATTTTGCATCTTGCTCTTGCTACCTCTGGCTCTTCCAAACCTCACCAATAATCTTCTTAAGCGACCTTGAGTCTGATGCCACCCTCAGCTCCACCTCTGCCACCTTCCTGATCATCTCGACCTAAAGCCTACAAACGACAAATGAGTGTTGCTTTTTACACCCGATGAACGCACGCCACCAAATTGCTACCTCAAATTCGTCTTTGCTCTAGAAACTAAATGTCGCAATTTCCAAAGCCTCATGTTGCCTCAATCGCCAAAATTATTCAACCCTAGTTCTACTATGCAAAACTCGATCATTCTCAAGTAGTGCCACACTCAACGAAAAGCGTACGGATGAGAAGCTCTTACTCACATGAAACTAATGAATCCAAAATCACTCAATTTCGTTGCCTGTTGCTCTCGAAAAAATTGAAATAAGAAGAAGATTGGTGGAAGCTATTTTTACCGATGGAAGAAAGAGGAATGAGGAAAATAGGTCAAGTGTTGAGATGTAATTATAGGAAAATATATTATATTTTATTATCTTAATTTTATCATCGAACATTCTGAGTTAGCACGATCACATGGGATGTTCGATCACTATGAAATTCATTGGTGCATAACTACTTTATAATCCAAATCCATTGGAACTAATTTTGTCAAAATCCGAGACAGTGCCCTGGACCGATAATTTCATGATTTGATTAAAAAGAATTATTATTAGAACCAGTTCAATAATTCTTAATTATAAATTAAAAATTTATCATAACCATTATTTAAAATGAGTTTAAATAAGCATTCGAAATAAATTTTATAACATTAAATCCAAGATTTAAATATTTAAATAACTCTGGTATTCAATTATAAAGTGTTTGAAATACGGATCGTTACAATATTACTAATTATAGATCTGGATAGAGATAGATCTGGCCAATTAGTGACATCTTGATATGAAATCCTTCTTAGATTCCTTCAAGCATTGCTAGAATTAGATAAACAACATGATTTAATATTGTTTGACGTTTATTTTCTATTCTTTAAAAAAAGTTAAACCTAGGGTGGAAAGAAGATGACGGCTATGGATGTTTTAGCGGGGAAGGAAGATGATAATTAAATTTAGAATGAATGAGAGGAATTTTGTTTTAAAGAGAGAAAAAAACTTTCTCATTGCTTCTTTAAAACTTCCCTTATGAATTCTCTAAATAATTCTTAATCGGATGTCATTTACATCCCTTCCTCTCTCTAATATGGTTGGCCACATTATCCCGTCACATGGATCACTATTTTTACAAATTTTATCTAAGCAACTAGCTATATATAAAAAATATTTAAGAATATACCGAGATCATATATCAATATGTATATGTGTAACTTATACATATATATATATATCCAAATAATTAGTAACTGTTGAATATGCGACTATATGATTTTTGTTTGATGATAATAAACATATATATATATTCTTTTAAATGTATTTGTTAATGTACTATTTTATTTTCACAGATTAAATAATTATTTGCTGAATAAAATAAATAACATAGAATTTGAATTCAAACGGATATTTTATTCAAACAAATATTTATTACAACTTTGAATAATACAAATTCAAGCTCTCAATATATATATATATATATGTATATATAGACACACAAATACAATACAAATTCAATTACATCACAATATATAATTTACAAATGCACCTCACTACAATTCACTCATTCACTCGTAATTTATCTACAACTTCATTCCAGATTGAATCCAGCATTTGAGCAATCTACAATAATAAATATTGACGCGGTAAAATTGAAAATAAAATATTTCTACAGTATAAAATAAAATGTGATTTTGGAAATTTTATTTGCCTCGTTATTTGGGTTGTTCGTCATCATTTAAATTTGAATTCATCATACACGAACAGCTTGTGACATGCATAGTGTATCACTGTACATGTCATAAGGTCGTGCACACCGATATATACACTTGATAAATCTACAGGGACAGGCAAGCACTGGTCAAACCCAAATGAAAAGCCGGGTTCAACTCAAGTGCAATAAAAATAATGTCACAATGTCAGCACAAGGTCAAACTCGAGCGCCAAGCTGGATTCAACACAGATGCAAGTTCATGAATATGGTCAAGACAACTAAAATAAGCATCGACCAAAATCCAAATGTACAAATGCAATATGAACCAAACAGTGCACAAAGGCGATGGTACAAACTACATGAAGACACATCAGAATGAAAGTGTACAAACAGTGGTGAATGCAGATACAACACGCATCAGATCAGGTCAAAGTAAACCAAAGATCAGCCATGACCAGAGAGAAGCCAAAGCTAATGAACAACAAGTGATACAAAAACAACACCAAAACTGTATGCAAACTGCCAAATTGACAAAACAAGTGTATACAACCACATGGTGACAGTAGAATACAAACTCGAGACTACAAAACATTTATATACAAGTTTCACTGACTCGAAGGAGCAAACATATAGAACAAAGGATAGTGCAATGCAGACATGTTAGCAAGACCACAAATCCAAACCAACTTCAACATCAAAACGTAAACAAAGTGAAACTGCACATATACATGAACCAGTGCCAACAGATCAGAGACTAATGTACACATAAATGCAACAGTGGATCAAATGATCAATGAGCAAGGCTGCGCAGTGAAAACTGTTTGCAAACCAAATGCCACCAAGTGAATATGATAACACAACATCAACCAACATTTCAGCAACAACAACCATGAAATACAAGTGCACTAATAACATGAAACAGAAGTTAACAAGCACAAAACTCAAAACAGGCAAAGGCTACACAAGCATGATGCAGTAAAATAGTGAATGCAACTGTAGGTCAAACTGCTTCATACCAGTTCAAACAAGAAGTATGAAAACAATAAACTAGTACAATGTGAACTTGCTCGAATGAATCAAGTGCTAACAGTACAAAATCAAGTAAAGCAGAAGACCAGTGATGCAACTCAATATAGCAAAGACCAGTGAAGCAACTCGATGCATCACTGAGACACGAATACATGGAGCAAATGCATCAGTCGACAGTGAAGACATCCAAATATGCTACAAAGAATAGTGCAACAACAATGATGAACTAACAGAGTTCGAGTTTCAAACACAACAACTTGATGCATCACTGTGACACAGACACAAGATGAAATGCACAATGCCACAATGCATCAGATATCAAGGATGCAAGTAAATAAGGTACAAGCCAAAGTCAGGTGATGTTGAAAAACTTTATGAAGCCGAAAATGAATGAAGTGCCGGAAACCAAAACAGTTTCAAGTTGAACAAGTTAATACCAAAATCAACATAATCAAATCAAGTGATCGAAGTCAAATGAAATCGAAAACGTGGTGGCCACAAATGAAATCATCAGTTTCAAACCAAATCAGTGACAATGACACAAAAAAGAACCAGATTATCAAAAATTCCAAAATGGCCGAGCATTGAAAATGCTACAGTATATTTAACAGTTTTATCAAAGCCAAAGTTCAAACCAAAATCAACACCGTGGTAGCCAAGAAATCAAAATCAACACCGTGACAATCAAGAAATCATAAATATACGAAATTGACAGAGTCAGAATCAATCTTAAGCATCCAAGCAACATCGACCGGTCGAGTAAGATAAATTGATGAAATCAAACAACTACCAAATGAACGCAAATATAGGAATTCGACTTCTATAAATCCCATTCATCATTGGCAGTTTTAATCATTGAGTTCAAGTACGTAAAATCAGAAGAAGCAAAAGCAAAGATTACATACCAGATTTACGAATTGAACTCGTCGAAGCAGTTAAAGTGAGCAACGAGGAAACGATCGATCAAAGCTACACGTGAATATCCACTTAATCGATCAACAAAGTCGGTGGCTTCACAAAATTTCATAAGCCCTAATTCCATATTGAGTAACGAACGAACGAACGAAACAAGAGCCGCCATTTTCACCAAATAAGGACGGGCTGTAATTCCCGGAATTTATGGCAATATAAATTTAATAATCCGTGTTTAAATTTAAATGAATTTGATAATTTTTGTTAATAAACTTAAATTGATTCAATAATCTTCTTTAATAAATATTTAATTAGTGAATTTATTTTTTAATAAGCTAATCAATCTGTTTTCTATTTAATATGTATATGTATATTTATATATATTTTAAATAGATAAGTTGTTTTTAATTAAATTAGTATAGCATAATTTTAATATTTTGAAATTGGGGAATTATGATTTATTTTTTTTGATTTAAGCTTTTCAAAAAATATTTAATAAAATACTATATGATTTTAAATATGTAAGATAAATGTTTTATTGGTTTAAAATATTTTGACTTAAGTTTGAATATTAAAATAAGGTTATAAAATGTTTGTTTTATTCTTTTTAAAATATTGATTAATAAATATGATTTGTAAATTTAATATGAAATTTAGAATACAATTTAAAATATGAAACATATATTCATTTAAATTACAAGTAAGTTATAACCTCTTTTATAAATCTATTTAAAATAATTTAAAATATTATTTTCAAATGATTAATTTGTATATGATTTATAATAATACTTGGTTTATTATATAGAAATTATTTATATACATAACTAAGTATAAGAAACTAATTAATTAAGTTTAAACATTCATTAACTTTAATTTAAAAATAACAAATCACTTAAATTTACATGTTTAAGTAATTTAAGACATGAATTAACATGTGTTACGTATTTAAGCAAGGTAGTTTGCAAGTGTTAACATTTTAGCCATGTGTCATAATTTTAGTTTTAATTTTTCTTTAATTTTAATCTAAATCAAAATATTGTTAATTAAACTTGCATGCTTTCTTTCCCCTTTCTTTTCCATTTTCCATTTCATAAACTAAGAAAATATGTAAATCAAAGAAATTATTTTCAACTGAGACATTCCACCTTAAAAATCATATTCAATTCCCTGTAAACAAAATTTGCAATCCTTAAATCTACAAACCATCTTCAAACATGAAAAATCAAAACACCCCTATGCATTCTAATTTCTTTAACCTGTAACCTGCAAAATAAACCTACATTTAAAATCTGAAAATGCAAGATTCTGCATTTTTAAATCTGAAGGCCTGCAAGCAACAATTAAAACTAGAATGGCTGCATTTTTTTGGTTTTCTACAATCTGGAAAATGGCAACTACAAGCAAATTTTGTCTTCAGCAACAATCAAGATAAAAGGCAAACAAATCCATTTTAAAGCAAGTTAAAGGCTGTTTTCAAACCATAACAAAGGATGTTCTGCTGTGCATGTTAAAATCAGGTGAGTAACTTTTCTAAAAAAAATTAAGGTTAAAAATTTGTTGCATGCTAGTGTACTAAAATATATAAATGTGCATATGTTTATAATTTAACCTGTCTGTTGTATAAATGTATTTGTGTGTATGCTATTAAACTTCCTTGTTCTGTTTTGTTTCCTGACACAAGTTTTTATTTAAATTCTTATATTTTTAATTAGTCTTTGTTAAATTGTAGGATTTAAACCAGGTATATATGTTGGCTTCCGAGTTTAGACTTTAAGATTTTATTAAAGTAAAAAATTTAAATAAGAACTTACTGGAAATGTAAGTAACAGAGCAATAGAATTATATAAGTGAAAATATAAAACACTATAAATCAATGTTTAAGAATTAGGTTTCAAAACATCATGAAAAATCATGATTTTTAAAAGCAAAGTTACAAATTTTAACATCAAAACCCATGTGCAGTTCTAGTCTTACTGTAATTGGGGTTTTTGGTCATCACTGATGCCACAAGGGGTTTAGGGTGCTGAGATTTATCCTGGAGGAGGAGAAATTAACAGAGATAATGGGAAAATTTTGGATTGAGGTTAAATTTTGATTTTGAGGTTGAAATTAGGTTTTGCAGTTTTAAACCCTATTTTATGTATGGCTAGAAAATTTGATCATTTCGGCAAGTTTACTTGATCGAGTTACTTAGGGTTTTGGGAAGTGGAGGTTGGTGGCTTGTTGAAGTCGTCACCGAAGTTTGAAGGGCGACGGTGGCCGGGGGCGTGTGGGTATGGTGTTGACAGGTTGGGGATGAGTGTGCTGTCTGCAGTTCCAGGTTTTGATCTTAAACTCGAATTCGAATTCGAGTTGGATTCTAGGGAATCTGATGTTTGAGGGGAGATGTGGGGTTGCTGGCCGATGGGAGATGATCGTTGATGGTGGCCAGTGATTGCCGGAGTTGATGAATGGGTGCGCTGGGCAGTGGCGTGCATGTTGGTGACGTTTAGTTACAGGGTTTGGTTACTCGTGATGGACTCGGGTGAATTGGGTTATGACTCGAAGTTGATGGAAGTATGACTCGAAGTAAAACATGGGTTGCTCGAGCATTATTTTGTGTTTCAGGTTTTAGAAAAGAACAGAATCCTGTTTCCAGATTTTACAAAATTTGAAGTAAAAAGTAAAATGCAAACTAAAATTTGAAACTAATTTTGAAAATCTAAATTTAGATATAAATTCAAATAATTTAAATCTTGGTCTTTGTAATTATTTAGTTTTTAAATTTTAGTTTGGGTTTTAAATAAAATCAGAAATCTGTTTTCTGTTTTTAGATTTAAAAGTAACGTTTAAATTGTAAGTTGAAGTTCAAACTGGGATTTTAAACCTGAAATTTAAATATGAAATCAATAGTTCAAATCTTGGATTTTGAAATATTTTTGAATTCAAAAATTCAAGTTCTGTTAAACCAAAACAGAAAACTTTTTTTCTGTTTTTAAATTTAAAAGTAAAATTTTAAAATGCAACTGGAGATTTAAACAAAGTTTAAAATCTGAAAACTGAAATATGAAATTCCGGTAGATAAATCTGAGTTTGAATTTAATTTAAATCTGGGAATTTAAATTTTGGTTTTAAACTTTTATAGTATAAAGGAACATTGGTTTTGAATTTAAAATATGAGTTTTTATTTATGAAATAAAAATTTAAAATAAGTTTAAATCCAGTTTTAAAACCCGGAATTTGATTTTTATGTCAGTTTTTAAAATAAAATGAGTTTTTGAATTTAAATTTGTTTTAACTATTTTAGAAAAGGTTAAATAATTTGAATTTAAAAATGAAGATGGAAAAGTAAGTAAGTAAAGCTTTAAAGTTTTAAGATTGAATCTGGAATGAAGATTTAAATACTGTCTTTCAGTTTGAAATTTAAAAGAAAATTTTTAAATTGAATTTGTTTGAAATGAATTTGTTTTAAAATCTTTTAAACCTTTATTTCATAAAGGTATGTTCTTGAACAGGTGAGATAAAAATATTTTAAATTTGTTTAAAACCTTGTTTAAATAAATTGTATTCATTTTAAAATCTTAAAATTTAAAAATGAAATTTAAAGTGAAGTTTAAAATAAATTTGGAAACAATTTGTTTAAAATACTTTATATAAGAAGAAATGTTTCTTAAATTAGAACTTAAGAAATTAGATTCATTTAAATTATTAAATTAATTTAAATGGAATATTAATTAATTAATTAATTAATAATGTGGATGTTTAATTAAGTAATTAATAATTTAAGTTAATTAATTAGACTTGAGATTAATTAATTAAGGTTAATTAATATATAATTAAGGATTGTTAATAAAAATTTAATTAATGATTAATATTTATTTAATCAAGTGATTAATGATTAATTAAGATTTTAATTAACACTTAATTAATTTATAATTAGAGATTAATTAATTATAATTAAATATTAATGAATTTGAGGTTAATAATAATTAAAATAAGTTAATTTCTTAATTAAGTAATTAAGAAATGTTAGTGAAGATAATTAACATAGGATTATTTAACAATTAATTAATGTGATTAATTTTTAATAATAAATTAGATTAATTAATTAATAATAATCAATTGTTTAGGTTTAATTACTTAATGAGAGTAATTAATGAATTAATTACTTAGTGTAATTAATTTGATTAATGTGATTAGTTTAGATTAATTAAGTTAAATTAATTTAAACATTTGTGGATTGATGGATAATTACTTTATGTAATTAATGGGTTTGTAATTACTTAAGGAAGTAATTAATTAATAATTACTGGATGTAATTAAAGATGTTTAATGATGAAAGTAATTTAGATTTAATTACTTTGAAATTAATCAAGGATTAATTGAGATAATTATTTAAGAGTAATTAATTTATGGAATGAGTAATTAAGGGATGTTAATTACTGAATGGTTATTAATCAAGGGTGATTAATATATATGTGGTTTAATTGCAGATTAATTACTTATGTAATTAATTTATATAGAGAGATTGATTTAAATGTAATTAGAAATCATTAATTAATAAATTAATGATGTAATTTGGAATTTATTAATTAAGAGGTAATCAATAAAGTAATTAATTAATAAAGAATTAATGTAATTAATTTTAGTTAATTAATTGATTAAGAAATTGCAAGTTAATTATTTGTAAAGTGTTAAGAATAATTAACTTGTGCAATTAATTTAAAAGCTAATTACTTATAGTAATTAGGGATTTATTAATCAGTAATGATTAATTGGAAGAATAATGAGATGATGATTTATTTAATTGATTTATAATCAATTAATGATTAAGATAAACAGGATTAATGATGAAGTAATTAATTTAATTCATTTTAAATTAATTAGAGATTAGGTAATTAATTTAATTCATTTTAAATGAATTATAAATGGTGTGATCATTAGATCATTGCTTATGTTTGATGGATGATATTGGTTGCCATGTATGGGATGTAATCTCAGTTATGAGATGAGTAATGTTATATGATATGGATGCATTGGTTGCATTGTGATTATGATATGAATTATCTGTTGATGATAATGTTGATTATCTATTGTGTTGTAAATTATCTATCTGTGCGTATATAGATAATGAATTGAATTGTTTTAAACTCTAAAACAACTTGGCCTTAAAAGACACGTTTGGATTTCGATGAGACCGGGATCGGGTTTCCATAATTGGATATCCGAAAACCACATCGATCCAAAGTAACGTCAGGTCGTCAATCTAAAGTGAAGATGAAGATTCAGAGTGCAAGGGTTATCGTCGTTAACGCTGAGGGTGATTCCAAAACGAGTGTAACAAGATAATGCCTTCGGTTTCGTTCGAACCCGGAACGAACTTGTATGGATTAAATGCTTCTCGAATCATCGTCAGGTAGACGATGAGCATTCTAAGTGATATATCCTATAAAGGTAATCGTAGCCTCAAGCCTCATCAACCGGGAATGGCTAAAACGGGGGAGGTGCAGCAAGGCTTCGTGGGTAGCCCCCACTTGAGAGCGAGATTTACCCCCGTCTAGATGTCCCTTTATTTCGGCTTAGTGGTGCGGTTGCTGATCACAACTGTGGGGTGGTCTTGTTCGGAACTGTTCAGTAAGGAATGGTTCTGGCTTTATGTTGCAAGGGAGCGGGCGTACACCTCAGTACGGTGATCTAGGCCACGTGCTGTGACGGACAGTACCCCAATAGCCCTGCCATTGTGTGGAATCCAAAATCCAATAAGTGCCAACGGTTTTGATTGTATTACCCACTTTTGTGGCTAGTAGCTGGAATTTAATAGATGTAACAATTTCGGCTATTTCCTATTTACTTGAAAACCCTAGACACTATTATCATCGGATTTCCTATCAAATATTTTGGTTAGCGTAAGATAAAACTTTTCATGTTTATGTGTGGGGAGTCTTACGTGATACCTTTTTCTTTTCAAAGGTTTTTCAAAGTTAAGCAACTTTAACCTGTTACTCACACTAGACACATGTCTGACCCGGAGTTATTTCTGTTTTTCTTTAACTCTTGAGTACTCAAATTTTTACGAGTAGCCAAGGTATTCAGGTTAGGATTTAGGTTAGCTTTGACGAATTGTGGTGGAGCAAGGGATCAGGAGGCTTCTGCATGTAGATATATAGTTTTCCACTGTGTTGATATCTCTGAGTGTTTTCTGTATTGTGTATTGAGTTGTAATAACTAGACAGGTGTTTATAACTGTCTAGTATTTGTTGTATTGTCTATGTAACTCTGATAATTGATGTATACTATGTAATACTTATGTTATTAATATAATATATTCGTTCCGCTATTGAGATTCTAGTGTTGTTTCTTCTTTCTCTTCTTTCTTTTCTCTTTTCTATCCCTTTCTTTCATAAGGATGATACGACTTTTTATGGAGAAAAAGTCGGGCCGTCTCAGTTGGTATCAGAGCACTAAGTTGAGTGAATACCTAGTCTCTGGAGTGATGTCTATCTTGAGAGAGCGTATTTGTATTTTATATATATATATATATATATATTTATATTTCTACCTATTTGTTGGGTTACCTGTTCGGGTTTTCTAATATAAGTTATAAAGGTAGATAAGGTAGTGGTGTGTGTAACACAACTACCGATTGGTTGGAGTTTGAATGAATGAGATTGGAAGTGTATTTGTCGAGACTGTAAACCGAATACCGTCTCGAGTGAGTTTCGCTGTGGTAAAGGACTTCATCGACTTATGAAGGAAACCTGTTGAGGTTCGGAGTTCATCTTTGAAGTGCAGAGTTGAAGTTGGATCTGTCGGTAGGGCAGAAGCAAGTGCGTGATGATATCTTGATATCTCAGGAAGTTGTAGCTGCGTTATGAGATGCCGTGACCATGGATGTTCCCGAAAATGTTTCTTTGGAACAAGAGGAAGGAAGTGAGTCTGCTTGGTGTTGTGGCTGAGTCCAGCAGGATGTTCTATTTGCTTTGAGGTCCGAGTTACTCGAAGAGTTTGGATTAAGAATTCTTTGGCATTGTTGTTAGCGGTGCAACTCGGAGTGCTCTGTGTTAGAAGTAAGTCTTCTGGCTGAGTAGTTTTTCTAAAGTAGAGTTCAGAAGCAGCAAGAGTGAATCCTTTTCTTTGGTGAATTGGCTAGGCCAGCATAAGCTGTTCTGTTGGTTGAGAGAGAGCAGATTCTTTGGATTTAGGCTGAGTTGATTGCAAAAGTGACTTGCGATAGTATGTTCTTTTGGATTGTTGGAGTTGTCCGGACGTCTTCAAAGAAGTCAAAGTTTGTCTACATCTGAAGATCGAGTTTTCTTTCCAGGATTGGTACTGGTGGTTCAGTTAGTAGATAGATGGTTCCTTGAGATAGAAGTGGGTGAAGCAACTCAGGTTTCGGAGAAACATCTGAGTTTTCTTTATGGATATGTGGAACCATATTTCTGTGCTTGGTTGTCTAGTCTGTGCTCGTGCTCTTCGTCAGCATTTTCTTCTGCTTCGAACCAGAGTTGTGCAGAGGAAGCAGTTTGGAGTGTTTCTGTTTCTTTTACGGATAAGGAGAAGTTTTTCTGTCTTCTGATGATTGTGGAGTAGAGATTGTTTTTGGGTTTTGGATTGATCTTGAGGAGATCATGGTGTTGGGTTGTTTTGATCCAGTTTGTTTCTAGAGGCATCAGCGTAGGGTAGAGCTGATCAGGAAGGATGTTGGCAGTCCAGGATCGTCCGAAGAGATTTTATGCAAAAGAGACAGAGGAATTTGGATTCTGGAGTCGGAGATTGGGTTTTGGTTAAGTTTTTCTCCAATCCAAAGAGCTATAAGTTTGGGAAGCTAGCTCCGAGGTGTTTTAGGTTACTTCTGTGATTGGTAAGATAAGTGTTTGGTTTTCTAGAGTTGAACTACCAGTTTGGATAACTGGAATTTAGAGTGTTTCACGTATCTCTGAGGGAGTACGTGTTTGATATTTCTGATTTTGGAACTAGCAGTTCAGAATGGATTGGTTGATGAGTCAGACTCGTCTGTAGTCTGATATCTTGTTTAGAGTTGTAGATATAGATGAATAGGAGCTCTATAGCTTAGTAGTATTGATTGTTTGAATTCTATAGAGCGAGTATCCCGATATATATACCGGGGAAACTAGTGAAAGTTCTATCCAAAAAATTTCTTGATAGTTAGATTTGTTCTGATTGTTTGAATTGGTTGCTATGGTTATCAGCATATGATTAACATATGCTATATTTTAAAATAAAATCTGTAAATAGATTATTAAATTGCCTTTGTTTTAGATTTCGGGGACGAAATTCTTTTAAAAGGGGAGGATTGTAATATCCCGGAATTTATGGCAATATAAATTTAATAATCTGTGTTTAAATTTAAGTGAATTTGATAATTTTTGTTAATAAACTTAAATTGATTCAATAATCTTCTTTAATAAATATTTAATTAGTGAATTAATTTTTTAATAAGCTAATATATATGTTTTCTATTTAATATGTATATGTATATTTATATATATTTTAAATATATTAGTTGTTTTTAATTAAATTAGTATAGCATAATTTTAATATTTTGAAATTGGGGAATTATGATATTATTTTTTGATTTAAGCTTTTCAAAAAATATTTAATAAAATACTATATGATTTTAAATATGTAAGATAAATGTTTTATTGGTTTAAAATATTTTGACTTAAGTTTGAATATTATAATAAGGTTATAAAATGTTTGGTTTATTCTTTTTAAAATATTGATTAATAAATATGATTTGTAAATTTAATATGAAATTTAGAATATAATTTAAAATATGAAACATGTATTCATTTAAATTACAAGTAAGTTATAACCTCTTTTATAAATCTATTTAAAATAATTTAAAATATTATTTTCAAATGATTAATTTGTATATGATTTATAATAATACTTGGTTTATTCTTTGGAAATATTTATATACATAACTAAGTATAAGAAACTAAATAATTAAGTTTAAACATTCATTAACTTTAATTTAAAAATAACAAATCACTTAAATTGACATGTGTAAGTAATTTAAGACATGAATTAACATGTGTTAAGTATTTAAGCAAGGTAATTTACAAGTGTTAACATTTTAGCCATGTGTCAAAATTTTAGTTTAATTTTTCTTTAATTTTAATTTAAATCAAAATATTGTTATATAAACTTGCATGCTTTCTTTCCCCTTTCTTTTCTCATTTTTCATTTCATAAACTAAGAAAATATGTAAATCAAAGAAATTGTTTTCAGCTGAGACATTCCACCTTAAAAATCATATTCAATTCCCTGTAAACAGAATTTGCAATCCTCAAATCTACAAACCATCTTCAAACATGAAAAATCAAAACACCCCTATTCAAATGCATTCTAAATTCTTCAACCTGTAACATGCAAAACAAACCTACATGTAAAATCTGAAAATGCAAGATTTTGCATTTTTAAATCTGAAGGCCTGCAAGCAACAATTAAAACTAGAAAGGCTGCATTTTTTTTGTTTTCTACAATCTGGAAAATAGCAACTACAAGCAAATTTTGTCTTCAGCAACAATCAAGATAAAAGGCAAACAAATCCATTTTAAAGCAAGTTAAAGGCTGTTTTCAAATCATAACAAAGGATGTTCTGCTATGCATGTTAAAATCAGGTGAGTAACTTTTCTAAAAAAATTTAAGGTTAAAAATTTGTTGCATGCTAGTGTACTAAAATATATAAATGTGCATATGTTTATAATTTAACCCGTTTGTTGTATAAATGTATTTGTGTGTATGCTATTAAACTTCCTTGTTCTGTTTTGTTTCCTGACACAAGTTTTTATTTAAATTCTTATATTTTTAATTAGTCTTTGTTAATTTGTAGGATTTAAACCAGGTATATATGTTGGCTTTCGAGTTTAGACTTTAAGATTTTATTAAAGTAAAAAATTTAAATAAGAACTTACTGGAAATGTAAGTAACAGAGCAATAGAATTATATAAGTGAAAATATAAAACATTATAGATCAATGTTTCAGAATTAGGATTCAAAACATCATGAAGAATCATGATTTTTAAAAGCAAAGTTATAAATTTTAACATCAAAACCCATGTGCAGTTCTAGTCTTACTGTAATTGGGGTTTTTGGTCATCACTGATGCCATAAGGGGTTTAAGGTGCTGAGATTTATCCTAGAGGAGGAGAAATTAACAGAGATAATGGGAAAATTTTAGATTGAGGTTAAATTTTGAGGTTGAAATTTGGTTTTGCAGTTTTAAACCCTATTTTCTGTATGGCTGGAAAATTTGATCATTTCAGCAAGTTTACATGATCGAGTTAATTAGGGTTTTGGGAAGTGGAGGTTGGTGATTTGTTGAAGTCGTCACCGAAGTTTGAAGGGCGACGGTGGCCGAAGGCGCGTGGGTATGGTGTTGACAGGTTGGGGATGAGTGTGCTGTCTGCAGTTCCAGGTTTTGATCTTAAACTCGAATTCGAATTCGAGTTGGATTCTGGGGAATCTGATGTTTGAGGGGAGATGTGGGGTTGCTGGCCGATGGGAGATGATCGTTGATGGTGGCCAGTGATGGCCGGAGTTGATGAATGGGTGCACAGGGCAGTGGCGTGCATGTTGATGATGTTTAGTTACAGGGTTTGGTTGCTCGTGATGGACTCGGGTGAATTAGGTTATGACTCGAAGTTGATGGAAGTATGACTCGAAGTTGATGGAAGTATGACTCGAAGTAAAACATGGGTTGCTCGAGCATTATTCTGTGTTTCAGGTTTTAGAAAAGAACAGAAACCTGTTTCCAGATTTTACAAAATTTGAAGTAAAAAGTAAAATGCAAACTAAAATTTGAAACTAAGTTTGAAAACCTAAATTTAGATATAAATGCAAATAATTAAAATCTTGGTCTTTGTAATTATTGAGTTTTTAAATTTTAGTTTGGGTTTTAAATAAAATCAGGAACCTGTTTTCTGTTTTTAGATTTAAAAGTAAAGTTTAAATTGTAAGTTGAAGTTCAAACTGGGATTTTTAAACCTGAAATTTAAATATGAAATCAACAGTTTAAGTCTTGGATTTTGAAATATTTTTGAATTCAGAAATTCAAGTTGTTTTAAACCAAAACAGAAAACTGTTTTACTGTTTTTAAATTTAAAAGTAAAATTTTAAAATGCAACTGGAGATTTAAACAAAAGTTTAAAATCTGAAAACTGAAATATGAAATTCAGGTAGATAAATCTGAGTTTGAATTTAATTTAAATCTGGGAATTTAAATTTAGATTTAAACTTTTAAAGTATAATGGAACATTAGTTTTGAATTTAAACTATGAGTTTTAATTTATGAAATAAAAAATTAAAATAAGTTTAAATCCAGTTTTAAAACCTGGAATTTGATTTTTATGTCAGTTTTTAAAATAAAATGAGTTTTTGAATTTAAATTTGTTTTAACTATTTTAGAAAAGGTTAAATAAATTGAGTTTAAAAATGAAGATGGAAAAGTAAGTAAGTAAGTAAAGCTTTAAAGTTTTAAGATTGAATCTGGAATGAAGATTTAAAAACTATCTTTCAGTTTGAAATTTAAAAGAAAATTTTTAAATTGAATTTGTTTGAAATGAATTTGTTTTAAAATCTTTTAAACGTTTGTTTCATGAAGGTATGTTCTTGAACAGGTGAGATAAAAAGATTTTAAATTTATTTAAAACCTTGTTTAAATAAATTGTATTCATTTTAAAATCTTAAAATTTAAAAATGAAATTTAAAGTAAAGTTTAAAATAAATTTGGAAACAATTTGTTTAAAATACTTTATATAAGAAGAAATTTTTCTTAAATTAGAACTTAAGAAATTGGATTCATTTAAATTATTAAATTAAATTAAATGGAATATTAATTATTTAATTAATTAATAACGTGGATGTTTAATTAAGTAATTAATAATTTAAGTTAATTAATTAGACTTGAGATTAATTAATTAAGGTTAATTAATCTATAATTAAGGATTGTTAATAAAAAATTAATTAATGATTAATTAAGATTTTAATTAACACTTAATTAATTTATAATTAGATATTAATTAATTATAATTAAATATTAATTAATTTGAAATTAATAATAATTAAAATAAGTTAATTTCTTAATTAAGTAATTAAGAAATGTTAATGAAGATAATTAACATAGGATTATTTAACTATTAATTGATGTGATTAATTTTTAATAATTAATTAGATTAATTAATTAATAATAATCAATTGTTTAGGTTTAATTACTTAATGAGAGTTATTAATGAATTAATTACTTAATGTAATTAATGAATTAGTTACTTAATGTAATTAATTTGATTAATGTGATTAGTTTAGATTAATTAAGTTAAATTAATTTAAACATTTGTAGATTGATGGATAATTACTTTATGTAATTAATGGGTTTGTAATTACTTAAGGAAGTAATTAATTAATAATTACTGGATGTAATTAAAGATGTTTAATGATGAAAGTAATTTAGATTTAATTACTTTGAAATTAATCAAGGATTAATTGAGATAATTATTTAAGAGTAATTAATTTATGTAATGAGTAATTAAGGGATGTTAATTACTGAATGGTTATTAATCAAGGGTGATTAATATATATGTGGTTTAATTGCAGATTAATTACTTATGTAATTAATTTATATAGAGAGATTGATTTAAATGTAATTAGAAATCATTAATTAATAAATTAATGATGTAATTTAGAATTGAGTAATTAAGAGGTAATCAATGAAGTAATTAATTAATAAAGAATTAATGTAATTAATTTTAGTTAATTAATTGATTAAGAAATTACAAGTTAATTATTTGTAAAGCGTCAAGAATAATTAACTTGTGCAATTAATTTAAAAGCTAATTACTTATAGTAATTAGGGATTTATTAATCAGTAATGATTAATTGGAAGAATAATGAGGAGATGATTTATTTAATTGATTTATAATCAATTAATGATTAAGATAAACAAGATTAATGATGAAGTAATTAATTTAATTCATTTTAAATTAATTAGAGATTAGGTATCATTTTAAATTAATTATAAATGGTGTGATCATTAGATCATTGCTTATGTTTGATGGATGATATTGGCTGCCATGTATGGGATGTAATCTCAGTTATGAGATGAGTAATGTTATATGATATGGATGCATTGGTTGCATTGTGATTATGATATGAATTATCTGTTGATGATAATGTTGATTATCTATTGTGTTGTAAATTATCTATCTGTACGTATATAGATAATGAATTGAATTGTTTTAAACTCTAAAACAACTTGGCCTTAAAAGACACGTTTGGATTTTGATGAGACCGGGATCGGGTTTCCATATTTGGATATCCGAAAACCACATCGATCCGAAGTAATGTCAGGTCGTCAATCTGAAGTGAAGATGAAGATTCAGAGTGCAAGGGTTATCGTCGTTAACGCTGAGGGTGATTCCAAAACGAGTGTAACGAGATAATGCCTTCGGTTTCGTTCGAACCCAGAACGAACTTGTATGGATTGAATGCTTCTCAAATCATCGTCAGGTGGACGATGAGCATTCTAAGTGATATATCCTATAAAGGTAATTGTAGCCTTAAGCCTCATCAACCGGGAATGGCTAAAACAGGGGAGGTGCAGCAAGGCTTTGTGGGTAGCCCCCACTTGAGAACGAGAATTACCCCTGTCTAGATGTCCCTTTATTTCGGCTTAGTGGTGCGGTTGCTGATCACAACTGCGGGGTGGTCTTGTTCAGAACTGTTCAGTAAGGAGTGGTTCCGGCTTTGTGTTGCAGGGGAGTGGGCGTACTCCTCGGTACGGTGTTCTAGGCCACGTACTGTGACGGGCGGTACCCCAGTAGCCCTGCCATTGTATGGAATCCAAAATCCAATAAGTGCCAACGGTTTTGATTGTATTACCCACTTTTGTGGCTAGTAGCCGGAATTTAATAGATGTAACAATTTCGGCTATTTCCTATTTACTTGAAAACCCTAGACACTATTATAATATCATCGGATTTTCTATCAAATGTTTTGGTTAGCGTAAGGTAAAAACTTTTCCATGTTAATGTGTGGGGAGTCTTACGTGATACCTTTTTCTTTTCAAAGGTTTTTCAAAGTTTAGCAACTTTAACCTGTTACTCACACCAGACCCATGTCTGACCTAGAGTTATTTCTGTTTTTCTTTAACTCTTGGGTACTCAAATTTTTACGAGTAGCCAAAGGATTCAGGTTAGGATTCAGGTTAGCTTTGACGAATTGTGGAGGAGCAAGGGAGCAGGAGGCTTCTGCGTGTAAATATATAGTTTTCCGCTGTGTTGATATCTCTGAGTGTTTTCTGTATTGTGTATTGAGTTGTAATAACTAGACATGTGTTTATAACTGTCTAGTATTTGTTGTACTGTCCATGTAACTCTGATAATTGATGTATACTATGTAATACTTATGTTATTAATATAATTTATTCGTTCCGCTGTTGAGATTCTAGTGTTGTTTCTTCTTTCTCTTCTTTCTTTTCTCTTTTCTATCCCTTTCTTTCTTAAGGATGATATGACTTTTTGTGGAGAAAAAGTCGGGTCGTCTCACGGGCCGATTAGAGATAGAAGAAAAGCGGGCTGGCCTTTGTTGTTTTACAATTATATTTGGGAAATCTTTTCAATTAGGGTCTTGATTGTTTTAAATTTGTTTTAAATTTATATTTTCCATTTTAAACCATTGTAAATTCTAGTCGTGTGACTAGGGAATAAACTATGTGGCGTGGTTTGAGAATTCGCAACTAAAGGCTGAGTTGTGGCAGGGTTTTGAGCGTAGAGTTAAGGCTAGTCGATAGCGGGTGTCACGAGTTTACGTGTGTAAGCGCCTGACTGTTTTATTTCTAGTAGAAACCTTGGGGGCAGCACGTAGGCAGGGTTATGCCGAAGCTGGGTAAATTCTGTGTCGTTCTATTTCTGCATTTATTATTCTGCTATTATCTGTGCTGCTATTATTTTGATACATCTGTGTTGAAATAATTTTATAAGCTTCCGCAATAATTTTTATAATTAGTAGCATCACCCGATTCATCCCCCCTCTAGGGTGAAATCGATCCTACAAGTAGTATCATAGCAAGGTACAAAAGCCATTTTTTAAAAAAAAATTGATTTTTTCAAAAACCAATTTTTGTTTTAAAATTTTGAATTTTTAAAATGGCTTCTTTTAATAATGCTTTTGAGGAGGGTCAATCCATAGTTAGACCACCAATGTTCAATGGTGAATATGCTTACTGGAAAAATAAGATGGAATTTTTTTGAAAACCATTGTCGCTTGGGATATTGTTGAGACAGTGTATAGAGCACCAACTATAATTGTAAATAATCAGGAAATAAATAAACCTAAGGATCAATGGACAGACCAAGAAAATAAGTTACAGAATACTAATATCAAAGCTATGAATTTGATTATTTGTTCATTAGGTCAGTTTGAATTTAATCGTATCTCACATAGTCTAACTGCGCAGGCAATATGGCACACACTAGAAGTGACTCATGAAGGAACATCTCAAGTCAAGGAATCTCGCCTTGCCATGCTGAGTAGCGAATACGAGAATTTTACAATGGCCAAGGAAGAAAATGTTAAAAAGATGTACGGACGACTTTCCAATATCGTATACAAATCAAAAGCTCTCGGAAAATCATACACGAAATTGGAAATAGTCCGAAAAATCCTCAGAGTCCTTCCACGAAGTTTTGAAGCAAAAGTGACTGCCATTCAAGAGTCGAAAAATTTAAAACAAATCAAAATTGAAGAACTCATCGGAAATCTCACCGCTTATGAGCTAGAAATGAAATTCAAGGAAGAGCATGAAGGAGGAGATACTCGGAAGAAATCAATAGCTCTCAATGGAACCACTGAAAGTAATGATGACGACGACGATGATGGAGCAGCTGAGCTGGCGTTAATTAAGAAGAAGTTCAAAAGGTGGAACCGCGGATATAGAAATCCAGCTCTAAATCAGAAATTGAAAAAAGAATAGACAAAGTACTAGACAGTCCAGAAGAATGGGAGATCATTTGTCATAATTGCAACCAACCCGGACACATCAAGCCCAATTTTCCTCAAAACCGACACGACTCTGAAAAGAAATCAAAAAGGAGAAATTTTGCAGCCACGTGGAATACAAGTGATGAAGATAATCAAAGTACTAGCAGTGAGAGTGAGAAAGCAGATATGTGCCTTCGAGGTAATATAACTGATAGCGACGATGACGAGCTAAACGAGGTATCAAAACTCACTCACTCAAAATTACTTATATAATTCCACGAAGTAAATGGCTGTTTTGAACGACTTAGGGAGAAATATGCTGAAATTGAATCACAAAGAGATAGTTTGATAGAAGTAAATGAACAGGTTGAACAATTAGTTAAAACCTATCAAAGTAGGACCCCTAAGTGTGATAAGTGTCCAACATTCGAAGAAGAAATTAAAAATCAGAAATCAAAATTACACCGCTTGAAAATGAAATTCTGATTTTAAAGAAAAGTGAAAATACTAGGAGAGAGAACTCTATTAAAAAGTGCACACAATTATTAAACGAAAATGAATCTCTCAAAACACAAGTCCAACAATTGTCAACGACTTTAGATAAATTTTCCAAAAGTGGAAAATCATTGAATATGTTGTTAGGGAAACAAACTGTTAATACAGTTAGACAATGCCTTGGATATAAGCAATCTGAAAATGTTAGAAATAAAATTAATCTAGTCAATTCAATGTGCACAATTTGTAGAAAATTTGGAGACAGTCAAAACAATTGTTGTTATAGACCCATACACGTTAAAACTATACCAATTTGGGTTCCAAAAGGCACAAATATAAAATCTCTCAAAGTTAAACAAATCTGTGTGCCGAAAGGAACATATATAAATAGGTTTTGGTCTCCACAAAATTATTTTTCAAAATATTCTACCACTAACAATCATGGACCTAAAAAACAAATAGGTCACAAAAATCTTTTATCGTGTAGGAGTGGTGGCAAGCTAAGGAACAACAAAGTATTATCTGGATTCTGGCTGTTCCAGAAACACAACGGGAAACAAAGCAAAGTTCCTTAGCCTAGTAGAAAGGTGACAGAATCATAATGGGCAACAACGAAAAAATATCGTAAAGGTAAAAGAGGTAATGGTATATTCATCTTAAACGATATATCAATGTGATAATCTGCACCATATCTGATTTGGTTTAATTCAACCAGTTATTGATAAAGAAATAATTGATGATAATGATTCTGACTTATTCAAAATTGTTGGCCAATTACATTCTTATGCCAAGAACACTATGAAAATCTCTAGAATCTTTGAACAACTTCATATATATTAGTTTGGATTAATGATAGTGTTTTATTGGATGATAATACATTTGGTTATTTTATGGCTGACTCTACATTCACGGTTTTTGATTATTTACACGGATTCAATACAAATTCAAGAGATTGTCATTTAAAAAATTTGTTAAAAATGATTTTGAGACATTTTGTTGCACACTTCATGATCTGGTCTATAGCATTCAATTAATAATAATCTTGAGTGAAAGAAAAATTCAGATGCAGATTACACTGGTAATCTAGTTGATAGAAAAATTACTAATGGAACGTGATATATGATGAGACATTTAGTAATTGCATCGTTTTTCAAAGAAAATATCTGCACATTTTTCACTTCAAATAATTTTCAAATTGCAGACATTTTTTCGGTAAACCCCTTCTAGAAAATCATTCTTGACCTTGTTTTAGATTAATTATTTCGAAAAGTTTGGTTTTATAATTATTTTTGGATTTAATCTTAAATTATTATATTGACTACTCTGACTCCCTAATGATTATCGAAAGGATAAATAGTGATTGAAAAAGTGATGAGTGTTAATATTAATCATATATTATAACTTGAGACGTTTAGTAAATTTCTTTAGAAATTTGAACAAGAGTTATAAAAACTTTTTGTTGGTAAAAGTTCCATGACCATCTCTATTTGTATTCAATTTCTAACGACCATCACTCATCAAAATTCAATATAGTTTGTCGATATGTGGTACTTTAAATAAGAATCATTTGTTTTTCATTTTATATTTTTTAATATATATATAAATATATATATATTAAAATAAAATAAAATCCAAAGTATTCACTCTCATTTAAAAGTCCTCACGGTTATGCATGGGTGAATTACTTGGAATTTGTTGTGTGCTTCCATGCTCATTTAAAAGTCCTCACGGTTATGCATGTATGGAACGCATATCAAAATTGATTGATGCAGCAAGGCATATAGGAATTCAGAAGTTAAACCATATTAAATCATGCACGAGTCAAGGAGCTTCGGATTTAACTCGTAAGGCGTACACAAGTTTAAAACATGCATGCTTGATGAGTCGGTCACGAGATAGGGGGAGCATGAGACGGTGCCGATTTAACAAAGCTTGGAGGAGTTCCTGCTTGATGAGTCGTCCACAATTTAAAGTGATGAGTCGTTTCCGGTTTAAGAGTTTACAAGGGGGAGATAACATAGGTCGAGCAAAGTGGGCTTCGGAGATGTGTCGTTTACGACTTAGTATGAGTCGTTCCCGATTCAATGGAACACAGGAAGGAAAGGTGCGAGTTAATGCAGAAAGGATGAGTCGGGACCGAGCTAAGGGGCTACGACCTAAGATGAGTCGGCAAGGAGATAAGCTGTGTATCTTGAGTCGGTCGTGTTGAGACGAGTCATGTATATACTATATGAGTCGGTCTTGTATGAGTCGTATGTCGCGAGTTTTTAAGTCGGTATATAATTGAGTCGTGGGTTGCTGGGTTTGATGAGTCGGTTGCATTTTTTGAGTCGTGTATTGTTGGGGCTGTACATGTGTTGAGTCGTGTGACCCGCTGTGTCTTTAAGTCGTGCCTTGTTGAGTCGGCAGCGACTTATGTTGAGTCGGCCGAGATGAGTCGTATTTGTTGAGCCGGTGCCGACCTAGGAGTTGAGTGTTGTATGTTGTGTTGAGTTGTAATGCCTATAAATAGCGGGTGTGTTGTAAATTTTTGGGTTGTTGATTTTGGAATAAAATTCTCTTTTGTTAGCTTTGTGCTTTCATACCAATTGGTAGTTGAGTGTAATCTCCTATCTCCACTTACGTCGTTCGAGTGCGCTCGAATCCACGTTTGTTGAAGCCGATTCACGGAATCTAGTGCGCTAGATCAACGTGCGAAGAATCGTAGATCTTTGAACACGGTATAGTGCGCTATCAACGTGTTTGAGATAGCTAGAGTTCGGTATCTTTGGATCAACGAACTTGGGCATTTTTGGTATCTTCAACTCACCGATTGCTACAATCCATCGATTGAAGTTTTGTTTGATTAATCCGCTGCGTCAGTTTGGTATCGGAGCCATACTTAGCCAATCATAGCTAAGTTGATTCTTGGAGCCAAGTTTTTGAAGTTTGAAGTTGTTCATTGTGTTCATATTGAAGTTGCATCAAGTTTGGAGTGTTTGATCTATTCCATTTTGGATCAAAAGGAGCAAAGAAGTTTGAATTTAGACTTGTGGAAGTTTTGCGCGCCAAGGGTTGAAGTGTAGAACCTTGCCGAGCTAAGTCTTTGCCGACTTAGTGGTGATAAGCCGTGAAGTGTCATGGCCGAGACATTGTTGAGCCGTGACTTGTTGATTGTTGTATTGTATTGAAAGTTTTGAAGTCTTGTGATTGAATTGTTGAAGTGTTGTGAAGTTTTAACCATGCCACCAAGGAGAGCCAATCGTCATCAAAACATTGAAGCTTTGTATCGTAGAGAAGAAGCTGAACTTATGGAACAACGTATTAATGAAAAGTTTGATGAAGGCATTGGTAAATTGGAGAGATTGATGAATGATTTGAATCAAAGGAGGAGATCACCAAACTCGAACCATGGAGGAAACCAAGTTTCGCCATCGGTTACGGAAGCGAGGAGGGTATCGCCACATTCTTGTAGAGATAGAAGAGAAACATCAATTTCATCACGAAGAGATCATCATGACTATGCACATGAAGAGAGAAGAAGTCAACGTGAATTTGACCATGAAGCATATAGAGATGAGGAAAGACATAGTCAAAGAAGCATGCATGAACGAAGGGATGATAATGGTCGAGATCGATGTAGACGCACTTTTGATTTTGTTGAAGAGGGTGATAGAGCAAGTATTCATTATCGAGATCGAGACCAAGTTCGAAATTCTTACCGTGATGTGGAGGATGACCGTCGTTGGGAGTCGGGTATGAAAATGGAGATTCCGGAGTTTAAAGGCGGGATGGTTGCTGAGGAATTCTTAGATTGGTTGTCTAATGTGGAGGAAATCTTTGATTTCAAGGAGGTGCCGGAGAATCGAAGGGTGAAGTTAGTTGCTACAAGGCTGAGGGGGAGAGCATTGGCATGGTGGCAGCAAACTAAACTTACTCGAGAACGAATGGGGAAGTCAAAGATAGAATCTTGGGAGAAGATGAAAAAGTTGATGAGATCTACTTTCTTACCTTATAATTACCAGTCACTTATGTATCAGAGGTTGCAGAATCTGAGGCAGGGGACAAAGTCTGTTAGTGATTATGCTGATGAATTTTACCAACTCATTGCCAGGAATGATATCATGGAGACAGAAGAGCAGTTAACTGCTAGATTCGTTGGGGGTTTGAGAATGCAGATCCAGGATATGGTTAATATGTTTGATCCTAGATCCGTTGTAGAGGCACATCAGAAAGCGTTAGCTTGGGAGAAACAAGGAAGGCGTGGAGGTGGTGTGTTTACTAATTCCAATAACCAAGCAAGGGGTGTTGGCGGAAGTTCTAATACTCCTAAACCAGTTACCAAGCCAGTGGTGAAGGAGGCTGAGAAGGCAAGGGCTAGCAGTATTTTCAAATGTTATAATTGTCAGGAGTTGGGTCACAAAAGCAACGAATGTCCGAAGCCGAAGAAGAGAACCATGGTTGCAGAGGTTGAAGCAGATGATGGTGAGGAGGCAGAGTATTCAAATGTACCTTATGTTGAGGAGGAAGAAAAAGTGTCGGGTGATGAAGGTTGTAATCTTATGATGAGGAGAAGTTGTTTGACACCTAAGCAAGAGGAGGATTGTAGTTGGCTGAGAAGCAACATATTTCAATCGACATGCACTATTCTGGGGAAAGTCTGCAAGTTCGTTATTGATGCAGGAAGTTGTGATAATATTATTTCTACAGAAGCAGTTAGAAAGTTGAACTTGAAGACCGAGAAGCATCCAAAACCATACAAGCTAGCATGGTTAAGGAAGGGTGGTGAAGTGAAAGTGTGTCGAAGGGCTTGTGTGAATTTTTCGATTGGGAAGAAGTACAAAGATGAAATTTGGTGTGATGTTGTGGACATGGATGTTTGTCACTTGTTATTGGGCAGGCCATGGCAGTTTGATAGAACAGTTCAGCATGACGGTCGTGCCAACAGTTACAGTTTCATGTTCGAGGGTACTAAAATCACTTTAGTTCCTAAGAGACAGCAGCAGAAGGAGAGCAAGCTAGAAGAGATTGAAGAATTGAAAACTCTGTTGACTTTGAAGGAGTTTGTTAAAGAAGTGGAGGAAGAACCGGAAGTGTTTTTGTTGATTGGGAGAGAGAGTAGTGAAGAAGTTGAGATTCCCGAAGAAGCAAAGCCAGTTTTGGAAGAGTTTGAAGATGTCTTTCCAGAGGAGTTGCCAAAGGAGTTACCACCACTTAGAGACATTCAACATCAGATTGATCTTGTTCCCGGAGCAGTGTTACCACACCGACCACATTACAGAATGAGTCCGAAGGAACATGAGGAGTTACGAAGGCAGGTGGAAGAATTACTTGAACAGGGTCGTATTCAGGAAAGTTTGAGTCCGTGTGCTGTACCTGCATTGTTAGTACCAAAGAAGGACGGAACTTGGAGAATGTGCACTGATAGTAGAGCTTTGAATAAGATCACTGTTCGTTACAGATTTCCTATGCCGAGGTTGGATGATTTGTTGGATCAGTTGAGTGGGGCAACTATATTCTCGAAAATTGATTTGAAGAGTGGTTATCATCAAATTCGTATCAGACCTGGAGACGAATGGAAGACAGCTTTCAAAACTAGAGAGGGGTTGTACGAATGGTTGGTTATGCCATTTGGTTTGTCTAATGCACCTAGTACATTCATGCGGGTGATGAATCAAATTTTTAGACCATTCATTGGAAAGTTCGTCGTGGTGTATTTCGATGATATTTTGATTTATAGCAGGAGTACGGAGGAGCATGTTCTACATCTGAGGGAAGTGTTGCTTATTCTTCGTGAAGAACAATTTTATGCTGCTACAAAGAAATGTGTGTTTATGACACCTACTGTTTTATTCCTGGGTTATGTTGTTTCAGGGAAAGGTATTCAAGTTGACCAGAGCAAAGTTGAAGCAGTCAAGAATTGGCCACAGCCAAAGACAATTACAGAAGTGAGAAGTTTTCATGGGCTAGCGTCATTCTACCGAAGGTTCATACCACACTTCAGTAGCGTGATGGCTCCAGTGACTGATTGCATGAAGGGTAAACAGTTTGTGTGGTCAGAGGAAGCGGGGGTTGCCTTTGAAAGGATCAAGGAATTGTTGACGTCTGCACCAATTCTTGTTCTACCTAATTTTCAGTTGTTGTTTGAATTGCATACTGATGCTTCGAAGGTTGGTATTGGAGGAGTTCTGAGCCAGAATGGGAAGCCAGTTGCTTATTTCAGCGAAAAGTTGTCAGGGGCAAAGATGAGATACAGTACATACGATGTTGAGTTTTATGCTGTTGTTCAGACGGTTAAGCATTGGAGACATTACTTATTTCAGAAGGAATTTGTTCTGTACACTGATCACGAAGCTTTGAAACATTTACAGGGGCAAGATAAGATTTCTGCGAGACATGCGTCATGGATTGCTTATTTGCAGCAGTTTACTTTTGTCGTTAAACACAAATCAGGGGTGACGAATCGAGTAGCAGATGCTTTGAGTAGGAGGAGTCATTTACTAACGACAATGAAGATTGAAGTGACGAGGTTTGAAATGTTGCCAGAGATGCTTGAAGAAGATCCTTACTTTGTGAAATATGTTGAAAAAGTGAAGGATGGGATTGCCGATGAATTCATGTTGGTTGATGGTTTTCTGTTTAAAGGAAATCGTTTATGTATTCCGGATTGTAGTTTGAGGATGAAGATTGTGAAGGAATTACATGAAGAAGGGCATGTGGGCCGTGATCGTACTTTACAGTTGATTTCGCAATCTTACTTTTGGCCATCGATGAGAAAAGAAGTTGAGAGATTTGTGGAGCGATGTCATATTTGCCAAGTTTCAAAAGGGACAGCAACGAATGCAGGGTTGTATATGCCATTACCAGTACCATCTAAGCCATGGGTTGATATCAGCATGGATTTCGTTTTGGGTTTGCCGAGAACTCAAAGGGGAAATGATTCGATATTTGTTGTGGTGGACAGATTTTCGAAGATGGCACATTTTGTTGCTTGCAAGAAGACAGCAGATGCAGTTCGAGTAGCACAGTTATTTTTCAAGGAGATTTATAGACTTCATGGTTTACCAGAATCTATTGTTTCTGATAGAGATACTCGTTTTCTGAGTCACTTTTGGTTGAGTTTGTGGAAGATGGTAGGAACGAAACTGAAATTTAGTAGTGCTTATCATCCGCAAACTGATGGGCAGACAGAAGTTGTTAATAGGTCATTGGGGAATTTGTTGCGTTGTCTTGTACAGGATAATTTGAGAAGTTGGGACATGAAGCTATGCCAGGCAGAATTTGCTCATAATCATGCAGTAAATCGAAGCACAGGATTCAGTCCGTTTCAGATTGTTTATTCAAATTTACCCAGGGGGCCGTTGGATTTAGCAGTTGTACCACAGTCAAAGAGAACAGTTAAACGAGCTACTGATTTTGTTGAAGAGCTGAATGAATGTCATAAAATCGTTCAGGAACGATTGGAGAAGTCGAATGAGAAGTATAAGAAGTCTGCAGATTTGAAACGTCGAAATGTTGAATTTAACGAAGGTGATTTGGTTTATGCTATATTGACAAAGGATCGTTTTCCAGTGGGTGCTTACAACAAGTTGAAAGCCAGAAAAATTGGTCCAGTGGAAGTTTTGAAGAAAATTAATGAGAATGCTTATCGATTAAAGCTACCAGATGATGTTTATACTTCTGATATTTTTAACGTTAAACATTTAATTCCGTATCATGGGGATGAACATTTTGATGAGAAAGAATTTGCAAATTCGAGGTCGAATTTTTCTCAACCTGGGAAGGATGATGCAGCAAGGCATATAGGAATTCAGAAGTTAAACCATATTAAATCATGCACGAGTCAAGGAGCTTCGGATTTAACTCGTAAGGCGTACACAAGTTTAAAACATGCATGCTTGATGAGTCGGTCACGAGATAGGGGGAGCATGAGACGGTGCCGATTTAACAAAGCTTGGAGGAGTTCCTGCTTGATGAGTCGTCCACAATTTAAAGTGATGAGTCGTTTCCGGTTTAAGAGTTTACAAGGGGGAGATAACATAGGTCGAGCAAAGTGGGCTTCGGAGATGTGTCGTTTACGACTTAGTATGAGTCGTTCCCGATTCAATGGAACACAGGAAGGAAAGGTGCGAGTTAATGCAGAAAGGATGAGTCGGGACCGAGCTAAGGGGCTACGACCTAAGATGAGTCGGCAAGGAGATAAGCTGTGTATCTTGAGTCGGTCGTGTTGAGACGAGTCATGTATATACTATATGAGTCGGTCTTGTATGAGTCGTATGTCGCGAGTTTTTAAGTCGGTATATAATTGAGTCGTGGGTTGCTGGGTTTGATGAGTCGGTTGCATTTTTTGAGTCGTGTATTGTTGGGGCTGTACATGTGTTGAGTCGTGTGACCCGCTGTGTCTTTAAGTCGTGCCTTGTTGAGTCGGCAGCGACTTATGTTGAGTCGGCCGAGATGAGTCGTATTTGTTGAGCCGGTGCCGACCTAGGAGTTGAGTGTTGTATGTTGTGTTGAGTTGTAATGCCTATAAATAGCGGGTGTGTTGTAAATTTTTGGGTTGTTGATTTTGGAATAAAATTCTCTTTTGTTAGCTTTGTGCTTTCATACCAATTGGTAGTTGAGTGTAATCTCCTATCTCCACTTACGTCGTTCGAGTGCGCTCGAATCCACGTTTGTTGAAGCCGATTCACGGAATCTAGTGCGCTAGATCAACGTGCGAAGAATCGTAGATCTTTGAACACGGTATAGTGCGCTATCAACGTGTTTGAGATAGCTAGAGTTCGGTATCTTTGGATCAACGAACTTGGGCATTTTTGGTATCTTCAACTCACCGATTGCTACAATCCATCGATTGAAGTTTTGTTTGATTAATCCGCTGCGTCATTGATTTATTAGATAAACAAGTTGATTCTAATCCCATTTAAAAGTCCTCATGGTTATGCGTGGTTAGAAGATACTTGAAGTCATTTTTTTAAATAAAATTGGAATACTACTAATCTCATTTAAAAGTCCTAACGATTATGCATGGTTGGTAGATATTCAAATTCCTGATATAAATATACAACAAATAGACAAAACTATATGGTTTTATATGATGACATCATTCCCATCATTCTAAAAGTGGAATATGCGCCTAACAGAGTATGTATGATTTTTGTTTGATTTTTTATTGAAATTTAATATTTATATTCGATTGAGTTTTAATGTTGTATTAATATCTATCACTTTGTCTCTATTTTTTCTAACACCGTTACTCTTTTGCTGATAACAAAAGGGGGAGAGAAAAGTTAAGATTTTGAAAAATAAAGGTCAAATATTTTCTATTTGCATCTAGGCTCATTTGCATAGTTTTAATTGTATGTATATATGAAGCGGAAGCTTTGCGTAGAGAGGAAGCATTCAAATAGGGGGAGCAAATTGAATGATCGAATACATTTAACAAAGTCAAAATCTTAAATATATGTTTGTTATCATCAAAAGGGGGAGACTGTTGAATATGCAACCATATGATTTTTGTTTGATGATAATAAACATATATATATATATATATTCATTTAAATGTATTTGTTAATGTACTATTTTATTTTCACAGATTAAATAAATATTTGCTGAATAAAATAAATTACACAGAATTTGAATTCAAACGGATATTTTATTCAAACAAATATTTATTACAATTTTGAATAATACAAATTTCAGCTCTCAATATATATATATATATACACAAATACAATACAAATTCAATTACATCACAATCCATAATTTACAAATGCACCTCACTACAATTCACTCATTCACTCGTAATTTTATCTACAACTTCATTCCAAATTGAATCCAGCATCTAAGCAATCTGCAAAAATAAATATTGAGGTAGTAAAATTGAAAATAAAATATTTTTGCAGTATAAAATAAAATGTGATTTTGGAAATTTTATTTTCCTCAGTTATTTGGGTTGTTCGTCATCATTTAAATTTGAATTCATCATACACGAGCAGCTTGTGACATGCATAGTGTATCACTGTACATGCCATAAGACCGTGCACACCGATACATACACTTGATAAATCTACATGGACATGTGAGCACAGGTTAAACCCAAATGAAAAGTCGGGTTCAACTCAAGTGCAATAAAAATAATGTCACAATATCAGCACAAGGTCAAACCCGAGCTCCAAGCTGGATTCAACACAGGTGCAAGTTCATGAAAATGGTCAAGACAACTAAAACAAGCCTCGACCAAAATCCAAATGTACAAATGCAATATTAACTAAACAATGCACAAAGGCAGTGGTACAAACTACATGAAGACACAGCAGAATGAAATTGTACAAATAGTGGTGAATGCAGATACAACATGCATCAGAACAGGTCAAAGTAAACCAGAGATCAGCCATGACCAGAGAGAAGCCAAAGCTAATGAATAGCAAGTGATACAAAAACAACACCAAAACTATATGCAAACTGCCCAAGTTGACAAAACAACTGTATACAACCATATGGTGTGACAGTAAAATACAAACTCGAGACTACAATACTTTCATATACATGTTTCACCGACTCGAAGGAGCAAACATATAGAACAGAGGATAGTGCAATGCAGACATGTTAGCAAGACCACAAATCCAAACCAACTTCAACATCAAAACATCAACAAAGTGAAACTGAACATATACACAAACCAGTGCCAACAGATTAGAGACTAATGTACACATAAATGCAACAGTGTATCAAATGATCAATAGCAAGGCTGCATAGTGAAAACTGTATGCAAACCAAATGTCACCATGTGAATATGATAACACAGCATCAACCAACATTTCAGCAACAACAACAACCATGAAATACAAGTGCACTAACAACATGAAGCAGAAGTTAACAAGCACAAAACTCAAAACAGGCAAAGGCTACACAAGCATGATGCAGTAAAACAGTAAATGCAACTGTATGTCAAACTGCTCCATACCAGTTCAAACATGAAGTATGAAAACAATAAACTAGTACAATATGAACTTGCTCGAATGAATCAAGTGCAGACAGTACAAAACCAAGTAAAGCAGAAGACCAGTGATGCAACTCAATACAATGAAGATCAGTGAAGCAACTCGATGCATCACTGAGACACGAATACATGGAGCAAATGCAACATTCGACGGTGAAGACATCCAACTATGCTACAGAGAATAGTGCAACAACAATGATGAACCAACATAGTTTGAGTTTCAAACACAACAACTTTATGCATCACTATGACACAGATACAAGATGAAATGCACAATACCACAACGCATCAGATATCAAGGATGCAAGTAAATATGGTACAAGCCGAAGTCAAGTGATGTTGAAAATTTTTGTGAAGCCGAAAATGAACAAAGTGCCAGAAACCAAAACAGTTTCAAGTTGAACAAGTTAATGCCAAAATCAACATAATCAAATCAAGTGACTGAAGTCAACAGAAATCGAAATCGTGGCGGCCACAAATGAAATCAACAGTTTCAAACCAAATCAGTGACGAAGACATAGAGAAGAACCAGATTATCAAAAATTCCAAAATGGCCGAGCATTGAAAATGCTACAGTATATTTAACAGTTTTATCAAAACCGAAGTTCAAACCAAAATCAACACCGTGGTAGCCAAGAAATCAAAATCAACACCACATCAATCAAGAAATCATAAATATACGAAATTGGTAAAGTCAGAGTTAATCTCAAGCATCCAAGCAACATCGACCGGGCGAGCAAGATAAATTGACGAAATCAAACAACTATCAGACGAACGCAAATATAGGAATTCGACTTCTATAAATCCCATTCATCATCGGCAGTTTTAATCATCGAGTTCAAGTACACAAAATCAGAAGAAGCAAAAGCAAAGATCACATACCAGATTTACGAATTGAACTCGTCGAAGCAGCTGAAGTGAGCAACGAGGAAACGATCGATCAAAGCTACATGCGAATATCCACTTAATCGATCAACAAAGTCGGCGGCTTCACAAAATTTCACAAGCCCTAATTCCAGATTGAGGAATGAACGAAACAAGAGCTGCCATTTTCACCAAATAAGGACGGGCCGATTAGAGATAGAAGAAACGCAGGCTGACCTTTATTGTTTTACAATTATATTTGGGAGTAATCTTTTCAATTAGGGTCTCGATTGTTTTAAATTTGTTTTAAATTTAAATTTTCAATTTTATACCGTTGTAAATACTAATCGTGTGACTAGGGGACAAACTACGTGGCGTAGTTTGAGAATTCGCAACTCAGTGGCTGAATTTGGCAGGGTTTTGAGCGTAGAGTTAAGGCTAGTCGATAGCGGGTGTCGCAGGTTTACGTGTGTAAGTGTCTGACTGCTTAATTTCTAGTAGAAACCTTGGGGGCAGCACGTAGGCAGGGTTGTGCCGAAGCTGGGTAAATTCTATGTCGTTCTATTTCTGCATTTATTATTCTGCTATTATCTATGCTGCTATTATTTTGATATATGTGTGTTGAAATAATTTTATAAGCTTCCGCAATAATTTTTATAATTAATAGCATCACCCTTTTCACCCCCCACTAGGGTGAAATCGATCCTACAGTAACAATACCCAAACATTAAATAAATTATTAATTAATATTTGTTAAATATTAATTAATTCCTAACATTTTATAAACTAGTTAGGAATGATCAATGAGCAAGGCTGCATAGTGATAACTGTATGCAAACCAAATGCCACCATGTGAATATGATAACACGGCATCAACCAACATTTCAGCAGCAACAACAACCATGAAATACAAGTGCACTAACAACATGAAGCGGAAGTTAACAAGCACAAAACTCAAAATAGGCAAAGGCTACACAAGCATGATGCAGTAAAACAGTAAATGCAACTGTATGTCAAACTGCTCCATACAATGAGCAACAGTGTATCAAATGATCAATGAGCAAGGCTGCATAGTGAAAACTGTATGCAAACCAAATGCCACCATGTGAATATGATAACACAGCATCAACCAACATTTCAGCAACAACAACAACCATGAAATACAAGTGCACTAACAACATGAAGCAGAAGTTAACAGGCACAAAACTCAAAACAGGCAAAGGCTACACAAGCATGATGCAGTAAAACAGTAAATGCAACTGTATGTCAAACTGCTCCATACCAGTTCAAACACGAAGTATGAAAACAATAAACTAGTACAATATGAACTTGCTCGAATGAATCAAGTGCAGAAAGTACAAAACCAAGTAAAGCAGAAGACCGGTGATGCAACTCAATACAATGAAGATCAGTGAAGCAACTCGATGCATCACTGAGAGACGAATACATGGAGCAAATGCAACAGCCGACAGTGAAGACATCCAACTATGCTACAGAGAACAGTGCAACAACAATGATGAACCAACAGAGTTTGAGTTTCAAACACAACAACTTGATGCATCACTGTGACACAGATACAAGATGAAAAGCACAATACCACAATGCATCAGATATCAAGGATGCAAGTAAATATGGTACAAGCCGAAGTCAAGTGATGTTGAAAAACTTTGCGAAGCCGAAAATGAACAAAGTGCCAGAAACCAAAACAGTTTCAAGTTGAACAAGTTAATGCCAAAATCAACATAATCAAATCAAGTAACCGAAGTTAACAGAAATCGAAATCATGGCGGCCACAAACGAAATCAACAGTTTCAAACCAAATCAGTGACGAAGACACAGAGAAGAACCAGATTATCAAAAATTCCAAAATGGCCGAGCATTGAAAATGCTACAGTATATTTAACAGTTTTATCAAAACCGAAGTTCAAACCAAAATCAACACCGTGGTAGCCAAGAAATCAAAATCAACACTGCATCAATCAAGAAATCATAAATATACGAAATTGGTAAAGTCGGAGTTAATCTCAAGCATCCAAGCAACATCGACCGGGCGAGCAAGATAAATTGACGAAATCAAACAACTATCAAACGAACGCAAATATAGGAATTCGACTTCTATAAATCCCATTCATCATCGACAGTTTTAATCATCGAGTTCAAGTACGCAAAATCAGAAGAAGCAAAAGCAAAGATCACATACCAGATTTACGAATTGAACTCGTCAAAGCAGCTGAAGTGAGCAACGAGGAAATGATCGATCAAAGCTACATGCGAATATCCACTTAATCGATCAACAAAGTCGGCGGCTTCACAAAATTTCACAAGCCCTAATTCCAGATTGAGGAATGAACGAAACAAGAGCTGCCATTTTCACCAAATAAGGACGGGCCGATTAGAGATAGAAGAAACGCAGGTTGACCTTTACGGTTTTACAATTATATTTGGGAGTAATCTTTTCAATTAGGGTCTCGATTGTTTTAAATTTGTTTTAAATTTAAATTTTCAATTTTATACCGTTGTAAATACTAATCGTGTGACTAGGGGACAAACTACGTGGCGTAGTTTGAGAATTCGCAACTCAGTGGCTGAGTTTGGCAGGGTTTTGAGCGTAGAGTTAAGGCTAGTCGATAGCGGGTGTCGCAGGTTTACGTGTGTAAGCGTATGACTGCTTAATTTCTAGTAGAAACCTTGGGGGCAGCACGTAGGCAGGGTTGTGCCGAAGCTGGGTAAATTCTATGTCGTTCTATTTCTGCATTTATTATTCTGCTATTATCTGTGCTGCTATTATTTTGATATATCTGTGTTGAAATAATTTTATAAGCTTCCGCGATAATTTTTATAATTAATAGCATCACCCTTTTCACCCCACTAGGGTGAAATCGATCCTACAGTAACAATACCCAAACATTAAATAAATTATTAATTAATATTTGTTAAATATTAATTAATTCCTGACATTTTATAAACTAGTTAGGAATGATCAATGAGCAAGGCTGCATAGTGAAAACTGTATGCAAACCAAATGCCACCATGTGAATATGATAACACAGCATCAACCAACATTTCAGCAACAACAACAACCATGAAATACAAGTGCACTAACAACATGAAGCAGAAGTTAACAAGCACAAAACTCAAAACAGGCAAAGGCTACACAAGCATGATGCAGTAAAACAGTAAATGCAACTGTATGTCAAACTGCTCCATACAATGAGCAACAGTGTATCAAATGATCAATGAGCAAGGCTGCACAGTGAAAACTGTATGCAAACCAAATGCCACCATGTGAATATGATAACACAGCATCAACCAACATTTCAGCAGCAACAACAACCATGAAATACAAGTGCACTAACAACATGAAGCAGAAGTTAACAAGCATAAAACTCAAAAAAGCAAAGGCTACACAAGCATGTTGCAGTAAAATAGTAAATGCAACTGTATGTCAAACTGCTCCATACCAGTTCAAACACGAAGTATGAAAACAATAAACTAGTACAATACGAACTTTCTCGAATGAATCAAGTGCAGACAGTACAAAACCAAGTAAAGCAGAAGACAAAGTGATGCAACTCAATACAGTGAAGATCAGTGAAGCAACTCGATGCGTCACTGAGACACGAATACATGGAGCAAATGCAAAAGTCGACAGTGAAGACATACAACTATGCTACAGAGAACAGTGCAACAACAATGATGAACCAACAGAGTTTGAGTTTCAAACACAACAACTTGATGCATCACTGTGACATAGATACAAGATGAAATGCACAATACCACAATGCATCAGATATCAAGGATGCAAGTAAATATGGTACAAGCCGAAGTCAAGTGATGTTGAAAAACTTTGCGAAGCCGAAAATGAACAAAGTGCCAGAAACCAAAACAGTTTCAAGTTGAACAAGTTAATGCCAAAATCAACATAATCAAATCAAGTGACCGAAGTCAACAGAAATCGAAATCGTGGCGGCCACAAACGAAATCAACAGTTTCAAACCAAATCAGTGGCGAAGACACAGAGAAGAACCAGATTATCAAAAATTCCAAAATGGCCGAGCATTGAAAATGCTACAGTATATTTAATAGTTTTATCAAAGCCGAAGTTCAAACCAAAATCAACACCGGGTAGCCAAGAAATCAAAATCTACACCACGTCAATCAAGAAATCATAAATATACGAAATTGGTAAAGTCAGAATTAATCTCAAGCATCCAAGCAACATCGACCGGCCGAGCAAGATAAATTGACGAAATCAAACAACTATCAGAAGAACGCAAATATAGGAATTCGACTTCTATAAATCCCATTCATCATCGTTAGTTTTAATCATCGAGTTCAAGTACGCAAAATCAGAAGAAGAAAAAGCAAAGATCACATACCAGATTTACGAATTGAACTCGTCGAAGCAGCTGAAGTGAGCAACGAGGAAACGATCGATCAAAGCTACACGCGAATGTCCACTTAATCGATCAACAAAGTCGGCGGCTTCACAAAATTTCACAAGCCCTAATTCCAGATTGAGGAATGAACGAAACAAGAGCTGCCATTTTCACCAAATAAGGACGGGCCGATTAGAGATAGAAGAAACGCAGGCTGACCTTTATTGTTTTACAATTATATTTGGGAGTAATCTTTTCAATTAGGGTCTTGATTGTTTTAAATTTGTTTTATATTTAAATTTTCAATTTTATACCGTTGTAAATACTAATCGTGTGACTAGGGGACAAACTACGTCGCGTAGTTTGAGAATTCGCAACTTAGTGGCTGAGTTTGGCAAGGTTTTGAGCGTAGAGTTAAGGCTAGTCAATAGCGGGTGTCGCAGGTTTACGCATGTAAGCGTCTGACTGCTTAATTTCTAGTAGAAACCTTGGGGGCAGCACGTAGGCAGGGTTGTGCCGAAGCTGGGTAAATTCTATGTCGTTCTATTTCTGCATTTATTATTCTGCTATTATCTGTGCTGCTATTATTTTGATATATCAGTGTTGAAATAATTTTATAAGCTTCCACAATAATTTTTATAATTAATAGCATCACCCTTTTCACCCCCACTAGGGTGAAATCGATCCTACAGTAACAATACACAAACATTAAATAAATTATTAATTAATATTTGTTAAATATTAATTAATTCCTAACATTTTATAAACTAGTTAAATCATGTGGTTTTTCAAATAATTCACAAATGTATTTATTAGACTCAGAGTTATGAATTCAATCAGCAATTAATGTTGAAGAATTCATATATTAACCTCACATATCACCTTAGTTAGTGGTATGATAATTAATTGAATTCATTACTTATAAACCTTTTCAATAATAAAATTATAAATTACATTTTCTTAAGCAAAACCAATGGTGATAGCTTACACACATTCTCTTCGTTAATACTATATCACAACAAGATGTACGGAGAAATGTATTGGTCAAAATCCAACTTTTTCCACATTCGTTCAATAATAACATTTATAATTAAGCGTTCTACTCTAGGTAGAGATTTTGACTTTGAGTTGATTATAATTAATAGTTATAATTATCTCATACAACCGAGAAGACGAATTCTCTGTGAATAGTGTTTCACCTCCAATGCTTCAATCTAGACTCCACTATAGTCGCTCGATGGATCGCCTTACTATTATTTAACTATAACCAAATTTGGTTATTCACATTGAAGTTCCACAATATTCTCATGTTGAGGGTACTATTTAACATCGTCACCTTGAGATTTCCAATTTGACCTAGTGTTATTAACTAATAAGAAACTCTTGGATAAATTACTCCATTGTTATCGAATAAATTCAAGTGCACAACCAAGAGTAAACACTATCCAACATTTGGAGAACATTATGTATTCTGGTCTCAACCGATGCATCAATTTTCTTTCTCAAAACAACTTGGCCAGAAATACTAGAAATAACATGTTATTCTATATTATAGTTAATTACTCATTATTGCAACCATTTACAATGATAATCACATAACATTTTATTTAAGGGTTTTCTTATTATATACTCTAACAAATTATATCATGATATAACAAAGTATATAAAATAAAAAACAACTTTGTTACTAACAAGATTGATTACAAAGTTCGATACATATAAAAATCACATAATTTCCCATAGGGCCTGCCACTGGCTCTTTCAATATCTCACATTCACATGGGGTCAATTATGGAATCTTAAACTCATTCTTCTTTTCAGTTTAAAACTGATTGAGTTAGTCCATTAGTAAAGGGATCTGTTATATTTTTCCATTATATATTCTGTCAACCAATATCTCTCTATCATTGGTAAACTAGAATTATTTTATGGAACTTTCAGAGTATGTATTTAGACACCGCGTAAGCTCTAGTTTCTTTTACTGTCTGTATCGTGGTATTATTTTCACAAAAAAATTCATGAATTTCTCAACATTTGGAACCAACCCTAGCTTAGTTAATAATTTGTGCATGTATGCTTACTCATTTTATTATGGTGTTATTCAAGGCGATGTACTTAGCCTTTCAGTTGAATCAACAACCATTGCTTGTTTGAAACATTTCCAACTCAATGTATGAATTAGGATTGGCATATTATATTCTATATCACTTATGAAGTTCAAGTTGGCATACTCCTTTATAAGGAGTTCATTATTTCCTTAATCAATTCTCTAGTATATCATAAACACTCGAGAATAACCATAAATACCTTTAACTCGGATTTGATACACTCAATGCATCAATTACATAAGAAAATTGGAATTTAGTTGAGAACATATGTAGCGACCCAACTTTCTACCACCAGAAAATCGCATCACTATTTAAGAAAGAAAGGGATAGAAGAAGAAAAGAAAGAGAAGAAAGAAAAACAACACATCAGAATCTCACAGCGGAACGAAATGAAATATAATATATAACATATAATTAGTATCATATACATCAGGGAACACAACTATACATCTCAATTTAGACAGTTATAACATTTCTGTCTAATACAATACAAGACATCATACAGAATAACAACACAGCGGAAACTCGAACTATAATCTACACGCTGAAGCCTTCTGCTCCAAAGCTCCTCTAGAATTCGTCAAGGATAGCCTGAATCACTTGACTACTCATACAGAATATGAGTACCCAAGAGTTCAATCAAATAGAAAATAAACACTCGGGTCAGACAGGGGTCTGGTGTGAGTAAACGGTTTAAGATTGCTTAACTTTAGAAAATCCCTTGAAAGAAAAGGTATCACGTAAGACTTTCCACACATAAACATCGAAAAGTTTTTACCTTACGCTAACCAAAACATTTGATAGGAAATCCAGTGATATTATAATAGTGTCTAGGGTTTTCAAATAAATATGAAATAGCCGAAATTGTTACATTTATTAAATTCTAGCTACTAGCCACAAAAGTGGGTAATACAAACAAAACCATAGGGTCTCGTAGGGAAAATGAGTTTCCATCAATGGCAGGGCTACTGGGGTACCGCTCGTCACAGTACGTGTCCTAGATCACCGTATCGAGGAGTACGCCCGCTCCCCTGTAAAACAAGGCCGAGACCATTCCTTACTGAACAGTCCCGAACAAGACCACCCCGCAGTTGGCTGTAGACCAACTACCCACAAAGCCGAAATAAAAAGGGACATCTAGACAGGGATGTATCTCGCTCTCCAGTGGGAGCTACCCACAAAGCCTTGCTGCACCTCCCCTGTTTTAGCCATTCCCGGTTGATGAGGCTTGAGGCTGCGATTACCTTAATAGAATACATCTATCTTAGAATGCTCATCGTCCACCTGACGATGTTCTGAAAGCATTCAATCCATACAAGTTCGTTACGGGTTCGAACGAAACGAAGGCACTATCTCGTTGCACTCAATTTGGAATCACCCTCAGAGTCAACGACCATAGCCCTTGCACTCTGAATCACCATCTCGAACCTATAAGCACTATTCCATCAAACTCATTACGGAATCACCCACAGAGTTTATACTAACGTATAGTTCTTACACCTCGAGTCTTCACTTGCACTCCACTTGGATTCACGACCTAACGTTTATTTTGGATCGGTGTGGTTTTCGGATATCCAAATATGGAAACCTGATCCCGGTCTCACCGAATCCAAACGTCATTTTAATGTCCAAGTTTTACTTAAGGGATTTAAACAGTAGATATTCAGAAATATAATTTAAACATAAATGGATGATTCACAATAAACAGATAGATAATCTTCTATTATCACATTCATCCATATATATCACAAAGTAGCATATATGTCATATCTCGGATATATCACATTCACATCATCACATATAAACCAATGACATATAATATCAACCAATATCATTAACTCATCCAATGAAAATAATCCATCCATAAACAAGTTGATCCAACTTGATTGATTTAATTCATTCTTAATTAAATTAATTCTAATTTAATTACTTGTATTATCATCAATACATCTTACTATTTATTAATTAATAATAAACATCACTTAATTATTCACCTTAATTAATCTCTGTTGATTAATTATCTCTTAATTACTTTAAGTAGTTATTCCTTAATTACAATATTAATTAATCATCTTGATTAATTACTCCTTAATTATCCAAGTAATTATCTTTTTAAATATCCTTTAAAATTAATCACACTTGATTAATTATTCTTTAATTATTCTGATAATTATTCCTTAATTATCCTACATAGTTCCTAATTAATCACTTTTAATCATAATTGATTAATTACTTTTAATTAATTATATGTAATTAATTACTTTTAATTAAAACACTCTTGATTAATTACCTTTAATTAACCATATTTGATTAATTACTTTTAATTGATCATATTTGATTAATTACTTCTTAATTACATTTAGTAATTAAAACTTGATTATCTTTAAATTATTGATTAACAATTAATTAATTATTCCACTAATTAATTACTACTTCATTAATTAAAATCTTAATTAATTACTTCACAAGTAATTAACCACATAATTAACTACTCTAAATCTTTTTATTTATTAACCATTAATTAAATAATTTAAACCTTTGATTAATTTTATTAATTAATTCTTTAATTAATAACTCAAGTGATTAATACTTAATCACATCCACTTAATTACTTTTAATAAAGTAATTATCTCTTACTTAATAGCTTCTAGTAATTAACCACTTAATTACCTAATTACTTCATCAAATAATTATATTAATTTAACCCATAAGTGATTATCTTAATTAATCACAAATTTATTACATAATTAATTAATCATTTAAATTTAATTAAATAATTCTTTAACTTCTTATTTTTTTTAAAAATCTTAATTAAGGAAACCATTATCAAAATCAAATCATTTGTAATAACCAATAACTTTCAATGGTTGATAATTTAATTATCTTAATTATCTTTACAAATATAATTATCTTTAAGTAAATCAAAATTCCAATTTACATAAGATAAATCTTTATTATAATTGATTATTAAATTCTTAATCATTAAACTCTTTTTTTATTAAATAAAATATAACATTTAGAAATCAATTATAATTAAACACATTTTAAATTGAATTTTTAAATCTTTAAAACCTTTCCAAAGTTATTTAATCAAATTTAATACAAACCTTATTTCAAAAATCCATTTATTTATTTTAAAACTTTCATAATCATATATATATAAAACATGTTTAAATTTTAATTTTTTTTAAAAACAAATCTAATTTATAAACAAAACTTGCTTCACTTTTGTTTTATAACTTGTATCATCTACAAATCATATTAGCTTGTTAAAACTTTTTAAAATCTTACAATTACATTTTCAAAATTTAAAACAGTTAAAATTTTAAAACTTAAAAAAAACTGATGAACTCAAGAGAGCACTAGCTCATCAAATCCGAGCAACACTCGGCAAACTCACGCGACAAAACCCGAGTTCCCCAGATCTTCACTTCGCTTCGAGCCAGAATCTCAAACTCCCGATGCCGGCTTCGAGCTCCACCCATCTTCTCCCCAACCCATTATTGAAGCACAGATCTGTGCACGTTATCGTGCACATCACCGTTGGTCGACGGCGATCTTCTCTCCGGCCTCCACCAAGTCACAAACGCCCTCGACAACAACACGCAAGTCCCATCAAACCCAATTCAATCAAGCTCCGAAAAATGACTGTCGAACCCAAAAATTTTGAGACACCATCACCAGTAAATCCAACATCCACGGCAACACACACCTCGAGAAGTCCCACCATTACTTCCGAAGCTTCATCGTAAACCCCCAACCCCTCAGCAACACTCGCGACCACCTCCGGTTATGCTACGACGCCGCAAAAACCCAAAGAACCTCGTCGACAAAAACAGGTACGTAAACCCTAACTGGAACAATTCTGGCCAACATAATCACTAATAAAATCCAAGAGTATTTTTCTGATGAACTACATCATCCCCTCGACCCTCATGCACAACCCCGACCATAAGTCCGCCGCCGTTCGCCTCAGATTTGCCATTATACCAAAGCAGAAAATTCCAGAATTCTCTTCAATTTCTAATCTAAAAATCATGATACTAACATTAGAAATCATGACTTCCTATATTAAATCCAATTATGAATTCAAAACCTAAATTTGAAATCATAATTTTTTACCCAAATTAGACTTTACTGTAAACTCAAAGATTTATAGGAAATTATTCAATTTAAAAACTTGAAATAATTTTTAGATGATAACCTACTTGATTTCGAACAACTTTAATTTACAATTCATAGTCTAATTCGAATTTAAAATCAAGTTATTTAATTTATTGTAAAACTGCAATCTTCATTTTACTGAGCAGAGAATCCATTTTCTTTAAAACTTAAATCTAATTTGAATTAAATAATTCAGATAACAACATGTATGATCACAATAATAAATTGAATCCAGGTTTAAACTGTTTTTAAAAACTTCATTTACTCACCTTTAACAAGGAGCAGAGAACAGAAACTGTTTCCAGATTTTAAATTTTCTTGAATTGCTTGATTCTAGATTTGCATGTTGATTTCTAATTTCCTTGATTGACTTGAAGATCTTGCACTTCAAATTTATATCTTGCTTTTTGCTATTGAAATTTTCTTGCATATGCTCTGATTTGAACCTGCTTTCATCTTCATGTTTTCAGATTGAATTCCAGAATTTACCTCTTGATTCTAGTTTTCATATTTTCAGATTTTATTTCTTTTGATTATTTGTTTTGTATTGAAATTTTGTTGAGGATAAGAAAGTATTTTTGCTGAAGATAAATTTCTTCTTTTAATTTTTACACTTAAATTTTATTTTATTAAATGATGACATTTGTCATTTTAATGTTTTAAGAATCTTACACATATGCATGTGATTCACATGTGTCATTAATGTTTACTAAATGTTTTACAAGTGTTATTATGTTTAATTCATATTTACAAAAGTTATTTTTCTAATGTTTTAATAATGTTTAAAATGTTATTTTCTTTTCAAAAATCTATTTAAGCTATATACATGTATTTATGCAATATTCATATAGTTATAAAATATGTATACTTATCTTTTAATAAATATTCATATGAATTCAAGTAACTTCTATTTTGATTCAATTTAATGTTTATATGTTTAAAATATCTATTTTAATTTAACTCTTAAAATTTTAAAGCAAATTTATCTTGTGTTAAAATTTAAAATGAAGGATATTAAAAACAATTGAACTTTTAATTTAAATTCTATTTAGAACTTAAGTACAAAATATATATGTATCTATATTAAATAAGAAATTAACTTTGTTATTTTAAATCTCAAATATTATTTTCAAAAGCATTAGATCAAATTAACATTTTGAATTACAAAACTATATATTTATTAAAGTTTGAAAATACTTATTAAGTTCAAATTAACAAAATTCCTATTTCAAATATATATATACAAATATATACACACATTTCAAATAGAAAAACATTTTAACATTATATTTGATAATTACTGTATTGAATTTTGAACATAAACCAAATCATAATATATACATTCATGTATATTACAATTTGAATAAAAAGTTTTATTTCATTAAAAACTTCCTATTTACAAGATATATCAATATATATATTATAAATAGAAAATATTTTTGATTAGCTTCTGGAAAATAAATCTTATCAATTTTAAATTGCCAAAATAAATATTTACAAATTAAAATATTATAAATTTTTCAAAAGAATTAAACTTGCCTATTTTATATTGTTAAGAAAATTATTGACAGGTATTATCGAATTATTATTATCGGCCTTCAAAATAATTTTAACTTGTCAATTTATAATTGTAAAATGATCATATCAATTTAATTATTATCAAAGATTATTAAATTGATATTGCTCAAAATTCCAGGTCGTCACATTCCTCCCCCCTTAAAAGAATTTCGTCCCCGAAATTTAAAAGCAAAGATAATTTAATAACCCAACAAAAGAATTTAAATTTCAAACAGCAATCACACAATCAATCATACACTATCAAACATATCAACCAATTTCAACAAACAATATCATCTAGAGGTTTCCAGGTTCCTATACTGGAATACTCGTTCTACAGAATCTTAAGTAACTATATTACTATAATCAAGAACTTCCTCATTTGATCCAACAAATTTGAACAAGATATCAAGCTAAACTCAAAATCAGCTCAACTGCCAAATCCTTCAGAACTGCTGATTCTATCACTCGATGAATCATACATATATTCCTCAGAAATATGTGAAATATAATGAATTCCAGTTATCCGAACTGGCAATTCAATCCTGTAGATCAACATCTAATCTACAGAGAACACAGGGAAACTCAAAATACTTCCGGAGCTAGCTCTCCAGTTTTACCAAATCTTATATATCCTTTAACCGGATAAAACTAAAGCAATATCCAAATTCCTCTTCATATTCCAAATCTCCTCAATTCTTAACTGCATAACTCTTCCGATGATTCTGAGTCACCTCCCATATTCCTGATCTTCTCAACCCTTGCTGATTGCCCCAAGAACAAACAGGACCAAAATCGAACCAATTACCTGATTCTACTCAACAAAATGGCTTTCCCAAAAAAATTTCCGAAATCCAAAACACAACTCTATTCCACAAACATCAGTGGACTTCAGACCTTCATCTCTAATCTGGAATAGCCAAACAGTTGTACTTGACAACCTTACCTTCCAAATCCAGAAAATTCCTTCATACTTGAATTTCCAGTAGAAATCCTTTAATCCAAGGAAATTACAACTCCCATACTAAAATAACTTCTTTCTCGCTTTCGCTGTACAACTCTGATCAGGAGTAGATAAGAATGCTATCGAAGAACTCGAGCATAATCTTTCTTCATACATTGCTCATCAGACTCATAAAATCTTAGTGACCATTCCATTTGGTCAAAACATCTCAGCAGAATCTCAACTTAAAATGAGATGATCAATCCCTTCTCAAGAATCCTGAGTTGCCTCACCAAACTCTTCTCGCTCCAAGAGTCATCCCTCTACATGGTTAAACCATCAATACTACTCCTTGAAATCCAAGTCGATAAGAAAACTCGATCTCCGATTCGGGTAAACTTCTGATTTCCTCAAAAACATCTAGAGAATCTCCGACTACTTAAGTAGCCTATACCTCCATATAAGATGCCCCAATTCAAAGAAAACTCAAAGATTCCCAAACTAATCGCAATTCACTTTTGCGATCATACTTAGTTCTGAATTCAAAGAACTATCTTCACTAACTAGAATAGCTTTTCATATTCAAGATAAATCTTCAAGAATGGCTTATCTACCAGAAAACTGATAGATCACTTCCAACAGATATCCTCCTCTACTCGGCCTCCTAAAAAAAATGGATAAGCCTTCACTATCAGCCTGACCTGCTGATAGTAGAATCCCAAAGATTACAGAATCATCGAAGAAACGGATCCACGCTGCTGCTTCCAAACTTCACTTCAGTGATATAGCTAAGCCAAAAGATCATCCTTAACCACAAGCGTCTTGAAACACAAAACTATTACCCAATTCCACCAAAAATCTTTAAGACAGTAGACATCTCCTCAAGAAACTCGGCTCCAAATCAAACACCAACCACTTGTTCCTCTTAAGGAAAACAATTGAGACCATGTCCGAAATGAAGTAACTCATCGACCTTAGTCTCATATTTCAATATAGATAAGACACCCTTACTTAAGATCCAGAAAATCTCTAAATATCCGAATCTTCACTGCAGTAGACATCACAGTTCCTTCAACGCCATCTAAATCTTGCTCCAAAAGAACATTTTCAGAACCATCTATGGATACTGCATTCCATCACACAGTTATTCCTTCCTGAAGCTATCAAGATACCATCACCTGCTTCTGCTCAGCTGATAGATTCAACTCTTAGAAATCCCGCTTACTCGAGAGCAAATCAACCTCACACTCCAAGAATATACTCCAATTCTTGCAAAGACTTCCTCTGGAACCCATGAAATCCTTTCACCAATCTACAAAACTTATTAGAGACGGTATTAGATCTACAATTTCGACAGATACACCTCCAACCACTACATATGAGCCTCTACCATTAGTGGTAGTCGTGTTCCACACACTCCTATATTATCTACCTCTATAACCTATGTTGGAAGATCCGAACAGATAACCCAACAGATTAGGTAGATATATATATATATATATATATATATATATATTACAAGTACGCTCTCTCAAGATAGACACCCCTCCAGAGCCTAGGTATTCGCTCAACCTAATGCTCTGATACCAACTGTAGCGACCCGACTTTCTACCACCAGAAAATCGCATCACTATTTAAGAAAGAAAGGGATAAAAGAAGAAAAGAAAGAGAAGAAAGAAAATCAACACATCAGAATCTCACAGCGGAACGAAATGAAATATAATATATAACATATAATTAGTATCATATACATCAGAGTACACAACTATACATCTCAATTTAGACAGTTATAACATTTCTGTCTAATACAATACAAGACATCATACAGAATAACAACACAGCGGAAACTCTAACTATAATCTACACGCTGAAGCCTCCTGCTCCAAAGCTCCTCCAGAATTCGTCAAGGATAGCCTGAATCACTTGACTATTCATAAGAATATGAGTATCCAAGAGTTTAATAAAATAGAAAATAAACACTTGGGTCAGACAGGGGTCTGGTGTGAGTAAAGGGTTTAAGATTGCATAACTTTAGAAAATCCTTTAAAAGAAAAGTTATCACGTAAGACTTTGCACACATAAACATGGAAAAATTTTTACCTTACGCTAACCAAAACATTTGATAGGAAATCCAGTGATATTATAATAGTGTCTAGGGTTTTCAAATAAATATGAAATAGCCGACATTGTTACATTTATTAAATTCCAGCTACTAGCCACAAAAGTGGGTAATACAAACAAAACCGTAGGGTCTCGTAGGGAAAATGGGTTTCCATCAATGGCAGGGCTACTGGGGTACCGCCCGTCACAGTACATGGCCTAGATCACCGTACCGAAGAGTACACCCGCTCCCCTGCAACACAAGACCGGGACCATTCCTTACTGAACAGTCTCGAACAATACCACCCCGCAGTTGGCTGCAGACCAACTACCCTCAAAGCCGAAATAAAAAGGGACATCTAGACGTGGATGTATCTCGCTCCCCAGTGGGAGCTACCCACGAAGCCTTGTTGCACCTCCCCTGTTTTAGCCATTCCCGGTTGATGAGGCTTGAGGCCGCGATTACCTTTATAGAACAAATCTATCTTAGAATGCTCATCGTCCACCTGGCGATGTTCTGAAAGCATTCAATCCATACAAGTTCGTTCCGGGTTCGAACGAAACCGAAGGCACTATCTCGTTGCACTCATTTTGGAATCACCCTCAGAGTCAACGACCATAGCCCTTGCACTCTGAATCACCATCTCGAACCTATAAGCACTATTCCGTCAAACTCATTACGGAATCACCCACAGAGTTTATACTGACGTATAGTTCTTACACCTCGAGTCTTCACTTGCTCTCCACTTGGATTCACGACTTAATGTTTATTTTGGATCGGTATGGTTTTCGGATATCCAAATATGGAAACCTTATCCCGGTCTCACCGAATCCAAATGCCATTTTAATGTCCAAGTTGTACTTAAGGGATTTAAACAGTAGATATTCAGAAAAATCATTTAAACATAAATGGATGATTCACAATACACAGATAGATAATCTTCTATTATCACATTCATCCATATATATCACAAAGCAGCATATATGTCAGATCTCGGATATATCACATTTACATCATCGCATATCAACCAATGACATATAATATCAACCAATATCATTAACTCATCCGATGATAATAATCCATCCATAAACAAGTTGATCCAACTTGATTGATGTAATTGATTCTTAATTAAATTAATTCTTATTTAATTACTTGGATTATCATCAATCCATCTAACTACTCATTAATTAATTACAAATTAATTAATAAACATCACTTAATTATTCACCTTAATTAGTCTCTCTTGATTAATTATATCTTAATTACTTTAAGTAGTTATTCATTAATTACAATATTAAATAATCACCTTGATTAATTACTCCTTAATTATCCAAGTAATTATCTTAATAATTATCCTTTAAAATTAATCACACTTGATTAATTATTCTTTAATTATTCTGATAATTATTCCTTAATTATCCTTCATAATTATTCACACCTAATTAATCACTTTTAATCACAATTGATTAATTACTTTTAATTTATTATACTTAATTAATTACTTTTGATTAAATCACTCTTGATTAATTACCTTTAATTAACCATATTTGATTAATTACTTTTAATTAATCATATTTGATTAATTACTTCTTAATTACATTTAGTAATTAAAACTTGATTATCCTTAAATTATTAATTAACAATTAATTAATTATTCCATTAATTAATTATTACTTCATTAATTAAAATCTTAATTAACTACTTAACAAGTAATTAACCACATAATTAACTACTCTAAATCTTTTTATTTATTAACCATTAATTAAATAATTTAAACCTTTGACTAATTTTATTAATTAATTCTTTAATTAATAACTCAAGTGATTAATACTTAATCACATCCACTCAATTACTTTTAATAAAGTAATTATCTCTTACTTAATAACTTCTAGTAATTAACCACTTAATTACCTAATTACTTCATCAAGTAATTATATTAATTTAACACATAAGTGGTTATTTTAATTAATCACAAATTTTAGTACTTAATTAATTATTTAATTAATCATTTAAATTTAATCAAATAATTCTTTAAATTCTTATTTTTTTTTAAAAATTCTTAATTAAGGAAACCATTATCAAAATCAAATCATTTATAATAACCAATAACTTTCAATGGTTGATAATTTAATTATCTTAATTATCTTTACAAATTTAATTATCTTTAATTAAATCAAAATTCCAATTTACATAAGATAAATCTTTATTATAATTGATTATTAAATTCTAAATCATTAAACTCTTTTTTTTTAAATAAAATATAACATTAGAAATCAATTATAATTAAACACATTTTAAATTGAACTTTTAAATCTTTAAAACCTTTCCAAAGTTATTTAATCAAACTAATACAAACCTTATTTCAAAAATCCATTTATTTATTTTAAAACTTTCATAATCATATATATATATAACATGTTTAAATTTTGATTTTTTTTAAAAAACAAATCTAATTTATAAACAAAACTTGCTTCACTTTTGTTTTACAAATTGTATCATCTACAAATCATATTAGCTTGTTAAAACTTTTTAAAAATCTTACAATTACATTTTCAAAATTTTGAAACTGTTAAATTTTTAAAACTTAAAAAAACTGATGAACTCAAGACAGCACTAGCTCATCAAACCCGAGCAACACTCGGCAAACTCACAAGACAAAACCCGAGTTCCCCAGATCTTCAATTCGCTTCGAGCCAGAACCTCAAACTCCCGATGCCTGCTTCGAGCTCCACCCATCTTCTCCCCAACCCATCACTCAAGCACAAATCTGTGCACGTTATCGTGCACATCGCCGTTGGTCGACGGCGATCTTCTCTCCGGCCTCCACCAAGTCACAAATGCCCTCGACAACAACACGCAAGTCCCAGCAAACCTAATTCAATCAAGCTCTGAAAAATGACTGTCGAACCCAAAAATTTCGAGACACCATCACCAGTAAATCCAACATCCACGGCAACACACACCTCGAGAAGTCCCACCATTACTTCTGAAGCTTCATCGCAAACCCCCAACCCCTCAGCAACACTCGCGACCACCTTCGGTTACGCAACGACGCCGCAAAAACCCAAAGAACCTCGTCCACAAAAAATGGAACGTAAACCCTAACTCGAACAATTCTGGCCAACATAATCACTAATAAAATCCAAGAGTATTTTTCTGATGAACTACATCATCCCCTCGAACCTCATGCACAACCCCGACCACAAGTTCGCCGCCATTCGCCTCAGATTTGCCATTATACCCAAAACAGAAAATTCCAGAATTCTCTTCAATTTCTAATCTAAAAATCATGATATTAACATTAAAAATCATGACTTCCTATATTAAATCCAATTATGAATTCAAAACCTAAATTTGAAATCATAATTTTTTGACCCAAATTAGACTTTACTGTAAACTCAAAGATTTATAGGAAATTATTCAATTTAAAAACTTGAAATAATTTTTAGATGATAACCTACTTGATTTCGAACAACTTCAATTTACAATTCATAGTCTAATTCGAATTTAAAATCAATTTATTTAATTTATTGTAAAACTGCAACCTTCATTTTACAGAGCAGAGAATCCATTTTTTTAAAAACTTAAATCTAATTTGAGTTAAATACTTCAGATAACAACATGTATGATCACAATAATAAATTCCAGGTTTAAACTGTTTTTAAAAACTTCATTTACTCACCTTTAACAAGGAGCAGAGAACAGAAATTGTTTCCAGATTTTGAGTTTTCTTGAATTGCTTGATTCTAGATTTGCATGTTGATTTCTAATTTCCTTGATTGACTTGAAGATCTTGCAATTGAAATTTATATCTTGCTTTTTGCTATTGAAATTTTCCTGCATATGCTCTGATTTGAACCTGCTTTCATCTTCATGTTTTCAGATTGAATTCCAGAATTTACCTCTTGCTTCTTGTTTTCATATTTTCATATTTTATTTCTTTTGATTATTTGTTTTGTATTGAAATTTTGTTGAGGATAAGAAAGTATTTTTGCTGAAGATAAATTTCTTCTTTTAATTTTTACACTTAAATTTTATTTTATTAAAAGATGACATTTGTAATTTTAATGTTTTAAGAATCTTACACATATGCATGTGATTCGCATGTGTCATTAATGTTTACTAAATGTTTTACAAGTGTTATTATGTTTAATTCATATTTACAAAAGTTATTTTTCTAATGTTTTATTAATGTTTAAAATGTTATTTTCTTTCTAAAATTCTATTTAAGCTATATACATGTATTTATGTAATATTCATATAATTATAAAATATGTATACTTATCTTTTAATAAATATTCATATGAATTCAAGTAACTTCAATTTTGATTCAATTTAATGTTTGTATATTTAAAATATCTATTTTAATTTAACTCTTAAAATTTTAAAGCAAATTTATCTTGTGTTAAAATTTAAAATGAAGGATATTAAAAACAATTGAACTTTTAATTTAAATCTTATTTAGAACTTAAGTACAAAATATATATGTATCTATATTAAATAAGAAATTAACTTTGTTATTTTAAATCTCAAATATTATTTTCAAAAGCATTAAATCAAATTAACATTTTAAATTAAAAACTTTATATTTATTAAAGTTTGAAAATACTTATTAAGTTCAAATTAACAAAATTCCTATTTCAAATATATATATATACACAAATATATATATATATACAAATATATACTCACATTTCAAATAGAAAATCATTTTAACATTATATTTGATAATTACTGTATTGAATTTTGAACATAAACCAAATCATAATATAAACATTCATGTACATTACAATTTGAATAAAATGCTTTATTTCATTAAAAACTTCCATTTACAAGATATATCAATATATATATTATAAGTAGAAAATATTTTTGATTAGCTTCTGGAAAATAAATCTTATCAATTTTAAATTGCCAAAATAAATATTTACAAATTAAAATATTATTAATTTTTCAAAAGAATTAAACTTTCCTATTTTATATTGTTAAGTAAATTGTTGACAGGTATTATCAAATTAATATTATCAGCCTTTAAAATAATTTTACTTGTCAATTTATTATTGTAAAATGATCAAATCAATTTAATTATTATCAAAGATTATTAAATTGATATTGCTCAAAATTCCGGGTCGTCACAATATAACATATATGATAATTTCTATTGTTGATGCATAAGAAATTCATCGCATATTCTCCATATTAAACATTTTAATATGATGTCTATGTATATCATCTAGGTAAATCCTAAAATCCCAATTTATAGTTTTATAAATATTTTATCACCTCTTGATGTTACAAATACACGTTTCCTCTTCATTTTAATTGTTAAGTAAACTATCTAATTTCTTTGTAAAGATGTTTTCATAGTTCTTATGCTTGTCGAACAATACTATTAGTTTTTGGATATTATCCAACACTTACAAACCTATTTATTGCTCCAACTAATGTCATGACATTTTGTTTATCATGTAATTATTATTCAGAATTTCTATTTCAACAAAAATATACCAGAATTCAAAGTGATATTGGATGATAATTTTTCAAGTAAAATCTTATATAACTCAAGCACTTTGACTGGTGAATCTGCTTGTAAATTTTAATAATTAAAATTTACAAGATCATTCGCATCAATGTTGTTTATTATATTCCTACTACATCGGTCTTCCCTTTGAGAACACGCCTATGACCAATGGATTATATCCCTTCAGATACGACTATCAAAACCATATTTTTATTATGTACTGGGAGTCCATTTTAGATTTAAAGCTTTGTGCCGTATGGCAGAAACTATACTCTTCATGGTTAACAACAGATAAGGAAACTGTTATTGCTAACAATTCTTTTCCTCGACACTGATTACAATTCACATTTTCTCTTTCAATGTACAAAAATTCTTATTAGACATTCTAATCAGTTGTGTCCCTATTTGGCTTGATTAATTTTTTTCCATCTTATGTAATTAGTCTCAATACTGAAGTCCTTAGATCGTATCCATGTCCATTGTACATCCATAATTTTCTATTGTTGGTCGGTTCACACAAGATCCCTAATGAGTGAATCTTACATGAAATCTACAGACTAACACAATGTTTTATTTCTCTATACGACAATTGTTTCTCAGTGCGATGGAATAAGCATTCATAAACATTTTATGAAATGCCTTACCTTACATAAAACTGAATTTGTTTCATGTTTGTGAATCTTATGTTCATAATATAAATTAGATAACTCTACATCTTAAATTATTTAAGATTGGGGTTTCTTATCAACTCATACATTATATGATCTCGTAAACTAAGGTTTAAACGAAATTAAATTTAACATATTTACCTACTTCTAGGTACATATCCTTGTAGAAAGATGTTAACTTAACCTCATTCATCATGAATCGTTCCTTGTCCAACAATCATTGATTCCTCCTTATTGATATATCATCATGTATTATTGGGAGGAGTGACTTTATGATTTGATCCTATTCATTTTAGGTACTTTTGGAACTCTTTTCAATATACTCACTTATTCGATCAAATCGAATTATTTTATTACCTCTGCACGTTATGTTTTCTACCTCTTATATTAAATGAATTCACCATGGACACACTATTTTGTTTTTAAATACACATTTTCATGTCTATGATAATTGAACTTGTGAATTTAACTATGTAAATGGATCCATTTTAGAATCATTAGATCATGGACTGCATACTCTATATGTATCAACTCGAAAAGTTCATTAACTCTTTTTTCACTTCCACTAAATGTGTGTTTTGTCATTAATATTTTGAGATACAGTTCACCAATACCATATGATTCATAATCATATGCTTAAATAATTATTACTCAAGGATATGACTTCGTCCATTATTCTAAAAAAATTATAGAAATTTTGAGATACGTTTTTATTTTCTATATCTAATGCATCTTTATTGTTATAAAAATAAACAACATAATTATTACAGTTTTATATTGTAATGTATATCATATTATTCATATTGGAGTAAATTGCATGCATGTTCATCTAATAGCTAAAGAAATTTAATTTACTTTTTATTTAATAAAAATTAATGGACGGATGTGTGCTATAAGTTCAAAAGCTTTGGTGGTCACAACACATTTATTTCAAGAAATTTTATTGGCGACGTGAGATGCAAGTTAATAGTGAAATTCTATTGATGATGGTCGAAAAGGGCATGGTGGTGGAGATTGTAAAACGTTGGTGAGATTTCATTGGTGAGTGGTAAGTATTTTTAGAATTTTATAAAGATACCGTGGAAATATTATCCATTAAATTATCTTTATCGATAGTAAAGATTGAAGCAAAACTATATTAATTTTTAGCCAATACTAAAACCATTATTATTTCACAAATCATATTTGATACATCCATACATACATACAGGCATATATATGAAAGAAATATTTTGCAACTTGATGCATCCATTAATAAGCATCATATATTATGCACCCCTTTTTTCCACCATTACCGCAATGGTGCATGAAATATGAAGCCTCATTTAAACACTTATTATGGGTCATTTACTTTCTTCACTGTAATTAGTTTATAGTAATGATTCGCCTTTTCGACCATCGATAGTCAATACCAAATACATCCACGGTATTCAAATGCTGAACATCCAATTGCCGAAAAAGCAGATTTTAGGGTAAATAAAAAGAAAAGAACAAATAACAAGAAAAATAGAATCTTATAGCGGAGTCGGCAATGTATAATATAACAACGACAATAAAAACCATCACTTCAAAATACGGAGTACATCAGAGTTAAAAAATAAACCTTATCAACTGGACAACTATAAATTCCTGGCATTACCGATAGGTGTCCAATATAATACAGTGGAATTAAAATACCATGGAAGGATAACCTCCAGCCCTTCTCTGAGTACTCTATATCATCGAAGTTAATCTGGGTAAATACTCGATCTGACACAAGAATTATAATAAAATAACACCCGGGTTAGTGTGGAATACCAGCGTGAGAAAACTCAAGTAATATGATCAACATATGTAATTGGTGGGACCGTGCCATAAACATAGAATGGGTTTCACCATATTAGAACAACATCAAACGACAATTTTAAAAGTATTCTTTTAAAAGGGAAATTATATTTCTAAGTGTATTAATAACAAGGGTCAAAACAAATGTTATTAAAACATTATTTACTATAAACCCAAAATAATTTACACTTAGCCTTATTTTGAAACGATTCCTTTTAGAAGATCTTCTCATTTATAAACTATCAATTATAAATTTAATATATTTATAAACAACATTTATTATCCTAGAGGATAATAATTTAATTTAAATACCTTCATAAATTTAAAGCAAATGTTAATCATCCCGATTATAATACTTTTTTATAACTTTAAAACCTCTACCCCAGAGGATAATAAATTAATTTAAATACCTTTATAAATTTAAAGCAAATGTTAATCATCCCGAAGGATAATTTATAATACTCTTTTTGAGAAAGACGATTGTGTTATGCGAGATTAAACACTCGGTTAGATAATATTATAGCATATATGTATGTATGTATGTATGTATGTATGTATGTATGTATGTATGTATGTATGTATGTATGTATGTATATCCAACCAAAAGGCCTGACTGATAGCCAAATAGAGGGACTAGCTAAGTTAAAAGATAATAATTACAAAATAACAAGCTAATCTAAGAAAAAGAACCAAAATCAAGATAGAGTAGTAGGATAATATAAACAACTCTACCAACACCAAACAAATATCGGCTGTAAACAAAAAAAACCAAACTGAGCAGCATGAGCTTAACATCGAGGGCAGAAGGTTAGACTTCACCATGGACGATCAATATCATGATGGGCAGAAGGACTAGCCCACCCAACATAAGATATCACCGAGCTACCCACAAATTCAATATCAAAGTTGGCTAGAGCAATATACAGCCTCAGTAGAGACGAAGGTCCCCTACCTATCCAAGAGCAGAATAAATGAGAAATCTTTTTGGAGTGTAAAGAATTCTTGAAGCAACATGAATTTCTCTAATGCCAGATGACCCAGCTAAAGGCTGATAAGAAGCAATCGATGTCGGGATAGGAAGCATCATATTGCTAATGATCATAAATTGAGGAAAATGAGGGGATGTATCCAAGAAGGTGCACACTTGAGATAACCCAGACATCAAAAGAGAAATCACAATCAAAGAAAAGATGAGGAACATCTTCCATGGCAATGGAACAATGGACACAAGTAGGGTCGATGAGGATACCCTTGTGAGCGAGTTTGTCTTTTATGCTGATTTTGTTCTGAACAAGGAGCCACATAAGGAATCGGGCATGTGGAGGTATTTTACATTTCCAAATCCTAGGAAAAGAAAACAATCTACTCGAGTTGGTGAGAGATTGGTAACATGATGAAACCGAGAAAGTTTTCTTAGAGGTGAGGCCCTAGATAAAGTGATTAAGGGAGGATAAAAGAGAGATATACTGAAGAGTACGAATAATGCGGAAAAGTTGGATCAAAGGAGTACCAGAGATAGCAAAATTGGAAGGGAAGCAGTGGATACCCAAATTGATGACTTCAAAGACCGAGGGGGATCTGTTGGAGACAATAGGTAGTCTTGGAACCAAGAGTCATGCCAAAGGGGGCAGGAGTAGCCATTCCCAAGATGGACCTAAAAGAAGTGCTTAACCTAAGGGATAGAAAAATGGACGCCGGACCAAAAAGGAGAGGGATGTTATGATGGAGCTGAGTGGAGGATACGAAAGGGATTAGAGTCACATTTCTTAGTGAGGATCCAAGTCTTTCGAAGGGGGTTATCACTAGAGAGGCAACGCCACATCCCCTTAGAGAGGAGGGCCAGGTTGAAGAAGAACCAATTGAGAATACCAAAACCATCATAAGCAACATCTTTGCAAACAATGGACCAACTAACTAAGTTCTTAGCTCGAGAACCATGCCAAAAGAAGGACCAACGGAGCTTGTCAATAGCATTAGTAACCCATTTAGGGATACGGTGGAAGGAAATCCAATAGGTCGGAATGGCCGATAAGACCGATTTAATCAATACCAAATGGCCTGCGATAGTGAGGGATGATGATTTCCAGATAGATAAGTGAGAGTAAATTTTGGATATGAGCGGGAGCCAATCAGAGCGAATTAATTTAGTGGGGCGGATAGGGATCCCCAGGCATGGGATGGGGAATTGATTAATACCAAAGTTCAGAGTATTGGCCTCAAAAGGCCCCGGGGGTCAGCCCTTTCCCCAACATGGTAAATTTGCTCAAGTTGAGGGAGAGGCCTAAGATTAGTTCAAAGACATATAAAAGAACCTTAAGACAGTGGATATGATTAGAAGCCATGGAGGAGAACAATATGGTGTCATCTGCGAATTGAATATTAGGGAGAAAAATGTTTGAATTAAGGAGGTCGATCCTTGAGAGCGGGTTGTGAGAAATAGCTAGACAATTCGTGCGGTTAAAGATATTAGCAGCTAGTACAAACAGTAGAATAGATAGAGTGTTATCTTGCCTCAAGCCACAAGTAGATTTGATGAGACCACCACTCACCTCATTCGTTGAAATGGAAGACATACTTAAAAAAGAATATTATGAATCCAATCTACTCAAAGAGTACTACCTATGGTGAGACATTAGGTCAAGAATAAATTGCCAGCTAACAGAATCAAAAGCCTTGGAAATATCAAGTTTTAGGAGCATGCCTGGAGTAGAAGTGGACTGGAAATGAGAGATGATCTTGAGTTGAAGCCACACAATCGAGGATGTTACGACCCAGAATGAAAGCCGATTGCCCCTCCTCCACCAGCATGGAAATAGAATATTGGAGATAGGATGCTAACACTTTAGTTATGAGCTTAAAAGTGGTACTAAGGAGACTAATAGGATGAAAATCAGATAAGTGATTGGCACCAATCTTCTTGGGGAGTAGATAATGGAGGCATAGTTAACTCTGGCAATGGAAGAAGGATTAGAGTAGAATTCCAAAAAAGAGCAAGACATCAGCATGAATAATGGGCCAGAAGCGCTTGAAAAACAAGGGATCGAAGCTATCGGGATCAGGGGATTTATTATCTTCCATCTCATGGAGGGCAGCCAATATTTCAGATTCAGATAAAGGACCATCAAGCTGGATGAGGGAAGGGTTAGGGTATAATACTTCCCAGCCAATAGGAAGGAGAAGGGGCATGACCTAGAAGCTACTTAAAGTGCGAGGTAAAGAGCCAGTTGACGTCAGTTTGATCTTGAAAGAATTGAATTTCGTGGTAAATTTTGAAAATAAGATTCAATCTCTTTCTACCATTAGCGAATCTATGGAAATATGTAGTATTACGGTCTCCATCAGTCAACCACTTATATTTTGATCTTTGCTTTTGCTTAATTTCTTCTTTCTTAAGGAGTCTGTCCAACTCGGTTTCAACGGAATAGGGAGGGGCAGCTTCATAAACAGAGAGGGGAGACGATTGCTCTTTGATGTTGAGGTCAGGAATGACATCTTGAATGGAAGAGATTCTGGATCCGAGAGAACCCCAAATGGATCTGGACTAGGGATAGATAACCTTACGGTAAGACCGGAGCATGGAAACCACAGTAGTAAAAGCATATTGCTAAAGGGGGATACCTGTCCAAGCTGTCTTGATAAAGTCCTCAAAACCATGCTCCAGGAGCCATAGCCACTCGAATCTGAAACTAGATCTGAGGGGCGGCTAGCGCCAAAGTCAAGAAGATTAGGGTAGTTGTTGGATAGGATGGTGGAGAGGCCTTTAATAGAGGAGTGCGGGTGGGCATCTTCCTAGGATGGATTGAAGAGGAATCGATCAAGTTTGACAAGAGTAGGAGAAGGGCGTCAATTGCTCTAAGTGAATTGACGATTAGATATAGAAGGGTCAAAAAGAGCATAGGAATTGATGAGGTCATTAAAAGCTATAGAATTAGGGCCATGGGTCTTATTCAAATTACACTCAAAGTCATCATGAGTAATATTGAAATCACCTATCGAAACCCAAGGGCCAAAAGAGAAACAAGCTACTTCAGAATAATTAGTCCATAGAATGAGTCTCTCTGGACTATTATGACGGCCATATATATTGGAAAAGAAATAAATAACTCCTAAAGGGATATATTTCAAAACTACTTGAAGAATATAAGGGTGCTTAATAATTTGAGAAAGAGACCAAAGAGATTCATTCTACATGGTCAAGATACTGCCTCTTGAGCCACAAGCATTAATGAAGACCCAACCCTAGAGGCTAGGGCCTCCAAGGTGGCAAAGCAGAGAAAGGGGAGGGTTAACTAATTTGGATTCTTGAATGAAGAGGATATCGAGATGTAAAGGAGATAAAATATGATGGATAAGGCCACATTTAACTGGGCCCCCCAAGTCCCTAACATTCCAAGATAGAAGCTTCATGAGGAAAAGGACGAATGCTCCTTTTTAAACGACTGCATGGTCGAATAATGCTCGGGCAATAAATCAATTTCCATGCAGTGCGAAATGTTTTTGTTTAAATCAGAGTTAGCAGAAGTAAAAATAGCAGGTTAAAAAACACTATTAGTGGCGGGAGGCGTGCATTTGGCCTGGCAAGGTATCAGATAGGCACCACATCTGACAGACATTGAAGAGAAGGCTAGGTCGGGTTGCTCTATAGTAGGATCAATGACAAATTGGATAGGTTTGGAGGCCTCCAGATTGAAATCGGCAAGGAGATCCTGGATAGGGAGGTAAGGCAATTGGGAGGAAGGGATAATAAGGAGATAATAGGCAATCAGATTAACATCTTAAAATGGATCCCATGTGGGTTCATAGGAAGCTAGCCAAGGATACCAACCCTTCGGACCAACAACTTCCAAGGACAAGTCATTCATCGAGAGAAGGGGTTCTGAGCTCGGGATCTGCTTCAACATTCATTGCATCAAATCTGGGTTTAGGGTGTGGGAAATCATGCGATAAAGTGGCGAGGTAAAGAGAATCGCTGATATTTTGCCAAGCACTAGAAAAATCATCCCTAAGCAAAAGGTTGTATGGGTCTAAGGCTGGATGGACATGAGCCCAGTGGTCCACTGAGAACTTGCAGTCAATATTGTCCACTAAAGTAATGTAAGTACACGGGAGGGTAACTACTTGGTCAATAATCATCTGGGAAATCGGAACCGATAATCCACCTGATCCCACTGACAGTTGTCATAATCAACAAAGAGACCAAAAGGGTGAAGCAACGTAGAGAGGACATTATTCGAGGAGCAAACATTCTCGGGAACACCCTTAATGTGGACCGAGGAAGGTAGTTAGTGTTCTCATATGTAGGCATCCGAGGCAGGGTTCCATTGAGCAATGAAAAGCGACTCGCCGTGCTTAAAAACAAATTGACGGTTGATGGCTTAGGTTAGGATGGCAGCCGATGGGAAGCGGATAAGGAAGTAGTGGTCGAAGTGGAGGGAGATCTCCCAATCATCGGTTCTAAAGGCGGCGGCCAAGATAAGGTGCACCAATTCAATGTTCCAATAACCCGTAATGATAGTAGCTGTGGCTAAATTCGAAAGAGGCGCTGTGGCTAAATTCGAAAGAGGCGCAGATAAATCCATTGTTTTGGGAGAAGAGGAGATGAAAGGACCGAGATGCGATGGAATGGGGTGCATGGAACTAGTGGATTAGATAAAAGGCCAGAAGAGAGAGAGGGTGGGTCGGGAGGGTCAATGGAAATCTTGTTTAATGATTTGGAAGAAGAAGAGTTTGCCTTAGGAGAAGGAAAAGAATGTAAAGGAATTTTTTGCACTACCTTTTAATGCTTGCAGATAGAGTTCAAATGCCCAAAGAACCCATACCTGAAGCACATGCATCCAATCTTGTAGGACATAGCCACGTGTCCCAATGGTGCATGTTTCAGACAACGTTTGTTCATTCTCAAAAAATATACTGACAAAGGAATGGATTTGAACGAACGAAGAAGCCTACACTTCATCACAGGTGAGAGTTTGACAGAGGAAGGGCATGAATGCGAAGGGGCTAGAATAGCTCGGACCACTTCCGCGAATGATCTACCCAGTGGAACAACCGTAGGCAGAAGGGGTGGAAATTGCCTTGCAATGCACAATGGCTCCAAAAGGAGTACTTTATCCAACATTGGATCGGAAACCAGAGGCAAGGATGGTGCAAAAAAGGCAACAGAGGGAAGAAGGCGAACAGGACAAAGAATGGAGAGGGAGGATAGAAGGGCAAAAAGATCCTGGGAGGCCATGAAAGAGTAAAAAATATATTATGCTCTCTCTTTTTATAACTTTAAAACCTCTTTAATTTTCTCAAAGGAAAATAAATCAAAATCAAAATCTTTTTGTAAATTTAAAACAACATTAACTATCCCACAAGATAATTCATCACATTTATAATACTTTATAATAATCCAATCAATTATCTTAAATACCTACGCTAAGTTAACTAAGTTCAAAGACATTTATTAAATCAGTTAAATAACTTTAAAACACTATTATTATATAAACTAATTAACTTTAAAACACTTTTATTGAATCAATTAATTAATTTTAAAACATTTTTATTAAATTAGTTAATTAACTTATGAACACCATAAATGAACAAATTGATTAACTTCTAATATCATTAGTTAAAATGCTTAATTAAACTTAGACATCATAAATTAAAATGAGTAATTAGATGTAAAAATTAGTAAGCAAATTGATTAAATAATTTCAAATATCATTAAATTAATTAAATGACCAATTAAATTCAAATATCATAACTAAAATGTAAATTCAAATATTTATTCTGTGAAATTCAAGCTTGAGACAATACACACAAAAAATTAGGAGATGATATTGCATAAATAATGATATTACCTAAATGACGTTATAACGAAAATTGTTATAATGGCACTTAAACAAATCAAACAACATGTCACAATTATTTCAACTAAACAACAATATAAGTAGCATATGAATAAGCAAATAAATATATATTGGCGAGAAAACCCTTAGGCTCTCTCCACAAATTCCCTGTAAATCACATATGTGAATATGTATTTTAAAGTATTCCGTAGCTACCTATTCGCTACATACACTCTGACTTTACTTTTATTTTGTTCCCTAGAACACAATGGTTATTTATGTCATTCACTTTTTTTAAATGGAATTTTAAATCCAAACGAATGACTAAATAATAATAGAAATTATTAACCATGCATCCAAAAATAATCTATAGCAGCACAAATATTATCTAATTTATTTATATGTGGGTGGACTCATAGAAATTCCAGTTGACACTTTTGTATTCCGTTTTGATCTAAAATTGTTCGATTTTAGCTCAAAATTCTGCTAGCTCCAAACTTGTCCAAACCAATTCCAACACGAAGCAAACATCCCTATGAGTACAACGCAAGAGATCTCACTCTAATCCAACCTCGTATGGAAAAGATGTTTAATTTATAAGCCAACGAATTGAAACTTTAATTAGTTATATAATTAATTATCATAATCCCATAATCACCTTGATTAAATCCAAAACCTTTCTTCCTTATTGCAAAGCCTTGCCTCCACCTGTGTAAGACACAACGCACCCCTTTCGTACACACACGACAATGCTCCCCCATCACCCAACGAAATCGAATTCCGACTTAACAAACGAACCACCCTACACGAGCTCTCCTCGGACATCACCATCAATCTAGTTTTACCCTCCCTGACTAGGAAGCTATTCGATGAGACCTCCCTCCACTGTAAAAATTAGAGCACCCAAACCATGTTCGAACCTCATCAAAACGTGCCTACCGAAGGTCCTCGACAAGATAACCATAATAAACCCAATGAAATGCCCTAACTCCACCTACAGGGCTCAAAAACCATAACCCTAGGCAACGCCTAACCCATGGCCATCCTCCTAAACACCACTGAACATAGCAATACCCACACAGAAATGAAGCTCTCAATGACACAAGTTCAAGGATACAAACTCTGCGATTTTTATTAGCCTAGATTTTGAGATTTTGATTTTTAAAGATGGTTCCTTCACTTTGCTTTTACTATAAATGGACAAACTCCACCAAACTAGATCGTATATAACAAAACGGGTATGGGATCATAGATCTCTCCACAACAAATCCAAAGAAACTTTTTTTGAAATTTTTGGTTGAGTATATGAATTTTATTGATTTTAAAAGGTGAAGGTGGATTTTTGTTTTGTTTATAGGAAATGATAAAGTAGGAATAAGAGGAAGGAAGTGAAATAAACAGGAGGAATTGAAATGAAAGGAATGTGAATTTACTTACTTTTATAAACAATCAAACACACTCCTTTGCCCACAAGATAGTGAAAGTTTCTCAACTTAAACAATATGTTTAAGCAACCAATCATCTCAAATGACTTATCAACATTGATGGATTGTTGTAAATTTTTGAAAATGATTTGATTTTATAAAGTTATGAAAAGAAATATTTACGGCACCCCGCTACACAACATCCCGTTCGACTATGGACCATGAACAACAGAAATAAAAATATGTCTATGCACCAAAATGCGACACGATCCTAAATCAATAATAAAATACACGGATTATTTAATTCTGTGAAATTTTAAAATTATTATAGATTGTCATAAAATATCTCAAATGATAATTTAAATATTTCCAAATCAAAAATAATGGAAATATCCAGTAAATCCAATTAAAAGTACTATAATAAAAATCAAGTCGTTTTATTGATAATAAATTTGCTTATTATTTATTCGAGCCATTTATGATTGCAAATAAATTTACAAAATTAATTTACTGTTATTATTTACAAATTAAAAGGAGTAAATAAAGCTTACTGAATCTTTTGAATTAATGTTTAATTTACAACTCAAATATTTAATTCTTAATTCAAATATTTAATTAATACTTATATTTTAATATAAGTTATTTATATTTTCAAACATAGATTATTTAAATATTTAAAATTAATCAAATATTCAAAATCAAAAGTGATAAAATTCTTGGATGTTACATTTACAATCGAGTGTTTTGAAGTAAATAACTTAAACTCAGTTAAATAAATCTTATAGAAAATAATTTTCTATTTTTAAACTGCATTTGGAGTATAATAACATTTCATTTCATATCAAGTACCTAATTAGTATTTTATACAATTTCCATTTCCAATGTCTTTTTATGAAGCAGAAGTGAGCTACGCACTCTCTTCATCCTTACTATGCATATTTTGGATCGACTATCAAATATCACTTTCCTTTCTAAATGGTCAAACTATTCAAGAAGGAAACCTTAATACACGCTATAATGAATTATTTACAAAAATGCATTTGGACAATCTTAACATTTTAAGGATATCCAATAGACCGCACTTTAAGTAAAATGATCAAGATTGACTTTTTAGCAACTGAATTTCTACGTTAATCTTTTAGTATTTGGTCTAGTGTCATTCTTAATACAAAAAGGTTTTCATTGTATTCAATTGTAATGAACACATAATCTAGCTTTATGGTTTACTTGCTTATTTCAATCGGGCTATTTTCATTAAGATTTTATATATTACGAATGCGGCTGTTTATCATAGTAATTTTGCTTGAGATCTGATATGGATTAGACAGTCATATTCATGTATTGCTTTAGAATGTAAAATTCATAAGACAATATATAGTCTCAAGTAAATAAAAACTTAAGTAAGCAAGGCACGGATGTAATTTAGTAGTTGTATATTTCATCCCTTGCATTGGTCTTAAACGACAACATGTCAAAGGATTTATTGGTAAGCATTTTTTTTTGGTCTTAATCTAATTCACTAGTACCATTGATAAACAGTTTTACCAGTTAAGTTAGTTGCATTGATTTATTAAAGTAAATAATTTTATTTTTTTATTGCGTGTGTTCTTACAATAATAGTAAGGTTGAATGTAATTATTTCATTTTATAATAAGGTTCCCACTAGATTTTTATATTCCTCAAAACCCTAAGAGAAACACAGAAATCTTTCGATTTCTCAGTTTATTATTATGCTCACTTGCCTTTGAATTCTGATATTGATTTTGCATAACAAATTGGTAGATTCTCAAGTGGTGGATAACTCTCATTAATTGTATCAAGTGATGGATAACTCTCATTAATTGTATCATACACAACCCCAAAGAGTGGTTTGTGGCTTAATCTTTAGCTCGACCTTGAGTTTTCTCAAAAAATCAAGAGAGATTATTTACTCTTGCTTGTCATTTCAAGGCGTCCTAATTATAATGCATATACCTTGAGTTTGCTCAACTAATTCAAGCATTTATCTTACCTCATCTAGGAAATCTATTATATTATATGAAAGCTAAATTTGCATGCCCATTCGGTTTTATTTTCTTAACAATTTCATGGGTTTCCATGTATCCCAATTATTAAAATGTCCCAGACATTTTCATAACCTTTTCTTATTGTCATTAGTTCTTAAAGGGAATACCAATTAACCCATAAACGTTTTATAACTTATCTTCCCACTATACTTCTTTTCTTCCACTATTTTATGTCCAATTTATATATTCTATTATAAAAAAGAGAATATCTAATCGTATCTTTCCATAAATTTCCTCATATATATACTTTCTTATCATCAATTTGAGGGATTATTTACATTTACACCCTTATAATCCTATTTTCATATTGTTACACCCAATTTTAGCCTGTAAGCATGTGCAACACAGGTCAAAAAAATGAGCATATTAGAACTACATAACAAAAGGGAAAACAATCGGCTACAATTTCACTAAATGAAGGAACTACATAAAGCTAAGCATCTTTAAACCTATGAAACTATGTTCACGGGCAACTACACAAACGCATGATCTGTATACAATTAACAAAGAAATAAAAAAATCAAGATTAAAGGTGCTATTACAATTGAGCCAAATCAAAGTCTGGTCACACAATCTTAACGGACAAATTACACCGACATTGCAACGACATACACTAACAAGCAAGCATGTCACTCTTAAAGAAATGGCCAGATATGTGTTTCTTGCAAGCAAAAATAGTAAACCAAAAGAACCCATCTACGTATAAAAAGAAAAGACTACACAGATCTCATCTAAAGGACCGCGCCATCATTTCCTTGAAATCTGCACTGATATCTCTATAGAGGCTGCGTCCGCACCCTATGAAGACAGTGCTGAAAACCCTAAAGAGACTGCGCCACCACCCTTTAATGTCCAACCTATCATTCATTTAGAGACCACGCCACCTTCTTCCTTTAGAAAGATAACCTAACCTCCTCTTAAGGTCCAGACCGGCACCTCATAAACAACTACATCGACATCCTCTTGAAACCAGCACAAACATCACCCTTGGAACTACGCTAGCATCTTCTTGAAATCCATGCACCGTCAATTGAGAAATAACACTAACACTAAGTGAATATTTTGTTGCTATGATTCCAAGAGAAACTGCACCAACTATAAACAAATTCAAAAGCTATGACACTACGAGTCAGCGAATCGCAGTCCCCATAATGAATCAGGAGTTTACCCCTAAGGCTTCAAAGCTAAAATCTCCCACCTAACTTCATATTCAAAATTCTCGTCTTCAACCAAATCTTCTGGCTAAAATATATTACCCATGCCTTTAGCACGTTAGCAATCCATGAACAAATCAAAAGGCAATATGATTAACGATAAGTGAAAAGGTGGAATGGTGGGTGAAGGGGGAGATTTGTATTATGGGATTAGCAATCCATGTGATATTATGGTACTATAAATATAAGGTTATTGTAGCAAAGAAATGGTCTTTTATGGGGAAGACTCTCTGAATTCTATATTAAATGTACTTGTGCTCTCTACTATTGAATAGTTTGCACCAAAAAGAAATATATAAGCAAAGATTTGGCTCGTAGATGTTGAATTCTTCGAAATCTGAACCACTTAAATTTATGTATCATTAATAGTTTGCAATTTACTTACTCCTTTTAGTATTAGATACTTTTTTCCGATTTTTATCTTAATTAGTTATAAATTGGACTCAATATTTTAACAAACAGTTAGAGTGCAACCTCATAACCATGTAAGCATAATACAACATAATTAATACCATAAAGGCAAATTTAACGTCACTAAAATTTAGTGATTCGTAATTATGGTAAGCATTTAGCACCATAATTATTTCTTAATTAACTTGGTGTTGTGAGATGAAAAATCTCATTAATATTTTTGCGCTAGAAATAGGGAACCGCTTAGCAAACCTTAATCAAACTACAACTACACAATTCACACAACTTCCCAGAAAACTCAAACCTTATAGCCTGAGAACTCCTCAACCCCTCCTCAACAAGAACTGGAACACATAGCTGTGAACCTAGGAAATAGACCCTTCACCTCCTCATCTAAACCCTTCTATCCACCACAAAACCGACCCTATCCTTGACACTCTTAATGTGTTCATTGTCTAGATCAATGAAAGAATGATGACGATTAAAAAGCTGGTCGCTCAAATCCTACTAGATCATCAAATTCTTATAGCTTCACAGCTCACCACCAACATTCTCCTACTACAAAACAAGTGAAAAAAATGAGACAAGCGTGACAATTTTTTTGATGAGATTGGTGATACTAGACTACTCACCTTAGGACAAAGAGCAAAGAATAAGGCCCCGATAAATCCAAACATCAAAGACAAATCGTCAAATATCAATCCATTATTGCTAGAAAAGAATAAAGAATAAAGAACAGATTGCACAAGACATGATTGAGGCCAGCTCGACATACAAAGGCAGCTCATCATATGTCAACAAGAAAGGCAAAGAGATACCCAAGTTTAAAGCTCGTATAGAGCAGTTGGATAGAATGTGTGAGAAAAGCAATAAAGAGGGAATGAAAGAAGAGTGTTCATCCCCGTTTAGTGAAGCGACCATTGAGGTAGATTTCCTTGATAGCTTTAGGGCACCAACCATTGAAAAATACGATGGATCGTGTGATGACTATCCTACACTTCCGATACACAATACGCCTAAAGAGTTCAATGATGTGATGCCCGGCCGATGTAGGATGATAGCCAAGGTGAAAGGAAGAGAAACAATCATAAAACATGTTGTATATCTTACAACATATCAAATAAACATCAAGATAAAAAAACAGGTGGGACAGTAATACCTAAATGAACCGCCATATAAGATTAAACTGCTTTACAGATTATAAAAGATGGCAGTAGATTTTATATAGCTAATAATAAACTCAAAAGGTAAATTGTCTCTAAGTAAAATAAGCAAACACCGCCTAGACTTCATAGTGTTGCACCGTAGAATAAATAATAGTAAGTCCATGTGCAATACGAGAAAGCACCATCCTGCTCATTCTTGCCTGGCCACTATATACCATCTAAACCTACTATCTAGTCTGCTCAATTAAGAGTACCCGAAATAATAAAAGGCAAAGCATAAAACCTCAAGAAAGATAATAGTTTGTTGTGAGCAATAAGAAATTTCAAAATACTATACAAGTTTATATAATGAGGAACGTAGGTATAAGAATCATATCCGACCTATGCATACAACTAAAGAGTTAGCATATAAAAACTATAATATGCAACTCTACTATCATCATCGTAAGGTATACTAACATCTTGGTATACTATCGAATGTCTAGATATTGATCGCCTGGATACATACATCATGTGACATCCCTAGAGTGACAAACAACAACTAATGCAATCATCCAAACATAGAATCCATCAAATAATCCTCACCGTCACTTAATGTGCCATGGACATATAATGACTCGTATGACTATTGCTCTACCAGGGCTGAATGGAATAATCCTGATTTTTAGTGTACTCACCTACCAGTCCATAGTTGATACTATATTCATTCCACCAATCCAAGGTATACGGATCCATTCCTTCGATCTAGAGTAGCCATTTCAAGTACCCAATGAGCATCCTCACAATATCCCTGCTTACGAGTAGATCAAAAAATATTCTGAGTTTCATAATCGCTTAGCATATGTATTCGAGCCCTTTCCTTGCTCCATTTTATTTCCATTCATCTTTACGCAACCCTTCCACGTTCCTTTCTTTCCATGATAAAAACTTTCAACGTCCTATCCATGGGCCGCCCTTTCTAAAATCTGCATTTATGGATAATCATCCTCACAACCTCATCAACCGGGTCGCAATCTCCAGAACCCTTCTACGTTCCCGTCAATCATAGAATCAACACCTTAAAGTCTCAGAGTCATCATCCTCCATCGTGTTTCCACATCTTTGATTGAACACCGAACAAACAAACATCTTTAACATATCCTGCATAATCTATTCGTCTTCCCTTGGAAGCTTAGCACAAATTAGCCACTTTAATTCCTATCAGTATCGACATGAATGCACATGTTGGTGTCTATATGAATAGCTTAGTCAAATTGACTAAGTATTTCACATGACGAACTCCAGCCTCCTTTTACTTGCTTGGATTTCTCCTTCATTATGTCTCAACTCCTTAAGTCCCTTGGTCCATTCCTCTGTTTAGGAAAGTGGTCGGTACCGATCAAAAGAGATTGGTACCTAGAAGAAATACTTAGCCAAAATTTGAAGTTTAAACCATGGAGCCCCATTCTTGTGTTGACCTGAAGTCCTCCCCAAAGTTTTTAAGCTTAATTCCTAAAGCACTCCTACCCGACATGAACTGCAACTTCCAATGTCCATATTTTAGCTCAATACCAACATGAAGTTAAGTATCCAAATCTACTCCATTTCACTTGCAATCAAAATTATAGCCGCCTCTCCCCTTCTAGAACCCCTTCTCCAAGTTACATGCGATTTTGAGATTTTTTAACCTCGTTTTGCCTAAATCGACTACCGCGTCCTAACTATACAAAAAGAACTAACAAAACATATCAAAGTAATACATACCAAGGAAAACATCATACATAAGCATGCAAGCAACATATTCAATCCATCCAAACATAACTTGCAACCATATAATTCCCAAAATCTAGTTCTATGTAAAATGACAATATGATTTATAAGGAATTACAAAGCCATATAAAATCCGTTTCCATCTTTTTGAATTCGGCCATTAACATGTATAAAGGTTAAATTAAAGTACAAAAAGGTTTTAACATCAAAATCATTTTAAAAGCATCATCTTTAACACCTCAATATCGGGTGGTGGACTTGCCGAAGTTCAATATTAGGGTGTAATGGGCGGTGGCCTTGCTAGAGCTCATTCTAGGGGTACCTGGGTTATTTTTTTTTTGTTTTTGTACTTTGATTAGCTACCTGCCAGGCATGTAGGCAGCACCTAGACTTATGTGACATATACATATTTACATGTGTGATCTCCTCTTTTATAGAGGATCACACATTTTTCTCCAAAAAAATCATCTTTAACTATATTAACATGCATAGAATGGTGATAGATCATAAATCACTAACCTAATACCAAAATTACCAATTTAGCCCCCGAATTTGAAGTGGACATTAAGCAATTTGAATCCCCAAGAAACCAAAATGGTAGATCTACAATCCTTTTTGCTAATTACCCTTCTAATGATGTTTAAGCTAGGATTAATATAAAAAAGACGAGCTTTTCGATGAAATCTTGGTTAAAGGAGGTTTAGAATAATTTTTAGGAAGTGGAAAATATATTAGATTTGTCCCATCGTTCCTAATTAGGCACAAATCCCGAATGGGTTAATAGGCTTAAGTTTAGGCTTAAATAATTACCCACTAATCTAGCCAGCAATAATCTAAATTTAAAATGGACATATCTTCTAAATGGTAAGTGTGTTTTTCTATTATGACCACTATACGGAAAGAGAAACCAACATCCCAATCTGATGGAAGTGGTCTCAAATCCTATTTCAACTCGTATGAAAAATTATAGCATTTACAAGAATTTTTAGGTCCAAACTGTCCAATAAAAATTATGAGGCTAGAAAATGTTCTTAATAGTCATTTTGCAAAATTATAGAGTCATACGACCACATGATTTAAATAATAATATTTTACGATCCTTCAATATGTAAAAACATATCGTTATACTCTCCCTCTTTAGGAAGTTCACCCTTAAAATCCCCAAAGAAATCAAAGAATAATCAACTATAGTTACTGCACAAGTCTAACAATCATATGCAACAATCAAACATATCAAACAGCCACACAATCAATAATATATGTATACCCATCCTAGCATGTGAGATACTAAATTACCCTATATAATATTAAAGGTGAAAACAAATATAATAAATAGTAGGCCTTACCATGCAAAGAGCTGCAAATATGAAGCCTTGATGCTTTCCTCGGTTTCCTACATGTAATAGCTTTCACTTTCTCCCCATAAACCTTTACCAACTCCATTGCTTTTCTCCTAAGTTGTTTTATATCATGTCTGGCAATACGAACTAGCCTCTGAGGTCTCAAAGCTTCTAATTTAATCTCGATATTATCAAATTAATTCGGTGTAATAGTCACACTTGAGTCATGCACAAACTTTCACAAGCGAGAGATGTAGAATACGTTGTGCATGCCCACCGTCTTTTGAGGCAAGTCGATCCTATATGCTAGGTTCCCCTATCCTTTCTACTTTCGAAGAAAGACCTATGAATCGCGGTGCCAACTTCCCCTTACTACCGAATCGGAAAATATTGTTCAATGGATAAATCCTCTTGAACACTATATTGCCGATAGAGAAATTCAAATCTCTACGTTTCCAATCAGTGTCGCTCTTCTTCCTATCTTGGGCAGCCTTTGTTTCTTTGCCAAATGACTTAATCTTATATGAAGTTTCTCCGATCATATCTAGACCAAGTATTAGTTTCACACCTGCTTCCCGCCAACATGAAGGAGCGTTACACGGTCGACCATACAATGCATTAAATGGTGTCATACCGATACTAGACTAATAATAATTATAGTATGCAAACTCCACCAAATGCAAATGATCATCCCATAAGCCTCTGAATTGAGTATGCAACTCGTAAGTGATCCTCTAATATATGATTCACCCTCTTGCTCTGCCTATCGTTTGGCAGGTGATAGCTGTGCTGAGATGCAGTTTTGTCCTCAATGCTTCTTTTAAGCTCTTTCAAAACCCACTAGTGAATATACCTCGATCACTCACAATGCTCTTCAGCATACCACGAAATCACATCTTCCATTTCACATACAACTTAGCAATTTTTGGACGTCATTCTACTAAACTTAATGGATATAAATCAAGCAACCTTTGTCAATCTATCAACCATGACCCAACTCCTATCGTACCTTCCTTTGCTCCTCAACAATCCATCGATGAAGTCCATCAATACTTATTTCTATTTCCACTCTGGAACTTCAAGCGGTTGCATTAATCCACTTGGTTTCTTCTGCTTTTCCTTTACCAACTGGCCGTTTATACATTTTGAGATGAATGTCCTAACATCCTTCTTTATTCCCTTCCAATAACATGTATCCTTCATATCATGGTATGTTTTATTACTGTCGGGATATGCAGTCAGTCTGGAATGATGGCAGCCTCATTGCATTTATAATCAATTAACATCGGGAATAAACAATTTCCCATCCTTACAGAGCCAACCATCTCAGTCGAGTTTATACCGCTTCATCTCCTTAGAATCCACCCCTTCCTTTATCTTTTTCTATGATCTCTACTAGTCTAGTGTCCTACCTTTGATTAGTGCCAATCCTCTCAATCAAAGTTGTTCTGATGGTCAAACTCACCAACTTTTATGGCGCAAACTCACAATAAGATATATATTCATAACAAGTAGTATACTCTATCTGCTTCCGCTCTAGGAACATCACTCCCAAATTTCACGTCTTTTATTTAATGCATCAGCAACTTCATTTCCATTATCGAACGTATACAAAATGCTAAAGTCATAAGAGGCTAAAAACTCCAACCATCGCTACTGATGAAGGTTGAGGTACTTATGGGAGAAAACGTATTTTAAGGATTTTTGGTCTGTGAACAACTCGAACCTTTCTCCTAATTGTAGTGCCTCCAAATCATCAAAGCAAACACTATTGCTGCCAACTCCAAGTCATGGGTTGGATACTTCTTCTCATGCGGCTTGAGTTGTCGATTAGCATAAGTGACAAGCTTACCTCCTTGCATAAATACCACACCTGATCTGCTACCACAAGCACTGGTGTATACCATCTCTCCTCATTCTTGCTCAAAATGGTCAACATCGGTGCTCTAGTGGTCCTCATTCTTGGGTGTATACCACAAGCACCCGATTTGCTACTCATAAACTCATGCCCATACTTTCCATCATAAATAAAAGTCAGATTATTCTTTGTCAAATCGGTTAATGGTGCTGCTACCTTCGAGAATACTATGGGTGCGCCCTACTCGGATACACTATTATGAATGAGAAATTGCCTCAATAGGTCATTCACTTATACCTCCAACTCCTTCTGCTCTCTAGGTGTCATATGCTTCAAACGCATAACAATCGTTCTAGCATCCTTCACTAAGTCCATGCAGAACTCAATCTCTTAATGTGGCGATAATCCGATCGCCTCCTTGAATATGTTCGGATATTCTTTGATAATAAGCATAGATGGCAACTCATCATATGGGACCACTAGTGAGTATAAAAGCAAACCATAACCTCATCCTCTGGCAGTTAGCCAACCTCTATCTTCCGTCCCTCCTCAACCCCAATTTCCACCAACAGCTTCTTGTTGTCCACTACTATTGCATACTTCCTCAAACAGTCCACCCCCTAGATAATTTTGAACCAAACGAAACTCAAAACAAAGCAATCAAATACAAAAGAGCATCCGAATGGATAAAACCAAACCATCACAAACCACACAAACACTAGTGGGGCCTCTAACAGGAGTTGTAAATACTAATGGTTGGCCAACCATTTTAGGTCTCAATCTTAATCTATCTACCAAGTCACTAAACATGAAGGGATGTGAAGCTTCTATATCGAACAAAATATGAATGAAAACACCATAAATAGAAAGCTTACCTTGAATAATGATACCTTTCCCTTTCTCCTTCACCAAGGGAGTACTCGACAAATTAGGGATAACATCTAAAGCATGTGCCTTCACAATCTGCTTCGCCAATTTTGGGAAAATATTTTGCTTATATCTGAACTTGTCATAGTTATAACACTTGATTTCTTATGCCTTGCAATCCCTAAACAAGTGGCCTTTATCTGCACAGTTGTGGCAAATACATTCCACTTTGCTTTGGGCATCCTTCCCTTAGGACTGCTTCCTCTTACCATTCCATTTCTTCTAGTCTCCATCGCCTTGTTGTGGTTTTGGTTCTTTCTTAACAATAATAGCGGACTTGGGTTTAGAGTACAAACTCTCAAGCCAGGGGGATTTCCCAACTACCTTCTCAATTGGATCATCGATGTGCCTTAAAAGTTTCTCTCACAAGTTATCATCCAATCCCATAATAAGCTTTTCATTCTTCTTCAATGAAGCATCAATGGAAGACATCCCATACTTCGGTAAAGCATCAAACTTAGCCCCATACTCAAAGATAGACATGTCCTCTTGCTTCAAGTCTACAAACTTCCTAAACAACACTGACTTTGGGCAACATGTAGAAATTTCTCCTCAAAACTAGTTCCAAAATGGTCCCACGTAAAGTGATCCTCGAGTGTAGTGACCAGCGTTCCAATGATTTATGTCTCTACCATAGAGCATTCAAGAAGCCAACCTCCTTCTCATCACATCATCCAATTCTAAGTCATTGTAAATCCTTTCGCAGGTGTCTATCCAGTCCTACACATCCATAGTTGATTCCGTACCATGGAATGATTTTCTACCAAGATTGGCAAAATCTTTATTCAACTTAGTAAAATCAAGTCTGCATGCTTAATTTGAGCACCGCCGCCAATAATGAAAACCCCGTAAATCAACCATAATTAAAAAAGTAAATTAAGAGAAATTTAATTAATTAGGGTTAGGATTAAAATGAAATTGTTATAAAAGTTGGAATTTGATCACAAAAGTTATTCCGTTGAGCTTATGGCGAAATTATGATCAATTTTCATTATAATATGCTGAAAATGGAGCATAAACGAAGAATTTGCGAGCATTTGAAGTTTTCAAATTTATATTAGTTTAATTCGAATTCAAATTTAAATGAGTAATTAAATTTAAAGTTTGAATTCCAAAAATTAATTGTGATTAGGCTTGGGGTTAAGTAACCATTAAAATTAATAATTAACGCTAAAAGATAATTAAGAAATTAAATAAACAACGGTTGAAAATAATAAACATTCCCAAAATTAAATGGAGTGGTTGATCCCTTAACATCTACCGGTTGACCTTTTGCGGTCAATTGGTGGTATAGGGGCTGCCAACCACTCCTATACAGGTGGTGGCTACGGTTTCTTATTTTAAACACTCCAAATTTATCTGTTTTCAACCTAGTTTCATCCTACGGGTCTGGTGTGTTTCGACCACTATAAATAAGACCCTAGACCCCTCATTTTTATTCACAAATATTTTGGAAACATCCATGAAGCTCTGTCAGTTCATCGCTTCTTAGATTCAGAAAACTCTATTACGGTTTTAGGTAAGAAATCCTATATACCTATCTTTTTTTATCATCTAATTTCTAAACCTCTTCTCCTCCAACCTTTCGAAATCTAATATACATATGCAAATCCCTTGTTGTATATATAAAAAAGAAGAGATCTAAAGGAGATTATAATAGGTGTTGTAAATCCAAAGAGAAGCAAAGCTGAGGATTAACTGTGAGTGAAAATCTTAGTTTTTTTTATTTTAGTAATTGATTAGTATTGTTTGGTTTTTATATATGCCTTGGAGAATTTTGGATTACGAAAACATTATATTAAAAACCCCAAAATTCCCTCAAAGCGAAATGTCAATTAGTAGGATTGGAATCTTAATTATTTTGTGTTAAAATAATAGAGTGTGGATTTTTGCAGTTTATGTATTCTACCTTCTATTTCACTTCTTATGATTAATGGATTTAATTGAGAAATGGTGTGTAAATGACGATTATTTATTCATAGTTTACACCATCTATTTAAATTTAATAGACGTTCCCTTGTCAAGATTCATATAAAAGAAGTTGAATAGAGCTTAGAATTTTATATTGTACGTTTTCCCTTTTGGTTTATTCCATTGTTTCAATATGAGATAGGTTGGATTTAGATTCTATATACAAGTCTATTTATTGCAATTTTAGGTATAAGTATTGAATGCTTATTATGGATTTTAGAATTCCTTATTATGAATATCAAAATTTGGACATTATTGGAAAAATAGAAAAAATGAAAGAAGTGAATTGTTATGGTTAGAAAGGAATTGACATTTAATGTTAATTATGGCGTAATCTTTGCACACATAGAATAATAAGTGCATATTTATTTTTATATTAATTAGCATAATAAATATATAATTGTGTAGTAACATAGGAAACAATTATCATTAAATCCACTTTGGGAAAGTAATTGGTATTTGATGCATAATAAAGAAGATTCATATAAGGTCTTAACAATAAATCATTAAGATGAGTATTTTATATATAGTGGAATTTAAATTATGGCTAAGCCATAGGGATGCGAGGTCAGTCGGAAGGCACACAGAAATCTGTGCAGCTAATCTGTGTAGGATCGATTTCCCATAGAGGAGGGGTGAATAGGGTGATACTATAAATTATTAAAATTTATTGCGGAAGTTTATAAAATATATTCAACACAGACATATCAGAATAGCAGCACAGATAATAGGAGAATAATTAATGCAGAAATAGGACAACATAGAATTTACCCAGCTTCGGCAAAACCCTGCCTACGTGCTGCCCTCAAGATTTCTACTAAAAATTAAGTAGTCAGACGCTTACACACATAAACTCGCGACACCCGCAATCAACTAGCCATAACTCTATGCTCAAAACCCTGCCACAACACATCCATTGAGTTGCGAGTTCACAAACTATGCCACGTAGTTTGTCCCCTAGTCACACGACTAGAATTTACACCATTTTAAAAGGAAAATACAAATTAAAAGACAATTACAAAACAAAACCCTAATTTATAAATTAAAGCCTTATTATAAACCCAAAAAAAGCCGGCTCAAAGAAAAGTTAAATATGAATCCCTTTTTCATTTATTTCCTTGGCCCGTCCTTGTTTCCTTTTCCTTTGTTTGTTCATTCCTCTGTGCGAAATAAGGGCTTGTGAAAATTAAAGCCGCCACTTTGAATGTTGATTGACTACAGTGGATACTTCTTTGTTCTGATTCGGCAATCGACCCTTTAGCTCTGTCTTGCTTTCGGCTACTTCAATTCGTCGAGGTTGAATGATGCTTTGAATTTGGTACGTTTGTCTCCTTTTCGATTTATATTACCCTCGACTTTGATTCGAGTTGAATGATTGTTCTATATTGCTTGTACTCGCATGGATTTTACGGCTGGTGATGATTTGGATTAAGTAGGATTCTAATTCCTATATTCTCGTTCGTTTGAATTTATCATCTAATTTAAATCGGCAATAAGATATTGTATGGATGCTTGTGATTATTACTCACTTGTTCAATTCGTATACATTTTGCTTGGTTCTCACGGCTTGTTTTCTTGGCTATCATGGTTTTGATATTTTCTTAATTATTGTGGTTTGATTTCTGACTTGGTCATCATGAATATCACAACTTTGAGTACCTGACATTTGAACTTGGCCTGGTTCTGTTCTTTGTTCTTGTTGACTTCGGCTTCTCTGTCTTATTTAAAATTGATACTTGCATTTGACATCGGTCACTTGATTTTGTGAAAATATGAACTTGTTTGACACTCTGTTGACATCGGCCAGTTGATACCGATGCTTGAAGTTGACCATTGTCTTTATGACTTCAGCACTGACTATATATATATACGTTTTGTAGCTGAAGTTTGTTTTCATAAATTTCTACTTGGATTTTTGACATCCCTTGGTTCTGATCATGCTATAGTCACTGTTATCTTGTTGTAATTGATTATATCCAGTCTGGTACCTTTTGTAGCGTTGTTTTGTTATCTAGTTTCGTCTTGAATTGTGCAGACTTGAGTCTTGTACATGTCTTCACTGTGTAGTCGGCACATATTGATTCAGTTGAGCTTGCACCAGCCATTGATGATGTTGTGTTCATTTGCTCGGTAGCAATCCTCATAGTATTTGTGAAATGTTGTGACTGTTATTCGTTTCACTGGGCACTGCTTGACTCAAAGTCTAGTTGCCTTTTTCTGATGACCACTTCTGCATTGTATATATTGTCATTACTTTGTGTATTCATAGAGTCTGGTGTCATTTTAAATAACAATTCAACATGCATCATATACGTCATGAAGCCACCAGAATATATGAATACACAAAGTAATGACAACATATACAATGCATAAGTGATCATCACAAAAAGTCAGCTACACTTCGAGTCAAGCAGTGCACAGTGAAACGAAGAACTGTCATAGCATTTCACAAATACTATGAGGATTGCTACCAAGCTAATGAACACAACATCATCAAAGACTGGTGCAAGCTCAACTGAATTAATATGTGTAGACTACACGGTGAAGATATGTACAAGACTCAAGACTGCACAATTCAAGGAGAAACAAGATCACAAAACAATGCTACAAAAGGTACCAGACTCGATATAATCAAATACAACAAGATAACAGTGACTATAGCATGATCAGAACCAAGGGATGTCAAAAATCCAAGTATAAATTTATCAAAACAAACTTCAGCTACAAAATGTATACATATAGTCAGTGCCGAAGTCACAAAGACAGTGGTCAACATCAAGCATCGGTATGAACTGGCCGATGTCAAACGAGTGTCGAACAAGTTCATATTTTCACAAAATCAAGTGACCGATGTCAAATGCAAGTATCACTTTTAAACAAGACAAGGAAGCCGAAGTCAACAAGCACAAAGAACAGAACCAGGTCAAGTTCAAATGTCAGATACTCAAAGTCATGACATTCACGATGACCAAGTCAGAAATCAAATCATAATAATTAAGCAAATATCAAAACCGAAAACAAGCCATGACAACCAAGCGAAATATATATGAATTGAACAAGTCAGTAATAATCACAAGCATCCATACAATATCTTATGGACGAGTTAAATTAGATGCCAAATTCAAACGAATGAGAATATAGGAATTAGAATCCTATTTAACCCAAATCATCACCGGCCGTAAAATCCATTCGAGTTCAAGCAACATAGAACAATCATTTAACCCAAATCAAAGTGGAGGGTAATATAAATCGAAAGGAGACAAACGTACCAAATTCAAAGCATCATTCAACCTCGTTGAATTGAAGTAGTCGAAAGCAAGACCGAGCTAGAGGGTCGATTGTCGAATCAAAACAAAGATATATGCACTGTAGTCGATCAACATTCAAAGCAACGCCTTCAATTTTCACAAGCCTTAATTTCGCACAGAGGAACGAATGAACAAAGGAAAAGGAAACAAGGACCGGCCAAAGAAATAAACGAAAAAGGGATTCATATTTAACTTTTATTTGGGCCGGCCTTTTTTTAGGTTTATAATAAGGCTTTAGTTTATAAATTAGGGGTTTTGTTTTTTAATTTTATTTTAATTTGTATTTTCCTTTTAAACTGGTGTAATTCTAGTCATGTGACTAGGGGACAAATTACGTGGCTTATTTTGAGAATACGCAACTCAATAGCTGAGGTGTGGTAGGGTTTTGAGCATAGAGTTAAGGTTAGTCGACAGCGGGTGTCGTGAGTTTACATGTGTAAGCATCAAACTGCTTAATTTCTAATAGAAACCTTGGAGGCAACACGTAGGCAGGGTTTTGCTGAAGCTGGGTAAATTCTGTGTTGTTCTGTTTCTGCATTTATTATTCTGCTATTATCTGTGCTGCTATTCTGATATGTTTGTGTTGAATATATTTTATAAACTTCCTCAATAAATTTTAATAATTTATAGTATCACCCAATTCACCCCCCTCTACGGTGAAATCGATCCTACAAGTGGTATCAGAGCCTAGTTCAAAAGACATTTTTGTTTTGACATTTTGATTTTTTCAAAAACCAAAATTTGTTTTACAAATTTGAAATTTTAATGGCTTCTTTTAATGAGGTTCGGTTCAATATTATTCCTCCTATTTTTGATGGAACTAGATTTTTTGAATTGGGAATTGGAAATTGGAAATTGGAAATTGGAAATGGAATTTTATTTAAAATCTGTTAGTGTTAAATGTTGGGATATTATTGAAAATGGGTGTGGTATAATATACGAGAAAATTATCTCGATTAATGCTCTTGCTATGCATATATTATATTCGCATATTAATCAAGATAATTTTAACTTTATCTCTCATTGTGAAAATGCACAGAAAATTTGGAATGCTTTTGATGCAATATATGGTGCAAAGTCAATAACAATGAGAAATCATCCTCAATCAACTTTGTTAAAGAAACAAGCTTAATAGGATTGGTAAAAGGCAGTAGTGATGAGGATGATGATGTGAAGCTGCTGAGCTGGTGCCACTAATAAAGAGATTCAAAAGGTGGATCCATAAATACGGAAATCCAGCTCTAAATCAAAAATTAAAAAGCAAAATAATCAAAGCACTAGACAACTCAGAAGAACATGGGATCATTTTTCACAAGAGCAACAAATCCGGTCATATCAAGCCCAATTATCCTCGAATTCAATACGGCCAAGAAAAGATTCAAAAAGAAAAAGTTTTGCAGCCATGTGGAATAAAAGTGATGATGGTAAAAGCACTAGCACTGAGAGTGAGAAAGCAGATATGTGCCTATGAGGTTATATAACTGATAGCGACGATGATGAGCCAAGCGAGGTATCAAAACTCACTCACTCTCAACTACTTATATATTTTCACGAAGTAAATGGATGTTTTGAACGACTTAGGGAGAAGTACGCCAAACTTGAATCACAAAAAGATACTTTAATAGATTTAAATAAACAACTTGATCAGTTAGTTAAAAGCTATCAAAGTAGGATCCCTAAGTGTGATAAGTGTCCATCACTCGAAGAAGAAATTAAAAAATCAGAATTTAAAATTAAATCGCTTGAAAATGAAATTCAGATTTTGAAAGGGAGTTAAAATACTAGAAGGGAGAATTCTATTAAAAAGTGCACTCAACTATTAAACAAAAATGAATCTCTCAAAACACAAGTCCAAAAATTATCTACAACTTTAAGAAAATTTTCCGAAAGTGAAAAATCATTGAATATGTTATTAGGAAAACAAACCGTTAATACAGTTAGACAAGGACTTGGGTATCATCAATTTGAATCTGTTAGAAACGAAATTAATCAAGTCAATTCCATGTGCACAATTTGTAGAAAGTTTGGACACAATCAAAATAATTGTTGGTATAGACCTAAACACGTGAAAACTATTTCAATTTGGGTTCCAAAAGGCACAAATATAAAATCTCTCAAAGTTAAACAAATTTGGGTGCCGAAAGGAATATATATAAATAGTTTTGGGTCTCCACAAAATTATTTTTCAAAATCAATTGCCCTTAACAATCATGGACCTATAAAAATAAATAGGTCACGAAAATCTTTCATTGTGTAGGTGTGGTGGCAGGCTAAGGAACTACAATAGTGTTACTTGGATTCTGGCTGTTTCAGGGACACAACGAGTGGCAAATCAAAGTTCCTTAGCCTAGTATAAAGGTGACAGAATCTATAATGGGTAACAATGAAAAATTATCGTAAAGGTAAAACAGGTAAAGATATCTTGAACGATATATGTGAAAATCTGCACCATAATTTGATTTAATTCAGCCAGTTATTGATAAAGAAATAATTGATGATAATGATTCTGACTTTTTCAAAATTGTTAGCCAATTATTCTTTTATGCTGAGAACACTACAATCCTTGAAATACTTCATATAAATTAATTTGATTGATTATGGTGTTCTATTGGTTGATGATAATACATTTGGCTGACTCTATATTCATGGTTTTTGTTTACTTACATGGCTTCTATTAAAATTAAAAAGAATTTCATTTAAAAAGGTCTTTAAGAATTTGTCGCAACATCACGATCTGGTCTATAACATCCAACTAATGATAATCTCGAGCGAAAGAAAATTTCAGATGATTACACTGGTAATCTAGTTGATAGAAAAAATTCTAGTGAAACGTGATTTATGTTGTGACATTTCATTAGCTACATCGTTTTTTCAAAGAAAATATCTGCATATTTTTTATTTCAAATAATTTTCAAACAGCAGACATTTTTCTTATAAAAAGCCCTTCCACAAAATATTTTTTATTGACCTTGTTTCAGATTAGTCATCTTAAAATATTTGATTTTAAATGACCACATCGATAATTTGGCTCCCTACTAATTACCGAAAAGAAAACAGTGATTGAAAAGGTGATGAGTGTTGATATTAATCATATATTATAACTAGAGACGGTATAATTAATAGATTTCTTTAGAAATTTAAACAAGAGTTATAAACACTTTTTGTTGGTAAAAATTCCATGACCATCTCTAGTTCTATCATATTTCTCTCGACCATCACTCATCAAAATCTAATATAGTATGTTCGTGTGTGGTATTTTAAACAGGAAATCATTCGTTTTCCATTTTTTTTTTTAAAAAGATCCAAAGTATTCACTCTCATTTAAAAGTCCTCACAGTTATGCATGGGTGAATTACTTGGAATTTTTGATTATGTGCTTCCATGCTCATTTAAAAGTCCTCACGGTTATGCATGTATGAAACGCATAGCAAAATTGGTTAATTAAATAGACAAGTTGATTTTGGTCCCATTTAAAAATCCTCATGGTTATGCGTGGTTAGAAGATACTTGAATTCATTTTTTAAAATAAAATTGGAATACTACTAATCTCATTTAAAAGTCCTAACGGTTATGCATGGTTAGTAGATATTCAAATTCCTGATATGAATATACCACAAATAGACACAACTGTATGGTTTTATATGATGACATTATCCTATCATTCTAAAGTGGAATATGCGCCTAACAGAGTATTTATGATTTTTGTTTGATTTTTTTATTGAAATTTAATATTTATACTAGATTGGGAACTAATGTTGTATTAATGGCTATCACTTTATCTCTATTTTTCTAACACTATCACTCTTTTGCTGGTAACAAAAGGGGGAGAGAAAGGTTAACATTTTGGCAAATAAAGCAAATAAAAGTCAATTATTTTATTTTCTATATGCATCAAGGCTCATTTGAATATTTTTATTTACATGCATATATGAAGGGGGGCTTTGTGTAGAGAGGGAGCACTCAAATGGAGGGAGCAAATTGAATGATCAAATACATTTAACAAATTCAAAATCTTAAATATATGTTTGTTATCATCAAAAAGGGGAGATTGTTGAATATGCGAGTATATGATTTTTGTTTAATGATAATAAACATATATATATATATATATATATATATTCATTTAAATGTATTTGTTAATGTACTATTATATTTTTCACATAATTAAATAAATATTTGCTTAATAAAATATCCGTTTGAATTCAAATTCTGTGTTATTTATTTTATTAAGCAAATATTTATTTAATTATGTGAAAAATATAATAGTACATTAACAAATACATTTAAATGAATATATATATATATATATATATATATATATGTGTGTTTATTATCATCAAATAAAAATCATATACTTGCATATTCAACTATTTGGCTACCAACGGTGTGACTTTGGGGCTGATGTGAAACATCTCCTATGATAAGTATTTATAATGACGTGAGGTAAGACTGATGTGAGATGTTATTATGGGTAGGGGTCATAATACGAAGAGCGTGCTTCAGATCCTTAGGTATTAAGTGGTTGTTTGAGGGCCTGCCTCTTTTCCCTAAACGAAGTATTAAGTAGTCGGGATTGGGATTAAGCACGGTTAAGGATATCTCAGAAAGGTCTTCAATAGGAAGTACTTAGTGTCTGTGACACCCCATTATGAGATCCATACTAACAAAGGATATTAGAAAATAATATCATCTGTTAGTCTAGAGAGTAAGGCTGGTTAGGAGCGACCATCCATGAATTTTACTTTATGCGAGCATCGATACATCGCTTAGTATGCTATAATTTTTTTCTATCTCAAGTGGAATCGACCTATGCAAACTAGGCTTAAAACAAAACTATGGTGGCTAAAAAAATAATCTAAAACAATATATAAAAAATACAAATCAAAGAATCACAAAATATATACAATGGAATACCAATAAATACAAGCTAATCAAATTGAATAGGCATATAAAGTCGACTACAAAATTGTATTTATTACGAACTATTGAATATACAAGTACAACATAACGTAGATATGAATATATGTACAAAATGAGTCTATCTCGACATAATATACAACAAGTACATAAATGTATACATGTACAAGACGAAGGTAAGATGAATGATAACTAGACAACTAGAGCGAAATCCTCTCTAGCACTATCTAACTACAACACTTGAAATATTTCGACCTGACCCGAGTATTATAAAATAATAAGCAGGTCGGTCTAGACTATATTGAATGAGTTAAGCACGATAAACAATGGATGTAAGGAAATAAATCTAAAATGTAAACACAAAGCCAAGTATTGGGAAACATCAAGAATTCTTCAATAAATTCCAAGAATGTAATTAACAAATCTCAAAACCCATGATGGCTTGTAAAAGCTAAACCCCAAGGTATTAGGTGAGACATAAATGATGAATTATAATGAATCAATTTCAATTATAAACGTATGCCCCATATGGGCAATTCCTAAGATTTCATTTAAGCACAAGATTGTAATCATCAATTCTGAAAACCCAAGATAACTTATAAAGGAAAACTCCTCGAAATATGTGATTAATATGTAAAACACATAGAATCAAGAAATCATCAATAGAAATCCGGAAAGATCATATAGAAGCAAAAAGGCGCCAAAGAAACCCAAGATTAATGAATAAATCCACCTACATGCATGTATACCCAAGATAGGCCGAAACCTATAATATCCCAAGATAGGCATGAGTCTATAAAAACCCAAGACAAGTATGAGACCTATAAACCAAAGATAGGTGTGAGACCTATCAACCAAAGATAAGCAAGAGCTTATATACCCAAGATGTGTACAAGACCTATAAATACAAGATAGGCGGAAGCCTATACCTAAGGACGAGTCAAACACTTGTTAATAAGTGTCATGTACTCTCAAATAGCAACTAAATAAGTAACAAACACGTGTCCATGCAGGTTTACCTAAACAGTTGCTATAAGCTAGTAAACCCCACTTGTGTATATAAGAGGCTCAATCGAACAAGTTCGGGAATTAATCGAAAAAATAAACACGAGCGTTCCATACCACCCATTTTATTAATTCGTTTAAATTGATTCCTCATTCGATTGATGTTATGCAATTTTATAAATATTTCTTACTTTGAAATCATTCTTGAAAATACTGTTTCATAAACTAAAATACATACATACATACATACATACATATACATACATACATACATACATACATACATACATACATATATATATATATATATATATATTTAGAAAGCCTTTATAAATCTATACATCGACATTTATAAATACAATTCTAAAACTTGTTCAAAACCAATTTAAAACCATTGATTATAATTAAAATATATTATATATATAATTATATTCCTAATATCCTTTATAGAAAATTATTCATACTTAAAAAAAGATTTGGGAAATGGGTTGGATTAGAAATCGTTCCCTTGAAAACTCTAGTTGAAAATGTGCGATAAAACTAGTACGCAATATCATGGATCCATGGAGTATTTCCATGGCATAATAAATCTAAGATGAATTCACAAATTAATAATCAAAACTCTAAAATTTGCATTAAAATCAACATATATTGGGGCATCAAAATCAATCAAACAACGAAAAAGAGCCAAACGGATGAACGAACGGGCGAACGAATGCGAATAGGAGGCCACATGGCATAACCTGAGGCTTAGATCAAGTCATGACCGGTGCATCAATCTGGTGGGATTGGTCTACTGGTTGCAGCACCTAGGTTGAACCCTAGGCGATGCCAGTGGCTCCTCGTTCATCTATTGGCACTCATTTCTCTGATGTTGACCTCCTTGACTTTTGAAGTAATGATTTTGCTAACATACATGCATATAAACATCAACAATTGAATGTAATTCATAATCATATGAAGATGGTTCCAACAAACTGAAAATGATACAGTCATTGATAAGAATAACATAAGGGATTGAAAGCAATTCAATCACAAATTCAATCGATTTTAACAACAAGCGACATGCATTCATTAATAGCCAAAAGCATGAGATAAACTCACATATGAGAACTTGAATTGATGTAAGGAACTTGGATTCTCCAAGGCCACTACTTTCAGCTACAACCTAGGGCAAATTTCAGAGATTGCAAAAGAAAGATCGTAACTGTTTGCACCAAAATTGGTCACAACACTCTTCGGGAGTCGTTGAAGAGATAATAATGAAGAATGTAAATTCAAAACATATATTATCTAACAAAAACTCCAATCAACAGTAAAGTAAATGCGTAGACAAGCGATTTATAGTGGTTCGGCGTGTTGTCTACGTCCACTGTGAAGTTTTTTGATGTTTTATTGATTCTCTTTCAATGATTACAAGTTGTTACAGCGATCAACAGCGGGTTACAACTGGAAATTCGAAATCAACAGCAAAGTTATGATATAGGATGATGGAGATCTCGATCCGGCAGAGTCTGGGCGCTTCAGAGTCGAAAGATCCATTTTCCGTTGGCTCTGGGGCTCTATTTATAGGTGTAGGATGCTGATACTTCGCTGAAAATTTGGGAGACCACTTCTGGCACGTGAGGGGGCCCACGCGCCCGGTCTTAGGAAATTTGGGCCCACTTTGGCATCGATTCGAACTCCATTCGAATCGATCATAAAATCATCCAATCGAGGCGAAATTTGGTGTGGACATTCTTCAACATGTATACAAGCTTCTGTGAAAATTTCGTGGCATTTGGATCAGTAGATTGAGAGATATGATGGATACGAGATGACGTTCTTCGTGTAGCTGTTTAGTTCGAAACCATCCCTTTGAATCGATGGTTTCGAATCGATGGTGGCACGCGCCTCTGTGATGACGTGGAGCGCAAACCTCGAATCGATCCGGATTTCGCTCCGAGTTGACCGCTTCGACTCCATGTATCTCGGCGCATTCGAACCGATGGATGACACGTCATCATGGCTAGTTGACTTGGTGGATTCGAACGAAGCTTCACTGATGGGTTCGAACTAGGCTTCACTGATGGGTTCGAACGAGGCTTTCTTCGATGGAGTCGAACGACCGATGCTTGATGGATACGAACTTGCGTTTCTCTGATGGATACGAGGTCCATCGATACGAACTCGATGGATTCGAAGTTGATGGAGTCGAATCCGAGGCGCTTCAATGGATTCGAAGTTGATCGATACGAAGGTGATCGGTTCGAACCAGTGTTTGGTGATGGGTTCGAAATATAGGTTTCTCCCTTCAAATTGAATCGATCATAACTTGAGTGTATGAACTCGGATTGACTTGAAATTTGAGATGCGGACTTCTATGATCATTCTTGTCATGTCCTATCAATTGTAGCTCAATCTGGACTCGGACAAAATTCAGTGATATCCATAGCGAAACGAAGTATGACCAATCTCTGAGACGAACTGTTCTCCATTTTCGATCGATCTTTCGGTATCACGGCTTTGCCAAAAAGAGGGATAACATTTGCCCCCCAAAGTACGTCACGTGGAAACATGACATGCTTTGAAGAGCTGCAATTTCTCTTTGAACAACCATTGCTCTCTTTTGTTGAGATTCGTACCCTGTTTTGCTGTAACCTCGCGTTGATATGATTGACTGGTGTATAATAGTGCTTAGCCGTTGGCTGTTGCATTTGTAACAAGACGAGTATTTGATCCTTGTAAATGTTGAAAATCGAATGTTAGTCCGACATATATGCACATATGTTAGTTTGACCCTTGTTAACGTCGTGCGTCCACGAGTCGTTGTTAGGTTTGTTTGCTATTGAATTTCGTATCGATTCTCTCCTGAACCAATTTGGAAATTTGAGTTGAGACAACGCTTGATGGTTGTTTTGAAAAATCCCTTCGTATTGATCCTCTCCTGAACCGATATAGAAGGTTGAAGGAATCGACTTTGTGTTGCGCGAATGTAATATTTCGAATCGATGGGTATGAGCATCGATGGATTCAAGATCAAAATTCGTACTGATGAGGTATGCTTATGCTATGACGGGTACGAGATCGACATTCGTATCGATGGCTTGGATGAGTAAGAATCACCCATTCGTACCGATGGGAAAGGATGGATACGAAATCGTCGTTCGTATCAATGGGAAATGATGGATACGAAATCGTCGTTCATATCGATAGGTTTTGGATGGAGTTGTGAATTTGCTGATGTGAACAGGGGTTCGAATCGATGTGCCCACTGTTTGTTTCGCATCGATGCGACTCGATGTTCTGCTGTGTGTTTCATATCGATGAAGTTTCAGCGCATGGATTCGAAGGTAGATTTCGAACTGATCTGGGAATTGACCGGTTGTGACCAGTAGAGTTGACTGGGATGCAAAACGGCTCAGTCAACTTCTAGGTTTCATATAAATAGCCGAGACCTTACCATTTTTCACTTTTTACTTTTGCCTTGCGTTTACTGTGTTCTGCATCGTCTCGAAGCTTCAGAGAGGAAAGCACGGTGTCACGTCTTCTAACCACTCAAGATCAAAACCTTTTAATTCCTCAAACTCCATACTCAAATTAGGTAATTAACCTCGAATCCAAACGGCAAAGCTATTTCAAACCTACCTCTTCTTCATCGATTGGCCACTCTGGTGATTTGTTAAGCCAGATCTGTTTTGGAGAAGCTTCGAATCGATCTAGGAATTTGCGTTCGAATCGATGAGGGCGGCACCACTCTTCCTTGGATTTCGCATCGATCCCTGGGATGCCCTTTGGAGGGGACGCAGTTCACACTGATTGACCATTGTGATGGGTCGCATCGAAACGAAATGATCGATACGAGATTGGTCGATTCGAAATTCTTAACTTTACATCGATACAAATTACATCTTTATGACCGATACGAAAGGTATCGATTCGAACGTGATCGATGTTAAGTTAAGGTTTTCCTGATCGGTACGAACCAGCTAACCAAGGATCGATTCAAAGTCATCCTTCATCGATCGATTCGAACTCGACACTTGATCATGGGTTCGAAGCGCGCCCCTCTGTATCGATTCGAAGTGGTATAATGATGGGTTCGAACGAGCTTCCTGTGATCGGTTCGAAACCCTCTATGATGGATACCAAAGTCTGACATTTTCTTAGCATAATTCCTACTAGCTTCATTCTTGCATATTTGGACTTGATAACTAAACTGCATACTTGACCGCCTTTTGAAGCTCGTCGATGGAACCACAACAACTTCTATCCGAATCAATTTCCATCATACAAATGGTTTAGTGATGACGGTCAGCGATGACGGTCATTACAACTGGACTCCGTAGCTTTGTCGTTTGCATATTTTCTTTATCTCTGCGACATTTATTCAAGTAATGCACAGCACTGCACAACATACATTCATACACTTTACATTGGGGAGTGCACGGGTCCTTTGTCGTCTAACGATGGTTTCTCATGAGTTAGCTAGTTATGGAACCTTCAAGTTCGCAAAAGCAGGAGATTCAAAGTACAGTTACTTCGAGACTAGAGGTCCCGGATATCGAACCTGAGATCATCGGTCCAGCCCCGGATGATTTTCCCAATGCGTCTTTTATTGCCAATCCATCGGATTCCGTTCAATCCAATATTTCTGAAGATATGTTGGGGAGAATATGCTTAAGGCACGGCCTGTCACTGGACGACGTGTTATTACCGGGACCGAATGATAGACCACACAATCCGCCGGAAGGATATACAGCATTCAATCGCCACGCGTGCGCGGCCGAGACGCTTCCTCCGTTCAATGAGTACATAAGGGAAGTACTGTCTTTTTTTAGCATCGCCCCATCTCAACTACACCCGAACGGATATGCTTCCATGAATAGTTTGTTCATTGTCTTCATGGAGTACCTTCATAGACCACCGATCCCGACCGAGATCAGATATCTATTCAATTTCAAAACCCATGGTGATTACCCTTCCTTCACATTTCTGGAAGCGGTGAGGAATTGTCAAGTGGTCACCGGGTCCTGGACCAGGTTGAGCTATTACAGGACGGAATGGTTCTACGTCAGATGTCCTCTGGGGTTTGCCCGGCGATGGTTATTCAGACGTGAGTATAGCTGAGTTCTCAAATAATTACTAAGGCAATTGCAGTCGAAGTGAAACTTATTTTTTTTTTACAGCAACGATTCAGCGACCCGAAGGTGAACACTTTAAGGAGATAGTGCGAGTACTCCGGGGAGTCCCGAGCGAAGATAGGGATATCGAATTGCTCTTGACGGATAGGAATCTTCAGGCTTTTGGGTTGATCGAACGAGGGCAAAGCATAAATTTTGACGGGGCACTAAGGACCGTCTTGAAAAAACGAGTCAAGCACAAGAAGCCCAAAGTTATTATAGATGAGGAAGCTGATTTTGAAAGAACCCATACCGATGATGAGCCGTTGACCGAGCCTACAGATGTAGTTTAGGATGTCGCGGAGCAGAGAAAAGGCAAGGCAGCTGTTGTTAAGCCAACTAAGAAGAGGAGATGGAAATCGGTAGTCACGGCCCGATCCGCTCCCGGAGTTAGAATTTCGAAGATCTCTCCTCCGAGAACTGAAAATCTTTATGAAGGGCTCGCCGATATTCCAATTCCGGATGATGTGTCCCTACAGCATGATGCCAGATTGGAAGAACTTTCAGAAACTTTAGTTTTGAGCGAGTCTTTTTCCACTGGTGTGGCAGACACATCCGGTTAGTCGGGGGGTTGCACATTCATACATATTTCACAACACTGCATAACCTTTGACTGTAAACTACCTGTTTTGAAAGGTGATTAATTCTACTTTATTTTGCCCTGCAGATACTATGTCCGAGAGAGGTTCAATGTTAAGGAGTCTCTGACATGCTCCCAAGTCTTCATACCATGAGTCGCGCAGACGAGAAGGGGACAGAGATTACGACCAGGGATCCTCTGGGTATTCTAGCCAAGATAGATATGATAAAGATAGAGGCTATAAGCGTCGATCTCGATCGCGTACTCCTCCTCCCAGAGATCCCATACAACCTCTGGCTTATGTCTCTCGTCCCTCTGAATCTTCACGCTACAAGTCGGCTTCTCAATCTTCTAGGCACGAATCCCGCCACCCCAGAAGCGAAACAATAACTGCCGCTGTTACAGAACAGCCCCCTGTGGAAATTTCAAGGGAAGGAGCAATCAGGCTCGCTCAGCTAAAGAAAGATTTTCCGAACATCTTCTTTGATAACTATATCTTTCCTCCACATTTAAAAAGGATCCCAGAGGAAGTCGAGCAGTTAGTACATGACTACGTGCACGATTCTTATGCCCAGTACAAAGCGTGGGCGAAAGTGGCTGATAAAGCATCGGCGTTAGCCTTCGAACGAGTGGCTACCATCAAAAAGCTTCAAATCGAGCTGGCTCAAAAAGATCGCATCATACAAGTGCTAAACACAGAAGCTGAATCATCTCGAAAATCAGAGATGGAGGCTCTTACGAAGGCCGATGAAGCTCAAGCGGCTATGGATAGGATGAAAAAAGAGCACTATGTTACGGTGGAAGACATGGGCCACCGGAACACCATCGTCACCGCCGAGCGAGATGCGGCTTTGAAAGAGCTTAATGAGCTTAAGGCTAAATTTTCCAAAATCACCAAAGATAGAGATGACGCACACAACGCGGCCCAAGAAGCATGCGAACAAGCCGTAGTGCTTCGGACTGAGAGAGATACGGCAGCGGCCAAGGTTCAGGTAGTCGAGGCTGAGGTTGAGGAGAAGGTTCAAAGGGCAGAGGCCAGGCTGGAGGCCGACATCGAAGATCTCCTTGTTACTTACAATGCCAATATGCTGAGGCATAGAAATTTGGCCTGGCTTCAGGATTATCCGGTGCATCTTCGTAACGCTTGGGTCCGATTGGTTGAGGAGGAAGGAGAAGCGCACCCGGACGCATCAATCGACCAGTTCGAGCTTGAGAACCGGTTGTTGACCGATGATGAAAAGAAGATCCTTCACGATGCCATAATTTCTCATGAGAATGAGATGATTAGTGGTCAGCACCGGGAGATTGGGGAAGGATCAGGTGTCGAGCATCATGCTACTATTCTTGAATTTACTGCTCCACCTTCGTTAGAGCCTGTATCTGTGGTTGATTCACAATCCGTTCCAGCTTATGACCCAGAACAGCCGCGGCTATCTCCTATTCAGGAGCATACTTCTGAGGCCGCTCAGCCGTCCGCAAGCCAAACCGAGGAAGGTACTCCAAACTTATCTCAAGTGTATTCCAAATAGGGAGTTTGTTCTGAAGCAGCTACTAATAACTTCGTCTTATCTTTGCTTAGTGACTGGAGTTGCGCCGACTGCCGCAACTCAAGGATCGAGTAAAGGGGAGAAGGCCATCACCACTGAGACTACCGTCGTAACAGCAGTGTCGACTGAGGCGGTGCAGGGGAGCGCACTATCTCTTGATGAACAAATGGTAAGCGAGCTGCTCGGCGAGCAGGGTGGCTTCTCCACAGACCTGCCGTTCATCGTTAGTGACCTCCCGCCAACCTCTAGCTTTTCAATGCAGACTGCAGATGCCCCCAGCCAAGCCCAAGCGATTCGCGATGAAGAGATTTTGGCCGAGATTAATGCAGAATTAGAGGGTGCGTGGCGAGGTGGTAGTATTGGTAGCAGTACGGCGGCGCATTGCCCAACACCTTTAAGGGTAATATCATCGGGTGGCACTATCCCATCTTCCGTTGCGGGTCCAGTCCCTCCTACTCCTCCGGTGGAAAGCATTCATGTAGATTCGAGCTCTGAGGAGGACATTGACATTATGCCCCCAGCCGAAGAGCAGCCACCGGAGAGGAAGCACTCCAAACGAAGGATCTCTGTTTCTAGCGAGTCCGATGACGAACCGCTGATAAGGAGATTCAAAAAGAAGAAATAGATGGGCCGTTTAAGCGGATTTTTTGATAGATATAAACTTGTGTTTGTTTTCCGCTAGTAGGCCGTGTATAGACACAGGTTCGACCCCTGCAAGTAGGAATTCTTTTTTGGAAGAACTTATTTGCATGTAAGTCCTTGTCTCTAGTTAGTTGAAATAAAATTCAATTTCTTTATTTCAATTCTCATTTCTTTTGTGCTTAAGTGTTTGCAGTGTTTTGTTTTCAGTCCGGTGTACTTGTGGTGTTTTTACCGTAAAGTAGAGTTTGTTTTATTTGCCAAGTCTGAAAATCTGGTCACAAGTTGTGATCGATGAATAAGTTGAACTTCGAACATTGCATCACTTTGGTTAGTGATTGACACTTAGATTCTTTGCCCCGCAGTTTCGGGGAACACATTTGTATTTTTGGTGGTTGATCGCACTTGCTGCAAATCTTAAGCACATGTCCACATTCTGGGACTTAAGATAATTTGAGATCGATAACCTGGTTCGCACTCCAGGAATTTGAGAGTTATCAACGTTTGTAACACGGTTCGCGCTCCGGGAACCTGGAATTGATGTTTATACTCCATTTCACGCTCTAGGAACCTGGAGTTAGTGTTGATATTTCGGTTCGCACTCCGGGAACTTTGACTTGGTATTTGTGCTTCAATTCACACTCTGGGAATTTAGAGATAGCACGGAAGCTTCGGTTCGCGCTCCGGAAACCTGTAATTTATGTTTATACTCCAATTCACGCTCTGGGAGGTTGGAATTGGCCGATAGATGGTCAGTCACATCTGTTTGGGCTTTTAGGAATTCGTTCACACTCCGAGAACGATGGATTTGATGTTTATACTCCACTTCGCACTCTGGGAATTTGGAGTTCGTTCGCGCTCTGGGAACGAGTTATTTGATGTTTATACTCCAATTCACGCTCTGGGAAGTTGGAGTACGTTCGCACTCTGAGAACGAGTTATTGGATGTTTATACTCCAATTCACACTTTGGGAAGTTGGAGTCCGTTCGCGCTCTGGGAACGAGTTATTGAATGTTTATACTCCAATTCACACTCTGGGAAGTTGGAGTCCGTTCGCGCTCTGGGAACGAGTTATTGAATGTTTATACTCCAATTCACACTCTGGGAAGTTGGAGTCCGTTCGTGCTCTGGGAACGAGTTATTGAATGTTTATACTCCAATTCACACTCTGGGAAGTTGGAGTCCGTTCGCACTCTAGGAACGAGTTATTGAATGTTTATACTCCAATTCACACTCTGGGAAGTTGGAGTTAGTTGTAGGACTATCGTGTGTTGGTCCAGTTCAGCCTTTGACGTGATGGCTTGCCCACGAACTGGGGTTTCACTTAGTGAGTGGCCGGTCGTATCGCAGTCACTCGCTATTTGAATAAATTCCATTGTTTGATGGAACATAGCTCTTCGTGTGTCGTGATTGTTGAATGTTGCATTCGGTGAATCACAGCTCTAGCTTGATGAGATTGTAATTTATTGCTGAAATAAGAAAATACGGCGAAGTCAGTGCCTTATTACAAATTCAAATTCCATAATGTAAAGGAAATTGCAAAGTATTTGTAGATTGAACAGAGCCTTTTATGTGTGACAGTGACGAGGATCTTCGTCGTTCCAGGCTCCTGAGAAAGTTGGTCCGCCACTGATGGCGTTTATCACCAATCTTCCACTGGGACAAATCGAGTCCTCCTGTCTCGGTCGATTGGGTTCATTGTTTTGATTTGATGGGCCCGCTTCTCTGGGCTGCGGTGTGCGCACAAACTGTTCCAGCTTCCTTTCTCTGATCAGTTTTTCAATGAGGTCTTGTAAGTGACGACACTCGTTCGTATTGTGCCCGTAGCTTTCATGGAACCTGCAAAACTTTCCCGTCTGGATTTGCCTCTCTGACGACGGTTTTGGTGCAGCTTTTGGTATTGAATTGTATTACAGGTTCGTAAGTACAAGTCTTCTAGTGATGTATTCAGAGGAGTGTAACTGTCAAACATTGGATTCTTGCGCTGCGGGCCATGATTTTGATCTTGTTTTTTAGTTTGATTCACGCTCTCTCTTCACCGAGCTTGTTTGTTTTTAACATTCAACTGAACTTTTCTGGAGCTCTCACCGGACTGTTTGATTGCAACATTGCTTTGTATCCCTTCCGTACTTGGTCCTGTATCAGTTTACTTCCTAGACTGTTTCGCGTCTTCCCTTCTCAGGAATTGAGATGCCTTGGCGTGGAAACGGTCCAACGATGCAGGTGGTTTTCCAGCTAACCAGTTGCCAAACTCAGAATCAGGGTCGATCCCCTTAGTCAATGCCATCAGGATGGAGTTATCGTTTGGATTGCTGATCTCCGCACATGCAGTATGGAATCTCTCTAAATAGTGTCTGAGCGTCTCCCCGGGAGCTTGAGTGACACTAGACAGAGTGTTGACATCTTTTGGCCTTGCGACGTGCATGCGGAATTTTTCAACAAATTTTGTGGCCAACTGGTCAAATGATGAGATGGATCGAGGTGGCAGTCGAGTGAACCACATGGTAGCGATGCCCCCAAGGATATGGGGAAACTACGACACTTCACTGCATCATTGGCTCTGGCAGCGGTCATTGACCATTCATATTTTAGAATATGTTGGTTGGGGTCGGAGTTCCCTTCGTACATGGGTAGAGTTGGCATTCTGAATCGCCGTGGGGGTTCAGCAGTAAGGATATCGTCCGTAAAAGAAGTGTGACTTCGGGAAACTCCCCAATCGTCATTTGTGAAACCCGACTCTCCCGGATCATCTGACGTATCATAGTTGAAAGATCCGGCATTTGCGCGTTTTGTGCGGCCTTCACCGGAGTATGATCACGTTCAATTCTTTGGGGTTGGACCGAATGTTGTCGACGGTCCAAGTTTGCCTTCTTGGCTCATAGTCTTCCGGGACGTATGGTTCAGGAATACGTCCGTGTTGACGATGATCCAGGTTCGACTGATCCTGGGCATCGACTCCTGGTTCAGCCGCAACGTTAGTGGTGCGGTATTCTGCGGTGTGGTGAGGGACGACACCTCCTCGGGTGGAGGGTCCGGTTTGGAAACTGGCTGATGGACCAACTCTCAGTTGTCCAACGGTCAGTGTTGTTTGATCTCCAATGGCTGGCATGTGACTCCCATCTAGCCGGGGTCGTGGAGATCGATTATGATAATCAAAAGATGAAGAACTCTCGCTGGAGGAGCGAGAAGCGTGGTCTCTCTTGGATCACTTTCGCTTCTGGCGATCCAGCTTGTTGATTAGCTTGGCGTTAGCGCGTAGCTGTTCTGCTAGTTGTTGCCGACTCTGGGTCAGCTCTTGGAGTAGCAACTGCAACTCTTGTCGGGTAATTGGACCTGATGGTTCCGAGGGTCCAGCAGCATCTTGATTAGATGGAGGTAGTGGCGCAGGATTCTGTCTATCCTGTTCTTCTTGATTGATAGCGTTAGAGGTGGTTCTTGTGCTAACCATCTTGAAAGTTGAATTCCTTTCCTAGACTTTGTGCAAATCTGAATAGAAGGGAAGGAAGTCAGACTTGATGATCTAGATCTCTCTCTTAGATTTATTCAATCCGGTATCGATGACAGATCCAAAGAGCAGGAGAAAATCTGGGTTTTCTCAGTGAAAGCGCCAAAGTGTTTGCACCAAAATTGGTCACAACACTCTTCGGGAGTCGTTGAAGAGATAATAATGAAGAATGTAAATTCAAAACAGATATTATCTAACAAAAACTCCAATCAACAGTAAAGTAAATGCGTAGACAAGCGATTTATAGTGGTTCGGCGTGTTGCCTACGTCCACTGTGAAGTTTTTTGATGTTTTACTGATTCTCTTTCAATGATTACAAGTTGTTACAGCGATCAACAGCGAGTTACAACTGGAAATTCGAAATCAACAGCAAAGTTATGATGTAGGATGATGGAGATCTCGATCCGGCAGAGTCTGGGCGCTTCAGAGTCGAAAGATCCTTTTTCCGTTGGCTCTGGGGCTCTATTTATAGGCGTAGGATGCTGATACTTCACTGAAAATTTGGAAGACCACTTCAGGCACGTGAGGGGGCCCACGCGCCCGGTTTCAGGAAATTTGGGCCCACTTTGGCATCGATTCGAACTCCATTCGAATCAATCGTAAAATCATCCAATCAAGGCGAAATTTGGTGTGGACATTCTTCAACATGTATGCAAGCTTCTGTGAAAATTTCGTGGCATTTGGATCAGTAGATTGAGAGATATGATGGATAAGAGATGACGTTCTTCGTGTAGCTGTTTAGTTCAAAACCATCCCTTCGAATCGATGGTTTCGAATCGATGGTGGCACACGCCTCTGTGATGACGTGGAGCGCAAACCTCGAATCAATCCGGATTTCGCTCCGAGTTGACCGCTTCGACTTCATGTATCTCGGCGCATTCGAACCGATAGATGACACGTCATCATGGCTAGTTGACTTGGTGGATTCGAATGAAGCTTCACTGATGGGTTCGAACTAGGCTTACTGATGGGTTCGAACGAGGCTTTCTTCGATGGATTCGAACGACCGATGCTTGATGGATACGAAATTGCGTTTCTCTGATGGATACGAGGTCCATCGATACGAACTCGATGGATTCGAAGTTGATGGAGTCGAATCCGAGGCGCTTCGATGGATTCTAAGTTGATTGATACGAAGGTGATCGGTTCGAACCAGTGTTTGGTGATGGGTTCGAAATCTAGGTTTCTCCCTTCAAATTGAATCGATCATAACTTGAGCGTATGAACTCGGATTGACTTGAAATTTAAGATGCGGACTTCTATGATCTTTCTTGTCATGTCCTATCAATTGTAGCTCAATCTGGACTCAGATAAAATTCAGTGACATCCATAGTGAAACGAAGTATGACCAATCTCTGAGACAAACTTTTCTCCGTTTTCGATCGATCTTTCGGTATCACGGCTTTGCCAAAAAGCGGGATAACAGTAACCTAAAACAAAACTGAGATAAACAATTGAAATAGACACACTAGAAAATGGAGGAGATTACCTTGCTTCTTTTTCTTTAATTATTATCCAGTTACCCTCTGATTTAATGTAGATTTAGGGAAGACTTCAATTCTAGGGTTTAGGAGAGGAAGGAGATATGTTTTCAGATTCTAAAGCTGAAGTAAAGTGAGAGAAAATGAACGCATGTTCTCCTTTCCTCCTTGCAAACTACATTACTACATGGGCCTTATTTTGTATGGACCCAATAAAATAAGGTGTTACTAATTCCTTTTATTTCCTTATTTATAAAACATAATTTTACATATAAATAATGATTTACAAAACTATGAATTGACTTCTCAAATCTCAAATAAACCTAATATACCAAATTAAATCAAATCACACGTGAAATTTTAGTCCAAAGACGTAGCCTAAGCATTGCTAGAATATCCCAGAAGAACCTCAGACCAAACCACTTTAGATTTGGTTCAGTTTGATCAAAAACCTGAACAAAATATGCCCCATCGGTGCACTAGGGTGCACCTTTGGTGACCGCACCTGTGGTGATCGCTTGAAACAGACATCATATTCTATATATATTTCATATTTTTGTTCTGCTTGATTCTTGCTCATTTTTAATCGGGTTCTCTATCCATTTTCTTCTAAATTTAAATTTGATTCTCTACCGCCTTTGTATTTTCATTTCATCAAAAGTTTAAATACAACTAGTTTGAAAATTATTGTGCAAATCGGCGTTTTTAAGCTAGTTTCCAGAAAATAGAATGAAACGATCGTCCTTCTTACACCTAAAGACGACACTTAATACATCCACGATATTCATGTACCAACCATTTAAGTATCCAAAAGACAGGTCATTAGGGGTGAAAGAAAGAACACAATATCATAATATGTGACGAGTAATGTATAATTCAAACAAGTCTTTGCAAAAAGAAACTATCTTTATTATGCACATCATTAGAGTACATTAACTTGTTATCAGCTTGAACGGTTACAATAGCCTGTCCTTACAATTGCTGATAGATTCGGAAAAAAACAAAACAAAAGAAAAGAAAACAGCAGAACAATATAAGGCACGTGAATACGTCTTGGAGAATCCGGCTCATCACCTAAAAGCTCCAAAGGGTCCAGCTAAATCTGAAAAATATGCTCGGGCTGACCCGAGCATTATAAGAAAAATAACGCTCGGATTAGTCTGGTAAAACCAGCATGAGAAAACCAAATCACAAGGAATTAATTCATTATAACTTGTAAAATCTTTTAAAATCAAAAGTATATCATTAGACAATGCCGCATATAGAACGGACGATTTTTTACGTTATGATAACAAAAATACCTGTATATAAAATCTAGTTATATTATGATAATGTCTAAAGGTTTAAAGTAAATATAAAAAATAGCCGAAATGCTTGCATCTTACATTCCAACATATTTGGACACAACTAAAAATGCACGACACTTATTGGAGAATGGATACCATACAATGACAGGGCAACTGGGGTACCACCCGTCAAGGTGCATCTTTTGATAAAATACACCGAGATCCTTACACGGACTCCTTGCGAGTCAAGACTAGCCCTAACCCTTACTGGATAACACCGAATATGTCATCACCTTGGTTGATATCAACAACCTAAATGGTCCCCGAGTATACATGATCTATAATATCGATCTATTTTGGATGATGACCGTATCCTAATGGTAGCGAACCACATAGCCTTGAAGCATCTTCCCTGTTATAGTCATTCTCGGTTGATGAGGCTTGCGGCTATGATTAACTTTTATTTAGCAAACATCTTCGAATGCTAAGACCGCCCTCCAAAAAGCAATGCAGTGCCAGTATTCATCCACAAAAGTTCGTTTTGGGTCTGAACAAAACCGAAGGCGCTACCTCTACTACATCCAATTTGGAATCACCCTTAGGATTAGTAACAAGTAGCCCTTGCACTTCAAAAGCTCTATATTCAATCATCTTCAAGATATCTTCAGGTCGAAACGCTAGAGTTGGATCGAAGTGGTTTTCGAATAATTTATACTTATCCGATCCCCGTCTCTACAGAACAATATAAGCTTCGGTAAACTCAACCTCGGTTATTTTGGAAATAGTCAAATAATACATAGGAGCAGGGATCACCCCCTAACCGTTTAAGTGGACAGATCTCCCTATCATTTGTCCAAGAAGAACTAAACCTTATTTATACGCGTAGTACAACATCATCGAAGATGACTGTGCTATATAACTCATATGTTTCTTCTAGATATTTGCGAAGTTATATTTTGGTCCAAATTTGAGAGTCGGTTATCTAACTATCAAATAAACAAACAACAAAAAATTCGGAGATTTAATTACCCATAGCAACCACTAAGCCTCGAAATAAATCTTTCATTTATTAAAACTCTTTTCAAAAGTAATTATCAAAAACATCCATATAGTTCTCGTTGACATAAGTATATTCATAAAACATTTGTGAAAGATTTCTCATTTCCAAATCATATCAAAAGATCAAAACAAAATGTTATTTAAATTAGAGAGAAAGAAAACATCAAACAATATTCCTTTGGTGTTAAGTGTGGAACAAATGTCCATACCACTGGAATTAAGAAGGTCAATTAAAGGAAATCAAATCTCAAATTCTTTTTTAAATTTCCGTCTGTAAATTCTCTTTGCAAATCTCTTTTATTTATGAATATCCTTTACTTGGACTCCAAATCCAGTTTCAAAACTCTTAAAAATCCCCAATTTAAGTTTATACAACTCTTTTATAAATATCAAAACCATTTATGTATCTCTTTATAAATCTCCAAAATTATTTATAAACTTCCTTTATTAATATCCAAAATCATTTACAAAACTTTCTTATAAATATTCCTTATTTAAAACAAAACTCCTTTAGTAAAATCATTTAATAAAGTCCTTTTGATAAACAAAAAGATTATTTAAAACATCATATGTTAAAATCATTACTTAACTTGAAACCATTATAAAAGTATGATTGACCTTAAAAATCATAAAGTAGCATAGTGCTCGCAATGGTTCTCTTTTAGTTAAATCTACTTTTCAAGTTATATCATGGGTATTTACATAACAAGTAGATATGTATAAGGGAATTGCCAACAACAAACAAATCAACATATTGGTAAGATGTCCAAGTTAGTATAATAGTAGATGGGGATTTGTTCTGCTAAACATATGTCCAAGTTAATATAATAGCAAAATGGGTTTTTATTCTGCTTAAGTAGATTTCTACATAATCTACTTGGGAACTTATGACAGAACTGTGATTTATTCTATTAAATAAATGTCCAGTATAACTTAGTTAGCAGAATGATGTTTTATTCTGCTAAATAAATGTCATCGGGTTTTATATTTAATTGGGTTACTTAAGGGTAACCGAGAAAGAAATCCCTTAGATTGAAATATTTCTTTTAAACGAAAGTTACTCTAAAAAGAAACCGATCTTCAAAATTAAAGTGGTTTAAAACTTTAAAATTTTATTTATTAATTAAATAACATTTAAAAAATTTATTTAATAATATTAAACCTTTAATTAATAATTAAGTAATAATTAATTATTAAATAAATAATTAAACCATAATTAATCTTTGATTAATTATTAAATAATAATTTAATTAACTAATCTCAACTAATTAATTATTCCTTAATTAAAACTAAAATTATAAATTAAACCTTTATTTAAAATAATTAGATCATAATTAAGTTTTAATTAAATCTTAACATAAATTTAACTTGATTAATAATTAATTAATAATTAAACCCTTTAATTAATATTAATTAAATAATAATTAATCTTTAAATAATTAATTAAATAATAATTAACTCTTTATAATTAAAAAATTATGTTAACTTACTTAAAAATAATAAAGTACTAATTACCCTAACTTACTTAATAATTAAGTACAAATCCATACACCGTTGAAATTTATAAACCTTATTTAATACTTAATTAGTTAAAAATTAATTTCTAAACTCTTAGTTAGCTTTTTAAAACATCATTGTTACATTTACAAAACATTTCAAACCATTTCAAAGTTTGAAACTTACTTTTGAAAATTCGAATTTTATCGAAGCTGCATCCATAACGACTATTGCTATGGACGTCGTTTCCTAGAAATGCTTTTCGACTTTCTTCTTTGTTAACTTATCACTTAAAAGCTTTTCTAACTCTTTGAAATACAAAGTAGGTATTTAAAAACAAAGAAATGTTTCCTAACTTTAAAAATGGTTTTTGGTTTCTAAATCAAAGCTTGTATTTTCACAAAAGGTTACCTTTGTCGATAAACCAAGCAAAGTGCCAGCTTCCCAAGAAATAAACATATAATCATGTCCATCACAACATATACATCTCACAACTTAAACATAAAAAAACACATATTCAAGCATACATAACCAATACTTTATACTTCAAATCAAAGCCTAACTTTTCAAGCACATAATGACATCATTCAAACATATTCAACTACATCAAAACCTAGCAACATCAAGCCACATATCATACACAATTTTATACAACAAGTATAAGTAAAACTTAAATTTTTAAATCAAAAAAGTTTACTCACCCAAAATCTTTGAAAACTTGAAATGCTTTATGTTTGCACCAAAATTGGTCACAACACTCTTCGGGAGTCTTTGAAGAGATAATAAATGAAGAATGCAAATTAAAACAGAGGATTATCTAACAAAAACTCCAAATAGCATGTAAATAAACGCGTAGACAAGCAATTTATAGTGGTTCGGCGTATTGCCTACGTCCACTGTGAAGTTTTTATACTTTTATTGACTTTCTTTCGATGATTACAAGTCGGTACAGCAATCAACAGCGAATTACAGCTAGGAATTCGAATTTAACAGCAAGTTTATGATATCAAATGATGGAGATCCCAATCCGGTAGAGTCTGCGTGCTTCAGAATCCAGAAGTCCCTTTTCTATTAGCCTTGGGGCTCTATTTATAGGCGTAGGCTGCTGATATTTTGCTGAAAACTCGGGAGACCACTTCTGGCACGTGAGTGGGCCCACATGCACGGTCTCAGGAAGCTTGGGCCCACTTTGGCATCGGTTCGAACTCCATTCGAACCGATCAAGAATTCATCCAATCGAGGTGAAATTTGGCGTGGACATTCTTCAACATGTATGCGAGCTTCTGTGAAAATTTCATGGCATTTGGATCAGTAGATTGGGAGATATGATGGATTCGAAATAGGGTTCATTGCATGGCTGTTTGGTTCGAAACCATGCTTTCGAACCGATGGTTTCAAATCCATCATGGCACGCGTCTTCGTGGTGACGTGGAGCGCAAACTTCGAATCAATCTGGTCTTCACTCCGAGTTGACCGCTTCGACTCCATATATCTCGGCGAATTCGAACCGATGGAAGACACGTCATCATGGTTGGTTGACCCAGTGGATTCGAATGAGGCTACACAGGATGGGTTCGAACTTGGCATCATGGACGGGTTCGAACGAGGTTCCATGTCTGGGTTCGAGCAATGTCCAACGATGGACTCGAACAAGGATTCTTGTTTGGAGTCGAATAAGGCTTTGTGGTGGGTTCGAAGCATGGCTTCTGTGATGGATACGAGCTATGTCACTTCTCCATGGATACGAGGCCCATCGATTCGAACACGATGGATTCGAAGGTGATGGAGTCGAAGGTGATGGAGTCGAACCCGTGGTGGTTCGATGGATTCGAAACTTATGGATTCGAAATCAATCGTTTCGAACCGTTGGTCAACGATGGGTTCGAAACCTAAGTCTTCCTCTTCAAATTGAATCGATCATAACTCGAGCGTATGAACTCGGATTGACTTGAAACTCGAGATGTTGACTCCTATGGTCTTTCTTGCCGTGTCCTATCAATTGTAGCTCAATCCGGACTTGGACAAAATTCAGTGATATCCATAGCGAGACGAAGTATGACCGGTCTCTGAGACGAACTGTTCTCCGTTTCTGATCGATCTTTTGGTATCGCGGCTTTGCCAAAAAGCGGGATAACATTTTGCCCCCCAAAGTACGTCTTGTGGGAACATGACATGCTTTGAACAGCTGCAATTTCTCTGAACAATCATTGCTCTCTTTTTTGTTGAAACTCGTATGCTGTACTGTTGTAACCTTGTGTTGACATGATTGATTGCTGTATAATAGTGCTTAGCCGTTGGCTGTTGCATTTGTAACAGGATGAGTGTTTGATCCCTGTAAATGTTTAAAATCGATTGTTAGTTCGACATATATGCATATATGTTAGTTTGACCCTTGCAAACGTCGTGTGTCCATGAGTCGTTTTAGTTTTGTTTTCTATTGAACTTCGTATCGATTCTCTCCTGAACCGATTTTGAAATTTGAATTGAGACAACGCTTGATGGTTGTTTTGGAAGGTTCCTTCGTATCGATCCTCTCCTGAACCGATGCAGAAGGTTGAAGGAAACGACTCTGCGTTGCGTGATTGTGACATTTCGAACCGATGGGTGCGAACTCTGATGGATTCGAAGTCAACATCCATATGGGTGGAGTACGCTTATGCAATGGTGGGTTCGAAACTGATCTTCGAATCGACGACTTGGATGGGTACGAAACTTTCGTTCGTGACAGTGGGCCGTGGGTGGAGTTGTAATTTTGTTGACGTGAACCGGGTTTCGAACTGATGCGCCCACCGTTGGTTTCTTACCGATGCGTACCGATGCCTTGCCGTGTGTTTCACACCGATGGAGCCTCAAACGTATGGGTTCGAAAGTAGATTTCGAACCGGCTCTGCATCTTGACCCGTTGTAATCGGTCGTGTTTACCGGAATGCGAATCGACCCGGTCATCTCCAACCCCCCATATAAATAGCAAGGACCTCGGCATTTTTCACTTTTTACCTTTTTACTGTTTTCTGCATCGTCTCGAAGCTTCAGAAAGGATGGCACTGCGTTTTGTATTCGAACCATTTGAGATCCAAATCTTCAATTCTTCAAACCTATCATCCAAACTAGGTAACTAACCTCGAATCCACACGGCAAAGCTACCTCAAACCCATCACTCCTTCACCGATCGGCCTTTCTTGAGATTTGGTAAATCCAGATCTGGCTTTTTGGAGGAATTTCGAACCAACGCAGGGACTCGTGTTCGAATCGATGGTGCTGCATTCCTGGGATGACCTTATGGGGGCGGCGCAGTTCGCATCGACTGGATCCCTTCAAAGGGTCTATTTGAATCGATGGATTCGAACCCATTTGCTGTCGTTTCGAAGTTCTCAATTTTACATCGATACGGAGGCTATCGATTCGAATGTGATCGATGTCAAATTGAGGACTTCCTTATCGGTTCGAACCAGCTGACCGAGGGTCGATTCGAAGTCGTCGTTCACTAATCGATTCGAACTTGGCACTTGACCGTCGATTCGAGGCTCGCTCCTTTGCGTCGGTTCGAAAGGGTATGATGATGGGTTCGAACAAGTTCCTTGTGAGCGGTTCGAAACTCCATATAATGGATACCAAAGTTTGAAGTTTTCTGAGTATAATTCCGACGAGCTTCACTCCTGCATATTTGGACATGTTAAACTGCATACTTGACCACCTTTCGAAGCTCGTCGACGGAACAATAACAATTTCTGTCCGAATCAATTTTCCTTATGTGAAGGGTTTTGCGACGACGGTCAGCGATGACGATCGTTACAAGTGGGCTTTGTAGCTTTGTCGTTTGCGTATTTTCTTTAATTCTGCGATATTCATCCAAGCAATGCACAGCACCGCACAACACACATTCATACACTATACATTGGGGAATTCACGGGTCTCTTGTCATCTAATGATGGTTTCTCATGAGTTAGTCAGTTATGGAGCCTTCGAGTTCGCAACAGCAGGAAATCCCACAAGATATCCAGGGTACAGTTCCCCCGAGGTTAGAGGTTCCGGACATTGATCCTGAAATTATCGGCCCAGTGCCGGATGAACTTCCCAACGCGTCATTCATTGCTAATCCATCAGATTCTGTCCCATCTCATATTTCCGAAGATATGTTGGGGAGGATATGTCTGAGGCATGGTTTGTCACTAGACGACGTGTTACTACCAGGGCCAAATGACAGACCACACAATCCGCCGGAGGGGTATACCGCATTCAATCGCCATGCGTGCGCGGCTGGGACGCTTCCTCCGTTCAATGAGTATATAAGAGAAGTGCTATCTTTTTTGGGAATCGCACCATCCCAACTTCACCCGAACGGGTATGCTTCGGTGAACAGCCTGTTCATCGTCTTTATGGAATACCTTCATAGACCACCGGCCCCGACCGAAATCAGATACTTGTTTAACTTCAAAACTCGAAATGATTACCCATCTTTTACATTCTTGGAGGCAGTACGGAATTGTCAAGTGGTCACCGGGTCCTGGACTAGGTTAAGCTATTACAGGACGGAATGGTTCTACGTCAGATGTTCCCCGGGCTTCGCCAGGCGATGGTTATTTAGACGTGAGTACAGCTGAGTTTCCAAACAATTACTAAGGCGATTGCAGTCGAAGTGTAACTTATATATTTTTCTTTTGTACAGCGATGATCCAGCGTCTCGACGGTGAAAACTTTAAGGAGATAGTACGAGTGCTCCGAGAGATCCCGAGCGACGACAGGGATATCGACGTGTTATTGACGGATAGGAATCTCTGGGCCTGTGGGTTAATCGAACGATGGCAGAGTATAATATTCGACGGGGCGCACCGTTTTGAAAAAACAAGCCAAGCACAAGAAGCCCAAAGTCATTATAGCCGAGGAAGTTGATACTGAAAAACCCACACTAATGACGAGCCACCGGCCGGGCCCACAGATGTTGGTCAGGATGTTATGAAGCAAAGAAAAGGTAAGGCCGCCATGTTTAAATCGCCAATAAAGGGAAGATGGAAGTCATTCATCACGTCCCGGGTCACCCTCGGAATTAGAATTTCGGAGGGGTCTCCCCCAAGAAAAGAAAGTCTCTTTGAAGGGCTTGCCGACGTTCCAATCCCGGACGATATGTCCTTTCAACACGATGCCGGGTTGGAGGAATTCCATCATACTCATGACCTGAGCGTGCCCTATGTTACTAACATGGTCGACACTTCGAGTTTGTCGGGGATGAAATGCATATTCACAGACATTTCATAGCACTACACAGCTTTTACTCGTAGGTCATCGGTTTCGGGGTACCACTAACTTTGTTCTCCTCTTTGCCTTGTAGTTACCATGTCCAGGCGCGGTTCGATGCTAGGGAGTCTGCGACATGCTCGGAAACCATCGTATCGCGACTCGCGTAGACGGGAAGGAGATAGGGACGATGCAAACAATGCAGCCCAGGAGGCGTGCGAACAAGCTGTGATACTCCGGACTGAACGGGATGAGGCAGTGGCCAAATTTCAAGTGGTCAAGGCGGAGATTGAAGAGAGAGTTCAGCAAGCCAAGGCCAGGCTAGAGGCCGACATTGAAGATCTGCTTATCACCTACAATGCCAATGTACTGAAGCACAGAAACTTGGCCTGGCTTCAGGATTATCCAGTGCATCTCCACAGTGCTTGGGAACGATTGGTTGAGGGGGAAGAGGAAGCGCACCCGGACGAATCGGTCGACCGATTCGAGCTCGAAAATCGGTTGCTAACAGATGAGGAAAAGAAGGTCCTCCATGATGCTACAATCGCTCATGAGAAGGAGATGGTTGGCGGTCGATCTTTGGAGGCCGGAGAAGGGTCAGGCGTTGAGCATCATGCCACTGTTCTTGAAATCACCGCCCCACCTCCGTCTGAGCCTGTATCTGCGGTTAGCTCACAGACCGTTCCTGCTTACGACCCAGAGCAACCGCGGTTATCACCAATTCGCGAGCACGTCTCCGAAGTCGTCCCACCATCAACAAGCCGAACTGAGGAAGGTATTCTGAACAAATTTCAAGTGCGTTTTCGCTAGAACTCTTGTTTCGAAGTGATTGTTCTTAACTCCTTCTCTTCTTTATTCAGTGACCAGGACTACCTCGGTGTCTTCGACCCAGGAGCCGAGTCAAAGGAAGAAGGCTATTACTACTGAAACGACTGTCGTGACAACGGCAGCGTCTACCGGAGCGGCGCATGAAAGCTCTTTGTCTCTTGACGAACAAATGGTGAGTGAACTACTCGGTCACCAGGGAGAATTCTCTACAGACTTGCCATTTATCATCAGTGAGTTCCCGCCATCTTCTAGCTCTTTTGTGCAGATCGGAGTTGCCCCCAGCCAGGCCCCATCAACTCGAGATGAAGAAATCTTGGCCGAAATCCATGCTGAATTAGAAGCTGAGGGGCAAAGCGGTAGTGTCGGTGGTGACACTATTCCATCTTCCGTTGCTGGTCCGGTCCCTCCTACTCCTACGGCGGGGAGTCTCCATTTAGATTCAAGTTCCGAGGAGGATGTAGATATTATGCCCCCGGCCGAAGAGCAGCCACCGGAGAGGAGGTCGTCCAAACGAAGGATTTCCGTTCCTAGTGATTCTGACGACGAACCGCTAATAAGGAAGCCAAGGAAGAAAGAATAGATCGGCCCCCCCAGCAGATATTTTGGTAGATAGGAACTTGTTTTCGTTTTTTGTTAGTAGGCCGTGTATAGATGCAGGTTCGGCCCCTACTAGTAGGCATTTTTTTTGGAAGAACTTATTTGCGTGTAAGTCCTTGTCTTCAGTTAGTTGAAATAAAATTTAGTTTCTTTGTTCCAACTCTCATTTCTTTTGTGCTTAAGTGTTTATAGCGTTATGTTTTCAGTCCGGTGCACTTGTAGTATTTTTACCGTCAAGTAGAGTTTGTTTCATTTGCCAAGTCCGAAAATCTTGGTCACAAGTTGTAATCGATGAATAATCGAACTTCAGACATTGTATCACTTTGATTAGCGATTAACACTTAGCTTTTTTGCACCCTAGTCTCGGGGAATAGCATTTGTGTTTTGGTGGTTGAGTGCGTTATCGCAAACTTTAAGCACATGTCCACATTCCGGGGACTTAAGATAATTTGAGATCGATAATCCGGTTTGCACGGAGCTTGAGAGTTATCGATGTTTGTAGTATGGTTCGCGCTCCGGGAACCTGGAATTAATGTTTACACTCCACTTCACGCTCTGGGAATCTGGAGTTAGCACGGATGCTTCGGTTCGCGCTCCGGGAACCTGTAACTTATGTTAATACTCCAATTCACGCTTTGGGAGCTTGGAGTCCGTTCGCTCTCTGGGAAAGAATTATTGAATGTTTATACTCCAATTCACGCTCTGGGAAGTTGGAGTCCGTTCGCACTCTGGGAACGGATTGTTTAATATTTATACTCCAATTCGTACTCCGGGAATTTGGAGTTGGCTCACACTCTGGGAGCTATAGATTTATACTCCGGTTCGAACTCCGGGAACCGAGAGTTGTTTTTATACCCCAATTCGCACTCCGGGAATTTGGAGTTGGCTCACACTCTGGGAGCTATGGATTTATACTCCGGTTCGCACTCCGGGAACCGAGAGTTGTTTTTATACTCCGATTCGCACTCCGGGAATTTGGAGTTAAAGGAGGGATTGTCGTGTATCAATCCCTGTAAATGTTGATATAGTGTCCTGCCCTTGAGCTCGGGTTTCACTTAGCGAATGACCGGTCATATCGCAGCCACTCTCTATTTGAATAAATCCCACCGCATGATGGAACTTAGCTCTCTGTGCGTCGTGATATTGTATGTCACACTCAATAAATCACAGCTCTGGCCCGAAGAGATGGCATTTTATTGCTGAAACGAGAAAATATGGCAAAGTCAGTTGCCTTATTACAAATTTAAATCTCGAAATGCTGAATTAAATGCAAAAAGAACAAATTGACAGAAAAATTAAAGTCTTTCATGTGTAGTAGCGACGAAGACTCTCGCTATTCCAAGCCCTCGACAAGATGAGACCGTCAACGGTCGACAATTTGAACGTGCCATCTCCGAGCTTTTGTGAAATCACGTACGGCCCTTCCCAAGTTGGCTTCATGTGCGAAGGAACCGGATAAATTCTTTTGAGCACGAGATCGCCGAGTTCAAAGGTTCGCGGGCGGACCTTGGCATTGAATATTCGGGCGACTCGACTCCGATATGCGACTGCCCTCAAATCAGCCTCTTCACGCCTCTCGTCCAGTAAATCCATAGATTGGGCAAGTAATATGGCATTGGTCTTCGGATCATAATACGTCGCACGATGAGAGTGCACTTCCAATTCGACTGGAATAACGGCCTCAGAGCCATACGATAGGGAAAACGGAGTGTGACCGGTCGCAGTTTTGTTAGTTGTTCGGTAGGCCCATAATGCCATAGGGAGTTCGTCGACCCACTTGCCTCCGGCCTTTTCTAGTCGCTTCCTCAGAATGGACTTTATAACTTTATTAACAGCTTCGACCTGACCATTTGCTTGAGGGTGTGCCACTGCAGAAAACTTCTTATGTATGTGAAATCGTTGGCAGAAATTTTTGAACTCGGTACTGTCGAATTGGGCTCCATTATCAGTGATGATAGTATGCGGGAGACCAAATCGGCAGATGATGTTGCGCACTACGAAGTTGACCACTTTCTTTGTTGTAATCATTGCAAGAGGCTCAGCTTCGACCCATTTTGTGAAGTAATCAACCGCGACGATGGCGTACTTCGCGCCACCTTTGGCCAGAGGCAGCGCTCCAATTATATCGATTCCCCATACCGCGAACGGCCAGGGGCTAACCATTTGGGTTATTTCGGTAGGTGGAGCTCTAGGAATCCGAGCATGTTTCTGGCATTTGTCACATTTTCTGGCATAGTCTGATGCGTCTCGATTAACGGTAGGCCAGTAATATCCATATCGGAGTACCTTCTTGGCGAGTGCCTGCCCCCCAGTGTGATCGCCACATTCTCCCTCGTGTACATCGTGTAACACTCGTTTGATTTCATCGTGTGCGATACATCGGAGTAGAGGGACAGAATACCCCCTTCTGTACATAACTCTGTTCTGAATGACAAACCGTGAGGCTTTTCGAAGGACCTGCCTCTTCTCACTCCTGCGCTCAGGCAGTGTCCCATGTTCAATGTAATTTCGATAGGGGGTCATCCACGACTCCCTACTTGGGGTAATTTCAAATGCATGGCTGACCTCACTTTGATCAATGCTCGGATAAGGTAGGGTTTCAACGCGAACAAGCCCTAACTGTTGAGCTTCGCCCGTACTTGCCAACTTTGCCAACGAATCGGCCTTCTGATTGTGCTCCCGGGGGATATAGAAAATGGCATAGTAATCGAAACGATCAAGAATTTCCCTGACTCGAGTTAAGTAAGCAGCTAGTCTTCGATCCTTAGCTTGGTATTCACCTCGGACTTGACATACGATTAATTGGGAGTCACAATAAATCTCTACAGCGACAATTCTCAGGTCGTGGGCCAACTTCAACCCAGTAAGTAAAGCTTCATATTCAGCCTCATTATTAGTTGCACGGAACTCGAACTTTAGGGCGTAGCATATGGATCGGCCTTCAGGGGTTTCAAGCACTACCCCTGCTCCCGAACACCGTTCATTGGAGGCACCGTCAGTATATAACTTCCATATGTGTTTAGGAGATTCGCCACTCTCAGGTAACTCCTCAGGTATAGTGAATTCAGCAACGAAATCTGCTAAAACTTGACCGTGTATGGCCCTTCTCGGAGTATAAGTAATGTCAAACTGGCTCAATTCGATGTTCCATTTTAGTAGCCTACCAGACGTCTCAGGCCGCATGAGGACCTGTCGTAGCGTCTGGTCGGTGTAGACGGTGATAGGATGAGCCTGAAAATATGGACGAAGCTTTCTCGAGGCAATGACTAGGCAATATGCCAACTTTTCCAGCTTGGGATAGTTCCTCTCGGCTCCGGTCAACCGTTTACTTACATAATATACCGGTTTTTGCACTTGGTCTTCCTCCCGGACTAATGCTGCACTGATTGCACTTTCAGATACCGCTAAGTAAAGATATAACTGCTCGTGATCAACAGGCTTTGAGAGAACCGACGGTGTAGAGAGATGTTGAACCAGTGACTGAAATGCACCTTCACATTCTGCGGTCCACTCGAAGTTTCGTTTCCCTTTTCGGATCAGATCGAAGAAAGTGATGTATTTATCAGTTGACTTCAAGATGAACCTACTCAATGCTGCGACTTTCCCATTGAGACTCTGGACTTGTTTTATGGTCCTTGGAGTTTGAAGATTCCTGATGGCCCAAATCTTTTCAGGGTTAGCCTCTATCCCTCGGGCGTTGACGATGAACCCAAGGAATTTTCCGGATGCGACTCCAAAATGACATTTTAGCGGATTGAGCTTCATCCCATATCTCCGGAGGATATCAAACATCGATCCTAAGTCTTTTACGTGATCAACAGAATACCATGACTTTACTAACATGTCATCTACATAAACTTCCATGGTCTTCCCGATCTGGTCGGAAAACATCCGGTTAACCAAACGTTGATAGGTTGCGCCGGCATTCTTTAGCCCAAAAGGCATGACTTTGTAGTAGTATAGTCCCAAATCAGTCACGAAGCATCCATAAAGGATAACAATTCGTGTCCGGCGGTTGAATCAACAAGCTGATCGATTCGAGGAAGTGGAAAACTGTCCTTCGGGCAAGCCTTGTTCAAGTCAGAATAATCGATACACGTTCTCCATTTCCCGTTCGGTTTCCGGACAAGTACTGGGTTGGACACCCACTCCGGGTATAAAGCATCTCTAATGAACCCATTCGTTTTCAACTTATCGACCTCCTCCTTAAGGGCGGCAGATCTCTCTGGATCCATACCACGCCTTTTCTGTTCGACCGGGATATACCGCGGGTCAATGTTTAAAGTGTGGCTCGCGATATCCGGCGAGATCCCACACATGTCAGAGTGTGTCCAGGCGAACAAGTCAAGATTCGCCTGGAGAAATTCAACCAATTCCTGTTGTGCCCCCTGGCTCAATTGAGACCCAATTTTTAACATTCTCGAATCATCGCCATCATTATCGATCGGGACATTGATAGTTAGTTCAGCCGGAGAAGCTTGACTCTCTGTAGATTCTTCATTGTTGTCGTTGTCCCTTGGGTCAAGGTCTTTCTGGAATTGGTTGTGGTGCCCGGGCCGAGGTCCAAGCACCAATTGTCAATTATCGGCAGAACGGACGCAGAGAGATTCCTCTACGCCCTTCCCTTTCTCCCTTCGCTGCGCCTCCCGCAGCTACGCAACATAACAGGCCCCAGCAGCCTGATCTCCATGAATCACACCGATACCACAATCGGTAGGAAATTTCAAAGTCAAACACCACGGGGCGATTGCCGCCCGAAGTTCAGCAAGGGCCGATCGGCCCAGAAACGCATTGTACGGTGAGTTTAGGTCCAAAACAAAAAATTGTAACATGCGTACTCTTCTGCATTCACCGATCCCCAACTCCACGGGTAACTCCACAACCCCCGTGGGTATATTAGCACTTCCATCGAAGCCATGAATCCTGGACTGACAGGGTTTCAGATCTTTGGCTTCCATCTTCATCTGATCGTAAGCTCTCTTGAAAAAAATATTGACTGAACTCCCACTATCCACCAGTATCCTCTTCATCCAAGCAGGACCAACCTGGGCGGATATAACAAGCGGGTTAATAGTCGGGGTTTCAACCTTGTCTGCATCGCGGTTCCAGAACACGATGTCATCTGTCATCGTCTTTTGTTGTTTGGCCGGAGCCCCTTCGTCATAACTACTGCAACATTCGAAGTCCATATGCCTAACCGAGCTAGCATATGACTCCATATCTTTCCAACTCTTATCCGCTGGGTGGGGACCACCACTGACGGTGTTTATCACTAGCCTTCCGCCCGTTCGGGCGGGTTCTTCCTGCCATGCCTGATTTGGCCGATCGTTCTGGTTTGACGGACCCGCACCGCCAGACTGCGGCGCCCGTACAAACTGGTCCAACTTCCTTTCCCTGACCAACTTCTCAATTAAATCCTGCAAGTGTTTGCATTCATTGGTATTGTGGCCGTAACTGTCGTGAAATCTACAAAACTTGCCCGTTTGAATCTGTCTTTCCGACGACGGCTTCGGAGTAGGCTTCTTGTATTGCATGGCGTTACAAGTTTGTAGATATACGTTCTCCAACGATGTATTCAACGGAGTATAATTGTCGACCATAGGGGCCCTACGTCTTGGCCCACGGTTCTGATCCCGCTTCCTGCTCTGATTCCCGTTATTCTTCGGTTGTGATTGCTTGTTCTGGATATTTAACTGCACTTTCCCAGAACTCTCTCCCGATTGTTTAACAGCGACATTACTTTGAATCCCCTCTCCACTAAGTCCTGCGTCGTCCTGTTTCCTAGACTGCCTCGCGTCCTCACGCCTCAAGAACTGGGCGGCTTTGGAGTAGAAGCGGTCCAACGACGCAGGAGGTTTTCCTGCCAACCAATTTCCAAAATCTGAATCAGGGTCAATTCCTTTCATCAATGCCATCAGAATCGAGTTATCATTGGGATTGGTGATTTCCACACAGGCCTTATGGAACCTCTCCAAATAGTGTCTAAGAGTTTCTCCTGGAGCTTAGGTAACACTAGACAAAGTGTTGACGTCCTTAGGCCTTGCAACATGCATGCGGAACTGTTCCACGAACTTCCTGGCTAGCTGATTGAACGAAGAGATAGAACGGGGTGGCAATCGCGTGAACCACATCGTAGCAATGCCCCCCAAAGAGATAGGAAAGCTCCTACACTTGACCGCATCGTCTTCTCTAGCGGCGCTCATGGACCATTCATGCTTCAATATGTGTTGATTGGGGTCCAAGTTTCCCTCGTACATCGGTAACGTGGGCATCCTAAATCGCCGAGGGGGTTCGGCATACAGGATCTCGTCTGTGAATGGGGTGTGACTCCGGGAGATTCCCCAGTCGTCGTTAGTAAACCCCTGACTTTCACGGATCATCTGCCTGATCATTTCCGGAAGATCCGTTACAGCTGCGTTCTGGGCATGTCGAGCCAAGGTGTGGTCGGGTTCCACAATGCGGGACTGGACCGGATGCTGTCGACGGTCCGGGTCTCGCCTCCTTGGTTCGACATCTTATGGTACATACGGCTCAGGAGTTTGCCGTCGTTGGTGGTGGTTCTGATCCGACAAAGTATGGATGTCAACCCCTGGCTCCGTAGCAATGGTTGCAGGACGGTTGTCGGTAGTGTGTTGAGGAACAGTGCCTCCCCGGGAGGAAGGCCCTGTATGGAAGCTAGCAGATGGGCCGACTCGTAGTTGCCCGAGCGTCAATGCTGGAAGGTTTCCAGTAGCCTGTGCATAATTCCCATCCATTCGGGGTCGTGGAGGTCGGTGATGATAATCGGTGGAAGCCGAACTCTCCGTTGAAGACTGGGATGCGTAATCCCTCCTAGACCGCCTGCGCTTATGACTGTGTAGCTGGTGGGTTAATTCAGCGTTAGCGCGTAGTTGCTCCGTCAACTATTGCCGACTCTGGGTCAGCTCCTGGAGCAACGTTTGAAACTCTTGCCTCGTTACCGGTCCGGATGACTCCGAAGGCCCGGCGACGTCCTGAGTAGATGGTAGCTGCGCGGGATCTGGCCTATCCCGGCCTTCCTGCTTACCAAGGTTAGAGGTGGTTCTAGTACTCACCATTGTGAATAGCAAGATCCTTTCCTAGACTTTTATCAAATCTGAATAGAACGGAAGGAATCTGAGCTTGAGATTCGGATCTTTCTCTTAGATTTATGCAATCCGGTATCGATGACAGATCCGGGGAGCGGGAGAAAACTGGGTTCTCTCAGTGAAAGCACCAAAGTGTTTGCACCAAAATTGGTCACAACACTCTTCGAGAGTCTTTGAAGAGATAATAAATGAAGAATGCAAATTAAAACAGAGGATTGTCTAACAAAAACTCCAAATAGCATGTAAATAAACGCGTAGACAAGCAATTTATAGTGGTTCAGCGTATTGCCTACGTCCACTATGAAGTTTTTATACTTTTATTGACTTTCTTTCGATGATTACAAGTCGGTACAGCAATCAACAGCGAACTACAGCTAGGAATTCGAATTTAACAGCAAGTTTATGATATCAAATGATGGAGATCCCAATCCGGCAGAGTCTGGGTGCTTCAGAATCCAAAAGTCCCTTTTCTGTTGGCCCTGGGGCTCTATTTATAGGCGTAGGCTGCCGATATTTTGCTGAAAACTCGGAAGACCACTTCTGGCACGTGAGGGGGCCCACATGCACGGTCTTAGGAAGTTTGGGCCCACTTTGGCATCGGTTCGAACTCCATTCGAACCGATCAAGAATTCATCCAATCGAGGAGAAATTTGGCATGGACATTCTTCAACATGTATGCAAGCTTCTGTGAAAATTTCATGGCATTTGGATCAGTAGATTGGGAGATATGATGGATTCGAAATGGGGTTCATTGCATGGCTGTTTGGTTCGAAACCATGCTTTCGAACCGATGGTTTCGAATCCATCATGGCATGCGTCTTCGTGGTGACGTGGAGCGCAGACTTCGAATCAATCCGGTCTTCACTCCGAGTTGACCGCTTCGACTCCATATATCTCGGCGAATTCGAACCGATGGAAGACACATCATCATGGTTGGTTGACCCAGTGGATTCGAATGAGGCTACACAGGATGGGTTCGAACTTGGCATCATGGACGGGTTCGAACGAGGTTCCATGTCTGGGTTCGAGCAATGTCCAACGATGGACTCGAACAAGGATTCTTGTTTGGAGTCGAATAAGGCTTTGTGGTGGGTTCAAAGCATGGCTTCTGTGATGGATACGAGCTATGTCACTTCTCTATGGATACGAGGCCCGTCGATTCGAACACGATGGATTAGAAGGTGATGGAGTCGAAGGTGATGGAGTCGAACCCGTGGTGGTTCGATGGATTCGAAACTTATGGATTCGAAATCAATCGTTTCGAACCGTTGGTCAACGATGGGTGCGAAACCTAAGTCTTCCTCTTCAAATTGAATCGATCATAACTCGAGCGTATGAACTCAGATTGACTTGAAACTCAAGATGTTGACTCCTATGGTCTTTCTTGCCGTGTCCTATCAATTGTAGCTCAATCCGGACTTGGACAAAATTCAGTGATATCCATAGCGAGACGAAGTATGACCGGTCTCTGAGACGAACTGTTCTCCGTTTCTGATCGATCTTTTAGTATCGCGGCTTTGCCAAAAAGCGGGATAACACTTTAGAATTTGGAAATGTTGAAAAATCACAAAAATCACTCGAAAATAGGTTATCTTTCCCATGATTTTTGGCCATTTTACTCCCGAATTTGGACAAGTAGTAAAAATAAAAGTTTTATGAAATTCTTTTCTCTAACATTTAATTTTTTATATACTAAATTTGGATTTGTTTTGTGGGGGATATGGTCGAAAGAAGAAGTGAGTCAGAAAGATGTGCAATTTTGACCAAACACTATTAGAAATTTGATAAAGTCATTCAAATAAAAATTGTAGCCACTGAAATTCTATATGGTTTGAAAAAAATAAAATCTTGATTTGCAGAAGTATAGAGGAAGTTATGGTTGAATTAAGTAGGAGGAAAATAGAGAAGTTTTTAAAATGAAAAGGAGATTAAACAAGTTTGAAATCATTTTAAACAAATAAAAATTTTGAATTCAAACTTTTTAGAATTTTTAAAGAGAAACCATTAAAGGCCATTAACGTTTCTCAAAACTTTTAGGGAAATTTCAAATGAAAGGAAGAAATTAGAAAAGGATATGAAAAAATTACTTAAATACTAAGTCACAAATTGAATTACCGTTTTACCTTTATATTCTCTGCCCTCCACACACTTGCCTCCACCTCACCATGCCATGTCTCCCCTTCGGAATTTTGAAATTTTCATGCATAAACATGAAAAACTGGCCAATGTACTCATGTCCCCCTTCAGGTTGCCAATATGTCACGTCTTGTCTCCCTAATGTGACGTTTTATATTTATTTTCTAAACTTAATTAACTTAAGTATGTTTACATATATAATATCCTAAACCTTATTTTATCTTAACTATGAATGTTTACAAAATATTTAAATGTTGTTTCCAAATATAAATTAGGGTCACAACATTTTGACAACTTTTATATGATGAATCGTCGAAAATTCGAAAAGCGGTTTCCGGTCACATTTTTTGTTTTACATCGAACTACATATTTTTGTATATAAATTTTGGAAACTATTTCACAATAATTATTTATTATTTTAAAGATATATTATTTTAGTTATAAATTCTATTATTTTAATATTTAAAATTAAGTAAATATTTTAATATATGGTGTTGGATCAGAATCATGATGGGAGATCCTATAACTCAAAGAAACTTTCAAACTTCTATCTTAGATGCCATTACATATATCAATCGGAAGTTCGCAGCCAACAATATCAAAAAGGAAATCATAATAGCCGCGCTAAGTTCATCTATATGGTTCATTTGGAAAAGCAGAAACTCCATTATTTTTAATAATGAAAAAGCAGATAGAATTAAGATGTGCAATATCATAAAGTACAATGTTCGTGATATCATCATCAACAGATCCAGATTTATCAGACATAGCATGAACAATTTTGAAGAAATCATCGAAAGATGGGAGATTATACCTTTGCGAGTCGATAATAACATTACCTCAATCCTGAACCCTAATTCCCCTTCCATAACATCCTCCTCAAGATACATGATTGATAGAGAAGAAGATGAAGCTGAGAGATCTAGATTGTCCAGACGCACCGAAATTTATAACGCTAATGTTGAAAGAGAAGAAGACTTGGCAGGAAGGGAAAATGAGCCGCCATGAGAAGCATTGTTGCTAAGTTTACGCAGTGTGTGTAGGGAGGTGTTTGCGGGTTCGAATTAGCAACCCGTATATATTGTATATACTATGTTTGTAATGTTCTATCATTATCAATAATATATTTGACCTTTCTTCAAAAAAAAAATATTTTCAAATCAAAACGGTGAAATTTCGGGTCGTTGCACTCTCTCCCCTTTAAAAGAATTTTAACCCCGAAATTTTACCACAGCCCTAAACCCAAAACACAAAACAACTAAGAATGATATACATTAGTCTGTATGATGTACATAGATCATTCTTATACCAAAAATCTGATTTGATCACTCACTCGAATACATAGATTTACATCCGAACTAGTATCGTTCACCCGACTTCCCAGTGCAAACTCTGATCAGGCTTCTTAATTAGAAACCTCAGTTCTCCTTACATAGCCATATACTATGGTAGAAATTTTTTGCATCCATATTAAGAACCCTAACCAAGTTTTCACTGTCAATAATTAAGTGATAAATTCTTTTTCGGAATGGTGTGAAACACCTTAAGTCATGTACTTGAATCTTGGATCGAGAATTATGTGAAAAAGTGAAAATGATCTATGTACCACTTAAGTACTCAACTATAGGTTCTTAGTATCCAACTACTTTCTATCTCCCCCCCCCCCCCCCCCCCCAAAAAATATATTTATGAAAACGTTTCATAACATTTCTGATTTAAGTTCAAACATTTTTAAATGATACAACTTGATTTATAAAATCCTTTTCATAAAATCATTATAATTTATTACTTGCATAATACTTTCCTACATCCTAAAAGTTTATATACAAAACATTGAATTTTTAATTCTATTTAGTTAAAAAGTTTTTAACTATTCGGATGTAAGCCCAAGATAACTAGGGCCTTAAAATTTAGTCGACCAATCCAACCTCTTTACCCAATTGGTCGGGTAAGTAGCTAAGAAGAATAGGTTACTGGTATCCAAACTCCATTCTAGAGTCTACTTTCTTATAGACACCTCTATGGTAAAGACATTTATTAGCCGACCTAATAACATCACATAAATTTTCTCTTTTGGATGTTAAAATAAAAAGGCATGGTTTATTAAAACCTAGTTTATTAAACCTCCTTATTAAGTTAATGCAATTTTAAAACTTCATTAATATACCCATTCTTTAATCAAAATGCCTTATTATTTTAAAACTTAGGAGCCAAATACCCGGTTTTTAGTTTAAAAAATCTTTTCGTAATGATACTTATTTTTAACCTTTAAAAGAAATACATATAGTCCAAGTAACTCCTAAATGATATCAAGGAACTGGGTACTACCGAATAGTATCATAAATCTCTTTACCAAGAAGGGTAATATTCAAGAGACGTGTTTACCATCCGAACACATTCCTACCCATTTTTAGTAACTTTCGAATCACTTGAACTAGTTAAATATAAAAAAAATTATTTCTTTTCAAATATATTTTTTGAAACAATACTATATACACATATATTTCAACTAAATCATTTTAACAAAATATTTATCATCCGTTTGCTTTGGATTCATTCGAACTTGAACTTGTTTCGATTATACAATGACAAAGAGAATAATTTACTAAGTGCGCTATCATATCTGCCTAAGCAAACATTCGCACTTAAAAGATTATTCAGATCATCACAAAACAACCGAGACTCATTTTCCAAACTGTCCAAAGATATATCTTACTCTCAAATTCCCTTTTTTAGAATATCTATGCTTCAAAGTATTTAAGTAAATCAAAGTATTTAAGTAAAATTATTACTATTTTTTCCAAATCTTGCAAACCATTTTCCAAAAGCAACAGGATTTTAATTCTTTGAAAATTCATCTTATTTTCAGAATATACTTTTAAAATTCTGATTTATAAAATCAACTCAAAAATTTCTTTTTAATAAACATCTTATATCAAACCTAATTTTAATCCAACATTAACATTGAGCGCCTTATAGTCAAACCGTGAAACTTAATTCACAATATGCCCGATTCAATGTTCCCATAACTCTTTTTACCTAACATATACTTAAAAGGTAAAAGTACTAATGTAGTAGAAAATAGTCAATGCTTAAAAATGGATGAGCATGACTAATCAAATCCAATATTTTATTTTTGAAAGTTAATCTTTTATATATAAAATATAATTTAAGTAAATTATTTCATTTATCCGTTTAAAATAATACTATGTTGATTTGCCTAGTTTAAGTGTTTAGAAACCCTTATCATCACCGTGTGCCCCATATCTCGACCGGAATTCATAAACCACTCAACCAAAAAATCGACACAGTATAAATCATTTTTATAGCACTAACAAATACGCACTCAATATATACACTCAAACTCATTATAGGGTCTCGCTTACCTTTTCTTAAATGAGTCAACCCCACCAAAGCCTAGGTGTTCGCTCAACCTAAGCTCTGATACCACATTATAACGATCTTCCTTTCTTACACCTAAAGACAATACTTAATACATCCACGATATTTGTGTACCAATCATTTAAGTGTCCAAAAGACGGGTCATTAGGGGTGAAAGAAAGAACAGAATCTCACAATACATGACGAGTAATATATAATACGAACAAGTCTTTACAAAAAGAAATTATCTTTATTTTACATATCATTAGAGTGCATTAACATATTATCAGCTTGGACGGTTATAACAACCTATCCTTATGCTGATAGATGTAGACAAAAACAAAACAAAAGAAAACAGTGGAAGAATATAAGGTATGTGAATACGTCTTGGAGAATCCAGCTCGTCACCTAAAAGCTCCAAAGGATCCAACTAAATCTAGAAAATATGCTCGGGCTCACCCAAGCATTATAAGAAAAATAATGCCCAGATTAATCTGGTAAAACTATCATGAGAAACTCAAATCATAAGGAATTAATTTATTATAATTTGTAAAATATTTTAAAATCAAAGGTGTCTCGTAAGACCACGCCACACATAAACACGAATGAGTTTTTACCTTACGATAATAAAAACACTTTTATATAAAATTCAGTCATATTATGATAATGTCTAAAGGTTCAAAGTAAATGTATAAAATAGATGAAATGCTTGCATCTCACATTCCAAAATATTTGGGCACAACTAAAAACATACGGCACTTATTGGATAATGGATTCCATATAATGATTGGGCCATTGGGGTACCGCCCATCACGGCGCATCTTTAGATAAAATATACCGAGAGCATCACATGGACTCTCTATGAGTCAAGATCGGCCCTACCCCTTATTGGATAGCATCAAATATGTTATCACCTTGGTTGACATCAACAACTTAAATGGACCCCAAGCATACATGATCTATATTATCGATCTAGATTGGATGATGACCATACCCTAATGGTAGCGAACCACGTAGCCTTGAAGCATCTCTTCTGTTTTAGTCATTCCCAGTTGATGAGGTTTGAGGCTACGATTACCTTTTATATAGCAAACATCTTGGAATGCTAACACTGCCCTCCAGACAGCAATGCAGTGCCAGCATTCATCCATACAAGCTCGTGCTAGGTCTGAACAAAACCGAATGCACTACCTCTACTACATCCATTTTGGAATCATGCTCAGGATTAGCAACAAGCAGCCCTTGCACTTCAAAAGCACCGTATTCTATCATCTTGATGATATCTTCAGCTCAAAACGCTTGAGTTGGATCGAAGTAGTTTTCGAATAATTTATACTTATCTGATCCGGGTCTCTTCGAAACAACGTTCGATATTCCAGTAAACTCAACACTATTTCTTTTAGAAATAATCAAACAATACATAGGAGCAGGGATCACCCCTTAAATGTTTAAGCGAACGAATCTCCCAATCATTTGTCATAGAAAAACAAAACAAGATTTATACACATAATACATCATCATCAAAGATAACTGTGTCGTATAACTCACGTGTTGTTCTAGAATTTCCGGCGTTATATTTTGATCCAGATTTGTTAGTCGATTAGTTAACTATCAAATAAGCAAACAACAACAAATTTAGAGATTTAGTTACCCATTGCAACCACTAAGCCTCGTAATAAATCTTTCATTTATTAAAACTCTTTTCAAAAGTGTTTATCTAAAACATTGATATACTTATCTCATTGACATAAATATATTCACAAAACATTCGTGAAAGATTTCTCATTTCCAAATTATATCAAAGGATCAAAACAAAACGTTATTTAAATTAGAGAAAAAGATAACCTCAAACAATATTCCTTCAATGTTAAGTGTGGAATGAATGTCTATATCAAAGGAATTAAAAAGGTCAATTAAAGGAAATCCAATCTCAAATTCTTTTATAAATTTACGACTATAAATCCTCTTAATAAATCTCTTTTATTTATGAATGTCCATTACTTAGATTCTGAACCCAATTTCAAAACTCTTTACAATAACCAATTTAAGTTTACAAAACTCATTTATAAATATCAAAACCATTTATATATCTCTTTATAAATCTCCAAATTTATTTATAAACTTCCTTTATAAATATCCAAAATCATTCATAAAATTTTCTTATAAATATTCCATATTTAAAACAAAATTCCTTTAATAAAATCATTTAATAAAGTCCTTTTGATAAACAAAATGAATATTCAAAACATCCTTTATTAAAATCATTACTTAACTTCAAATAGTTATAAAAGTATGATTGGCCTTAAAAATCAGAAAGAGGCGTAGTGACCGCAATGGTTCTCTTTTAATTAAATTAACTCTTCAAGTTATATCATGGGTACTTACATAACAAGCAGATATGTATAAGGGAATCGACCAACAACAAACAAACCAACATATAGGTAAGATGTCCAAGTTACTATAATAGTAGACGGGGATTTGTTCTGCTAAACATATATCCAAACAAAATGGGTTTTTATTCAGCTTAAATAAATTTTTACATAATCTACTTGGGAACTTATGACAGAACTGTGATTTATTCTACCAAAAAAATGTCCAATATAACTTAATTATCAGAATGACTTTCTACTCTGCTAAACAGATATCATTAGGTTTCATATTCAATTGAGTTACTTAAGGGCAATCGATAAAGAAATCCCTTGAATTGAAATCTTCCTTTTAAAAGAAAGTTACTTTGAAACAAAACCGATCTTTGAAATTAAAATGGTTTAAAACTTTAATAATTTTATTTAATAATTAAATAGCACTTAAACATTTTATTTAATAATAATTAAACCTTTAATTAGTAATTAAATAATAATTAACTATTAAATAAATTAGTAAACTTAAGTAATCTTTGATTAATTATTAAATAATAATTTAAATTTATTAATCTCAATTAATTAATTAATTATTAATTAATTAAAACTTAAATAATAAATTAAACCTTCATTTAAGAAATTAAATCATAATTAAGTTTTAATTAAATCTTAACATAAATTTAACTTGATTAATAATTAATTAATAATTAAACCCTTCTCAAATAAATAATTTAATTGGTCTTAATTAAATAATAAGTAATCTCTAAATAATTAATCAAATAATTATTAATTATTTATTAATTAACAAATTATATTTAACTTACTTAAAAATAATTAAGTTCTAATTACTCTAACGTAATTAATAATTAAGTACTAATCCATACATCATTGAAATTATAAACCTTATTTAATACTTAATTAATTAAAAATTAATCATTAAACTTTTAATTAATTAACTTTTTAAAACAACATTGTTACACTTACAAAACATTTCAAACCATTGCAAAGTTTGAAACTTACTTTTGAAAATTCAAATTTTACCGAAGCTGCATCCATAGCGACTATAGTTATGGATGTCGTTTTCCAAAAATGCTTTTCGAATTTCTTCTTTATTAACTTATCACTTAGAAGCTTTTCTAACTCTTTGAAATACAAGTAAGTATTTAAAAAAGAAGCTAAGTTTCCTAAATTTAAGAATGATTTTTGATTTCTAAATCAAAGCTTGTATTTTCACAAAAGGATTCCTTTGTTAATAAACCAAGCCTAAGTGTTAGCTTCCTAACTAATAGACATTTAATCATGTCCATTACAACATATACATCTCACAACTCAAACATAAGCAAACACATATTTAAGCATACATAACCAATACTTTATTTTTCAAATCAAAACCTAACTTTTCAAGCACATAACAACATTATTCAAACATATTCTACTACATCAAAACCTAACAACATCAAGCCACATATCACATACAATTTTATGAAACATTTAGAAGTAAAACTTAAATTTTTAAATCAACAAAACTTTACTCACCAAAAATTTTGAAAACTTGAAATGCTTTAGAATTTGGAAATCTTGGAAAACCATAAAAATCACTCTAAAATATGTCGTCTTTCCCTTGATTTTTTTGCCATTTTACTCTCGGAATTTGGACAAGTAGTAGAAATAAAAGTTTTGCGAAATTCCTTTCTCTATCATTTAAAAAAAATTACTAAATTTGGTCAAAAGAAGAAGTGGTATTTTCGGACTCGAAAATATGGGTCCGAAAATAAGTCTCAAAGAAATGCAATTTTGACCAAAAACTACTAGAAATTTGAAAAAGTCTTTCAAATAAAAATTGTAGCCACTAAAATTCTGTAAGTTAAAAAAAGTCTTGATTTTGAGTAGTATGGAGGAAGTTATGGCCGAATTAAGTAGAAGGAAAATAAAGAAGTTTTTAAATGAAAAGGAGCAGATTAAACAAGTTTGCAATCATTTGAACAAATAGAAACTTTGAATTTTAACTTTAGAATTTTTAAAGAGAAGCCATGAAAGGCTATTATAGTTTCTCAAAGCTTTTAGGAAATTTTTAAATGAAAAGAAGAAGGAGGAAAGAACATGAAAAAATATATACTTAAATACTAAGTCACAAGTTGAATTACTGTTTTACCCTTATGTATTCTACACTCCACACACTTGCTTCCACCTCACCATGCCATGTTTCCCTATTCTAAATTTCAAAATTTCCATGCATTAACATAAAAAGATGGCCAATGTACTCATGCCCCCTTTCAGGTTACCAATATATCACACCTTATCTCCCTGATGTGACATTTTATATTTATTTTCTAATCATAATTAACATAAGTACATTTACATATATAATATCCTAAACCTTATTTTATCTTAACTATGAATATTTAAAAATATTTAAATGCTATTTCCAAATATAAACTAGGGTCACAATATTTCAAACAACCTTTATATGATGAAATGTCGAAAATTCGAAAAAGGGTTTCCGATCACATTTTCTATTTTTCATTAAACAGCATATTTTTGTAAATAAATTTTTGAAAACTATTTCACAATCATTATTTATTATTTAAAAGATTTTTATTTTAATTATAAAATCTGTTATTTGAATATTTAAAATTAATTAAATATGCTCAAATCAACGCGGTGAAATTCCGGGTCCTTACATAGATATATTGCATTTTCATATATATATATATATATATATATATATATATATATATATATATATATATATATCTTCAACCACCTTTAAAAATCATTATTAATTCAAAATAAGATCATAGTAGGACTTGATATAACAAATTGCACTTTATAAATATTTAAATAATATATATATATATTATATTTATATCGATATAATTCATTTAATAGCTCAAAACATTGTTTATTTTCCATTTGTCACTAAATAAATCATATCTCTTATAGTATGTATCTATAAATCCAAAATTAAATTTATAAATTCACATATATGTATATGTATATGTATCTTATCTTCTGAAATCTTTTTTATGCCGTTTTGATGTGATTTTATATCCTAAATCATTTTCTTCACAAAATTGGATGATTTTCATATATTATGAAACCACATCTTTATAGATTAAAAAATGCACAATAATTATATTTTGGTTTGTTAATTTGATAGTTCATCTCAGAAATTTATTCATATAAATTTCTAACCATTTTACTATAAATTTGCCAATTATATTTGTCCCACTTAGAAAACCCATTTTATAAATTTCTTATGTATTTAATTCCAAATTTATTCCAAAGTGAAACAAAACCAAATAAAATTCCCCATTTTCATCTTAAAATTAATTAAGATAAATTAAATCATATTTTTTGTTTAATTTCTGGTAATCTTAACCAGGGTTACTATAGTGTCCGAAGAGATTTACGTGTAATGTCAGCTAAGTGGATACCTATGTAGGGTTCACTTTGGGAATAGGTATTAAATGATAGGGGCCTACCTCAATTGAGGTCTTAAATGGTTAGAGTCAGCCCATTTTCTACTAAAAGGTATTAAGTGACCTAGGTTCCATCTCTTGCATTGTTATACATTTATAACATGGGGTATGGGGTATGGGTTATGGGATTTAGAAATATGCTCTGGGAATGAAAGGTATTGAGTAGTTGAGCGAGGATCCGCCTCTTTTCCTTATACAAAGTATTAAATGGTTCAATTACGTAAGACATGTTCTAATTTAATTTTACTACCCAAGTACTGAAATAGTAAGGCTCGAGATTTTTATTCATTGGGCATTTGTTGTTCCGACTCCCTCCTTATTATAACACAGGTTAGAGAAGGAGTCGATAATGCTTGAAGATGGCGAGAGTGAAGCTTGCGGCAGTTACTATCTATCTTTTTGTATTATTTTCTATTGTATCCATGACATGTATTTTTTTAACGAAATATTGTAACGGTTGAAATTACGTAATGTTTTATGACATTGAAATGATTTAAAAATAAATGGTACTATTATTGTTATTATTATTTATTCTTTGCGCTATGATTTTTGAAGAATTGATAGATAGCTCTGTTTTGTTATTTTTACCAACCAACAACCAGTTTTAGAATAGGTCTGAGTTTCGATGTGTCTTTTTTGGACTGGAATTTAGGCTTATTTCGAAGTGGGTTATTACATTTGGTATCAGAGCTTAGGTTACCCGATCAATAGGGAAAAGTACACATATGAGTCGCCTATTTGTTATTTTTGAAAATATTTTTCAAAAACCCTACTATATATGTGTCTCTGTGTGTGTGTGTGTGCGTATATATATATATATATATATATATATATCTGTGTGTGTATGTATGTATGTATGTATGTATGTATGTATGTATGTACACTTATTCTGAATTTACTCCTGACTCTATATATTTTGAATATAGAAGTAGTTGCTACCATATTCCAAAACGATAGGTGAAGCAACTATGAGTTGGAAAAATAAATAGAGTTGAATTTATACTTCTTTGTTTGGATCTAAACTTTCTTATCATTGTTGATTTTATAAGCATATTAAATAATAGGGACAGGAATAGTAGAAGAAAAGGTCGTAACTCCAAAATTTAATAGGTAGTGAATGTGCAATAAGTGAGGAGTTACAAGAAACTAAATAGATTAATGAGACCATTAAGGTGATTATGGAAAGATAAGGTAGAATTTAAATGGGTAAGGTTGAATAAACAAATGAATGTCGTTAGGAAATATCCATTAAGATAGCAACAATTTAGTTTGGCCAAAATTTATGAGAGTAATAAATATACATGCTAGTTCGATGTTATAAGCCGTAGTATTCATATGGAAGTAAGGAATATAGTAGTGAAACAAGCTTCCGTAAGAAGGTGTAAATTAATCATCACAAGGAGATAACTAGATTTTTAAGATGACTGAGTTGGGGGATCAAAGGAAAGAACAATGTAAGGCAATTTTTAATCCTACTCCTTGAGAAAGAAAGAGGTAAAAATATTTTTGAATACTCCTTGAAAGTTCTGAATGAGATTTTTCAAAGATTATCAATTGAAATCTTATGCGTTGTAAGTTGAATTTTTTAATATAAAGTGACTTTTGACAACTTTGGAAATATATACAATTTGTAAAAAGTTTAGAAAGAAGTGGTGAAACATTTTAAAACAAAATGGTGGATGACTTTTAATAACTTGAAAAGTTGAAAAAAATAAAAGTTTCTCATTTGTTAAATTTTCAATTTAAAATTTATTGAATTAAAAGTTTTCAACTTTTGGATTCTTCATTTTTGGATTTTTCTTTTTTTATGAATTCTTCTACTTCATTAATTTGGAAGTTGTTATTTTGAAAAGAGTAAGGAAATTTGGGATTTATAATTTAGAAATAGTTGAATTAGAAAGTTCTAACTTAGAAGGATTTAGCATTCTCAAAGTTCTTGGTTTAAATTTATTGAGCCAAAAGTATTTGGTCCACAATTTTTAATAAGAGATTTTTCTTTTGATGAACACATGATTTTTCCTACCTTATAAAATTAGAGGTTCTTTTCCTTAAATTTATATTGAAAGGAACAAATGGAAAAGGCACTTGATTAGCATAGGATAGAAATAATAAAAGGATAAGAATGCCCGACAAAGTAGATAAGAGAAACGTGGAGAATGATAGCTAATTTAAGTAGTGATAGAATTGGAAATTTTAATCCAGTAATAAAGGATATAGACGAGGAGCAATAGGAATAAGAAAGAAGTTACCTTTGCCTACTTTGTTTATCTGTTATTTAAAGTTATAAAAGATATCTTTGACAATTTAAAGGGATTTGAATGATGAATGACGACTGAGTTGGGTGTTTTTGGAAAGGTAATTGTGTAAAGATGAGAATTTTATATATGCATTTTTCTTAGTGCAAACTCAGAGCATCTTTGAATGAGGATATAATTGGAATTGATAAGAAAAGGATTGTAAGGGATATTAAAAGTTTTGAATAAAGTTACAAAAAAGTATTTTGTCAAATAGCAGTATATTTTAAGTAATAAGGCAATAGATATTTATCTCTATTTTAGATATAACTATTATTTTGAAAATGATAATTCGTGTAATAGAAAAACTTTTTGGAATAATAAAGGTCTAATTTAATATTTTATAATGATAATTGGGTTCTAAATGTTTTGTGTTAAAGATTCTATTTTCAAAAGGAGCAAGTCTTTATTAAAGTAAGACACTAAAAATGCATAGTTCATTTTTGAAAACCAATCAATCTTGAATGATATGAATTGAAAGTCTATGTTTCAAAGAGATAAGTCTTTGATGAAAAAAGATTTTATTTTTTCTCTTATTTGGAACTAAGAAATTCTGAATTCTTGCAAAGGGTTCTAAGTTCATATTTTCAAAGATGGGGATTTTGAGTTTGGTACTTCATGGTTGTAAAATTTTAAGTTTTGCAAGAAGTAGGGTACTAAATGCTATTATCTTTAACGATATAAGTTTATTTGTAAGAAAATAGTTTATTTAAAATTATTTTATATGATAACTAAAATTCTAGTTTTATAAAGAATAATATTTATGGAATATATGAGGATCACAACTAGGTAGGACAGACTAAGGTTTTTTTAGGATATGAATAAAATAAGAATAGAGTTTACAACCTGATTTGGAAATTTGAAATCAGTCCCAAATCTCTATTTAAAGAAGTTGGTAAAGTTGTTAAAATATTCCAGATCTGTAATTTGGTTGTAAACTAGGTTGTTTGTAGAATATGAATTTCTATATTTTAATTTTGGAGCAGTTTCCATGTAATTTCCGTAAATTATTCAATTACAAAATATGTATTAAAGTGCATTGTTTGAAGTAATAAGGAATCAACTAAAAAAGAAAGAGATATATAGGCGATGGATATTATTTTCCATAGTTTACACAATCTATTTCAACATAAAGAAAATAAATAATTTCTTGTAATTTTATACAAAGCAAAAATATCACTTGTGTTTAATTTATGAGAAATTATGATGGTAATCTTTTTAAAAGGATAGCTTGGATAAATTAAAATCTGGAAATGAGTATTCTTGTTGTAGAAATTAGTAGTTAGAAATATATATATATATATATATATATGTGTGTGTGTGTGTGTGTGTGTGTGTATGTATGTATGTGTATATATATGTATGTATAGCTACGCTTAACGACTAGAATATATATAGATAACCTAGATTATAACTATATGTGTATTAGTTAGTAACTAGTGGATTAGGATCTATGGACATTAATTACAAATTTAACAAACAATAAATTTGTAATTAATGAGAGGAAAAAGGAGTTAAATGTAAGGAAACTTGATATGGCATTTATGGAAAAAGGTTGAGTAATGAATATATTTCGAAAACCGAAGAAGATTAAAAGGATTGAAGAAGAATTAATTGAAATGGTTCAATTTTGACAGTAATGATCAACTACTATGGATATTAACTAAAGCAATGAATGGACCACATTTATAAAAAAATTCTAAAGGAAAAATGGGTAATGGTGAATGGCAAATTAGAAATACCCATCTTAATTTAGTAAGAAGTATTAGGACCTCAACATCATTTATATCAGTTGATAATACATGGTAGCTTCCAGCAAAATTTTCTTTTAGAGTTGTTAGGTTGTTGTCGCTAGTTGTCTCCCTTAGTTATCAAAAAATAAATAATGTGGTGTATGATATAACCCTGTTTTATTCCTATATTGACTTTATGAATGGGATTAAACCACTTGATAAATATATATGTTGAGAAGCAAAGTAAATAAGAAAATTTTATGGGGACACTTAACTAGCGATAAACCATAGGTAAGGCTGGAAGTTAATGAGGAAATTAGGTTAGAAACCTAAAGTAAATGGATGTTTCAATTCCAAAGCTTTAGAATTTAGGAAAAATAAAATTTAGCTCACAGCCTATCGCTAGTCAAAAAAAAAGATAAAATATATAGGAATGTAAAGAGAATTTCCTATTGAACAAGGATAAAGAAGAAGGTGGTAGAAATTTCTGTTAGAAGCAATAAAATTGCATCGTCTCCAACCGCTTCATAGAGTTGCGGTTAGCATCGTTAGTGATAGCCCCATTTAGTTTACTAGCAAATTTTGGACAAGTTTGCTGGTAGCTTTAGAAGCTAGCTTTAGGAACTTCATTAAATTTGAGCATCACTTGCTAACTTTAGACCGACGGACAAACTGAAGGAATGAACAGGAACTTGGAGGATTTGATAAGAGCTTACATCTTGGACTTTGGATAAAATTAGGAGCAGCACTTACCCTTAATAGAATTCGCGTGTAGTAGTAGTCACCAATAGATGATTGGTATGACACTCTAGAAGCAATTTTTGAGAGGACATACAAATCACCAAAGGGTGGGTGAGAAACCACCAACAAATCATACTCAGACAAGATTTGGATTTTCCATATTTTGGAATGTCATAATTTATTAGGCAGCATGTGAAGGCTATAATATTTGGATAATCGAAAAAGTTGGCACTAGATTTATTGGGCCTTTCCTAATATGTAGAAATATAAGAAAACTTGTACATTGGCTAGAGTCCGTGAAAATTTTTCACGTTTTGCATTTGAGGAAATACCTTCGTAACATAGCAATTATCGTAGAGCCTAATCAGTTGGAGGATTTTGAGATGGAGCCATTAACCTCCCATGCACACTATAGGCATTGTGGAATACGAAACTAGGAAACTCCACAATAAAGAATTAGATTGGTCGAAGTACAATGGTGAGAAAATCTGGTGGAAGGCATGAGGACTTCTCATCCAAAGCCTTTCTCTGGTAATTTTTCTTCTCCAAAATTAGGATTTTGGTTGCAATGTGGTTGCTCGATTGGATGGTAGGGGACAGTTGCAACACTTTTTCACCATCGCTTTGCACTCGTATAGACTGTTATGCATGTTTAGGGTATTTGCATACAAATTTTCATAGCATGATCAAACACTCACACTAGTATTAAGCTTATTTCTAGCATGTCTGCAGTACATAATCACATTGCACTTTGAATTGAGTAAATGATTGTATAACATGGATGTTATTGTACGTTATGTTGTTCACCTCTTGAAAGGTTTTGAGGTAAAACCCTTGTTAAGGGAGGAGCATGTAACACCCCCGAAAATCAACCCTTAATAAATAAGTAAATTAAGATAAATTCAATTAATTATAATAGGGATAAAAATTAAAATTTTATAAATGTTGAAATTTGACCACGAAATTTATGTCGTTGAGTTCGTGGCAAAATTCTAATCAGTTTCCATATAAGATATGCTGAAAACGGAGCTCAAACAAAGACGTTGCGAGTGTTTGAAGTTTTCAGATTTAAATTAGTTAATTCGAATTCAAATTCAAATGAGTATTTAAATTTAAAGTTTGAATTTCAAAAATTAACTATAATTAGATTGGAAATTAAACAAACGTCGAAGTTAATAATTAATGTTAAAAGTTAATTAAGGAATTAAATAAACAACTGCTGAAAATAATGAACATTCCCAAAATTTTGACGGTGAAGTCGACCCTTATCACTCCAAGAAAATTCACATTTGACAACACTGTAACACAGCGTTTTGACTCAAAATGCTATTACAGATTATTTTACTACAACAAATAAAACTGCAAAATGTTGTTTGAAGTGGGCAAGAATGGTTATCGCTATCTATGCGTAACAGGGTGGTAAATTTTCACGTTCCTTCTAAATTGAACCCTTGCTAAATAAATCATCTTTAAAAAATTTGCAGCTAAAATTTCCATCTTTAATTTCATCCTGCAAAAACCTAATCCCAAAATTTTCATGCCTTCTAACTAAAATTAGTTCGTCTGTCTCCCTTGTCATCAGTAGCCTTCATTGTCGGCTGAAGATCAATGAGTCAATTCAGTCGCCTTCCCCAAAGTCGATCGCCTTCCCCATTGTTATCTATTTCTCAAAGTCGATCGCCTTTCCTGTTTTCATCTATTTCTCAAAGTCGATCGCCTTCCCTGCTGCTCCCATGCCCACAAAATTGACAACATCGCCTCTGTCCCCAAACCTCTACCTTCAGCTATTCCAAAACCAAATCTAAAAGCAGAACAATCAGTTAAAGAAGTGGAGGAGGAGTTAATCAAAGAGGAAAAGGGCTACGAAATATTAAAGAAACATGTATTTAAGCATCCAATTAGAAAGCCAAGGCGGTGGAAGGAGATCTGATGAACGTATTTTTCTGCATTTTAAACCGTTTGTTTCATATATTTTTATTTTAATAAAGCGGTATTATATGGGTATTTTGCTGTGGTTTTGCAGATTATAGATTCCGAAGTGCAACGTTGAAATTAATTGGCTGTGCAGTCCAATGGTTCAAATGACATGCAAAAAAAGAGTGCAACATTTTGAGTACCGAATAATTCGAAGAGAAAGTACATATCATTCATGAAGGAATGCATCTCACGTCACCAACATGTGTACTGTTCATGCAAGAAATCAATTGCAAATATTGAAAATACACTTTCAAAGTTTAGCCTAAAAATCTCTCAAAGTAAGGCCACTTATTAATTAAATAACAAAGCAAAGACCAATTCAAAGTGAGGTGGCCTTATTATTCTCCAAATATCAAGCACATGGACCTAAATAGTAGGATTATTTTTGGAGGCTGAAGTCTTTAAATAGAGAGAGTAATGCAGATGGAAAAACATCTCTTACCCCATCACTCTTCTTCAAGTTTAATTTTAAATTCAGCAGTGTTTTTATTTTCAAACAGAATACGTAGGATTGTTGATTAGATTTAGCAATTTATATATTCTTGTTCTTAGTTATTTTTTGCACTTTTTTCAGTTAGTTAACAAATATTTCAGTTGTTTGCTCTGTTATTTTCTTTTCCGCAATTTCAATTTCTGTTCTGATTTTTACAACATTATATTTTGGTTGCAATTTCGATTAGTTTCGGAATCGATTTGTAGTATATTATTGTTTTTATTTTCTGTTCAAGATCCACTATCGAATTTGTTTAACATGCCTAAGATTTAAATGGGGATTTCAAATATTTTAAAACACAATTCTCTATGTTCGACCTGCATACTACACGCCTGTGTGCTTGCAGAATTAATTAAAATTTATGCTTTTCTAATCAATAGAAAAGTCACAACAAGATCGCAGAGGCATTTGAAGGAAGGTTTAAAGTGGAGCCAGTAGCAACGGATAAGTTTAAGGAGATAAGCAATGCATATGAGGTACTTCCCCTATTTTCTAGCCTTTTTGCCTGCTTTTTAGCTTGCCGATTGATGAGGAAAAAATATTGCATTTTATTTGGTAAAAAGCTGCACAATACATTATCATAACAGAATAAACATTGACACAAGACGTTGCTTAAATTAACAAATAAACTATATTATGGAATATTTTCTATCAATAGTGTTATTTTGAGTACTCCGTTTGTCTTAGTGCCTATAAATTTTATGATTGAATAATTTGTTTCATATCTATTTCCAAAATATAAATACAAACGCTGTAATTGTCATTTTGCTCCTTCCCTTCACTTTTTTACCAAATAATCATAAAATTCCATAGTGGTAAAGCATTAAAATAACATTGGAATGATTGCCAACAATTGCTGATGAATTTTTTCCAACTTCCTTTGATAAATGTAATTGATTATATGATTTTTGTTTGGATTTACTCATTATGATTCTGCAGTTCTATAAGATTAGTACTACTTTCGTATCCACTGGTAGAGTTTTATTTTGAAAAACCCTTACGTTTCGCTCTAACCTTATATGCCATATAGCTGTTGCAAAACTTGCATCGATTAGATCAGATTTGAAATTATTTTACGAATTATTAGCTCCTATGTACTCTATGATTTTTGATATGTTATCATGTGTGAATTGCATGGTAGTTTATTTTTTCGTTTGCATCCAGATTTTGTCAGTAAGGACACGAAAAAAAGGTGGCGATTTGTTTCCTCTGCTACTTCCTACTAAATTTGAACCTATTGATTATCATCAAAAATGGTTAACTTAAGAACACAGTTTGATGTTTATATAAGAATAGAAGCTTCAATAATCAATTTAAGCAGCCGGTAGCAAAGAAAAATTAAATAATTTTTTCATTTTCCGACCATTTGATAGCATGGTAAGTCAGTTGTTTATCGTATCGCCCACTTCACTGCTTTAGTTCAGTAGACTGTTTTTTGGTACAATAGATTGTGAATTCAAATCAAAATTTATGTTCTTTTCCTTTAAAGTTTTTTCTATTGCCTAATGTAACGACCCGTAAATTTCGATAATTAAATTGGTTAATTTAATAAAATTTTTGTAATTAAATTTAGAAAGAAATAAAAACGTTAAGATTTATAGTGAAGTGAATGTTAAGAATGAAATGTAGCAATGGTTATTAAAACTAATTATTGACAATTGAAGTGAAATCACAATAATGAAATGGTGTAAATTGTTGCACTTGGTTATAAAAATTGAATATAAGTAAATAAGGGAAGTGTTGTATAAATAAATGTATTAGTATAATTAATGGTGGTTGGATGAATTCAGTATTATGTAAGTAATTATGATAACTAGTTGAATATAAAATAAACTTAAGTGCAAATTAAAGGTTATGATAACAATTATTATAAACAGGAAATTATTGTCAAGGACAAAATTTCACAGCTTTTTGGCTTCAAGGACAGACCTTCAATATTTTATCCTGAAGGACAACTTTTTGTAGGTATCAGTTTTTAGTTATTGATAGCATTTTTTAGGTATCAGTTTGTAGTTATCCGTAGCAGTTTTTAGGTATCGGTTTTTAGTTCGGTATCAGTTTTGTTGTCCTTATGAATAATTTTGGAAAATGCTTGTCCTTGTGAATAAATTTTAAAAGAATGTTTGTCCTTGTGGTAAAAATATTGAGGTCGTGTCCTTGAGGCAAAAAATATAGAAATTTTTGTCCTTTAAATTAATCCCCCATATTATAAACTACCTATTTAATTTGTCAATGAAATTAATTGGAAATCAATTTCATTTAAATGTAAGTAAATGTTCATTAGTATGAATTTAGTTGATGACTGTAAAACATTAGGGTAATTGGATATATAGTAATGTTAAAGTTATCCATAATATAATGGTTGATTTAATAAAAAGAATGGGAATCAAGATTTATTAATTTAAATTTAATAAATTGGATTAATTAAAATTAGATGAAATTTAATTTTTAAATATTACGTAAACGGGAATTAAGATGAAATTGGGAAATATTAATGTACCAAGATATAAACCAATGATAATTATATTCTTATTGTAATAAAAGACTTGAATAACAAGGTTTAAAAATTAATAAATGGACTTTGGAATTTTAGTTTATAATTTCTAAATTTAATGAAATTGAAAATTAACATTGAAATTAATGGATCAATCATCTTTAAATTGACATCTAAATTTTTTAAATTATTGAAATTGTTCAAGAAATCAAAGATGATAAAGATTGTTAAGTATAGAATTGGAATTGAAAATTTAATTTAATTAATTTAATATTAATTTATTGATTAAGTGAAAAATGGTCATTTTGGCCACTGGCTCAGATTTCGACGAAACCTGTTTCATCAGATCCGTAACAGTGTACTATTGTAGAATTTCAAGTTCCGTAGCAATCGGACTTGTCGTTTGATCGTACAGACTCGAAACGCCTAGAAATCAATATAATTGAAATCAATTTGAAATAACTTGATTTTAGCATAACTTCTTCATACCTTGGAATTTGGACTTGAAACCTATTCCATTGCGTGTAAAATATTTAAAAACATCTATTTTGATATATGGGTTGACCCACCTTCGTTCCGGAGCGAAACAGGCTTTTCAGGTTGTTTATCGTTCCAACCTAAGATAATCTAATCCTTTATTTCTACTTTCTGACCTACCTATATATATCATTATAAACCCAAGTAGCCCTTCTATTTCTCATTTCTATACGTACAAAAATTTCTATTTCTCTTCTTTCTCAATGGCAGACAGACCTTAAAATTCACGATCCAGTTTTATTCAAAATTTCAACTTCAGAAATCAAACTCCACAAACTATATCAAATTATATATCGATTTGAAGCTCTCGACGAGCGCATCTTAGATCTGTAATTTGTTTTAAATCTAAACCTCTGTCTGTCCAGAATTTGAAGAACAAATCTCGATCGTTCATCACGCTGAGATCAACCTTATCGGATCGAAAAATTGAAGGTGCCGTTGTGTGAAGATGGACGAGGGGAGTGCACGGTGTGTTTCGCTTGTCTTTTCAAAGGTGGGATTTCGAGCGATAATTCAGTTAGGGTATGTTTGACGTGGCGGCTACCGTGTCTTCGGTGAATGCGAATGGTCGCGTGGTCGCACAGGCGTTCGGAGCTTCGGGGAAGGCAGATCGGCGAGTATTCGTTCGGGGGCTCACGGCGGCATGTAGGCGCGGTGGCGAGCGCGTAGCCTGGGGTCACGGCTGCTGAGGGTTTTGAGCGAAACCGTGTCCTGTAGTGCGTGAGTGGAGAATGAAGGTAGTGACGTGGAAGTCAACGTGCATTTTTCTGGTATTATTTTTATTTATTGTATATTTGAAATCTATATCTTCTAATCGCCATAACTTTTGCATACGAGGTTGCTTTCACGCGCGGTTTCTTGCGTTGGGATCATATCATAATTCCAGACATTATGATACTAGTTTGGATGTATTCGGAGATCGTTCAAATTTTGAGTTTAACTTAGATTTAAATTCAAAAAGGTGAGTGTTTTGACCCACTCACAACTTCTAAAATTTCTTATATTGTTAAATTGATTTATGATATGATTAGAAATTTGTTTATGACCATCTGGCATATTTTGAATCATCATCTCAGTTTATTTGAATTTATTTGGATAAAATAGTTATTTAATTTATTATTGAATATAAACTGCCAGTAAATACCTGTTATTTATTATCTGTTTTATATTGATGTTATTGATTGAATTGGATGATGATTGTGATAAATGTTTGATGGTTGACATTGGATGAATGGATGTTGTATTTTATATTGTTATAAATTGCAAGTTGTTATGGATTTTTATTTCATTCGGGATTACGGTTTGAAATGATATATAACCGTATTTATATTTTAAATTACGGATTGAAATGATAAATATCTGTATCACTTGACTATATGATAGAAAATTTTATACAGACACCGTGGTCTATATATACAAATATTTTGAAATGATTTCTATGGTTTTGGAAAGAAATATATGGTTTTAGACAAATATTGATTTTAGATATTATATAAATGTTATTTTATCCTTGATTTTAAGCTATGTACAATTATTTTATATAGAATAAGCTTAATAATAAGTTTGATTTTTATTGAAGATAATACGGTTAAGTATTTAAATTATATTTTAATATAGAGTTTATAATAATTTGAATCAATTAAGGTTGGAAGATAAATTTGAGATTTGTTTGAAATTGAATTTATTTAAGAATTAAACTCAAATAAGTTTGATGTGAAATTTATTAAATTTGAAATTTTAGAAGGTACGATTTTATAACTAGATTTTTGTTTAAGGTGAATTAAATGAATATTTCAAGTATAGATAAACTGAAGGAAATATTTAGTTATTTGTAATTTGAGTTTTGTTTAAATGAAAATGGATTTGTTAAGTAAAATATTTCAAAACTTATTAATAGAAAATTTAATTATTGAATCGTAATTACCAAACTTAGTTTTGAAATTATTGAATACTTGAAGTTTGAAATATATTGAATTTGAAATGGTTTATTCTGTGGATCAAATCTGTTTTGAAATCGACATGATCTGGAATAGTTTGGGATCGAGTTGTTTTGGAATTGATTTGTGAAATTTAAGAAGCTATTTTATTATATAAAGTATTCTAATATTTAAACCATTTAAGTGGTGGAAGTTATGTTTCAAAGTTATGAGTTTCAAAGTATTATGATTTGAAAGTGTTATACTTTAAGTGTTTTGATTTCAAAGTGTTATAACTTTGAAAGTGTTATAATTTTGGAAAAAGGATATATTTGAAATAAAAATGATATTATATTGATTTGGGTTTTTATAAAAATGATGCCATATTGATTTGGTTTTTGAAATGGAAATGATATCGTATTTATATGGTTTTGAAATGGATATTAAATTCTGGTTTTAAAGTATAATTATTTTGAAATGACTTTGGTGTTATAATAACGTTTGGTTATTAAAGAGACCGGGATCTGAAGTTGTCATACTCCCTGCCAACTCCGAAAACCACTTTAATAACCGTGTACGGAGTGGAGATTCCAGAATGAAGTAGGATGGTGGCGGCGTTCCTTTGATGTATATACGTGGACCCGAGTCCCGTGAGTTGGCATAAGGTGGCTAAAACAGGTGCGATTGACGGGCTAAGAAGGTAGCACCTTTTATCGGAGACACTCCTTCGATACCATTCTATTGCTTTGTGATTGATTGGGGCCCTTTGATTTAGGGATGTGGCTCGAGGTGGGCGGTAGTAGCTGCTACTCGTTACCACTGGTCCGGAAGCGTAATTAGTATATCTACCCTGGCATTGCCTAGTTGTGCCGTGTCACCTACCCTAGCGCGCCTTGTACGAGTTTGATTTGTGTCGTACCTATGGAGTATCCTATGGAAGCCTCCCGATCGGGAGGTATTACGGTACTGTATAAATTATTGGCACTATTACGTGTTAAGGGCTATATGGGTAACCCCTTAACGCTATTTTAAAGTAAGTTTGTATTACTTTTAGACATTATTATAATAGCATATATTACTACATGGTAGATAGTTTAACGAATCCTTAGGAGATGCGAATTCCGACAATCTCTTATGTTACTGCACTCACATTGGACACTGGATGGAGATGTCAAATCCAGTAAACATCTCTGACGTTGTTCCACTCATATTATTTACCGTTGATTTAACTTACATAAGACCTTTTAGTTCTAACTTGAATGTTTTGTCTTTTCAATTCGCTCGGCTCAGTCTGAGCATTTCTGGATTCGAAGACTTTATTTCCGAAGGACGAAGACGAAGACTGTATTACTATTATTTATTATATTATTCCACTACATCACATTGTTCTGCTGCATTGTTATTTATTATTATTTGGTATGTGTAACTCTGATTCTGTGTTGTATAAGTATAATAAAATATTTTTGTAAAACAGCTCCATGAACTGTTATTTGATTATTATATTTTGTCATTTCGCTGCAAGATTCTGTTTTTTTCTTTCTCTGCCTTTTCTTATTCACCCCGATAACAATCCGCTCTTCTGTATGGTTTGATTCTGATGTGTGTCGTTTATTGTTAATTTAAAACGTACAAAAGGCGGGATGTTACAGTTGGTATCTGAGCCAGGTTTAGCGATAAACCTTAGCTTTGTGGGGTCCGACTCTTTATCAATAGGGTAGTAATACCCTGTGATGAGTCACCGAGTGTGTATATATATAAGAGAGCGTATTTGTTAGTGTAATAAAAAGATTTTAATATTGTGCTAATTTGTTCCGTTTTGTATTTATAAATTCTGGTTGGTGCATAGGACGCTATGACATCAATAGGGAATTCTAAACACTGAATAGGACAGACCGACACAATATTTGTTTTGAAATATAGGCAAACAAATAATTTTCCTATTATATTTTCTGCATATAAAGTAATAAATTTTATAAAGGTTATATTTGGTTATAATATATTGGTTGTTAAGTAGTGAAATTTATAAATATTGATTGGAAACAAAATTTGAAGAAAATAAAATAAATGAAAATTGGAAATTTTAGAACTTAAGTTCCGGGGTTTTGAAAATTTCTTTCGAATGATTTTGGAATGTAATGATAACATTATTTAGAAGTATTTTCCGATATAAATATTTCAATATGATTTAAAAGAATTGTTTTAAAGGAATTCTGGAAAGAAATAAGTTATGTACTCCCCTCTCTGACGTTGGAAAATAATTTCGGTGATGAGTGCACGCATCATCGACATTCATTTTCGAGTTTCTAAGTCGGAAGACCATTGTAGTTGTTTTACTGCAGATTTATTTAATAAATAAATATAAATTTTAAATTGTTTTAAATATAATTGGATATATAAATTGTAAGTATATACATTTGTCTATTATTTTAAAATGATTTGAAATTTAACCCGGTATTGGGTTCTTAAGCTTCCGTTAATTAATAGTTTCAATTATTGTAGTAAAATAGAATGTAACTAACTACTAATTGGAACCTCTAAATGAAATATATATATAATTTTTCAATTTGCATTCTTTAATATATATATATATATATATATATATATATATAAATAACTTACCAAAATATTAAAAGTTGTCATGTTTAATAAGAAAATGTAATGGAAATTGTACAAGTAAACTTATGTAATGAAATTACTCAATGAAACTCTTTAATAAATAAGTATTGATGTTATAAAGTTATAAACTTAAGACAATTGAAATGTTATTATAATGAAATATGATAGAAGGTAAGTGTTGTAAGTAGATGGTTTTAAACTTAAGTAAATGAAAATTGAGAAATGAATGAATGTAATGCAATAAAAATAAATTTATATGATATGAATAAATAAAAATGAATTTATGTAAGTATAAGTGCAAGTAAGTGAAATATGCACTGAATCAATGGATGGAAATGAAATTTTGCAAGAAATAAATGTAAATTAAAAAGATAAATCATTATATGAATGAAAAGGAAATCAAATAAAAGATGTTATGAAATGAAATTGATAAGAATGAACTTGATCTATTGTTTGGAATTGTTGTTTGTTTGGTTTATGGTCGTTTGGGCAAGGATACTTTAAATTTGTTTCGATGTATGAATAATCTATTTAGTTTCATCTAAGACTGTTGAGTAAATGGTGCACTTAGTAATTTATTTTTCACTCTGTACAATTTAAAGTTTTTGAACCCGAACAACTATTTGTTTTGTTTGATATGAATGGATAATTGATTTGTGTTGATTTTATGTGATGGTTGTATGCTTTGTTGAAAGTGATTTTTATTGATTTGTTTGTTAGTGATTGAAAAAACTTTAAATATTTCATTTTGTATAATTGTTAACCTTTTGGGATTATATAAGTTAAATACGGGTTATGAAAGCAATTGCTACTACTTTTGGTTTCATAAAATAAGCGTTAATTGCCCGACAAATGGTACGTTCTCGGATTACGATTTTATAGCGTTGTTATATTGTTTTTCCAGTTGTTGGGATATATTATTTTGAGATATTATGATATATATTGTTATATTTTCTCCCTAGCCTCTCCGTACAAAGGAGAATCTGCTAAAATTTTCTGTAAATTTTGGACTTAGAATTTTTTTGAAAATGTTATCTAAACTTTATTAATTGAGTATAAAAAGATTTAATGGTTATAAATTTGTATCATTTATTCAAGTTAATTAATTTTGTAAATTTATTTGTTTCTAAAGTTAATATTTTTGAATAAGATGTATTGTTGACTCAATTCTTTCTTTTTCCTTTTCGGGAAGGAAAAATTTTGAGTGGGGGAGAGTGTAACGACCCGTTAATTTCGATAATTAAATTGGTTAATTTAATAAGACTTTCGTAATTAAATTTAGAAAGAAATAAAAATGTTAAGATTTATAGTGAAGTGAATGTTAAGAGTGAAATGTAGCAATGGTTATTAAAATAAATTATTGACAATTGAAGTGGAATTACAATAATGAAATGGTGTAAATTGTTGCACCTGATTATAAAAATTGAATATAAGTAAATAAGGGAAAGTATTGTATAAATAAATGAATTAGTATTTTTAATGGTAATTGGATGAATTCAGTATTGTGTAAGTAATTATGATAACTAGTTGAATATAAAATAACTTATGTGCAAATTAAAGGTTATGATAACAATTATTATAAATACCTATTTAATTTGTCAATGAAATTAATTGGAAATCAATTTCATTTAAATGTAAGTAAATGTTCATTAGTATGAATTTGGTTGATGACTGTAAAACATTAGGGTAATTGGATATATAGTAATGTTAAAGTTATCCATAATATAATGGTTGATTTAATAAAAAGAATGGGAATCAAGATTTATTAATTTAAATTTAATAAATTGGATTAATTAAAATTAGATGAAATTTAATTTTTAAATATTACGTAAACGGGAATTAAGATGAAATTGGGAAATATTAATGTACCAAGATATAAACCAATGATAATTATATTCTTATTTTAATAAAAGACTTGAATAACAAGGTTTAAAAATTAATAAATGGTGGGAATTTTAATTTATAATTTCTGAATTTAATGAAATTGAAATTTAACACTGAAATTAATGAATCAATCAACTTTAATTTGACATCTAATTTTTTTTAAATATTGAAATTGTTTAAGAAATCAAAGATGATCAAGATTGTTAATTATAGAATTGGAATTGAAATTTTGATTTAATTAATTTAATATTAATTTATTGATTAACCGAAAAATGGTCATTTTGGCCACTGACTCGGATTTCAACGAAACTAGTTTCATCGGATCCGTAACAGTAAATTATTGTAGGATTTCAAGTGCGTAGCGATCGGACTTGTCATTTGATCGTACGGACTCGAAACGCCTAGAAATCAATATAATTGAAAAATAACTTGATTTTACCATAACTTCTTCATACGATGGAATTTGGACTTGAAACCTATTCCATTGCGTTTAAAATATTTAGAAACATCTATTTTGATATATGGGTTGAACCATCTTCATTCCGGATCGAAACGAGCTTTTCGGGTTGTTTATCGTACCAACCAAAGAAAATCTGATCCGTTATTTCTATTTTCTGACCTACCTATATTTATTGTTATAAACCCTAGCAGCCCTTCTATTTCTCATTTCTGTACATATAGAAATTTCTGTTGCTCCTCTGTCTCAAAGGCAGACAGACCCTAAAATTCACAATCCAGTTTTATTCAAAATTTCAACTTCAGAAATCAAACTCCACAAACTATATCGAATTATATATCGATTTGAAGCTCTCAACGAACGCATCTCAAATTTGTAATTCATTTTTCAATCTGAACCTTCGTATGTCCAGAATTTGAAGAACAAATCTCGATCGTTCATCACGTTGAGATCAAACTTGTCGGACCGACAAATCAAAGGTGTCGTTGTGTGGAGACGGTCGAGGGGAGTGCAGCGGTGTGTTTCGCTTGTATTTTCAATGGTGGGATTTCATGTGATAATTCAGTTAGGGTTTGTTTGACGGTGTCTTCGGTGAACGCGAATGGTCACGTGGTAGCACAGGCGGTCGGAGCTTTGTGGAAGGCAGATCGGCGAGTATTCGTTGGGGGGTCGCGGCGGCATGCAGGCGTGGTAGCACGCGCGCAGTCAGGGGTCGTGGCTGCTGAGGGTTTCGAGCAAAACCGTGTCCTGTAGTGCGTGAGTGGATAATGAAGGCAGTGACGTGGCAGTCAACGTGCATTTTTCTGGTATTATTTTTGTTTATTGTATATTTGAAATCTATATCCTCCAATCGCCGTAACTTTTGCATACAAGGTTGTTTTCATGTGCGGTTTCTTGCATTGGGATCATATCAGAATTCCAGACATTTTGATGCTGGTTTGGACATATTCAGAGACTGTTCAAATTTTGATTTTAAATTGGATTTAAATTCAATTTAAATTCCTAAAGGTGAGTGTTTTAACTCACTCACAACTTCTAAAATTTCTTATGTTTGTTAAATTGATTTATGATGCGATTATAAATTTATTTATGACTGTTTGGCATATTTTGAATCATCATCTCAGTTTATTTGAATTTATTTAGATAAAATAGTTATTTAATTTATTATTGAATATAAACTGCCAGAAAATACCTGTTGTTTATTATATGTTCTATATTGATGTTATTGATTGAATTGGATGATAATTGTGATAAATGTTTCATAATTGACATTGGTGAATGGATGTTGTATTTTATATTGTTATAAACTGCAAGTTGCAATGGATTTTTATTTCATCCGGAATTGTGGGTTGAAATGATATATAACCGTATTTATATTTTAAATTACAAACTGAAATGATAAATATCCGTATCACTTGATTATAGGATAGAAAATTTTATACAGACACCATGGTCTATATATAAATATTTTGAAATGATTTCTATGATTCTGCAAAGAAATATATGGTTTTAGATAAATCTTGATTTTAGATAATATATAAATGTTATTTTATCTTTGATTTTAAGCTATGTATAATTTTTTATATAGAATAAGCTTAATAATAAGTTTGATTTTTATTGAAGATAATGTGGTTAAGTATTTAAATTATATTTTAATATAGAGTTTATAATAAATTGAATAAATTAAGGTTGGAAGATAAATTTGAGATTTATTTCAAATTTAATTTATTTAAGAATTAAACTCAAATAAGTTTGATGTGAAATTTATTAAATTTGAAATTTTAGAACGTATGATTTTATAACTTGATTTTTGTTTAAGTTGAACTAAATGAATATTTCAAGTATAGATAAATTAAAGGAAATATTTAGTTATTTGTAATTTGAGTTTTATTTAAATGAAAATGGATTTATTAAGTAAAATATTTCAAAACAAAATAATAGAAAATTGAATTATTGAATCATAATTACCAAACTTAGTTTTGAAATTGTTGAATACTCAAAATTTGAAATATGTTGAATTTGAAATGGTTTATTTTGTGGATCAAATCTGTTTTGAAATCGACATAATTTGGAATAGTTTTGGGATTTGGTTAAATTAAAATCTAGAAACTCGAGTTGTATTGAAATTGATTTGTGAAATTTAAGAAGCTATTTTATTATATAAAGTATTCTAATATTTAAACCATTTAGGTGGTGGAAGTTATGTGTAACGATCTCGGATTTTAACTAAGTTAAATTGATAATTAATTTATTTTTTGAATAAAAATTATGAAATTAATTGGTAAATTGATTTGAGTTTCCCCAAATTCGAATAAAAATAGATGTTAATTTAGATGTATAAATGGTTTAAAAATAATTTGAATTTATAAAATATATCAATGTAATACATTTAGTATGTATTTAATTTCAAAACATTTTCTTTTAAATAATATGTATTAATACAAACAAAATATACTAAAAAATAAATATATATGTAGAGACATACAAGGCAATAAGTATTGAAGTTAGAAATAAATATATAAGCTAGAAATAGAAATAAATAATAAGTAGATTAAGTATTTAATAGTTTAAGTTTAAAAATAAAGGAAAGATAAAATTGTAAATTGTTTAAGTATAAAAGTATATATTTGTACAAAAGTTAAAATTTATGACTAATAACTAAAACCAAAAATATATGTACATTAAGTATAAATGCTGCTAGGCAAGTAAATTATATATGATGTTGCCTGTAAAGTAGATATGCAGGCAAGAATAGAGAATAAAATATGTATGTGAAGTTTAGTTACGCAAGAACAAAGTAAAAGAAGAAAATATCTATTTACATACACAAATAAAACAAGGTTGAGACATAAAGTACCTTGGCATTAAATGCTAGCAACATTTTAGTCAATTCGAATTGTTTTAAAAATCAATTCAGCCAACAAAATCTCTGACTCAAGATAAAAAAATAAGTGTATCGGTAAAATGCAAAACCAGTAAACACCTACCCAAGTAAATCTTTTCCTTCTATATATTTACATCCTTCCAGTTTTGTTGGTTCATCAAAATATAACAAACTAGAGAATAAGCAAGCATATCCATTTTTACAAACTTAATCAACAACTTCACCTAACAAGAGCAAGAAGATTTAGGAAGAAAATATGTAGCAGTTTTCAGGATTTATGCTCTGTTCATCCTCTACAAAACTATGAGTAACCTCAATTTAAAAACTTAAAGTATATGAATCTGGTTGCATAGTTAAATCTGGAATAAATATGCTTTGTATATATGTATTTTCCTGTGTATATATGGATGATGTTTGTGTACATGTGTAGTCTCTGTAACAAAATTGTTTGTTTCCAAGCTTAAGTTTTTGATTTAAATTTTCTCGATCTGATAACTTTAGGGACTAAGAATACAAACAAAACTCGCTTGTTTCATCATAGATTAAAATTAAAATTTTATTTAAGTCGAAATAAATGTGAATCTTGCTCTGGAAAATCAAAACAATAGGGTAAACTTGAATAGGAGTAAAACTCAAACATTTTAATTCATTAATTTAGGATCATAAGTTAAATCCTTAACCTATAACATGATTTTTAAACTAAACATCATAATTTTTAGTTTGGAGTTATAGGAGCAGTTTTGGGTTGAACAAAATATGAAAAACTTGGGTTTCTCTGATGATCTTTGTGACCGGAGGGGTCGGGGTTCTGCCTGATGATGGAGGAGTGATCGTAGCATCAATGAAAAATTGTGGATGGTGATGCAACCCACCATGGAAGTTGCTGCTGTGAGATTCTTTCTGGAACCCTAATTTTTATTGGGTTTGATAAATCAATCGCCACGGCTGGTATAGGTGATCGAGTGCAGCGAGTTTCTGGGTGATGGAAGCTGGGTCGTAGACGAGTTCGTAGCCGGAGTGGCAGACCTTCAGGTGGTCGGAGAGTAGGGAACGAGGTGTTGACAGGTTTGGTTGTGGTGGGCTTTGATGTTTCCAGGTTTGGGTTTTAAGTTCTCAAACTTGAATTCGAGGATCGAAGCATGATCTGATCGTGGAGTATTGCTGGAGCATGGGCCGACGTGGGGAGATCGTCGATGGTGGCCAGTGACGACCAGCGTCACCGAGCATGTGCACGGTGCACTGCAAACTCAGGCGAGGTTAGTTTTGTTTGGTTTCGAGTTGACGTGGGTTGGCTCGAAGTAGTTAGGTATTTTGCTCGGGGAAGTAGAGTATTTGACTCGAAGGAAAAGAATGTTGCCTCGGTTAAATTATTTGTAACAGGTTTTACTGAAACCTGTTGCTCTGGTTTTAAAAAATTTAAAATAAAATTTAAAAGCTAATTAAGTGAAAAGCAAAGTTTTAAAATGATTTTAAAAATCCAAGTTTAAATATGATTCAAGTTAGTTTTGAATCTCAGTTTTAAAAATAAGTAAAGTTTTAATAATTTTAAATGGTTTTAACTACTTTAAAAGGGTTTAAGTAGTTTGAATTTTAAGGTGAAGTTTGAATTGTAAGTGTAGTTTAAAATCAGAGGTTTAAATCTGGATTCAAATATAATTTGAATCTTAGTTCTGAAATAAAAGAAGTTTTTAATATTTAAATTGTCTTAAATAACTTGAATGATAAATTGAATTTTTAAATTGATTTGAATTTAAAATCAAATTGGGTTTTAAACTTCTATTATAAGATAAATAATTCTTTAACTTGTGAATTAAAAAGTGTTTTGAAAATTGTTTTAAACTTTGTTAAAGTTAATTTGTTTTCATTTCAAATCTTAAAATTTAAAATAAAATTTAAAAGTAAAATTTAAAAGTAAATTGTTTAAGTGACCTGTTAATGATAACTTGATTCATTAATAAGAAAAATGTTTTTATCTTTAAAGTAAATGAACATTAATGATTTGTAATTATTAAATTAATTAAAATGGATAATTAATGATTTGAATAATTTAATTAATTAAGGTGATTGATAAATTAATTTATATCAAATGATTTGTAATTAATAAATCAGGATTGGATAATTAATTCATAAGTAATTAATTTAATTGGAAATAAATTGAATTAATTAGGATTAAACAATTAATTAATCCTTCTTATAAACGATTATTGAATGCTTGACCTTACTTATGAATGATTGTATTATATGAGATGCCTTGAATTGATTGTCCTATTTGATCTGTGATATTTTGTTCTGTGGATTGAACTGTGTGTAATTAATTCATTTATTTGTGATACATTTGTGATTAATCTGTGGTCTATGAATGAAAGATAAGCGTTATAGTTTATACCTCTTATCAACTATATTTCTGTGTTTTGATCTGTGATGATTGAATGATGTTGCACTATTGTGTGAAACCCCTGGACCACACCATGCACACATGAATATGGATTGCACGTGGAAATGGGTTAAGTCACAGATTTTTGAAATTGTTTAAAATTGAATTTTTAAATCTAAAATAGTTTTGGAAATGGATTGGGATTAAAGTAAAAAGTTTTCGAAAAGGAATTTCAAGGATAAAATTTATTTTTGAATAACTTGATTACGCCTTGAAGTTTAAATAATTTGATTTAAAATTAAATTCAAAATTTGAAACTGAATCCTAAGATTTGAAACTAGGGATTAAAGATGTTATACTAGTTATATATGGGTTAAACCATTTTAAAAGTATTGATTTGGGAATTTGAATTTAATTCAAGGGCTTTAACTCATGCAAATAAAATTGGATTTTTCTGAAATGAGAATTATTTGTTTTCAAATAATAAAAGCTTTCATATAAGAAATGAACTTCCAATTTGTGTTAAAAGGATTTCTAGTTTGAAATGAAAATGATTTCCAAGTTATGGAAACGGTTTGAAAGCTATAAGTTAAATCTTGATTTAAAGATTTAACGAGTTAATCCAATTGGAATGGAAATTGTTTTGAAATCCATGAATGGATCTTTGTGAACTGGGTGAACTTTGTGAATTGAATCTTTTTGTTTAAAGTAGTCGAGGGATTCAGGTTTGCTTTGACGAGTTCTGGAGGAGATATGGAGCAGGTGGCTTCAGCGTGTAGATAAATGTATAGTGTTCTGCTGTGTTAGAGTTGTATCTGTATCTTTGTGTTGTACTTGAGTTGTAATAATTAGACAGGTGTGAATAACTGTCTAGTTTGTTTTGTATTAGCTGTATAACTCTGATGTATATATTACTATGTCATATTTTATTTGATTAATATAATTTATTCGTTCCGCTATGAGATTCTGATGTTGTTTAGTTATTTCTTTTATATCCCTTTCTTTCTTCTTAATGATGCGTCTTTCTGTGGTATCAAAGGCGGGTCGTTACATTACGGTAAGATTGGAAATGATAATTTTTTTAAACCATTTGGAAGAAGGGTTTTGGATAATAAGTTGTGACTTAACTGAAATCCCATATCCATGTGTTTTCAAACATTGCGCTCATTATTCGGTTTAGCCGGGAGAGGACCTTGTGTCATATAACCCATTTCGAATAATGATACGTCGTTATGGATAGCATTTGACGACCAGTGGTGAAGACCGGGTATTTTCGAAAACGAAAGGATAACCAGTCGATTGTCTCTGCACTGAGTCGCGTCGGTATAGAGATTTCCTAAGTGATGGGAAATCCGATCGGGATTGTGAATACCCGGATTTGCAAGGGCTTCTTTGGAAGTGCCTTCGATTCTGTTCGAACCCGGAACAGACTTGTATGGTTGTATGTTTGACACTACACTCTGAGATATAAAGCAGACTTCTTTCAAATACATATCTGTTGGTGGGGGAGAATTTATTCTCTTAGCTTAACACCCTTCTCCGAGACGTACGAGCTCAGAGGTTATGTAGTTGAAGGTTATCAGCGATATATTCCCAATTTGGTAGTGTGGCATGCTGAGTGCTGCTGTGTGTTGATGATCATTCGTTGATCATTTGTGATCAAAGCATGGCTTTCGTGTAAAGCGTAGCTTTGTGGACGAGACTGCATCAGGACCTCACACCCCGAAAATGGTCGAAACAGGAAAGATGCGGCAAGGTTATGAGGGTTGCGCCCTTTAGGATGTGTCATTCCCTTCTGGTAAAAGGGGGTATTATGGTATGGAGCCCAGATATTTACCTATGTGGTGGCTTCAATCTCATTTACTGTATGGTTGTTGCCTTATGGTTTAGAGGAGCCTCGGATAAAGGTCCCAACGGTATGGCATGCTCGTGTAGTAGTTACCCAGTTACAAAGGTAACCTGGCCTTGTGTTGTCAGAGAGCTGGTTAAGTTCTCGAGATGTCCCGCCAGAGGCGTACCCATGGAGAGTGAGAAGTTCCTTAGCCCGACCATTTGTTGGAAATCCAAACAAAACAATACGTGCCTTGTACGGTTTTAGTTGTATAACCTGCCATTTACTTATGGTGGTGCCCCACTGTTTGGATGGCAGTTATAGTAGGCATAGTGCGAAATGCGTATGCTGGCTAAGATTTATATTATACTTGCGAAATGTTTTCTGCACTATGCACTAATAATAATATTAAAATGATTTTTCTCGTATCGAGCATGTTTGACTATCATAACGAGAAATCTCCTCCAATTCTTAATTTGCATTGTGTGTGTGGCGGGAGGCCTTATGGTAGTTTCATTTTCCAAAAAGCATTGCGGATTTCAAATTTAAATTCTCTTATCTGTTTTAAAGATAAAACTTTTTTTGGTTACTCACACCAGTCTCATGACTGACTTGGATTTTATTGTTCCTTTCCTAAACTCTGGGTGCCCATAAATTTTTCCACACGGGCAGTCTAGAGTTGGGTTTTTCAGATAGTCGAAGTATAGGAATTGATTCGAAGCCTTTTGGGATTTGTGGATCGCATTTTCTAAACTTCAGCTTTCACGGCTGACCTTGCTTAGCTTGATGCAACTTGATGGTTGTTCGAGCTATTTTTAGTTTAGAGATGGTGTTGCAATTGCATGTTGGACATGTATTCCATTGAAGATATTCTGTCCACTGCTATTTCTTGTATATCTGATAGTATTGATATTTAGTTATATCATTCTATTGTATCATCATTGTATCAAATGTTGTTCATCAAATGTATTAGTCATTTTCTTTCGATGTGTTGTACTTAATGGTGTTTAAGCTCCGGCGAACCAGATTCGACGTTTGGATCTGCGGCATATGAATACGAGTGTCGTATTCGGTGCCAATTTTCGAAGGTCGAGTTAGGATCGTTATATTATGTTTCAAAGTATTATGATTTGAAAGTGTTATACTTTAAGTGCTTTGATTTCGAAGTGTTATAACTTTGAAAGTGCTATGGTTTTGGAAAAAGGATATATTTGAAATAAAAATGATATTATACTGATTTAGGTTTTTATAAAAATGATATCATATTGATTTGGTTTTTGAAATGGAAATGATATCGTATTTATATGGTTTTGAAATGGATATTATATTCTGTTTTTGAAGTATAATTATTTTGAAATGACCGTGGTGTTATAATAACGTTGGTTGTTAAAGAGACCGGGATCAGAATTTGTCATACTCTCTGCCAACTTCGAAAACCACTTTAACAACCGTGTACGCGGTGGAGATTCTAGAATGAAGTAGGATGGTGGCGGCGTTCCTTTGAGGTATATACATGGACCCGACTCTCGTGAGTGGGCATAAGATGGCTAAAACATGAGCGATTGACGGGCTAAGAAGGTAGCACCTTTTATCGGACACACTCCTTCGATACCATTCTATTGCTTTGTGATTGATTGGGGCCCTTTGATTTAGGGGTGTGGCTCGAGGTGGGCGGTAGTAGCTGCTATGCGTTACCACCGATCCGGAAGCGTAATTGGTATATCTACCCTGACATTGCCTAGTTGTGCCGTGTCACCCACCCTAGCGCGTCTTGTACGAGTTTGATTTGTGTCATACCTATGGAGTATCCACTAGTAGCCTCCGGATCAGAAGGTATTAAGTACTGTATAGACAATTGGCACTACTACATGTTAAGGGTTATATGTGTAACCTCTTAACGCTATTTTAAAGTAAGTTTATTTTACTTTTAGACATTATTACAATAGCGTATATTACTACATAATAGATAGTTTAACGGATTATTAGGAGATGTGAATCCCGAGCATCTCTTAAGTTATTGCACTCATGTTTGACACTAGATAGGAGATGTCAAATTCCGTAAACATTTCTGACGCCGTTCCACTCATATTATTTACCGTTGATTTAACTTACATAAGAGCTTTTAGTTCCGACTCGAGTGTTTTGTCTTTTCAATTCGCTTGGGTCAATTTGAGCATTTTAGGATTTGAAGACTTTATTTCTGGAGGATGAAGACGAAGATTGTATTACTATTATTTATTATATTATTCCACTGCATCACATTGTTCCGCTGCATTGTTATTTATTATTCTTTGGTATATGTAACTCTGATTCTGTGTTGTATAAGTATAATCAAATGTTTTTTGTAAAACAGCTTCATGAAATGTTATTTGATTATTATATTTTATCATTGCGCTGCAAGATTCTATTTTTTGTTTTTTTTTTCTTTCTCTGCTTTTTCTTAGTCGCCCTAATAACAATCCGCTCTACTGTATCATTTGAGTCCCAGTGTGGTTTATCCTCGATTTAAAGCGTACAAAAAGGCGGGATGTTACACCTAATAAGCTTGGACTGCAAAATGAGGATTATAATAAGTTTGTCGTCAGCAAAAAATTATTTTACTTGCTTTTTAAATGATCCTTGGTACAACAACAAGAAAAGAAGAATTTTTTAAGGAAAATAACTTTATTTCAAATTACTGGTCATCATAAATAAATTATGATGTTTGTAAGCGTTAGTAATCTGTAGTTTAATTGGCTGTACCGAAATAATGATTTGAATCAATGTTTGACAACTAATGATTACTATTTTGAAATCAATTTGGTAATTTACAATAAAATTTTACTTTCTTACAATGATTAAAATAAATAAGCTAGTGGCCAGTTAACTATATTTCTCAGATAAATATAGACTTCCAGCATATAATTCTTAGATAAACATTCCTAATCAAATTTGGCTATCATATAAAAGGATTGGCTTTTTTAGGGTAACAAGCCATATACATAATTTCCTCACAAATAAATACAGGCTTTTGAATTATTTATAAAGAAAAAAAAATGAAAATGGTCAATTTTATGGTTTATGACACCTGTACTTGGAATTAGATATTCATCTCCTTAGAGCTTCTCCAACAGATTGAAAAATCTCAAATCTACACCCAAAACGACCTCCAACAGAGTGTAGATTATTGGATAGTGTGGAAAGTTAGGGGAAGAGGTTGGGGATATCGGATCATACGAGGCGCCTGTTAAACAGATGCCTAGAAACCAACAGGCGCCTCATATTGAGGCGCTTCTTAAATAGGCGTCTGGCTTCTAAGCACCTGTTTAATAGGCGCCTTTAATTCCCCTCCAACGGCTCTTTCTAATGGTCATATTCCACCTTCAAATAGAACCCCCCTCATCCTCTTTCCTTCACAATCAATTTCCTTCATCCATCCTAATTTTTTACTCTCATTTATCGCAACTGAACATGTACTCCGAATTCGATGTCGATGCTGCAAGGTCTGGTTTTCAAGACTACGACTTACATGACGCTACGGTTCCGATTGAAGGAGAGGTAACTAATGCAAGTTGGAGTGCTACGAAGACTACGATCTTTGCTACATTTACTATGCACTCTCAGGCGATCCTATTCGAAGGGTCGATCAAAGTGGTGAGATTTTTTGGGGAAAAATTAGCAATTGCTACAATCGGAAGAACATCGATTAGTACAGAACGTTATCTTCAATCAAAGTTCGTTATGGAAAAATCAATCGTCAAACACAAACATTCAATTCTCAAGTTTTCAAGCTAAAGAAAATGAATCCTAATGGATTTGGAAATGAAATGCATTTGATAAGATTTAAGATAATTTCATTGTTCTACTTTTTATCATAGTTATCTAATTATACTAGTATTTTTTTATTATAGAGAATGGCCGTAAATAAGTTGCTCGAACAAATCTATAAACCTGATAGTAAAAAAGCACCACATTTTTATCAATTCATGCACTGTTTATGACATGTTGGTCGAGCACGTTAAATGGAAATCATCGCTTTAGAAAACCATTCAACAAGTCCAATCAAATAGTGGTCGTGGTAAAACGCCTAGACTTGAGAAAGCTCAAGTCCTAGGGAATCTCTAGGAAGCTACGGTTTAGGATCAGAAGAAGACCTAATCCTTATTGAAGATCATTTTGTTAGGCCACAAGGAGCAAAAGTGGCCAAAAAGAAGCAGGATGCTGGAGCGAATCAGGTAGAAATTAAAAAACTCCTACTTGAATTTGAAGATAGATTTAACCGGACAATGGAAGCTTGAGCAATTCAGCACCAATAAAAGTTGTCAAGAATGGATCAACTTCTTGCTGGAAACTGACAGAGAGATGAAGATGCAATAATGTTCATGGATATGTCGCACATGTCTATAGAACAACTGGAGTATACGGAGCATAGAAGGAGAGAAATTATGAGACGTGGACTTAAAAAGGGTCATTAACTGTTTCCGCTATTCTACAACCGTTATATCTTTGAATTACCGTTAGTTGTATTGTATTATGAATGCAAGCAATTATTAATATAAGTATTTTCATTGAAATTGAATTATATTGAGAAAAGATTATAACAACATTACGTTAATTAAACATAAAATAGATTACAATAACAATAATAAGTAACAACAACATAAACAATGGTAGGAAAAGTAAAAAACAAAAATATAGTTTCATTGATTTGCATAAAAGTTTCAAAGATGATCTATGAGATCATTTTGCAGTCCTCGATGTAGTTGAACACTATGGTAGGACATTTGGCTTTCTGCATGAAACTCGAGTTCTAGTGCGCTTCCAATCATATCGTTGTGCCAAACAGGCGGTGGTGTTGGAGCACCCTCGTAAAAGTAATCTTCTTCCATGTCTCTTTCACCTTCTATAATCATATTATATAAAATAACACAAATGTATATTATTTTGGTCATTTTAACCGGTGACAAAGTCTGCATGGATTATTGACTATGGCAAATCTAGATTGAAGAACACCAAATGCTCTTTCAACATCCTTCCTCTGGCCTTCTTGCATCGATGCAAGCTTTGATTGTTTATTATTTCGTGGGTTAGGAATTGTCTTGACAATGATACTCCATTTAAGATATATACCATCGCCAAGATAATATCCATGATTGTACGTGTTACCTCCTAAAGTAAAGATACAACGAGTTGATCTACCATTTGCTAAATCATTTAACAACGTAGATCGTTCGACTATGTTAAGATCATTGTTCGAGCCCGGCATTCCAAAAAATGCATGCCATATCCATAAGTCATAGGATTCTACGGCTTCAAGAATAATAGTGGACCTACGAGACTTACCCTGATAAGCTCCAGCATATGCCTTTGGACAATTGTTCCACTCCCAATGCATGCAGTCTATACTACCTTACATTCCAGGCCAACCTCTGCTATCATGCATATTTAATAACATTGCTATATCAACCTCGTTCGGTCTGTGTAAGTATTGATCACCGTAAATGTCCATGATAGCCTGATAGAAATGCTCCAAACACTCTAATACCATGCTTTCCGCCACTTTCAAATTTTCATCAAGCGCGCCTGCCAGTCTTGCATATGCAAGCATACTTAGTGCAATTGTCATTTTTTGAATTCCAGTCAATCCTATTATACGAGATGCGTTGGGCTTGAAGATAAAATATTTGTCGTGTTTCCTGATACATTATAGGTTTCCAAGAAACAGAGGTCGCCACATGCAGAATCTTCTTCTAAAATCAGCATCTGTGTAAGTAGGATTTGGAACAAAGTGTTCTCCCATCAGTCTGTCATTGTGCTATGAATGTCTATGATTTTTATACCGACAACCAACAACTGATCCACTATGTTGTCCGTCGACTGACCAAACTGTAGTGCAGTCATACTTATTAGTTCCTTTTCACGACGAAAATAATCTTCCATCATTTCATCAAATTCGTTGTTGCTATCATCGAAAAATATATAATCTTCAGCGGCCATTTGTTATCTTTGAAATTGTATGAAATAAGAATGAGAAATAATACTTCTAGTATCTAATAAGCTTTTATAGCTTAAATCACATGCTGGCTTTCTTAACAAAACAAACAATCATGATTAGTTGGCAGGTAGCATTAATTCAATTCAACCACTATCTATAAAGTAGATTCCATTTAAGTCACGTTTGCAGTGTCCCATCCCATCTACATACCGTTGACTATCGGTGTAGTGTCTCGTCCCATCTAAACACTATAGCCACGTCCTCACAAGCCAACAAGGAGATTTGACAAGTGTAGTATCTTGTCCCATCTACATATTGTTGCCTGTTGGTCTAGTGTCACGTCCCCTTCATACACTATTGATTGTTGATGTAGTGTCTCGTCCCATCATAAAACTATAGCTATGTTCTTAACAATTTTATGACACCACCAAATAATATTACAGTTATAAATTTCTACGACAATAATACAGAAAGAAACAAGACAATGTTACTGAAACACGCTAACATTAATAAGCTCTATGATAATACATAAACAAACAAAAATTTAGTCAACAATAATACACTCCACAATAATACAACCAACAAAAATACCCTGACTAGGACTTGGAACTGACACTAAGAAACTACTGGTTATGGTTAAATTGTAAGTTTTGTAGGATATTTCGGAGACGTCTTATTTCTCGATGCAGCTCATTGGCATATGTTATGGCCCTTGGGCACAGCCGTTCGTCAACCCATTCTGCATAATTGCATCCTTCAGGCCAGAAGGGACACAACTGGATTCGAGACCAATATCTTCGCCATCAGCTCTAACCACAACTTCGACCTTATAACCATAGCGGCAAACAACATACTGCGTAAGAGTCAACCTCTTGTTAAACCGAAGGTTACAAATTTGGTACTTGATCGACCTCCTGTTCTTGTGGTTGTTGATGAACCAACTGTTCATGTAGAGGTTAAGACAACCGTACGTTCAAACAGCGGTTGAACATCTTCTTGAAGTGTGAGTTGGTCTAGATTTGGAAAATCACGAGCAACGCCCTCGTAATGCTTGTCTTAGTAATTGATAATCCAATCTTCATCGGTATGTTCGCTTTCTATTGGAACATAGCCGAAATCAGAGTCAATAGATGATGATTAGGTATGAGGAATAGAAGAATGAAGGAGCGGAGAACTGAATTGTGTGTTTGAGAAGAAAAGCTCTTACGTATATATTGAAGAGTGTGAATGCTAAAAATTATTTATGTTTAAATATGAGCATTGTATTTTGATTTGACAGTACAGTTGAAAGTGAAATTACTCACAAACAAGATAATAATAAATATGCATACACAGAAACAATAATACACTCAACAATAATACACTCAAATTATGGATACCCAAATCATTCTAGCCAATTTTGACGTATGATATAAGCCTTGTGTCCAGTGAAAGTGCTGTAATATTTGAGAAAGTAACGACCTTCAAATGTGGAGCAGGTTGGTTCGAACAAATTTTCAAATATAACCTCATTGATAACCGTGATGTACCACGTACAAGAGTTGTAGAAGTTCTCATAAGCAGTCCTCAACTCTACCTTCGTACGTCTATTGTGCACTCAACATTGCTATTGTAAAGTTCAGCAGCAGTGTCCCAAAACTGAGTTGTCATTATCTCCTCATCATCGCACATCTGTTCAGTTTGTATAAAAAAAATTACTAGCAGTTTCAATTCTATAGCCGAAAATATTATCTTAGACATTGATGAATTTACCGAACTTTTAAATGTTGTGACATTTGAATATAACACTTTATCTTAAATAAAGAGGCCGTAGTCCGCATCAAAAAAATGAAGCATGAAATGAACGTCCACGTTTCAAACATCCATAAACTTTTTGACAAACAATCACAACTGTGTTTGTTACTTCAACATTTTTACTTCATATACGCTTAATAATAAACAAGCATAAATTATAATCAACACAATGTCATACTCAACATAAAATATATTCGACACAACGCCATAACATATAGACAATCACATACAACAATAGCATAATCACAAATATAATATGCAACCAACTATCGTAATTCGTGAAAAATAATAGCATAAATTGAAACATCTATATGCAGCACATCAGTCTATGTGACCGGAACCACTGTCAATCTCCTCATCGTCTCCACTATCGTTGTCACTGTCATCGTTGACGTCATCCAAGTCGTGAGGCTCAGGTCCGGCATGGAGCTGCTCTTGAAGCTGCTAAGTCTGGGTCTGTAATCCCTATATATGCGCATCATACCGAGTCTTCTGCTGCTGGACCATAGTCTGGTGACTCTCATATATTATCTGTGTATAATCGAGCGTCATACGCTTAAATGCTGCAATCATCCGTCTATCATAATCCATGTACTGTAAAAACTGATATGTGCATAAGAAAAATACATAGGTGGAGAATATAATGATTTTAATGAAATTTTAAAATTCGTACAAACCTGATGAGGCTGATACAATTCGGCGGATGGTACATCCATAATAGCGTTATCTATAGGATACTGTAAGGGATACTCTACCACCTGACCATGTACATCATACGCTATAAATGAATGAGGAGGGGGGTCGAAAGTAGAAGGTTGCATGTACCAAGACGATATGGGCTCAAAGGTGGTAGGCGGTAGTGGAACTCTACTAGAAGAGGTACGCAGACCAATATGATCGAAGTTCAAACCCTGAATATAATCAAGCAACGCGTAAGCACGTGGAGCTATTCGAGCCCAATATGAATCAAAGTCTCCCGGAACTATAAAAGGCTCACCATCCACCCATCCTGCACCCCTCATCGCAAGCATATAAGCTGGTCCAAACCTAATATCACGATACATATCATCCCATGGTAGCGGATCTGATGGAATGCAAACTATACCGTAGAACTATGGCCAACACCGCTCCTCAAAATACCATATGAATGGACATGTACGATCCTGAAAGCAAAACCTACGCCGCGATATGGAAAACTAAAAAGTGAGTGGATGATCAGAACCAGGCTCTAGGAACTGTAAGTACTGATCCCATGGACGAACGATAATGTTACCGCACCGCCTCATATCCATCTATCGTCAAGTCTCCATCAGCTCATTGTGCACCCTTGTGCAACACGAGACAAATGCACAGGAGAACCCCAACGATGCAATCTAGGAAAGTAAATATAAGGTGTGACATTCGCCTGTATAATAAATCGAAGGTGCATATTGGTAGTATACTCGTAGTACCAAAATGAAAGAATGTACCAAAATCCATACATCTGTTTAGACTGCCGAAGCACATAAGTATCCAATACTCGTACAAATAACCAATAATAGCAGCACCGTAATCTTATATATGCAGTCCATCCACATCTATCAATCCAACCTAAAAGCCAAACCTAATAGTACCCTTATTGTTATTAAAATATGTAGATCCAAAAAGGTATAATATGAAGGCACGGATAACTGGAGTGTGCATATCCTCAACGATTATGTACTCTACTATATATCGCTGCAGACAAGGGAGAGTAGCAGCTCCTTCTCTAACCTCCTCATTGTCCAAAGCTGGTAAGTAAGCTGAATATGACCCGAACTCCTCAAATAAACTATCAAATGGAATAGAGAGACGGTCCGGTCGATCAACCTCTATGTTCGTGAGCATATAAAAATCTAGAGGAGTCAATCTTAGCTCAAAATCAGGGAAATGAAATGTGTGAGTGGTTGGACACCATCTCTCAGTGAAGGCCTCTACCAGTCAGCGATCTACGTGTGCAAATCTAGAAATTCATCAAAAGGAGACGCATGTAGCCTATCCTAAATCGGCTGTGATAACTAATCAAAATACTGGACATACACTTATACCAACTACATCGCATATCTACGTGACGAACATAAATATATGATTATTAAATGTTAAAATAAACAAACAATTATCATACATATACAGTTACACAGTTGTTAATCAACAAAAAAATAAACGTATACCTGTGGCGTCACTATAGCTGCAATAAGTCGATGCGAAACAGTAGGAGGCAAGTCGTGCAAGGATCGAAGATTGTCTGGAATCACGATAGCATCAGGAGGGGCATGAGCAGGTCCGATATTCTCATCTGTCGCATATCGAACGGTCCGTCTACCAGCTTTGACCGGACGGGATGACATTTCGACGCAAAGTAAAATAAAGAAAAATTAACTGAAAAGAGAGTGAAAGAGAAGGAAATGAAGGAAAAGGGGGGTTCGCGTCTGATATGGACGCTGGCATCGGGTGCCTGTTGAACAGGTGCCTGATGACCAGGCGCCTGTTGAAAAGATGCCCGATTTGAAAAGAAAGCGGACGCCTATTCAACATGTTTAACAGACGTCTGGTCATTATGCGCCTGTTCAAAAGACGTCTGGCCTTGTTTCTGTTGGAGAAATGAGGCCTCCAACATTTTGGAGTGTAGAAAATCCAAATTTCACACTTCGAACTGTTGGAGATGCTCTTAGCTAGAAAATGTGTAGTTGATAAAATACAAGAGTACAGTTTTAAACTGTGTATTGACTGCATTAGATTTTTATCCACATGAGCATTTTCTTCGGTGTATTTTAGGGTCAAAGAAAGAAAGTGCAGTAATAACGAAGAATCCAAGTAACAAAGTCATTACAGTTAATCTAGTCAATTCACCACTTATTAACAATGATATTTTGTAATAAGTGTCGAACACATCGTAAGTACTACGTATATTATATTGAAAATCGTGCTCGAGGTATTAAAATATAGATATCTGTAGTTCAGCAAAACATGCATAAATAATTCTATTTAGTATTTACACTTCTGGTTGGTTTCAGTTGTGAGGTTTGTATATAGTTCCATTAGGTTAAAACATATGAGGAGGCTGATATTTGTAGTGTTATAAGAACGAAATGTAGAAGAGGAAAGCAGTTAACACATAATGCATGCGTACGTACAGTATAAAATACAACTTAGATTCTTGTGTATACGGATGATCATATCAATTGTACATTACAGTGCATGCGTACAGTATAATGCATGCGATAGTTTGTTATGTGAATTGTAATAGGTTTCAACTACATTCGCATGAATTACCAAAATCAAATGTTAGATATACTTAGAAATAAAATATGGAATGTTTTGCCGTTTTATGACTTCTTAGAGACTGAATTAAAGACCAAACTAAAGACTGAAATTTGGTCTCTGTCCAGTCTTAAATCTTAAAAACCGATTCGAGGCCGAATTTCAGTCTCTAATTTGGAATTTTAAAGACTAATTTTTTCAGTTTGTACTCAGTTTGTATTTAAAGACCAACTAATTTTAGTATTTAATTTTCAGTCTTTATATGGATGCTTTTTAGCAGTGGAAGAAGGATTTTAGAAGCTCCAAATGATTGCGTTCTTAGATGAAGAGGTTTGATGTATTGCTCTTTTAGGTTTTACTGTTTTGAGGCGAGTACTATTTCCGCGCATACATTTACGATAATGTTTGTTATATACTATCAGAGATAATTTTTTACTATATTGCTTGTTATTACAGTTTGAACCTCCGACTTTGGTCCATTTGATGCTTTGAACGAAACGAATCATATACCCTTTTGACAAGGCTATTTGCTAATGTTTTTATTCTTTTTTTTACTCAGAACTCAATTTATTTTATCGAGATATGATTCTTTTGCATTCATAACTTATCTAATATTAAACATATGTTATAACCAAATCAAATTTGCACGGGTGTTATGATATTGCATGGGTATGATTATGTCAAAAAGCTTTGCTCGGATCAGGTCCACTGCTGCTTGGCCTCCGTTTGTAACCTTTATCTGCATCAAGCAGGTCCAGACCAAGATCCAGAATGCCAAATATGATTAAGTGTATTGTTTCTTACTCTATATGTTTTCTGACATAATCCAACACTCCTTTTCGTATGTTCACGTGTTTGTATAACTAATATGTTATAAAATATTACAATCATGATTGTCAACCATTGTTAGATGCCCTCAAGTACTTGTAGCACGGTGTAAAGGAAACACCTTGAATATCAAAGTAAAATAAAGTTGCATACTATATGTTGGCTAACCTTAAAGTGATATCAATTTTGAGATAATTGCTTAGTACTGACCAATAATTAAACATTTTAATGGATATCAAAGTGCATACTAGTTTCTTAATTATATTTTTCCCAAACCCAAAAAAAAAGTTTCAAAGATGGAACAAGTTTACATGATCATTCCGTAAGTTTTGGCCTGTTAGTGTAACTATTCTCGCTGTAGTTTATAGGAATTCATTTAATTTACTCTATGTTATTTTATTTGCAGGTACCATCTACCCACACTATATGTTGGCATGGAATATATGAGCACAATTTCGAACTTGCAGAACAGGTACAGGAATATCCTGGTCAATGTAGTAATAAAGTTACTTTGAATTTCTCGTTTCTGTTGCATAAGCTTGTTCATATCGTCATACTTTGATAAACAACATGCAAAAAGCACTTATCCAATTCTAAACTACTGTCAGATGCTAAATTCGTTCATTATTGAATGTTTTGTCTTCCATTTTATATCTTATTAGTGATTTGGTCATGATCACTAGTCTATCATGCCATTAAAAGTGTTATATCAATTGAAATATCTTTATTTTCGTTGGGTGAAAGCCATTTCAACTGTATTTGTTGTGCACAAAAAAGAAGATATTTGAATAAAAAAGTGTACTTGATGTTTCAACTTCCTTGTGTTGTCTAGTAGGATATGTTGGCACTCGGGGGATAAGATTTAAAGAGACTTAACTGCTTTTTAAAGGCTAAAGCAAATGATTAATAAACAGTGTGTAGTGTCTCATGAAGTGGGCAAACTTTTTGCCTTGTATAATCTAATCTTGGAGAATCATTTTCCGATGGTTTTCAACTAAAAATTAATAAACGTTCAAGTTTATATGTCATCTAAGTTGTAGTATTAACATGATTTTTGCATCCATGACCATCTATGACTATGTAGATTCATGTATTCAAGACAATATTACACTGTTAATATACTGTTTAACTTATTTTTTGTGATGATTTTGATTTTTACAATGCTACCGTGCTTTGTTTTAAAAGTAAGATTTTTTTTTTTGTCCTCTCATTACTATTGCAAATGAAATCGGCTTTGTGCTAAAATATGTTTGCTTCAGTTTTTCTATGGTCAAAATCTGTATGCCGTTCTGATCCTTTGGTGTACGATGAACATGAAGTAGTTGCATACCAAATGGAGGAGCAAGAACTTCTATTCTACTTTTCTATCTAAAAAAATGTTGTTAGTGGATATTTTACTATTAGTAGTTGCTATTTTTACATTATGCATTTTTATGATTTTTCTTCTTTCTATGTTCACTTATGTTTGCAGATATCAAAAACAAGTTCAGTGATTTGAGAAAACTATATATCACGCACGATATTTGCTAAATGAAAGAGGGAACAACTTTGGTGAATCTTCCTCATTCACAAAGAAAGCAATAGTACCTGTAAGTAGAATATGCTTGACTTGTTCATTCAAACTAAACTACATGGTATTACTCATTTTATGCTTTATTTATAATTAATTTTTTTTTGGATATTATACTTAACCTATTTGGTATTACTTATGCTCTGCTCATAATTAAACTATGTGGTAATAATATTATAATAAAGCTTAATTCTGCCAGCTTCCATTGTTAAGTACAATCCCTGATGACATTCTGATTTCAACTAAAATACAAATTTGTTAAACATCATTGATTTGGATAACAAACAATTTCTATGTAAAACCCAACAATTTAAGACCAAATGATTCTTAACACATGTATGTAGATTTAATTTATTGCTTTGTAAATCAGAAATTGGCTAGCACATTTTTATAAAAATTAAATAAATTTATAAAAATTAACTAAGTCAGTTATGTTTTATAAAAATTAAATAAATTAACTTAGTTGATTAATTTTATAAAAATTAACTAAATCTATAAAAGTTAACTAAGTTAAATAAGTTTAATAAAAAACTAAGTTCTAAAAACTAATTAAGTTTAAAAAAGTCAACTAATTAACGAAGCTAACTAAGTTTTATAAAAAAAGTAACTAATATAACTAAGTTATATAAATAATTAATAACTAAGTAGCCGGCAGTAGTGGATGGTAGAGACACGTGCAACCCGTTAATGAGGTCACAAGTTCAATACTCATCTGCCCTATTCCCTCAAGGCGGAAAGTTGTGTTTCCCATAAATCCAAAAAACATGGTTATGGAAACGAATGTTTCCTACTAGGCAGGCTAACCTCCAATTCCTGGCTCTGGTTGGACTAGCTGGGTTGGAGCTCTACTCTTTCGTAGTAGAGTTTTTAAATTAATAATTAAGTATGTTTACAAAAATTGACGAAGATAACTAAGTTTTATAAAAATTAACTAAATTTTATAAAAATATAACTGTGTTGACCAAGTTTTATGAAAATTAACTAAAGTCAAAAACTAACTAAGTTAACTAAGTCAACTAAGTCTTATAAAATCAAACAAAAAGTTACTAATTTTTTAAACATTAAGTCAAAACTTAAGCAAAGTTAACAAAGTAAATATTAACTAAATTAACAATGTTTTACAAATATTTAACTAAATTGGCTATATTTTATAAAAATTAACTAAATTTATAAAAAATAAATGAAGTTTACCAAGTTCAATGAAAATTTAATTTGTTTACGAAGTTAACTAAAGTTTATAAAAAGTAATTAAGTTTTAAAAATTTAACCAAATATATAAAACTGACTAAGTTAACTAAATTTTATAAAAATTAAATAAACTAATAAACATTAGATTAATTCATAAAAAAAACTAAGTTTATAGAAATGATTAAATATATAAAAGTTATTATAAAAATTACTAATTTTATAAAAATTATAAGTTATAAAAATAATAATTAAGTTTATAAAAATAAATAAGTTTATGAAATTAGACTTGTTTTATAGAAGTTAACCGAGCATATAAACTTAGATTTAAGTCTATAGAATTATTGTAAAAATTACTAAGTTTGTAAAAATTAATTAATTTATTAAAAAATTAACTAATTTTATAAAAAATAAGTTTATAAAAAATAATTTTATAAAATTAGGCTTCATTTTATAAAAGTTAACAGAGTTTAATAAATATTTAACTATATTAATCAAGTTTGTAAAATTTGACTTTGCTGAGGTTATTATAGAAGCATAACTTATAAAAATTAAACGAGTCTATAATAATAATAATAATAAATTAACTAAGTTTATAAAAATTAGCTAAGTTTCTTAAAAATTAAATAAGTTTATTAAAAATAACTAAGTATTATAAAAATATAACTAAATCTTCTATAATAACAAAATTAGTAGTAGTAGAAGTAGTGGTAAAATAGTAATAGTAATAGTAATAATTTAACTAAATTTTGTAAAAATTAACTAAGATTTATAAATATTAACTAAGCATTATAAAATTTTAACTAAGCATTATAAAATTTAACTAAGTTTTATAAAAATTAACAAGTTTATAATAATAATGATGATGATGATTAACTAATTTTATAATACTAACAATAATAATAAATTATAAGATACTAACCAAGTAAACTAATTTTTATAAAATTAACTAAATTAACTTAGTTATAAAATATTGACCAATTTACTAAGTTTATAGTAATAATAATAATAATAACAATAACAATAATTTAACTAAATTAACTTAGTTTTAAAAATAATGATAATAATAAATTAAATATGATTTCTAAAAATTAGCATGTTGTTGCACAATCGAAGTGTTTGAAGTCCTTTGGGCATAGTAGGCACGTATTTTTTTGGGCATGAAAAGGAAAAAAGAGAGGATGAAATTGAGTTACATGATTTGTACGCGAGTAGGATGTTGATCGTAGCTATGTGTGCCTTTTCGTTTTCAAGTCAAATGGCATCATCATTTTGTTTAGCGATGTTTCTTGCACTAATTAAATAGATTATTTTTATTTGTATTTAAACTATGTTTACTTTGCTTTTTATTTCTTTGCAAATAGTGTTTACTGTTAAGCTATTTGTTTTAGATACTATTTTTTAATGCTTAGCTCAATATCAACGTATTTTTGTTTATTGTTTTATCAGGTGTTTACATCATTAATTATGTATATAACATAAATTTAGGTTCTAAATTATACTTCGTACTTAACTGGTGATATGCGAAGAGGGTAGATTTCAAATCTACTAAGATAATTGGATAAATGTTTATGCCCTATAAATAGGTAATGAACTGAACATATTGGTTCATTTTCTGTGTTTTACCTTTTTCCTTTAACTTTGTTCCTTGTCAGTATATTATATAGCGTATAAGTCATACATTTTTCTTTTGAATTTATTTCTTGTAATATGATACATACCATACAAGTCACGTTGGAGTAATATTTTAGATGGGATGAAACGTGGATAATTTCAGACAATTCTAAAGCACTTGCACAATCTCAAAGAGTACATCGGAATTCTTGATGGTTTAGCTTGAGTCGATTGAAACTCTAAATGCAGTGCTTTACTGGATCACCTAGTCTATGTGGGAACCACAACAATAGACTGGATGATGTAGCTGGTTTGGAGTAGTATTTGTGCAAACTTGGTTTACAGATATTGAACAAACTTGGTTTACGGATATTGTGCAAACCTGTATATGTTTATTATATATAATGTGTTGAACTATTTAAATGTATTTATATGATTACTATTTGAGGTTTATTCGAATATGTTTTATACATTGGTTAATTAAAGCATATCAATAAAGATATTTCTATGATATCACAGCATACGTGTTTTTAGAAATTCTGTAAAACAATAAATAGCTTTCTATAGTGTTTTACCTATGCTGTGAAAAACCTTTCGTAGTGTCTTAAAAACGTCGTGTAACACTTTCGCAGCATTTTGAAGAAGGTTTCTAACAATAAGCTGTAATAGGGTTACGACATATTGCGGCATTTTTGAAAAGCTGCAATATCATACTTTTATTGCAGCCTTTCCAAAAGCTATGATATATTCCGAACATATTACACCTTATTGTTAGACAACGCTCTTCATAAGACTAGGAAAGGTCTCTTTTATTGTACTATTTACCTCTACCCGTAAACCCCTAGTAGTTGACTATTGCTATAGAGGCGGTCTGACTGCTCATATACAGGTGGTGGCTAGGGTTTCTTATTTTAAATGCTTCAGATTTATCCGTTTTCAACCTAGTTTCATCCTATAGTTTTGGTGCGTTTTAACCACTATAAATAACATCCTAGACCTCTCACTTTTATTCACAAATATTTTGAAAACATCAGCGAAGCTTTATAGGTTCATCTCCTCTTAAATTCAAAAAATTCCATTAGGGTTTCAAGTAAAAAAAACCCATATACCTATCTTTTTTTATTTAATTTCTAGCCTCTTCTCCTCCAACCTTTCTGAATCTAATATACATAGAAATCCCTTGTCGTATATACCAAAACGAAGAAATCCAAAGGAGATTATAATGGGTATTGCAAATCCAAAGAGAAGCAAAGTTAAGGACCAACTATGAGTGATAATCTTAGTTTTCCTATTTTAGTAGATAAATAGTATAGTTTGGATTTTGATATATGCCTTGGGAAGTTTTGGATTATAAAAGCATCATTTTAAAAATCTCCAAAGTTCTCCCAAAGCGAAATATCAATTCTTAGGGTTGGAATCTTAATTGTTTTGTGGTAAAGTATTGGAGTTTTGTGGCTTTTGCATTTTATGTTTTCTACCTTCTATTCCATTTCTTATGATTAAGGGATTTGTGAAGACCGCCCTATACCACCAGTACTAATAGTATATAAATAGTGCGCAACTGTCGTGCCCGATCGATATAGGACGATCATCGAGGTTGAAATAAATCAATATAGCATATAACATGTCGTATATCTCACAACGTATGGACAAAATATAATATCACATATACAACAAAAGAGACAGTAATAACTATGTGAACAGGTCATCATCATCAAAGGATAATATCCATAGAGTTATACATCAATAGTAGAGTTTATACAGCGGAAAACAAACTTAACAACTATCTCAAACACAAATTGCAAGCAGTCACTACTAATGCTCCCTAGTGTTACACGGCGAGATAAGCATAGACTTCATATATGTATATAATACGAGATAGCTCCATCCAGCTCGTCCTACGAATAGCCACTACGTCACCTAGACCTATTATCTAGTCTACTTATTTAAAATTACCCAAGATAATAAGAAACTAAGCACAAAATCTTGGATTAGACAGCAGTCTGGTGTGAGCGGTAAATGAATCTTAAAGTACTATATTTGTAAATATAGTAAAGAGTAGAAGTGCACGAACCATACATGACATGTCCCTGCAACTAAAGAGTTAGCGCATGACACTATGATATGCAACTCTACAATATCATAAAAGATACTACCAACAAAAAAAAGGATATCGGTCTTCTAGGTATTTCTTTCCCAAATACCTACTTCCCATGATATCTTCCATCGGTAGCCTACCTAAGAAAGAAACTAAAGCAATCATAGCTGCCATAATATCCATCAAGCAATCCTACCTATCACTCCACTCCTGTGCCCTGAATATATGATAACTCACATAATCATCCAACCAGAGACTAATGGAAATCTAGTTCTCTGTTGCAGTCTCGCATCTCGCAGCCTAAAGCTGGATATGTGTTTCGCAACCTAAAACTGGACGTTGAACCCAAAGCTATATGTCCAAGGTATATAGGTCCCTCAATTGACCCATAGGCATCCTCACCTACAATACCCCTGCTTTGAGTACAACTAAAAAGTCTATGAGTGTCAACGAAGAACATATAACTGAGATCTCCTTTGCTCCATTTGGACACTGAGCCCTTCTTTCTGAATCCAATTTTCATTATTCACGAGGAACAACACCTACTTTTCTCGATCCTACAGCTCCCTCTTTTACAAACCACCATCTTCGAAACCTACTCCCAACATGATCCAACATCCAAAGACATAGCTTTTCATCATGTTGTTGTATCCTCATCAACCTGATATGAATGAGCCAACACCTCCAGCATGACCTACGGAACCTTTACAACAATCCGTAGAAGTTCCACTGCCACTGCACCTCCATTCATAACTTAGGGCCGAATTATCGTGATAACTCATCACCGAGTAACCACATAACTATATCTTGGTTCAGACATTCTTTCCATGCCTCTAGTACTCTTCCCTAGGTGCTCTATACCTCGACTCATCCCTTCTTTATAACACGGTCCTAATCCAAAGCTCCACTTCAAAGTTTTGGAGATAACTCATCACCTAATCCATCAGTCGGCCAAATTTCCTGCACCAAGCCATGGACTGCCACTATTTGATAAGCTTTTTCCATCTATGAAGTCAAGAAGTACACACGACTTAACACCATAGCTCAGTGCCAAGTTATGGCTTTAGCGGCTATCATCAAGCGAGTTATCCTATAGCACCCTACCATGCTTCAGAGCTTATCTACCAAGTTACATCCAATTTCGACCAACTTTTCTCTGATTTGCCTAATTCTTCTACCTAACTTTCTTTGTAATCACAACACTAGCAAACAATATCAAATCATATCATCCAAACATAAAATAACTAGTAATTACATCCAATCAATCATGCAATTCATAGAAATGAAATAAATAAGTCAATTTATAAAATAGATCTATATATAGCATGAATATATGTGAATGAACAAGGGTGTTTCCTAATCAATAGATGAACGTGTTTTTCTGCATTTTAAACAGTTTGTTTCATATATCTTTATGTTAAAAGCGGTATTATATGGGTATTTTATTGTGGTTTTGTAGATTGTAGATTCCGAAGTACAACGTTGAAATTAATCGATTGTGTCGTCCATTGGTTCAAATGACACACAGAAAAGAGTGCAACATTTTGAGTACGGAATAATTCGAAGAGAAAGCACATATCGGTCATGAAGAAATGCATCTCATGTCACCAACATGTGTACTATTCATGCAAGAAATCAAATGCAAATATTGAAAGTATACTTTCAAAGTTTAGCCTGAAAGTCTCTCAAAGCAAGGCCGCCTGTTAATCAAATAACAAAGTAAATACCAATTCAAAGTGAGGTGGCATTATTATTCTCCAAATATCAAGCATATGGACCTAAATAATAGGGTTATTTTTAGAGGCTGAAGTCTTTAAATAGCAGAGAGCACTGCAAATTTAAAATCATCTCTTACCCCATCACTCTTCTTCTAGTTTAGTTTTAATTTCAACAGAGTTTTTATTTTCGGACAGAATCCGTAGGATTGTTAATTAGATTTAGCAATTTATTTATTCTTGTTCTTAGTTATTTTCTGCACTCTTTCCAGTTTGTTAATAAATTCAGTTCATTTTATTTCAGTTGTTTGATCTATTATTTTCTTTTAAGCACCGTTAGTTTCTGCTCGGATTTCTATAATTTTATATTTTGATTGCAATTTTGATTAGATTCGAAATCAACTCGGAGTATATTATTTTTTTATTTCCCGTTCAAGAACCACCATCGAATTTGTTTAACACGCCTAAAATTTAAATATGGATTTCAAATATTTTAAAACACAATTCCCTGTGTTCGACCTGCATACTACATGCCTGTGCGCTTGCAGAATTAATTAAAATTTATGCTTTTCTAATTAATAGAAAAGTAGCAGCAAGTTTTTGGCGCCGTTGCCAGAGAATTGCTATTTTAAAATTTTCGATTTTTTTAAGTCTATTCGTGCTATTATTATTTTGAATTAATTTTCAAAAAACTCATTTTTTTTCATTTTTTAGTTCCTTTCACCAAAGTAGCGTTCTACTTAAATGAAAAAAAATCATTTTTTTTTCCTTTTTCGTTCGCTGCATATTTTCGCTGTTTCAATTCCTTTCGTTTGCTGTTTCATTTACCTTTCACATTAGTTTGCATACGTTAGTTAAAATAACCTACATATATTATTTGCACTTTCATGTTTTTGCACATTCATACAAATAACAATAAAGCTCATATCTGTTCGCATTCACCTTTCTAATTTTAGCTACTCACATACGTTTGCATTGTTTTCACGTCTGCAATTTTTTTCTACGTCCGAAATTTTTTCACGTCACGTTTTTTTATCTTTCTCTCACGTTTTCACAATTATATTTATTTGTTTATGCATTGTATTCTACTCTCAGTTTCACACGTTAGCTGCTCATATATTCCACTCACAGTTTCATACGTTAGCTCCTCATATATTCCATTCACATTGCTTTTGAAGTACCAATTACGAAGCATGGCCAGAGTTAAAGGATTTGTAAGCACATCTAACGATCATTCCATCACTACCGTGAACTACAGTAGCTGCAACTCAAAATAGCTCCAATTCAGTGAATCTCAACCATTCGCTGGCGCTACTCAGTTGTACTCTAAATAGACTGCCATACCCCTCTGTAAGTAATTTTCTACTCTACAGGTACCCAACTGAAAGCTGTTTAAATTTACTTTTGGCTATTATACCTTGATTTGTTTATGCGCGTTTGGGAAAGAAATAATTTTAACCATTTAGAAAGCCAAAATATCTCATTAAACAAATCAACGGAAAATTCAAATCAAATAAATATAAGCAATCACGGTTCATAATATAGTTCACATCACAGTTCACCAAAATCGTTACCTAAATCACATGTTGGAAATAATGAATTTCATGAGAACTAACCATTATCCCTTAGAGATCGATGCTATCCAACTAGGACAGTTCAACCTTCGGTTATTTCATTTCCACCTACCGAAGGAAATAATTTTGAGCTAAAACATTCTTTTATTCATAGGGTACCAAAATTCATTGGGTTCGAAAATGCTTATAAATTTCTTAGTGAATTTGAGTTATATGCGTCTACAACTAAAATGCAACAACTTTCTAATGAATCCATCAAGCTAAGAATTATTCATTCGCGCTTCTAGAAAGTGCGAAAAGATGGCTTAATTCTCTTCCTAAAAATTCAATTAAAAGTTGGGACAATTTCCTTATTATATTTTTGAAAAGTTTTTTCCTTTCGAAAAATCTCTTAAAATTCAAACTGAAAGCAACCAATTCTATCAGAATGAAGGAGAAACTTTTTCAAAATATTTTGAAAGGTTCAATTAATTGTTATATAGTTGCACACATCATGCAATCCCTAAACACGTTTTGTGCCAAATCATTTATGAAAGGCTTAACTATCAAACAAGATCCCAACTCGAATCAATGTATGGAGGAGAATTCATGGCAAAAACAGATGAGGAAGCTTGGGAATTTTTAGAAGAGTATTCGAAAAAGGATATGTAATGGGAAACAATTCGTACTCCAAATAGAGGAGTACATGCCATTGGCCCATCACATCTTCCTATAAATTCCCAAACTCCTCAAGAAGGAGAGGGACTACACACAAGACCAAACCAATGCTATAGCTCAAAACAGTCCTTATTCATCTACACACAATCCTAATTGGAAGCACCATCCCAATTTTTCATGGTCAAATCCTAACAATGCGGCTAATCCATTGCATATGTACCCGATGATAGAAAATCCGAATTATCGAGCCCCAACTTCTAATGCTCAAAATTCTCAACCAACTCCTCATACAAAACCTTCGAATCAACCATACAGGCATCCTAATTTCAATCCATCAACCCAGCCTTCTTAGCCTTCATAGAAATTGCTCGATTGGAAAAACAACTCACTAAACAAAATGAATAAATCACTAACCAAGATGCGAGAATTGAGAAAATCACTAAACAAAATGAACAAATGTTGATAATGACGAAGGATCTCATGAAAATAAATGAGAAAGGTAAATTGTCTAGTCAAACCAAAGTGAATCCAAAGTATAGCTCTCGAGGAGTAAATCTTTGTGAAGATGAAAATGTAAATCCAGTTAATTATATCACCACATTAAGGTCTGGAAAGAAGGTGGACAACAACGTCGTCAAACCTGACGTCCTTCTTAAGTCTTCCCCTATTCAAATTCTAAAACTCAGTCAACACCCACTATTGTTAATCCAAACAGCTCTAATTCTTCATCCAAGGTTGGCAATCCCGACCACTCTTCGCTTTCTGATGTTGGCAACCCCAACATTCCAGCTCCCTTATCTTTACCCTCTAATATCAACACCTTCTTCTTCGAATGAAAAAACTGCCAAACGAATCTATAAACCCATAGCTTCATTTCCTCATAGACTCAACAAAAAGAAGAAGCCCGCTAATTTTGACTAAATTCTTGAAATCTTCAAACAAGTTCGAATCAATATTCAACTTCTTGATACCATCGAGCAAATTCCTCAATACGCCAAATGTCTGAAAGAGCTATGTACTTAAAGACATGCCACTAATGTTCCTAAGACTGCATTTCTAACTGCAAATACTAGCTCTGTTCTTTCAAATCCCTCCCCAATCAAGTATAAGGACCCCGGTTGTCCTACAATCTGCCGTAAAATCGGTAACACTCACATTAGTCATGTCTTACTCGATCTTGAAGCAAGTGTAAATCTTATGCCTTATACTGTGTACTGTCAACTTGGACTAGGGAATTAAAACCTATAAACATCACAATTCAATTAGCTGATCGATCTGTCAAAAAACCATTGGGCACAGTTGAAGATGTTTTGATACAAATCGAGCAATTCTATTTCCCAACTGATTTCATAGTCCTAGAGACTGCACCTGTCTCAAATCCTAACGGTCAAATTCCTTTGATATTAGGTTGTCCATTTTTAGCAACATCAAATGCCATCATAAATTGTAGGAACGGTCAACTCCGACTTTCCTTTGGCACCTAACCATTGAACTAAATATATTCAGTCTTAACAGACAACCAAGGGATCTTGAAACAGAAGAAGTTGACATGATTCAAACAATTGTAGAAATGATTTTAGTGATACTACGAAGTCTCTTAGCATGTGCCTAGATCATTTTAATTCCAATTTAAATGAAGACGAATACATTTTTGAATTAAATGATATGCTCTGCTCTTCTCATAATTCGTTAGAATTCAATCAGTCGATGTCTACTGAAGCCTCAAAAGAAGAACGCCTTAAATTAGACCTCAAACCTCTTCCAAACGATCTTAAGTACGCATACTTAGATTCTTTAGAAAATTTCCCCGTAATCTTGGCCTCCGATCTCATTAAGGACTAAGAAGAACAAGTTTTGAAAATTTTAAGGGAAAATAAAGAGGCATTAGGATGGGTAATGGCGGACATTAAGGGAATTAGTCATCAATCATTGAACATCGAATACATTTGGTCGACGAGGCTAAATCCACTTGCAAAGCTCAAAAGTGATTAAACACTAATATGAGAGAAATGGTAAAGGAAGAAATTATCAAATGTATAGACAATAGCGTTATCTACCATATCTCTGACAGTACATAGGTAAGTCCGGTACAAGTTGTGCCCAAGAAGTCTAGAATCACCGTGACCAAAAACGAGAATAACAAACTTGTTCCGACAAAAGTCAAAACAAAACGGCGTGTTTGCATCGACTATCGAAAACTCAATGCAGCAACAAGAAAAGATCATTTTCCCCTCCCTTTCATTAATCAAATGCTCGAACGCTTAGCCGGTCATGAATATAATTGTTTTCTTGATGGTTACTCCGACTATAATCAAATTCCCATTACGCCAGAGGACCAACACAAAATGATGTTCACATGTCCCTTCGGAACTTTCGCTTGTCGTTGCACGCCCTTCGATCTTTGTAATGCTCCCGCTACCTTTCAGAGATGCATGATGAGTATATTTTCTGATTTGGTGGAGGATTCCTTAGAAATATTCATGAAAGTTTTTCAATCTATAGGTCATCTTTTGATCAATGCCTCCTTCGTTTAGAACGTGTCTTAAAGCGACGTGAGGAGAAATCTCTTGTTCTTAATTGGGGAAAATGTCATTTTATGGTTAAGTGAGGAATAGTCTTAAGTCATGTTGTCTCTAAAAATGGCCTACAAGATGACAAATCTAAGGTTGATCTTATTGTTGACCTTCCTCCTCCAAGGTCCGTAATGGACATTCGCTCATTTCTCGTCCATGTAGGATTTTATAGGAGGTTCATTAAAGATTTTTCAAAAATTTCAAAACCTCTTTCGAATCTTCTGGCTAAATACGTTATATTTGAATTTTCCAATGAATGTAAAACATCTTTTGAAACCCTTAAATTGATCTTGACCACTTCACCTATCATCCAACCTCCAAATTGGACTTTGCCTTTCGAATTAATGTGTGACGCTTCTGATTATGCCATTGAAGCCATCTTAGGTCAATGAATAGATAAACTTCCCGGAGTCATCTATTATGCTAGCAAAACTCTTAACGAAGCTTAATTGAATTACTCAACCAAAAAAAAAAGAGTTTTTAGCAATTATCTTTGCCCTCGATAAGTTTATATCATATCTCGTAGGTTCTAAAGTCATAGTATACATCGATCATGCAGCCTTGCGGTATTTACTCACAAAAAAGGATGCCAAACCCCGCTTAATCCGTTAGACTCTCCTTCTTCAAGAGTTTGACCTAGAAATACGAGATAAAAAGGGTTTTGAAAATGTCCTAGCTGATCATCTTTTTGGTATTGTTCATGAAAACTCTAATAACTCTCAAATCAACGATCATTTTCCCGATGAGCAAATTCTTTCCCTCTCTAGTGCACCATGGTATGCGGCCATCATAAATTATTTTGTCACAAATGAAACACCTTCTCATTGGTCAAAACAAGATAAACCAAAATTTCTCTCCAATGTTCGAAACTTTTACTGGGACGATCCTTATCTGTTCAAATATTGCACGAATCAAATCATATGTAGATGTGTCCTCGAACATGAATTCCATAGCATCCTCTCTTTTTCACATAATCAAGCATGTGGAGGACATTTTGGAGTAAAGAAAACTGCTGCCAAGGTGTTACAGTGCGGTTTTTATTAGCCTTCTCTTTTTCGTGATGCCCACAAGTTTTGCTCCAAATGCGCTAGATATCAACAAACAGGTCGTATTTCCAAATGTACATGCTGCCCCTAAACCCAATCCTTGCGTCGAAATTTTTGATGTTAGGGGCATCTATTTTCGTTGGTCCTTTTCCTAATTTTTTTGGAAATCTCTACATCCTACTTGTAGTAGATTACGTGTCTAAATGGGTTGAGGCTATTCCCACCAGAACGAATGACAATAAAGTTGTTGTCAAATTTTTGAAAGAAAACATATTTTCTCGTTTTGGCACACCTCTAGCCATTATAAGTGATAACAATTCTCATTTTTTGTAATCATGCTTTTGAATCTCTTCTTAAGAAATAATCTATCACTCATAAACTATCTACTCCATATCATCCATAGACTAACAGTCCAGTTGAGATTTTCAATAATCAAATTAAACAAATTCTTGAAAAGACGGTTAACTCCAACAGAAAAGATTGGTCATCTAAATTGATAGACGCCCTTTGGGCATTTCGCACAGCTTATAAAACCAATCTAGGAATGTCACCATACCGATTAGTCTTTGTAAAAGCATGTCATTTACCCGTTGAGCTCGAGCACCATGCACTTTGGGCAATCAAATACCTTAATTTTGACATAGAAAATGTCGGATCGCATCGTAAATTACAATTGTCATAATTAGAAGAACTAAGAAACGAAGCGTATGAAATTGCAAAGATTTATAAAAAGAAAACTAAATTTATCATGATAAATCCATAATTCATAAGACATTCGAAGTAGGTCAGAAAGTTCTCTTATATAATTCCAGACTTCATTTATTTCCGGGAAAATTGAGATCCCATTGGACAGGTCCATATATTGTGAAAACAGTATACCCTTATGGTGCAGTTGAAATTGAAAATTCTAGGGACAGTTCCATTTCAAAGGTCAACGGACAATGCTTGAAGCCATTTCTATAGTTTGAACATCACGAGGACAACGAGATCGTGGATCTCCATGAACCTAGCTACTTGGAATAAGCCACTCACTATCTTGTACATCTCAGGTTGTATATTTTTATTTTATTTTTCTGTTTTGCATTTGCATTCCATTTGACAGTTGAGACACTGTCTCATTCCAATGTGGAGGAACGCATATCTCATTCTGTTTGTTCATATTTCATTGTGGCATCACTTTAAAAAAATTAATATCATTATTTGTTTTCAAAATTTTCAAGCTTCATCTCATTTCCTATTATTTTCAGTACTTTGATTTATTTTTAATTAGCCAAGACAGAGTAAGTAAACAGTTGAAGTCAATTGATGAAAGTTTTTGTGAATCACTAATTTCAAATGTAAAATATAATGAAAATTTGAATTACAAGTGATAATAGTGAGGTTGGTATATAGGGGATTCGTAGGTGATGGTTATGAAATCCTTTCTATACTGTAGTCTTTGTTTAAAAAAATGGCAGATTTAAAGTACATGCGTTGACATTTCAAACCATTGAAGTTAAGTGGTGCTAAGTTAATTTGCATAACTCTCTTTAGTTAATTTCAAAAAAAAAATAAGAAACACCTAGAGTCAATAGATGCGCACACTTATCAAAGTGTGTGCACCCGCCATGCTCTGTACTCTTTTCACGTAAGCACGCAAGACAGTGCATGGATGGTATATCCGGCCTCAACATTCTGAATCAGGTGTATAAAGAAATTAAATAAGTAATCATCTATGGATTACCGACCCTTTTTGACATAGTCAGCGTCGGTTTGCACAATCCGCCAAGCTCTGTCCCAACTCTCACGTAAGCCCGCGAGGCAGTGTATGGGTGGTATACCTTGGTCCATAAGTTAGGCGTATAAAAAAATTAGTAAAGAGAGATTAAGCTTTGAAACCCAAACACTTCTTGACTTTATTGATTTGGCTTTACAAATGGAAATGAAAAATACCATTTTGACGAAAAATGTGATTAACAGTGAAGAATTTATTTCATTGTTGCACTATGTTATCGACCGAAACAACTGTCCAAACTAGAATCTAATGTATGAAAACTTGAGTTATATTGAAATTTTTGTTTAGTGAGGAATCAAAAATTCTAAAAGTTGGCTAAAACTGATATACATTATTTTGTTGCAATTATTCTGAAGTAAATCGAGTCTCCATTTGTTTAAAATTTGCATTCATGTAGTACATTAGAATCGTCACATACTACATTTGGATTTTGTAAGTAATATCCGTTGAAAACCCTCATGAGACGCCACTCGTCCTACTAGGGACACCTAGAGGTTTAACGGCTTGTTTCATACGCTCAATGCAATTGTGTTTCCTACGAAAAAGGATTTAGTTAGTTTTTATTTTCTTGCTTATTCGAGGACGAATAAAGTTCTAGTGTTAGGGTATTTGATGAACGTATTTTCTGCATTTTAAACCGTTTGTTTCGTATATTTTTATTTTAAAAGCAGAATTATACGGGTATTTTATTGTAGTTTTGCAGATAATAGATTCCAAAATGCATCGTTGAAATTAATCGTTTGTGTTGACCATTGGTTCAAATGACACGCAGAAAAGAGTGCAATATTTTGAGTACCGAATAAGTCGAAGAGAAAGCACATATTGGTCATGAAGAAATGCATCACACATCACCAACATGTGTACTATTCATGCAAGCAATCAAATGCAAATACTGAAAGTACACTTCCAAAGTTTAGCCGTAAGATCTCTTAAAGCAAGGCCACTTGTTAATCAAATAACAAAGTAAAGACCAATTCAAAGTGAGATGGCCTTATTATTCTCCAAATATCAAGCACATAGGCCTAAATAGTAGGGTTATTTTTGGAGGTTGAAGTCTTTAAATAGCAGAGAGCAATGCAGATGGAAAATCATCTCTTACCCCATCACTCTTCTTCTAGTTTAGTTTTAATTTCAGCAGTGTTTTTATTTTCGGACAGAATACGTAGGATTGTTAATTAGATTTAGCAATTTATTTATTATTATCCTTGGTTATTTTCTGCACTCTTTCCAGTTAGTTAATAAATTTAGTTCATTTTATTTCAGTTGTTTTATCTATTATTTTCCTTTAAGCACTGTTAGTTTCTGCTCTGATTTCTACAATTTTATATTTTGATTGCAATTTTGATTAGATTCGAAATTGATTCGGAGTATATTATTGTTTTTATTTCCTATTCAAGAACCACCATCGTATTTGTTTAACACGCCTAAGATTTAAATATGGATTTCAAATATTTTAAAACACAATTCCCTGTGTTCGACCTGCATACTACATGTCTATGCGTTTGCAGAATTAATTAAAATTTATGCTTTTCTAATTAATAGAAAAGTCACAACATTAACCTAGAGCATTATGGATGATTTAACATACTATTAAAGTTAGAAAAGGTTTTTATAGCCAAATTAATCATTAAACATGTTAAATCCTATAATTCTAGCATATAAACATGAATAGTATAGTGATTAGGCATAAACCACTCACCAATTACCAAATTCAGTAAATCCTTCTATAGATCCAATCCGAACAGTGAAGATCTAATCCGGACAACAAAGAAAAGCGCTCTAAATCAACAATCTAGTTTGACCTAAGGAGAGGTTTGGATGAATTAGGATGGATTGTGGGCTAATTAGGGTTTGTAACTAATTTGAAATGAGTGGAAAAGATTTCATTTGACTCCTCTAGCCCTTATTTATAGTGATTCTCTAATTAGATCAATAGGCCAACTAATGAGTTTCACTAATTCTGGTCAATAATTTTTAAAACTTAAACTAGGCATAACCCTCTAACCGTAAGTTCATTTTTCTATTATAACCAATTAATAAATGGGGAACCATCATCTTGAAGTAATGGAACCGGTTTGAGATCCTAATTCAACTCCTTTCAAAAGTTATAACCCAAACACGGTTTTCGGCATTAAAATAATCATATAGAAATCTGGGAAAAATCATAGGTGTGTAAAATGTCTCCAAGAGTCATATCCTAGAAATATAGAATAATACAACCTCATATGAATAAAATAATAACATTTTACGATCATTCAATGTGTAAAATATGGGTCGTTACATTTTCTCCCTTTAGGAATTCCACCCTCGAAATCCTAAACAAGCCAAGGTATAAGCAACTATAATTATCCCGCATGCCTACAAATCATAAATAACCATCATATATATGAAATAAACCGCCATGCAATCAATAGTATAGGTGACCAATCCTAGCATGCGGAATGCTAACACATCAAATATAATATACAATGGTGAAAGTAGATACGATAAACAATGATTCTTACTATCCAAAGAACTCCGGACACTTAGTCCTTATGCTCTACTTCGTTTCCCACGTACAATCGTTATCACTTCCACTTTATTAAATTTTCACTAGCTTCACCATCTTCCTTCTAATTTTTTTCGTGTCGTACCCAATAATACGAAGTGACCTACGAGGTCTGGCAGCTTCAGGTTCTACCTTAACATCTTCTAGCTGATCTGGTGTGATCACCATGCATGAATCATGCAAAAACTTTCATAGATAAGAGACATGAAAAATGTTGTGCATGCCCTCCATCTTCTAAGGTAAGTTAACCCTATATGCTTGCTTTCTTATTCTCTCAACTATCGAAAAAGGACCTATGAATCGTGGTGCTAACTTCCACTTTCTACCGAATCGAACTACATTCTTCAAAGGAGAACCTTTACAAATATCATATCTTTGACAGAAAACTTTAAATATCTTCATCTCTTATCAGCATAGATTTTCCTATCGATCCTGAATGGCTTTCATTCGTTGCTGAATGATCTCAATCTTTTTCGATGTCATCCTAATCATATCTAGCCAAGTATCAGTTTCTCGTCTACTTCCCACCAACATGAAGGAGCGTTACATGGTTAGTCATACAATGCTTTATATATAGCCGTACCAATACTCGATTGGTAATTGTTGTTATATGCAAACTCCACCAAATGCAAATGATCATCCCATGATCAACCAAAGTCTATAATGCATGCTCGTAAGAGGTCTTCCAATATACGATTTACTTTTTCTGTCTGCCCATCCATTTGTAGGTGATAAGTTGTGCTATGATGTAGCTCCATCCTTAACGCCTCTTGTAAGCTCTTACGAAACCACTAGTGAACAATAGGTCTAGTCGCTCATAATGCTCTTCGGCACATCATGAAATCGTGCTATCCACTTTACATATAACTCCGCCACCTTGGATGTCTTTCTACTTGACTTGACAGATATAGACCTCACACTCTTGGTCAGTCGATCTACTATAACCCAAATGCTATCGTACCCTACTCGAGTCCTCGGCAGTCCATCTACAAAATTCATCGACACTTGTTCCCATTTCCATTTAGGAATCTCCAATGGTTGCAAAAATCCACTAAATTTCTTCATCTTTGCCTTTATTAACTATAAATTCATAAACTTCGATATGAGTGCCCCAACATCCCTCTTTATACCTCCCCAGTAGTAAGTTCACTTCATATCATGGTACATCTTGTTACCACTAGGATGCATAGTCAATCTAGAATGGTGACACTATCTTAACATTTCATCTCGTAATCCATCAACATTGGGAACAAAGAATCTACCATCTTTTTGAAGCCAGCCATGTCGGTCGAGTTCGTATTGCTTGATATCTTCATATTCTACTCCTTCCTCTTTCTTTGCTATGATCTTTGATAGCCTTGCATCTTGCTTTTGACTAGTACCCATCCTTTCAATCAGAGTAGGTCTAATCAATAAGCTTGCCAACATTTCAGGTTCTAACTTGCAGTGACGCCTGAAATCGAATCTAGCAATATATATTATCTACTTCCATTCCAAGAACATTTCTCTCAACCTAGCATGTATTTTACTCAATCCATCAGCGATTGCATTCTCTTTTCGTGGGATATAGGAAATACTAAAATCATAAGAGGCCAAAAACTCCAACCAGCATTGTTGTCGAAGATTGAGATCCTTCTGAGAGAAAAGTTACTTCAAGGATTCGTGGTCTGTAAATAGCTTAAGCCTCCCCTCTAATAGATAGTTCCTTTATATCTTCAAAGAAAAAACAATTGCTGCCAATTCCAAATAATGAGTTAGATAATTCCTCTTGTGCGGCTTTAGCAGTCGGCTAGCATAAGCAACAACTTTTCCTTTCTGCAACAACACAGCACCCAACCTAATACCACAAGCATCCGTATATATTATCAACTCCTCATTCCCACTTGGATTAGTCAACACCGACGCACTCATCAACCTTGTAGAATATAATAGCCTATAATCTTTGTTTGATGATAATATATATATATATATATATATATTCATTTAAATGTATTTGTTATTGTACTACTTTATTTTTCACATAATTAAATAAATATTTGTTGAATAAAATAAATAACTCAGAATTCATAGTTATTCAAGTATTTATTACAAATTCAAATATTAAAAATTTAAACTCTCACTACATTTACACATTTTCAATTATAATAATTTCAATTACAACATAATTTTCACTTTATAATTTTCACCTCACTACATATATTCACTCATCACTCGTATTTAATCTTCAACTCTGCTACAGCTTGTATCCATCCATCTGTTATACTTGTTAAATAAATGATGCAGTAAAATTTAAAAGAAATATTTTGCAATGCACAATGAAGTGTGTGTTTGAAAATATTATTTGCCTTAGTTATTTGGAATTTTCGTCACCATTTTCGTTTCATTCATCTTGAACAAACAACTCGTGACATGAACAGTGTATCACTGTACATGCCATAAGGTTATGCATATCGATATACGCTTGCTTGTTAAAATAGCAGGGACAAGTGAGCATAAGGTCAAACCCAAGCCAAGACTAGATTCAACTCAAGTGCATGCAAACAAAATTCAGTTTAGAATGTACACAAGACATGGACAGAAACAACAAAGTCAAAGTAACTCGAGAAGACCAAAACAACCCAAAATGCACTGTTATATATATATATATGTATGTATATGTATATGTATATGTATATGTATATGTATATATATATCTGTGTGTGTGTGTGTGCAACCAAACCACATAACAACATGAATGCAAGTGGGACAACAAAGCTTCAGACATACTAAGTTTCAACATATAGTGCATATAAACATTGGAGCATGCACATGGAAACAGTGCAGACTCAAGGTGGTGAACCAGATCGACATACCAACCAGACTCAAGTGAAACTTTCAGGCATGAACATATGTACATGGAGCTACATTCAGGCACGAACACCATGAAGCATGGATTCAATAACAAAAGCAACAAGAACAGACTAGTATCTCGAGAATTAGTCAAGCGCAATGCAAAGTCATATGAACATGTATACAACCAGATACAAGAACACACAACAGACTCAACCTATCAACCCAGATCAATAAAATGAAATCTCCAGCCTACAATAACAAAAAAAAGACTAGAATTAGAGGCTAACTAGACCAGAGTTCAAAGTGAACTAGCTTGACTCATGTACAACATACAACCACTAGACAATAGTTCAAAGTGCAGCAGCTTGACTCATGTACAACATACGAACAGACCGATTCAATTACCAGTGCACAAGCAAGATGCAAGGAACCAAACTCAAGACATCATATCAAAATAAAGTAAGAGCATCAAGATAGTATAGCACCAATATACATACATACACAGACACACATATACACATACATACATATATATATAGTGGCAACCAAACTACATAACTCAGGTCAAACTAAAGGCAATAGTGTAAGCAGTTCTACATGCATAAACACGAGTTCATATGGAATCAGGAACCACACATGAAAACGTGAAGTACACAAACAAGCAGGAGGCAAATTAACTCGAGCAAATCACAGCACATATACAAACACATATATGCATGTATGTATATACATGGAGTGACACATAAATGTGCAGCAAAAACACTCAACGTAAAATTAAGCCGTGAGTATTTATCAATAGCCGTGAGTAATCCAAGTTAAGGAGTTTATATGAATCGCAATACGCAAAAACAGTAGCAGTTCGAACCAGTAAAGTAGTATAAAATGTTGTAGTGAAGTCAATTATAGATAAGGTCAGGACAGATTCATTTAAATTCGAATTCATCAGAGTTATCTTTGATCAATGTATGAATCAAGCACTGACTTATCGTTTGAATAAAAATCCATGGCCGAGAAAAGCAATTGACAAATTCAAATAGAAATATACAAATGAAAATATAGGGAATCAAACCCTATATAAACCCATGTCATCATCGGCATTAAATTCATTCGAATTCGAGATCAAGAAAAAGAGAGAGCATACTTAAAACAAATCAAAACAAATCCCAAACTCGAATCATCGAAGTGCAGCATAATCAAAATCAAAAAAAGGGAAGAATCACATATCATTTTTTAACATTTGATCTCGACGCAATTGAAGAAGCCGCAAGCTATCAAAGCTAGAGAATTCATTGACAAGGCAAATTGAAGTTAATTGAGGAGCGAAAGGCAATTGATTTGAACTCCAAGCGGCGTCCTCAAGCAAATCGAACGAATCCCTAAATTCCAGAGAAACAAGACGGTTGCATAACAAAGAAAAGGGAAACGTTTTTCATGAGTTATATTTTAAGTGGGCTGGTTTATTTTATTTGAATTTAGGCTTAAGTTTTTAAAATAGAGTTTTGTTTTATAGTCTTATTTTATTTTTAATTTTTCTCTTTTAAAATTGTGTAAACTTCTAGTTGTGTAACTAGGTACAAACTACAGGGCATAGTTTGAGAATTCGCAACTCAGTGGCTGGGTTATGGTAAAGTTTTGAGCTTAGAGTTAGTTTTATCAAGTTAGCGGGCATTGAAAGTTTACGTGTGTATGTAAGCGTCTAATTACTTAATTTTTAGTAGAAACCTTGGGGCAACACGTAGGCAGTTTTTTGCCGAAGTTGGGTAAATCTGTGTGTGATCTCTACTGCATTACTTTCGGTTTTTATTTTTATTTCCGCATTAATTTTTAGTATCACCCTGTTAACCCCCCCCCCCCCCCCTCCCTCCTCTAAGGTGAAAATGATCCTATAAGTGCTATCAAAGCTAGGAACAAAAATCATTTTTTGTTAAAATTTTGATTTTTTTCTTTCAATGGCTTCTTTTATTAATGCTTTTACTGAAGGTCCTTCCACAGTTAGACCAACTATGTTCAATGGTGAATATGCGTATTGGAAAACTAGAACGAAATTTTTTCTAAAAACCACAGATGCATGGAATATTATTGAAATAGGATTTAGGACACCAATAGTAATGGTAGATAATCAAGAAGTAGAAAAACCTATGAATCAATGGACAGATCTTGAAAATAAACTACAGAATGATAATGCTAAAGCTACGAATTCTATTATTTGTTTGTTAGATCAAATTGAATTTAATCATGTCTCACATTGTCTAACTACGTAGGAAATCTGTCATACGCTTGAGGTGGCTCATGAAGTAACCTCCCAGGTTAAAGAATCTCGCCTTTCCATGCTTAGTAGCGAGTACGAGAACTTCACAATGGAAAAAGATGAAAATGCTAAAGAAATGTATGGACTACTTTTTAATCTTGTATACAAACCAAAGTCTCTAGGAAAATCATACACAGAGATGGAAATAGTCCCAAAAATCCTCAGAATTACTCCATGAAATTTTGAAGCAAAAGTGGCTGCCATTCAAGAATCAAAGGATCTGGAACAAATCAAAGTTGAAGAACTGATCGGAAATCTTACCACTTATGAGCCAGAAATCAAATTAAAGAAAGAACGTGAAAGAGGTGATACATGAAAGAAATCAATAGCTCTCAAAGGAACAGTGGAAAGTTAAGATGATGGTAATGATGAAGTAGCAGCTGAATTGGCACTAATAATAAAGAGATTCAAAAGGTGGAACCGCAAATATGGAAATCCTACCCTAAATCAACAACCGAAGAACATAATTGTCAAAGTTCTAGACAACTCAGAAGAGCAGGAGATCATTTTTCACAAGTTCAATAAACCTGGTCATATCAAGCCCAATTGTCCTCAAAATCGACTTAGCAAAGGAAAGAAACCGAAAAGGAGAAGTTTTGCAGCAGCTTGGAAAGAAGTGATGAAGATAATGATGAAAGCACTGGCGGTGAGTGTGAGAAATAAAATCTGTGTCTTCGAGGAGAAACAAGTGACAATGATAATGATGAGACAATGGAGGTATCAAGACTTACTCACTCACAATTACTTAAACATTTTCACAAAGTAAATGGCTGTTTTGAAAGACTTAGGGAGAAGTACGTTAAAGTTGAATCACAAAGAGACATTTTGATAAAACTAAATAAGCAGCTTGATCAAATGGTTTAAGACTATAGAAATAAAAGCCCTAAGTGTGATAAGTGTCCATCATTTGAAGTTGAAATTAAAAAAATCAAAAATTAAAATTAAATCGCTTAAAAATGAAATTCTGATTTTGAAAGAAGGTGAAAATAAAGGAGAGAAAATTCTATTAAAAAGTGCACTCTGTTATTTAAGAAAAAGAATCTCTCAAGCACTAGTCCAACAATTGCCTACAACTTTAGAAAAATTCTCTAAAGGAGAAATTTAACGACCCGGCTTTTCGACGCCCGAAAGTCGACATCGATACATCCACTGTATCAAATGCCTTACAGTCGAATGCCCAAAAACTGAATCGTTAGGGTTAAGAAGAAGAGGTAGAAGAAGAGGTAGAAGAAGAAGAAGATAGAACAGAAACAACAACAGAATCTCACATATCGCAGCAGAACAAATACAATAGATAACTAAATATTTTTAATTTTAAACCAATCCCTGAAAACAAATGTTTTGGGCGGTTAAAATAAGTAAATAAGTTTATTAACAAATTGGTTACTGTTTAAAAAAATTAATTTTTTTTACTAATGATTAAATTTAACAAATAACCACCTTAACATATTTTTTATTGGTAAATATTAAGACAAACATTTACTTTGCTGTTTAAATATATTTTTCTTTCTGTTAAATCAAATTACTAAATTAATACTTAGCTAAAATAAGGATTATACCTCTTAACTCGATCGCAAAAATCACCCCAACTCAAGTCCATTTGCCTGCTACCACCACCTGCAGCATTAAGCTAGACCAATGTCTTCGCCACCACTGTTTACCATCGAATAACTCAGCCTCGAGACAGCTACTGCTCTCCCCGATGACAACCTCCAAGCACCACCGAAATGAAACCACCTCGCGATTCGCCATCCTTCAAATCACATCGCAACCCATACGCGTGCGCTCATATCTATTATTACACTCAAACTCATTCTAGACTACTGTTGACTCTATCTCTAATGAGTAACACCCAACAGAGCCAAGGTTGTCGCTTAACCAAATGCTCTGATACCACATTCACGTTTATATTTGAAATTCAAGTTAGAATAACTTTTCAAATATTTAAAATCAATTAAATATTTTGATTTCAAAAGTTCAAAATGCTGGGTCGTCAGAAGAAAGATCACTAAATATGCTATTGGGGAAACAAACTGTTAATACCATTAGACCAAATGGTTCATTGCATTGTTTATTGTTTTTTATTTTCATATTTTTTTATTTATTTTCATGCATATGTAAAGAGGGAGCAATCAAATATGGAGAGCTAATAGAATTCATCAAGACCAAACACATTTAATAGAGTCAAAATCTTAATATATGTTTGTTATCATCAAAAGGGGGAGATTGTAGAATACAATCACTTATGATTTTTATTTGATGATAATAAACATATATATTCATTTAAATGTATTTTTTGTTGTACTATTTTATTTTTCACATAATTAAATAGATATTTGCTGAATAAAATAAATAACTCAGAATTCATATTCAAGCAAATATTTCATTACAAATTCAAATAGTACAAATTTGAACTCTCACTGCATTTACGCATTTTCAATTATAACATAATTTCAATTAAAACACAATTTTCACTTTACAATTTTCACCTGACTACAAATATTCACTCATCACTCATATTTAATCTTCAACTCTGCTTTAGCTTATATCCAGTCATTTGTTATACCTATTAAATAAATGACGCAGTAAAATTGAAAAAGAAATATTTTGCAGTGCACAATGAAGTATGTGTTTGAAAATATTATTTGCCTCGGTTATTTAGGTTATTTTTCATCATTTTCATTTAATTCATCTTACACTTACAACTTGTGACATGCACAGTGTATCACTGTACATGCCACAAGGTCGTGTGCACTGATATACAATAGCTTGTTAAAATAGCAGCCTAGCAGGGACAAGTGAGCACAAGGTCAAACCTAAACCGAGTGTGGATTCAACTCAAGTTCATGCAAACAAAATTTAGTTCCGAAAGTACACAAAAAATGAACAGAAACAACAAAGTCAAAGCAACATATGAAGACCAAAACAACCCGCAATGCACTGATACACACACACACACACAACTAGACCACATGACAACATGAATGCAAATGGGACAACAAAGCTTTAGACATACTCGGTTACAACATATAGTGCTTATAAACATTGGAGCATACACATAACAATAGTGCAGACTCAAAGTGGTGAACTGGATTAACATATCAACCAGACTCAAGTGGAACATTTAGGCATGAACATATGTACATGGAGCTACATTCAGGCATGAACACCATGAGGCATGGATTCAATAACTAAGGCAACAAGAACAGACCAGTATCTTGAGAATCAGTCAAGTGCAATGCAAAGTCATATGATCATGTATACATCTAGATTACAAGAACATACAACATACTCAACCTTTCAACCCAGATCAATAAAATGAAATCTCTAGACTTAACAAAAAAAGACTAGAATTAGAGGCTAACTAGACCAGAGTTCAAAGTGCACCAACTCGACTCACGTACAACATACAACCACTAGACCAGAGTTCAAATAGCAACAGCTCGACTCATGTACAACGTATAAGCAGACCAGATTCAAATACCGGTACATAAGCAAGATGCAAGGAACCAAACTCAAAACATCAAATCAAAATTAAGTAAGAGCATCAATATAGTATGGCACCAATATACATACATACATACATATATAGTGGCAACAAAACTACATAACTTAGGTCAAAATAAAGGCAACAGTGCAAGCTGTTCTACATGCATAAAGAAAAGTTCATATGGAATCAGGCACCACACATGAAAACATGAAGGGCACAAACAAGCAGGAGGCAAATTAAACTCGAGCAAATCACAACACTTAAATTGATACATATATGTATGTATGTGTATGTATGTATGTATGTATGTATGTATGTATGTATGTATGTATGTATGTATGTATGTATGTATGTATGTATGTATGTATGTATGTATGTATGTATGTATGTATGTATGTATGTATGTATGTATGTATGTATGTATGTATGTATGTATGTATGTATGTAGATGGAGTGATACATAAATATACAACAAAAACACTCAACAGAAAATCAAGCCATGGGAATTATCAGCAGCCGTGGATAATCCAAGTCAAGGAGTTTACATGTTTCGCAATACGCAAAAGCAGTAGCAGTTCAAACTAGTCAGGAGTAGAAAAATGTTGTAGAGAAGTCAATCAGAGAAAAGGTTAGGACAACTTAATTCAAATTCAAATTCACCAGAGTAATCTTCGATCAATTGAATGAGTCAAGCACTGACTTATCGTTCGATCAAAAATCCATGGCCGAGAAAAGCAATTGCAAGTTCAAATAGAAATATACAAACGAAAATACAGGGAATAAAACCGTATATAAACCCATGTCATCATCGACATTAAATTCATTCGAGTTTGAGATCAAGAAAAATAGAGAGAATACTTAAAACAAATCAAAATAAATCCAAAACTTGAATCATCGAAGTGGAGTATAATCAAAATAAAAAAATGGAAAAATAGCATACCATTTTTATCATTCAAGCTCGACGCAGTTAAAGCAGCCGCAGGCTATCAAAGACAGAGAATTGATTGACAAGGCAAATTGAAGTTAGTTAAGGAATGAAAGGCAATTGATTTGAACTCCAAGCGGCGGCCTCAAGCAAATCGAAAAAACCCTAAATTCCATAGAAACAAGATGGCCGCATTACAAAGAAAAGGGAATCGTTTATCCCGAGTTATATTTTAAGTAGGCCGGTTTAGTTTATTTGAATTTGGGCTTAAGTTTTTAAATAGGATTTTGTTTTATAGTCTTATTTTATTTGTAATTTTTCTCTTTTAAAATTGTGTACTTGTTGTGTAACTAGGTACAAACTACGCGACGTAGTTTGAGAATTCGCAACTCAATGGCTGAGTTGTGGTAGGTTTTTGAGCTTAGAGTTAGGTTAATCAAGTTAGCGGGTATCGTAAGTTTACGTGTGTGTAAGCGTCTGATTACTTAATTTTTAGTAGAAACCTTAGGGGCAGCACGTAGACAGGTTTTTGTCAGAGCTGGATAAATCTGTGTGTGATCTCTACTGCATTACTTTCTGTGTTTATTTTTATTTTCGCATTAATTTTTAGCATCACCCTATTCACCACCCCTCTAAGGTGAAATCGATCCTACAAACCTTTCCTTCAGAAGCACAAATGCATACTCACGCTTTGAATTCCACACAAAATTCTAATTCTTTTTTGTCAAATTGGTCAACGGTGACCCTACCTTCGATAAGTCTTTATGAAGCATATATAATATCTCGCCAATCCTAGAAAAATTCTCACCTTCGTAGCATTTTTGGGTTGCTTCCAATCTTGGACCGCTACCACCTTCGTAGGATCCACTGCCATGCCTTATCCCAAATGACATGACCTAAGAATGTCACTTCTTCTCTCTAGAAGTGACACTTAGAGAACTTCTCTCCCAACTTGTGCTTCCTTAATATCTCCAGCGTAATCCTCAAGTGCGTCTTGTTCTCTTCTTTAGTCCTGGAGTAAATCATAATATCATCCACGAGCATAAGTATGAACTTATTCAATTGGTCTTCGAAAACCAAATTCATGGGGTCCACAAAGTATGCCGGAGCGTTGGTCAGTTCAAATGGCATCACTAACCACTCATATAAACCTAAGGCATACAAAACATAGTAATAGGCACACTCTTCTTCGCCACTCTCAACTAGTAAAATCCCCTCACCAAATCCATTTAGTAGAACACCTTCGCACCATGCAGCTGATCAAACAAGTCATCAATGCATGAGAGTGGATACTTTCTCTTCTTCGTCACTTTATTCAACTCACGATAATCCACATATAACCTCAAAAAGTCATCCGCCTTCATTGCGAATACTGTAAGTGTGCCACACTCAAATATAATTCTTTAAATGAACCATTTCCTCAATAGGTCATTCACATGCACCTCCAATTCTTTCTTCTCTCTGGGTTTCATATGCCTCAAAGGCATAACTACTGGTCTGGCTTCCTTCACCAAATCTATATGAAACTCAATCTCTCTATGCGGCGGCAATCCAGTCACTTCCTTGAAGACATCTAGATATTCTCTAGCTAATGGCACAGATGACATCCCTCGTGTGGAACCTCCAATGAATGTAGAAAGCTAACATCACCCCATCCTCTAATAGGCAGCTAATCACTACAGTTCGCCCATCCACATCCTCGATTGTCACCAACAGCTTCTCACAATCCACTACAGCTGCATACCTCTTTAGCCGGTCCATTCCTAAGATAGTCCTAAACCTTATGAAATTCAAAGAAGGCAATCACAAAAAAGCATCTGTGACTCAATAAGAATATATCGCTACGAACCATGCATAAGCTAGTTGAGCCTCTAATAAGGTTTGCCATTATTAAGGCCGGTTTACTATCTCGGATCTCAATCCTAATCTGTCCGCTAGGTCGTGTATATAAATGAATATTAAGTATAGCTATTAAACAAAACTCGAATATGAATATCACAAATAGAAAACATACCTTGAATAACGACTCCTTTCCCCTTCTCCTTCGTAGATGGAGCACTTAACGAAGTTGGGACTATATCTAAAGCATATGCTTTCACCATCCACTTATCCTTTATCGGCTCCAGAAAATTCTTCTTCAAATGCGCAGGCTTATCATAGTTGTAGCATTTTTCCTTTTGACTCGTCTTGCAACCTTTAATCAAATGACCCTTTTTGTTGCATCCAAAGCAAGTAGGTTTACATTACCCTTCTTACTACCATTTCCCTTTGAACTTCTTTCTCTTCCCATTCCACTTCTTCTTGCCTTCACCTCCTTGTTGCGGCTTTGGCCCCTCCTTCTCAGTAGAAATAGCAAGAGCAGTCTTAGCCTTAGGGTATAAAATTTCATGGCGATGTGCCTTCTCTACCAACTTCTCCAAAGACTTCTCAATATGGTCCACTAGCTTTTCTACAGGATAGTCATCCAGCCCAATAATGAACTTCTTATTCTTCCTTAATGGAGTGCCAACGACTGACATCCCATACTTTAACAAGGCATCAAATTCTGCAACATATTCCGAGATTGACATCTCTCCTTACTTCAGCTCGGCAAACTTTCCAAACAAAATCGATTTCTAAGTAGTCGAAACTTCTCCTCGAACCTCATATTAAATTGATCCTACCAAAGTAATCCTCTAGAGTAGTAATGACAACAACATTCCACCAGTTCATAGCTCATCCCTGAAGTTGGCTCGAAGCCAACTTTCTCTTCATATCATCTCCCACCTCCATATCTTTAAAAATTCGCTTGCAAGTATCCAACAATCTTACACTTTTATGGCTGACTCCATCCCATGAAAGGGCTGCCCTCCAACATTATAATAATCTTTACTCAGCTTGGAAAAGTCATCCCAAGGCGCTTAAACAGGAGCACCCCACCTATCACCACTTCGGGAGAATTCCTCATCATATTAGCCTTCATATTATTGAACATGGAATGGACATCATGTGTAGCAGCTCCTGATCCTACTCCTTCATCTGCTTCTATAGTAGATTCCCTACAACATTCATTATATGTTGGCTCATTCTTACCTGTAACAAGAATGATCGGTCTCTCATAAAGAAAATTATGTCTATAGTACTCATGTGCATGCGACTTATACTATGAAATATATTACTATATAGTTTTGAAAACCAAACTCATAACAACTACATACTCTCTTGTATATATGCATAATCTCGATCCAATCTAAGGCGAATTCCCATCCCTATTGGGTCATGGTATCAACTCCAGTTAATCGTGTAACCAAAGCTTCGATTCCAAATGTGAAAACTTCCTTATACCATTGACACCAATAGTATATAAATAGTGCGCTAATACCATGCCTGGTCGATATAGAATGATCATCAGGGTTGAACTAAATCAATATAACATATAACTTATCATATATCTCACAACGCATTGACAAAATATAATATCACATATACAACAGAAGAGACAGTAATAACAATGTGAACAGGTCATCATTGTCTGAGTATAATATCCATAGAGTAATATATCAATAATAGAGTTTATACAACAGAAAACAAACTCAACAACTGTCTCAAATAAAAATGGTAAGCAGTCACTGCTAAGGATCCCTAGTACTGCATAGCGGAATAAGCGTAGACTTCGTATGTGTATATAATACGAGATGGCTTCATCATCGTCCTCCAAATAGCTACTGTGTCACCTAGACACATTATCTAGCCTGCTCATTCAAGAGTACTCAAGATAATAAGAAACGAAGCATAAAACATTGGGTCAGACAATAGTCCAGTTTGAGCGGTAAATGAATCTCAAAATACTATACATATAAATATGGTAAGAAACAGAGGCACATGAATCATAACTGACATGTCCATACAACCAAAGAGTTAGCACATAACACTATAATATGCTACTCTACAATATCATAAAGATATATACAACCAACCAAATAAAGGATATCAGTCTTCCAGGATTCCTATCCCTAATACATACCTCCCATCATACCTTCGAGTGGTAGCCTACCTAAGAAAGCAACCAAAGCAATCATTGCACCATAGCATCCATCAAGCAACCCTAGTTATCACTCCACCCATATTCTCTGAATATATAACAACTCATATGACCACCAAGTCAAGGACTAATGGAAATCCCGGTTCTTTATTATGCTCTCATATCTCGCAGCCTAAAGTTGGATACATGTCTCACGGCCTAAATCTGGACACTAGGCCCAAATCTGCATGTCCAAGGTATATAGGTACCTCAATTGGCCTATGGACGTCCCTACTTGCAATACCTTACTTCGAGTACAACTGAAAACTCTTTGAGTGTTAATGACTCCTTAGCACACATAACTGAGCTCTCCTTTGCTCCATTTGAACATCGAGCCCTTCTTGCTCAATCCAATTTCCATTAACCACGAGGAACAGCAACCATATTTCCTGATCCTATGGCTCTCTCCTTTATGAGCCATCATCTTCAAAACCTACTTCCAGCACAAGCCAGAGGGAATTGTTATCTAAATCAAGCAGATCAATGGTCTCTATCTTCTAATCAATGCTCTAATCACCAATCAATAATCTAGTTTAATCTAAGGAGAAATTTAAATGAATTAGGATGGACCTAAGACTAATTAGGATTTAAACCTAATTTAGAATGAGAGGGAAAGTTGTATTTTAACTCCTCCAGTCCTGTCTATAGTGATTCTCTAATTAGACTAGTGGCCAACTAATTAGTTTCACTAATTATGCACTAATTCTAATTAGCAATGTTTAAATTTTTAAATAGGCATAACTCCCTAACCGTAAGTCCTATTTTTATTATGACCACTCTAAGAAATGAAAAAACATCATTTTAAAGCAATGGAATTGGTATGAAACCCTAATTCAACTCATATCAAAAGTTATAGTTCAAATAAGGTTTTTAAGGTCAACATGGTCACATAGAAATTCGGGAAAAATCGTAAGTGTGTAAAATGTCCATAAATGTCATTTCATAAAATTATAGAATCATATGTCATCATACGAATAAAATAATAATATTTTATGATACTTTGATATGTAAAATGTGAGTCGTTGTCGGATTTAATTGAGTAATGGTGTGTAAAGGACAAATCTTTATTCATAGTTTTTTTGTCAGAATACAAACGGTAATATTCATGGCCGTAGTCCAAGCTCTTTGAAAAATTAAATTCATAGCAAGCTCGCAAGCCCTTCCGCAAGTTTCTCTCTTCCATCTTTTTTCTCTGCCTTCCCTTCTTCCTTTGTGATTTTAAGTGTGCTGCCTCTTCGTGACTGAGTCTTTTTATTTCGGAGGTCCTTTCTAGGGCTACGTCTATGGATTTTGGGGTATTTGAGCTGTGTGGTGATTTTTTGCAGTCCTATCCCTCTTTTGCAGCTATTGCTGCCGCTATTTTGGAGGTGGCGCAACCGCCGATGTCGGTTTGAATTGTTAGCAGTACATCGGTCATTATTCGCGTTTTTTCTCCATGGGCCTTCTCCAGTCTATCTCGTTTCAAGTTTTTAGTAGTCGAGGGGAGCTTTATGGAGATTTCCCCATGCTTCTCGTCGGGTCTGGGCAGCTCGTTCTCTTCTAGATCGAGCTTGCCTCTTTCTGCCGCGACTGCTTCTGGGGTTTCGCCAACCGGCCTTCTGGCCTCTATCGGCAAACGAGATTTCATCACCAGCTTTGAGTCGAGTTTGATGTTTGGGGACGCGATTGATTTGAGGGATTCGTCTTGGTCTGACTTATGCTTTGGCTCGCTGGTTGGTACTGCTGAGCTTGGAGTTAATGGCAACTATGATGGTTTTGATGTCTGTTCGAGTAACAAATGAGATTTCACCACTCGGTTTGTACCTCATCTTTTTTTTGTGGGGTAGCAGTTGTCGATGGCCCTATTGGGGTTCCATGCGCCTTTGGGTCAGTTGGGGATGAAGGCTATGGTTGTGGTCTGGAGGTTAGTGACGTTGTCGCTGCCTCACAGGCCTACAAATCGGTCTCATCTTCCATTTCTGAGAGTGATGGCTTTGTATCTGATTCTCGGTTCTATGTTGAGAATAAGGAGGTGACTACCTTGTCTTCACTAGCTGGTCAACAGTTGGTTGTTGAGCCTGTTGTCGCAACGGGAATGGTTGGCTTGGTCCCTGTGCCTTTTGTTGAGGATTCTACAGTATCAGTGTCTTCAGGCGATGGGTTTTCTTCTGGCTTAATTGTGGAAGAAAAGGAATTGATCACCTTTTCTTCTTTTTCTTTTTCTTTTGAGCTGCTAGCTGAGTTGCTTTCAGATGTTGCAGGTGGTTCGCTTGATTGGCTTTCGGATGGTGTTCGGGGAGTAGTAGCGCAGCTTGTAGCTGCTGTTGTGTCATTGGGCTTTGGCACCGGTGTTGGCAAGCCCTGTGCGATTTCAACTGCGCGTGCTGCTTCTCCGACGTGTGCTGCATCTTTATCTTCTTCGATTTGGTCTGGGTTCATCCCTCTTGATTACGTGTTCCGGTGTGGTTTGCTCCTTGGGCTATGTCAGGTTCGTTTCTCCCCTTGTCTTCTTGGTTTTTTGTCCTTGTATCGGGTTTGTGATCTGTTGTTTTTAGTAGTGGATTATAGTGTTCTTGCTGCAGTGAGCCATGATACGTGTTTGCGTGTGCTCCTTTCCTCTTCGGTTGCCTCTTCGGAGGTAGTAGTTGTCGGTCACAGTTGTGTTTCTTTTCGGTTCGTCCGTTTGAGCAGTGCTTTCTCGCTCGACGGGGGGTTTTGCTTCGGGGTTATGGGAGTGGTCAACTCCTATTTCTTTCTTGCCTATTTCGACCTTATTGGATGGAGATTTATCACTATCTCTTCTCGGTTTGTTTCGGTGGCTATCAGCATATATGCCAGTTATATGTTGGTGGTCAGTCCCGCTTCGCTTAGTTCCCTTAGGATTCTGGGTGCTGTGAGTTCAGGGAACGGTTCCGCCTCTCGTCGTTTTTCCCTGGCCTCCAGCTGGCTTAGGTTCCTCTATTCCTTGTCTTACTGTCATTTCTTTCACAGTGAGACTATGTCAGGAGCCTCTCCGAGTGTCGAGCCGCACGTCTGTCGTGTCTCTTCCTCTGTTTCGCTTCCCGCGCCTCTCTTTTCTTCTTCTCCTTCCCCGGTTTCCTCGTCGGCTGGTCCTGTGTTGTCGTCTTCTGTTGGTTTTTTCACCTCTTTATTTTTATCGCTCTCGTCTCATCCTTTTCCAGCAGTGGATTGGTTCTTACGGCAACGTGGGGTGCGCCTTGTCTTCCCCCCATCGTTCTTCCGTTTTTCTTCCAATCTCCCGGATCGCTTTATTCCTTCTGCCTCTTCTTGCTCCTCAGCGTGCTCTCTCCCATCTTCTTCCTGTTCTTTATCCATTTCCATCCCGCTTCTGAGTAAGGCTGAAATTGCGATCATTAACGATCTCCTAGCGTGCCTTACTAAGAACTCGGCCCCTTCCCTGCTTTGTGGTTCGCAGTCTGCTTTGTCGGAGGCCGGTTGTGAGGTGTCTTTTGAGTCCCCTTCCCGGTATTCCATTCCTCCCCCTCGCTCGTATCGTCGAAAATTGCGAAGAGTCCCCTCTACTCCCCGCACCATCCGCACACGCTCTATAGCGGCGTCTGAGCAGATCGTCAGATCTGCTCGATATTCGTTGTATCTTTGAGTTGGGCCTGTTTTCCCTTGGCAGTTGTCCCTGTGCTGTTCTTCTCTCTCTACTTCCTTTTTCCTTGCTTTATCTTCATGTCGAAATTCCTTTTCTGGAATGTCCGTGGTATTGGCAATGATGCATCTTCGGCCAGGCTAAAGTGCATTATCAGGAAGCATTCCGTGGGCATGGTTTCTTTTCTAGAACCTTTTCTGGGGCCGGAGGATGTAACCAAAACCGTCTTATCCTTAGGGTTTGGCGGTGCCTTAGCCAACGTTTCCGGTAAGATTTGGATCTTATGGTCCAAATCCTTTGTTTTTCGTCCCGTTTTTGACTCTCTCTAGCTTTTACCGGTGGCCTGTTAAGCTCCTTCGTTCGCTAGATCTTTTCTTTGCTCGACAGTCTACGTCAAATGCGATCGATTGGAGAGGCTAACTCTATGGTCCGATATTCTCTCCCTCTCTGATTTGGGCATCTCGTCGTCTGTCGTTGGCAGAGATTTCAATGTTGTCGCTTGCTAAGCTGAAAAACGGGGAGGACCCGCCGTCAGCCGCTCTACGATGGCGGACTTCGGCTCGTTCATTATTAGCTCGGGCCTCTCTAAGCTATCCTTTGTTGGTTCAGCTTTCACCTGGTCGAACAACCAAGAGGGTCCGAATCGTATTCTCTCCAGACTTGACCGTATTTTGGGTCGGAAGCTTGGTTTCGTCTCCCCTTTTCCTTCTCTATCTCTCATCTTCATCGGACCTTTTCTGACCATGCTCCTATGATTGTTCGCTACTCACCTTCCTCTCTCTCGGGTCCCTCTTCTTTTAGATTCCAGAGTATGTGGAGATCTCACCACTCTTTTCTTCAAGTGGTGGAGGACTCTTGGAGCTCTCCTATTGTTGGCTCTCTCTGTGCTGGTTTTTCTCGTAAGCTTAAGCATCTTAAGGCTTGCCTTAAGGTGTGGAACGGTCAAGTTTTCAAGAACATCTTCGATCGCGTTCGGGTGGCCGAAGAACCCCTGATCTTAGCCGAATCTTTGCTAGATGAGGATCCGTCCGCTGCTAATAAGGAGGCTTGGGCGTTAGCTCAATCTTCCGTATCCTCAGAACTTCGTATCGAAAACGACTATCTTCGTCAAAAGGCGAGGGTCAAATGGGTGGTCGATGGTGATACGAACTCCAAAATTTTCCATTCTTCTATCCGTAAGAAGAATAACCTTCTCTCTATTCGTGAGATTATGCGTCCAGATCTCTCTGTGGCTTCTTCGCCTGAGGAAGTCAAAGTAACCATTCTGTCCCACTTTCAATCCTTTTTGGGATCTCCTTCTATTTCAATTTCCGATCCGGCACTGTTTGCCTTCATTCCTCGGGTGGTTCTTTCTCCTGAAAGTGCCCTTTTAGCGGAACCCCCATCTCCGGAGGAGATCCGTGGTAGTGCCTTTTCTCTGATCAAGGATAGTGCCAGTGGTCCTAATGGTTTCAACGGTGTCTTTTTCAGAAGTGCTTGGCCTATTATTCAGGCTGATTTTGTCTAGCTGTTCAGTCCTTTTTCTCTAGAGGTGCTCTCCTCTTAGGTTGAACGTCCACCAACCTGATTCTTATTCCTAAGTGCGATAATCCACGTTCTTGCATGGATTTTCGCCCCATTAGTCTGTGAAACTTCTCGAACAAAGTTATTTCTAAAATCCTGGCCAGGCGCTTGGCCCCGTTCCTTGAACGTATCATTTTTCCTTCTCAAGCGGGGTTTGTTAAAGGCCCTTTAATAACTGATAACGTCCTTTTAGCCCAGGAACTGGTTTCCCAGCTTGACCGGAAGGTGAGGGGTTCTAATGTTGTCTTCAAACTGGACATGGCTAAGCCTTACGATCGCATGTCCTGGTTTTTCGTCATCAAGGTTTTACGGGCCTTCGGTCTTTTGGAACCCCTCATTGACTTGGTGTGGAGGCTCATTTCCAACTGTTGGTTCTCCGTGCTCATTAACGGGTCGGCCAATGGGTTTTTAAGGCGGGAAGGGGTTTGCGTCAAGGAGACCCACTTTCTCCTTCTCTGTTCGTGATCGCGGCAGAGACTCTCATTCGCGGCCTTCATACCCTCACGATCTTCGGTCAGATTCATCGTTTTGGGATTCCGAGAGGTTGTCCGCTTGTTTCTTCCTTATCCTTTATTGATGACATTGTCATCTTCTCTAATGGCAGTCGATCCTCTATTCGTCGGCTCCTTCGGTTCATTCATTAATACGAGAGGTGCTTGGGCCAACTCGTTAATTCTTCCAAAAGTTGCTTTGTCCATGCGAAGGACTTGTCCCCCATTCGAGCTTCTTGGACTGAGGACTTCTTCGGGTTCAAGGAAGCTTCCCTTCCCTTACCTTACCTGGGTGTTGTCCTTTACAAAGGTAGGAAGCTTAATGCTATCTTCGATCCCTTGACTGACGAAGTTAGGGGAAAGATCATCCGTTGAATGCGTCTCTCCTTTCCCAGGCTGGTAGATTGGTTCTTATTAAGTCGGTCTTAGACTCGATGGGTACTCATGTCTTCGCTGAGATAAACCATACCTCATCCTTCTTCCGGTCTTATCAGTCTTTGGCCTCATCCTTCTTTTGGGGTAAGAAGGACAACGTCAGACGCCACCACTGGATTTCTTGGGACGTCGTATGCCGCCCCAAAAATGAAGGCGGCTTAGGCTTACGTAACTCGAAGGACCTTTGTGCGGCTTTTGCTTGTAAGTTGTGGTATAGATTTGGGGCTAACAACTCTTTATGGGCGGCGTTCCTTCACGCAAAGTACCATAGGCTTTCGGGATCAAGTTTAACGGGCTGTCCTTCCTACGCTAGTGAGACCTTGAAGCACATGCAGTCGGTGAAGCCATTTTCAGACTCGCATGGAGGCTTAACCGGCTGGGATAGCGGTTCGTTCTCAATTTTTAAAGTTTGGACTTCGGTTAGATCCCCTGCTCCAATTCATCCTTTGTTTTCATTCATTTGGGATTCTAGAATCCCCCCTAAAGTCTCTTTGTTTATGTGGCATATCCTACATGATGGGTTGCCATTAGACAAGAACCTCTAGAAGATCGGCATCCCTTCCGTTTCCCGTTGCAGGTGCTATGGCAATGGGGATACAGAATCTTTGAACCATTTGTTTTTTGATGATTTTTCAGCCAGAGCGTGCTGGAATTACTTTGGCAATCTGGTTTATGTTAAAGGTATTGCCAGGTCTCCTATTGATTTACAGAGTAACTGGTGGGCCGGAATTTATAGTAGATCGCTTCGGTCGATCCTGTTCCACCTGATTCCATGCCTGATCTGCTGGCACCTCTGGTGCGCGTGGAATAAGGCAACCTTTGAGGATTCTCCGATGGATCCCCAGTCCATTAATCGGCGTGTTAGGAATGATGTCTTCTTTGCTTTCCGAGGCAGACCTTTCAGGGGACCCGTTGGCTCCCGCTATCGGCGGCTAGTGGGCTTCTTTCTATTTCCTATGTTCTGGATTCTGCTAGATTGGGAGTTGGTTGAGTCTTATTGGTGCGGCATCGGCTCTCACCCTTCGCTTCCGCTTCCCCCCCCCCCCTCTTTCTTTCTTATGTGGTTGCTAGTTTCTCAGGTCCAGGCTATTCTGGGTTCTTTCCCACTCAGCGATCCTTTCGGTTAGCGGTCTGCTTGGTTAGTGATGGAGTTGCTTGGGATGTAGTGCCTCCTTTGAAGCAGGTTTTTACTATGGTCTTCTCCGATAGCGCTTGTGAGGCCCACGCTCCCTCTATGCCTTTGGTACTCGGTTGGAGATTCTTCTTACATCATCATTGAGAGGTGGCCTTGCCGGAGCTCAATGATGATGTCGGATGGGTGGTGGTTTTTCCGAAGCACATCTTCTTTCTCCTGCGCCGTTTCCTTTCTCAGGAGACTGCTTCTTTGGTTGTCGCTGTTTTGGTGTTGGGTTCTCTATTCCATGCTATTTTTGATTCATTTGTCTTTGTTTTGCGTTTCTTTCCGCTCTGTTAGATTTTGCAATCTCTTGCTACCTGCCAGGCTTGTTGGCAGCTTTTGGTGCATGTTATATATATATATATATATATATATATATATTTAAAAAAATCTTTATTCATAGCTTACACCGTCCATTTTTATAAAATTTAATAGAATTTCCTTTGTCTAAATTCATATAAAAGAAGTTGAATAGAGCGTAGAATTGATTAAATAGTAAGTTTCCATTTTTGGTTTATTCCATTATTTTAATATGAGATAAGTTGGATTTAGATTCTATATATAGGTCTATTTATTGCAATTTTGGATATGAGTATTGAATTCTTATTACGAATATTAGAATCCCTTATTATGGATATTGGAATTTGGACATTACTGGTAAAATGGAAAAAAGGAAAGATTTATATTGTTATGGTTAAAAAGAAATTGACATTTAGCGCTAGTTATGGCGTAATCTCCGCACGCATAGAATAATAATGTGTATTAATTTATATATTAATTAGCGTAATAAACATATAATTATAACGTACAATTACATAGTTAATTAGGTAATAATTATCAATAAATCACCCTTAGGAAAGTAATTGATATTTGATGAATAATAAGAAAGATTCCTTATAAGGCCTTAATTATAAATTAGTGAGATGAGTATTATATATATAGAGTGGAGTTTAAATTATAGCTAAGTCATAGGCATGCAAGTTCAATCAAAAGGTGCACAGAAGTCTGCCCAGCTAATTTAGCTGCCACCAGTGTGACTTTAGGGCTGGTGCGAGCCATCTCCTAAGTATTTATGATGACGTGAGATTAGTCCCAAATTCTATAAGGTAAATCTGCTCAGTTAATCTGGCTACCGGTTCCTACGAATAGTCGGACTAATATGAGACGACATTATTAGTATGGGTCATAATAGGAAGGGCCTACTTCGAGGTCTTGAGGTATTAAGTGTTTGTTTAATGGCCCGCCTCTTTTCCCCAGATGAAGTATTAAATTGTCAGGATTGGGTTTAGGCATAGTTAAGGACATCTCGGAAAGGTCCGCTTTAATAGGAAGTATTAAGTGTCCGAAGAGATTTTCATGCAATGTCAGGTAATTAAATACCTATGTGGGGTCTGCCTTGGAAATAGGTATTAAATGATGGGGGCCTATCTCAGTTGAGGTCTTAAAAGGTCAGAGTCTGCCTATTTTCCATTAAAAGACATTAAGCGGCTTGGGTTCTATCTCTCGCATTGTTAGATATTTATGACGTGGGATATGGATTATGGGATTTAGAAACCAGCATTGAGAATGGATGGTATTAAGTGGTTGATCGAGGACCCGCCTCTTTTCGATACAAATTAATAAATGGTTTAATTACGTAAGGCATGTTCTTATTTAAATTATGCTGCCCAAGTACTAAAATAGTAAGTCTCGAGATTTCTATTCACCAGATACTTGTTGTTATGACTCCCTCCTCATTGCAACACAGGTTAAAGGAGTTGATGATGCTTGAAGATGACAAGAGTGAAACTTGTGGCAGTTACTATCTATCTTTTTGTATTATTTTCTATTATGCCCATGAAATGTATTTTTGAACGAAATGTTGTAACGGTTGACATTATGTAATATATTATGTCATCTGAAATGATTTAAAATAAATAGGCACTATTATTATTATTATATATTTATTCCTTGTGCTATGAGTTTTGAAAGAATAGATAGATAGCTCTATTTTTTTATCTTTACCAACCAACAGCTAGCTTTAGAACGGGTTTAAGTTTTGATGGGTCTTTTCTAGGTCGGTATCCAGGCTCGTTCCGAAGCGCGTTGTTACAAATAGCATTAAGAGCAGCCATTGGGCATTTTTCCATCATTGTGTTAAACACAGCCTGTAATTCTGGGTTAACAACCCCCGAGCTACTCCTTCCTTGACCCCAGAAGTAGAGTTTCTCACAGCGTTTCTTGTATGGTGGCTCATTCTTGATCTACAATAAGAATGATCGATCTCTCATAAAGAAAATTGCATCAAAGATACTCATGTGCGCGTGCACTATTATCAGTCTCTCATAAAGAATCGGTTGCAATTATGAATGTGTCCATAACCATAGGTATTAAATAATGTAAAACAAGTACTTATCGTCAAATATTCCTAGTTAAAATGCACCGAGAACTTAATATCAATATATTCGTTGAGACAATTTTATGAAAAACTTCTCATATGATGGACAGTAAATTACTTATGATCATGGGGGCACATTAGGGTTATTTATGTATAGTTGTTTGAGACAATTACAAAATGACTTACCAAGAGTCTTTTATAGGTTAAAAGTTAAATAGAAGATCCCGTGTGAGAATCTACAGTAGTCTTTTAACTTAAAAATACTGTGAGTCTTAAGTGTTTAAACTATACTTTGACTATGGTCAATCACATTACAATGATGATCGTGTTAGGGCTATAGTTGATTATAAGTATAACCACTTGAAGTGAAATACTATTCAAGGATTCGTCTCTTTCGAATAGAAGGTTAATATCACCACAATTGAAAGTCAACATAGGGTCAAAATTTTTGACCAAAGCAAATTGGTTAAGGTATAATTGTCACCGGATTGAACCATAGAAATTAACGTTGTACTTTGCAATTAAATACGCATATCATTAAAGTTTACACCATTGACCTAGCTATAGATATCAATGTGACATAGTGATGATGAAGCGAACAGGTGCACAATATATTATTGCTTAAGGGTGTCACTTTAAAACATCAGAAATTAGATTTCTCTTAGATAATCTACAAGGAATTGAACTCATGTCCATTACTGTGCTTCAAAAAAAGTTCGTACAAACTTTAATATTTAAATCATTTAAATATTATTGAGCGTCAACTTCACACTTGGTAGTCACGCGACAACAGCTCTCCACGGCCGAAAATAATTTAACGAAATATTTTATAAAAGTCATAAACTATTATGGAGAAATTAATACAATTACTATATTAATTTACTTATTATTTTATTCATATTATTAGAGGTCATAATAATTAATTAATATAATATAACTGTTATATATTTTTTTAATTATATATAAGCCAAAAGTAATATTTTTGTTAAATAAAAAATATTGTATGGTAGCCAAAATTATTAATATTGATTAAAAATTGTAGGACTAGCTGTATCGACCAAATGATTTATTATTTAACTAATTTAATAGACCTAACTAATGAATAAAATATTTTCTTTGTAAGAAGGTCTTTTTATAGCATTTGATGCTAAATGAAACCGCAAAGTCTCTATTTGAAATATATAGTTTTCTCCTTTGTTAAATAATTATACATTAAACGGACATTGCAACTCCATTATGAAATTAGAGAATAGCTCTCTCAGAGGAAAACCTATCGGTTTAAGGGATGTTACAAACGAGGTTATCGAGGAAAAATAATCAAATTCCTTTTACTAAATCGATTTATATATTAGTTTTAAATTAAAAAATTAAAAAATTAAAAAATTGAATCAAAGTTTTTTAGTTCACTATGTACACAGAATCGTGCACCGTGCATATCATCACCGATGAATGGAGGAATCATGTGCGGTACATCTTCGAACTTGACTTCATCAAACATCTTCAATAGATGTGGTGTGATAAGTTTTTTCGGTTGGAGGCTCGTTGAATAGCGACCTTGACAGGAGAAATTACTATTTTGGAATCAACATAAGGTGGAGAAACACTGGTATAGGAGGACAATGAGGGGAGAAGATTAGTGGCATTAACGATGCATCTAAAAGTCTCTAGTGACCAAAAAATTAGAGCAAGTAGAATACATAGGCAACTAGGGTTTGGAGAGGAAGAAGTTATTTTTTTACCTCTGTTTTTTATATAGTTAATATTTTATCCTTGTATTTTTTAACATAAATAACTACCTAATACGAACTGTGTTTTACAAAAAACTTATGTTGATGAGATCATAATTAAATTTGACCATTGACATTATATAACTATATAAATATATACTTATTTCTGATATTGTAAATTAGGCATTATAATTTTACTATTATCATAAAAATTTATATTTCAACATCGTTATAAATACATTGTTCATTCGAATATTTGGTAGATGAATTAAAATGAATCATAGTCATTTCAATTTATGATATCAGTTTATGAAATATTAAATTTGAACAAGTGTTATTTGAATCTAAAATAAATATTAACTATCACTATTCGAATATTTATTTCTAAAAGTTGAAAATTATATATACACACACACACGAAAATTATTTTATTATCAAATTTACAATTAAGTAAATGCTATCAAAATTGATAGTAAGTTATCTCATTAAATATTTTGAATAAATAATAAAATTGTAAATCAAATTAATACTATTAATAGAATGATAATATAATATAACTTAAACTCAAATAAAATTTATCCAATAAAAACATTAGATATGATTTAATGTTAACAACGTTATTCATTATAATATGATATAATAGGTCTAGTGCATAATAATTTACATTATATTTTTTTGAAATTTGCTATTTGTATCCAGTTGTCCGATGCACTTGAATCAACAAATATATCTTTGTCCATGTTATTAGTATTCATTCTCATGATCTCCATTTCCTGCTCCCTCTTATCAACCTCTATGTTTTGTTGCTTAATGTTCGCAAATTGGGCCATGACTCATGTCCTCTTCTTGAAGGTGATCCTCTTTTCCTTCTCAAACCTGGGTGCAATGCTAACAAACGAGCATCCAAAGCTACCATAATCAAGCTCTTCTTCTTCACACTTTTCACACCAATCGGTCTAGGTAGCCTCTGCCTAGACTCTGCATCATCATCGTCGCCATAGTCGTCCCCAAAATCCTACAAACTACCACCGTTTGAGTCTTTAGGATGTAAACTAAACCCAAAAATGAGGGCTTTCTTCTTCTTCACTTTTTGGTTGGATGGGTTGTAACATCTTAGTGTTCTGATCAAAATTCAATTTCGGATGATGAGTCAGCATGTCGTAGAAATTTAGAAATTTGTAAAGATGAGAAAGATGATTATGATCTATGGAAATAGCTTGAAGAATTCATGATTGGCTGTATCATCATGCATACATATAAATACCTACTCAATAATGCGAAATGTTAATAACGCTTAAACTGTAAGAGACATACCAATTTCATCTCTTCCCTAATGCTACTTGGATTAGCTTCATTGATTTTGAATATTTGAGATTCGTAGAAAGTGGTTGCTGGTTATTTTTCGAATCATTTGCTTAATGCTAAGAGTGTGCGCATTCTTATCGGTTGCTTCTTTTTGTAACTTTATCGAACTCTTGATCAGAGAACCTCCGAACTTTAGTTGTTAGCACGAATTGAGTCTTTTGCTTAATGTGAGAACCAGCAGCGTGCAAGCTAAAAGTCTTCATCTCGTAATCACATTATAGTGATGTAACACTTAATGCATGATATGTACTCTCTTTTGATAAACTATTGTCGAATTCGAAATCATTGAAATTCGGATTTTATATTTCAGGTTGGGATGGTGAAAACACTGTTGTTATTGTTACGAAAATGTTGATAAATTTCTACGTATTTGTGTGTAGTTGGTTTGAAAAATGAACAATTTATGAATTAATTGTCTTTGGAAATGAATTATATAATAAAATTTTTAAAAAAATGGTTGTTACTTAAAATCAAATGTTTACTGTACTAGTGTTAAAGTCGGACAAATATTCGACAAGAGTTCGATTTTAGAAGCTTATCTAATGATGGTCCGATTCAAATTGGTTAGGATGCTGAATTATACAGCTGGGGAGCAAATATTTGATCGTGAATTTTCATGATTGAAAATAAAGGATGTTGGACGTGTTAGGCCTTAGTTTTGTTAAGAGGTGGAGCTGGTCCTGTCTAGGCCCATCAATTTATATCTATGGTTAGCGCTTAACAGACAAAATATACCAACAGAAATTTCCATGAACAACGCCCATATCAAACTCTTATACATGTAAAACCAACATCTTTGTGCGTGTCGTTCCATAATCATAACAGTGAATTTTAATGGTAATCTGGCACAGCAACAACCAAATAAAACAAAATGAAGCAGAACAATGCTGACCTTTGCACCAGTGATATGAACACATAATCAGTGACATTATAGCATATTCATCATTACGTTCCCGTATGTATACTTAAAAGCAGATGATATAAATAAATTAGTACAGTATATTGATACTGAGAAGAAAAAGAAAAAAAATCAGCAAAAGTATGAATCAAGGTTCGAAGTTCCGGCCGGCACGTCGGAATCCCGGTCATTTCGGTCCGGTTCCGACGACGACCGGGCCAGAATTCATTCAGACTACCGGTTCCGTTGTCAAGGCAGTAAAAAAAACAAAATTTTTGTATAAAAAAATGTAAATCAAAATTTTAATGAAGAATCCAAAGAGTGGTACTAAACATCATAGATAGAAAAAAAATCAAAGAATTAAACGAAAGAAACACAAAAAAATTATTACCTGACAAGTGATTTAGGGCTTAGAGGCTTTGATGTTTGCACTAATTGGGTCGTCGATGTTTTGAGTAATTAGATCTTTGCTTCATTTTCATTATTGCACTTTGATTTACATGTTAAAATCAAGACGTCTGTTATCATTCTTTCTCGAAAATTTGGGAATTTAAAAGAAGAAGAAAGATTATACTGATTAGATTCTTGCTGGAGCAGTACTATTATTTGTTAATTGGGCCCTGCATACTTGGGCTTTACGGCTTCGGTATTGTAAAGGGAAAAGATGTTTGGGTTATTTGTTAAATACAATTATTAGCAGCCCACTTGCAACATGTTATATATGTATATATGCATATATATCTATATATATGTATGTATATATGTATATATATGTAAATATATAAGTTTATCCATGTATGAATAAAAATACACAACGAAATCCGGAACCGGAATTGCAACGAAATATCCGGAAATTCCGAAACGGAACCGGAACTTTAAAAATATCAAACTACCGAAACGGAACCGAAAACCGGAATTTCAAACCTTGGTATGAATAATAATTAGAATATATAACTATGAAACATAGCTAATGTCCCATTCCAGGGCTTGGTACTGATTCAAGAACTCGGTTGCTTTTCTTTGGCCATTCGTCGACTCCTTCACCTGGTGCACAAGGTAGAATACGCGATAACAATCCTTCTTCTTTCGTAAGCAGAGTTCTTGATTCCACACAGGTTGGAATTGAAATACCGGAGACGATCAGCAACATCACTATCGTCGCTGCAATAATGTTTCTAAATGCCATCGGAAAAAGAAAGAATTGAAAGTGGGGGACGGGTGTTGCTATTGATATGATCAATGGCAAGCATATATGAAAAGAGCGATTATAAGGTCGATGCATTAATTAAGAGGAGAAATCAGTTGAAGATAATGAGTATATATAGCAAGAAGTCTTTTATTTGTTGTATGTTTCAATAGATTTGGAAATTTGTTGGCTTTTTTTGGACATGTATGCGCATGCTGACTTTGATGCCTTATACGTTTGGAATTGGATCGACTAAACAACTTGAATTAATCTAGACCGCTGGATGTTTCGTTTTAGAGGTCCAGATCAGTTGACGCCATGGTTTGGGACCCTTGTTGTATTTACTATGGATGTATATTCTAGTACTAGTGTAAATGTGAAATCAATGGAGTGGAGGAGACAGGGTTTGACACGGTTGATTTGGTTGAAATATTCAGTAGTGTGTTTTTATTTTATAGCTGAAATGTTTGATGATGCAGGTTTTTTGGTGAGGAGACAAATGGAGGATTTTTAGGCGAATTAGGGTGCTAATTTTGTGTATTAGAAGACAAGAAGAAACAGACGTTAGGTTAAATCACTGTCCTTGTCCTTGATATGCACATGATCCGTATCTGTTTTTGCCAATGCCCCTGTATTTAAACAAGCACTGGTAAAATAAAAACGTTTGATTTACTTATACAATCCCATAATGGTGATGAGAGAATCCATCCGTTTATTTTATAATTTATTAGACTGAATATTTTCTTTGGATGTCTAATTTATAATATAATTATTGTAACTCCGCATTGATGATGATCCGACCATTTAATCATATAATTTTGAAAACAAAAAATATTGTTGCAATTTCGAATAAATTTCACTTAAACGTATAATGATTATTTGCTCAAAACTGTACAAACACCTTCAATCTACCGGTGTAGGGCTGTTTGTACGAGTGTATAATACAGCTGTTATGTTTGTAGCTTGATAGTTATTAAAGAGCAGATCAAATATGTAGAAAATAAGTGCAATAAACTAAAGAACGTCGGAAATTTTAATGGTTCGGCCATAATATGACAACATCACTGTACATTTCATTGCTTTTTTTAGAACAATTGTACACTGATAAAAATGCAATGGTTTGATGTTTAGAAAGTCAAATACAGCTTCCAGTAATCCTATTCAATTTAGAATAGTGTATAGTCTGTGTCTTGCATATGCTAATGCTGTAAAAGAAATTGTCAAATATACATAGTTAAATAGTCGACGTACAATGTAATATGCTAATGTTAAACATATATTTTTTATTTTAGCATGTTAAAATGTTATGTTTTCATTGTAAAATATATTCAAAAATTATTTTCGAATAGTTAAAAATAACCATATATTCATTATTTTCATATTCTAACTATTTAAAATGATAAATTTTGTTTCAAATAGTTTTGTGATAATATTTCTAAAGTTTAAGGAAATTATATGTTAAACATATTATTTTATTGATTTATATATTTAACAAATGTATATGTGTGTGTGTATACATACTACTGTTATTTCCAAAATTTTATATTTTAAAATATTTTATGTAATTTTAAAATAAGTGTAATTTATATTTTGAAATTAAGAAATTATACATTAAATATGACTGATATACCTATACATGCGAAACAAATTTTAGTGTTTATGTATATAATAAATTACAAAGAAAAATATAGATGTAATATGTTCCTTTTTGAAGTAATATTGAGCAAATTCACAATCATGTGTGTTTTAATGCGCATGCGCACCCGCACGTGTGCATGATGATGAGTTTAAATGTCAAATTGCAAATTTATATTGATAAGAATTTTAAATGTAACATGAGATATTAAGGGAAAAACTATTTTTCTTTAAATTTACTAAAATTGTGGATAATAATAATAATAAAGTAATATAATGTATCTCATGCATTACACACGCTAATTTTGTAAAAACATGGTACTGATACTTTAAAGGTTGTTAAAATAAAATTTTGTTATGCAATGTTCGATATATCAATCATAAATTAAACGTTTTATTATTGTTTATGCCTATAATTTTTGTTAAGTGGTTCAGATATTTTTATATTTGAAAGAACTATCTACCATGTATTTTTTTTTTTTTTTTTTTTTTGAAACTGGGTACTTATATTTACAAAGTAGGCAGCACATAAGTCTGCAGGAATCATTGTAACGTACAGTTTAATATGCCAGTGGCAGGGATTGAACTGCCGACCTTGTCGTCAACAGCCTGACGTTTTTACCACTGCGCCAAGGCCTCAGACTATCTACCATGTATTACTACTAATGCGGTATATAAATTGAAATTATCATTCTGTTTATAAATTATCAAAGAATTTAATGAGTATTAATTACTTGAATTTATTTATGTAGGATAGATTTATAGTGTTTTGTTAATTTAAATATATAGATTTGAATGTAAAATAATAAAAGAAAATTGATGAAAACTTTGTAAACGACTATAGAAATTATAAAATCTCGGTATATATGAATATAAAATCATGGAAAAGATTAACATAATATTTTGGATAACTATAAAATGATAATTTATAGGGATTCAAAAAAACGAAGAGAATTAATGGGCAGGGGTGAAAATTTTATAATTATTGTGATGATTTGTGATCTTTAACTTCAATCATTTAACTAATAATTAATTAAAATAAATAATTATACATTAAAGTTGTTCGTATTGTTTTTAATGTGATCCATATTTATACTGTTTTGTTACAATGAGCGTGTTATTTTATTGGCATGGTTATCTATATTATTTATTAGAAAAATTAATAAATAATGGTTAATTGATTTTTTTAAAATAATTTATAATGAAATTATTTAATTAATTCAAATATACAGACTTAAATGTAAATTATACATGAAAATTGAGGACTTTGAAAATAATTGTAGAAAGCAGAAAGTGTAGATTTTTGAATGTAAAACAATAATGTAAAATTAATAAAATCCTATAAACAATTCAAAACTAATGAATTGTATTAGGTCTTTAAAATATAGTTTTAATAAATACCTAGAGAAAATTAATGAGAGGTGAGAGAAATGCTAGAATTAAGGTCAGAGCTAGAATTTCTTCTGCTTTACTATTATTTAATAGATTGTTCAGTAGTCCTTTGGCACTCTAGAGTATCCGCTATTACTATTCCAAACTTGGGTATTTATAAAAGTGAAGATATATAGGGGTTATGCTAGCTGTCTTGCCAAAATAGCTTGTTTCCATATATAGCATACTCGATTCGACTATGTGTGCTCGACATTCCTTGGTCCAGTGGGTGGCTCTCTTCTTGACACACGGTGGTCGGTTCGGTCCCTATGTTCGGCCAAAGACTACCGAATAGAAAATTTTGTTCAGTAGACCATTACCAAACAAAATTTATTGGCCGATGGGCACAACACCAGATAAAGAATTATGTTTGGCACACAACTGAACCAACTCTTTTTCACAGCAAAAACTTGTCTTTTCCTTATTGTTTCTTCTTTTGCTATCTTTAACCTTCTTACCTTCTTGTCATAGACATTTGGTCAAGCGATGATATTCCAATTATGGGCTTCCAACCATTTATGTACTCGTCCTTTCGTATTCACCGTCCTATGGGTGAAAATGCGGACAATATTTACCCAACTAAGCGTATTTCGTAGAATACAAAATGTGCTTTGTTAATACAACCCCTGTAAAATTTACAGAAAATTAATTAGGAAAATCAATTAATTAATAATAAATCTAAAAATGTAATTTAACAAATGTCGGAATTTGGCCATAAAATTTGCACCATTATATTTGTGGCGAATTTTTGAGCAATTTTCTTACATAAAGCTTAGCGATCGGAGCTCAAACAAAGAAGTTATTGATATTTGAAGATTTCATATTGAAAATAATTCAAAACGAATTAAAAAATAACGTTAATGTTACCGGTCGACCGCCTCTATGGGACGGTAACCCTTCTAACCTTATTATACATCTTGAAGGTCTATCTACAAGAAGCCAAAGTACAGCAAAGAATCATTTTCCGTGTTAAACAAAAGCCGACATAGGATACAGTATTTACAACAGCTAATACCGTCCTCCCACATCAGGATTCCCTTATTATCACAGTGCAAATCTCAAATTACATCATGAGAAAAGTCTTCATGTATTCTAGTAGTTCTGTCAATGTCATCTCAAATTTGCATACAACCAGATGAAAAGTATTAAAGCCCAGCCCCGAGCCAATCTATGGCTTCAGCAACACTACAACTACGGTCATTAGGTCAGCATTGTTATTTGTCACTGTCGGAACTGCCCCCCTTCACAAATCTTTCTACGCAAGCTTCTTGGTCACCGATCAACCATTTCCATATAAAGCATTATTGGGAAGATCTGCACCAATTGACTTGGTAGCAGTTATCTCTCAGAAGGATTTGCTTATGAAATTTCACATCACTGCTAGAATAGGATCGATTAGAGGAGAACAGTTGTTAGCTTGGGAATTATACAATGTAAACATTAACTCTAGCAATAAAATTGTTCAAAACTAATATGTTGTCTCTTCTAAGAGTAATGTTAAGAAAATCAAACTAGTTATTGGAAATGCATTGGTACAAAGAACCTAGAATGATACTGAAATAGAACCTTCTATGGCAAATGCATCAATAAGGAAAGCAAAGAGAAAGTGTACACATGAAATTGGAATCGAGGAGTATAATTCAGTCTACGCATGGTATTTTTTCGAAGAAGCTCAAAAACAAGCACTCACCATCAACCCTCAACCTGAAGAAAGTGAAACAGACCCACGATTAGGGGCAACAAGGAAAGAGTTGGAGCCAGTAGACGATCTTGAAAAGCTAGCTTACAACCTGCTACTCACGACAAGGAAATTACAGCCCTAATTTCGAGAACATCCCATCAAAGTCATCATAGACAAACCGCTAAGGAAAATACTAAAAAACCAAAAAAATTGGATATCTTTCTAAATGGGCAATGGATCTCAGTTAGTATGATATCTCTAATTCTTCAAGAATGGCAATCAAAGGTCAAGCATTAATAGACTTCATCGTGAAATCCACATTACTTATCGAGCTCTATCATAAAGAAGAAGTGCTCACTCTACATTTCTGGCAATTATTCATGGATGGAGCGTCAAATGAACATGGGCAGGGATAGGATTGCATTGATCACTCTTGATAAGCAAAAACTATATGGAGTAGTGTAGTTAGGATTCAAAGCTACCAATGACGTGGCGGAATATGAGGTACTCCTCACATGCCTAAGAATGGCTCAGGTAGCGAAGGTAAACCACATTTAAATTCACAGTGATTTCAAATTAGGTGTGAGCTAGGTGCAGGAACCAAGTGAAGGAGTTAACTTTAGCTAAATACGTGGAACTTTCCAAGAAATTATCAAAGTAGTTCAAACAGTTTGATATGGAGCAAATCCCACATGAGAACAACTCTTATGTCGGCTCATTAGCAAAACTTGCCAGTATAAAAGAAGCAAATGAAATGAAAGCCGTTCCAATAGGGCATCAAGCTGAACCAAGCATTACTGAAGCTAACTAAATTATAGTCCTAACTAGAGCCCAACGGGTAATGATCCAAGAAATTTGGTACCGGGGAACGGAGGAAAATTAAGAGTAGCCCCCAATTGATCATATATCTCAACAAACAGAAGAGGAAAGGTGGATGACCCCTATCAAGTAGTTCTTGATAAACGGAGTCTTCCCCCAATCGAAATGAAGTCCAAATGATAAGATATCAGGCTCCATACTCCTTCTTTGATGGCATATATAAGAGTGCGTATTCTACCCCCTTATTTTAGATGTGTTTCCAAAGAAGAAGGAACACGAGTCATGAGCGAAGTACATGAGGGGTAGTACAAGGATCATTTTGAGGGGCCAAATTAGCAAAAAGTTATTGAGACACGGTTACTACTGGTTCACTGCACTTCAAGACGCAAAAATTATGCGAGAAGATGTGATAGATGTCAAAAGATTACATGTATACTAAGGCAACCTTCCCACGAGCTTATCCCATTAGCTAGCCCGTTATCATTAGAAATGTAAGGTATAGATTTGGTAGGCCCACTCCCCATGTTAAAGAAAGAGGCAAGGATGTTGTAGTGGCAGTAGACTAGTTTAGCAAATGGGTAGAAGCAGAGCCCCTAGCTAAGATTACCGCAAAGAAAATAGTTGCGTTTGTGGTAAGAAAGATAATTACTAGGTTCAAAATTCCCCATAAAATAATCTCATATAATGGAGCCCAATTCGAAAGCAAGAAGTTCATATAGCTCTGCGAGAAGAATGGGATAATGAAATCTTTTCCCTCAGTCGCCCACTAGCTAGCAACGGGCAAGTCGAAGCAGTAAACAAAACTATCAAGAAGTTGATTAAGAAAAGGATACAGAAATAAAAAAGGAAGTGGGTGAAGGAGTTATTGATTCGAATACGGATTTCTCGAGTATAAAATCGTCAAATTTTATCGTAATAAAATACCACAAGTGCACGACATTCAATTTGTAATGCGTCGATAAGTACCGATCGAATCAAAAGAAAAGCAAGAATTTCAATTTACTCAATCAAACTATCCAATATTTTTAAAATGTTTTTAAATAAAAATTGTATAAAACCTAGAGTAAAGCTAGAATTAAAGTAATAAGAGACAATTTAGAGATAAATTCACTTTCACATTCAAATAAATCAATACATACTAAATTTATAACATCCCCTTTAAACACAAGCAGAAATAGTTTGTGCATTTATTTTAAGTATGGTATATTCGTGATATTAATTAAACAGCATAAACCATCAAATTTTAATACATGAAGCAAACCCACTTATTAAATCACATGAAAATGATTATGAGGTTAAAAGTAAAATCTTTTTTAAGCATGATCTATTTACCATCTTAGATCAAGTAACATAGAATATAAAATTTTAATTATAATTTTAATTTCATTATCAAAACCAAATAGTTAGAAAAAGATGTAACTTGAGTCTATATTGGATACAGTATAGCCTATTTATGATTAATGACACAGGTTATTAAATTCATTTATAAGCATCAAACTTCCATCTACATCTAAATTTACATTAAACCCAAAAAAAGATCATAAGTGAAACATTATGTTAATCTTACATGAATTGTGAGAGCTTCATTAACCCAAAATTGAAAGGGATTTTCCTCTTATCCTTGAATTCATTTCAACAAAAGTGGATTTCAACATTAACAAAAGGAAAAGAAATGCTAATTAAAGAGAAAGAAAGCTAATTAATTGCAAAAAAATAAATTTATACTAATTCGTATAAAAGATATCTAATTTACTTGCATGAAATAAAAGAGAAGCATGAAATAAAATAACACAAAAGAGAAGCATGAAATAAAATTGCATAAAATAAAAGGCCTAGAAGCCATTAAAGAGAAGAGAGCTCTTATTTCTACTTTTTGGCTACAACTATGTCTCTCTTTTTCATGAACCATAAGAGGGTATTTATACAAGTTTAAAACTCTAGTATATTTTAGGGTGGTACTAGAACTACCCTTAACTTTTTGTGGCCTCTACATAATAATTAATGATTTAATTAATCCCCGTAAACATGTGTTTTTCTTTTTAATTGTAGTCCATTAGCAAGTGGGTAGATGAGCTCCTCCAAGAATAATTAACTCTTCTTTTCTTCTTTCTTTGGCTTCTGAAACATGTGCATGCATTAGTCCATGAAGTTTCTTCCAATTTACATTCAGTTTCCTACAAAAGGAAATTATAATGCGCAAATAAATTTTCTCAAAATTTATGCATACACAAAATTACCATTTTGCTCAAATATAGATGAGTTAATGATGATTTGAAAACTCTATTATATTTTGGTTAAAATATTAAACATACCCTAATATGTCCTTTATTTTAATAGAAGAAGATTATGTATAAGAGTAAAAATATACATTTTTACGTGTACATCAAATACCCCTACAGTTATCTTTTTATTCGTCCTCTACTAAAGTAAAACTAAGATAAATTCACTTTCGTAGGAAACACGATTGCATTGACCGTATGCAATAAACCATTAGACTTCTAGATATCCCTAACAGGACGAGTGTTTTCTTGTGAGGGTTTTCAGTGAATACCACCCACAAAATCCAAATGCAATATGCAACATTCCTAATGCAAAAGTTATGAATGCCAGTTTTATTTAGAAAATGAAGAACTTACATTTTAAACTAAGTCTCGATCATTATCAGGAAATTTCAGTCCTTTACTAATCAAAACTTCCAACAAAAAATAAGTTTTCATTATATTTCGACTCAAGCTTGGCTAGTTGTTTCGATTGATAACATGGTGCAACTATGAAATAAATTCTTTAATTGATTTCCAAAGTTTGCAAAGTGGTATCTTCATTTCTTTTTGTAGAATAAGTCAAATCAGTAAAGTCAAGACAATTCTTGAGTTTCAATTGCTTACTCCCTTTCTTTGTAAAAAAAGAATTTGTTAATATTAACATTATTATTATTTACATACGCCTAATTTAGAATACAGAGAAGAGTACAAAGTGTAGCGAGTGTACCACTTATACGTGGACACCTGACTCTAGGTATTTTTTATTTTATTTTTTATTTTTCTTTTTTGAGGAGATAAAGTTATGCAAAATCATCTCAGACAACTTAACTTTAACAATGAAAAATGTTACTGCACGTACTTTACATCAACCACTTTTTTAAACGAGGACTACATTTTAGAGTACACTTCATAACCATCACCTATGAATCGTCTTATATACTAGTTACACCAAAGTTGCCTGTAATGTAAACTTTTATTTTTATTATTCATTAATACAAGTAATTTCCCAAAATTTTCAATCTAAAGATCAAAACTGTATGCTTACTCTATCTTGCCTATTCAAAAGTAAGTTAATATGCAAAAAAAATTGTGTTTTTTGTAAGGAAGGGAAAGAAAATGCAAAAAATAAAACCATGTAAAATCAAAAAAAAAACATGAGACCTCTGCACACTTGATTTTTACTGTGCCCCTACAGTGAATGCATGCTATATTGAGTTTAAAGGAGAAAAATATATACATATTTACAAGAGAAGGTTAAAATTCCTTACTAGATGTAGTGTGGCTCATGAAGAATTAAGAGCTCATTTTCTTGATCACTTGCCAATTCTATGTAGGGCATTAAATGGTAACCGTTGACCTTGAAAATTGATCCATTTCTAGGGTTTTCTATTTATATGACACCATGTGGAAAAATAATACGTATTACGTATGATCCTGTCCATCTCAATTCTAATTTAACAGGGAAGAAATGAAGTCCGGAGTCATACAAAAGAACTTTCTAATTTTATGAAAGCATTTTTCTAAGATTGACTTGTCATGAAAAACCTTTTTTTTGTCCGCGGGCTTGGTGCGGTGGTGGGGTGATACGCCTCCCAAGTGGGAGGTCTCAGGTTCGAGTCCCACCTTGTGTGGGAGGAGAAATGCCTTTCACATGGGAGGTTGTTTCACTTTCGCGCTTCTTGCACCAAGTCAACCGAAAGGTCTGGCTAGCCTGGAATAGTGGTTGTGGCGGGCCTTCCATCTATTCCCTAGGTTTACTGATCAGGAACCGCATGTCGGTAGTGATTGACCAGGTTTTCCCTAGTTTCAAAAAAAAAAAAAAAAAAAAACCTTTTTTTTTGTCAATTTTCGTATTTTCATACGCGTCGTTCCTAACTCTTCTAATTCATTAAGTTTCAATTTTCTACTTTTGCAGCCTTTTCAAGGTCAAAGTTTACGTTCTTTATTGCCCATAACATTTTATGTTCAAGCTCGCCTAGTAAGTGACACGCTTTACCAATATTAATCGAAAAAGAGACATCCCAAGATTAGTTTTAAAAGCAATTCTATAAGCCCAAAGCGAATCTACCAATTTTTTAGATCAATCTTTTCGATTTTTATTAACAGTTTTCTCCAAAATTTCTTTGATTTGTCGATTTGAAACTTCATCCTAACCACAAATTAGAGGATGATAAGGGTGGATAACTTTGGGTTATCAAATATTTCTTTGTTAAAACTTTAAAATTACAAAAGAAAGTTCTGTTATCACTTATTATTGTTCGAAGTATGCCAACCCTAGGAAACACATTTTCTTTTATGAATTTTACAATAACCTTATGGTCGTTTGTTTTACATGGAATGGATTCAACCCATTTGTAAATGCAATCAACGACAAGGAGAATATAAAGATATCCGAAAGACTTAGGTAACGGTCCCATGAAGTCAATTCTCAAAATGTCAAAGATTTCAACTGTTAGGATTGGGGTCAATGGCATCACGTTTCCTTTCATGATTTTACCTAATATACGATGATGATCACGCTCTTTACAAAATTCGAACACGCTTTTGAAACATATAAGCCAATAAAAGCCATATTGGAGCACATTTTCTACGGTTTTCTTAAGACCGAAATAACCACCACAAACATGGTTATGACAAAACAAAAGAACACTCTTAATTTTGCTATCTGGGACACATATTCGAATGATATGGTCACATCCCAATATAAATATTTCACTTAGGATAGAAATTTATATTTATCTTGTTTGGACCAAAATGAAGAAGTTTCGATAGTGACTAAATAATTCACTACATCAACAAACCACGGATCGATGGAAATTAAAAATAATTGCTCATCGAAAATGTTCTTATTGATGGGTAAAGAAGATAGTTTATTTGGAAGATGAGATAAATGATTGGCTATAACATTGTCGAATCTTTTGGTCCACGATCATAAGGTCAAATTCTTGGAGTAACAGGATCTAGTGAATCAAACAAGACTTAGCATCCTTTTAAGCAAAATGGTACCGAAGAGTGGAACGATCTATGTAGATCAGGATGTATAAGCCTATCAAATAAGATCTATACTTTCTAGTGCAAAAACTATGGCTATAATCTCTTTTTCGATGGTTGTATAATTTATTTGAGCATCATGCAAAGTCATATTAGCATAGTAGACGACGTGAAATATTTTGTTGATGTGTTGTCCTAGATAGCACTAACTAAAAAGTTAGAAGCATCACACATAATCTCATAGGGAAGATCCCAATTGGGTGAGCATATGATTAGAGTAAAAATGAGTTCATTTTTAAGACGTTCAAAAGAAGAGACGCGGTCAGAATTTAAAGAAAAAGGAACGTCTTTTTCTAAGAGTGTGGTCAAGCGCCATGCAATTTTACCGAAGTCTTTTACAAAGTGTTAATAAAAACCATCATGCACTAAGAATGGTCAAATGTCCTTAATGGATTTGGGAATGGGTAGATTTGAATAACATCAACTTTTGCTTTTTCTACCTCAACGCCCTTACTATGCTCTGTTTGACTCTAATCCCAATTCCAAGTTAAGCGTTTCTCTAGAATTGATTTAGAACCAACTTGAGATAATGTAAGAATTCAAAAAAAGAATCTCAAAAGATAAATCAATCGTTCATAAAAACTTCTAAAAAGCGTTTGATCATGTCAAAAAAGATGCATCTTTGGAAAGCCGCAGGGGCATTATAAAGTTTGAATTGTTGAATATGCGATTATATGATTTTTGTTTGATGATAATAAACATATATATTCTTGTAAATGTATTTTTTAATGTACTATTTTATTTTTCATAGATTAAATAAATATTTTCTAAATAAAAATAAATAACACAGAATTTGAATTCAAACGAAAATTTTATTCAAACAAATATTTATTACAATCTTTGAATAGTACAAAGTTCAAGATCTCACTATATATATACAATTTCAATTACAGTACAATTTTGATTACATCACAATTCACATTTACATTTGACCTCACTACATGTCACTCATTCACTCAACTCGAATTTTATCTTCAACTTCACTTCAAACTGAATCCAGCATCTAAGCAATCTGCAAAAATAAATATTGACGCAGTAAAATTGAAAAGGAAATATTTTTTCAGTATAAAACAAAATGTGAATGTTGAAAATAATATTTACCTCAGTTATTTGGGTTGTTCATCATCATTTAACTTTGAATTCATCATACACGAACAGCTTGTGACATACACAGTGTATCACTGTATATGCCACAAGGCCGTGCACACCGATATATAAACTTGACAAAATTACAGGGACAGGTGAGCATAGGTCAAACCCAAAATACCGGATTCAACCCAAGTGCAATAAAATAATGTCACAACTTTCAGCACAAGGTCAAATCCGATACAGCACAAGGTCAAGGCAATGTTAACAATGCGCTAGATGATATGCAATTAAAGTTTGCAGTTGAAAATGCACAAAAATGAAATAGTGGTTGCTACAGCGATGAACTCAATCAGTGGAAAGTCAAGTAAGTGACAAAATTCAAGTTAAAGCCAATACTGAACAAGTCAGTACCAAAAATCGTCACAGTATAGTCAGAGTCGTGGAAACCAAGAAATCGAACCAAGTCAAAAATCAAAACCGTGAGTATCAAGTATCAGATTATACGAAATTGATAAAGTCAGAGAAATCATCAACATCCAACATAATTGAATGGCCGAAGCACAGTATTGACAAAATCAAACAACTATCAAATGAATGAAAAATAAGGAGATCGAATCTATATAAAAACCCATAATCATCATCGACCAGAAAAATCAATCGAGTTCGAGCATATAAACAAGAATAAATAAAAAGGAAATCACATACCATATCATTCAACCGAACTCGACAAATTGAAGTAGCTGTCTGCAATTCAAAGTAACACCTGATCGAAAAAGCCAGCAACGTTAAAACATCTGTTTCTATCGAACAACCCGAAGCGGCGCTTCAATTTCATCAATAACCCTAATTTGGAACGAAGAAGGAACAAAGCCCTAATTTGCAAGACGAGAACAAGCCGCCATTTTCAAAGCAAGGAATCAGGCGAAACGAAATAAAGGAGGGCCGCGTTTTAATTAATTTGGGCCTGCCTCTTTCTTTAATATTGGATTAAAAAGAAAATATTAGGGTTTTGATTTTCTAATTGTTTTTATTGTGTTCTTAATTTGTAATTTCTTTTTAAACGGTTGTAATTACTAGTCATGTGACTATGGGACAAACTACGTGGCGTAGTTTGAGAATTCGCAACTCAATGGTTGAGTTGTGGCAGGGTTTTGAGAGTAGAGTTAGGTTAGTCAGTAGCGGGTGTCGCGAGTTTACGTGTGTAAGTGTGTGACTACTTAATTTCTAGTAGAAACCTTGGGGGCAGCACGTAGGCAGGGTTTTGTCGAGGCTGGGTAAATTCTGTATCGTTCTATTTCTGCATTTATTATTCTGCTATTATCTGTGCTGCTATAATTTCGATATATCAGTGTTGAAATATTTTTAAGCTTCCGCAACAATTTTTATAATTAACAACATCACCATATTCAATCCCCTTTAGGGTGAAATCGATCCTACAAGTAGTATCAGAGCTAGGAATAGAAGTCAACTTCTGTTTTTAAAAAATTCGTTTTTCAAAAACCAATTTTTTTATAGTTTGAATTTTTAAAATGGCTTCTTTTAATAATGATTTTGCTGAGGGTCAGTCCATAGTTAGACCACCAATGTTCAATGGTGAATATGCCAACTGGAAAAATAGAATGAAATTTTTTCTGAAAACCATTGATGCTTTGAATATTGTTGAGACAGGTTATTGAGCACCAACTATAACTGCAGATAATCAGGAAATAGATAAACCAAAGGATCAATGGACAGAACTAGAAAATAAATTACAAAATGTTAATGCTAAAGCTATGAATTCTATTATCTGTTCATTAGATCAATTTGAATTTAATCGTGTCTCACATTGTCTAACTGCGCAGGAAATATGGCACGCACTAAAAGTGACTCACGAAGGAACATCTCAAGTTAAAGAATCTCGCCTTACCATGCTAAGCAGCGAATACGAGAACTTCACAACGTCAAAGGAAGAAAATGTCAAAGAGATGTATGGACGACTTTCCAATATCGTATACAAATCAAAAGCTCTCGGAAAATCATACACAGAGTTGGAAATAGTCCGAAAAATCCTCAGAGTCCTTCCATGAAAATTTGAAGCAAAAGTGATTGCCATTCAAGAATCAAAAGATTTAAAATAGATGAAAGTTGAAGCACTCAACGGAAATCTCACCGTTTATGAGCTAGAAATGAAATTCAAGAAAGAGCGTGAAGGAGGAGATACTCGAAAAAAATCAATAGCTCTCAAAGGAACAATCAAAAGTGATGATGATAACGATGATGATGATGGAGCAGCTGAGCTGGCACTGCTAATGAAGAAATGCAAAAAATGGAACCACAGATACAGAAATCTAGCTCGAAATCAAAAATTGAAAAGCAGAATAGCCAAAGCACTAGACGATCCATAAGAACGGGAGATCATTTGTCACAAGTGCAACCAACCCACACACATCAAGCCCAATTGTCCTCAAAATCGACGCGACTTTGAAAAGAAATCAAAAAGGAGATGTTTTGCAGCCACGAGGAATACAAGTGATGAAGATAATCAAGGTTCTAGCAGTGAGAGTGAGAAAGCAGATATGTGCCTTCAGGGAAATATAACTGATAGTGACGATGACGAGCCAAGCGAGGTATCAAAAGTCACTCACTCAGAATTACTTATATATTTCCACGAAGTAAATGGCTGTTTTGAACGACTTAGGGAGAAGTATGCCAAACTTGAATCACAAAAAGATACTTTGATAGAATTAAATGAACAACTTGACCAATTAGTTAAAAACTATCAAAGTAGGATCCCTAAGTGTGATAAGTGTCCAACATTCGAAGAAGAAATTAAAAAATCAGAAATTAATATAAAATCACTTGAAAATCAAATTATGATTTTGAAAGAGAGTGAAAAAACTAGGAGAGAGAATTCTATTAAAAAGTGCACACAATTGTTAAACGAAAATGAATCTCTCAAAACACAAGTCCAACGATTGTCAATGACTTTAGATAAATTTTCAAAAAGTGAAAAATCGTTGAATATGTTATTAGGGAAGAAAACTGTTAATACAGTTAGACAAGGACTTGGATATAATCAATATGAAAATGATATTAATTAAGTCAATTCTATGTGCACAATTTGTAGAAAATATGGACACAATCACAATAATTGTTGGTATAGACCCAAACATGTGAAAACTATACCAACTTGGGTTCTAAAAGGCACAAATATAAAATCTCTCAAAGTTAAACGAATTTGTGTGTCGAAGGAAACATATATAAATAGTTTTAGGTATCCACAAAATTATTTTTCTAAATATTCTGCCACTAATAACCATGGACCTATAAAAACAAATAGGTCACAAAAATCTTTTCCCGTGTAGGTGTGGTGGCAGGCTAAGGAACAACAACAGTGTTATCTGGATTCTGGCTGTTCCAGAAACACAATGGGTGACAAAGAAAAATTCCTTAGCCTAGTATAAAGGTGACAGAATCACAATGGACAGCAACGAAAAATATCGTAAAGGTAAAACAGGTAATGGTATATTTATTTGAACGATATATTAAATGTGACAATCTGCAACGTAATATGTGTTAAATCAGCCAATAATGTGATGATAAAATAATGATGATTTTGATTCTGACTTATTTAAAATTGTTGGCCAATTATATTCTTATGCCAAAAACACTATAAAAATCTCTAGAGCATCTGAATTACTACATATATTAGTTTGGATTAATAATAGTGTTTTATTGGATGATAATACATTTGGTTATAATATGGCTAACTCTATATTCACGGTTTTTGATTATTTACATGGCTTCAATTCAAATTCAATAAAATGTCATTTAAAATGCTATTAAAATTGATTTTGAGATATTTTGTTGTACACTTCATGGTCTGGTCTATCAAATTCTATTAATGATAATTTTGTGTAAAAGAGAAATTCAGATGCAGATTACATTAGTAATCTAGTTGATAGAAAAATTACTGATTGAACTTAATTTTTGTTGAAACATTTAGTAACTGCATCGTTTTTCAAAGAAAATATCTGCATATTTTTCATTTCAAATAATTTTCAAATAGCGGAAATTTTCCCATATAACCCCTTCTAGAAAATCATTTTTGACCATGTTTTCAGATCAGTCACTTTGAAATTTTGATTTTATAATTATTTTTGAATTTGATTGTAAATGACTATTTTGACTAACCTGACTCCCTGATAATTATCGAAAAGATAAATAGTGATTAAAAAAGGTGACAAGTGTTGATATTTATCATATATTATGACTCGAGACGGTATAATTAGTAAATTTCTTTAGAAATTTAAACAAGAGTTATAAAACTTTTTGTTGGTAAAAATTCCATGACCATCTCTATTTCTATCATATTTCCAACGACCATCACTCATCAAAATTCTATATAGTTTGTCTATATGTGGTACTTTAAACTGGAATCATTCGTTTTTCATTTTACATTTTTTTTATAAAATTAAAATAATAATAATAATAATAATAATAATAAAATAAATTAAAATAAAATCCAAAGTATTCACTCTCATTTAAAAATCCTCATGGTTATGCATGGATGAATTACTTGGAATTTGTTATGTGATTCCATGCTCATTTAAAAGTCCTTACGGTTATGCATGTATGGAATATCAAAATTGATTTTTAAAATAAACAAGTTGATTCTAATCCCGTTTAAAAGTCCTCACGGTTATGCGCGGTTAGAAGATGCTTGAATTCATTTTAAAATAAAATAAAATTGGAATGCTACCAATCTCATTTAAAAGTCCTAACGGCTATGCATGGTTAGTAGATATTCAAATTCCTGATATAAATATACCACAAATAGACACAATTGTATGATTTTATATGATGACATCATTCCCATCATTCTAAAAGTAGAATATGCGCCTAACAAAGTATTTATAATTTTTGTTTGATTTTTTATTGAAATTTAATATGTATATTCAATTGATTTTTAATTTTGGATTAATATTTATCACTTTATCTCTATTTTTCTAACACTATTACTCTTTTGCTAATAACAAAAGGGGGAGAGAAAAGTTAAGATTTTGTCAAATAAAATCAAGCAAAGGTGAAACATTTTCTATTTTGCATCTAGGCTCATTTGCATATTTTTAATTGCATGCATATATGAAGGGGGAGTTTTGTGTAGAGAGGAAGCATTTAAATAGGGGGAGCAATTAGAGTATATCAATGATCAAATACATTTAACATATTCAAAATCTTAAATATATGTTTGTCATCATCAAAAGGGGGACATACAGTCTCAAGTGAAAGGTTAGATAGTCCATTCAGACCATCAAGCAAATGCATATCAGACAATGTCACGAGACTCAGCATGTACATGAAGGCAGCAAAAACTCAAACCAGCAAAAATAGATGCAACATAATGCTACAGGTCTGAAACACCAAAACAAACTCCAACAAGACTAATATGGGAACACAGCAACAAAGACCAAGGCTACAATGTGCATAGATATGCAAACAAAGCATGCAGTTATAACACAAGTACAAACCAGAACTGTGCACATCAAAACAGAGCAACATCAATGATCAAACACTAATGAACCAGTGGCACCGAGTTATACAAGCAACTCAAACTCAACTGCAACAGAGACAAACAGAGTTCAATATGACCGAATTCAGATATGTGAACTCGAGCAAGTCCAGATATAATGCAACATGAACAAATGATTATGTGGACAGTGAAACTTGAACTCAACAATCATGCAACATGAAGAAGTCAACATATATGATCAGAGAAAATCCAGAGTCAATGTTAAGCCGTGGTTGTCAAAGAATTTGAACAAACCAAAAAAATGGTCACAGAGAAATAATTCAAAGCAAAAGCCGAAGTCCCAGAGGCAAAAATAAAAACCATGGCAAGTTTGAACTAATAAAAGTCAAGGCGATGTTAACAATGCACCATATGATATGCAATTAAAGTTTGCAGTTGAAAATGCACAAAAATGAAACAGAGGTTGCTACAACGATGAACTCAATCAGTGGCGAAGTCAAGTAAGTGACAAAATTCAAGTTAAAGCCGATACTGAACAAGTCAGTGCCAAAAATCGTCATAGCATAGTCAGAGCCGTGGAAACCAAGAAATCGAACAAAGTTAAAAATAAAAACCGTGAGTATCAAGTACTAGATTACACGAAATTGATAAAGTCAGAGAAATCATCAACATCCAAACATAATCGAATGGCCGAAGCACAGTATTGACAAAATCAAACAACTATTAGACGAATGAAAAATAAGGAGATCGAATCTATATAAAAACCCATAATCATCATCGGCTAGAAAAATCAATCGAGTTCGAGCATATAAACAAGAATAAATAAAAAGGAAATCACATACCATATCATTCAACCGAACTCGACAAATTGAAGTAGCTGTCTGCAATTCAAAGTAACACCTGATCGAAAAAGCCACAAACGTTAAAACATCTGTTTCGATCGAACAACCCAAAGCGGCGCTTCAATTTCATCAATAAACCTAATTTGCCACAAAGAAGGAACAAAGCCTTAATTTGCAAGACGAGAACAAGCCGCCATTTTCAAAGCAAGGAATTGGGTGAAACGGAATAAAGGAGGGCCGCGTTTTAATTAATTTGGGCCTGCCTCTTTCTTTAATATTAGATTAAAAAGAAAATATTAGGGTTTTGATTTTCTAATTTTTTTATTGTGTTTTTAATTTGTAATTTCTTTTTAAACTGTTGTAATTACTAGTCGTGTGACTATGGGACAAACTAGGTGGCGTAGTTTGAGAATTTGCAACTCAATGGCTGAGTTGTGGCAGGGTTTTGAGCGTAGAGTTAGGTTAGTCAGTAGCGGGTGTCGCGAGTTTACGTGTGTAAGCGTGTGACTACTTAATTATTAGTAGAAACCTTGGGGGCATCACGTAGGCAGGGTTTTGCCGAAGCTGGGTAAATTCTGTGTCGTTCTATTTCTGCATTTATTATTCTGCTATTATCTGTGCTGCTATAATTTCCATATATCTGTGTTGAAATATTTTTAAGCTTCCGCAACAATTTTTATAATTAACAGCATCACCTTATTCACACCCCCTCTAGGGTGAAATCGATCCTACATGAATGGCATATGCGATAAGCAAAGATACCGAAAGGATATGTGAAAGTCTTTTTTCTTTATCTTTGGAAGCAATTTGAATTTGGTTATAGCCAAAATAACCATTAAGAAAATAGTAGAATGTGTGGCCACTAATCATTCAAGCATTTGGTTGATGAAAGAAAGTGGGAAATGATCTTTATGTGTTGTAGCATTCAATTTTTGATAATCAATGCAAATACATCAACCTTTTTGAGTATGGATTGGAATGATTTCATTGGCATCATTCATGATCACGTGCAAGTCTTAGATTCTTTGGCACGACATGAATCAGACTGACCAAAGAGCTATCGGGTATGAGATATATGATACCATTATCAAGGAGCTTAAGAATTTTTCTCAAAGCACTTCTTTCATTTTGGAGTTAAGCCTTCGTTGTGCATCACGTATAGGCTTGGCTTTATCAATTAGGTGAATGCAATGTTGAACAATTGTAGAGCTAATTCCCTTAATTTCGGCAATGGACCACCCAATTGCTTCTTTGTTTTTTAAAAGAATTTAAAGAAGAGATGTTTCTTAGTCAAGAAGAGGGTCAGTAGAAATAATGATGGGAAAAGTTTTGTTATCACTTAAATATGCATACTTAAGGTTACAAGGAAAAGGTTTAAGCACTAACCTAGGAGGTTTCTCAATTAAATAAATCTATTGAGTTCCATACTTAACCTTGAGAGGTTCGATGAGAAGCGTGTCTTCGATCTAGTTTTGTATGTCTTGCAACAATTATTTGTACTCTGCCTTTCGTTCGTTATTAAGGTCAATTGTTTCACCTTGGAAGTTTTCATAAATAGCGCTACCTTTCAAATTGTTGTCGAATGGTTCGTTTGATGGATTTTCTAAAATTAAGATGTTAAGATCTATGGTCATGTTACCAAAGGAGATTTTTGTTGAACCATTTTGACAGTTGATCAAAGCATTTGAAATGGCTAAGATGGGTTATCATAAAATCAAAGGAATTTGGCTAGTGTGATTGTTCACAAATTGTGCTTCCAAAACAATGAAATTGATAGGGAATATGAGTTCTCCTACTTAATTAACACGTCCTCAATCTTACCTATTGGTTTCGTTACAAAATGAACGGCCAATTGAAATGTGACTTTTGTCAGTTTAAGCTCACCTAAGCCTAGTTGTTTATGCACAGAGTATGGAAGAAAATTTAAACTTGCACCTAAGTCTAACAAGCATTTATTGATTTTCTTGTCTTCTATTGTACAAGAAATTGTGGAATAACCAATATCTTTATATTTCATAGGAATAGATTGAGATAAGACTTCACTTGGATTGATTGTTAACAAGACTTTTTTAGGTACCTAAATGTGGCATTTTGTGTTTACAAGTCCTTTAAAAACTTAGTGTAAGTTGGAACTTGTTGGATGATATCTATGAAAGGAATGTTCACTTTGACTTGTTTGAAAATATCTAAAATCATTTATGTTTGATTTGAATTTTTCTTAGGTCGAAATCGATGTGGAAATGGAACTCGAAACTCAGTAGGTCGATCTCCTTGAGTTGGAAAACAATTAGATTTGGAATTTGTTTCGATGTTCGACTCGATGTTTTGATTGGTATCATTTGTGATTTTCAAAATGTTGAAAGGAACGTCTAATATGTCATTTGGACTGACAACTTGGTTATCAATTTGTTTACCAGATCGAAAAGTGGTGAAAGCATTCATTTGATTTACGTTGCTATCCTGAATGACATGGGCTTGATTTGAACACTCCTAGGGTTTGGAATAGGTTGACTCGAGAATGTACCACTTTCTTGTTCACCCATAGAGGTAGCTAATTGACTCATTTGGATTTAGAGTCTAGCAATCAGTTGACTTGTAGTTTGCATGTACGAGTTTAGCAAGTTTTGTAAATTGTTGTTTGATCGAAGATTTTGGGTGGTTGCTTTACCCAAATTCCAAACTATTCTCAAGTGATATCATTCGTATGTAGTCTTGAGGAACAAAAATTGTCGCACTTTTTTTTGAGAAGGTGGCACAAAGTTTTGTTGAAATTGATTTGGTCGAAAATGAGGATTTGAAGCATTATTTGAAAATGCTTGAAAAGATGGTCAAACCAAATTCATGTTCGGATTGTTTTGTTTCAAAGCGAAGTTAGGATGATTTCTCTAACCGGAATTGTATGTTTGAGAGAACTGACCGTTCCTAACTTTTTTTAAAGCATTGAGTTGTCCTACGAGTGAGGACATTGATCGAGAATGTGGTTAGGATCATTGCATTTATAACACAATACTTCCAAAGCTTGGTTCATTTGATTTAATCAAAAAATATTATTTAATTTATTTGTCATCGCATCAATTTTCGCTTTTAAGGCTAATTATAACGACTCGTTTTATATACCAAAGGATCGTAAAATATTTTTATTTTACTCGTATGAGGTCGTATGATTCTAAAATTTTGAGACATGACTCTTAGGGACATTTTACATATATGATTTTTTTTCAAATTTCTACGTGACCATTTTGGCCCCAGAAATCTTGTTTATGCTATAAATCTTGAAACGAGTCGAATTAGAGTCTCAAACTAGTTTCATTGCTTCAGAATGATGGTTTCCCATCCCACAAAGTGATCATAATAATAAACGAAATTGCAGTTAGAAAGTTATGTCAGTTTTAAGTTTTAAAGCTTCTGACCAAGATTAGTGTGTAATTAATTAAGCACATTAGTGAGCCTATTTGTCTGATTGGATAATATTTTAAATAGCGGGTTGAAGGGTCAAGTTAAAAAAATTCCCTCTCATTTCAAATCAGATCTAAACCTTAATTAGCCATAAATTCATCCTAATTCATCCAAATTTCTCTCTAAATCAAGCTAGATTGCAGATTAGAGATTAGATCATCAACTAGAAGATAGAGGTCATCAATTTGCTTGATTTGAAGTGAATTCCATTGCTTTTCGGATTGGATCTACATTCATATTGGTTGAATTTGGTAATTGGTAAGTGGTTTATGCTTTCTCACTATACTATGCATGCTTATATGGTAGAATCATAAAATTTAATATATTTTAAATCGATTTTTGGCCATAAAACATTTTCTAACTTTAATTACGTGTTAAACTATGTATATCCTTGTTCATTCCCATATGTTCATGCCATATATAGATCTATGTTATAAATTGACTTGTTCGTCTTACATTTATGGATTGTATGTTTGATTCGATGAAATTACTTGTTATGCTATGAATGGATGTTATGCTTTGGTATTGTTTATTAGTGTTGTGGATGCATAGGAAGATAGGTTAGTGATTTGGGCAAATCGGAGGCAAAATTGGTCGGAATTGGACGAATCTTGGAGGGGAAGCTTGGGGCTTGGGATTCAAGTCGTAGGTCAAGGTTCACTAAGCATAGAAGTCAATACCTACATGAGTGGTCGGTACCGAGTTCTGTGGGTTGGTCCAACAAGTCAGAGGCTTTGGGAAGAGCAGAGGTGTTACCAGTAGAGATTGCCTAAGGTGCTGAATAGGTGACTTGCAAAGTGTTAAAGGCTATACCGACTTGTTTTCTACAATCTGAAGTAGGTGCTTTAGAGTAAGAACCAAGTTGTTTGGATAGATAGGTCAGAATCAAAGCATCTAGGCATGGAGTGCTAGAAGCAAGAAAGGAGAGGAAATAAACTTGGCCAGTAATTGGCTAAGGGGAGAGGTCGATATCCACATAAGAGGTCAGTATCTACATGAGAGGTCGATGTCGACTTTACATAGTGAGTCCAACGAGGGTAAAACTTATGGGAGGTGAAGTGGAGGTCATGTAGATTGTGTTAGAGATGTTGGCTCGTTCGCATTGGGAGTGGATGACTATGTAACAATATGATAAAAAGAGAGTCTTCGGATGTTGGTTCGTGTCAGGAGTAGGTTCCGAAGATAGCAGCTCGTAAACGGAGTGAGCCATAGGATCGGGAAATGTGGAAAGATTCCTCATGAACAATGGAAAATGGATTAAGTAAGAAGGGCGCGATATTCAAATGGAGGAAAGCAGAGCTTGGGTGTATGTGCTAAGGAATTGTTGATGCTCGGAGTGTTTTCTGTTGTACTCAAAGCAGGGGTATCGTAAGTGGGGGTGCTCATGGATTGGTAGCGAGGATCCGTATACGTTGTACCTGTGGCTTTGGGCTAGTATCCCGCTTTGGGCTGCGAGACACATATCTAACTATAGGCTGCGAGATACGACAGTACAATGTAGAACCAGGATTTCCATTAGTTCTTGGTAGAAAGGAGGTCATACGAGCTATCATATATTCAAAGCACATGGAGTGATAGTTAGGATTGTTTGATGGATGTAATGGATGCTATAGTTGTTTTAGTTGCTCTTTTTAGTAGGCTATCACTCATATGTATCGGGCACTACAACAAAAAAGTCATCAAAAGCCAAACATAACTGCTATAAAATAAATTATAGTGGTTCGATAAATGCTGTATATCGACTGTTATAAAAAATAATGGTGCACTTGTAATATAAAAATGCCGCTATAAAATAGCAAGCTTTTATAGTGTATATACGCCCCTATAAATTTTAATTGTGCATCACAAAAAATTTCCATTATAAATAACATTTGTAGTGGTTATATGTTTACGGCACGTGTATGCCGCTTAAATTGTGTATATACAATAACGCTTTTAATCCGATGTCCTTCGACAGTAAAGACTGCATTACATTACTTTTTTATGGTGCTTATATTATATAACTATAGCACTTTTTAGGTGCTATGGTTTATTTTTTTGTATCTTTAATGCATCTTGCTATATATTACAGTTTAGTAATAGCATATCAAAAATGAATCTTCTTTAGACACATAACAATACGAACATTGTAAGAGTCGAAGAATATAAAAAACAAAAAATGTAGCGCATTATATCAAACATACCAAATATCCACAGACATCATATTAAACATGATCAAACATACATGTAATATCCATTGCATATGTTTTCAGCACATACCAAAAAGTAACAACAAATGTTTTAAGTACACCTCATAAAAGTTGTCTATGTTTAGTTGAGAGCAAGTACATGTCACATACCAAAACGCAGTCCATATGTATCCCAAAAATTAATCAGTATTCAGATTCTGCTTCTTCCGCACCTGCACCAATATTTATGAGAACCTGAGACAATGTATATGACAATAGTTGGGATGACTCATTGAATCATTCAGTAATTTGTGGCCGACAGGTTGACAAACGGGCTAACAACTAAGTGAGTTGGTAAAGTACATGAGAAACTATGCTCAATATGGCACATATTAATGGTTAGCGGCAGTGAGGATTGATAATGAAAATTAATGAAAATAATGCAGTAGAAAAAACATTTCTGAAGTGGTAGCTCTGTATCAAATAAAATGCATTAGAGAAGAAATTAAATTGCAAATAAGTCAGTTCTATGTTTGCCAATATAATGCTTGGCAAGGTATTAATTTCGAATTAGAGCATATGTCTTCAATTTATTTTTGAGTTGCAAAAAATGAGACACAATAGCATGACCGATACTAGTTCGGTGTGATAAGCAGCAAGCAACAGTTGTATCTAAGATATCCTTTATTCTCAGTGACATCTTTTATTATGTGCCTTGGAGCTGGAACTTCAAGTGAAAAATATAAGTGGTATAGCACATATTATATAAACCGACCAGCTATAAAAATTAACAAGAAATATGTTGTGCGTGTAAAGAAAATAACATAGATAATAGATGCTAGATAGTCACCTAGCTTGTCCAGGGCCAATCCAGCTAAGCAAGAGCTGAAACGTCTAGGGTTTTATTTACTCTGATCAAAATTCATTATTATGTTTTTCCACTACTTTTATGACAGCCTATTTTTATTACAAATGCATTTCCATTCACTGTTTACAATATATAGTCATTATCCTAAAAAACTTATTTTTGAATAATTTTTATATTACTATCATTTGTAACTGATATATTTGAATGGTTGAATCAATACATATAGCATGATTTTTGTTTTACATGCATACACAAATATGTATGTATGTATATGTATATGTATATGTATAACGACCCCACCTCGATGCCCATATTATTAAAGAACATTATAAATAATGTCATTTAATAATACGGAGGATATCACTTATTAAGGGCAACTTGATGTGAATATGACTTTAAACTAACACTGAAACGTCATACTTACCTTTTCACCGAATCTCTAAAATAGAATTTGATGCGTACAGTCGCAGTTCAATGTGATAAACACATCGATTTCTTAGAATTATAACATTATATCATCTAAAATAGTAGTCACATATCACAGCGGAGTAATATATAATAAATATCGTGAGTTTACAAAATAAAACACTAAACTCAAATAATATACAACTACTGCAAAGATCTAACTCAAATAAACATTTCATATAAACACACAAAAATCCTACAAGAGATGAATTAAAAGTCAAAGTAGTTACTCTCCCTACTAGCCCAACCATCCATAAGTCAACATTGTTAGAAAATCAATTCGATGGTTTCGATGATAACAACTATACAATGGAAATCGAGTGTGTGTATATGTATATATATATATATATATATATATATTTACATGTAGATGATAGAGTAACATCACCAAAGAGACAAAAACAAGACTCAATAGAAGTATCAGAAGACGTCAAATCGGTAGAAGTTGAAAAGAAATGGCACTGACACAAATAATGCATCATACACATTTTCAGACGTTTGAGTGCACTAGCCAGATGTCTGAATGTTTTCTCTGGTTTGCAAATCAGAGAGAATCAGACGTCTGGTAAATATGCACAGACGTCTGGTTAAACTCTCTGGTTCACAATTTAGAAGAAAACAGACGTCTGATTATAAACTCAGACGTCTGAATAGCAACCAGACACAAAAAATATATGAAGACCAGACGTATGAAACATTTCTCCATGTTGAATATGCGCTTATATGGTTTTTGTTTGATGATAAACATATATACATTCGTTTAAATGTATTTGTTAATGTACTATTTTATTTTTCATAGATTAAATAAATATTTGCTGAATAAAATTAAATACACAGAATTTGAATTCAAACAGAAATTTTATTCAAACTAATACTTATTACAATTTTGAATAGTACAAATTCAAGCTCTCACTATACATATACAATTTTGAGTGTAATTACATCACAATTTCATATTTACATAAATTCCTCACTACATATCACTCACACTCGTAGTTCATCTTCAACATCATTTCAGTTATAATCCAGCATCTGAGAAATCTGCAAAAATATTCACTAACGCAGTAAAATTGAAAAAGAAATATTTTTGCAATATAAAATGAAATATGATTTTTGAAAATATGATTTGCCTCAGTTATTTGGGTTGTTCGTCATCATTCACATTTGAATTCATCATACACGAACAATGTGACATGCACAGTGTATCACTGTACATGCCACAAGGCCGTGCACACCGATATACACTTGATGATGCTACAGGGATAGGTGAGCACAGGTCAAACCCAAATGAAAAGCCGGGTTCAACTCACGTGCAATATATTTAAAATCACGATACGAGCACAAGGTCAAACCCGAGTTTTGAAACTGGATTCAACTCAAGTGAAATTTCAAAAATCAACATGAAATACATGGACACAAAGTAGACCAGAAGTACAAACTAAAGACAGCAAGAAGTATGCAATTCGAAGTGATATAACAGCAAATACCACAATATCAAGTTCAAGTCAGACCAACAGCTACATGAAGCAAACAACATGAATGTCACAAGCATGAACACATGAAAACATGCATGCAACATGGACTGCAACAAACATCAAAATAACAAACAGTGAATCAAGACAGGGTCGAGCAACTGCTATATGGTGATGCAGTTAACAACTACTCAAAGCAACAGTGACAATGAAGTGAATGCAACTACAAGAACTCAACAAGGAAGATTAAAGCATCAAGTCGGGTCAGACCAACCAGAATAGATGCAAAGACCACAATGCAATGTACATGAATACAACTACAGGTACAAGGCCAGAAGTTCAAGTGAACAGAAGACAATTGAACAACTACAAGGTCAGGGAAGCAACAAGAATACCAGAGACTACAAATAAAGCAAGTGCAAATACAAGTTGTACAAGATAACAGCAACAATGAAAATCAGTGCAACATGTAGACAGCAACTTCAATATGCTCAAGTGAATGAAAATTCTATACTCAATGCAGTGAACAAGAAATGATCAAGCACCATCAAGAAACCACTGCAATGATGCAAACTGACTAGAAGATGAACCAAACAATACAAGCTCAGAGGCAATATGAGTGCAGACATACACATATATACATTCATGTATGTATGTATACAAATGATCAGAACTTCAACCAAACATGGCCAAAAGATATGACATCACAGCAAACAAATGCAAGTGACTCAAGCAACATGTCCAGTTACAACAAAGACCAAGTACACAATGAAACAGTATGCAAAATGGAGAGTATGCTAAAACAAAATCTGGTTCAAACCAGTTGCAACATGAATGCCTCAAGCAATGAACAACAGAATGCATCCAGATGACAAAGTGCTCAATGCAAGTGCAGACCATAAAGGCAATGCACCAGTGAAACAACTCAACCCAATGAACCAGTGACAACAAAGTAACTCAAGCAAGTGCAGTGTACATGAATGCAACAGAAAGGGGGTGTAAATACAGCTCGAAGCAATGCAAGTTCATATGTACAGCAAACTACTGGAACTCAACAGCAGAGTATGTAGCATGATGAAGACAGTAGTTGAAGCCGAGAAACAATGTACTAAAGATCAGATAACAAGTTCGAAGTCAAAGCAGAAGTAATCAAGTGTGTGTGCAATTTTAGAAAAAGTCAAAACAAATAAAAGAGGAAAGTTCTTTGTCGTATGAACCAAGGGAAAATCGAACGCCACAAAATCAAGACCGTGCGCATCAAGTAAGTCGCAAATATCAAGCAACCGAGAATTAGGAAAGTGAAAATCAGACGAACATATTAAAGGAAATTGAAATCCATATATAAACCCACAGTCATCATTGGCAATGATCATCGAGTCAAGCAAGCAATTAAACCAGCAACGAAAACGATTACATACCACAATCTATTGAACTCGATCAGAGGAGCAGCTGCGAACAAGCGCAAGCAAAAGCAACCAGAGAATTGATCATCAGAGAAGCCGTGAGCAAGCGTAACACAAACCAGAGAATCGAAGTTGAAGAAAGCCCTAACTTTTGCAAGGGAACAAAGCCCTAATTCAGATCGTACAGAGCCGCCATTTTCTTCACAAGACAAAAGGAGGAACGGGTTAAAGAAGAATTGAATTGGGCTGGCTTATTTTTTTAATAGGTCTTTAGTTGTTATTAGGGTTTTAGTTTTAATTTGTTTTTAAATTTGTTTTAAATTTAAATTATCTTTTTAAGGTTGTCAAACCTTGGTAAATCACCACCTAGGTTGTAGGTAGTGTCAGATTGTCTAGTTAGAATTAGTTCAGTGAGCAGGGTGTGCGAGTTTGCAAAACTCTATAGGCGGGAGCAGGGTTTGCGAGTTTGCAAAACTCTATAGGCGGGAGCAGGGGTTGCGAGTCTACTAGAGTGTTTATAAGCGGGAGCATGGTTTGCGAGTCTGCTAGAGTGTTTGTAAGCGGGAGACTGTTTAATTCTAATAGAAATCTGGGAATGCAGCAGTAGGCAGGGGTTGCCGAAGCTGGGTAAATTTTGTGTGTGATTTACTTTTCAACATATTTATTTCTCTACAGTTTGTTTTTTTGTTTAATTCGAGAAAATTTGCTATAACCCTATTCACCCCCCCTCTAGGGTTAATCTAGATCCTACAAGTGGTATCAGAGCACGATATTTTTCTTTAACTCTAGAGTCATGAATCCACCAAATAATGCTTTCTCCGAGGGGCAATCTATTGCTAGGCCACCCATGTTTAATGGGAATGATTATGCTTATTGGAAAGTTAGGATGGGTATTTATCTTAGTTCTGTTGATTATGATGTTTGGGACATTATTGAAACTGGCTACAAATCTCCCACTATAACTGTTGGTGAAACTGAGATTCCTAAACCTAAGGATAGGTGGGATGCTAACGATAAGAAATTAAAAACTACAAATGTTAAAGCCATGAATGCTTTGATCTGTGCTCTTGATAAGTCTGAATTTAATAGAATTTCTCATTGTAAAACTGCACAGGAAATTTGGCATACCTTGGAGGTGACACATGAAGGAACTTCTCAAGTCAAGGAGTTTCGTCTAGCCCTATTTAGCAATGAATACGAGAACTTTGTGATGGACAAAGACGAGAGCATAAAGGACATGTTTGGACGCTTTTCAACTTTGGTGTACAACGCTAGAGCACTTGGGAAGGTATTCACTGATGTAGAGCTTGTGAGGAAGGTGCTACAAGTTTTACCAATGAATTTTGAGGCAAAAGTCACGGCAATACAAGAATCGAAAGATCTGAGTAAACTAAGCATGGAGGAGTTGATCGCCAACTTGATGGCATATGAGCTTGAGCTAAAAGCAAAGGAGGAACGCAACAACTCCGAATCAAAGAAGAAGACGATTGCCTTAAAGAGCAAAGAAGAGAGCGATGAAGAAGAAGAAGATCCAATTGAAGAGCTTGCAATGGCTGTCAATAATCTTAGAAAATGGTCAAGATTCAAGCCACGCAAGAAGAAAACAAATGGTAATAGGTCAAAAGATTCTGACAATTCCGATAATGAATCGACGTGCTTTAACTGCAACAAGCCTGGCCACTTCAAACAACAATGCCCACTTCTCAAAAACAATAGAGGAAAGAAAAAGAAGAAGAAGGCCTTTGCAGCGACTTGGGATGATGAAGAAGAAGAGGAAGTTTCGAATAGTAGCTCAGAGGAGGCTAACTTGTGTCTTATGGCAAAATCAGATTCAGAAGCAAGCTCAGAGGAATCTAGTGAGGGAGGCGACTATTCTTATAAAGAACTTGTTTTTATGTGTCTTGATCTTACTAAAGAAGTTGATACTCTTGAATCTAAAATTGAAAAACTAAAATCTGATAGGAGAGAACACGCTCGTGAAAATTTTAGGTTAGAAACTGAACTTGAAAATATTCAAAACCTAGACTGTAAAAAATGTAAAATTTTAGATTCAGAATTATCAAGACTTAAGAATAGCTTTGAGAATCTTGGAAAAGAAAACTTGAGTCTTAAGGAAACCATTGACACAAGGAAAAAGGATTTTATAAATAGATGCACCTCACTTGTAACTGAAAACACAACACTCAAAACCAAAGTCCAAAATCTTGAGAAATCTCTGAATAACTTTTCAAGAGGAGAAAATCATTCAACATGCTATTGGGAAATCAAATTTTTGCTAATAACGGAAAAGGATTAGGCTTTGGGAAAACACAAGTTGATAATAATGCAAAAGGTAAGAGTGTCTTTGCTAGATGTGAAATAATTGGACATCGTGTTGAAAATTGTAGTCATAGGAACAAGAACACAAAATTTATACAAGTTTGGGTTCCTAAGAATTCTACAAACAAATTTCATGTCTATTGGAACAAGAATAAAAGGACTAAACAAGTTTGGGTTCCAAAGGGATTATTTATTCACAATGCTTCAGCCACTAACAATCATGGACCTTTAAAAGCAAATAGGTCACAAAAATCTTTCATCGTGTAGGTATGGTGGCAGGCTAAGGAACAACAACAGTGTTGTCTGGATTTTGGATGTTGCAGAAACACAATGGGCAACAAAGCAAAGTTCCTTAGCCTAGTACAAAGGTGACAAAATCACAATGGGCAACCACGAAAAATTATCGTAAAGGTAAAACAGGTGAAGGTATATTAAATGTGATAATCTGCACCGTATTCTGAATGAAATCAGCCAATATTGAGATGTTGTAAAGAGATGATTTTTTGATTCTGACTTGTTCGACATAGTTGGCCAATTATATTTATGCCAAAAACACTATTCTTTGAATTACTTCATACATATACATTTGGATCAAACATGGTGTTTTGTTGGATGATAATATTTTTGGTTACGGCTAACTCTATATTCACAGTTTTCTGATTATTTACATGGCTTCAATCCAAATTCAAGAGAATGTCATTTAAAATGCTGTGAAAAATTGAGTATGAAATTTTTGATGCACACTTCATGGTCCGGTCTATCAAATTTAATTAGTGATGTTTTGAGTGAAAAAGAAATTCAGATGCAGATCATACTGGTAATCTAGTTGATAGAAAAATTACTAGTTGAACGTGATTTTTGAGACATTTAGTAACTGCATCGTTTTTCAAAGAAAATATCTGCATATTTTTCATTACAAATAATTTTCAAATAGCAGATTTTTTTTCTCATATAACCCCTTCGAGAAAATCATTTTTGACCATATTTTCAGACTAGTCATTTTTATTTGACAAATTTTGACCAATCTGACTCCCTACTAATTATCAAAAAGATAAATAGTGATTGAAAAGGTGATAAGTGTTGATATTTAACATACATTACTCAAGATAGTATATTTGCAAAATTTCTTTAGGAATTCAAAACAAGAGTTATAAAACTTTTTGTTGGGTAAAGATTCCATGACCATTTCTATATCTATCATATTTCTATCGACCATTGTTTTTCAAAAATTCAATATAGTTTATCGATATGTTGTACTATAATCAGGGGTCATTTGTTTTTCATTCATATTTTTTGTAAAAATAAATAAATATCCAAAGTATTCACTCTCATTTAAAAGTCCTCACGGTTATGCATGGGTGAATTACTTAGATTTTTGATTATGTGCTTCCATGCTCATTTAAAATTCTTACGGTTATGCATATATGGAACGCATATCAAAATTAATTGATTAAATAGACAAGTTGATTCTAATCCCATTTAAAAGTCCTCATGGTCATGCGTGGTTAGAAGATACTTGATTTCATTTTTAAAAATTAAATTGGAATACTACTAATCTCATTTAAAAGTCCTAACGGTTATGCATGATTAGTAGATATTCAAATTCCTGATATAAACGTACCACAAGTTGATACAATTGTATGATTTTATATTAGAACATCATTTCCATTCTCTCTAAAAGTGGAATATGCGCCTAACAAGGGTAGTTAAATTTTTGTTTGATTTTTATTGAAGTTTAATATTTATATTCAATTTGAATTTAATGTTGGATTAATATCGATCACTCTATCTCTATTTTCTCTAAAACTATCATTCTTTTGCTGATAACAAAAGGGGGAGAGAAAAGTTAAGATTTTGTCAAATAAAATCAAGCAAAAGTCAAATAATTTTCCATTTGCATCTAGGCTCATTTGTATATTTCTATTTGTATGCATATATGTAGGGGGAGCATCATGTAGAGAGGAAGCATTTAAATAGGGGGAGCAATTAGAGTATTTCATTGATCAAATACATTTAATACAGTCAAAATCTTAAATATATGTTTGTTATCATCAAAAGGGGGAGATTGTTGAATATGCGCTTCTATGGTTTTTGTTTGATGATAATAAACATATATACATTCGTTAAAATGTATTTTTTAATGTACTATTTTATTTTTCAAAGATTAAATAAATATTTACTGAATAAAATTAAATACACAGAATTTGAATTCAGACAGAAATTTTATTCAAACAAATATTTATTACAATTTTGAATAGTACAAATTCAAGCTCTCGCTATACATATACAATTTTGATTGTAATTACATCACAATTTCATATTTACGTAAATTCCTCACTACATATCACTCACGCTCGTAGTTCATCTTTAACTTCATTCCAGTTATAATCCAGCATTTAAGAAATCTGCAAAAATATTCACTAACGCGGTAAAATTGAAAAAGAAATATTTTTGCAATATAAAATGAAATATGATTTTTGAAAATATGATTTGCCTCAGTTATTTGGGTTGTTCGTCATCATTCATATTTGAATTCATCATACACGAACAATGTGACATGCACAGTGTATCACTGTACATGCCACAAGGCCGTGCACATGGATATACACTTGATGATGCTATAGGGACAGGAGAGCATAGGTCAAACCCAAATGAAAAGACGGGTTCAACTCACGTGCAATATATTTAAAATCACGATACGAGCACAAGGTCAAACCCGAGTTTTAAAACTGGATACAACTCAAGTGAAATTTCAAAAATCAACATGAAATACATGGAGACAAAATAGACCAGAAGTACAAACTAAAGACTGCAAGAAATATGCAATTCGAAGTGATATAACAGCAAATACCACAATATCAAGTTCAAGTCAGACCAACAGCTACATGAAGCAAACAGCATGAATGTCACAAGCATGAACACAGGAAAACATGCATGCAACATGGACTGCAACAAACATCAGAATAACAAACAGTGAATCAATACAGGGCCGAGCAACTGCTATATGGTGATGCAATTAACAACTACTCAAAGCAATAGTGACAATGAAGTGAATGCAACTACAGGAACTCAACAAGGAAGATTACAGCATCAAGTCGGGTCAGACCAACCAAAATAGATGCAAAGACCACAATGCAATGTACATGAATACAACTACTGGTACAAGGCCAGAAGTTCAAGTGAACAGAAGACAATTGAACAACTACAAGGTCAGGGAAGCAACAAGAATACCAGAGACTACAAATAAAGCAAGTGCAAATACAAGTTGTACAAGATAACAGCAACAATGAAAATCAGTGCAACATGTAGACAGCAACTTCAATATGCTCAAGTGAATTAAAATTCTATACTCAATGCAGTGAACAAGAAATGATCAAGCACCATCAAGAAACCACTGCAATGATGCAAACTGACTAGAAGATGAACCAAACAATACAAGCTCAGAGGCAATATGAGTGCAGACATACACATATATACATTCATGTATGTATGTATACAAATGATCAGAACTTCAACCAAACATGACCAAAAGATATGACATCAAAGCAAACAAATGCAAGTGACTCAAGCAACATGTCCAGTTACAACAAAGACCAAGTACACAATGAAACAGTATGAAAAATGGAGAGTATGCTAAAACAAAATCTGGTTCAAACCAGTTGCAACATGAATGTCTCAAGCAATGAACAACAGAATGCATCCAGATGACAAAGTGCTCAATGCAAGTGCAGACCATAAAGGCAATGCACCAGTGAAACAACTCAGCCCAATGAACCAGTGACAACAAAGTAACTCAAGAAAGTGCAGTATACATGAATGCAACAGAAAGGGGTGTAAATACAACTCGAAGCAATGCAAGTTCATATGTACAGCAAACTACTGGAACTCAACAGCAGAGTATGCAGCATGATGAAGACAGTAATTGAAGCCGAGAAACAATGTACCAAAGATCAGATAACAAGTTCGAAGTCAAAGCAGAAGTAATCAAGTGTGTGTGCAATTTTTGAAAAACTCAAAACAAATAAAAGAGGAAAGTTCTTTGCCGTATGAACCAAGGGAAAATCAAACGCTACAAAATCAAGACCGTGCGCATCAAGTAAGTCGCAAATATCAAGCAACCGAGAATTAGGAAAGTGAAAAATTAGACGAACGTATTAAAGGAAATCGAAATCCATATATAAACCCACAGTCATCATTGGCAATGATCATCAAGTCAAGCAAGCAATTAAACCAGCAACGAAAAAGATTACATACCACAATCTATTGAACTCGATCAGAGGAGCAGCTGCAAACAAGCACAATCAAAAGCAACCAGAGAATTGATCATCAGAGAAGCTGCGAGAAAGCGCAACACAAACCAGAAAAGTTGAAGAAAGCCCTAACTTTTGCAAGGGAACAAAGCCCTAATTCAGATCGTACAGAGCCGCCATTTTCTTCACAAGACAAAAGGAGGAACGGATTAAAGAAGAATTGAATTGGGCCGGCTTATTTTTTTTAATAGGGCTTTAGTTGTTATTAGGGTTTTAGTTTTAATTTGTTTTTAAATTTGTTTTAAATTTAAATTCTCTTTTTAAGGTTGTCAAACCTTGGTAAATCACCACCTAGGTTGTAGGTAGTGTCAGATTGTCTAGTTAGAATTAGTTCGGTGAGCAGGGTGTGCGAGTTTGCAAAACTCTATAGGCGGGAGCAGGGTTTGCGAGTTTGCAAAACTATATAGGCGAGAGCAGGGGTTGCGAGTCTATTAGAGTGTTTGTAAGCGGGAGCAGGGTTTGCGAGTCTGTTAGAGTGTTTGTAAACGGGAGACTTTTTAATTCTAATAGAAATCTGGGAATGCAGCAGTAGGCAGGGGTTGTCGAAACTGGGTAAATTTTGTGTGTGATTTACTTTTCAGCATATTTATTTCTCTGCAGTTTGTTTTCGTGTTTAATTGGAGAAAATTTACTATAACCCTATTCACCCCCCCCCTCTGGGGTTAATCTAGATCCTACACTCCAGACGTCTTATTTTGAACTCGACTGAGTAATTTCAAAGACCAACTGTCACATTCGAAAGGACACATCTGCTTCTCTTCGCCGCAACTCTTCATCACCATCAGAAGCAACTTTAGGGAGATTACAACAGATGCAACTATACAAGAAAACTCTCTATTATTATAAACAGCATCAGGAATGCAAAGAGTTTTCTCACCTTACTTACTTATGCTCTTAATTCCTATACTCTGACTTATACTTGTTCTCTAACAATCAACTACTTATATTTAACACTTCTATATATTCAAAACTCATTATTCAATATCCTCTGATTTATATATATATATATATATATATATATATATATATATATTGGAAGTACTTGTACTCAATAGTCAACATTCGTGTTATAGAACACATTCTTGACAAAGAAAATCTGCTATTGTAAACCTGTTCCTCCAGGTCAAGTGAGGGTTAGTTGAAAGAAAATTCCGAAGAGGAGCTTTGGGACTGGACGTAGGATGGAAGGTCCGAACCAGTATAAAATCCTGGTGTGATTATTTTAATTTACGCTGCTATTATTATCTATCAAGTTATATTATATAATTAGTTGTTCATACTTGCATATATATCATATACGATCCACTCATATAGACTTTCAATTAGTATCAGAGCAAGGTTTTGACCAAATAACAGTAACACGTTTTTAAATAATTTAATATGGCAAGTATTTTTCAAGAAGGACAATCCACTGCACGACCCCCACTTTTTAATGGATCTAACTATGCATATTGGTCAACACGTATGAGAATTGTTATGGAAGTTAATGGTCTTGAAATTTGGTCAGCCACACAAGGTAGATATGAAGCACCTACTACTGCTATGAACACTTGGACTGAAGCACAAAAGACCTTAGCATCAAATAATGCTAAAGCTATGAACGTCTTATTTTGTTCTTTAGACAAAAATGAATTTTCATGTGCATGTTATACACCACTGCATTTGATATTTGGCGTACCTTACAAATTAAACATGAAGGTACAACAAAGGTCAAACAAACTAAGATTTCGATTTTGCAAAACCAATTTTCTTCATTTAAAATGAAGCAAAATGAAACTATTATTGACATGTATTTTAGATTTCAAACTATCCAACATGATCTTATGGCGGTAGGAGTTAAATTCACTGATTTTGATTTAATATCTTGAATACTCAACTCTTTGACATCAGATTGGGAAAGGAAGGTTTTAGCTATAGAAGAAGCTAATGATCTTTCTACTCTCAAAATTGAAGAGTTGATAGGAAATTTAATGTCCTATGAAACTAACTTGCTAGCACGAAAAGAACTAAATTTGGAGAAAAAGAATATAGCATTTCCAGTAACAAAAAATGATGACTCTGAACTAGATGAAGAAGAATAGTCTTTATTGCCAAGAATTATAATAGATTCAAGAAATTTAGAAAGATGACCAAGTTTCAAAAAGAAGGGAAGTCCAACACAACAAACATATCTCAAATCAAGTGCTATGAATGTGATCAATACGGACATATGAAGAAGGATTGCCCTAAACTCAATAATGACAAAAAGAATAACGAAATTCAAAAATTCAAGAATAAGAAGGCTTTCAAAGTAACTTGGGATGATCTGGATTCTTCATCTTCTGAAAGTGATAGTGATAGTGACAGAGAACAAGCTAGTGTATGTTTTATGGCACAAACTGAAGAGGTATCTCCTGAACTTGGCTATGATGAACTATCAGAACTTAGCATGGAACTAGACAATAAATTTAGACAAATAAAAAAATTAAACAAAAATTATATAGTCAAAATAAATAGATTAGAACTTGAGATAGGAATGTTGAAAGATGAAAAAATTATTCTAGAAGAAGAACTTGAAATATCTCAACAAAAAATCAAAAGTAATATGATAGAAAGTGAGAATATTTCTATAGAAAGAAAATTTGTTAAAATAAAATATTGATTTTAAAAATAGTATTGAATTGTTGAAAATTGAAAATATAGAGTTGAGAGAAAATTAGATAAAATTACCAATAATGTGCCGAAATTTAATAAAGGTAAACAAGATTTGGAAAATCTTATCAAAACCTCAAAACCATCTGGTAATAGAAATGGAATAGGATTCAAAAATTCTTTTAAACAAAACGAAAATAATGCTAAAAATAGTAGACATATAAAAGCTAAAAGTTTGTCTAAGACTAAATTGAAAATTTGGATTCCTAAAACAAATAATAATTTGATTAGACAAAAGCATATTAATAATTACTTAGAAAATGTAGTCTATAATAAAAATTATATTTATAAAGTTACCAAACCATTTTGGGTATGGCTACCTTCCTCGAACAAATAGGACCCTAATAAAATATATGGGTACCAATTAAAACATTTTCTATTTTGCAGGTAACCAAAATAAAAAATAAGGAGAAATGGATACTAGATAGCGGTTGCTCCAAGCATATGACCGAAAATTCAAAAATGTTATCAAATATAACATACATCGATGGTGGAACGGTAACCTTTGGAGATAATTCAAAAGGATATGCCATAGGAATTGGAGAAGTCATCAACTCTGGTATATCTAACTCTCCTATTATTACAAATGTTTTATTAGTAGAAAATTTAAAACATAACTCGCTAAGCATTAGTCAATTATGTGATAAAGGTTTTCAAATAAATTTTGAAAAAGATAGATGTAATATTTTAGTTAATAACAAACAACTCATTTTTGAAGGATTTAGAAACAAAAATATTTATGTATTAAACATGAATATAAATAAAAATTCAAACTTATGTTTAATCGTTAAACATGACGATCCATGGTTATGGCATAAACGATTTTGTCATATCAATTTTAAAAGTATTAATAAATTGGCAAAATATGAGTTAGTAAGAGGATTACCTAAAATAAATTACAAAGTAGAAATTTTATGTGATGATTGTCAAATTGGAAAACTAAAGAAAAGCTCGTTTAAATCTAAAAATAATATTTCTACAAAACAACCATTAGAATTATTACATTTAGATTTATTTGGTCCAACACAAGTATAGTCTATAAATCATAACAAATATGTGTTCGTAATAGTCGATGATTTTTCAAGATATATATGGACTTTATTTTTAAAACATAAAAGCAATACTTTTGGTATGTTTAAAATATTTTCTAAAAGAATTAAACTCAAATGAATTTAAAAATTAAAAATATTAGAAGTGATCACGGAGGAGAATTCGAAAATGATCTTTTTACAAACTTTGGCAATAAGAAAGGTATAAACTCATAATCTTTCCTTTCCTCATACACCTCAACAAAATGGTGTCGTAGAAAGAAAAAATTGTACATTACAAGAATGTGCACGAACATTACTAAATAGTAGTGGGTTACCAAAACACTTTTGGGCTGAAGCTATTGCAACATCCTGTTATGTACTAAATCGAGTAACTATTCGCCCCATGACTAAACAAACTTGTTTTGAAATTATTTTTGGTAAAAAACCTAAACTATCATACTTTAAAACTTTTGGTTCAAAATGTTTTATATTAAATACAAAAGATAATTTAGGAAAGTTTGATCCAAAAGGCGATGAAGGTGTCTTTGTTGGATATTCGGAATGTAGCAAAGCATATAGAATTTTTTAATAAACGAAATAATACTATTGAAGAAAGCTTACATGTCTCATTAGGCGAAAATCTTTTTAAACATCATACTAATGATGAAGAAGAAATTATTCCACTAACGAATTCAACAAACTCTATTACTAATGAAACAAATAGTCAAAATAACACTTTGATATCATCTCCTAGAATTCTTAAGGATCATCCAATAGATACTATTATCAGAGATCTTAATTCAAGAGTAACTAGAAATCAACTCAATCATATAAGACATATAGCATTTGTGTCAAACTTTGAACTAAAGAATTATAAAGAAGCATCAAATGATAATTTTTGGATAATAGCTATGCAAGAAGAATTAAATCAATTTGAACGTAATAACGTATGGGAATTAGTACCAAGACCTGAAAAACAATCGGTAATAGGAACAAAATGGATATTTAAAAACAAAGCAGACGAGAATGGAAATATTATTAGAAATAAAGCACGTTTGGTTGCTCAAGGCTATAATCAAGAAGAAGGCATAGATTACGATGAAACGTTCGCTCCAATAGCAAGATTAGAAGCCATTTGTACATTACTCGCTTTTGCAACTCATAACAATTTTAAACTATTTCAAATGGATGTCAAAAGTGCCTTTTTGAATGGTTTTATTAAGGAAAATGTATACGTCGAACAACCACCACTATTTGTTCACGAAAAATATCCTGATCATGTTTTTAAATTACATAAAGCACTATATGGATTAAAACAAGCACCTCGTGCATGGTACGAACGTCTTAAAAATCACTTAATAACAACTGGTTTTCATATAGGAAAAATAGATGCAACTTTATTTATTAAAAGAGAAGATAACGATATTTTGGTTGTACAAATCTATGTTGATGATATCATCTTTGGTTCAACCAACGAAAAACTATGTAATCAATTTTCTAATATTATGAAAAATGAATTTAAAATGTCACACATGGGAGAATTAAATTTCTTCTTAGGTTTACAAATAAAACAACTCGAAAATAGAATCTTCATTGATCAAGAAAAATATTGTAACGATTTATTACGATGATTTGAAATGGATAAAACATCAAGCAAACCAACACCAATGAGTACCACTATTCACTTAGAAAAAGATGAAAACGGAAAAGATTTTGATGAAAAATTATATCGTAGCATGATTGGTTCTCTACTTTATTTAACGGCTAGTCGACCGGATATTATGATGAGTGTATGTCTTTGTGCTCGATTTCAAGCAAAACCAAAAGAAACTCATCTAAGAGCGGTTAAGCGAATTTTACGTTGTCTATCTAGCACTAAAGATTATGGTTTGTTCTACCCTAAAAGATCATCGTTTGAACTTGTTTCATATAGCGATGCGGATTTCGGTGGATGTAGAACAGATCGTAAGAGTACTAGTGGAACTTGTCATTTTATCGGACAATCTTTAGTTTCATGGTTTAGTAAAAAACAAAATTGTGTTTCTCTATCTACTTGCGAAGCCGAATACATCTCCGCCGCTCTAGCATGTGCGCAAGTAATATACATGCAACAAACATTAACGGATTTTGGTAAAATTATCACCAAATCTCCAATTTATTGTGATAACACAAGTGCAATTAATTTATCAAAAAACCCTGTTAATCACTCACAAACCAAACATATAGATATATAACATCATTTTCTATGAGACAATGTTGAAAAAGGAACCATTTCATTAGAATACGTAAGTACCGAAAATCAAGTAGCCGATATCTTTACAAAACCATTAAATGAACAAACTTTCTCTAAACTCCGATGAAGTTTAGGTATTTTCTCACTAAATGACCTTCTTCCTTAATAATATATATATATATGTGTGTGTGTGTGTGCATGTATGTATGTATGTATGTATGTATGTATGTATAAAATAATTTTTTTAAGGCTAAAATTAGTCACCAAAGTAATCATCGCAATTTATATCATTGATTTCTGCACCTTTAAACTTTTAGAAAATTAGTTTGCCTGTATTTAATATTTTCAGCATATAAATATAGCCAAACAGAAAAACTACATTCAAACAATTGAATTTTTTAATAATAAAAAGGAAGAAACAAAATATAACAATGTCGTCAGAAGATTCCTATATATCTATCTCCGTCTCAACACCAACAACGGACAGCTCGGTTGACACCCCACAACGACTTCCGACACCTACACCAAAGCAAGAGCCAACATATAGGTGGTCTTCGTATCGTACGGGTTTTACTCCGGATAATAAGAAAACTAAAAGTTCTCTATTTATTTCTCCTAACACAAAGGAGAAAATTGATGAAATCCATCATTACCAAAAACAACAGATGGATCTTCAACGAGAGCTTTATTTCGAACAAAAAGTTACAGCACGAAGGTTAAGCTTTCTCGAGCAAGTGGCGATGAAGTTTTGTTCGTTCCGAAAGAACGATGTTCATGAACCACTACCAAAACCTTGTAGTTCATTGGATCCATCTTCTTCGTATCGTACTTCTTCAGATCCCTCACCAAGACGATTTTATGTCTCTCCACGGACTCACGAACGTGGAAATATATGGTCCCACTTAGACCATGGAAGGATAATGAGTTAGAAAATCCAAAAACTCCATCTCCATCTAAATAAATAAATTGTATTAATTATTGAATGTATCTAAACTTATTTGCTATTATATTTTTACAACAATAAAGTTATTTGTTATCTACGTTCGATATATAAGTGAAATCATCACACTTTAAGTCATTTTTAGCCCATCTGCAATTTTTAGACGTCTATCAACAACTTCCAGACGTCTGACGCAAGGATACACTATTCAAAATTTAGGAGTGTTCATATATCAGACATCTGATGTACCCCCCAGAAGTCTGAAATGTTGTTCTGTCTCCTCCAAATAAAATTCAGAACAATCCAGACGTTTGAAATAAGATCCAGACGTCTGCCTTAGTTTTCTGTTTCGTTCCAGACGTCTGAAAAATCTCACTGCATCTACAATTTTATATCTATGCTCAAAACCAGACGTCTGGGTCACAAAGCAGACATCTGATTTTATCCTCTGGACAAAAATTAGGGCGAACCACACTACTACAAAACAGGCCATTTGCATCGCCTCATTTGAATCGGTTGAAGTAAAAACTGATGCAAATAGAACTATTTGCATCAGTTCTGTCTTAATAACCGATGCAATTGGTACGTGGAAAGCAATAGGTAATAAAAAATCAAATTTGCATCAGTTGTCACCAACAACCGATGCAAATACATCAATGCAAATAGTTTTAGTCGCATCGGTTTTAAAGTCAACCGATGCAACTACGTCCAAAATAATAATTTTCGCATCGGTTACCTAGCAGAGGCGATGCAATATTATTTAAGTTATCCGTTCCTCACGTTTTACATCCCGCCCCAAATAATTCGCCTTCTTCGAAAAAAAAAACCCTAAAATGGTTTCTCGAGTTGCTATAGATTGGCGATTGCAGTTTGGAACTCAATGTCTAGAGCCGGCACCGCTTTAGTCCATCCTTAGAATACAGAAGAACATGCGTCCGATTTCGAGTACACTCAATAAACAAGAGCGCCATTCAATCAAGAATTATCAATCGATTCTCTTTAGAAACCCGATTTGAGGTAGGTTTTTTAATCTTTAGATGCAACATTTAAAATTACTATTTTTTATTATTATTATGTATAAGATTGCAAGTTATCTTTACCAGTTCTAGAAGAAAAGCAGATAGGGGTTTGTATGGTAGAGTTAATCAATAATTAACATGAAATACATTCAAAAACAAATTTATATATATGATGTGGCTGCACTTATATATTGTTGTTTCTTGTGTTCTTCACCACTTTCTTTCTCTTATCAGGAAGTTCATTATATTAAGCTTCTAGGAAGTAAGCTTGGGGAGGGGAAGCATGAAAATCAAAACCATGCTATAATATTCGATAGTGAGGATGCTATCCAGGCCATTGAAATGAATCAGGTTGCCTGCAGCTCAACTTGTTTTTCCTATATTAAATATTTTACAGTTAATTTTGCTAATTCTACGGTTTTGTTGATAGAGTGAATATATTGCACTAGTATGAAAGTATGAATCTTATTATTGTAAAGTGTTTCAGGACCAGATAACTAACTAATCTATCGGATTAAAGTACAACTATTTAAGTTAGGCTACAATAATTATTTAACCATGATTGAAACTTGTAGAACCTGCAAGAGAAAATTAGCATAAAACTAATTTTTCTTTTCATAAACGTTGATATTTAACTAAGCTTACTTATGCTTGCTTGAGTTTTCAAAAATTAAACTCTTGAAATTGTACAAATTTCACTTTAGCAATTTTTTTATGTTGATAATTCTATATCATTCTATCAAGGATAACTAGAATGAAGAAGCTAGAATATGAGAAATCTTCTACAAGAGTTTCACGGCAATCATGGTAATCAACGACCTTCTGCTCTTGGTGTATTGGGCCATGTATTTACTGGAAGGTTGTTTCCTTCTCTCTCACTTCATTAGCTCATATATCCATGTTGGTTTCTAATGTTTTCAATTCTTATGCAGTCCTTTTATAGCGTATCCTCATTAGCATGGTTTATGTCAATTCAGGAAACAAGCTTTGTACTTTGGGACATCACAAGTCGGCATATCCTCTAAAGTGAGTTTAACTTCTTTTTTTTATGCTTTTACCATGTACATACTGTTATTCGTATTGCTAAACACTTTTTCATAACCTATCAATTTGCCAAATATCAAGAGAGCTAAGATCTGCAGCTTAATAGTTTGAAATAAGTTTACTTAACTATCAAATTCTTTTCAAATGGATATTTTAACAACTCTATGTATTAGTTTTTGTTATGTCTTGAAGCTTTGTCAGTACAGTTTTACTTCAAGTGCAAGTTTGAGAACTATGATTTCCCTGGTAGCCTTAGAAGAAAGGGAGAGAAGTTATATGAGATGGATAAGTTAGATGCGTGAGTGGGAACAGTAAATAATAACAACAAGACCAAAATTATGTATTAATTTCGTCAAGTGCACCGATGCTTAAGCCAAGTTGGACCTCAATTCAGGTTCAGTTCATGAAATTCTAAACAAAATAATTCACTACATGACTTCTTTTTTCAAAAAATATCGCAAGTGCATAAGGAGAATATAAGGAAAATATTGATTGCTAAGCAGATAGTACAGAACCTTAGCAACTTCTGCAGGCTATGACATTGCTAGACATAAACTACCATGAAACAGAATAAAAAACTAGCGAAGAATAAAATGTGAGATTCCTCCCATTTTAATTGAATTCGGTTCTGTTATAGATGCTCTAATTAGGAAAACTTCCTTTATTGACTTAGGTTATGCAAAGGGGGTGAACTTCTGGATAGAATACTTTCAGGTTTTTATTTACTTAACCTGATCCAAGGAGTGCACTGTTTTGATCTTTTGAAACTTTATAGTACTTAAATACTGTTTGCTTCCCCGCTGCACGGTCACTATATCAGTGTGGAGATAATGACTTCTAAGTAACTGAATATTGACAATCCCTAGGGTGAAATCGGAAATTTGTCATTGAATTACTCCTAAAACTTGATCTCAAAAAACATTCTCAGCCAACCTATTTAAATTTGAATATAATAATAGCAATGAATGAAGTTTGCTTAATATGCGAATAAAGTACTACATATTTATTTACAGGGGAGGTAAATACTACGAAGAGGATGCAAAGGCTGTCATGATTCAAATTTTAAGTGTCGTATCTTTCTGTCATCTTCAAGGTGTTGTTCATCGAGATCTCAAGCTAGAGGTGATTAACAACCACAAAGGTATCAAATAAGCTCTTCAAATTATACTTACATTGTTTCTTTTTTTTGTACAGAACTTTCTTTTCACTTCCAAGGACAATAATTCTACCTTGAAAGCAATAGATTTTGGCTTGTCGGATTTTGTGAAGCCAGGTTAGTGTTGCCTAACTTTGCATATAGGTGATTTTCCTAAATGCATGTCTAGTTTTGCTAAAACGACGTGTAACTTCTGACATTTCTGTTGTATTACCTCAATAAAAATTTATGAATATTTGTTAATCCTAATAAAATTGGATACCGAGTACAGATTGAAAAATATTCGTTACAACAATTTGTAATTTAGAGACTAATCCAATTTATAGTTAAGAGTCTTAAGACACCTCTTAAAGTCCACGAGAACCAATGGTTCATCTATTTTTTATCCAATGCAGATGAAAAGCTAAATGACATTGTTGGAGGTACATACTCTGTTGCTCCTGAAGTTCTTCATAGGTCATATGGCACTGAAGCAGACGTGGAATATTGGTTTGATTGCATACACACTTCTTTTTGGTAGTCGACCTTTTTGGGTTCGTATAAAGTCGGGTATATTTAGAGCAGTTCTGAAAGCAGAGCCAAGTTTTGAGGAAGATCCTTGGCCTTCATTGTCTTCTGATGCTAAAGACTTCACTAAAAGGCTACTTGACAAAGATTATCGAAAAAGAATGACTGCTTCACAAGCTTTCTGTAAGATTTAAACTGAGCTTCCGAACATTATCCAAAATGTTTGTAGATGCATAGGAGTTATGAATGGAGCTCTGATTGTCCACTGCTCCAGTATGCCTCAAAATAAATTTTACTTACTCGTTTTATTTAACCTATTTTTCGTATTAATATTTCTTTTTATTGGACATAAAAAATGTCTCGAAAATAACCGTTTTAACTAGATACATTGTTTATAAATAGTGTACTACCTTTTATCATGTAACTTAATCAATTAGTGATGCATACCAAAAGAGACCCAGCCCATTGTTCCAACATTACGTTACTTATGTTCCATTAAAGTGACCTATTATGAGGTTGAGTCTTAAATTGAATGCATCAGTGAACTGATAGCCTTAGTGAAACCGAGTCCATACCTTAGTCCATATTTCCCGGTATCCTGATAGCCTTAGTGAAATTGAGTCAATTGGCCATTCGTCTTAGTCGGTAGATGCCACCTCAGTGGAAAAGGCCTCTTCCCATGCAGCCTGATAACATGCACAATCAAGTTCAAGCAGATTTAATTTACAATAAAATTTCAGTTCATGACATACTTATCTGTTGCGTTTTTTAGTATGTATAAAACTAACATTTGTTGTATACATCTAAAATGAGCTATTTAACTCAATTGCAGGCACTACTATTGCAAATCGATGTAAATCTTGAAACAGCAATGGAAGTCTGAAGACATTGATGGAAATCTTGAAACGGCAGTGAGTTTCAGGATGATTTACCCAATTCAGCCAATAAAAGCTGTGAAAGTTTCCAATAAGTCTCATTGTTCAAATACTGATGAAAACTTCCTAAAAACCATCAAAAACTTATGTTTTCAGTATAATTATTCAATTTTTGATACATGATACATGAAAATTAGTTTCGATTGATTTTTAGAGTAAGTCATCTTTTTATTATTTTCCTTGTTACCAATATGTCTTAATGTGGTTGCTTCCTTTGAGCTATGAAATTATTATTAGGTGATTTTTTGTGCCACGGTATAAGTTTATTATTGCATATTCTAGTTTATTAGAATATAACATTCAAAAATCTGCTTAACTTTGGGATGCTGGATAAAAATAAATACAATTTTTATTTTTTTTCAGACACAGCCATCCGAAATTAGAGTAAATGTAATTTAAATCTCAGCATATATATGAACACCATGTAGTTAAGTTTAATATACAACTAAAACATAGTATATCGATTCCTATCAAGATTATAGTACTAAGTGTACAATGCTTATACCACTTGAAATTGAATATGTCAAAGAAAATGATTTTGAAGTAAATAAAAGATTTGTTAAGGCAATCACCGAACTAATGCTCAACTTACAAGTTGTGCAATGGAGCAGTTATTGACAAATTCGTTTATTGCTGTTGTCTTAATAACAAAACCAAAGAATAATGTAGCATGTTTTGCATATACTCATTTGTAGTTGGTAACAGTTAGATAAATTGTTGTTATGCATATTAATCATGCGGTTTAAACATTTTCTTAATACAGGAACTGAAATGGAAGAGTTGACTCTCCTAAAGAATTTTTCTAGTAACTTTGGATTGTCGAACCAACAACTCCAATTTGGATCAAACGTGTACCTATTGTGCACAGGTTAACACTATCTCATTGTGATAATATGTTTGTTTTGAAATGCAATCCTGCGTGTACCTATTGTACGGTCAATGGCACCCCAAACATAAGAGCACCCTAATTGCTCCCTATTTCCACACCAAGTTTCTATTTTCATTATTTAAATAGAAACTTGGGTGGAAATCAAAAGGCAATTGAGGTGCTTCACTGTTTGTGATGTCATTGATGGTTGCTGCATATATAAATGGTTTCAGGTCACTACATATATAATGGTTACTGCATATATAATTTAATTTGAACACGTACATAATACATTTTTTAAAATTCAACTGATTTCTTCATTAATAACTGAAATGTATTTGAAACAAATGCATTGATGGTTTTTTTTTTAAACTTTACTTATTTCTTGCACCATAGGGATGATTTCTTACCAAATAAACATCAATATTGTGTTAATATAGTCAGTATTTGACCCGGTTTTGAGTTTTGAGTTAATATAGTCAGTATTTGGTTGTAAGATAATTAGTTGTTTAGCTCTTCTTTAATGTTTGAGCCCGAATGTATTAGTTGGAAACAAACAATGACCATGAGAAGACCAAACTATGTTTTTATGCGCTTTAATTGTAACATCAGTGCCAGTTTTTTTATGGAAATTTTTGCTAGAATAATAAGCTATGATGAAAAATTATCAAGCATACATTATGTATGCTTGCTTCCAGGCTACAAATTATTTTACCATATATGACAAAATCATCTTTTTAGCTTGTCCAAGTTTGGTTGCTTACATCGACATGGTGAGGTTATAGTCTTATGTATAGATGTTATTGTGACAAGATATGAATGATTTGTTGATATATATATATATGTATAAGCCCTTAGGGTTGGTAATACAGAAAATAAAACATATCCTTCCACTGTTTTGTTTTTCTCAACCCTATACTTCTTTAGAAATTTCAGTTTCGACGTTGGCCATTAGAAGCAAAATGGAGATGCTATTTGTACTTCCAGTTTTTCTAAGACCTAATTTTAAGGGGGTTTATTTTATAGTAGGCTTATAGAAACTTGAAACTTGATTATTCCTGCCTGAATTATCAGTCATTTTTATGAGACTAAACATTGATTTTTGTCCTTAGGGATGTCAAGTGATTAATTATACATTTATGTATTTGCACAAGTATATTCTACATTTGTGGTGCATCCAATTTAGACTTAAGGAAAATTACAAATAATTTAAAAATCAATAATATCATATACGTTGGTATTTGATGTCAAAATCTGCACAAATATATTAATATTATGACCTTCAGATAGAACAGCCGTATCATTTTATTTCACTTCTTGGGTCCACGCATTGGTTCAAAATTATTATAAATCTTTATAACATAGATAAGTCCACTTTACATTATTTCATAATTTACAAGATGTGTAGATAGATTTTGAAATTTTCTGCATTTGTGGTACCAACTTTCAAGCGGAAAGTATACATTGACTTGTACATTTAATTTGGCAAACTTATGTACGTTTATTTTCATGTCTGATTTAAACCCTTGTTTCTCTTTATTTATTATTAATGATAGTATCTTAGCCCATTTATTCAAAGGCATCGTGCAACAAATTTCTTGATTAATGTTGAAGTCGAATAAGTTTGGAACATAAATTAGAGCGTGTAGTTAATGTATGTGACGGTTATATGCTTAGTGCACTTCTATAATTTAGTTTCCTTAAAATTTATTACAAGCATCCACTAACTGTTTATTTCATTCACACTGTTATTTCAGTTTACAACTGTAACGTTACAACTATGATATTTCATAGCCTAATATATTTGAAATTATAATCACCACTATAATTACGTGAACATGTATTGGTAGGTATCAAATATGAAGATAACTTATGTACTTTGCCCATTTCATATATTATGACTGTAATATCTTGCCCATTTCATATTGTATGACTATAATATGTTGATTTTATTTATAATTGTAGGTTTGCACAAAGAGCTAAGGTCACTAAAAACAAAGCAGTTATTAATGAAGTAGTACAAGATGATGTTGATGTCTTGAGAACATAATTTTCTGAGCTCAAGGTAAATATACATTTTCTTCCTCATTATTCTGTCTATAACATATGCATTGGGCAGCCAGAACTAAGTATTTTGTTTATGGGATCAAATTCTTGGAATGAAGTCTATTGGGAAAACTCAAGCCAATAATGGAACCAATTGAACTTGTTGCATTTCAGTTCTATAACACTATCCCTATGGTGGTAATCTCCAGTAACCATCCATACCCTGCCGTGCTTTGTGTCTGAACTCAGAATTGCATTTTTCACCGTAACACGCAGGGACAACACTATTGTAGTACCGTAAATGTTTCTCCATCCATGTCTAATTCATACCATGTCGTGTCTATTTGCAAAATATACTGTTTCATTCATACTTACTGCATGTCTCACAAATTGATTCTTGTCATCAGGTACAAGTAACGAGAAAGAACTATTAGAGACAAAACCTCTGTGTGATTTCTCAGATAAAAGATCAGATATCTGTGAAATCAATGGTGATGTCAGAACTGCATTACACGGTATAAGAAAGATAAAGTTGGTATTCTAGCCGATGCCAAGTTTGTGTTGTGAAACCATTGGACATTTAACACCAATTTTGAAATAGAAATCAATGTTGTAAATGAAGGTGAAAATTTGTAAACCAAAGCAGAATTTGTAAATGATAATGAAATAATCTTTTTTTTTTAACTTTTTGTGTATGTTTTTTTCTTTTATACGTGTATAAAGATTATCGATAATATATATATATATATATATATATATATAGTCTATTTGAGTACTGTAATAATGGTTTCTGAGGGATTAGTTTGCATCGGTTGTCATAAAAAACCGATGCAATAGAGGGATTAGTTTGCATCGGTTTTCAACAACAATCGATGCAACAAGGTCCTTTGTTGCATCAGTTTTCATTACAACCGATGCAACATGAGGGCTGTGTTCAAGCAACCAACCATGATATTTTGCATCAGTTGTTAGTAACAACTGATGAAAAAAGGACCTTTTTGCATCGGTTTCAGAACTGATGCAAAAGTGTTAATCCTGTTGCATCGGTTGCATATGCATTAGTTGTTGAACTGATGCAAAAGGGGGGTAAACAACCGATGCAAATGACCTGTTTTGTAGTAGTGCCAGACGTCTGATTTCTAATCCAGACGTCTGATTCACAATCGACTATTTAAATTCGATCAGATAACGTCACTTTTTTCTTTTATCCCAAAAGTATTGCTTCCTACAATTTTTACAAAGAAAATTTTCGCTCCAAATCACTATCTTACAACAAATATAATCAAGATGCCACCTCGTACTAAGAATTCTAAAGTGTCTAAAAGAAAGCAAGATCAACCGACTACATCTTCCAATCCCCAGGTTTGCTCCGACGACCAAATCGAACGGTGGATGAATAGAGCTCCGCATTCTACAAAAAGGTATGAAGATATCCAAAAAAAGAAACTTCACATAGGACCATTCTACATTCTCTTAAAATTTCCTATGTATGAATTGGATGAGTTATATGAAGAGCCCGGATTAGAAACCCTAATTACCTTTACATCAAATGATATCCAAATAAACCAATTAGCTATTTTTCTATTTTATGCAAATCTAGATAGTACCTCAGTATGGAACACTGAGGACGAGGACAATTGGCTTTGGTCTAGTGTATACGGGAATACGATTCGATTGACTCCAGGTTTGATAGGACGAACCCTAGGTTGCTCCGACACCGGGGAAGACTTACACAACATACCAGATATGAGATTCAAGCCTCGAAATACTATTACTCATCAAATCTTGGAAGACGAAATGCCGAAGTTTGCTTCAAAATATTTACATCCGAAAGCTCGACTCCTAACATGGATGATAATTAATACAATTGTTCCAAGAATGGGTAGTCACGAGAAAATTACTGAATTGGAGCATAAAGCATTATATGCTCTATTTAGTAGGACAAGAGTAAATTGGGCAAAATTTATCTTCGACGAGCTCAAACACTTTTGGACTCGATCAAGGCCATCGATCATCTATCCTACCTATATTATGATACTTCTTCGTGCACATAATATTCCCTCCTATCTCTCGACGTTCGAAGAAATTTCGCCAAAATACGCTTCCAAAAAATTCTTTTTTTTTTGATGCACTTACCTGAAATTCCTCCGGAATTCAGGTCCTTCAAAGATTGGACGCATCATCGACAATCTAGAAGAGTTGAAAATCCTCCTCAACCACCCATTTTTCCATCTCAACAAGAAGAGAAACAACGAGAAGCTACTCCTACTCCTCCTCAACCTTTTGATTATCCGGGGCAAGAAGAAATTATAGAGGTTCGTCTAGAAACAAATCCAAATAAAAGTAATCGAGATCTCACTCTCCGGAACCAACATATACTATCCCTAAATCTAAAGTATTTAGCTAAGCGAATTGAGAACTTTGAAACCTCATTTGCTACACGACTAGCCACAGTTGAAGATTCTCTTTCAACTGTTTTATCGGTCCTTAAAGAAGTGTTACAACGGGTTCGTGGTCCAACTCCACCTTCTGAGGATTGGCTTACTCCTGTACCTTCTCCTCCTGCAAAACATTCTAAATTATTTGACGATGAACCTCCAAAGGAATCTTTGACATCACCTTCAAAAGCTAGCACTTCTACAAAAGAAGAACCAAAGGAGGGTGATACAAATCAAGCTTCACCAAAGGAGGATGATCCAAATCAAGCTTCTCCAAAGGAACTCTAAAAATTAGGAATTGTAATTGTTTGTGTTTTTGTACAAATCCTTGAATATAACTCCTTTATGCTATTAATGAAAATTTTCTTTTTGACGATTGCCTTAATTATTACGAATTCTTTTTGATAATGTCAAAGGGGGAGAAATTTAAATATAATCATAAAACAATAAAAATAAGCACATATCGGGGGAGATTTTTAATCTATATATAAGTACATTGAATAGTTGTCATCACCAAAAAGGGAGAGATTGTTAGGAAATCAATTCTATGGTTTCGATGATAACAACTATACAATGGAAATCTAGTATGTATTTATATATATATATACAGGTAGATGATAGAGTAACATCACCAAAGAGACAAAAACAAGACTCAAGAGAAGTATCAAAAGACGTCAAATCGGTAGAAGTTGAAAAGAAATGGCACAGACACAAATAATGCATCACACACATTTTCAGACATCTGAGTGCACTAGCCAGAGATCTAAATGTTTTCTCTGGTTTGCAAATCAGAGAGAATCAGACGTCTGGTAAATATGCTCAAACGTCTGGTTAAACTCTCTGGTTCACAATTCAGAAGAAAACAGACGCTTGATAATAAACTCAGACGTCTGAATAGCAATCGGACACAAAAAATATATGAAGACCGGACGTCTGAAACATTTCTCTAGACGTCTGATTTTGAACTCGACTGAGTAATTTCAAAGACCAACTATCTCATTCGAAAGGACACATCTGCTTCTCTTCGCCACAACTCTTCATCACCATCAGAAGCAACTTTAGGGAGATTACAACAGATGCAACTATACAAGAAAACTCTCTATTATTATAAATAGCATCAGGAATGCAAAGAGTTTTCTCACCTTACTTGCTTATGCTCTTATTTCCTATACTCTGACTTATACATGTTCTCTAACAATCAACTACTTGTATTTAACACTTCCACATATTCAGAACTCATTATTCAATATCATATATATATATATATATATATATATATATTGGAAGCACTTGTACTCAATAGTCAACATTCGTGTTATAGAACACATTCTTGACAAATAAACTCTGCTATTGTAAACCTGTTCCTCCGGGTCAAGTGAAGGTTAGTTGAAAGAAAATTCCGAAGAGGAGCTCCGGGACTGGACGTAGGATGGGAGGTCCGAACCAGTATAAAATCCTGGTGTGATTATTTTAATTTACGTTGCTATTATTATCTATCAAGTTATATTATATAGTTATTTGTTCATACTTGCATATATATCATATACGATCCACTCATATAGACTTTCAAACATGTCCTATAACCTGAAAAGTTTCGGCCTAAGCCAAGCATTAAAATAACACACAGATCAGATTATCTCTAAATATCCAATAGAGTGAGAACAAGGTATATGGTACTATAATTGTAAACTAGTTACAAAAATATTTTAACTCGGAACATATCACAAAACTCAATAACATTTATATCACAAAACATTAGAAAATCCTGAAGACCAAAACAATTCATATCGATCACCTAGATCTTTCATACTGATCATAATGATCGTTCATACCGTGGAAACAAACTAGTATCATTAGTGCCGATCTGATACTAAGGATCGTTCATACCGTGAGCAACTCCAGCCAATCACTAGAGGTTGTCCATACCGATCCAAACGATCGTAGAATACATAGCATGACACAAAAGAATTTAAAGAAATCCATAAGTATATCTTTTAAAAATATACTCTAAAGTGTCAAATACTGTCGCTTTTAATAATCACCAAAACTTAACCAAAACGTCTCATACCGCCAGATGAAATTCAAGTATTTACTAGAAGTTAGTAAATCTCGCTCATTCCGAACACTATTGGAAAACCTGAATTATATTCTCTTGAGGATCTAGCAACCCCATGCCACATACCAAAAGGGAATACAACTCTAAAGTGTTAAATACTTTCTAATAGCAGTCACACGAATTTAACTAAACCATCTCATACTACCCAGTAAAATTCCAATATTCGCTAAAGGGCTAGTAAGTATCACTCAAACATTCTATTCAATGAGTTGTATAATATTCAATGAAGTATTACACGAGATCATTTAAACCAATCGGTAACACTAAGTCGAATATTAGTATTCTCCAAATTATAGAATTAAGGTTCTCAAAACATTTTTATGTATAAAATACAAAAGTCACATGGGATTGCCAGGTGATAGAAAATCTTATAAGAGTTAAGGTTTGAAAGTGATTAAATATAATTTTAATATATATGCAATGGTTTTCTAAAATTACTTTACATAAAATATTACTTTCAAGTTCCTTTATTTAAAATCCATAATGTAATTATTATTCAACTTTATATAGATATTCTCTATTTGACAAAAATATTACATAAGTCCGAATGATTCCAAAAATGCACTTATATATGTATAATTATCTCAAAATTATATATAGAATATTTATTTAACAAACCATGTTCTAAATATATATATATATATATATATATAAGTCCTTGTACTTTATAAAATTCATATTACTCTTATTCAAAACCTTATGAATATTTAAAATCTAATTAGAAATAACTTTATTTACATTTAAAAATCATTCTTATTATACAAATAGTAAATGCGTATACCTATTTATACTTTCAAATATCCTTTATACATAACATAACTTTCTTCTTACAAGATTAAGCAGAAATGATTCGACTTGAAAATCCATTCTTTTTGAAAATCCTTATTGAAAACAAGCGATGGAGAATTGATGTTGTGTTATGGGCTCTATGTCATAACCATTCCAGAACAAATTTGCAATTCAAAATCAGAAAATAACATTGAAACCGACATGAAAAATAGCATCAAAATAAGCAATTACATTCAAGTGATCAACCGAACGAACGAAGAAGCAAACGGGAGCAAACGAAACCCAAAACGATGTGATTTGGGTATCAACCAGGTTACGACTGGTGGACCGATCATCATAACCGATGCACCGGTTGGCACGCCTGGGCTTAGCCCCAAGCATCGCCAAAGGTTTTCCGATTGCTCATTAGCGGTGATTTCTTCACAGATTTGAGCCTAGACTTCTACTACACTGAATTAGCTATCATGCAACCAACCAAACAACTTCAAATTGATAATTTAAGAGATTAAACAACTAAGGTTTTCAAAAAACAGAAAGTTATCTATCTAAAAGGAAAGAAATATGTCAACACTAAATGAAAACACAATTCATCTAAACAGTACATGCATCCAGTATAGAGTAAGAGATAGATCAGTGAGTGTTTAACACGCCTTTTTAACCTCAAATACATTAGTCAAACTCCCTCTTAGCTTTGAGCTTAAATTCAGCAAACCCTAGGTTATAAATTCTGAAATTGCAAAAAAATGAATTACTAAAAAGCTGAGATTAACAATTGAATTAGGTAGACTGTTAGGTGGAGCAGATTACTGTTTCCATTTCTACAAGAATTAAACAAAAGCCCTTTGATTTGCCCTTGATTTTTGGAGATTATAGATTCTAGGGTTTTGAGATAATATGATAGTTCATTCTTTGGTTTGGCTGGAAGAAAATAAGAACGAAAAAGTAACATACAGTTTATTTTCTCATTCCTTATTACTCAATATTTGGGCCAAAAAAGATTTGGTATTGATCCAATAAAAGAAGTGTTGCTATTTCCTAAGTGCTACTGATTCACATTTTCTTTTATCACTTCTAAAACACTATTTTACACTAAACGGAGTTCTATAAAAATATAGATTGATTTCTCACTTTTACCAAAGCCAATTAACAAGTTAAAATCCTCATTTCTATTCATATTGAGATATTTTATAAATTAAACTGAACTTTTGAAATATAAATTGTTATTTTTTAATAAAAAAACAAACTATTATAAAATCTCATTTTAAACAATAAATCTCAATATTAATATTTTTCTCTAAAATGCCAAATTTGAATAATTTATTTAATAATATTTCAAATTTAAATTGAAATTCTCTTTAAGAAATGAAACTCATTTCTTAATTAAATTAAATCAACTATTCTAAAAACTAGATTTAATTCCACCACTAAATTTAAAAAATCACAATTTATAATTTATTATCCATAATTAAACTTTATTAATTAGGTAATTAGCAACAGCTTGTTACAGACCCCCTTTAAGAAAATTGCATCTCCGCAATTTCCGCAACGAAGGAAATCCATACCATAAATTTTCTAATATTTATTAACTCAAAACCCAAGATTTTCAAAATGTAAAGGATGATCTTTTATTATCTTAAAACTTTCATACTAAAAGATTATCATTTTTAACTCAAGTTTATTTAATTTGAATTTTACTAACTTTAATTTCTGAATTTTTAAATTTATAAAACTTTCCTTATCCATCTAAATCATATATGATATACATAATAAATCAAAAATTATCACATACTATTATTTTCTTAACGTTTATCTAAAATAACATCTACATTTTACAAATATTAATTAATAAAATGATGTTGTGTAGCCATCTATTTATAGCAAATCACCTTGTCAATTGGCTACGATGGTGCCCGTGAAGTCGACATGGCCTCGCCATTGATCTTTGTTATTACTAAGGTTCGGTAGCTGCATACTTCATCCAAAATAACACTTATACAGTGCACTTTAATAACTTCCATTATAATTTTCTAATACCACCAAAAATTTAAAACACATATATACTAATAGATAAATTTTCCTTTTAGATTTTATTTTCTCAAATATTTTTCCCAAAACATTTTACCTTTGCACATAATAATATTAAGTTACAAATCATTTTCTTAATACTATTTTCAAACTCTAGTTAATACTTTCTTTCCAAAATAACTATATATATAACTCAAATAATTCCTTCCCAAATATTATTTACATTCAAAATGCATATTTTAATAGTTATCACATTTGTGTATACACACACACATTTTCATAAAAACATCTCTTTATTTTCAAACCTTATCACATATCCATGAAAATTTAGTTTCCAAAATATTTATCTCTTTTTAAAATAATACTTAAATATTATAACTCAAAATTTCTAAACCATTCTCTTTTGAACATTTTCCGATTAACTTCCATTTTATTTTTATTTCAATCACTTTCAAATTTTAAAACATTTTCCTTAATCTTATTTCACTATACAAAATAATACTAAGCCATGAAATTTCAGCGATTCATTTTGCCACTTGGCTGCAAAGTTGATTACACAGAATATCAACATTGTCTCGCCATGCTTTCCACTTCTCACAATTTATTAGATGGCTAAAATAGTGTTTCAAATTATTTTTAAACTCAAATATTTTCCAAATTTCCAAATTAATTATTTCATATGTCAAAATGCCTCGTTCGATGTTTAGGAAGATTTATCGATGACATTGCATTCCACATATCGATCAGAATCCTTAAACATTTTCTGGACAAGTCAACACAATAAATAATCACAATTTTTTCTTGGTTATATTTATTTTATTATCATAGCATACATGCATCCACTTTAATTAAATATAACCAATCAATCAATTCTGAACAACCAATCAACCAAAACTAAATAGTCACTTACAACAGAACAACTATATTCTTAAAATTCCGCTGTGCAACTCTGATTATTCCTGTATTATTTAAATCTTAAACTTATTTACTCAAAATTTTCAAATTTTCTATTGAAAGAAAATTATTCACTTTAATAATTCATTTTAATTTATCTCTTCAAAGTTTATTCCCCATCCATCCAAAAAAATTCCAAACTCTAAAAGATTTTAACGCATTATATTTCAAAAGTTTAATATCACAATTTCCAACTTAGCTATTTAAAATTTTAAATCAAAATACGTCCCAATTGACTATCCCAATAATCAATTTACATTCCTATTCCTAATTAGAAAATTAATGAAACTATCTCCCGCAGACCTCCAAGAACAGGATTTTAAGGTACCGTTCTTTTATGAACCGAAAAGGTCAAACGAAATGGGCATGGGAAAGAGGTTAGTTTGCGAAATGGGAATATGTTCTTTTTTGCACACGAAAGGGGTATGGAGAAGGGGCATGGGGTCTAAAATAGGGAAGGAAATAAATCGAGAAACGAAAGCTTCATTTTGAACCGTTCGTGCGAACTGGGTTGGGTAGTGGGGGCTCGCGTCGGCGCGTCCGACGCGGACGTGAACTTTAACTGCCCAGTCCACGAAAAGAACGGTACCTAAGCCTTACTAGGTCTCATATCTGTGATATTATGTGCTATAATTTTCTAACTTAGCTCTGATACCAAACTATAACGACCCCACCTCGATACCCATATTATTAAAAAAAACATTATTAAAAATGTCGTATAATAATACGGAGGATACAACTTGTTAAGGATGACTAAATGTGAATATGACTTTAAGCTAACACTGACATGTCATACTTGCCTTTTCACTGAATCTCTGCAATAAAATTTAACGTGTACAATCTCAGTTCAAAGTGATAAACACATCAGTTTCTCAGAATCAAAATAGTATGTCGTATAAAATAGTAGCCACGGATCATAACGGAATAATAGATCTCATATACAATACATATTGTGAGTCTACAAAATAAAACACTAAATTCACATAATATACAACTGGTACAAAGCTCCAGCTCAAATATAAATTTCATATAAATACACAAAAATCCTACAAGAGATAAACTAAAAGTTAAAGTGGTTTACCTCCCTACTAGCCCAACCATCCATAAGTCTATCTGACCTGTAACCTTAAAAGGATCGACCTAACCCGAGCATTAAAATAACACCCTGGTCAGATTATCTCTATATATCCAATAGGATGAGAACAAGATATAACACAAGGTACATGATACTATAAATGTAAATTAGTTACAAAAATAGTTTAACTCGAAACATATTACAAAAGTCAAGAACATTTAAATCACGAAACATTAGAAAATTCTGAAAACCAAAACAATCCATATCGACCACCTAGATCGTTCATACCGATCATAATGATCGTCCATACCATAAAAATAAATTAGTATCACTCGTGCCGATCTAATACTAGTCCATACCGTGAAGCAACCATAGCCAATCACCAGAGGTTGTCCATACCGATCCAAACGATGTAGAATACATAGCACGATACAAAATAATTTAAAGAAATCCATAAGTATATCATTTAAGGATTTATCGGCCCTCGATCGAACCCTAAAAGGGAATATACTCTAAAGTGTCAAATACTACCGCTTTGGTGAAATTAAAGTATTTACTAGAAGCTAGTAAATCTCACTTGTTTCGGATACTACTGGAAAAATGATTATATTCTCTCAAGGATCTAGCAGCCCCATGCCGCACACCAAAAGAAAATACAACTCTAAAGTATTAAATACTTCCTAATAGCAATCACATGAATTTAAGCAAAGCATCTCATACTATCTGGTGAAATTCTAATATTCAATAAAAGGCTAGTAAGTACCACTCAAACATTTTATTCAATAAATTGTACAATATTCGATGAAGTATTACTCGAGAGCATTTAAACCAATCGGTAATACTAAATCGAATATTAATATCCTTCAAATTATTGAATTAAGGTTCTCAAAACATTTTTATTTAAAAAAAATAGTCACATGGGATTGCCAGATGACATAAACTATTATAAGAGTTTACGGTTTGAAAGTAATTAAATGTAATTTTAATATATATATATATATATAATGATTTTTTTAAATTACTTTATATAAAATATTACTTTCAAGTTCCTTTATTTAAAATCCATAATTTAATTATTATTAAATTTTATATGAATATTCACTATTTGATACGTAAATCCGAATTATTCCAAAAATGCACTTATATATGCATATTTATCTCAAAATTCCATATAGATATTTATTTAATAAACCATATTCCGAAAATATAAGTCCTTGTATTTTATAAAATCCATATTTACTCTTATCCAAAACCATATAAATATTTAAACCTCTACTTAGAAATAACTTTGTCTACATTTCAAAATCATTCCTATTATACAATTAAAAATAAATATGTTCATTTACGCTTTCAAATATCCTTTATAAATAACATAACTTTCTTCTGACAAGGTTAAATAGAAATGGTTCGACTCGAAAATCCATTTTGAAAATCGCTGTTGAAAACATGCGATGGAGAATTGATGTTGAGCTATGGACTCTATGGCATAACCATTTCAAAACAAATTCGCAATTCAAAATCCAAAAATAACATTGAAACTGACATGAGACACAGCATCAACACAAGCAATTACATTCAATTGAACAAACGAAAAAGTGAACGGAGCTCGAAACGACATGACCTGGGTCTCGGCCCAGGTCATGATCGGTGCATCGGTCAAGATGATCGGTGCATCGGTTGGCATGCTTGGGCTAATTCCCATGCATCGCTGGAGGTGCTTCGATCGCCCATTAACAGTGATTTCTTCGCTGAATTGAGTCTGGACTTCTACTACACTGATTAGCTATCATCCAAGCAACCAAACAACTTCAAATTGATGATTTAAGAGATTAAACAACTAAGGTTTTCAGCAAACAGAAAGTTATATATCCAAAAGGCAAACAATTACAATAAATAGGGTTCATGTCAACATTAGATTCAAACACAATTTATCTAAGTAGTACATGCAGCCAATATAGATTTATAGATAGATGAAGAATGTTTAACTCACATTTTTAAACTCAAATACATTAGTCAAACTCCCTCTTAGCTTTGAGTTAAAATTCAACAAACCCTAGGTTATAAATTCAAAAATTGCAAAAAGGGTATTACCAAAAAGATGAGATTAACAATTTAATTAGACACACTATAGGATGAAGAAGATTACCATGTTTCCATTTCTATAAGAATTAAACAAAATCCCTTTGATCTACACTTGATTTTTGGGGATTATAGATTCTACGATTTTGAGATAATATGACAGTTCGTTCTCTGGATTGACTTAAAGAAAATAAGAATGCAAAAGTAATGTACAGTTTATTTTCTCATTCCTTATTACTCAATATTTGGTCCAAAAAAGATTTGGTATGGACCCAATAAAAGAAGTGTTGCTATTTCCTAAGTGTTACTTTTATCACTTCTAAAAGACTTTTACACTAAACAAAGTTCTATAAAAATATAGATTGATTTCTCACTTTTATCAAAGCCAATTAGCAAGTTAAAATCCTCATTTCTAATCATATTGAGATATTTTATATAATTAAATTTAACTTTTGAAATATAATTATTTTCATTATTTAAAAAATAAAGAAACTATTCATTATGAAATCTCATTTTAAAACGATAAATCTCAATATTAATATTTTTCTCTACATGCCAAATTTAAATAATTGATTTAATAATATTTTAAATTGAAATTCTCTTTAAGAAATGAAACTCGTTTCTTAATCAAATTCAAAAACTAGATTTAATTTCACAATTAAATTTCACAAATCAAAATTTAGAATTTATTATCCATAATTAAACTTAATTAATTAGGTAATTACCAACATGATTGTTATAATATATGTGTGTGCGCGCCCATGAGCACATGCTCACACACATTGATATTACGCGCATGCTCACACATTGACATTAATCAAATAATAAAGTCACAATTATATTATATCTTTCGCTCATTTAGTATTCCTATTTGAACTAATTCTTACAATTTTCTTAATAAGAATTGTACATATGTAGATGTTGCAAATTAATTGTTGATTGATATGACGGTAGATGTTTACTATCGGTCTATTAAAATACATTACTCGCACATTTCACCTTCATTGCCAACTCTTCTATGTGTTAAATTTAAAAATAATAAATTAGTAATGAATACATTGGAATTATGCCCGTTAAGGATTGAAATTATAAGCTGAAATGTCGTTAGATATTCAGAGGGTAGCTTAAACTGACCAATCCAACTATCAAATAGGAATAAGATTTTGGTAGTGTGAACACATATAACATTACTTATATTTCCTAAATCATATCATGTAAACAAGCGTCAAGTAAAAGTAGGTTTTGCAAGTTTTGTTTTAATATAACAACTCATATAGTTTGTTGTTTTTTACTGGTCGTTATGTACTTGAACAAATAGGGTGCAAACAACATTGTAAGATGTTTATACAGCTATTCATGCAATACTTAACTCGGAAGCAGATGACAAAAGGAATTATGTTTACATTTGCAAAAACTATCTATAGACTTTGGACTTAACGTATATTTTACTCAAACTTGCTTCTGCAAATTGAAGTCTGAAGTAATAAATCATGTAAAATAAAGAGCATTGGCATTCAATGAATGGTATGCTTATTATAGAGACATAGCTTGCTGACATTTATAACCCTTTTGTCCACTAATTTACGCTTACATCGCTGACATATCTGGTAGGTTGTTACTTTCCTTCTGGTTTGGTGGTTTAAGTTACATAGCTATAGCAGGAGAGCTATTTGAACAATTATATATGCCATCCCAGTTGTATTCATTTTTATATTCTTGACCATGATCGCCTAATCTACCGATTAACCCTTACCAAACTATAGCTGTAATGCTTTTATGGTTTTGAAATTTACACTCTCTTGAATCCTAATAATGAATCATGAATAAAATTTCAATTCACTGCTCCGATTTAAATTACAAACTTCATTTTCTTTGCTACAGCTAAAGCAAATCAACATTTTCTGTATTATTATACTTAGTGAAAGTAGTACACAGGTTGACGCTGAGGAGTGCTTAGTAGGACATGCCCAATTCCAGATATATAATCTAAAGATCTACATGGATTATAAAATTGATGGTACATGCTTAAAGATAATTTACAACGTATGATTTACTCTCATAAATGTTTTGTTTGGTATCTTGATAAATGATTGCACTATGCCATTTGACTCCTTATCGATTTGTTGATTATCTGTAGCAATATCTTCCTATACCCTCTATAAACCCATTAAATTATGTCTTTTAACAAATTGGTTCAGGGTCTACAGGTTTTACATTCTGTTCTTTAAACATACTAAATTATCGTTACTTTTTGTACACATAATTCTAACCTTATTTTTTCCACCTGATTTTCTCCTTTTTACCACGATGTTCACTACTACTTAATAACTCCAACAATACAGTACACAGCTACCTGGGATCTTGCACTTTATGCTGAGGTCTTCATCTAAAGAACTACATGTTTCTACATTTGAAATCTTACACTGATTTATCATACTGGCTATATGTAAGCTGAACTGATTTTACATTGATAATCTGTGCTATGGTAGAGAATTTGTAATTTCGTATACACGCATGCATGAACAATATACGATAATCAGCAATGGAATTTGCACACATATTCATCAAAAATATGTGTGATTTGGTTTTTAGAAACAATGGTAAAAGAATTAGTATATACATTTTGAATGAAACGAAAATCTATCAATTAAAATTTAAAAAACCTTTAATCTGAATAGTGGGTATCATTTGGGAACTCTGAGAAATGAAAATTTTAATGTAAAACCCATCATCTCCGCTTCATGATTTGACTGAGATGATAGCCTATTTTATCTACATGCAGATTGATGTGCATTTATTGTAAATGCAGAGTCCACATGCAAAATATGACAGCACCACATGTAATGTTCAAAATTCCGTTTTCTATTTCCGTTTCGGTCATTGGTAATTTTAAAATTCCGGTTCTGCTCCGAAAATTCCGAAAGTTCCGTTTTATTTCCGTTTTTCTAATTCTGATATTTTTTTTTTACTTTAATTTGCTATATAGGCTAATAAGTATCTAATATTGTCATAAATTTATATTATATTTTTTTTTTGAAGAAATAAAGGCCCAAGCCCAGTTAAAAAATACAGCAAGATATCGGGTAAGACAACATAACCCGAAACACCAAACCAACCCTATACAAACTCGAAACCCTAGCGAATTAGGGCATAACGCGCCCCCATTTACAAAACACAAAAATGGCGACAGCCAGAAGCGAAATTTGGAAATATCTTATAGATCAACGCGCTTAAGCCCTAGGCACGGCCTAAGGAGGCTTCCAGTTCATCATAACTGGTCTTTGAGCCTTTCGAAGCTTCGATGTGAGGTGAAAATCCTTCGTTAAATTGGTATTTGCTTCAGCTTCCTCAAGCGGCTTGCTACTAATGGCTGGGTTAACAAAGTTGATCATCCAGCTGCTTTCTCCTCTCCTCCAGTTAGATAAGTGAAATAATTGATTATTGATTCTGCTACGATAATGATTGTGGCCTAATTTTTGCTCTTCGATAGCCAAATGAAGCTTTCTGTCATGCTCTTGAAGGCTGCAGTTCATACAGTATCCTCCAGAACTGTCAGGTAAGCACAAAGAACACTCACAATTTGAAATATTGAAGTTATTATCTTTGGAATTAAAAGGAGTCTTGGTGCTTCCCTTATTTTTAGCAGTTGACATTTTAATATTCTGGAGGGGACTGCTACAATGGTTGTCTGTTCGATCTCTGTAGCCCTTTTCAGATAAGTGTTTATTAAGGAACATGTAATTATCATCTGAGCGAGAAATGTTGGAAACATTATTGATGTTGACTGTCGCTTGTCAATCTTTGTTAATGCTCAGGTGATTTCCAATTTGATCATGGGGACTGAGTGTGCGGTAGCTTCCGCCCCTACCAGGTATGCAATTAAAATTATCAGTGCATAAATGATTCTTATTAATAGAAAAAAAAGAAGTGTCGTTAAATAAACTCCCCTTATTGTTGTAGGAGTGACTCCTGTAGAGCTGGTAGAAGTGGCCGCCATCAGTGCTGGTTAGATTGGAGGAAGCATTAACATTATCCAAAGGCTTTATCATCCAGTGATTGTCATTGCGATGAAGAAGCCTCATATTGGGAGAGTCAGAAATGATTTTCTCATTCTGTAAGAAGTATTATATATTCTCCTCATACTTATCCATGTGTCGGTTTGCAAAGAATTGATTCTCAGATAGATTGTTTTGATTTCTGCTTTTATTGAAGAGGATTTGGCAGTCCAAATCAATTTTTTTCCAGAGTTGAATGCTTTCTATTTTTGATTGAGAGTGAAGTCTTTGACTTCTTTCTTTCCAGATGTGAAATATTGTTGCAGTCAGCATAATACTGGCTTTTTTGATTTCTTTGGATTTCTCTTTGAAGTTTTCAATGATGTATTTGGTGCTTTCTCTGATGTTTTGAACCACCTGATTTTGGCTAATTTTGAGATTTGTTTTGGCAATAAACCAAATATGTTTTGAATAAGAGCAGTCAAAAAACAAGTGATTGATACTTTCCTTTTCCTCTCGGCATAGTAAGCATATTGTATCTCCATTTTTATTCCATTTCAAACATCTACCCCTAGTAAGGAGTCTGTTTATAATTGCAAAATAAGCACAATGTGACATTTTTGGGCAATTTGCTTTATTCCAAATAACAAAGTGCCAATCCACTTCAGTTGCATGTCCTTTTATAAATTCCAAAGTTTTTTTGAGGGAAAAAGAACCTTTCGTAGATGTTTTCCAAACCCATTTGTCTTTAGAAAGATTAGAATCAATTGATATTTGGTTTATGGCAGTATTAAAAATAGATGTAGCTGGATGCAGAGATGTATTCCATCTGCTGTTTTGGATAATCCTGCTAACCTTTCCATTAATTTCACCAAACAAGTATATGTTGTTCCATCCCACAAGACTAATTAAAGTTTTTCCATGAGTCCAAGGGTCGAACCATAAGCTAGTTTGGTTACCATTTTTAATTTTTCTTTCCAAAAGCTTGATTCATGTGTCTCTGCAGCTGAGAATATTTTTCCAAACAAATGAGTGATGATTTTCAATTCTAGTAGTCCAAAAGTACTTGTTTTTAAGATATCTTGCTTGCATCCACTTGACCCAAAGAGAATTGCCACTTATAAATTTCCAAAATAATTTGAGTTTACAAACTTCTCTGAGATCATTAATGTCTCTCAGCCCTAATCCTCCTGCTTTTTTTGGAAGACAAATTTTTTCCCAAGCAATTTTGTGATGCTTACCTTTCCAAATAAAATTTGCGCAAATCTTTTCAATTTTGTGAATAGCTTTAGTTGGGATGTTGTGAGCTTGTATCCAATACATGATGATTGCGATGATGACTGTTTTAGTTAGCTCAATTCTACTAGCCAAAGACAGAAATTTGCTAGCCCATCCTTCAAACTTATTTTGAATGATATCTAGAAGTCTTGCGCGGTCTCTGTCTTTAATTTGATTAACAGTGAGAGGAAGACCCAAATATTTAATAGGCAAAATACCTTCCTTAAAATTTAAGCAACTTAAGATGTCCATTTTATTGGAGCAGTTTTTGCTGAAATATATCTTTCTTTTGAATTCATTGACTTTTAACCCAGCATGCTCTTCTAGTTTGACAAAAATGTTAGCAATGGATTTCGCGCTTTGAGTGTCTGCCTTCAAAAAAATAAGTAAATCATCAGCATATAATAAATGTGTAATAAATGGCCTGATTCTATTTATTGGTTTAATAGCTCCTTTCAAAAGCTCAATTTCCATAAGAATTGAGAAATATTCCATTGCAATAGTAAATAAGTAAGGACAAAGTGGGTCTTCTTGTCTAATTCCCCTATTGCTTTGAATAAGCCCATTAGGAGAACCTTGAACCAAAATAGAATAGGATACATGATTAATACACTCAAAGACTAAATCATAAAATTTATTGCAAAAGCCCATTTGTTTCATCATATAAATAATGAAATGTCTATTAATTTTGTCAAAAGCTTTGTGTAAATCAATTTTAATACACATGAGGTTTTTATTATTGTTATTAAAGTTTCTAATTAATTCATGTGCAAGCAAAGTGTTTTCAACTATTAATCTACCAGGAATGAAAGCACTCTGGTTTTCAGAAATAAGATATTTCAAAAATATTTTTAGCCTATTACATAGAATATTTGAAATGATTTTGTAGATTAAATTACAATAAGCAATAGGCCTATAATCTTCTAAGCAGTTAGGAACTTGAATTTTTGGGACTAGTGTTATAAAAGTATGATTCAAGTCTTTTAACATTTTTCCAGTCCTGAAAAATTCAGAAATAGAATCAAACAAAAAGAATTTGATTTCACCCCAGTGGGTTTTGTAAAATTTGGCACCAAAGCCATCAGGACCATGACTTTTATCATTATTGGAATTAAAAATAATGTTTTTAATCTCCTCAAGACCGATAGGAGCCAAAAGAATATCATTGCTGTTGTCATTCTTTATATTTAGGTTCTATACTAGGAAAGGATTTAGCATAAAGATTGGTATTATACAAATTAGAAAAATAGTTTATGACTTCTTTCCCAATATAGTCTAAATCATTGATAACATTTCCCTTGTTATCAATAATTTTTCCTATATCATTTCTATGTTTTCTACTAGACATTTTAGCATAAAAGAATTTACTAGCTTCATCACCTTGTAAAAGCCAGTCAATCTTTGCTTTCTGTCTTAAATTTGCAGACTGCACATGAAGGGACTTAACTAGATTATTTTGGGCTAGCAAAAAATTGTTGACTTTTGAAATGTCTGAGCAATCCTTATCTAACTCATTCTGTCTAAGCTCACAATCATCCCTAATGGTTTTAATTTCATTATTAGTTCTGTTTTTATTCCATATTTTTAATTTTCCTTTGGTGATATGGAGAAGTTTATTGAATTTAAATTGGGCAGTCCCCAAAATATTTGTAGATAAACATTTTTTAACAAGATCCTTGTAACCTTCCTTATAGACCCAGCCATTGACAAATCTGAAAGGGATGTTCTTTTTATTATTGATATTTTGAGTGAGTTCAATTTGAATTGGAGTGTGGTCACTTGTGGCCCGAGGAAGAGTAGAACATTGAAAATCTTTAAAAAACTTAGTAAAAGTATTATTTAAAAGAATTCTATCTAATTTACAATGGATGTTTCTAAGTTTTCCAGATTTCCAAGTAAAAGAATTTCCAACCATATTTGGTTCAAATAAACCAGTTCTAAGAAGAAAATTATGAAGCATTTCAAGTTTTTTAAAAGGGATAGGATTTCCACCCCTTTTCTCAAAGCCATGCATGACTGTACTGAAATCACCAATAATTATCCAAGGTGATCTCATATTGGAATTAATCTGTTCAAGATTATTCCAAAGAGTTAATCTTTCAGTTTCACTGTTAGAAGCATAAATGAAAGTGATTTCTAATTGAAATCCACCTCTGTTTACACACTTACAGTGAATAAACTGAAAGTTAATAAAATATTGAGAGATGTCCCAAATGTTAGAGTCCCAAAGAACCAAAATTCTACCATTTCCACCCATTTGATTATTATTAATGATATTCCAATTATTAAGATTTTTTATCTAAAGATCAGCTATTTTAAGGTTGTCTAATTTGTGCTCAAGTAAACCAACAATACTTGGTTTAAATGACAAAAGGAGATTATTTAGGTCTAATTTTCTTTCAGGAGAGTTTAGACCTCTAACATTCCAAGAGATTATCGACATAATAAAATAAAATGATTATAAAAGGATACACTAAGGATATAAACAAGAGCAGCTAAGCACTGCGACTGCTCTCTTCCACTTAAGTCTCCAGCCTTTTACCTTTTTTCTTGTGTGTTGTTTTGCTGATTGCTTTAAGCTGTTCTTCCCATTTTGAATTTTTTGAGATGTAATTTCTTTTGAAATCACTGTCTTCAGTGCTAACTTCAGTAACAATTTCATTGATGCTTTTCATTCTGCCTCTTTTTTTTTCTTTTTAACTTTCCTGATTTTCTTTGATGTTAAAGAGGAATTTGCCATTAAATTAAAAACCTTTTGAATACTAGTTTCTGAACTTGGCTTTTTGGTAATTGAGGAAAGGTGGGCTGCAACATGACTGATGTTGGGATTTTTAGGTGGTATATCACTAAGTATATCAGTGATATATAAACCATCATCAATGCTCATGTTAGATGTTGATGAATTTTGTTTTCTGAATAGAGTTGAAGCATTCTTGCTGATTTCATTTGCTTCAAAGGAATTCTGAGATGCTCTTTTCTGTTTCTATGTTTTTCTACCCCTGGCTCTGTAACATATTACCCTCTTGAATTTCCATTTCTTGTGTTAATTCTTGAACAGTGAATGCTTTATTGTTGCTGTTGATCTTTTCTTTCAAAGGTGGACATATGAATCCATTATTTGTTTCCATTGTTTATGCTATTGAGGAATCTCTTTTTCCATTTGTGAGACAGTTATCAGCAACATTTTCTTGATTTCTCTGCTTCTCTTTCCAGACCATTTTGGTAGCACAATTTTCAACAGAATGTCCAAAACAACAACATGTTTTGCATCTAGGGGGGATCCATTCATATTCGATGCTTTGTATTAATTTTTCACCATCATGCATTGAAATATGAGCCTCATTTGGTAAATCAGAATTTGCTTATATTTCCACTAGTATTCTAGCAAAAGATAATCTTGATTCTTTATCTGTATATTCATCCAATTTAAAAGGGATGCCCACTATGCTAGCTATAACACTTAAAATTTCTTTATCCCATAATCTGAGATTCAGTTCTGGAAGTTTTATCCAAATTGGCATAGAAGTGAGCAAATCTCTATCAAGATTAATTTTATTATTCCACTTTTTCATAATAATGAGTTTTCCATTTATGAAATGAGGACCTCCATTAATGGCTTTTTCACAGTCAGATGAATTTGAGAATCTGATAATGAAAAATCCATTGTTGCGAGTAAAAATATCAAAATTACCCGTGGGAGTGCAAGATTTTGCTATTACAGCCTTGAAATGATGATAGGCGGATCTGCTGCCAAATACATAAGCAATAATTGAATGGCACCACTTGCTTTCTGCTCTTCTACTGGCCTCTGCATTCACAACTACAATTTTCTTATCATTGATTGAGAGAGGGGCAACAAATTTCAGATCAGTTTCAGAGTTTGATCCTCCTTTCTTTATAAGGTCTGCCCACGAAGAAGCTTTATTCAGGTTAGTGTTGCATTGAGGATCAGAACTGTTTCTTGGGTAATTTCATGATTTATTGATTTGTGAAATTGGGTTAGAGCCAAACTGAGAATGGTTTACAACATGTTTTGCTGAGTTTCTTGAATTCTCATTGAATCTTGAATTGAAAGATTCTCTTTTATTCTGTCTGGATTGTAATGAATAATTTGTGATTCCCTTATTCGGGCTCAGTTGATTTAATCCAATTCCAGATCGATGCTTTTGATTATCATTTCGGTTTTTTCTAGACTGGACAATCTGAAATCCCTCTTCATCAAATTTTGAAGAAATTGGTTGTGAATGTGGAATAGGAACTGGTGGAGGAGGAGAGAGAGATGAGGAAGAAGGAGAAGACCCTCCAATCTGATCAACAAAGATTGGATTATCATTAAGAATTGCGTATTCTGCCATTTTTTTCTTTTCTATAGTACATTTTTTACATTACATATAAAATGTGCACTTTAATTAGAAATTCACTGTATAAAATTTTGTATTGTCCATTTGAGATTTTAAAACTTTGATCAATTTTAAAAATTTTGAATTTTTTATTATGATTCGATGTAAATTACGAAAAGTATAAGAACTCTTTTATAAAATTACATCATTTCTTCTCCGTTAATTTATTGTCCCGACTAATTTGATTTCTTCTTTTAATTACTATATTTTGTTGAATTTTTTAAATTTTTTATAAGTTTTTTCAATATTTGAAAGCAAATCCGGAATTTACACTGGAACCGGAATTTTGACCGGATTCTGTTCCGATTATGAGCGGAACGGAACGGAATCACCAGCATAACCGGAATTCTGTCGAAATTTTGAACCATGACACATATACATATGCTTAGTAACCATCTTTCCTATTTTTGTTAACTTGCGTAGGCTCTAACTATTATACCACCGTAAGAAAATAAAAAATCCTCAAACGTGTTTCCTGTAACATAGATTTGTATCATTTTTGTGCTACAATTACTAGCAGACTTTGAGATGATACATATCAAAACACCAATGAGGACTTATAGTTAATAAAAATATTTTTTTTTCCAATGTACGGGAAACATGGATTGTCAATTATCCAAAGGATAGTGATATCTTATTTAAACTTACCATCGTATCTTTGACTGTACTGAAGAGGACTTTTACATCATGGCACATAGGTCATAAATAACGAATTATTCAGCCACTTAAAGTTCCTTTTTTTTTATGGCAATTATTTCCACCATAAATATTTGCACTACTAATACTTTACGGACAAAATAATGATGATAATAAAATCACTTTTATTACAAAAGCTTGGGAGTTTGGACAAGAACAACTTTGAACATATTTTTTTTTTTTACTTAATTGATGCTATTGCACGAGCATTAAAGCTGCAAATATCGAAGGATAAACATACATCATGTGTATTCTAATTATGCCATAGCATATATTTCTTAACTGGTATGGAAGTTAAAGTGGAAATGAATGCAGAGTCGGCTCAGGGGCTAGGCCAAGCAGGCGGCCGCCTAGGGCAACCCCCCTCGACGGGGGCAACAATCGGCAAAGGATAGGTTAGCAATGAATGTTGCATTTAATATAAATATGTATTAATGTTTAAAGTTTGATAAAGAAGTGTTAGCTTGGTTGGTTGTGTACATGAGTGTTAATGGTGAGGTTGAGACTTCAATCTCCATAGGCATTTTTTTTACCTTTTAATTACTTTTCCTGAAATTGAAATAGGTTTTGCTTTCAAAGGTATTTTCAAGTGTCAATTATTTGTATCAATTTCAAAAATTATTTTCAAAACGTTATGTGAGATCATATTTATGCTTTAAAACTTGCTTAATTTTTTGCAGAATTTTCTTGCCTCACCTTTTCTGTAATCCTAGAAAGAAAATATATATATTCAGAAGATCTAAAATTATATACATTTATGTTATATTTTGTAAACATTGAGTATTTAGCATATCGAAAGTTTCATAATTGCAAATTCACAGGTTCAACATTCAAGATTGGCACATTCAAACTATAAGACTTAGGAATCTAACTGGTGAAGTTTTTTGGTAGTTTATTATGAATGTTCGAATACATTATATTTTGAATTTGTTTAACTAAATTTGTTTGATTGTAAGCCTTGAATGTTTCTGTAAACTCATATGCAACAAGTCATTATATAATTTATACTGAATACCAACTCTTGGAAACACTAATATGCATGTAATTATCAAAAATTCACATGCTCTCAGTCCATATTATTAATATTCATAATGGACATGTTCATTTCGAAGTTGATAATCCATATACATTGATTCACAACTTCGATTATTTTATTTAAAAAGGCAACACAATATTTTCTTGTCTAGGGCAACCCAAAGCTTTGAACCGGCCCTGAATGAATGATAAGGTGATACTCTCTCAAAATTGAAGCTACAGGAGTGGTAACATATTGTGATATTGGTAAACATATTACATGAAGATACAGGAATTCAAACACAAAGTAAATAACTGGAGCTCGAGAAGAATAAAAGAGAAAGAAACCTGATCTACAGTTGAATTGGTTAATCCAGCAATAAATGGTTCGAAAAATTCAGCATGCCTGCGTACTTCACCAGAAGCAACAAATCTGAAGAACATAACGACTGTTTAAAAATTAAATGGATTCAGAAACATAGGGATACAGTAAGAATTGTGATTAAAACTATTCTCACCACTAGGAATAACCAACATTCAAACTGGAATTGAATGTTGCTCGCCATAGTCTAATACACTCTAATCAAGGCTCGTATAGAGAAGCTCCTCAGTCCTCATGACTGAAAGTATATAAGCAATAATTTGTTCAAGTCAGTTGCAAAAGTCTTGAATCTAAACAGGTAGTTGAAACATCGTAACAAAAATTACTCAGGAGTTTAAAAGGAAGGAACTTATTTTTGTTTATTTATTTATTTTGATAAGAATATAGCTTAGCTATTTTATGGACCAGTATTTCAAAATGGTGCGTCGCTGGTCAATTAATACTAAAGTCAATTCTTTCCCTTGTTCAATATTACAAATTAGCAATTCGTGGAAGTACAAGGATTTAACACACTGACACACTTATTCTGCATGAATGCACTAGGAGAAATCAGAAACATTTGCTATTGCAACAAAATTTAAGTAGAGACTGGTATGTACTTGTATTGAGGATCAAAAGTTCTAATTTTCACAAACAAATATCAATGTAAGAAATCCATTAGATTGTCAAAGCTACGTAATTAAATTGATGAAAGGTTAGCAAATAAAATTAGGGTGATGGATGAATGGTTGATGGACTAATATTCAGACACATAGGCATAATCTAACATAACAAATCACAATAAAAATCATTAAGAATAATTGATCTATTTGTATTAACACATAAAATACCTGAGGGAAATTGATAGTTTCTTAATTTTGAAACATCGGCTATGTGCTTAACAGTGCAACAACCCATGTCAGATGAGAACTCCTGAAACATAAAAATTAAGGTACAAAAATTACAGTAGCCAACATTGAAGTGCTCCATCTAATTAAAGTCACATGCGAATAAGAATTTAACCTGGTCTCTAAAGACAGTAAGACCTTCTTTAAGACTAAGCTGGAACCAATCCCGAAAAGCTACTCCATGTTATTACAAACAAGTAGTTTCATTAACAATCTAATATTCATATAAATTTTAATATTGATTGGAGAGAAAATAATATTGAAGTCGAGGAAAAACAACTATAAAACTAAAGCTAAAGCTAATATGTTTGCTGATGTATAATAGTAAAGAGAGCGGGTTTGGGCCATATTCTCAGTTCATTAGCATAATACCACTTGTCTATATAAATACACAACTTGTATTTGTATTACTATCTCAAGTATCAATCAATAAGAATATCATTCTGTTCTCATCTTTCTGTAAACACAATCAATGATCAAATATCCACACTGATCATATCATCAAATCCTAACATGGTATTAATTAGAGCTAATCAGACCTCGCGGTAAAAAGCATCTAAATACAAGATCATCAAATCAAGTTCTCTTTAAAGGCTAACAGTAGCAACTTCAAATTCAAAGTTGTTCAAATCAGGGTTTCATCAGAAAACTATCATCATTTAAAAGCCTTTAACCCATCGGGTGAAATTTCATCATTTGGGTTAGTTATTGAATTTGCTATTTTGTGGAAAAAAAGTGCCTTACCAAGAAATCAATCAGATTTCTGATTGCAACAAGTTTTCCTTAAAAGAATCAAGCAAATCCATAGCACAAAAGTTCTGAAAATCAGAAAACTAATTCAAGAAAGCAGTCAAAGACAAAAAGAAAGTAATTGCCTCATTAAGATTCATCAGAACAGATCCATCACTTGAATCTTGGCTGCAACTAACCTGTTTTTCCCCAGTCAGAGTGATCTTGAATTAGTAAATCATCTGAACTATCAAATTTTAGCATCTATTTCAGAATTTTGTCATCATGGCTGAAGGAGATAATGTTTTAGCAAATTCAGATAATACTGGCAACCCCCAGCAGCAATCTCACACTGATGCAACAGAGAATCTGATCAAAACTGTCATCGGTCCTCAAAGTTAGCTAATCACTGAACATCTTGAGGAAGATAGCTATCTTTTACGGAAGTTACAAGTTGAAACAGCAATGCAAGGATATGGCTTAGAAGACTTCATTCTTGGCTTAATTCCAATTCCTCCAAGATTTATCACTGGTCCACAAAACAAGTTGATCAGCAACGAGGAATACACAAAATTCTACAGGCAAGATAGACTAATAAGTTTTTGGCTTCTATCATCAATTGATACAAAACTACTGTCACAAATTATAGGCTGCAAGTCAACAAATGATATATGGATTACTCTTGAAAGGATATTCAACACTCAGTCTGCTGCTAAGATTGGGAACTATAAAAGACAAATGCAGAACATTACTAAAGAGAATCAACCTATGAGGGATTACTTGTCACAAGTTAATAACATTTGCAATATGTGTTAGAAGCAGCAGGACATATAGTATCTGAAACAGAGCAAGTACCTAGCATTTTGAATGGACTCGGTGAGGAATATGAAGCAGTTGTTGCGGTTGTGTCATCTCAACCAAGTCTGCCACTTGTACAGTATGTTCATGCCACACTTCTTGCGCATGAGGCAAGAATAGATTATAAGAAACCTCAAGATACAGATCTATCTATCAACTATACTTTCAACTCAAGAAACAAATGACAAAAGCAAAGCAAGCAAGGTCAAGCATATCAAAGGGGAGGCAACTCAAATAGATCTAGAGGTAGAGGCAGAGCGAATAATAATAATAGCAGACCTAAGTGCCAAATTTTTAAGAAAATTGGTCACACTGCTATAAAGTGTTATTTCAAATTTAATGCTAATTATGTACCAAACCAGAACCAAAACAATTAAAGGAATGGAAATGCTAGTGCTAACATTGTTAGAAAACTGCTATTAGAAACTACAATCGTTTCATTTATTTTTAACATAATGCAGTTTCTAATCTTAATATGACCCTATTAACTAGGTCATAAATAGAACGTTTCATTTACCTTTAACGTTATGCAGTTTCTAATCTTAAAGTGACCCGATTAATTAAGTCATAAATAGATCGTTCTATAATTAGAACATTTGGTCTGTGATTAATCTTAGGCGTTGAATTGATATATGATGGACGTACCAGATTTAGAGTTAAATACTATATAAAGGATTGAGTCCTCTCTCTCCTGATAGATAGATATATTCTTCTCCATCAAGAAACACATAAAGAAATAGGGTTAGAGAGAGAAACCGAATTTTGAGAAGAAGAATAATTATTAGAAGTCAGAAGAAGAAGATGACAGCCATTACATCTTCCGTTGTTAATCAAGGTACGTCATCTTAAACAAAACAAAATTATATTAAGTTTTGTTTGTGAAATAGTCGGTATTGGTGATCCTTGGGCAATTACTTGAATTGTTCATCATTAAACATGAAAGATCGAACAGTAAAGAATTTCTGACATTTGGCATCAGAGCTGCCAATCAATAACTGAATATTTCCTATGATTGCAATTGATCTGTTCTATGCTTTACTCATGATGTTTAATTAAGTATGTGTTATAAGTCAATTATGCACATGAGATTTATGATTTTGTTAATCACCAAAGTGGTCAAAATCAGAATAATCATTTGGTGCATAAGTGACATAATGATTATTGATAGAAATTGCCAGTTATAATAATACCAAAAAAAACTGGCGTCACTAATGGTAGAACCTGAGAACTTGCCCAAAGGAAAGTCTTGTTCTATAACTAGTTAACATGATGAGGTTTAATAGATATCTTGATTAAATAACTATTGATCATCCAAAGATATCAGTTTTATTTAATTGAACATATTTATTACTTACTTATGTTTTGGTATTTAATTATGTTGAGTATAAGATAGTATCTACCCAAAGGAGTGCTATATTATACTATTATGTACATATCTGAATCGCGTTAGCTATGAGCTTATAGTTATTTCGGTTTTTTATTTAATTTGCAGTAGTTCCCATGAATACACATGCTTCATCTGTTACATTGTTCAATGGTGTTAATTTTTTTGAATGGAGAGAACAAGTCAATTTCCATTTAGGTGTTTAGAATCTTGACTTGGCACTCCTTGAGGATAAACCTGTTGCTCTTACAACAGCTAGTACTGAGACAGAAAAATAACACCATAAAGCATGGGAACGCAGTAACAGATTGAGCCTCATGTTTATTAAGATGATTGTTGCTAACAACATCCAGTTAACAATTCCGCAAACAGAAAGTGCTAAGGAATATATGCAATTTGTGGAAGAGCGTTTTCGTTCAGCTGATGAGTCACTCGTTGGTACTCTTATGGCAGAAATCACGACTATGAAGTTTGATGGGTCGCGAACTATGCAAGAGCACATTATAGAGATGACTAATCTTGCAGCAAGGTTAAACTCCCTTGGACTTACAGTAAAGGATTCTTTTCTTGTCCAGTTTATCCTAAAGTCGCTACCTTCTGAATATAGACCTTTTCATATTAACTATAACACTATAAAGGATAAGTGGAATGTAAATGAATTGGCCAGTAGACTTGTTCAGAAAGAAGGACGTTTGAAAAATCAAGTGAATCACTCAGTAAGTTTTGTGAGTAATAAAGCTGGTAAAGAAAAAGAATGGAAAATTAAGTCATTTCAAGAAGAAAAAGGCACATGCTAAGAATAGGCAGGATAAGGAAAAGAAGGAACTAAAGGATGTTCGATGTCATTTCTGGAAAAGGAAAGGACATTATGAAAATGACTGTCCGAAAAGGATAGCTTAGCTCGAAAAGAAAGGTAATCATCTATCTTTCGTATGTTTTGAATCAAATTTAGTTGAAGTTCCTATTAATACATGGTGGCGTGATACTGGTGCTACAACTCATGTCTCCAATAATATGCAGGGATTTCTTATGATCTAAACCATAAATCCAAATGAAGATCGTTTTCTCTTTATGGGAAACGGAATGAAATCCACAATAGAAGGCATTAGGACTTATCCTCTAATTGTAGAAAGTGGATATGTATTAGACTTATATAGTACCCTTTATGTACCTTCATTATCTAGAAACCTTATTTCCGTAAGTAAGTTGGATATTTCTGATTTTAGATGTACGTTTGGATCTGGTTATTTTGATTTATATAAGAATACCGATAATGTTGGTTCTTGTATTCTAATTGATGGTTTATATAAATTGAAACTGAATGAAACTTATGTGAATTCCTTGCTGAATGTAATAAATAATGTTGGATGCAAACGTAGCATGTTGAATGAAAATTCTGCTTTCTTATGGCATAAAAGACTAGGTCACATATCCAAAGAAAGAATGATGAGATTAGTAAGTAATGAAATTTTGTCAAATTTGAACTTTAGTGATCTAGAATTATGCGTGGATTGTGTAAAAGGTAAACAAACCAAACATAATTAAAAAGGAGCCACTAGAAGCAGCTAGCTTCTTGAAATAATACACACTGATATTTGCGGACCTATGGACACTCCAGCCTTTAATGGAGAAAAGTATTTCATCACCTTTATTGACGATTTTTCCCGCTATGATTATGTCTATTTGTTTCATGAAAAATCTCAATCTGCGAATGTCCTTGAGACGTTTGTAAAGGAAGTTGAGAGGCAATTAAATAAAATTGTGAAAATCATAAGGTCTGATAGAGGTGGTGAATATTATGGCAAATATAACGAGTCAGGCCAGTGTCCAGGTCCATTTGCAAAATTCCTTGAAACTCATGGCATATATGTGCAATACACAATGCCAGGTACACCACAGCAAAATAGTGTAGCAGAAAGGCACAATAAGACATTAATAGATATGATTAGGAGTATGATGTCAGATTCTACACTACCTAAGAATTTGTGGTCGTATGCTCTCAAAACCGCTAATTATTTGTTGAATAAGGTTCCTGGTAAAGCTGTTCAAAAGACTCCTTTTGAATTATGGACTAACAGAAAACCTAGCTTAAGACACCTACATGTTTGGGTTGTCTAGCGGAAGCGAGAATTTATAATCCACATGAAAAGAAATTAGATTCTCGAACGATTAGTGGGTATTTTTTAGGTTATCCTGAAAAATCTAAAGGATATGTGTTTTACTGTCCAAATCATAGTCCAACAATTATAGAAACTGGTAATACAAGATTCATTGAGATTGGTGAAGTCAGTGGGAGTACTAGAAGAGAAATAGCGGAAACAAAGGAAACAAGGATAAATGTTACATTGTCTAGAATAGTTCCTCCATCTACTATTACTCCAAATGTTGTTCCAGCTGTTGGAGAACAATATGATGATGACCAACATATAAATGAAGAAGTACTTCCTGAAGGAAATGACTTACATAACTGATATGCATGAACCACAACAAGTAGCATTAAGAAGATCTCAAAAAGATCGTAGGTCGGCTATTTCTAATGATTATATGGTTTATATGCAAGAATCAGATTATGATATAGGAATCAATAAGGACCCAATTTCGTTTTCACATGCTGTAGAAAGTAAAGAGTCAAAGGAATGGATTAATGCCATGAAAGAAGAACTAAAATCCAAGCAATAGAATGAAGTTTGGGATCTCGTTGAGTTATCACATGGCTGTAAAAGAGTCGGATGCAAATGGGTTTTTAAAACCAAACATGACTCTAGTGGTAATGTCGAATGGTATAAAGCTAGACTTGTTGCTAAGGGTTACACTCGAAAAGATAGTGTTGATTACAAGGAGACATTTTCTCCAGTTTCAAAAAAGGACTCACTAAGAATCATAATGGCATTAGTAGCACATTATGATTTGGAATTGCATCAAATGGATGTGAAAACAGCCTTTCTGAATGAAGATCTTGATGAGGATGTTTATATGGGTCAACCTGAGGGTTTTTCTGTAAAAGGTGAAGAACAATTGGTGTGTAAACTTAAGAAGTCAATATATGGGCTTAAACAAGCATCCCGACAATGGTATATTAAGTTCAATACCATTATTACATCTTTTGGTTTTAAGGAAAATACAGTTGATCACTGTTTATAGCAAAAGATCAGTGGGAGAAAGTTTATTTATCTAGTCCTTTATGTTGATGACATCTTGCTTGCTGCAAATAATTTAAGCATATTGCATGAGACTAAGGAATTTCCCTCAACGAACTTTGAAATGAAAGATATGGGAGAGGCATCCTATGCGATTGGAATAGAAATATTTCGTGATCGATCACAAGGAATATTGGGATTGTCTCGGAAAGGATACATCGAAAGGATTCTAGAGAGATTTGGAATGAGTAAGTGTTCACCTGGGAAAGTTCATGTACAGAAAGATGATAAATTCAATCTCATGCAATGTCCTAAGAACGATGTTGAACGAAAGGAAATGGAAAAATTCCATATTCATCTGTAGTTGGTAGCCTAATGTATGTTCAAACCTGTACTAGACCGGATATCAGTTTTGTGGTCGGTATGTTAGGGAGGTATCAAAGTAATCCAGGAAAGGAACATTGGCAAGCTGCAAAGAAAGTGTTAAGGTACTTACAAGGCACGAAAGATTACATACTCATGTATGGTAGATCCAAAGAAGTGGAGGTGATTGGATATAGAGATTCAGATTTTGATGGATGCATCGATACTAGAAAATCGACTTTTGGTTACCTGTTTATGTTCGCTCAAGGAGCCATATCATGGAAAAGTGCGAAACAAACTATCGTTGCTTTATCTACTGTGGAGGAAGAATTTGTGGCATGTTATGAAGCCACAATTCATGCATTATGGTTGCGGAACTTTATTTCAGGACTTGCGGTTGTCGACACATTAGCAAGTCGCTGAAAAATTATTGTGATAACTCTGCAGCAGTTTTTTTCTCAAAAAACGACAGGTACTCTAAAGGTGCCAAACATATGGAACTGAAGTATCTTGTTGTGAAAGATGAGGTTCGAAAACAAAGAGTGTCAATCATGCACATTAGGACAGAACTTATGATTGCAGACCCTTTGACGAAAGGGTTACAGCCAAGACAATTTAAGGAACATGTTCAAAGAATGGGTCTTGGTTGTATTAATAATAATTGATGTGTGACATTCTGAGCTTCTTTGTGTGTTTCTGATATACAATTATGTGTCTCTTGTTTTAATGTGGCTACGTACTTTATGTAATTTTAAACAAGAAAGAGTCTTATAAAGATATTATGTTTAGTCATTATGATATAAGACATTATGTGGACCATTATGCTGTTTTATATAAATTATGAGTATAAAATGATGGATTGCTGGTACTGTAGTGTATGGAAGGGAATGCATTGAATTAATAGTGCACAACCGCCATAACTCTCAGCAATTTATCATAGTATGATGTTCAACACTTGATATTATAAATAATCGGGTCAAGTGGGAGAATGTTAGAAAACTGCTATTGGAAACTGCAATCGTTTCATTTACTTTTAACGTTATGCAGTTTCTAATCCTAATATGACCCTATCAATTAGGTCATAAATATAACGTTTCATTTACCTTTAACGTTATGCAGTTTCTAATCTTAATGTGACCTGATTAATCAAGTCATAAATAGACCGTTCTATAATTAGAACATTAGGTCTGTGATTAATCTTAAGCGTTGAATTGGTATATGATGGACGTACCAGATTTAGAGTTAAATGTTATATAAAGGATTAGGTCCTCTCTCTCCTGATAGATAGATGTATTCTTCTCCATCAAGAAACACATAAAGAAATAGGGTTAGAGAGAGAAACTGAATTTTGAGAAGAAGAGTAATTATTAGAAGTCAAAAGAAGAAAATGACAACCATTACATCTTCCGCTATTAATCAAGGTACGTTGTCTTAAACAGAAAAAAAATTATATTAAGTTTTGTTTGTGAAATATTTGGTATTGGTGATCCTTGGGCTATTACTTGAATTGTTCATCATTAATCATGAAAGATCGAACAGTAAAGAATTTCTTACAAACATGGCTCAAATACAGTCAGATCCTAGCAATCATGCTGATAATGGTGAAATCAATCAAAGCACAATCACAAGACCAGAATACATACATGATGAAAGCTGGTACCTAGATTCACGGGCCACCAATCACATAACAAATAATCTTGACAATTTAAATCTTGGCAACAAAGAGTATAGAAGTAAATAATCTATATGCATGGGGAATGGCGAGTCAATTAATATTACTCACATTGGTAACGCTTGTATTGATGGCAAAAGACAATTATTTTTGAATAAATTATTGAGAGTACCAAAGATAAATAAAAATCTTATGAGTGTCACGGTGTGCGAAAGATAATAATGCATACTTTGAATGTTATTCAAATTACTGCTTAGTTAAAGACATATAGACTAATGAAAATCTTTTGCAGGGTGAAACGGTCAATGGATTATATAGATTCAATATTAAAAACAGTAGCAACCTTAAGAGAAATCAGAATTGTTGTAACAAAGGTGAAATTGTTCGGTCATAAAAGAATATAAGTGTGTTTGATTTGTGGCACTATTAAACTTGGTCATCCAAACACAAATGTTGTGAAACAAGTACTTGAGACAAATAAAATTGTATTTGATGATATTCCTTTACCATATGTGCATACATATTACCAAATGGGTAAAAGTCACAAATTGCCTTTTAATAATTCTTTAACCAAGTATTCAAAACCTTTAGAATTGGTTGCTACTGATTTATGAAGACCTGCCCCAACTTTTCAGATTATGGTTATATGTATTATATATTCTTCATTGATGCATATTCTAGATATACATGGATTTATTTTCTAAAAGCTAAATCTGAAACTTATAATGTAGTAATAAACTTTATATCATTGGCTGAAAAGAAAATTGGCGATCAAATTAAGATTATCCAGTCTGATGGTGTTATTGAGCCCAAAACTCTTAGCAATTACTTTAATAAGAAGGGAATTGTTCACAGAACTACTTGTCCCTACACATCCGAACAAAATGGTCTAATAGAGAGCACAGGCATATTGTTGAGACTGGGTTAACATTACTTGCTTAAGCAACACTACTATTGAAATTCTGGCCTGATTTCTTTAATACTGCTATTTATTTAATTAATAGACTTCCCACAAAAGTTCATAAAGGAATTAGTCCAGTAGAGAAACTACTAGGAGTTAAGCCAGACTATTAAAGTCTAAAAGTGTTTGGATGCTTGTGCTTTCCCTATATAAGACCATATAGATATATTAAATTATGTTTTAGGACAAAACCATGTACCTTTATAGGATATGGATCAGATCAAAAAGGGTAAAATGTCTTGATGATAGTGGCAAAGTATAATTAGCAGACATGTTGAATGTATTTTTCCTTTTAGCGATGCAGGTATTAAAACAACTCAAAATATATATAAATCAAAGGTTTGTATACCTAGTATACCTGTTTACAGTGATGATCTTTAACCTGAGGTGATCTAAAGGACCGTTGAGGTCCATGATCCATAACTCACTTTGCCTAATCAACCAGGTCATGAATCACTGAACTCACACAGCTATCTCAGTCAAACTCCTGCACATTAAAAAGATCAAGCACAGTCAGCTAATGAAAGAGAGTTTGTCAACTCATAAATATAATCAAAAACTGACAATGATCAAACAAGTACAGAAATATCACCACAAGCTAGAACTGGTCATCCAATGGTTACAAGATTAAAAAGTGGAATCTTTAAACCAAAACTATATACTGCTGCATCGAATTTGGAGGAACCAAAAACCTTTGAGCAAGCTGCAAAGGACAAATACTGGAACACAACAATGGATGAAGAATATAATGCGTTAATAAAGGACAGTACAAGGGATCTTGTATGTCCACTAAATAATAAGAATATCATAGGGTGCAAGTGGACGTACAGATTAAAAAAGAACCCTGATGGAACAATGTCTAGATACAAAGCAAGACTGGTAGCAAAGTGATACACACAGCAATATGGGTTTGATTTTAATGGAACATTTCCCCATGTAGTCAAACCAACTACTATAAGAATTTTTTTAAGTATTGCTCTATATAATCAGTGGAATATTAGAAAATATGATGTCAACAATGCCTTTTTAAATGGAATATTACAGGAAGAAATATATGTGGAGCAGCCACAGAGGTACAGGCAGAATTCAAATCATATGTTTAAGCTAAGAAAGGCTATATATGGCCTTAAACAGGCTCCAAGGGTCTGGTTTGATAAATTGAAAGCCACACTAATTCATATTGGTTATCAGTTTACCAAATCAAACAACTCTCTTTTCATTAAAATTAACGATAAATCCAGTGTCTATATTCTAATATATGTTGATGACCTTGTCATTACATGAGATGATGAGGATGAAATCAAATGTCTTGCTCAATATCTAGACAAGGAATTCTCTATTAAGGAACTGGGTTCACTGAACTATTTTCTAAGATATAGAAGTCAAGAGAAAATCAAAGTCGGAAATTATTCTCAGTCGGAGAAAATACAGTCTGGAGCTACTGGCCAAAACTAAGATGGGAAATGCCACGCCTCAACCTACTGCAATAATAAGCCATCAACATTTATCTAAACGCAGGAGAGAACGCATAACAAACACTAAACAATACAGAAGCGTTGTTGGTGCTTTACAATACTTAACAATTACAAGGCCAGAAATCTCTTTTAGTGTTAACAAAGTTGGTCAATTCATGCAGGAACCAAAAGATGACCACTGGAAGACAGTAAAAAGAATTCTGAGATATATAGAGGGAACAACAAATTATGGATTATTAATGAAGAAAAGCAACAATCTGAATACAACTGGGCACACTGAGGCTGATTGGAAAACAGACCCAGATGACCGTAGATCAATTATAAGGTATTGTATATATATAGGAGATAATCCAGAGTCATGGTGCTCAAAGAAACAAACTATCATCTCCATATCCAGCACAAAGGCCGAATACAGGAGTATTGCAAGTGCAACAGCGGAAATCATATGGATACAGTCTTTATTACATGAATTAAACATTAAACTATAAGCCAAACCGACATTATGGCGTGACAATCAATGCACAGTCTATATGTCAGCCAACCCATTATTACATTCTAGAACGAAGCGTATTGATATAGATCTTTATTTTGTCAAAGAACAGATACAAAAGGGAAACTTACATGTAAATCACTTACCATCTGCTTACCAGAGATCTGACACACTTACCAAAGAATTATCGAAGAAAAACTTCACCAGATTTAGAAGTGAACTAAAAGTGGTAGCATCCTTCACTAATTCAAGCGAACCAGAAGAAGCTTCAGAGCTTCAACGAAGAAAAGTTGATAGCTTTGATACAAAGAGCAACAGATCTACCAACAAAACCAGCATAAAGGTGGACAACGATACAGAAAGAGCTTCGCATGTCAAAGAAATCGCTCAGACTATATGTAGAAGCCTTATATGTCAATGAATTCATCCAGATCTGAGCAAATATCGCTCAAAATCTGAGAAAATTCAATGAATTTTTTGAGGCGGCGCAAGAAGAGAGTCGCCATGAAAACCCTAATGTCTGTTTGAGAGGAAGTGTTAAGAAATATGGTATACGGTACTAAATGAATCGAATATGTTTGCTGATGCATTATAGTAAGAGTGCGGGTTTGGGCCATATTCTCAGCCCATTATCATAATACCACTCGTATATATAAATACGCGACTTGTATTTGTATTACTATCTCAAGTATCAATCAATAAGAATATCATTCTATTTTCATCTTTTTGTAAACACAATAAATGATCAAATATCCACACTGATCATATCATCAAACCCTAATACTAGAAAGGCAAAAACCTTACGGAGGTATCATGACCTTGCAACACACTTTCAAGTTGCACCACGAATATCTAGAAATGTAAAAAGAAATCAACAAAGCATACATTATTGAGATTTTTTTAATTTTCATGAATGAAGGCTAACATTTAGTTTATCACTAAAATATCAGAGCTCTTGATTCCAATAACATAATAACGATAAGCATACATTATTGGGATTACATTATTGACATCAATAGGGGACGAAGAAGAGTACAAAGTAGGTGGTGGTTTATTGCTGAAGTTAGAAACCCTATAGTGAAAGCAACGACTGTAGAGAAAGAATTTGAAGTACTTGGTGAAAAGAAGGAAAAAGAAGACAAAGAGCGAGAAAGAGAAGAAGACAAGAGAAAGCATAAAGAAGAAGAAGAGGCTGCAACTCAAGGGGAGAGAGAAGGCGACCAGAGTTTGCAAGCTTCAACAAATCGAATTTTTGGAGGTTCTTGGTCCAAATAACCAAAGAAACCAAAGAACATAGCTTCTTCATTGTGAAATGTGTTTTGCATTCAAAAGAAACTATAACTTTTATATGTTGTTTCCTTCGGTTTTTTCATAATAATTACGAGGAGATTTGATCTCTTGTTCCCAATGCAATTCTCCAATCAAATTATTAGATGCTTTTAAAGATACAAAGTTGCCTGAGATTCGAAAGACTTAACTCTGTATTTATTCATTTTGTTTTGAACATTTTTATCCATGAAAGTGTTTTAAGCATAGTGCTTATAAGATTTTGCTACTTGTATTTGGGAATTCACACTCGTCATTTCTTTCATGGGAAAAGGTTGAATAGTTGAAATATGCAATTACACAAAATATTTCATCAATCCGATTACCACATGTACAGATAAAAAACAAGAACATAGGTAAATTTTCGCAAAGAATAATGTTGCAGCTACACAATTTCCAGATTCAATACTAGGAATGTAAATTTTTTTAATCAACTCATGTTTCATAACATAAAGGCACATATTACAGGATCCTTTGTAGCAAAAAATGAAGAATCAAAACTGAAAAGAAATACATTCAGAAGTTAAGCGAAAACCCTAAAAGAACACTACATCATCATCACTCTTCTAAGCATTAAACTCCTACAAATCAACCTAAACCTAAATTCTTTAGTAGCAAAGCTTAACAGAACTTCCAATGATAGTTGCAGTTAACACGGTTAACAGAACTTCCAATGATAGTCGCACTTAACACAATATCGATTTTTAAGACTATAGGCTAACATGGATTGACAAAAACATCATCTTATATCCAAAAACTAACAAATAATCTGTTATGGATCCAGTATCAAATGCAAGGCCTAAGCACACTATAGTGCTACCTGCAAGGTTTAGAGAATAGAGTTGCAAGAATAAATAATATGCATGAAAGTAATCACGTGAAACATGGTTACACTAGTGACAAAACAGAAGCCTCTGATTGCATCATTTTGTAATTTTTAAAATTTATATTTTGCTGCAAGTTGTTATGAAATTATGATGTAATGCCACTGTCTTCACATGATTCATTACTTTGTAACAAACCTATCTATATATGGATAGGTACATGTAATGGAAAGGGGAACAACAATTAGCTTGCATTTTCTGCATCTTTTTCTTCCTTCTCTTTCTCCTCTCTGCCATTCTTTTCTTTTCCTTCTAATATTCTTCATGTCTTTCTACTTCTACACGCTCTACAATACAAGTTTGGTGCTATTATTTGATGCTTTCATTCATCTTACTTTCCTCCCAATACCCAACACCATGACTAGACAAATAGATGAGGCCATCACTCAACTACGAGACAACTCCAATCATCAACAACTTGCCATTGATACCATCCAAGCTAACCAAAACTCACACAACACCTTGCTCCAAATACGATAGTCTGAAATAAATGACATCCAAGCATCACTCCAACAAATAACCAAAGCTTTAACTGAAATGAACACAAAACTTCCAACCAATACACCAACATCCCCAACATCGTCACTGCCCAGTCAGACAGCCACTAACCGCCAACTACCTCCATTATCGACTCCACATCTTACTTCTACTAGACCTCCAAAAATGTGAACTTACAACTTTTGATGGATCCAATCCATTCAATTGGATTTTCCAAGCCAAACGATTCTTCACTTACCACGCAACTCCCGATGAGCAACGCATAGATCTTGCAAGCTTTTATATGATGGGCCAAGCACTCACATGATTCCAATGGATGCATAGGAACCAACAACTCTCCTCATGGCATGCCCTTACAAAAGCCATGGAGCAACGTTTTGGACCACCTTCTCTCATCAGCCCACAAACCACTTTTTTCAAACTCTGACAAACCTCTTCCATTGAATAATACCAATCATTATTCGAAACCACAAGTAAAAGAATCACTAACCTTCCTCAAGATGCTATCCTTAATGGTTTTATATCAGGATTTAAAACCCACATCAAAAAAGGATTACTCCTCCTTCGCCCCAGCACGATCTCTGATGTAATCGACTTTGCTAAAATAATTGAAAGCAAGACAACCGACAACCATCCCACCTTTACAAACCCACACCTTCCGTAACCAGCTCCCTCCACTCCATACCTTACCCCCATTGGCGAACCTAACCCCAGCACCAAATAAACGGTATCCAATCAAACGCTTCACCACATCGAAAATGTAACAAAGACAAGCTCAAGCGTTATGCTATAATTGTGAAGAAATATACAAACCAGGACATCACTGTAAAGGGCAACAATTGTTCTTACTTATTCTGGAAGGAGAAGACGAAGCAGAAACGTTTGACTTCCCAGATCCAACGTCCACCGAAACCCCGGATATATCATTTCATGCGCTTCTTGGCTCATCAAATCCTAAAACTATTAGATTGCTAGTGCTCATCAACAGCATATCGCTCTCTATTTTAATAGACTCAAGAAGTACACACAATTTTCTTCATCCAAGAGCTGCTCGCTTTCTAGGACTACATTGGGATCGCAATAGACTGTTTTTTTCCATAGTCGGAAATGGAAACCAACTGTAATGTGAAGGAATCTGCTCGAATTTCCTTGTTCAGATGGGAGGTAATAAATTATGTCGATTTCTTTTTACTAAATCTTGCTGGAGCTGATGTCGTTCTACGAGCGTAGTGGCTGCAAACATTAGGACCCATAACCACTAATTTTGCCAACCACACAATCACATTCATCCACAAAAATAAACCCATAGTACTTACTGGCCTCCACTCACCCTTAGACCTAACCTAGATTTCCTAGCTATAACCAGCTCAAAAGCCTTAATATTACATCATCCATCTTAAACTTAACACAACCCACAGTAGCTAGCCAGCAAGCTACATTTCCCACAACACATCCATAAGTTCAAGCTATCCTACAACAACATAGCCATATCTTTGCCATGCCTACTTCCCTTCCACCGGACCGAGACCTTAACCATTGCATAAACCTCCAAAATAACTCCCAACCAGTTAATGTTAAACCATATCGCTACCCCTATTTTCAAAAAAAGAAATTGAACACCAAGTCCATGACATGCTCCAATCAAATATTATCCATCCATCCACAAGCCCCTTCTCCTCACTCGTCCTTCTAGTAAAAAAGAAAAATAGAACTTGGCGGTTTTGCGTTGACTATAGAGCGCTAAATGCAATCACCATTAAAGGTCGTTTTCTTATTCCTATGGTTGATGAACTCCTAGACGAATTATATGGGTCGAATTATTTTTCGAAGCTCAACTTGCGAAGTGGTTACTTCCAGATTACAGTCCACCCACCAAACATTTACAAAATAGCTTTCCGCACACATGAGGGACACTATGAATTTATGGTGATGCCATTTGGTCTTACTAATGTGCCTTCCACTTTTCAAGCAACCATGGACAATATGTTTCGTCCATACCTTCGAAAATTTATATTGGTTTTCTTTGACGATATATTGATATATAGTAATCTTGGGAAACTCACTTATCCCATTTGGAGACAACTTTAAATGTATTAGCAGCTAATTAGTTTTTTGCTAATATTTCAAAGTGTGCTTTTGGTTTAAGGGAGCTTGATTACTTGGGACATATAATCTCATGTGAAGGGGTACGTGTAGATCAAAAAAAAAATTCTGCAATGATACAATGGCCTACTCCAACTTCTCAAACTGCAGTTCGTGAATTTTTAAGCCTTACGAAGTATTATCATCGCTTCATCAAACATTATGCCCAACTAGCTGGTCCGCTCTCAGATCTCTTGAAAAAATAGGAGCATCATTTTAATTAGACTGAACAGGCCCAGCAAGCATTTGTAACTCTCCAGTAAGCATTAACTCAAGCACTAGTTCTTTCACTTCCATATTTTGGTTTCTCCTTTGAACTTAGAACAAATGCCTTAGGAACAACAATTGGTATTGTACTTGCATAGAATTCACATCCAATTGCTTACTACAGTAAACGTCTTCCGCCATCTTTGCGCAAAGCATCAACTTATGTACGGGAGATGTATGTAATCACGTCAGCAGTTCAGAAATGGAGACATTATCTTCTTGGCCATCGCTCCGTCGTCATCACAGACCATCAAAGCTTGTGACAGCTTGCCTCACAAACAATTCAAACCCTAGAGCAACAAAAATGGCTCACCAAGCTCTTAGGCTTTGATTTCTCCATACAGTACAATCCTAGGACCCAAAATCGAGTGGCTGATGGCTTATCGCGATGGATAGAGGAAGCAATCTTACTTGGAATTTCCAACCCTCATTTTTAGATATCAGGTGAAATTCGCCATGCTACAATCGTGGATGACACGGTTCAAAAAATAATTAAGGAACAACATTCATCTTCATATCTGGAAACACAATACTACACTGAGACGGATTGCTATTTCGAGGCAAGCAAATTTATGTCCCTGCGGATCAGGCACTACGTAAACAAATTATAAATGCATATCATAACTCAGTTTCAAGTGGACATTCTGGAATAAAAAACACTGCAACAAGGATTTCTCATAACTTTTACTGGCCCCGGCTCTTTAATAGTGTAAGAGAATTTGTTTCACACGGTTTTGTATGCTTGCAAATAAAATATGAAAATTCTTCCACTAAAGGTCTACTCCAACCACTACCGATTTCGACACAAATTTGGAAAGATATATCAGTGGATTTTATTACACGTCTCCCACCTTCGGCCGAAAAAACGTGTATATGGGTGATTATTGATCAACTTTCAAAGTTCGCGCACTTTTGCGCACTTCCTACATCTGTATTCTCTTTTCAACTTGCCACTTATTTCTTTCATGGGTATGTAAACCTACATGGCATTCCTAAATCAATTATTTCCGATCGAGACCGACTCTTCATGAGTAGCTTTTGGCGTGAACTTTTTCGCCTCCACAGAACCGAACTCCGGATGAGTAGTTCACATCACCTTCAAACCGATGGACAAACGAAGGCTGACAATCGATATTTGGAGACATATCTACGTGCGGTTACAGGCGACTTTCCACACAATTGGAGTAAATACTTGTCTTGGGCTCAGCTATGGTATAATACATGCAAATATTCATCGATTGGTATGTTACCATTTCAAGCGGTATATGGCCGTACTCCACCTGTCATATCCGACTACATTTTGGGCACTACTAAATTAAAAGATATTGAAGAATGGGCAATTGCAAGAGATCGGCTCCTCCATACTATCGAAACCAGCCTCCAAAGAGCTCAAACCTGAATGAAGCATCAAGCAGACAAGCATCGCCAAGGTAAAAAATTCTTTGTTGGTTCTTGGGTCTTCGTTAAGCTCCAACCATACCGTCATTACTCCTTACGCACCCCTCAACATAAGCTTTCCAAGAAATATAATGGACCATTCCAAATCATTAAACGCATTGGACCGATAGCATATCGTCTCCTTTTGCCACAAGAAGCTCACATACACCCTGTTTTCCATATTTCCCTACTTAAATTGTGCCCTGGCCCACAAAACATACCAATAGCTCCACTACCCACTGAGTTCTCATGTCCTAATGACCTTGAGGACAAGGTCGATCTTCAGGGGAGGTAATGTTATGGATCCAGTATCAAATGCAAGGCCTAAGCGCACTATAGTGCCACCTGCAAGGTTTAGAGAATAGAGTTGCAAGAATAAATAATATGCATGAAAGCAATCACGTGAAATATGGTTACACTAGTGATAAAACAGAAGCTTTTGATTGCATCTTTTTGTTATTTTTTAAAATTTATACTTTGCTGCAAGCTGTTACGAAATCATGATGTAATGCCACGTGTCTTCATTTACTTTGTAACAAACCTATCTATATATGGATAGGTACCTGCAATGAAAAAGGGAACAAAAATTAGCTTGCATTTCCTACATCTGTTTTATTCTTTCTCGTTTCTCCTCTCTGCCATTCCTTTCTTTTCCTGCTAATATCCTTCATGTCTTTCTCCTCCTAAATACTCTACAATACAAGTTTGGTGCTATTATAATCCCAAACAAACAGAAACAAATCAGAGAATCGCTTACTTTGTGGCCAATGTGCAGGATCAAATTTGAAGGCTTGGAAGATAGAAAGCCGACTTCACTATTGATGTCATCATCATTCAGATACGACCAATCATAGTCTTCGGCGATTACTTCGAGACTATTAAAGCCGTTCAGATTATTGTGGTCGTCGTCATCAATTTCAATATTAGTATTAAGGTTCATGTTAAACTGTGAAGAGGAAGACGTCGTTTTTTGCTGAGTATAATTCGAAAGGAGCAATTTTGGATTTGGAAAAGAGAGAATTGAGGAAGAAGTAAAAATTGGAATGATAAGTATGTGTTGAAGATAGAAATAGCTAAAAGACCGATATTCTTATTTGGTTTGTAGAATATCTTTATGATATGGTAGAGTAGCATATTATAGTGTCATATGCTAACTCTTTGATTGTACGTATGATTTGTGTACTATTATTCCTTAACATATTTACCTATTTAGTATTTTAAGACTCATTTATCATGCACACCAGACTGTTGTCTAACTCAAGATTTTATGTTTTGCCTCTTATTATCTTGCGTGCTCTTAAATAAGTAGATTAGATAACAGGTCTAGATGACGTAGTAGCTATTTGGAGGATGAGTCGGATAGAGCTATCTTGTATTATATACATATATGGAGTACACTTATTCCGCTGAGCAACATTGTGGAACCCGTGCCAGTGCTTGCTTATTACTATTTGTTGAGACAATATATTTGAGTTTACTTCTGTTGTATAAACTCTATTGCATTTGATGTATAACTTTATGGATCTATTGCTCTGATGATGATTTGTTCACATGGTTATTACTGTCTCTTCTGGTATATCTTTAATATTATATTTTATCCATACACTGTGAGATATGACACATTATATGCTATATTTATTTATTTCAATCTTGATGATTGTTCTATATCGACCGGGGACGAACAGTGCACTATGTATATACTATTGGTGCCGGTGATATCGGATGGTCATCACACTAGTAATGATCCTATCGAATGTGTGCACGATCTTGAATAGATAGAGTTCTCGTTAGATCGTTTCCATTGAGTTGATTTTTCAGCTAAATTTTCAAAAAATTGCTAAGTGCCATCGTGATATTGTGCTAAAAAAATTCTTGGCATGATTGATCCAAGCATTGTTCGAGAGCTATTTTCAATTCCATCATATAAAATTTGTCAGAGAGTTCATGTTTCAGCATTGTAATATGGATATTTACAAAAGATTGCTTAAATCTTTCAAAATATTTTTCAAATTATTCACCCTCAAATTGATGAAAGCTTACAATTTCATTTCAAATTTTGGTTGCTTTTTCTAAGAGGTAAAATTTCTTTAAGAATTTTTTTACAAATTCATCCCACGTTTTACTCAAATTTGAAGGTAAGATATACAATCATCTCTCAGTGTAGTCGGTAAATGTGAATGAGATTAATTTTATTTTTATTCCAATGTCGCATAGTTGTTGAAGTTTAGTTGTACAAACTTGTTTAAATTTTATTAAAAAGATACAAGGATCGTCATTTTCAAAATTGTGAAATTTTGGAAGTATGTTAATATGACTTGAATGGGTTTCAAAATGATCACTCGTTGGGGTGGGTAAGGTAAAGTAAGAAGGAACAAAATCTTGATCGGGGAAAATTCTGTCCATGAGGATACGAGGAGGATTTTCATTTGCCATGTTTGTTCGAACTAAATGGTTAATCGAAACGTCACGAGTCCGAACAACCATGCACAAAAGAGAATATTACGGGTGAAGAGAGGTGAACAACAAGCATAAGAGAATGAGAATGAAGTGAACTTTTTTCTTTTTAAAATCTTTTTTTACTAAAAAAGTTGTTTTTTCCCTTCTTTTTTGGATTTTTTTTGTATATACATGAAAATAAAGTAACTAAATGGATTTAATGATTTAATTGAAAATACTCTGTCCTTAGTAGCTCCTAACAAAAAATTGTATCCTGACACTTTGACTTAATTTAACGAAATAATTCTTAACCAGACAACGGACAGATTTATCAGTGTACAACGAATCACCATAGTAATACAGCTGAAGATTTAAGTATCTTTAGAGAAACAATTAACATAATACCTTACGAATCACCGTAATAATTATAAATGACTGAGATTCTGCCGCTGCCTTAGAAATCAAAAAAAAAAAGTTTGTCAAAAGAAATCAACTTGTCAAAATTCAAATTTTTCCTAAATGAGTCTGTGACACCCTTAAGTCAAACGTCTAATCTTTATTATTTAATTCTGTTTTATGTAATGAAATGCAATTTGTGGCTCAAAAAAAGGGTGATAAAATCTCCATCTTATGTGAATTTAGACGGCGTCCTTAGAAAATAGAAACAAGTATGAAATAAGGCAAAACAAAAAGTAAACGTATGTTAAAAATGCAATTACAAATGAATTTTTGTTTTTTATAGATGCAAGCAACCAACAATGCAAGAAAAATGAAAAGCAGGATATCAAAACACGAATACCAGAGCATGCAAATTATTTACATATTTATTTAAAAGCAGCGAGTTTTTTAGCGCAATTTATTTGACAAGCGAAACAGAGCAATTTTTTAGCAAGCATTTCTTCCCCTTCTGGTTTCCTACAATTTGCGGCCTATAAAAGTGTTGAAACGATTTTTTATTAAGAAATTAGAATGAAAACAAAAGCAAATGAATTTACATTATAAAAAAATTAAAAGAAAAGAACGAAAATAACCTTTTTTCAATCATTTTCCCAGGTGAAAATGAAAGCAAAATATTTTTTCTTCAGGAAAACTAAAAATGTTAATTTATACTTAAAATACCGAAAGCAAAAGCAATAAAGGAAGAATTTTTTTTTAAATCATTTACCCAAATGAAAATAAAAGGAAATATTTTTTTTCTTTTTTTAGTAGAGAGAAAGAAAAAAAAACCCAAATTTCCCACCCGCAGCGCTAATAAACAACCCACACAACACTCACACAAACATATAAGAAATTTTTTTCGAAAGAAAAAAACACTCACTCGTGCACAATACAAACACAAACACTCATGCGCAACCCCACACCAAAATTAAGTCCAAAAACCAAATTCGATTCGCGATTTTCTAAAATCAAAATCAATTTTCCAAATTCGATTCCAAAAACAATTCGAAGAAACTTGTTCGAGTTTGTTGAGGTTTAGGAGATTTGCATTGATGTTTTGTTGCAGGATCTGGATTTAGGTTTTAGGGTTATTCGTGGGTGGAGATTGAGGGTGGTTTGAGAGATGCAGACGTTGGTTAGGTAATTAGGGATTTGCATAGGAAGGAAGTGCAATAGGTTCTGGATGGTGATGAAGTGGGTTGCTGGAGTTGCGATTCCGGTGGTTGTGGGTTTGGTGTGCGTGTTTAAGGGTCACGGGATGAAGCTATAGGTAGTGTAGTTGACTGCATTAATAATGCTGAAGTGATTAAGTAAATTGAGGTGGATTGATAATGTGGTTTGAGTTAAGTGATTGGTGTTTGCGGGTGGTTGCTGAAGTGAAGGAAGTGTATGGGTAGAGGATTCGGTTGAAGTTGCAAAAGGAACAGGCGGTGGTGCGTGTTGAGGGTCTGGTAGTAGTTTTGTTTGGATGGTGGATTGTAGTAGTTTGATTGTGGTGTTAGGATTTGATGCAGCACTCATCTTAGGTCGCGTACGACCTAGAGCCAAGGTCGCTGAAGAAGTGAATCGCGAGCAGAGCAGCTCCTTAGGTCGCGTGCGAGAAGCTTCAACAGATCGCGAACGATCTTTGCTCCACCTCCATTTTAAATCACGAGCAAGCCCTAGATCGCTCCTCCATTTAGATCGCGGACGAACTACCCTAGGTCGCGAACGAATCTCGAAGACGAAGATCGGTTCTTATGTCGCAAGGAAGAAGAAGAAGGTCGCGAGGAAGAAGTATGTCGCGACCAAATTCTAGGTCACTGATTGCTTCCAGCCTAGGTCGCGAACATCTCTTATGTCGAGAACGACATTCCAGTAGGTCGCGAAGCTCCAGTTAGGTCGCTGTCGTGCTTCTCCTTAAGTCGCTGATTGTTTTGTTTAGGTCGTTGATTTTAGATCGCGTGAGTTGTACTTTAGGTCATTGTGTTGTAAATATGTTATGTCCTGTGATGTAACGCATGAAGTTGGTGTTGTGTTGTCTTTGTTAGGTCGTTAACGACCTATGTAAGGTCGTAGGTCGCGGTTGTTAGGTCGACAGCCTGCAGGTCGTGAGTACTGTGCTGTGATGTGTAGTTTATAAATAGACGTGTTGAGTCATTTGTAGTGGTTGTTGAATTTTGGATAAAATTTGGTTTGTGCTTTGTTCCTCCATTCAAATTGGAAGTTGAGTGTTATCTCCTTTCTCCACTTTCGGCATTCGAGTGCGCTCGAATCAACGATTGTTGAAGCCAATCCACGGAATCAAGTGCGCTTGATCAACGTTCGAAGAGTTGAAGATCTTCTCTCACGGTATCGTGCGCGATCAACGTGTCGAAGATTGCTAAAGTCCGGTATCTTCATGATCAACAGATTTGGGCCTTTCGAAATTCTTAAATTCATCGATTTATCATCGATTCACCGATTATTTCCGCTAATCGTGTGAGATCCTGGACGGATTCGATTTACATCGTCGAATTCGCTTCCTACACTGCATCAGTTTGGTATCAAAGCTTGATCGCAAGAAGTTTGCATCATTTGGAGAATTGGGTTTCGAGAATTTGTAGTTTGGAGATCAGATTTGCAATTGTTGAGAAGTTTGGTGTTCATCATGTTCATCGTGAAGTTGCAACAAGTTGGAGTTTCGATCCATATCATTTAGATCAAAGATCGGAAAGTGTTTGAATTTTTTTGAATTTGTTGAAGTTCAATCATGCCACCAAGACGAGCTCAACGTCATCGCAATATTAATGCTTTGTATAGAAGAGAAGAGGTCAATGAAATGGAGCAACGAATCAACGAGAGTTTCACTGAGAAGTTGAATGAAGGGATTGGTCGATTAGAGAGAATGATGCTTGAAATGAATCAAAGTAGAAGAAGGGTTTCACCTGAATCGAGTCATGGGGGAAATAGAGTTTCACCACAGTCAGATCAAGAGAGAAGAGGAGATCATGATCGTAGGAATGTTGACGATCGTGATTGGAATGTTGATGAACGAAATCGGAGAGATGTGGATTATCATGATCAGAGGAATGTAGATCGAAGAAATGGTGGTGGTAGAGATGTTAGTGGTCATGATCGACAACGATATGCGTCAGATTTTGATGAGGAGTTTGATGATGATAGAGGAAGTGTTCATTACCGAGATCGAGGTCAAGTGTGGAGTCGAGCTAGAAAATATGAAGATGACCGTAGATGGGAATTGGGAATGAAAATGGAAATTCCGGAATTCAAGGGTGGTATGGTTGCGGAAGAATTTTTGGATTGGGTTTCAAATGTTGAGGAAATTTTTGACTTCAAAGAAGTTCCCGAGAATCGCAGAGTTAAGTTGGTTGCTACGAGATTGAGAGGGAGAGCTATGGCATGGTGGCAGCGGACTAAACTTACACGAGAGAGAATGGGGAAGTCAAAGATTGTTTCATGGAAGAAGATGAAGAAGTTAATGAAAGCTACGTTCTTACCTTACAATTATCAATCTCTAATGTACCAACGTTTGCAGAACCTGAAGCAGGGGACAAAGTCAGTTAATGATTATGCGGATGAAATTTACCAACTCATTGCTAGGAATGATATCATGGAGACGGAAGAACAGTTGACCGCTAGATTTGTTGGAGGGTTGAGGATCCAGATCCAGGACATGGTAAATATGTTTGACCCTAGATCTATGGCTGAAGCGCACCAGAAAGTGTTGGCTTGGGAGAAGCAGGGAAGACGAGGAGGTGGTGTGTTTACAAATTCCAACAATCAAGTGAAGGGAGCTAGTAGCAATACTACTGTTACAAAGGCTGTTACTAAACCGGTTGTCAATGAGGTAGCAAAGACCAAGGTCAACAATAGTATCAAGTGCTTTAATTGTCAAGAATTTGGCCACAAGAGCAATGAATGTTCGAAACCGAAGAGGCGAGCTATAATTGCTGAAGTGGAAGGTGAGGATGTTGATGAAGGTTATTCTAGTCCAACTAATGAGGATGAACAGGATATCGCGTCAAGAGATGAAGGATGTAATCTAGTGTTGAGGAGATCATGTTTGACACCGAAACAGGAAGAAGAGGCTAGTTGGTTGAGGAGTAATATCTTTCAATCGACATGTACTATACTAGGAAAGGTGTGTAAATTTGTGATTGACGCGGGAAGTTGTGACAATATCATTTCTACCGAAAATGTGAGAAAGTTGAAGTTGAAGACGGAGAAGCATCCAAATCCTTACAAGTTAGTGTGGTTGAGAAAAGGAGGAGAGGTGAAGGTGGATAGGCGAGTTCATGTTCCATTTTCTATTGGAAAGAAGTATAAAGACGAGATCTGGTGTGATGTGGTGGAGATGGATGTTTGTCACTTGCTTTTGGGAAGACCATGGCAGTATGACCGAGCAGTGCAACATGATGGTCGAACCAACATCTACAGCTTTATGTTTGAAGGTGTTAAGATCATCTTAGTTCCAAAGAAGAGACAGAAAGGAGAGAGCAAGTCAGAAGAGATTGAGGAGTTGAAGACTTTGTTGACTTTGAAGGAGTTTGTTGGAGAAGTAGAGGAGAGTCCAGAGGTGTTTTTGTTGATTGGACGTGAAGCTACTGATTCTGTTATAGTTCCAGAGGAAGTCAAACCAGTGTTGGAAGAATTCGAGGATGTGTTTCCTGAAGAGCTACCCAAAGAATTACCACCGTTGAGGGATATACAGCATCAGATTGATCATGTGCCAGGAGCAGTATTACCTCACAGGCCACATTACTGAATGAGTCCTAAGGAGCATGAGGAACTAAGAAGGCAGGTGGAGGAGTTGTTAGAACAGGGGTGTGTTCAGGAGAGCTTGAGTCCTTGTGCAGTGCCGGCCTTATTGGTACCGAAGAAGGATGGGACTTGGCCGATGTGTACGGAGTCGGGCTCTGAACAAGATCACTGTGAGATACAGGTTTCCTATGCCGATGTTCGACGATTTGATTGATCAGTTGAGTGGAGCTGTTGTGTTCTCAAAGATTGACTTGAAGAGTGGATACCATCAGATTCGTATTAGACCGGGTGATGAGTGGAAGACTGCTTTTAAAACTAGGGAGGGTCTATACAAATGGCTTGTTATGCCGTTTGGCTTGTCAAATGCTCCTAGTACTTTTATAAGAGTGACGAACCAGATTTTCAGATCATTCATTGGGAAGTTTGTAGTAGTTTAGTTTGACGATATTTTGATCTATAGTGGAAATATGGAAGAGCATGTCCAGCATTTGCGAGAAGTACTGTTGATTCTACGACAGGAGCAATTCTATGCAGCAACGAAGAAGTGTGTATTCATGACGCACGGTGTTTTGTTTCTGGGATATGTTCTATCGAAGGAAGGTATTCAAGTGGATGAAAGCAAAGTGGAAACTGTCAGGAGTTGGCCACAACCCAAGACAATTACTGAAGTGAGGAGTTTTCATGGGTTGGTATCTTTTTATCGAAGATTCATTCCATATTTTAGCAGTGTGATGGCACCTGTAACCGATTGCATGAAGGGAAAGAAGTTCGTGTGGACAGAGGAAGCAAAGTTAGCTTTTGAGAAGGTTAAGACACTTTTAACGTCAGCACCAATTTTAGTTTTGCCGGATTTTCGGTTGTTGTTTGAATTACATACTGATGCGTCGAAGGTTGGGATTGGTGGAGTATTGAGTCAGAGTGGAAGACCAGTTGCTTATTTTAGGGAGAAGTTGCCTGGAGCCAAGTTGAAGTATAGCACTTATGATGTGGAGTTTTACGCGATTGTTTAAGCTGTGAAGCACTGGAGACATTATCTGTTTTAGAAGGAGTTTGTTCTCTATACGGATCATGAAGCTTTGAAGCATTTGCAAGGGCAGGACAAAATTTCAGCTAGGCACGCTTCATGGGTCGCGTATTTGCAGCAGTTTACTTTTGTTGTAAAACACAAATCAGGGTTGAGGAATCGTGTAGCTGATGCCTTGAGCAGGAGGAATCATTTGTTGACAACAATGAAGGTTGAAGTGACAGGATTTGAACTATTGCCAGAGTTGTTTGAAGAAGATCCTTACTTTACAAAAATTGTTGAGAAAGTCAAGGATGGAAGTACTGATGAATTTGTGTTGGTAGATGGTTTTCTTTTCAAAGGAACTCAATTATGTATACCAGACTGCAGTTTACGGATGAAAATTGTGAAGGAATTACATGAAGAAGACCATGTATGTAGAGATCGTACATTGCAGTTGATTTCTCAATCTTATTTTTGGCCGTCAATGGGAAAAGAAGTTGAAAAGTTTGTTCAGAGATGTTATGTTTGTCAAGTTTCGAAAGGGATAGCTACAAATGCGGGATTGTATATGCCATTACCCACGCCTTCCAAACCATGGGTTGATATTAGCATGGATTTCGTTTTGGATTTGCCAAGAACTCAGCAAGGAAATGATTCCATATATGTGGTGGTGGATAGATTTTCGAACATGGCACACTTCATAGCCTGTAAGAAGACAGCTGATGCCGTCCGAGTTGCTCAGTTATTCTTTAAAGAGGTGTATCGATTACATGGGCTACCTGAATCTATTGTTTCTGATCGGGATAATAGATTTCTAAGCCATTTTTGGTTGAGTTTGTGGAAGATGGTTGGAACGAAGCTGAATTTTAGTAGCGCTTATCATCCGTAAACAGATGGGCAAACAGAGGTGGTAAATAGATCGTTGGGAAATTTGTTACGATGTCTTGTGAAAGATAACTTGAAGAGTTGGGATATGAAGTTATGTCAAGCGGAATTTGCACATAATCATGTTGTTAATCGTAGTACGGGTTTCAGTCCATTTCAGATTGTATATTCAAGCTTGCCAAAGGGACCGTTGGATTTAACGATAGTGCCACAACCGAAGGGGACAGTTAAGCGGGCTGCTGATTTCGTTGATGGGTTGACAGAATGCCATAGAATCGTTCAGGAACGATTGGCGAAGACGAATGAGAAGTATAAACGATCTGCAGATCTGAAGCGAAGAAGTGCTGAATTTAATGAAGGAGATTTAGTATATGTTGTACTAACGAAGGATCGTTTTCCAGTGGGAGCATACAATAAACTTAAAGCTCGAAAGATTGGTCCTGTAAAGATTGTGAAACGGATCAATGATAATGCTTATAGGTTGAAGCTGCCAGAGGGTGTGTACACTTCTGACGTATTTAATGTTAAACATCTTACACCTTATTATGGAGATGTACTACCCCATGGGGAAGAACTTTTAAATTCGAGGACGAATTCTTTTCAACCAGGGGAGGATGATGCAGCACTCACCTTAGGTCGCGTACGACCTAGCGCCAAGGTCGCTGAAGAAGTGAATCGCGAGCAGAGCAGCTCCTTAGGTCGCGCGCGAGAAGCTTCAACAGATCGCGAACGATCTTTGCTCCACCTCCATTTTAAATCGCGAGCAAGCCCTAGATCGCTCCTCCTTTTAGATCGCAGACGAACTACCCTAGGTCGCAAACGAATCTCGAAGACGAAGATCGGTTCTTATGTCGCAAGGAAGAAGAAGAAGGTCGCGAGGAAGAAGTATGTCGCGGCCAAATTCTAGGTCACTGATTGCTTCCAGCCTAGGTCGCGAACATCTCTTATGTCGAGAACGACATTCCAGTAGGTCGCGAAGCTCCAGTTAGGTCGCTGCCGTGCTTCTCGTTAAGTCGCTGATTGTTTTGTTTAGGTCGTTGATTTTAGGTCGCGTGAGTTGTACTTTAGGTCATTGTGTTGTAAATATGTTATGTCATGTGCTGTAACGCGTGAAGTTGGTGTTGTGTTGTCTTTGTTAGGTCGTTAACGACCTATGTAAGGTCGTAGGTCGCGGTTGTTAGGTCGACAGCCTGTAGGTCGTGAGTACTGTGTTGTGATGTGTAGTCTATAAATAGACGTGTTGAGTCATTTGTAGTGGTTGTTGAATTTTGAATAAAATTTGGTTTGTGCTTTGTGCCTCCATTCAAATTAGAAGTTGAGTGTTATCTCCTTTCTCCACTTTCGGCATTCGAGTGCACTCGAATCAACGATTGTTGAAGCCAATTCACGGAATCAAGTGCGCTTGATCAACATTCGAAGAATTGAAGATCTTCTCTCACGGTATCGTGCGCGATCAACGTGCCGAAGATTGCTAAAGTCCGATATCTTCGTGATCAACGGATTTGGGCCTTTCAGTATTCTAAATTCATCGATTTATCATCGATTCACCGATTATTTCCGCTAATCGTGTGAGATCCTGGACGGATTCGATTTACATCGTCGAATTCGCTTCCTACGCTGCATCAGGATTGAAATCAAATGGAGTAGGACATGGTGAAGAAGGCGGTGCTGTTTGTGGATTTGGTGGTTTCTTGCAATGTGGAGTGGCTGTTTTGGGGGGTTAAAGTGGCAGGGAGGTTGCTGAGGGTAGGTGTTATGTATGTTGTAGGAGGTGAAGGTACTTGTGGTAGTTTAAGTGTAGTGTTCAGGTGTGTTGCGGGTGGTGGTTCGGATTTGTATAGGAGGTGTAGTTGTATGTGCAGGTTGTAACAAATTGCAACAGAAAAGAAATTGAAATGCACAAAAAAAAGTGAACACAGCACAACTGTAGATGAAAATGTAGCGAACGGAAGGTGTAATGTAGCAGTAAAGTAACAGACATAGTAACCTGAAATGTTAAAATAACAGAATGCAATGCAATTTTGAATAATAGAAATGTAAAAATAACAACGAATAGTTTATGAGTTAATGAAAATGTTTGTGTTGTTTTTTTTTTCTTTCTTTTTTTTGTTTAATAACACAAAATAAAATAAAATAAATGTAAAAATAATTCTAAGACTAATATTAAAATTAATTTGCTTTTTCTAGCAACGACGTCAAAAAATTAAGTGGATGCGGATTTTTATCAATTAGAAAACTGTCGAATTTTATCATATTAAAATACTCGCAAGTGTACGACGTACAATTTGTAGTGCATTGGTAAGTACGGATCGAACCATAAGAAAAGCAGGAATTTCAGTTTACTCAATCAACTATCCTGATATTTTTAAAATGCTTTTAATTAAAAATAAAAGAAAAACTAGAGTAAAGCTAGAATTAAAGTAATGAGATTAAAAGACAATTTAGAGATAAATCCACTTTCATATTCAAATAAAGCAACACATAATAAATGTATAATCTCTCTTTTTAACACAAGTAGAATTAGTTGATGCATTTACTTTTAAGTATGGTATATTTGTGATATTAATTAAAACAATATAAACCATCAAATACTGATACATCAACCAAACCTACTTATTAAATCTCATGAAAATAATTATGAAGTTAAAAGTAAATTATATTTTAAGCATGATCTATTTACCATTTTAGATCAAGTAATATAGAACATCAAATTTTGATTTTGTTTAACTTCATTGTCAAAATCAAATTGTTCGATGAAGATGTAACTTAAGTCTATATATGACTAAGTATAGCCTATTTGTGATTGACAACACAGGCTATCAAATTTATATATGAACATCAAACTTCCATTTGCATTTAAATTTATATTAAACCAAAAACAAGAGACAATAAGCGAAACCATTATGTTGATTTTACATGAATTGTGAGAGCTTAAATAACCCTAAATTGAAGGGGTTTAGCATTTCATCCTTAAAGTGAATTTTAACATTAACAAAAAGAAAGAAATTGCAAATTAAAGAGAAAGAGCACTAATAAATAGAATAAAAAATAAATCTCACTTATTTCAACAAAGAGATCTAATCTATTTGCATGAAAAAAAAGAACCATGAAATAAAATAACACCAAAGAGAAGCATGAAATAAAATTGCATAAAACAAAAGGCTAAGAAGCCATTAAAAAGAAGAGAGATTTTATTTTTATTTTTTTTGGCTAGAAACAATCCTATCTTTTCACGAACCATACGTGGGTATTTGTACAAGTTTAAAACCCTAATATATTTTAGGGTGCTATCAAAACTACCCTTAACTTTATGTGCTCCCCACGTAATCGTTAGTTATTTAATTAATCCTCACCAACATGCTTTTCTTTTTAATTGTGATCCATTAGCAAGTAGGTGGAATCCTACATGAAGAATTAATTTATTTTTTTCTTTTTCGTTTGGCTTCCAAAACAAGTGCATGCATTATCCATGAAGTTTCTTTCAATTTGCACTTAATTTCCTACAAAATAAAATTAAAACGTGTGAATTAATTTTCTCAAAATTAATGCATACACAAAATTACCATTTTGCCCAAATGTAGATGAGTATATGATGATTTGAAAACACCATTATATTTTGGTTAAAATATGTAAAAATACCCTAAAATGTCTTTTATTTTAATAGAAGAGAGTAAAAATATACATTTGTATGTTTACATCAGTTATCTTGGTATTTGGGCCTATAGGACCTTATCCAAATCCCCATGTGCCCAAACACTTTTTTCCTTGACTTAGGCTGTGAAACCATGCTCCTCGTCGAAGTAAAGGTCCCATGACATCGAAGAATATCATATACAGCAGAACGAAATAGAGAATTAAAAGGAGCTTCTCTAGATTTTATTCAAGGAAAAAAGATATGAGGCAACAGTTATATCCGCCGCATACCGATGAAGGATAGCAAAACCTACAATATTAGGCTTGGTGGAAGGAACTTCTAAGAGGGAGACTTAGTGCTATGAAGAGTAATAACTAACACCAAAGACCCAGCTGATAAGGCTTTGGACCCAAATTGGTAAGGCCTTCTTGTGATCATGGACTCTTGGCTAACGGGGCCTATAGGCCATAGAAACCTAATGGAAATCTAGTTTCGAGAACAATGGAATTTAAAGCACCTTAGGCCTTATTTTGTATAATATGTATTACTTGTATAAAAAAAATGTAGTTATTACAAAAATAGTAATATAATGAATTGAACATAGGGATATCGGGCAGCCCAAACCAGTATAAAAATCTCTCTGTGTTAATGTCTCTAACATAGTTAATAACATAAGGTTATATCATACAAAACATGGCTTCTCGGCCAAATAATTGCACCGGACGTAGGGATATTAGATGGCCTAAATCAATATAAAAAAATCATACACATGAATTGAAAAGGTTGAAATACATAACCTGACTTCACAGTCAAAATATAGTCCGCCCACAAATAGTGGAGCGAACCGTGCTAAGCGCATGAACATGACACTGCCTCCAAACAGCGAGGTAGGTCATGCCAATCATATAACAAAAGCATGAATACCAAAGGTTTAGTTTAGAAAACATGAATTATGCAAGGAGCTAATAAAAATGCAAGAAAAGACCGTTTACGGAATGCAAAACAACCCACAAATCATGTGCAATTCCAAAAACAACATAAAGCTTGCAATATAAATGCTAAAAACTAAGATTTACTAATATTTACTAAAATCAACTCATGTCTGTATGATTCTTCACATTTTCATACACATCACAAGAAAAGATAAAGTTATTGTTAACCTAAAAAATAAAGCAACATCCTAGTTTGAGTTTAAAAGCACCAGCCCTGTTCTGGTGGAGCAATATCACATATCACAGATATAGAAAAAGAACAGTAAAAGGAAGAAGACAGAGAATTTGTATAGTGGTTCGGCTGTTGATGAAGCCTACATCTACTTTATAGTTTTGTTATGAACTGATTGTTGTTACAAGAAGTGTTTGATTACAAGGCTTTGATTATCCTTAGGTAGATTGAATCCCCATAGTTGGAATCCACTGGAGAATCACAGTGAATCACTTTGAAAATTTTTGTGAGGAAGATAGAGACTAAAAAATGTTTCCAACAGAGCTTCAACAACCAGTCCAAAGAAGATCCTCTTTATGTTGCAGGTAGATCGGTATTTATAGATAATGAAGGACTTCTGGGCCAGGCCACTTCATCTATTACTGACAGGTAGGTAGGGAACAACCTAAGGGGGTTTGGCTCGCAAACCGAGGCAAAACCATGGGTCGCTGGTGACCCTTGGTCTATGGGTCGTTTGCGAGCCAATGCCTTGGCCTCTTTGGAATGCATCCTCAGTTAGTTCATTTGAAGATTCGAGGAGACGCATGGGCCTTCGATGATCCAAGCACTTATGATTTTTTTGGAGTTTGGAATTTGGGACAATTCCATGACATCATATCGTTGTTGTTTGAATAATATCATTGCACGTTACTCCGTCTTGATGAGGATCTGCAGGCTGATTATGCTTTGATTGCTGATTGGACTGAACTAAAGCTAGCTTCTAGGTTTAGTTGAACATGGTATTGCTTCAGTAATATGATTTAGCTCATCAAATCCTTGCCTTAACCTTTCTGGTTAAGTTCTAAGCCATTCTAATGTGATGGGATTGTTCTGTATTCTTTTGGATCCTGTTGGGTTAAAATCCTGAATAACATTTGCCTCCTAAAGTACGCCTTTTGAATGAAAGGTGTTTTTTGCTTTAGAACAAGTCATGGCAACGAGTCTTCAATTCTTGAACTTTCCAGCAGCTTTAGTCTTGGTGAATCGTCCAATTCCATCAGATTCTCTTTCCAGTCGCAAGTTGTTCCTGACCTGTTACAGCCTAAGACTCTACCTAAGTGTAATCTATACATCACAATCATTCCGATTTCATTATGGGTTATTACATCACATGTCTCTAATTACATTACATATCTCTAATCGTCCAGTTTCATTAGGGATTTACAATATTATCAATTTTTACTTTTCATTCGGAGTTTTTACATCATATATCAAAATCAAATCATATATCAGAATTACATCATATCACATCATATATCAAAAATCATCATGTGTTCTTCCATGATTTATCCGTTTTATTATATTTACAAGGAATTCAGATCCTTTTTGCAAAACCAAATATGTTTTAAGGTCGGATATTTCTGGACCGCTTAAGTTTAATGCGTGATCTCTCTGGATCGTTTATTGTTTAGTTTAACGTGTGATCTCTCTGGATCATTTAATGTTTAGTTTAATGTGCGATCTCTTTGAATCGTACAATGTTCAGTTTAATGTGCGTTCTCTCTGGATTGTTTAACGTTTTAATTTAAGGGGACAATCTTTTTGGATTATTTTTCAGTTAAGTCAAGGGGATTAAGTAAGCCCATCCACTCACTTTTTAGTGAGGGGACTTACTTCTTACACTTTGGTCGCGTGGTGGGACTCTAAGTCGATCAATATCGTACAAGTCCATCCACTCGCTCTTTGGCAATGAGACTTGCACCTTGCACTCCGGCCCTGTGGTTAGACTCTAAGGCAATCAATATCAGTTATCAAAATTCATATATTCAAATCAAAACAAATAAATAGAAATTAAACAAGTAGGAGTCCTAAATGTTCATCTCAGGCATCCGACTTAGAGCGTGCCTAGAAACCGTTCGGGATTCCTTACACGTGTAGGCGGCCTTCGATTGTTATTGTCCAAAGTTCTCTCAGGCATCCGACTCAGAGTGTGCCTAGGGACCGCTCGAGATCTCATAAATGTGTTAGCGGCATTCGATTATTATCGTCTACGTACCAAAAGAAAAGTGTGGGAAAGGAAATGATAAAACAAAGCATTGGAATCGAATACGACTCCTGTTCACCCCGATCATGGGATAATTTGTTTTGGCACTTGTCCCTGGGCGTTTCTTGATGCATTTTCCATGGATGGCGGTTATCCTTGCAATTCCACCGTAGTTCTAATCCTCGCATATTGTGGTAGCTGGTTGTTTCGGACCAATTCTTCTATCAGATCATGAAGGTGTCGACACTCGTTCCTCTCATGCCCATTCAACTCATGAAAGATGAATTTTTTTCCAGATCTTTTCTCTTGGTCGATGGACTCCCTCATAGGTGGCCTTTGGTAGAGGTTCTGTCCCCTCGTATCCAGATATATCCACTCCGGGGTTTCAGTCTGGTCGATGTATGAAGGGAATCTTGGTTCTTTCCTCTATTGTTTTGGGTCTTTGATGTTGTCGTCGGCTTTCCTCTTCCATTTGTTTTTTCTAATTCCAGCTTCGTATGGTCCCCTGGCTTCATTGGCATTTATTGCAGCATCCACATCTTCATCCTCGACTTTGGCGTCTTCCTGACGTAGGTATCTTTCAGCTTCGTAATAGAATTCTACGAGATCCATCGGCGAGTCCCTTTTCAATGTGACTTTGAAATTAGTCTAATTCGTGACTCCGGATACTGCTGCCATTAGGATAAATGATGGGTCTGATTTTCCACCGTGGCTGCCGCCGCATTGAATCTTGTTAAATAACTTCTTAAGGACTCTCCAAGCCTTTGTTTTACGTTTGAGAGCGTAAGTACATTCCTTGGTTGTGAGACGTGAACCCTGAACTGTCTCAAGAACCTGCTCACTAAGTCGGCTTATAGACCCATTTTCCAATTGTCTAGACCACACTGCAATCAAATCTATTAAGTATAAGGGGAAGCATCGCCCCATTACTTCCTCAGATGCACCTAGCACCTACATATTTTGGATGTATCACATCATATGAATCGTCGGGTCTATCTTCTCGTCGTACATTTTCAGTGTTGGAAGCTTAAAATCTGGAGGATTTCTCGTGTTTCGGATATTAGCAGTAAATGAATTTAAGTTCACATCTTCCGAACCCTGATCTGAGGGTCCTCAGCTGATGAATCTCCATACCAATTCAGCAATCCTATTCGCACCATCCAACGAAGGCCCCTGTCCTAAAGCAATACTTTGCCTCCTGTCCGTTGGGGACATCCTAGGATGGACTCTTCTGGCATCGTACCCATGTTCTGATTTACAACTCTAGCTTCATTCATTCCTCCATTCCTTTGAGGAAGTTCTGGTATATATTCTTTTTTTGACCTCATCCTAGTATTCGATTAGCTCCCGTGCCACCAGTCCTTGGTGTTTCAATGGTCGCTCTGGCATTGGCATCGATTCCCGTGTTGATTCCAGTACTGCCCCTATGTGTCGATTGCTCTGGGCATGGGAGAAAGATTCCACCTTGCTCCAATCCAAATCCGATAGTCACTGCTATGTTCCCCGGAGTTTAATTCTTATTCCCTGTAGATCTAGCCATCTCTTGCTGCTCCATCCTCTGGAAGAATCCATCCATCATCTCCTATTGTCCAGCTAAGTGTTCATCCTGCATCTCTTTCATCATCCTTTCCATCTCCTCTTTAATCACATAGCTGGGTTGTTTAAGGACACTTCTTGGCTACCCCTAGGCTCCGGTTGACTGTTCCACCTTTAGACCTGGTGTTAGGCTCTTCATTTTCTTCGAATTTCATATTCAAGCTTCAATTCTTCAGATATCGTTCAAGGTTCTCAATGAAAGCACCAAAATGTTAACCCAAACAATAAATTAACATCCTATTTTGAGTTTGAAAGTACCAGCACTGTTCTAGCAGAGCAATATCATAGATCATAGATATAGAAAAAACAGTAAAAGGAAGAAGATAGAGAATTTTTATAGTGGTTCGACTATTAATGAAGTCTACGCCCACTTTATAGTTTCGTTATGAAGTAATTGTTGTTACAAGAAGTATTTGATTTCAAGGCTTTTATTATCCTTAGGTAGATTGAATTCTCAAAGTTGGAATCCATTGGAGAATCACAGTGAATCCCTTTGGAGATTATTGTGAGGGAGGTAGAGGGTGAAGAATGTTTCTAATAGAGCTTCATCAAGCAGTCCGGAGAAGATCCTCTTTATGTTACATGTAAGTTGGTATTTATAGAGAATGGAGGACATCTGGGCCATGACACTTCATATATTGCTCGCAGGTAGGTAAGGAACGACCTATGGTGGGTTTGGCTCGCAAACTGAGGCAAAACCATGGGTCACTGGTGCACCATGGTCTCTGGGTCGTTGGCGACCCATTGACTTGGCTCGTTTGCGAGCCAATGCCTTGGCCTCTTTTCATTGCTCCTCAATTAGTTCATTTGAAGATTCAAGGAGAGGCATGGGTCGTCAATGATCCAAGCACTTAGGAATTTTCTAGAATTTGGAATTTAGGACACTTCCATGACCTCATATCATTGTTGTTTGCGTAGTTTCGTTGCACATTACTCCTCCCTGATGACGATCTGCTGGTTGATTGTACTTCGATTGCTGCTGACTGGACTGAACTGACGCTGGCTTCTTGGTTCGGTTGAACTTTGCCATTGCTTTAGTAATATGATTTAGCTCTTGTCAATTCCTTGCCTTAGCCTTTCTGATAAAATTCTAATCCATTCTGATGTGATGGGATTGTTTTGTATTCAGTTAGATCCTGTTGGGTTAAAAACTCGTATAATAGTTATTATCACGCATAAGTGCATCAAAGGTTGAATTCGAAACTTCGATGCTTGATAAAACAAACCACGCTACGGCTTTAAATTGCCCTCAAGGGAATTGTCGATTATAATTCTGTCACAATGATGAGATATGCAGTCTCTTAATGATGAACATTCTGAATTCTTTTTGTAGTAAATCCTTAATTCATGGAATTTAGCCTCGTAATAATTCTTTAAATTTTGTGCCAACTTCTCCCACTGGGAAATAACATGAGGATCAGTACCAGGCAGAGGCAAAGAAGCAGCATCAGGCCATGAAAAGACATCAGGAGCCAAAGATGCGGTAGGATCGTCTTCCACGCTGGTTTGCCAAGAAATATGAAGAGACAATCCTTCGACTTTCTTGTCCAGTACTTTTATTTTATCTTCTCTTATATACGCCTTCAACATCTCCCGGTAACCCCTCTCGTTTAGCAACCCTGGAGCAGACTTGAGCTTTTCTTCCAAGTCATCTATCTCTGAACCTCGATCAGTAGGGGTAGGCTAAAATCAAGCAAGCCTAGACGAAACAAAAACTAAAAGGTAGTGTAATCAAGCAAGGAACTTACACTCCTTCACAAAGGAATTTGATTTAACAATACCTTTATAAGTATTTATATGACCAAAAACTATTCTACAACATAAATTTACGAAAATACTCTAAGTTATAGGATCCTAAAACACGGCGCTAGCTATGAAAAGCATCCAAGGCATGCTGGCTAGGTGTAGGACTGTTTTTCTCTGATCGTAATTGATACACGCCTAGTGCACCATCGGATCTTATGTAGTCACCTTAAAATCGTCTACAGTATAATGGAAGCTCGGGTCAAGCATAAGGGGTAATTAGAGACGTTCGTGGCTCGTTGTAAGTCGATCTACCCCATCTTGCTCTTAACCTTTTCCTTTTTAAGTTTCTCCATGGTCTCAGTAATCCTATCATGCATCGACACATCGATGGGGGCTGCTATGACTCTAGGATCATCCTGAGCTTTCCACAGTAAACCTTCATGTCATAGATTCTGACTACGACATCCTCCCTTATTTTTTCTAAAGTATCAATTAGTTTAGCCCTAGTCTTCCTTATGTTTCTAGAAAATCCACCAAGTATTCAAGGTCATCCACCCTCCACCCCTTCCTCCATGAGTAAGGAAGCACCATCGGCTTCTGTTGATCCATCTGCTACTTATAGTTAGCTTCCATCTCTTTAGGTTTATCTTAGAATTGCACCTCCGCTTTTTGCATCCATTCATCTGCCAATAAAGGGTCCATGCCAATAGGGGGATCAGGGACCACGTCTAAAATAAGCCCATCTGCCCCCTCTCCTCTTTTAACGCCCTCCTTCTCTTCAATTTGATGGGCAACTTAAAGAGATAAATCCTTTATGTTTTATTTAGCTTTTTTATTTCTTCTTCATAGACAATCCCATAGAGGGCCTCGCTATCTTTCAATGGTTAATGCATTTCATTCACCGTTGAATTGGCAGCTCAAGCTCTATAAGCAACTTGATGTTATGTTGATATTGATGATCTTGTGCATTCTTAGACTCTTTAAGCTCCAATAGGGCATCTTATAAACCTTCCATTGGTAAGGATTAATTGGATATTCTCATCTTCCAAGGTCACAGTAGGAGTCATGGCCGCCGCCTCAAATTTAGGCACAATTGTTCATGGTTTTAAATATCCTTTATCTCGCCGGAGATAAAAAATCCAAGATTTTCTCCAAAATTCAAGATTTGACAGCTTGGTTGGTTTTCAGAGTTTTAAATCTCCTTCATTTTAGCCAAGATATTAGTTCAAGATTTTTTCAAAATTCAAGATTTGAAACCTTGCACTTTGTGCTACCCGGGCCTTAAATGATGGGTTTCGGGAACACCGAATTGAAAGGCTTCATTAAACTCAGAAAGAGACACATGGGGACTGACCTAGTTGGTAGTAATGGAAATTTGATCCAAAGGAAATCAAAATAAACAAAGTTAAGATCAAATAAGAATATATCTCACAAAGAACATTTTTTATGGTAAGTCCAACAAATCTGCATTCAAGAAATGAATATAATATTCAGTGCTTAGTCTCTATTTAAATTCCTAAGCCTAAACCTAAACCACTCCAAGTGCGGACTATCGGTGGAAAAGAGCCGCTCTTTAAAGTATACTACCACTGATGCAATACAACATCACTAAGTGCTTCCTTTTCGATAACTATTTGATCAACCTTGGAAAGTAACCATTGGATTTCCTCTCTATGTTGCATAAATGACTTATCTAACTTTTTTTCATGCCTATGAATCTCTATCATGCTAAGACCAAGACGATTTATGGTCTGATCTTGTAGTTTGTTCATGCTTTCCATCAGAAATTTAGTAAATATAACTTCCTTAGAAGACTATAGAAAACCAAGAAAATGAAAATAACATGGTCATTCATAATGCAGTAAAAAAACAGAATATTCATAAAGGAAATTAAATAGAGAAAAATTATGTAATGAATTCATTTTTTATTGTACATATTTGGGAGTTTAGGATCATTTACAAAAGTTAGGTGATTACATGAGCGTGGGAAGTCAAGGTGATCTCAGCTTCCTTAGACACCGCATTCCTGTCTGGCTGTAGAGAAGCAACATTGGAAATCGAAGGGGAAGCATTCTTTATAGCTAGCTCCTCAGCTTGCTAGGCCTTAATGCTATTAGGAGCATCATCATTAATCTTGTCGAGATCCTCCAGGAAGCTAAGCCAACCCCATGGAGAATTGACACTGAACTAAGGCTTACAGTTGGTAAAGCACACGGTAGCTGACCGTGATAGATCGCCTTTAGATTCCTTTAATGCCTTTTCCTTCTCATAACTCGTAACCCTTCAACACCAAGGCCTCTTTCGGAGCCTTCATCGTCCTCTCGGCTTCTACTCGATGGGCCTTAAACTCTTCTTCAACTTTAATCCTATCAAAAACAACCATTGCAAGGTCTTCCTTGAGCTTGGCGACACGAGCAAAGGCTCATCTTCCCCCCTTTTCGAACCTCAATTGATAGGGCTCCAAGATGTTTAAAAAAAGATGAGGAGTGATCAAGTAAACCACCATTAAACGAAGAAGGAAAAGAAAATTACTCATGTAAGTCCAAGATCTCTTCAGTTCAGTAGCGAGCTCAAAGAAAGGGAGCTCAAGAAGTGGAATGGCAAGAAGATGAGGTTGCAAAGCAAAAGAAATACTAGATAAGTTGTCAAGAGTGACTCATCCAAATCTCTCGGCGAGATCAGTAACAACACCCTTAGGCTAGGGCAAGTAACAAATGCGAGGATCTTGGAGGGACTGAAGAGGAGGGACATAAAGCACCTCCGAGGAAGGGATGGGGGAATGCACAATAGGCTTCTTAAAGGGCTAGTCAGAGGCCTTGCCCCCATCGGGCTTCCTTTTTTGATTTTTCCTCTTCGTCCTTGCTGATTTCTTAGGGTAGAGAAACGCAGTAGCAAGATCACCATCCATTTCACCTGTACATAAAGAAAATCTTAAGGTCAGTGGATGTCCTTACAAAGGCTAGGAGTATAAAATAATGAATCTTTAATCCATTTTTAGTAAATTATACCCCTAGGTTTATCCAAAATTGAAGGAAACTTAAAGATGTAACAAGATAAGTTAGGGTTTAGGCGTAGAAAGTTATGCTTTTGTAGCATCGAGTCGGTAAAAAACAATTTCATTTTTCTCTCATCCACTCCTAAACCTAAGATGCGGTTCCTACAAGACTCATATGAGTTCACAGCATGATCAAAAAAATGGGCTATTTAGGGTGCGGACGAAAGGAAGGAGGAAAGTTATTAGAATTTTAAATACAGAAATATTGATCGATCCACTTTTGAGTCTTGCAAGGAACAGGGGTATGGATCGATTTTTGGCTTGGGTATAGTAAAACCCAACATCGCTCCCTGAAGGACTTTTATGAATATCAAACAGAAGTTGGAGCTCCTCACAAGTAGGAGGAGAACCATTCTCCGTGTAAAGAATAAAGGTAGCAATTACAATGAAATAAGAAAAAAGGCAAGTTGGATAGGAATGATTCAATGGCGGTTAACCATTCATGAAGAATCTGATTTAGAGGTAGATAAAGCCTACACCATATGCGCTCAAAAGTGATAGAAATAAACTCATTAGGAGCAGTGCAGATGCATTTGTAAGATTATGAAACTTTAGCCTCCTAACCCTCAAACCCGAAATGGTCCAAGATGCTCTCCACTTCTCTAAGTTGGGTTATCTTCGATTATAAGGATAAAGGGGAGAAGGAAGAAGATGTCATGTCAAAACTAAAAGGTTGGTTAACAACTACTATTAAAGTGAAAAGGAAACTACAAAAGAAAAAAGATCCTTACTTTGGATTCAAAAGTGGAACGAGTCTTGGGGAGAAATGAGTTTAGTAGCTAGGTAGTCCTTTTCCCTCTTTGAAAGCACGTAAAATTATAAAATTAAAAAGAGGGGAGAAATATACTTACCTTAGCAGAAATCACATCCACACAATCAGAATGATGAAAAATCACCTAAACGTCAGGTGATTGATAGCAAGAAAGATAAGAGCTGGAGTTAAGATGGATTTTCATATAAAACGGAAAGATTAAATTCACAGCTTTTCAAAATATCGACAAATAGAGGAATGACACATGCACCTGGGAATTTAAGGCAAAACGGCTACAAATACTTTTTCTATCTTTTGAAAAGAGGGAGGAAAAAGGTAGAAATGAGGGGTTGAAGGAACATATAAAATAAATACAAGCCCACACCTATTTACGATTGTTGTAGACTTGGGAAGCAAGTGTTATACCCATATTTTCCAAACAGTTTCAAAGGAAGCTTGACACAAACACTAAGAAGAAAGAACCGCTGCCACAATAAAAGTTGAAATAAGGAAAAGAAACGAAAACGAAGTTCAAAAGGTACTGTGTCGATGATAATATGAAGTTGAGGCAAGTATAGCATCCGCATCCACTCATTCCATGTAACATCGTCTCCATAATCTGAAATGGTTACAAGGCGTAAGGACCAACTTGCAGCCTTCATCTTACTTCAACAAATAGGATTACGGCATAGCATCTAAATAACAACTAGATATAGAAACTGTTCCACTGCCCCCAAAAGCAACACTGCCAATATAAGACCGCGGCACATATCCTTAAACAACTACATGCAAACAAGGATGTACCACAATCTTAAACAAATATCTAAAAGTGGTAGGTTTGCATTGCAATTTTGTATTAAAAGGCAATACGAATGCACCGCAATTGAACACTGTTGTGACAGAACAACATCGTAATCTTATATCAACATCATACTAATAAATAATGTGTCACCCTGGTGATATAACAAGCATGATGTCCAAAATAATAAGGTGATAGGATAAGACCGCGCCACCACCAAGAGATCGTAGCTTTATCCCCAAGGACAATAAATCTAGTTCAAAAAAAAGGCGATGACGCGACACTCCCAATGATGAGAAAAGCTCGGAACTGGTTCATGGAAGGACATCACCCGTCAAAAATAACAACTTAATCTCCTCTACTAAGCCATGCAACTCAACTCCAACTATCCTCAGTGCAGTACTATAAAGATATTGTAGACCAAACATTATAGCACAGCTTCACGATTATCGGTGCAACACAAAGGTTATATGGCACAACTACCCCAGTTAAGAAAAAGAAATCATTCTCAATGAAGTATAACAGGATCGAAAAATGCTATAAGAAAATAGCTTTCTTTGAAGAAAGAGCAATACCTCATTGCAATTTCATACATACACATGTGCGGTTCGTAAGCCCGTTGCCTTTCGAAATCAGAAATGCATAACTCATTCAAATTTGAGTTTCACGCCTCAATTCAAGCATTCCTGCTTTAATTTCAAACTTCCCCCCAAACTTAAAATCCAGCCGCTCAAATCATAATTGTCCCTCAAAGACCACATCAGTCATCTGTGCACATCAAATGTGCAAAATGGATGTTGGACACATGATATAATCCAATGACAGATATCCAGAGAGTGAAAAGCAATGTTAGCAATCCACGTGAATCTCTGTGTACTATAAATGAATAAGGCATTATAGCAAAAGAGGGAGGAATTTTCCTTTACTTTTTTTTGGATAGAAAAATAAGAAATTGTACCTTTTCAACCAGTTTTCTTTTGTACCAAGAAATAAAGAAAGAAGAATTGACAATTTATCCGTGGACTTAGGATTTCTTAACACCCGAACCATATAAATTCTATATGCCCTTTTTATTTTTAGTATTTTACTTTTACAGCTTTTAATTTCTCAGAACTCAAATCAAGATAGATTCCCTTTAACAAACTAATGTTTAGAATATCCCTTCTCATAATTGCATAAACATCAAAATAACATGATTACTCCTCTTTAGGGAAATATTAACATCATTTAATTCTATTGATTTATAATCATGAAAGCATTCAACATCGTGATTACTTCATAAAAATACTTAGGTATTTTCGAGATGAAAAATCTCATTAATATTAGTCATTAGCATTTCTTGAAGTAGTGTTGCGATGCTTCATTCTTCCACTTAGATGACTTAGGTAGATTCATTATCTTTGAGACATTTGATTTATCAGCTCGTTAGAGATGATGAACGTATGACAATAGACGCTAGTTGCATGTTAGTCTGCCATTTGAAATAGTCTAACCCGAGACAACTGCATTTGTAACACCCGTAACTTGACATTAGTTATTTAATCAGTTAGTTGGTTAACTAATTAGGCTCCGAAAATGGAATTTGTGCAAATGATGGAACTTAACCATGAACCATGAACCTTGCACCATTGCATTTGTGGTGAAATTCTGAGCAACTTTCATATTTGGAGTTTAGCGATCAGAATCTAAAAAAAAGTTATGGATGATAAACGAATTCGAAACGAAAATAATTAAATAAGAAAAAATTAACGTTTTTATATTGATTACCCGGGCCTATAGGCCGGTCCTTTATTGGGGACGGTCAACCAATAGCGGTTGACCGACCACCCAAGAGCGGTCGACCGATGGCGACCTAGCGGCTCCAATAAACCTAGGCGCAATAGCCCGAATTTAATATTCTATCTAACGATTTTTTTTTTTCTAGCGCCTATAAATTCAGGCATAACACTCCATTATCTTTTTATATTTTTATGGAGGCAGTAGCAAAGCTCTGTCATTTCTTCTTCTCTGGTTTCTTTCTAAATTATAAAGATAAGATACTTGTATCTATATTCATACAAATTGGAGAAGGGTAGAAATCTAATAAAAAGATGAAGAGAAGAGAGTCAACTATATGCATATTTGAGGTAATTTATATATATATATATATACTAGTATGGGTCTCTGTGCTTCGCACACGGGCTGATTGTATTGTTGTATATACGTTGATAGTTTGTTTGAGGCATCAGTTGTACAAATTGAAGATTCTTTCATATGGTAGTAACCGTATCAGCATAGACATGTAAATGGAAAGCGAGGGCATTTTAGGAATTTCAAAAAGACACCGAGTAAATTAGTTTAACGAATTTTCTTTATTAGTAGTAGATATATATATATATATATATATAGTGTGTGTGTGTGTGTGTTCTCTTTAAATCCCTAATCTTTTCTCAGATCTATAATTCTAATGTATGTATATACCCTTTTATATATATCTCATAGATTTAAAAAAGATTTGGAGACGAACCAAAGGTTCTACTTCCAATTTGAAGATTTGGATCGCGTTTAAAAGATGAGTGGGAACTTTTATAGCTTGTTATAATATAAATATTATCATGTTGATGTTTATTTGATGTTTATTATTAATTGGATAATTGTATATGAGTTGTAGGCAATGAATTGAATGCGATCTAAATATAATAAATATCGCCCACATATTCTTATTTATGAATTGACTTAGCATTGTATATAACATGATCTAGAAATCAGTCCTAGAAGCATGAATTTTGAATATTAATTTGAATGAGTTTATTCCATATTTGAAATAGATCGTATAATAATGTTATAAATTTAGACTGTTACCATAATCTTGTTAAAATATAAACTTTTATGTATTTGGAATTGTTGGAATTTAGATCTCTTTAATATTTGTAAGTTAGTTTGATTTCTTTCCATTTTAGAAAGATCTCACGTTTGATCTAACAAGGAATAGATACAAATAGAAAGAGAAAGAGATGTGTAAAGTATGAATTCATTGTAGCTTACACTATCTATTTCAATAATAAAAAGAAATGATTATTCCTTGTAATTTCAAAAATGCTATCTTTTATATTTTAAAGTTAAATCTTCTATTTTGAACTAATTTATGGAAACTTTAACGGATAATCTTTTTCGATATGATTCCAATAATTTAACATGGAAAAGTGTATTCTAGTAATAGAACGTATCTGATAAAAGTAAATATATCATCGTGCTTATAATAATTAAATAAAAAGCTAATAACGATGCTTGCATGTAATATTCGCGAATAGGATAATCATTAAATGAGAAAAGAATTTAAACGGCTGTAACTCCAATGAATGATAATAAATATGGGAGTTGTAATTAATTGATATGGTAAACGGATTAGTGGAACTGATAAAAATGGAATAGATATAAATGGTCAAAAATTTTAAATTAGTAATCATACATAGATGTCTTAAGAAATGTTTGTTATGATTTTATGGACAAATTGACATTTATGAGCATTAAGCGGGGATTTATGGGTAGATAAATATTTAAGGTAAATTTTATCACCTTGAATAAAAAAGGGAATTAGTATGCTAAGCTCAATGTCTACCTAAGATAATATAAATAAAGACTTAGGATGGTTAGTTGGACTTAGTTGGTTGGTAATGCGAGGTCGGTAGAGCTACTCAACAGAAGCCTGCCCTTCGCTTTGAGGCTACCTATAGTCGGGTGTACTTACTACTGATGTGAGATATCATTAATCCTAGGACCAGTGACGACGTGAGAGATTAGGGCTTGCTTTCTTAATTGGAAAGAATTAAATGGTCCAAACTTAGATTAGGAGCGATGATGGATATCTCCATGAGGGTTCGCTTCTGATTTGAGGTCTTAAGTGGCTGAAAGATCCGCCTCTCTCCTAAATGGAAGTATTAAGTAACCTAGTGATATTCAAAATAAATAAATAAATAAATAAGGATGTCTCTAAAAAGTTTTTACTTCAGTGTTGAGGTCTTAAGTGGTTGAAGGGTCCGCCGCCCTGGCGCAAGAAGTAACCTGATGAGATGTCATATTTATAATTAAAGAGTGAGAGTGGATATCTCGAAAAGGGTTCGCTTAAGGTTTGGGGTCTTAAGCGACTATAAAGTCCTCATCTTTCCTATAAAAGAAGTATTAAGTAACCCAATGAGATTTCAAGCAATGAAAGCTAAATAGTACCATTGAGAAGCACGCTTCAGGAAGTAGGTCTTAAATGATGGGGTCTATCTATTTTCCACTGGGAAGTATTAAGTGGCTTGGGTACAGTCTCTTACATTGCTAAAGTCATAATAATAAAAGTACCATTTAGGAGCATGCCTTTAGGATAGGTCTTAAATGATGGGGTCTGCCTTAGTTAAGGTATTAAATGACCAGAACCTACCTATTTTCTAATAAAAGATATTAAGTGGCTTGGGTACTTTTATTACATGATTACAGTTTTATCGGCGATAGATGCGGTAATAGTTGGACATTAAATATCAGAAGCCTTAAATAGTGCTTAGAAGTCTTGTAGCTAGGACCCATCGACCATTGACAACATTGTTAGGAAACCACCTTAGGAATAAGTCTTAAATGACGGGTCTACCTCAATTAAGGTCGTAAATGATAGAATAGGCATGTTTCTCTTTTTAAAACTATTATACAAGCCTGCTTTATAATTAGAAATACTAAGTGGCTAATGGATTTGGAAGTTTTGGGTGGTTGACATGGCTTCATTAGTACTTCGTACCTTGGGAAGGGGCAAGTAAGTAATCGTGTGTGCAATGCAAGGTCAAATTAAAATTGCTAACCTTAATAGACATAACAACTGAATGGCAACCTATCAGTATAAGTTTATGTAATGGACAGTTCATATTTTTTCAGTCACCAGAACGTTGTTTAGACCCCCTCCCTGTTATAACCTTTATGATAGAATTTAAAGGAACATGTCACTGGAGCTAGATGTGCTTTGTTGGTGGAGAGTCGTCCTTTTCTCATGCTTGATGCTGATGCAACAATCTGCTATTCAAGGAATATCCTTAGTTCCAAAGTAGAAGTCATAGTCAGTATTCTTATTCTATTAATATTTCTGTTGTGAGTTTAGATTTCTATCAATCTTTGATAATGCCCATGCTTATTTGCAAGTACCAAATCTCACGATTTTTGCTTTGATAGACTTGGATTTCGACTTTTGTCAAAATTTAGGACCATTAAGGTGCAGGTCGTTACATTTGGTATCAGAACACTAGGTTAGTATATCAGAGGGATTATGATAAATTGTTAGAACATATTCATACTTTCCTATCTAGTAATATTATAATTTTTACATTATATTTTAAGAGTTATGACTATAGAAGTAGTTGTAGTTCCACTACGAAGGAATGAGCAAAGCAACTGTGAGTTGGAAATATCTTAGAGCTAAGATTTTCACGCCGACTACGAAGTATCCCACTGAGTGCTGGCGATGCATAAGTAATGTTCATGAAGAGCATGAGTACGAAATATGGCTGGATCCCAGAGACTAGCGTTGTTCGACTTGATGATTGAGATTCTAGCTACCTTATGATTTTGAATTTTGAGCCCCAGTCGGAGACACGTAATTATTTCAAATGGATGAAAAATTAGATCCTGCATGTCGCAATTGCCTAGACGCAAGTTTTGCAAGGGTGCATTAATTAATCACCTCTTTGATAGCGAACCAGTTTTTTATTTAAATAATTATTGTCAATTCCTTAGTCTAAATCTTGTGACAATTTTTTTTTAAAAGGGATATTTTGGAAATGCCTTATATTTTTTAAAAAGGGGGCTTTCAAAGGATTTCTTTTTCCAAGGATTTATTTTGGAAATTTTGTTTTGGGAAAGTTTGATATTTTATTTTTCAAAAGAAACATGTATACCACTAGATTGGTCGTGTTAAGAAATTTTTGGTTTATAAAAGATTAATTCTTTAAATACTTACATATTTAGATGTATATACCAGTAAAGGCTTGATATTGATTTTTGGCAAGAAAATAATTTTCCAATTTGGGAAATTTGTGTTTTAAAAAGGTTTTTGGAAACCTTGATATATGTGTGTGTGTGTGTGTGTTTGACTTTTCAGTGAAATTTTGGTATAAAATGGTTTCTGTTATTTAGAAATAAGTACAAAGGACCATATACTTAGCTCGGTGATTTTTCGATTTATAAAACCGAGGTATTTTATATTTTCTCTCTTTAAGGTATGGACAAATAGAAATGACATTAAATTTTATTGAGGTATGTAGCTCGAAATGTTGTAAAACACACCAGTTATTGAAAGGAATATTTCTGTGCGAAGTAGGCAGAAAATAATAGCTGGAATATGTTTTGGTTTTTGGAGGTGTTGTTTGTTGTAACATTTTTGCTAAGGCTATCACAATCTTGCCAAGGAAGGGTCTATACGGTAAGGTGGACACCTTCATGTGGATGGTAGAATTTTTATGGATAAGTTAAGATAAAGATGATGTGTGGAACAGTCATTAGAACATTAATTAATTTAACCGCCCTATTAGATCCAGGTTCAGGCTGCACCCAAATCTGAGCTAGCGGCCGACCGGTTGACCTAATAGCGGTCGATCTCTAGGTGGATATGGGATGAACCCGAACTTGAAACGCGATTATAAGTCATGTCCAAACCTTCAGCGGCCGCGTCTCCTCACTCTCTTCCTCCTCTTCAATTTTTTTAGCCAAACCTAAATCCACCTCCCCCTACCTCCACTTAACCAAAGTCTCTCTCCTCCATTCCTCCACCAACCGATGCCAAAATCTTTGCGCGTCAGATCGTTCCCTACAATGGATCTAAACCATTTTCTCCCTTTTCCAACCGCCTCTCAGCCCATGGCACCGCCAAGCACTGGTGGCTCTTCCTCTCGTCACATCGGCCTCACTCCGCAAGAATCCGCTTAACTTCACCAAAGTGACTAAAAGATCGCCATCTATCTTGGGACGGCGGACTTTGATTTCCTTCACGGGTGGCCAGTGAAGTTTGTAGATTTCATCGCTCTTGGGCTTGAAGAGCTTTTCATCGCGGTAGGAATTGTACTGATCCACCTCTTCGAGACTTATGAGCTGGAATATTACCTGTGCTACATCCGTCTGTTCGACATAGATGGTACAAAATTTCGATGATAACAACGGCTACAATGATTCCGAGGTGAAGGTAGCTCGGATTGGGATGTCTGATGATGATCTCGTTGGGACTTTGGAGATATCTGCAGTAGACACAGATTAGGATGACATAGACATGACTGATCCTGAGATTCTACAATGGATCTTTTCTAGGAATGTCGGTGATTGGAGGAACGATAATTTACAATCAGTGGCCCATCACATCGTGCACATCTTTTAGCACATCATTCTGAAGATGGGGTTCCTTGACCAGATCTACACCTCAATGTGGAAGGCTGCCTATGCTATAATTGGCGGCGTAACTGTCAGTTGGGCTCGTGTCTTAATGCTTCATATGGTCGATCGGGGAGTTGGTACCTCAAGGACTCACTTTCCATATTGCCACTTGCTCACTTGAGTGTTTATGCATTACAGGGTAAATTTCAGTGGAGAGCCAATAGTGAGGAAGGTCCCTCCTCCCATTAACTGGACCGCCATTAAGAGCATGAATATTCCTTTGTCACCACCGCACCAACCATACCACCACTATTAAGAGCATGAATATTCCTTTGTCACCACCGCACCAACCATACCACCACTAGAGCCACAACACCAGCAACAGGGGATAACACAAGGCGCCGAGAGATACATGAGTCATGAGCTTACTGCTATCCATCAGGTTTAGGCAGAGCTTCGAGAGATTAAGACAAAGCAGTAGCGCCAAGGGCGTGAGATTGAGTGCATAGCCACCATGCTATGACCATTCCGCGGTCATGGAAATAGCTCGAGCTCCAGCCGTGGAGCAAGACCTTCACATAGTTCCTAGGCAATGTTTTTTATGTCTTTTTATTTCCAGCATTTGTTCTTTTTTTTGGGTTGTTGGGTTGTAAAACTGTTAGTTTTCTCTTATAAAAGGCACGCACGATAATATAAGTTTCAATTCATTTTCTGTGTTATTGTTTCTGGATATGCAAATCGCTCGTGTATATATACACAGTAGAGAAACAATATAAATATAGGAATCTCATAAAGACACTTAACTAACGATAAATGCAGCGTAAGAATAGAAGTTTAGAATAGTTGGAAATTTTAGCGAAGGGTACGACAAAGTTATTTTGATATCGTAGGTTGTTGCTCATGTTCCTTAAGCAACTTTTTTTGAATAATAGTCCTGTAAACATTTTTAAATAAAATATCAAATTTTTTGGTAAAGGTTAGTTATAGGATTTCGAAATTTGGTTTATGTGCTTAATACATAACCGACTACGCTGAAAGAGTAACTTGATTTATCAAAATTTTTGAGAAAGAAAATATTTCGAAAAATTTTCCCTTGATTTGAAATGTTTCCTAAAAAAAAGTTTGTTTTTAGTTATTTTTGACTCTTAAATAATTTTTAGAGTTTTTGTTCAAGAAAAAGTTTCAAGAGAAAATATGCATTTAAATATTTTGGGATTTTATTTTTCAAACTACGTACAAATTTGAAAAGTGCGAAAGATTTTTATGAAAACTTTGATTTTGAAGGCCACATGTTAGGCATAGGGAAGGAAAATAGAGTTAGAAATTGCGAACTTAGAGCTGCATTAGGGTCGACGATGCGATAAACGATAACAATGGAAAAGCTGTTTTAGCCTTGGAATTTCTGTTTTCATACCCTGTCGATGACAAGCGCAAGTCTATGTTTAGACTGAATTCTGTTTTAGTGCTCGAAATAAGCCTCTTTATGCGTTTTGTGCACGTAAAATTTGGAGTAAAATCTGGAGAAGCAATGAAGTTTTCACTGTACTACAAAATGAAAAGATTATTGTGTGGTAAGAATGTTAGTCCCCATCTAAATTCCTTTTTCTAATGCAGGAGCAAAGTTTAGCAAGCGATTTTTCGATGCATTAGATTATTGGATGATATGAAGTGGATGTAATATGTTGCTTCATACTTCTATTTGTAGGAGTACGGGGGTTTTGGTTGAAAAGATTTTTCACAGTTCTGCATACATGTAGAACTGCCAATATATATGTAGGTTATTTACATTATGTTTTCAAAAATGGTTTTCAAAAGAAATGCATTCATCCGATTTTGAATCATTCTTCATACATATTTTCTATGTGGTGATGCAGTAATACACTATGCACTTATGCACATTTAGTTGCAAAAATTGGTTGTACACTCATTGGTTGGGTAGCTTAGGATAATTAGGAGCCAAAACCTTGACTTAATCATTGGTGAAATTTCAGAAATGATATTCTTTTCAAGAGGGGAAGAATGTAACACCCCGCAATTTGACATTGGTTATTTAATTAGTTAGTTAGTTAATTAATTAGGCTCCAAAAATAGGATTTGCACAAATGATGAAATTTGACCTTGAAATTGATAACATTGTATTCGCGGCAAAATTCAACGCAACTTTCATATTTGGAGTTTTGCGATCGGAGTCCAAATGAAAAAGTTACAGACAAAAAACAAATTCAGAATGAAAATAATTAAATAAGAAGAAATTAACGTTCTTATATTAATTACCCGGGTCTACAGGCCGACCCATCATTGAGGACGATCGACCCTTAGCGGTCGATCGGTCACCCAAGGGCGGTTGACCGATCACCCAAGGGCGGCCGATCGGTGGCGACCTGGCGGCTCCAATAAACCTATGTCGCAACGGCACGGATTTAATTTATTTCTATCTAACGGTTCTAGTTGATTCCAGCGCCTATAAATTTAGGTCTAACCCTCTCTTCTTTTCTTATATTTTTATGGAGACAGTAGCGAAGCTCTGCCATTTCTTCTTCTCTGCTTTCTTTCTAAATCATAAAGATAAGATATTTGTGTCCATATTCATACAAATCGAAGAAGAGTATAAATCTAATAGAAAGGTGAAGAAAAGAGAATCAACCATATGCGTATTTGAGGTAATTTATATATTTATATGTATTTGTATCTATTTCTCTCCCAATCCCAAATCTCTTCTCAGATCTGTAATTCTAATGTATGTATATACCCTTTTAGATATATCTGTTGGATTTAGAAAGAATTTGAAAATTACCCAAACGTTTTACTTCAGATCTGGAGATTTGGATTGCTTTTAAAAGGTGAGTGAGAATTTTTATAGATTATTATAATATAAAAATTATCTCATTGGTGTTTATTTGATTTTTATGCCTAATTGGATAATTTTATATAAGTTGTAGGCAACGAATTGAATACGATCTGAATATAATAAATATCACCTATATATTCTGGTTTATGAATTGATTTAGCATTATATAACTCAGCCAATTATGTGAACTTGTTAATATACTCCTTTATTGTAGATTGATCTTGTTTTAGAATGAAGAATTTTGCCAATTGTAGATTCACGTCTGCATTGGACATGAATTGCGACTCGAAGCGAGTCCCAAATTCAGCATAAGTTGTGCCTACCTCAGCATTCTCTGCGATCACTATGGTCCACCAGTTCAACGCCACCCCTTTCAAATGCCATGTAGCTAGCTTTGTAACGCCCCAACTATATACCTATAGTACCAAAGAGTATTATAAAATAATATTGTTTGATAATACGGATAATGAGGCTTATTCGGAGTGACCATATGTCAATATTCTCTTAGACCAACGTCGGTATGTATTTTTGCCTCAAAATATATTGACAATATAGGTATACTATGTCGGCACAAAGTAATAAACACGTGGGTTTAGTAGGATAGAACAATATACAACATACATAAATGAAACAGAGTCAAAGATCACAGTAAAGAAATTAATACATTAAATATATATACATACATAACAAGGTGAGTCCATAAAAATGGAGTTTCTGACTCACATCGACCATAAACATCAAGTCATAAACAAAATGCACAACTTATAGCCATATCATTAAAACAAACACAAGGAGACATCCAAAGAAAAATATAATAGTCATCTACTCAAAATAGATAAAAAAATATTTTCTGTCTCCTCTAAAGCCCAATATCCAAAGTGGCTAATGTCCTTATATCTAGAAAGTCTCGGACTAACCCAAGTATTATATGAATAATAAACATTAGCCACTTTTGATATTATATAATACTTGGGTTAGTCCAAGACTTTTCAGATATAAGGACATTAGCCACTTTGGATACTGGGATTTGGAGGAGATGGTAAATATGTATGTTTTTTTTATCTATTTTGAGTAGATGACTATTATATTTTCTTTGGATGTCTCCTTGTGTTTGTTTTGATGATATGGCTATAAGTTGTACATTTTGTTTATGACTTAACGTATATTGTTGATGTGAGTCAGAAACTCCATTTTTATAGACTCTCCTTGTTGTGTATGTATGTATATATTTAATGATTTAATTTCTCTACTGCAATCTTTGACTCTGTGTTCATTTATGTATGTGGTATATTGTTCTGTCCTAGTAAACCCATGTGTTTATTACTTTATGCCGATATAGGATACCTATATTGTTGATATATTTTGAGGCAAAAATACATACAGATATTGGCCTATGGGAATATTGACATATGGTCACTCCTAACAAGCCTCATTATCCATACGAGTATGGTGGCACGTTTGTTGGACGTGTGCAAAGAAGGAAGTGAGCAAATTTTCTCTTTGCTACAATTATGGTATCGTGAGAGATTACAACAAATTTTTCACTAATTGTAAAAAGAAGAAGAGGGAAACGATGTGGCAACCAAATAAAAATAAGGTGTTGTAAAAAAGATGATGGGTAAAACTGATGATGATAAGCCCAATTAAGTTACATCAAACTATGAATTATCTACGATATTTCAGGTTTAGTTAATAAGAAATTAATCAACACATATTAGTTTTAACTTAAAGAATTACTAAAATTCTTCTTTGGATAAAGAAAACACATGGTTAAGCAGTTTATTACTTAAATTTTATATTTAGAAGAGGGATGTCAAAACCTAAGTATAGTAAATAGGATAACAAAAAGTATATAAAACCTGGTCTACTTGCCACATCTCCATAAAGAATTGTGCATAGTATAGTTATAGTACATTCATATGGATAACAACAATACTAAAGCACCGGATAAATTAGTTTTTATTCAGACTATAACACTTCGAATGCAATTAATACACAAAATTTCATCTGCATTCAAATTCAAAAGATGGCAGTCTCTGTTTATCATTTGTGAATCTCCTGAAGCATCATTAGTGATAGCTACCCAATCACACCAACTCTTTCTTTCAAAATTTGAAGAAGACCCACACCGTTGATCCAAACTCCTGATGCATTGGTATATGTGATACATGTAGAACTATCAAAGTAAACCTTTAGGATGTTAAGGTAGTATTTTGTAGAACATTGGATGCTCATTATCAAGTACAAAGCTGTTAGCATATAGTACAGAGCTGAATAGCGTAGAGGAAGAAGGATTTTAATTGCTTAGAAAAGGAAGTAAATATATTATCAAAGTACTTATAATATGAAAATGTTTAGAATGATTTTGGGAAGTAGTTGTATAATTATTAGGCATAGTTGGTTTTCAAAGGGTAAAGTTGTGTGAGAGAACTAATCAAAGTATATATATACTGTGTTTATTCATTCAAATGGGTTTTTTCAGAATCTCATAAAACCTCCACTATTGAATAATTTTGTTTACAATAAAAAAACTAATCAATATTCAAATTTATTCCAATTAAATTATATTTTTGAATGAAAAAAAAATGGGCAAATAGGTAAGATTATATGGAAATGTAAATAAAGTTATAGCAAAATAAAAAATCTAAGTAATTAAGGGGATTTATGCATGTAGAGAATTCTTGAGTTTGAAATCAACATGCTTTCTAGAAGTAAAAAAAACCATTATTTCATTTATTAACGTAGCAAACAATCTTGGCTAAAACTATAAACATATTAATAACAACCTAAATCTCCCATCTGTAATGAACAAAAACATCGGAATTACTTTTAAATAGAAAAATAGGCAGATCCAAGGCTGGTGTGAATTTTTTAATGTTTCTTTTTATGCACCAATATTAGAGGCAAAATCATAAGTGTCTAAAGATGTGTTTTTATCATGTGCGCGTGTGCGCGTGTCAATTGAAAATTGGTATATATCAAAGTTCTAGGTTTGTTTGGAATAAAAGTGAGAACTTACTATAATTGTATATTTGGATGGCATTGGATTTTTGTCTTATGTAATGTTATAATAAGATTGTAAGTATGCAACATCATTATTTATAACTATTTCAGAAGCCTGGAGTTGAAGTTGTTCATCAACTGACCACAAAATCATTTCTCTTAAGTAGTATATTAAAGTAGGAGTGTAACAAATATATATAGTTTTCGAGTGTATAAGTCTAAAAGTTGATATTAGATGAAATTGAAACTAAATAGAAGTTGATTACCAAAATGACTGTCATCCTCCAGGATTAGATTGGTACATGATTTGAATTTGTAAAGATAATGAAGGATAAACCCATCCACATATGCACTTCTAGTTTTCCATAAACTAAACTTTGAAGATAACATGTAATGGGTTAAAAAATGGTAATATAAGACTTTTATATCCTATTAAGGAGGTGATATTGTCTGTACATATCATTGAATTTAGATATTAAATATGCATATTAACAAACATGATAAATACGCAAGTTATTTGTCAGAAAAATCTGCATGTAATTCTATTGTACTTTCCCATAGATGGAGAAAAAAACCAAATTTGTTCAAACTGCATGCAATCATAAAAAAATTAAAATTAGCAATGCTTTATTCACAACGAAGCATATATTGTTCCAAAAGCTTATCTAATGGAAATAACAAAAACTAAAAAAAGTAGAGTATGTTGTTGTAATTGTTCAAAATACAAAACCGATCTGCAAATCATGTTAACAAATAGTACCCAGAGGAGTGATGAAAATTATTTAAAAAGCTAAAATATGAAATTTTGAAATAGTCAGTATTGCAAAAATATCCAAATTTACCTCTTTTGATGAACAACTCTACCAATTCCATGTCAAGGTAGAAATATGAACAGTGATCCATAGACTAAAGTTTATCTACAACAAATAAATAAAATAAGATTATAAATTATTGCAGTAGATGTGTAAAAGTGTGGAAGGTAAAAATAAAAGAGGATCAAGAAAAGAAACTTGAACGTGGATAGAAACTTGAAGGGGAGAAGAAAATGTGATTTATCATATTTATTAGAAGGTAATTGTTCCCTCTGACTGTTGAAATGACAGAAATAACCCAATGAACATTTTCTATTTTGTAGACGCATTTAATGATAAACAAGGTGCTCTAGTTAGTGCCAAAAAGGCTTCACTTCTACCATGTTGACTCAAGGTTTTGCTTTGTCGTATAAGATATAATATGGCCACATTGTAAAGATAAAAGCAAAGATGCTAGGTCCAAATGCCATTACGAATGCTTGAATTGGATTGAGCCATGCATTTAAGGCATATTTTATCTTTTCTCTATAAAAGGAGGCCACATTACTATGAACTAAGCAAACTATAAGGTAGTGGAACATCAAGTCCTAGCTAAAGTAAGCTCAGTGATCAGTTTTGACCTTGTCCTGATATGTGGTGATAAAATTACTATCTCATTTTAGCTATTATCCCATATTGAAATAGAAATAACAATTTTGAAGTAAAGAATCAATGATACTATACTTCCTGCAGTGCTATTTAATTGGACATTTTTATTCTTACTTTATTTATTACTGGCACCAACTATTATTTTACTTAATTAACATCTTGTATCTAACGTTACAAACAAACTGTATTAGTACAAAATATTGCTATAAGGTTATCATCAAAATATCTACATGTTGGCCATGTTTTGTTATATTGATTTACAATTAATCACCTGAAAGTTCATTCATCAACACCGCATTAGTGGGAAATGGCTTTATGAGCAATTCAAATATCAATATAGATTGTTCTTATTTAGTTGCTGCTTTTAGTTTTATACATTGAAACTATTATTTGACGAAACCACAGGGGATGCAACAATGATTTTTGGGCAGCCAATTCTATGATGATATTTTTTTGGATCAAGAAACTAAAAATGTTCATAGTAGTACAATAAGATGCATTCAATTCATACCTTATGTGATAATAAAATATAATTTAAGGAAAACATTGCTACCAACTGTTCCTGCTTACCTAATTACAATTGTTACCTTATTGAATCTACGGTTGGCATTTGAAACAAATGCCATTGAAATATTTCTTCTTCCTCTTAAAACTCTGGCTATTATGCATCCAAAGTTTGAACACTTACCTCAGTTTCTCTTTATGTAGAATATTGATCTATTATCGTTGCTCTGGCTTATAATAGATCATTTATGCCGTTTTGTATATTAAAAATCTTGATAAGCAGACATCAACTACTGAAATTATATACACATTATTTAATGGCAAGCTTGCAATAATTTGCATTGTATGCGTCAGAATTACCTTAAGTTCTGAAACACTTGTTGTGCACTTCCTCCTCCTCCAATGGATTGTTGGAGATTCCCTCAATAACCAATTCTTATGGAATGAATATCCTATAAAATTATATAATGACTTGATTAGAATCAAATTAGGGATTAAATGAATCTAAAGCAATTGACAAATCAGGGAACGGTGAGAACATTTGATGCCATTGAAAAGTACAGGCTTTCTTCTTTTACACATTTAATCAAAAAAGATGATAATTTGAAGTAGATAAAAGTATAGCAGAAAACCTTCAACGAATCCCTACACTAAAACAATCTCACCGCTATAGAGCAAGTACTTAAAAAATAAACAATCCGACATAGACATTTGCATGAAATATAACACACATAGTTAAACCACAAATGGCCTAGAACTTTAATTAAACCGACTACTTACGGTGAAGGGTGGGTATCAGTAGTTATATCTTTTTCCTTCCTCCCAAACAATGCACTCCTCCCAAGCAATGCCCTCTAAATCACTTTGTGAACCTGTTGAATATATGGACATGGGAATGAATTAGAATCAACATTAAATAGGTTGCATATAACATTATAAAATAATGTATAAACTGTGAAAATAGGTAATTTTCATGTAGAAGCATAAGCAAAGAATAAGAAGATCCAACCACAACGAACAATCAAACCCTAGCAATCAAAGTTACCAACCCCAAAATTAAAGCAATTAAAATCAATCAATTACGGACAAACTTTAAAGTATATTGCCTAACAACTTGCGTGCATTCTGAGTAGCAGTATTCCTCAAGGGATTTTAGTGTTATAACGATCATTGAGGTGAAAAAAATATACTAAGAACGTTCAAGATCAAGTGAAAGAAGATCAATTTTTCTTACAAACCTGAAGTCGAGATCATTATTGGAGCAGAGAAACCTTATAAACTGTGGGATGACCAATTGATGTAGATCTAGTATTCAAAAGAGGGAGAGGGTGAATTTAAGTATCGAAAGAAAGGACGGAAGAAAGGATTTTGTTTTTGTTTACCAGCGGAGAGCAGCGTAGACATAAGGGTATTTTTGGCATTTCAAAAAGACACGGTTGAAATTAGTTCGTGGAACTTTCATTATTAGTAGTAAAGACCATCGAACAATATTATTTTATAACACTCTTTGGTAGTATAGAGGTGGGGCGTTACAAAGCTGGTTACGTGGCACTTGAAAGGAGTAGCGTTGAACTGGTGGACCATAGTGATCGCAGAGAATGCTGAGGTATGCATAACTTATGCTGAATTTAAGACTCGCTTCGAGTCGTAGTTAATGTCCAATGCAAAAGTTAATCTACAATTGGCAAAATTCTTCAATCTATAACAAGCGCAATCTACTGTAAAGGAGTATATCAACAAGTTCACATTTTGTACTCCATTTGATTCCTCCTCTCAAATTTTGATTGTAACGGCAAATAATCCAAAATACGAAAAATTGAAATGGGTGTGTAAATTAGGGAAAAATGGATTTTTCCTCTTATCCTTAATTTGCACTGCCTATTTTAACAATTAAAATAAATATGATTTCTTTGTCATTTCAACTGTACACACTTAAAAAGTTGAATGAAATATAAAAAATTGGAATTGTAAATTTGCTTCTTGAGTTAAAGAGGTTGTAGTTCTACTATATTCGTAAAATGAATTGCATTTTTAGATTCTAATTTGAATATATACAAGTCTATTTAGTGTAGCTAATTTATTGATGATGTTAGATATTATGTAGTTTGCCGTATTGGATTGGGACTTGTATATAAATTGCAGTTGTTGACACATTAAAATAACAGATCGTTCGGAATAATAAATAGAAAAATTATTTGAATACACAAAGAAAAAACTTAAGCATAATTTAAAGTTGGACATAAATGTAATAATAAAGTATTCTTTTAAATTTTGAAATTGACCAACCAAAATTTTAAATTTGTAACATATATAATGAATATTGCATTTAATATGGAAACTGACAAATAAATGACAATTAGTAATCAACAATAAACTTAATAAAACGAGTTAATGACAAATATGGAATTATTCCATCAACAAAGGCAAAATAAGGAGTTTCCCTTATAAGGCCTTTAAATGCGTAAATCCCGATAAGGTGTATATTTCATATGTGTGTGTGTTGGCATAGTTCAACATTTTCGTTTGGGAAGTGGAAATGTGGCTAAGTTATAGGATGCGAGGTCAGATAGAATCACACAAAGGTCTACCCAACTAATCTTGCTACCAGTAGTGTAACTTTTATAACTAATGTTGGACATCGTGTATAATAAGTACTCATAGTGGACATGAGGTTAGTTCCAATTTTATAGGATAAGTCTACCCAGCTAATCTGGCTACCAACATCTATTAATAGTTGGACTAGTGCAAGACATCGTGGTTGATTGGGTTACGAGCCATAAGGATGGGAAAATTCCAGGAGGAGATAATTCGGAGTTGAGGCATTAAATGACTATTGCGGTCTTCCTCTTTCCTATTTAAGAAGTGTTTAAATGGTCAGGATTTCCTTTAGAAAGACGTTGGGGTAATTCCAAGATGGGCTTGCTTCGAGGCTGAGGTATTAAATGGTTGTTGGGGTCTGCTTCTTCCTTATTTAAAAAATATTAAATGATTGAAATTGTCTTTTAGGTGCATTAGTGGAAATCTCTTATTGAGGGTCCGCTTTGGGGTTAAAGTGTTAATCAGAGTGTCTGTCTCTTCCCTATCTAAGAACAAGCGGCCTTAAGAAATTTTCTACGATGTCAGCTAGGAAATACTATGAGGGATTTGTCTTGGGATCTAGGTATTAAATCGCCGGAGAGTCTTCATATTCCCTATTTAAAAAGGTCTTAAGTGACCAAGTATTTTCTCTCGCATTGCTAGGATATGATTGGATGGGAGATGTGCTGTTGCTGCATTTATAGTCACGCAATTGGATTTGTAGTGTCGTTATCCTACATTTGGAGATATACTTAGGAAAGTATAATAAATACGTAAGACATAATATTTGTTCAATTACTTGCTGCCCATATAATGTTATTGTAAAACTTGAGGTTTTCATTCACCATACTTGTTGTTTTGACTCCCTCATCATTACAACCTACAGGTTAGGGACAACGATGAGTGTGGAAACTTGTTGGGTGGTTATATATTATGGTTGTCTATTTACGTCGTTATGATATCCTTTGACTATGCATCAGACATGTTTTATGCACTGTTGTGACATTGTACTCCTATGATTTGGTTTATGAGATGGGTATTTTATTTACTATTATATTTTATTTTTTTCGTGGTAAGACTGTAAAAGTATAGATAAATAGCTCTGCATATTGTCTTGTTAAATCAATTATACCAACCAACGGTCAACTTCAGAATGGACCTATGATTCAATGTGCTTTTATTGGATCAATAATTAAGTCCGGTTCGAAGAGGGTTCTTACATTTAATCTCCTTAACCATGCTTACTTACATCCTTATTTCAAACTAGGAACATGTCTCTGAAGCTGCTCCTCTGCGTAGTTTGTTCGATTATGCGTTTATTCGACTCATATTGATTGGCTCAGTAGTTGTATGTTCGGCACCAGACTATGTCACCTGAGCTATATAAACCGCAAGCTCCTTCATCCTGTACTTTACTTCCTTTGCTTTTTTGGAAACTGCAGCTAAGTCCCCTCCTCCAAGTGTGTGCTTAGATTTGATCTAGTCTAGCTTCAAATCTCAAATTCGTCTATCTTCTTCACGAATCAAACAAAATAACGCCTTTATTATCAGTTAATGTGATTAATTCATCAATTTGAGGGTATTAGTTTGAATTTCAAACTTCTTAGGTTGGCAGTATAGGAAAATAGGCTTAGGGATAGGCTACCTTAAATTGGTGATTGGGGTTTGTGCAAGGTCTATATTTGCAAAACTCATTTTTTGCCATAGGTTGGATTGGGATTAAAATTAGTACTTTGTAATTTAGGATCATTAGTCTTGGATTTTAGAGACTTGCATGAACAACTGAACAGTGGCATTGCGATGGTCATGCTTCTATGGGTTATGCTGTCAATGCCGTGAATCATAGTTTTCAATTTGTTAATCTGAACACATAAATCTGCGTATACTTTAACACTAGGGGTTGGATGATTCAGCCATAGGATTTACGGCCAGTTCAGTTGTCAATTAAAATAACTAGGGTTAACAGAAGTATTCCATAGAGAATAAAGCAATGTTTACTGTAATAGGGAAAAACTCAGTGACAGATAAACTTAGTTAAGACTTCGGTTGGTTCAGCGGTCTATACCGAACCAATGACTTTATAGATTTTAAACCAAATTAGATTCACTTTGACATTACGCATAGAGTTTGGTTCAACCGTCAACAAATCAAATACTTAGTGAAAAGTTCCTTTTACCCTTCACAATATTCTCGAGGCAGATTTTTAAATCGACGAGGGTTCTCATACTGTAGTGAGGACCAATCTATGCATGGTCAATGCATTTTATTATGTGTTTTCACTTGCGTATCTTCTAACGTAATTGTCACCACACACACATAGTAAATGATAACAAAAGAGACGTGTTAGTATATCAGACAGGTATGTCTTCCAAACGTCATACTAGGTCTTAGAATGCTATTGGAGCTCAGGCTCCTTCTTCTTCCATTGCTATGGCTACTTCTTCCTCAAGAGCTAGAGTTATTCAGTCTATTTGGGCATGATCTATGGTTTCAGGCTATGACCTCTCATAGCCTTTAACGAACCCCATAGACTCTGTCATGACTACCTTGACATCTAAGCCCTTAGGCACCATTGCTTCTTCCCATGGCCCACATAGGGAGGACATGCTCTTAACAACTCAAGAATAGCGAGCTCACGCTCCCTCGAAGTGGTATATAGCCTACTACCGATATCATTATTTGGCAGGGGCTCCACTATTTCTTCATCCCTGGATAGTTGGAGTTTTGGTATATTTAAAGATTGCCCCATTTTAGATCCATCATAACGGTCATGCCATTATGTCCAATCTCTATATTATGTTCATAAGGGAGTTTGAACACCTCACCCTATCGACAACTCAGGTTTCTCTACGCTATTAAGAGCAAGACGGAGAACTCTTCCTTCTTCAACCTTGAATCATGCAACAAATTTAAGGCGGTGGAGGACTTGTACTCGAAATACAACATGTTCAATCGTGAATACTACTTCATTGGAGGTGAGCCTCCATGCTTCCATCAATGACACTCTTAATGTAAGTGAGATCCGACACTATAACCAGATTTCTTTTACTTTAGGTTTCTAGTGCTAAATGTGCACTGTATCAATTTTCAGGTGTTGTGAAGGCTACCTCAGGAGCAGACCTCGAAGAGATGTTAGGGAACAAGGAGATTAAGAGGGACCCCACCTAACGATAGGGAGGCCTCATATCTGCTGGCCGATGAAGTTCTTAGCCAAAATAGATTGTTTGCTGGGGGCCATTCAATTCGAAGGGCTAGAGCGCCCTTAACCTAGGGGCCTGTACAGAAGGGAAAGGCTAAGGCTTCAGAAGCCATAGAGTCCAGTGGTGAACAACTAGCTAAAGCCCCTATGGCTAGTGATAACATGGATGCACCCCATCCCAGCATGGACATAAAAGCTGACACAATGGTAGACACATAGGTTGATACTGAAACAGACAAGGAAATGGACACAGAAGCTCCTTCATCACAGGCTGATCAAATGAAGTCTATCGGGGAATGGAAAGGTGATGTCTTAGGAGGCTCAATAACCAGAGATGAATCGCATCTTCGGGTTAGCGAAGCAACATTCTCGATAGTGATGAGTCATTTTCCAAATCATTTGTTTCTATAAATCCATTTGTGATAATGGCTTGTATTGCAGGTAGACTTATATATTTTGTATCACGTTTTCTAGATCATTTGTTAGCAGTCTACATATTAATAAGATTAGAATATTTTGTATTATTATTTATAGTCAAAATCTTAGAATTACCATCGTAATTGTGCTGAATGTGTAGTTATGCTCATATAGCTCTTGACTCTCAACAAACCAACAAAGGTTAACAATAAGTTTCATGCAACAATAAATAATCTATATAATCCTATATTAGTAATACATGGTAGTGGACACCCATTTGTACATCACTCACAACAGAGACAGAGTCTTTGCAAGAAACACATGTTGTCCTGATATCATCATTAAGCAAAGAAACAAATACCACCTCTTCTTCTTTACCTCATAAGTCATAATAAGTTACATGATATTGAGTTGAATTATAACACTAATAATGATAATTCTATTGGCTTGCAGGCACCGAAGGATGTTAATACTGGAGTTCCAGACATTCCAATGAAGGAATTCAAGTTTGGAGACCTTAACTCTTGCTACCTCCTTCCCCATGCCAGAAGTTCTACATGCAAACTTGTTAGTTAGCAAAACTGAATTGTGGAAAGCACTAAATGATCCCAAGAGGTGAAAAATTAAAAAGGCATTGATTCTTTAGATCTCTCTTCTCCTCATAATAGGAGAAGTGATCGACTTGCTAAAATTAATGACTATCCTGACGTGGAATGTAAGAGGGGCCAATGGCCCTGATAGATGGCTGGACATATAAAGTAGCTAGAGATAATAAGTGCACCGTTGTTGCCTTATAGAAACCAAGATCCATAAAGAAAATCTTTCTCACTGTGAGAAATACTAGGATAATAATTGGTGTGTTCTTGACAGCATAAAATTTTGTCAAAAATGCAGAATTATGGCATATATCAACAAGCAAAATTGGATGAGTGTCCTTTGGTCCTCAAGTAAGCAGCATATCACAGTTTTTTACATAATAAAGGTGGTGCAAAATTAGTTATCTCATTTATTAATGCTGAAAATCACAAAAGTCTTAGAAAGAGTCTATGGGATAAACTTGAACTGGACAGTGCACTATTTAAGTCTTCCTAGCTGCTTTTAGAAGATTTCAGTTGCGTGAGATTATCTAAAGAAAAAACAGGAGGTAGGGTGTTGCAAACTAGTAAAACTGATGAACTTAATAACTGCTTACTTAAATGTGAACTTATGGAGCATGAAGTTCGTGGTGTTAAATTTACATGGAGATTTGGGCCACAAAAAGACATTGATGTCGACTAGACAGAATTCTAGTTAATTATGATTGATTCTCAAAATTCCCTCATTCAAAAGCTTCTACTTTAACCACTATGTCTAATGACCACACACCTTTAATAGTAGCTAGATGGTAACTTCAATAATTTTGGAGGTGTCAGATCATTTAAATACTGCAATTATTCGTGCCAGTATGAAGATTACATTTCTACAGTGGAAGAATACCTGTATGTGCCTCAAGTAGGAAATCCCTTATTCAACTTGCTACAAGTTCAGAATCATGTTAAACTCATCTTAATGGAGTAGAGTTATAAAAAAAAAATTGCATAAAGAAGTACATAAATGCAGAGAAAAATGCAATGCATTACAAGTTATGCTAAATGTAGATCACAATGAAGACAACTCAAGGATTTATTATGCAGCTAAAATAAAATATCAAATGAAGCTTCATGTGTTAGTCATTTCACTTAAACAAAAATCCAAATATGACTGGTTAACACAAGCAGATGATGCTACAAAGTTTTTCAATGCTAAAATGGAAAAGAAGGCTCACATCAATCCATTTACCAATTTGATAAACTCAGATAATGTTGACACAGTAAGTGAAAACAAGCTAGTAAATGATGCAGTCTGTTTCTTCCAAAATATCTATAACAAAAGTAGCTATTCTAATGAGTTTCCAGTTATAACTTGTAAAGCAAAGGTTGCAGAATATGGAGAAAAAAAAACTATTTGAATCTTCTTTCTCTTTAAAAGAATTGAAGTATGCAGTGTTCAGTACATACAAAGACAAAGCTTTTGGTTCTGATGGATTCTCCTTTTAAATTTTATCAATTGCATTGGAATAAGCTTAAAGAGCGACTTCTAGAAGTCATGCAAAGCTGTTATGATAAAGTCAAGACTATCAAAGAAATCAGTCATACATATTTAGCACCGATCCCCAAACCTCCCGAATCCATGAATGATTACAGACCCATAGCCTGTTGTAATTTGTATACAAAGTAATTTCGAAATTATTAAGTTACAGAATTGAACCCGGCCTTCATTTGCTCATTTCAGATAATCGGCATGCTTGCTTAATACGCAGAAACACTGTAGAAGGTATAATGTTAGCTCATGAACAAGTCAGAGGATTCAATTCAACGGGCGTTGGAAAAACGTGCATTAAAGGGGATGTCAAAAAAAGCTTATGATTCAGTGAACAAAGACTTCATAATTCACATGATGCATCAAATGGAGTTCCCTGATAAGACCATTAGAATGATCAAGGAAATGATTAACAGTGCCTCCTTTTCCATCTTATACAAAGGCAGTTCCAAAGGCTACTTTAACAGCAATAATGGTATTAGACAAGGAGAACCACTGTCCCCTTATCTACTTACTATTATAATGGAGTATTTCACTATTCTCATGGACCTGAAAGTAGGCAGTGGTAAGATCAAACTCATTCACATAGTTGAGTCTGTTCTTACCCACCTCATATACGCAGAAGATCTTCTCATCTTTTGCAATGCAAACCGTCAAGCTGTAGCCTCAACTAGAAAGATATTTGATAAAATGCATAAGTTTGTAGGGCTACAGATTAATGTTTCAAAGATATAAATCATTCTCAATGAAGGGTGTACTCAAAAAGAAGAGATATATGATATTTTAGGCCTCCAAGAAGGTGGTTGCCAGTAAAATACCTATGACTTCCATCATCTGATCAATATCTCAAAGTAGATACTTGCAACAATTTATTAGATAAAATAAGAACTAAAGTTGAAAGTTGGAAATGTAAATATTTAAGCATTATAGGTAGAATAGAACTTGTTCGATCTACCGTTTAAACCAAGGTTCGAAATTTCGTTTTCCGTTTCCGTTTCGGCCACTGGTAATTTTAAAATTTTCGGATCCGTTCCGGAAGTTCCGCTTTAATTCCGGTACTTTTTTGCTTTGATTTGTTATATACGCTAATAAATATCTAATACTGTCGTAAATTTGTAGTACATATTTTACATTACATATAAAATACATATTTTAATTAAAAATCCACTGTGTAAGATTCTGTATTATTCATTTGAGATTTAAAATTTTGATCAATTTTGAAAATTTTAAATTTTTTATTATGATTCGATGTAAATTAACAAAGTATAACAACTTTTTTTATGAAACTACACGATTTCTTCTTCATTTATTTATTGTCCCAATTAATTTTTTTTTATTTTTTTTTACATATTTGTTGTGTTTTTTCAATTTTTTATAAAAATTTTTCAATATATGTAAAACGAATCCGGAATTTTGAGCGGAACTAGAATTTTGACTGGATTCCGTTCCGGCTATGAACGGAACCGGAACAGAATCACCGGAATTTCGAACCATGGTTTAAACCATTGTCATGTTTTGATTTGGAAGTTTTAAAATCCACTCAAATGTGCTAAACAAAGTAATCAAATTATGTTCTGATTTTATATGGAAACAAAAATTCAGTAAAATTTCTTGGGATATCATGTGTGAAAAAAAAATTATGAAGGTGGAATGGTTCTATAAAACTTTCAAGAAATCAACAAAACATGTGGCCTAAAAATGGATTGGAAATTTCTAAATAAAGGCACTCTTTGGTCCAACTGGATGAGAGATAAGTATCTACCACAAAATTCCTTCTGGGACTGTTCTATCAATGCTTCACATTTTGGAAATTGGAAACGAATGGTGGGTGTAAGACAAATAACACTAAATGGTATAGAAAGAAGAATAGTGTATGGTTATTTTACTAACCTATGGTTTGACCCATGGCTCAACGGGTCCAAACTTCTGAATAGATTAGGGCACACATCATTGGAGTTATTGGAAGGTAGCGGTTTTAAAGTTGGCAACATGTTAAGCAGCAAATAAGGGAAACCAGGTACCTTATTTGAAACAAATTCTCTTACTGATGAAATACAACAAAGCAAAATGTATCAAGGCAATAGTGATCGTTGGTTTTGGTTAAATGAGGTCAAAGGATATTTTACTTTTAAATCTGCAATTGACCTCATCAAACTACGCTATAACACCGTCATTTGGAATAAGTTTATTTGGGATAAGATTCAAGACCGTAAAATAAAAATATGTTTATTCAAGGCAATCACTGACAGTCTCTCTACCAAATAGAAACTTATTCAAAAACATGTTGCATTTGAAAATGACAAGCGTGTGCTTTGTAATTAAGACATAGAAGATATTAACCTTTTTACTGCAACTTCACTACATACATATGGAGTTGGTGCAAACTGTTGGACTTCAAACGAGTAACGGTTGCATGCTACATGATGAAATTGAATTTCTTGTCCAAAATTTCACGCATAAAAGGCAAACTAAGTGATGCAGCGTAGGAAGCTAATTGATGATGTAAATCGAATCCGTACAGGATCTCACACGATTAGTGGAAATAATCGGTGAATCGATGATAAATCGATGAATTTAAGAATACCGTAAGGCCCAAATCCGTTGATCACGAAGATACCGGACTTTAACAATCTTCGACACGTTGATCGCGCACGATACCGTGAGAGAAGATCTTCACTTCTTCGAACGTTGATCAAGCGCACTTGATTCCGTGAATTGGCTTCAACAATCGTTGATTCGAGCGCACTCGAATATCCGAAAGTGGAGATAGGAGATTACACTCAATTACCAATTTAATGGAGGCACAAAGCTTCACAGACAAAAATTTATTCCAAATTCAACAACCATTACAAATGACCTCACATCCCTATTTATAGAGATTTACAACTCAACACACGACTTAAGAAAATTTCAACACAAGCGACTTACAAAACAAACGACATAAGAAAAATACAAGCAACGACTTAAAAAAAAACTCGTCCGCGGCCTAACTTCAGCGACTTAAGAAATTGGTAGGCATTCAATCAGCGACCTAACTGAAGCTTCGCGACCTACTGGATTTTGTTCGCGACTCATGGAATCTCGCAACCTAAAGGCAGCTGCTCGCGACCTAAAAAAAACTGCTCGCGCCCTAAAGAAAGTCGTTCGCGACCTTCTTCTTCTTCGCGACCTCGGTTTGTACGCGACTTAAAGTGAAAAGTTCGGGACTCAAGGCATTTGCGGCATAGCGATCTAGGAAGTTCGCGACACAAGAGAGCTCGCGATCTACTGGAAGAATTCGCGAGGTAACTCGCGAGCTACGGGAATTGGCAAAGGTCGTTGCTTGCTGGAGTTACCTATGAATGCTCGCGACCTACTGCTTCGCGATCTAGGGTTTCGCGATTTAAGGGAGCGGCCGCGACTTCAGGTAATTTGTTTCGTTCTTATCTCGCGCTGCATCATCCTTCCCTGGTTGAAAAGAATTCGTCCCGAATTCACATTTTCCTCTTCTTCGACAAGCTTCTCCCCATAATATGGAATTAAGTGTTTGACATTGAAAACATCAGAAGTATGACTACTTTCCGGCAACCTTAACTGATATGCATTATCATTGATCTTCTTTATGATTTCTAAAGGACCAATCTTCCTAGCAGCTAGTTTATTGTAAGTACCAACAGGAAAGCGATCCCTGGTCAATACTGCATATACAAAATCTCCTTCTTTGAAGTTAACATGTCGTCGTTTAATATCTGTGGATTGTTTACATTTCTCATTCGTCTTCTCCAATCGTTCCTGAACGATTCTATGGTATTCTGTCAACCCATCAATAAAATCGGCAGCCCGCTTAATTGACCCTTTCGGTTGTGGCACTATCGTTAAATCCAACGGCCCATTTGGCAAACTTGAATATACAATCTGAAATGGACTAAAAACTCGTACTACGGTTGATAGCATGATTATGAGCAAACTCCGCTTGACATAACTTCACATCCCAGCTCTTCAGATTATCCTTCACAAGACACCGCAATAAATTTCCCAGTGATCTGTTCACAACCTCGGTTTGTCCATCCGACTGCGGATGATAAACACTACTGAAATTCAACTTTGTTCCCACCATCTTTCACAAACTCAACCAAAAATGGCTTAGAAATTTAGTGTCCCGATCAAAAACAATAGATTCAGGTAGCTCATGTAATCGGTACACCTCTTTAAAGAATAACTGAGCAACTCGGATGACATCTGCTGTCCTCTTACAGACTATGAAATGTGCCATCTTCGAAAATCTATCTACCACCACATATATAGAATCATTTCCTCGCTGAGTTCTAGGCAAACCCAAAACGAAATCCATGCTGATATCAACCCACGGTCTGGAAGGCACGCGTAATGGCATATACAATCCCGCATTTGTAGCTATCCCTTTCGAAACTTGACAAACGTGACATCTCTGAACAAACTTTTCAACTTTTTTTCTCATTGACGGCCAAAAATAAGATTGAGAAATCAACTGCAATGTACGATCTCTACCTACATGGCCTTCTTCATGTAATTCCTTCATAATTTTCATCCGTAAACTGCAATCTGGTATACATAATTGAGTTCCTTTGAAAAGAAAACCATCTACCAACACAAATTCATCAGTACTTCCATCCTTGACTTTCTCAACAATATTTGTAAAGTAAGGATCTTCTTCAAACAACTCTGGCAATAGTTCAAATCCTGTCACTTCAACCTTCATTATTGTCAACAAATGATTCCTCCTGCTCAAGGCATCAACTACACGATTCGTCACCCCTGATTTGTGTTTTACAACAAAAGTAAATTGCTGCAAATACGCGACCCATGAAGCATGCCTGGCTGAAATTTTGTCCTGTCCTTGCAAATGCTTCAAAGCTTCATGATCCGTATAGAGAATAAACTCCTTCTGAAACAGATAATGTCTCCAGTGCTTCACATCTTGAAGAATCGCGTAAAACTCCACATCATAAGTGCTATACTTCAACTTGGCTCCAGACAACTTCTCACCGAAATAAGCAACTGGTCTTCCACTCTGACTCAATATTCCACCAATCCCAACCTTCGATGCATCAGTATGTAATTCAAACAACAACTGAAAATCCGGTAAAACTAGAATTGGTGCTGATGTTAAAAGTGTCTTAACCTTTTCAAAAGCTAACTCTGCTACCTCTGTCCACGCGAACTTCTTTCCCTTCATGCAATAGGTTACAGGTGCCATCACACTGCTAAAACGTGGAATGAATCTTCGATAGAAAGATACCAACCCATGAAAGCTCCTCACTTCAGTAATTGTCTTGGGTTGTGGCCAACTCCTGACAGCTTCCACTTTGCTTTCATCCACTTGAATACCTTCATTCGACAGAACATATCCCAGAAACAGAACACTGTGCGTCATGAATACACACTTCTTCGTTGCTGCATAGAATTGCTCCTGTCGTACAATCAACAGTACTTCTCGCAAATGTTGGACATGCTCTTTCATACTCCCACTATAGATCAAAATATCATCAAAGTAAACTACTACAGACTTCCCAATGAATGGTCTGAAAATCTGGTTCATTGCTCTCATAAAAGTACAAAGAGCATTTGATAAGCCAAACGGCATAACCAGCCATTCGTATAGACCTTCCCTAGTTTTAAAAGCAGTCTTCCACTCATCACTCGGTCTAATACGAATCTGATGGTATCCACTCTTCAAGTCAATCTTTGAGAACACAACAGCTCCACTCAACTGATCAATCAAATCGTCGAACCTCGGCATAGGAAACCTGTATCTCACAGTGATCTTGTTTAGAGCCCAACTGTCCGTACACATCCGCCAAGTCCCATCCTTCTTCGGTACCACTAAGGCTGGCACTGCACAAGAACTCAAGCTCTCCTGAACAAGCCCTTGTTCTAACAACTCCTCCACCTGCCTTCTCAGTTCCTCATGCTCCTTAGGACTCATCCTGTAGTGTGGTCGATGCGGCAATACGGCTCCTGGAACAAGATCTATTTGATGGTATGTCCCGCAATGGTGGTAACTCCTTTGGCATCTCTTCTGGAAATACATCTTCAAACTCTTCCAACACCGGCTTTACTTCTTCAGGAATTTCAACAGATTCAGTAGCTTCATGTCCAATCAACAAGAACATCTCTGGACTCTCCTCTACTTCTACAGCAAACTCCTTCAAAGTCAACAAAGTCTTCAGTTCCTCAATCTCTTCTGATTTGCTCTCTCCTTACTGTCTCTTCTTCGGAACTAAAATGATCTTAACACCTTCAAATATAAAGCTGTAGCTATTGGTTCAACCATCATGTTGCACTGCTCGGTCATACTGCCATGGTCTTTCCAAAAGCAAGTGACAAACATCCATCTCCACCACATCAAACCAGATCTCATCTTTATACTTCTTCCCAATAGAAAATGGAACATGAACTCGCCTATCCACCTTCACATCTCCTCCTTTTCTTAACCATCTAACTTGTAAGGATTTGGATGTTTCTCTGTCTTCAACTTCAACTTTCTCACAGCTTCGGTAGAAATGATATTGTCACAACTTCCCGCGTCAATCACAAATTTACACACCTTCCCCAGTATAGTGCATGTCGACTGAAAGATATTACTCCTCAACCAACTAGCCTCTTCTTCCTGTTTCGGTGTCAAACATGATCTCCTCAACATTAGATTACATCCTTCATCTCCCGATGCGATATCCTGTTCATCCTCTTCAACTGGACTAGAATGACCTTCATCAACGTCCTCATCTTCAATCTCAGCAATCATTGCCCGCTTCTTCGGCTTTGGACATTCATTGCTCTTGTGGCCAAACTCTTGACAATTAAAGCACTTGATACTATTGTTGACCTTGGTCTTTGCTACCTCATTAACAACCGGTTTAGTAATAACCTTTGTAACAGTAGTATTGCTACTAGCTCCCTTCACTTGATTGTTGGAATTTATAAACACACCACCTCCTCGTCTTCCCCGCTTCTCCCAAGCCAACGCTTTCTGGTGCGCTTTAGCCACAGATCTAGGGTCAAACATATTTACCATGTCCTGGATCTGGATGCTCAACCCTCCAACAAATCTAGCGGTCAACTGTTCTTCCGTCTCCATGATATCATTCCTAGCAATGAGTTGGTAAAATTCATCTGCATAATCATTAACTGACTTTGTCCCCTGCTTCAGGTTCTGCAAACGTTGGTACATTAGAGATTGATAATTGTAAGGTAAGAACGTAGCTTTCATTAACTTCTTCATCTTCTCCCATGAAACAATCTTTGACTTCCCCATTCTCCCTCGTGTAAGTCTAGTCTGCTGCCACCATGTCATAGCTCTCCCTCTCAATCTCGTAGCAACCAACTTAACTCTGCGATTCTCGGGAACTTCTTTGAAGTCAAAAATTTCCTCAACATTTGAAACCCAATCCAAAAATTCTTCCGCAACCATACCACCCTTGAATTCCGGAATTTCCATTTTCATTCCCGATTCCCATCTACGGTCATCTTCATATTCTCTAGCTCGACTCCACACTTGACCTCGATCTCGGTAATGAACACTTCCTCTATCACCATCAAACTCCTCATCAAAATCTGACGCATATCGTTGTCGATCATGACCACCAATATCTCTACCACCACCATTTCTTCGATCTACGTTCCTCTGATCACGATAATCCACATCTCTTCGATTTCGTTCATCAACATTCCTATCGTGATCGTCAACATTCCTACGATCATGATCTCCTCTTCTCTTCCGATCTGACTGTGGTGAAACTCTGTTTCCCCCATGACTCGATTCAGGTGAAACCCTTCTTCTACTTTGATTCATTTCAAGCATCATTCTCTCTAATCGACCAATCTCTTCATTCAACTTCTCAGTGAAACTCTCGTTGATTCGTTGCTCCATTTCATCGGCCCCTTCTCTTCCATACAAAGCATTAATATTGTGATGACGTTGAGCTCGTCTCGGTGGCATGATTGAACTTTAAAAAATTCAAAAAAATTCAAACACTTTCCGATCATTGATCCAAATGATATGGATCGAAACTCCCAACTTGTTGCAACTTCACGATGAATACGATGAACATCAAACTTCTCAACAATTGCAAATCTGATCTCCAAACTACAAATTCTCGAAACCCAATTCTCCAAATGATGCAAACTTCTTGCAATCAAGCTCTAATACCAAACTGATGCAGCGTAGGAAGCGAATTCGATGATGTAAATCGAATCCGTCTAGGATCTAACACGATTAGCGGAAATAATCGGTGAATCGATGATAAATCGATGAATTTAAGAATACCGTAAGGCCCAAATCTGTTGATCACGAAGATACCAGACTTTAGCAATCTTCGACACGTTGATCGCGCACGATACCGTGAGAGAAGATCTTCAATACTTCGAACGTTGATCAAGCGCACTTGATTCCGTGAATTGGCTTCAACAATCGTTGATTCGAGCGCACTCGAATATCCGAAAGTGGAGATAGGAGATTATACTCAACTACCAATTTAATGGAGGCACAAAGCTTCACAGACAAAAATTTATTCCAAATTCAACAACCATTACAAATGACCTCACATCCCTATTTATAGAGATTTACAACTCAACACACGACTTAAGAAAATTTCAACACAAGCGACTTACAAAACAAACGACATAAGAAAAATACTAGAAACGACTTAAAAAAAACTCGTCCGCGGCCTAACTTCAGCGACTTAAGAAATTGGCAGGCATTCAATCAGTGACCTAACTGAAGCTTCGCGACCTACTGGATTTTGTTCGCGACTCATGGAATCTCGCGACCTAAAAAAACTGCTCGCGGCCTAAAGAATGTCGTCCGCGACCTTCTTCTTCTTCGCGGCCTCGGTTTGTATGCGACTTAAAGTGAAAAGTTCGGGACTCAAGGCATTTGCGGCATAGCGATCTAGGAAGTTCGCGACACAAGAGAGCTCGCGATCTACTGGAAGAATTTGCGTTAGAGGTAACTCGCGAGCTACCGGAATTGGCATAGGTCGTTGCTTGCTGGAGTTACCTATGAATGCTCGCGACCTACTGCTTTGCGATCTAGGGTTTCGCAATTCAAGGGAGCGGCCGCGAGTTAAGGTAATTTGTTTCGTTCTTATCTCGCGCTGCATCACTAAGAGATATGTTTCGATTGCAATTTGAAAAGAAATGCTAGATTTTTAACTGGAAAACTGAAAGATAAGCTCACAATCTGTAAAGAAATCGAGTTATACCTCAGAATTCTTATACACAAATTGAATAAAAAAGCTTGTGCATATCATCTATGCCCAAAAGAAGTTGAATTTCGGGGAGTTTCATTTGATTACAAAGGAAAACCTCTAGGTCTACCCTAACCTCACCACATATCCTATGCATGAGTTAAGTCGAAGAACAAGGTGAAGCTTCTCATTCAGAAGAGTGTCGTGATGTAAGTGAAGTGTCTATGATACCTTATTGACTCGGATTGTTACTAATTTTAGTGCTAATTTGCTTAATTTTTTGGTCGTGGGCACATATGGAAATATAGTTCAAGAATGAACTTAGGAATTTCCTTTTATGTCATACATATAGTTTTTTGTACACACGTACGCATTTTTCATTTTTTTTGGGCCGAACTACTTTGTATATTACCTGTACACCTGTTGCGATAAAGTACCCCTTTGTTAAATAAATACATGGCAGTGGACTTTTAAAATGAAAATGTTGTGTTTATCTGTCATTTTGCATTAATAATACATGATTTTGGACTTTATAAGTACAAATGGTATGTTTATCTATCGTTTTGGATTAGTGATATTTGCTAGTAGACTTTATAAATACAAATGTTATGTTTATCTGTCATTTTTTATTAGTAATACATGCCAATAGGGTTTATTATTACAAATGCTATGTTTATCTATTATTTTGCATTACTAATTCATGATATTGGGTTTCAAAATTAAAATGCTACGTTTTTTTCTCCTTCTGAAGTGATAATTCATGCTTGTGGATTTTATAAATAAGAGTGATATGTTTATCTATCATTCTTTATTAGTAAAACATGCTAGTAGACTTTATTAATACAAATGCTATGTTTGTTTATCATTTTGTATTACTAGTTCATGCTAGTGAGTTTCAAAAATAAAATACTGCGTTTGCCTATTATTTTGAAGTAATAATACATGCTTGTGGACTTTATAAATACAAATGATATATCTATCTATCATTCTGTGTTACTAATACATGCTTATGAACTTTATAAATTAGTATGTTTATTTATCGCAGTCTATTACTAACTTATGCTAGTGGAATTTAAAAATAGAAAATATTATGTTTATTTATAATTTTGCATTACTAATTCATGCTGGTAGATTAAATAAATACAAATGTTATGTTTATCTATCATTCTGCACTATTATTTCATTGTGCTGAATTTGAAATTTAAAATGCTACGTTTTCTATCATTCTGCTTATTAATTCATGCCAGTGGATTTCAAAAATAAAATGTATTAGTTATTTATCATTTTGATGTACTTTGAGTGTGTAATTACATCTGCATATGATACACATTAAGATGTACTTTAAATATATAAATGCATTATATCTATATTTACCAGTAGCAAATAATTTTTGTAATATTTATATACCTGTCCATTTATTAATTGTTCAAACAATATAGCTTTCATCATTGACTTTACTAGTGTTATTCCTTCTCTGTTTCCATTATCTTTCATCCTGGCTACTAGCCTACTACACTGGTATTAAGAATTAATAATTAAGAAGTTAGTATATTCGATTATCTAATTTGTAATTTAATAATAAATATAAGGACATAAATCTTACTTGTTGTTTTCATTTCATTTGAAAATGGAAAGTACTATGTTCTTTTTTTATTCAATAAGTAGATGTAGAATTCTACCTTTTCTGATATCTTCTTCTGAGTATTCTTTCCTTGTTGGTAAGCATGCATCCACATCCATTGATTGTGTTTTTTTATTGGATTCATTTCCATGTTCTTCAATTTTCTTTTTTGAGTTGTTGTCAGTGTCAATTTCTTCATTTTCAGTTTCAGCATTTTGTTTTTCATTTTCGGTATCAGTGCTTTCTTTATGAATTTCTTCTTATTTCTCTTTGTTCTCACTCTCATTTCATTATCAATGCTTGCTTTTTAAATTTCTTCTTCGTTTTTTTTCATTTGTTTTCACTTTCTTTTACAATCTTCTTTTCACTCTGTTTTTCATTGGCTTCACTCTTATCATCCTTCTTTTTTTTACGTTTTTTTAATGAAATACAACTTCATATTGATGCTTAAGATCAACTTTTTTCTTTATTATTCATCCTTTGCACCAATGAATATGATGTTTTGTTTTAAAACCTAAAACTTTTTCTGTGTTTTTTATTTCTTTTCTTCATTTTTTGTTTATGATTCTTCAGGTATCATTTGAATTTGTTGGGTGATACTTAAATCAAATGAAGGAGGCTAAATTTCTTGTTACTATTTTTTGTTTTTTTTTGTTTTCAATAGTTTTCAATTTTTCTATAATTTGTTCACTTTTTTTTTCTTCCTTTTCTTTCCTTTTATATCTTTTTGACTGTTCTCGAGCCTTCTTTTCAAATCTTTGATGCATTATTGGAGAGATTGAATTTGATTTTCTTCATATGGTTCCAAAGTTTGTTTTTCATTTGTATTTGGCTTTTTATTAGCTTGTTGATTTGTTGGTCTAGTTTTTGGTCGTTCAAGCAGCGATTTCTTTACTTCAGATATGTTTTAAGGTCTATAAAAACCTATATAATAAGAAAATTATATGATAAATTTTAAGTTCAATGTTAAAAGTTAAAAATTAAAAATTAAAATGGTAAACCTAATTCTAGTTAGCATTTCGGTTAATGTAATGTTCTAACACAATAGTAAATCACAATGATATAATAAGTGAGCATTCCGTATTCATTATGTGTTATATTATATTATTACATTATAATGCTAATATAATTTAGTGTTTTTATTAACGTGCTTATTCTGATATTACTAGCAATTACAATGATTTAATTATCTAACATCCTATAATTACTATGTAAGATAAAAAAAATTATATGCTAATGCTAACACAAGCATTTCAAGTATATTTTTTTTAGATAATAGTAGATGACCATGCTATATTAAGTTTGCATTTTGCATTCATTATGTATCATGCTAGACTGTTACATGATAATGTTGAAGTAATATAGCATTTTATTTAATGTTCTTGTGATAAAATTGTTAGATGTTAGAATGGTAAAATTGTTAGATGTTAGAATGGTATGTTATTTAGCATTCTATACTTATTAGTTATGATGTCAAAATTTGATATGCTAATGCTAAAACAGATTAGCATTCCACTCGAGGTGATTTTTTCTACCATAGCAGACGAAAATATATAATTAATGAAGATCATTGAACTATGCAGTTAATAAGTGGCCTTTTTTCCTCTTCAATTCATCTTTTGATACAACATTTTTCAAAATGCACCGGTGTCTCATTTTATAATTCTTGGCATATCATTGGAATAAGTTAAATCCAATTCAATTATATCAACATGCTTGCAGAGAAAAAACTGTAAAGTAATAAATTAATTGTTATATATAATATATAACATAGGTAATCTGGACATAATAAAAATCTATAAATTTATGTTTGTGCTTACCATTGGGAACATAGAGTAACCATACATATTCCTCGGCTTTGTTTTAAAAGATTTCAAAGCTCGTACCAGTGTAAAAATTATGTGTTATATTTCAAAAATATTTATGCTATATATGCAGTCACCATTCTACATATGCAATGCATGTACTATAATTTTACATAAGAAATGGATGCTATTTTATTTCAAAAATAATTATGCTATATTCAGCTATCATTCTACATATGCAGTGCATGCTACTGTATTTCAAATTTTCAAATGCTATATTCAGCTATCATTTTTCATATGCAATACATGCTCCTCAATTTATAAAATTCAAATGATATATTTAGCTATCATTCTTCGTATGCGATGATTGTTATTGTAATTCAAAATTTCAAATGTTATATGCATCTGTCATTCTTCATATTCAATGCATGCTCCTGTATTTCAAAGCTTCTAATGATATATTCATTTATCATTCTTCATTTGCGACACAAGCTATCGTGTTTCAAAAATCTAATGCTATATCCACCTATTATTCTTCATATGCAACACACGATATTGTATTTTAAAATTTTAAATGCTATATCCAATTATCATTCTTTATACACAATGCATGCTATTGTATTTCAAATGTTCAAATGTTGTATACGTATATCATCCTTCATATGCAATAAATGATATGGTATTTCAAAAATTTTAATGCTATTTCCATCTATCATTTGGCATATGCAATGCATGGTACTATATTTTAGACATTAAAATGCTATATTGATTCATCATTTTTCCCATGCAATGTATGATATTATGTTCAAAATTTCAAATGCCATATCCATTTATCATTCTTCATATGCATTGCATGCTATTGTACTTTGAAAATTCAAATTCTATACTGATCTATCATTTTGGATATGCTAAGCATGATATTGTATTTCAAAAATTAAAATGCTAGGTTTATATATCATTCTTTATATGCAATGCATGCAACCGTATTTCAAAATTTAAATGATATATCCGACTACCATTCTTTATGCAATGCATGCTCTTGTGCTTTAAAAACTCAAATGCTATATGAATTCATCATTCTTCATGTGCAACACATGCTAGTGCATTCCAAAAATTCAAACGCTCTATTCAACTATCATCCTTTATATACAATACATGCTATTGTATTTCAAGAAATTTAAATGTTATATTCAATTATCATTTCTTGTATGCAAGTATGATAATATACTTTAAAAATACAAATGTTATATTCAACTATCATTCATCATATTCAGAGAAACTTGTGCACTTTAAAAGATAAAAACAATACAACTATCAATTACATATTCAATTTACTGTACCGCGTTTAAAGAAAACTATATCGAACTATACTTTGTATATTTATTGTATATTTTTGCATTTTTAAATACACTGTCAAGTATGAGTTTGCATTGTTAATGTGTCTTGAATTATTTTAAAATGAATATGATAACTTCAAGTATCATTCTGCATAGTCAATTTTTACTCCTTCATTTGAAAAATAGAAATGCTATATTCAACCATCATATGCATATTCAACGCATGCTACTATTTTAAAAATATAAATGCTACATTCAATTAACATCATGTATATTCAACACATGCTACTAGAATGAAAAATTATAAATTCTGTGTTCAAATATCATTCTTCATATTAAGTGCATGTTAGTATATTTAGAAGTACAAATGTTACATTCGTCTATCATTATGCATATTCAATGCATGCCAGTTCACTAAGAAAATATAATGCTATGTTTTATTATCAATATGCATACTTAACATATGCTATGTTTCAGAAATAGAAATGCTATATATGACTACCATTCACGCATGCAATTTGTGATGATCCGCAAATCCGTACCCTTTAAATTGACAATAAATCACACATGTCCGACCCAAAAAGTACAGACTGATGGAAAGTCGTGAGAAAGAAAAGAAGAGAGAAGATGAGAAGAAAAGAAAGAAAGAAGATAGAACCAAACAGAACAATATAGAATCTCACATCGCAGCGGAAAACATATAATATCATATCAAAGATCTTTACAAAATAGAAACTGTATATATATACATCAATCAGAGTACAACAATCAATAGTTATCAGCCTGAACAGTTATAATAACCCGTCCTCACAATTGTTGATAATATAACAACAATAACCCTAATGCGCAAAGCGGATAATCAAAACAGTGCGCGTATACGAAAATGAAGATCTCCAGCTCTCCAGCTGAAGCTCCAAAAGCACCAAATCAGGACCTGTAAATATACTCGGTCTGACTCGAGCATAAAAGGAAAGAATGCCCGGATCAATCGGTAAACCAGCGTGAGAAACACACTCAACTGAATTTATTAAATTACCAAAATTTTCCTTTATTAAAACAAAAGTATCTCGTAAGACACACTCACATATAAACATGGACATGTTTTTACCTTACGATAACTAAAATATTTCATATCTAATCCTCTTATATTATAATAATATCTGTTTCACAAATAATATTAATCATATTCGAAATTACTACAATGACTAAATTCCAGCATATAGCCCAAAATGGGTAATACAATCAAAATGGCAGGTACGCAGTAGAGTTTGGATTTCCATACAAATGAGCAGGTGAATGTACTACCTTCTGATGGGTACACCTCTAGATGGATGTCCCGAGAAACCATCACAAAGTTCCTCTACCAACACAAGACCGGTCTACCTCTATAACTATGTAGTACCGAATATGTCATCCTCAGGTCGTTACCCACCTTTTCTAAGGGCCCTCATAGCATACAAACCACAATAATCAGATATACGACGTCATAGCATGTAAAGATATATCTAGAAGAGGATGATCATATCCTACTTGGGAGTGACCCACTTAGCCCTACTGCATCAACCCCTATTTCGGTCATTTTTGGTTGATGAGGCTTGAGGTAACGATTGCCTTTCATATATCACATATCATATCACTTTGAATGCCACATGGTCATTTCCATTGACTACTAATTGCCTTTCACAAAAATACAACCCTTAAACTCATACGTCTCAAGGAGGGTGTTAAGCTAAGAGAAGTTGCCTTCTTTACCACCACTGATATACGATTATAAAAACCAATGTACGTAATTTTTAGAAATGCAGTGTCAGACAAACATCCATACAAGTTGTCCAGGAACAGGGCAAACCAAAGGTACTTTCCTACCACATCCAGTTGGCAAATTCCTAGGATTAGTAGCGAATAATCCTTGCATTGGACATTTCATAATGAAGAGACTACTGCTACTGGACGTATATTGGGATTTTAACCCCAAACGATCAACAAGCAGTCCTCCATTATGAAAATCATATATATCAATATCATCACAACCAACCTGCACAATCGTCGTATATATGTTTGTCTGAAATGGTTTTTGGATAAACCAATTCAGGTCTCTTCGCATCAACAACGCAATAGCGTTTCTCAACCTCACACAGATACTAAGTCTCGTAGACTTATCGCGTCTCCAACTTTAAATTTGCTATCCTTCGGCCAAGAAGGAAGCTCGATAGGTTGGAGTAATACTCCGCACTACACGAATTACCGTCCTCAACACAAACAATAATCAAGCCTACACAGAAGGCTGTATACTAAGTGTACGACTAAATAGTTCCTACATCGAGTCAAGGAACTAAAATGGCCAAATTTGATAGTCGGTTATTTAATTATCAAAACAACAAACAAATATCTAGCACCATAAGCAATCACTAGGCCCTTTGAATTAATCTTTAATTAATTAAATCACTTGCCAAATATTCACTGCAAATTATCTTTAAAAAGATTATTCTCAAAACTGTTTCAATATTTCAATATTGGAAAACATTTCCATATACTTATTTCATAATAAGTAATTCACAAATCGATTAATTTATATTATTTAGAAAATATTACATATACTTAAATTAGGATTAAGTATATTTGTTATTCTATAAGGAATAAACATATTTATTTGGGTCAAAACGAATGTTGCGTAAACATCGTTACGACAACCCAAAATCACTAGCATAGGGATTCGAAAATAAGATAAATATATAAATCTCATATGCTATACTAAAAATTTCCTTTCAAAAATCATTTACTATAACTACAGTATTATAGTCCATCATTTCCTTACTTCTCAAAAATATCTATTTCAACAGTGAATGTTGAAATCCATGGTTTCGATACTTAACACATTTTAAAACATCTTCAAAACATTTAACACCATTTACAAAATCATTTCCCAAAACATTTATTTTAATTTAAAAGATTATTCACTATCCAAAGTCGTGAATATAACCCCTTTACCCAATTCATTACTATTGCACATTTAATTAAAGGATTATCCACTGTCCAAAATCTTGGATGAAATTCCTTTAATAAACTTCTATATTAACTTATCAAATTCAATTGATTTCGCATTTACAAAACAATGTTTATAAATTCACATTTCTATTTTATAACAACTTCAAGATACAAAATTCCTTTTCTAACAAATCTCATTCATATCCCATTTACAAGCCAAAAATCCAAATTATAACTTAATTACTTATAAATCTCTTATTTACAAATTCATTCCTTTTATAACATCATCAATTCATAAATCTGTTAATCTTATTTACTTATAAACCCAATTATAACTTCATTTTAACACTTTTAAACTCCTTTATAATTCCATCGTTTTGATTTAAAGAAATTCAATTTATAAATCTTATATACAAACCATTTATAATAATTCAAAAATCCCAATTTAACTATTTTACAAAATAATCAACTTCACATATCAAAAATCACATTCTGGTTATATTTCTCAAAAAGTCATAACTTTTATAACATAAGATTATAACCTTCATTGATTTAAAATAAATTCATTTCTTTAACAATTTAAAATTTAACAAAACATATATTTTCAAAATCACTTGAAAATCCTTTTTAATTTTTAATCATCAATTTTACATTTTTAAATTATCAAAAATAGGCTCAATGCTGCAACAACACTAAATACATCAATCACGGCATCCAAATCATCATATATCACATGATAACAGAATATATATCACAATATTTGTAAATAAAATCAACACTGGTGAGGAATCCGGTTGCATCCCTCCAACCTGTCACCTGCAACAAATATACATATTAGAATATGTGTACAATGTCCGCTTCGAGGCAGACGCGCGTATAAAAGGTCATCCGCTCATAGACGAGACATAGAGGGTTTTATCTACTCCAACATGCAGGAATATATCCAAATACCAATCAATATGTAGATAATATATCATATATTATCCAAACAATCAACAATCATCATAAAATAAATTAATTCTCACTTATATAAAAAAATCAGTGGGTCGGAAAGAGTGAGTTGTGCTCACTTTGGTTCTAATAACAGTTGTTGCAGTGTTTTATTTCGAATAAAACTAAACAAACGTTTAATTTTACCCAAAATTTACACTAACTCTAATCAACTCCAAACTAACTCTAAAATGTTGTTTCGTCAATAGAACCCAACGCAACTTGTTTCGTCAAAAATGGACCTTGTATGAAAGCTTGTATGAATTAAATATAAATTAATTACAAATTTTATTTTATTTTTTAACCTAAAATTCATCTTGGCCATTCATCTTTGCATCATCACATCTGGGCCGATCGCATATGCTTCTCCTTCTTCGTTTCGAGCCGATCTAAGAACCCAAAGCCGCCGTTTTGCCATCAATTAATGTGACCTCCTCGATCACCTTTGCAACGATCAGGTCACCTTCACGATGAAGCCCCACCTTGCCTCCACCTTCGATCGCGATGACGTGAAGCTCGATCGTCCATAGGCCCTGAAAATCGTGCCCAAAGAACGAACGAACACGAGCATTTTGCCGTTGGTTTTCTCAACTAAAATTGATCATCCCCGTATGGACGTGAAGACCTCACCTAGCTCTTCAACTTTGTAGTTGAAAGTGTTTGATAATTGTTGATGGATTGGAAGGGATTAAGGGAAGAACATTGGAAGATATCGACCATTAAAATAAAACTAGAGGCGGCTAACCGTAGCTAGGTTTTTGAGTGAAAAATAGAAATTATAACATCCTTTTATAGAAAATTTCACAACACTATTCACCTGAAAATTTTTCGAACTCCAAACAAAGGTGTCGCCTGGCGTTTATAATATTTTACCCTTATTCCGAACACAATAGAATATATATCGAGAGCCAATCCGATCATATTTGAAAGATAGTTTTTCGAATCGACTTATTTAAATTAAAAATTCAGTTAAACAAATTTCTACGTGTTTCAGCTTCGTACGAACAAACCATAAATCCAATTGACACAAAATTTGTAATCCTATAAAAATATAACATTACGGATCCGATGAAAATTCGTCGAAATCCGAGATTGTTTCAAAAATGACTATTTTTACTCGTTAATTTTAAGAAAAATGTGTGATCCTCTAAAAAAATTTACTCGTTAATTAAATATTAAAATATTCAATTTATATAAATTAACTTTTAATTCAATTTTAAAAGTTCTCTAACATCATTCTAATTCAAATAGAATTTAAAACAACTTTATAAATCATTTTCATTCACATTAACTTCAAATTTCAATTATTTACACAATTTCAAATATTAAAATAACAATTTAATTATCCAATTAAATCAAGATATTCGAACCATAAGTTATTCAACTTAAAAATTTAACTTGTGAATATTTAAAATCAATTAAATATACGAATTTCAAATGAATGAAATTCTGGGTCGTCACACAATTCATACATATTGTTTTTAAATTATAATGCAATTTATAACTATATTTTGACATTCACTTGTTGAAAAATTAAATGTACAGTAAACTTAAACATAAGCAATGCCTTCGACGTTTTGTTTTTGCTTGTGCTATTTCGATCTTGATTTCCGACTTTGTCTTCTGTTACTTGTTTCTCCATTACTTTTGTAGCTCTAATCTTCCCTGCTATTGGATTTGATTGTGTAGGCTTTGCTGAATCGACTTCTTTTCTATAGATTTTGAAGCTCTAATCGCTAATTTAGGTTTTGTCAATTTTATTTCTACTGCAGTAGACGGTGGAAAAAGATTGTGTTCTAGTTGTGAAAGAAGATTGACACCTATTGAAGAAGATGATTTTGATCGAGTTTCCATGGATTTGCGATTTTGATTATGAATTGTATGAGAATTTTTTTGATAATGGTAGAGTGAAATGATTTTCTCAGTGAAGGCTGGAAATCAAAGTGATTTTTTCAAAGGAATTTGAAAAAAGTGCGCATGTCCTTCAAATTTAATTTGAAAATCAGTGTCCTAGAAAATAAAATTGTTTTAATCGTTTTCTTTTAAGCTAATTTCCATTTTGAACTATGTTGTGGCACTAATAAGAGTAAAATGATTGTCCTTAATAATAAACATAATTTATGCCTGATCTGTAAATTTGAACGATGAACTGGCCGCCAAATTTGAAGTCCAAGTAGTGAAGCTTTTACATCTATGGTTTCATTTTTGAAATAATATACAATTTTGACTTATTTTATGATTTTAGTTTAAACCTCTTGGATTATAAGAAATAAATTGTACAAACCTAGTAGAAATAAATCATACTACATTGATAATGTCATGTCAAGGACCTCTAACCCAAGTGGTTAAGGGTATTATGCTTTAGATAAAGGTCGTAAAGGTTATGGTTCGGGTCTTCGAGACATAAAAAAGAGTGCTCTACTTAAATAAATTTAAAAGTATCACTCGTGTTATAAAAAATCAAATAAAAAAATAGATAATGTCATTTATTTCATATTTCCAAATATGGTAAATTTATTCGTCGTTATAAATTTTAGTTAGAATAAAAGACAATTAATTTCAGTCAATCATCATTTTTAACTCTCTAATTCAATTCCAATTTTCTCAAAAACAACTTAATTTTCTCAAGACCTATCTAATTTGGCATAAACTGTAGCCTAGATGAAATGAGCGAATTTAAAATGAAACCAAGTGATTTTGAACTCATTTGCAGTTGGTAAGTTCAGAAAGTGTTATAAGCCTTTATAGCAGTATGATATTGAGTGGTAGGTTTAATTTCACGAGTTGGGATACATTTCCTTGTGCAATTTAAATTTCTGCTGCATGCCTAGTTGGTTACAGAACTCAACTCCACATTGTATGTCAAAATAAAACAAGAACAGTCCCATGTTGTTGCATATTATGGTCATTCTATATTCTTTTACGGTCATGTGTTAATTACGCTTATAAACTAATATGTTAATTTGCATAGCAATATGGTAACTTATACATTATGTAATTTAGTAATATTATAATTTCCATCATATCCAAATTTGCAGAATCTTCTGAAAAATCATCGCAATTTCCCACCGTTGAACATGTAGAGACAGTATAATATAACAATGTTGCACGACGTCAGTGAAACGGTCCGTCTGAATGGACGACCGTCCAACGACATGTCTGCTCGAGTTGCCATGCTCGATTTATCTACTGCATCTGGGCTGAACGGGTGCAGTATCACAGGCCACCCAATTCGGGTACAAATCTACATCTACGGCGGTGAAAGGTTGAGGTGATAGAGCGGAGGATATCGGATATTTGCAGGTGTCATTTTCTATGCAGCTCTTGAAAATTGATCTAACTCTTTAAACTTGAGGAAGGATTTTTTTTCTTCTACATTTCTTATATCTTCCTGCAGTGGTGTTCGACCACCACTTGAAACCATCCAACTAATCATTCTCTTCATCCCACATTCCTACTTCTATTTTTAGAAGTTTGTTCCAATCAGTCCAAGAACGCTTCAAATTGTCCAATTTGTTCTTCACTAGTATGTGGGACCGGTCAAGCTTCAACCCGTCGTTAAATACGGCTGTCACCGACGCATAAAACCCATTGACTGAACTCCTTTTGATCAGCAGAAAATCAATGCATAGATCTGTGAAAAGCTCCTCCCTTTCAGATGTCATTAAAGCAACGGGTTATGATGAAGTAAAAATGGTAGCATAACAAGAAGATGGTTGCGTCATACTGAAAAATGAAAATTATTCATTGAAAAATATATACTATAGATTAAAAAAAATTAAACATAATAGTAGAAAAAAATACTTGAAAATACGCTCGAGCGATTCGGTAGAAATTGAGAAAGGGAAGGATTAGGGAACTGTTTGCTTCTAGTGTGGGAAGATGGTGGGAAAACGGTGAATATATAAAGCGGGAGGGAGATGAAAAAAAGTCGCCGCTGGAGAGTAACGGCACGACGCGAACGTATCTTCTCCCTTAAACTGGCCGAACGTTCCATTTCTGAATTTGAAATGTTGGGGCTCTGACACGTCCGACCCGTCATCAACGGTGGTAACGGGGTAATTTTTGACTGCGAATGGGATCATAATAATAATATACGTGTTGTTCTCCTCATACAAGGACAAAGTATGATTATGACAGTGATAATAATTTGTTTTAAGTAAATTGTTATGAATGTCCAAGGAAAAATTGCGCAGTTTTATAGCTCTAACGGATTTGATCATTAAAACCTTAAATTAAGCATTGCAGTTCGATTCACGGTTCAATCTTGATAACATTATAATAGCGCTCCAAGGTACAAATATATTAAATGTTGTTTAATAGAATAATTGGATGTTAATATTTGTTTTGAAAATGAGTTTCGTCTATTTTAAAGTGCATGAAAGAGGCGAAGGGAAGGAAATCGGTCAATTTAAAAAATGTTATGACATACAAGATTAAAAATGATAACTTTTGTTTTTTCCGTTTTAAGAAATATCAACAACTATCTTTCTTTTGTCATTTTTCTAGAATGATTAGAATTCTCCAACTTCTCCTTATCTTGCACATCATTTAACATATTGAAAACACAAAATGTATTTTCTAGCTAAATACTACTTAAAACATTTAGTGTTTTTTTTTTTGCTAGAAACAACTCACACCTCTTAGCTTTCAATATATTTAATATGAAGTAGATTCTTTGACTAAGGGAACAAATAAGGAAAAAAGAACTCGTAAGGAAAAAAAAAAAAAAATCATATTGTTTACGTGTTGAATGTCTAGACAATGATTGCCATAGGAACCGTGTACATTTTAATGGCAATGAATAAAAATATTAATATACCTATGTATATAAACACTTTTAGAACCCAAATTGATCACATAATAGATTTGATATTACACATCACTATTGTTTTATTTATATATTAAATCTGATTGAAATCCAGGGTAAGAATTTATTGTGACTGTGTCTCGTGTCTCAAATTTACTACTATATGCATGTATGAAGTATATTTGGATATAAATTGTTTATTTGTGTTTTACTTATATCTTAAATTTAAATTTTTTCAACACCCCATTGATTGAAACTCATAGTGCCGCCTATTTGCATTCTAATGGACGGTGCTAATATATACACTCATACATGCATGCATGCAGTGCACATTTTGTTAAATCTTATTGTACACTTATATTGTTTTAGTGTAGTATTACTTAAAATTAAAGGAAAATTTTAAAAACATTCAATTTTAGGCAAAGTTAACGAATAATTTCAGATGTAGATAGTATCATACTAACATCCGAAATCATTTTTGAATATTGTACGAACGGATATTATTATCATATCCACCAACGATTGATAAATTAATAAATATAAATTGAAATTTTTTCTACCTGATCGATTATAAAATTGCTAAAAATAATCAAATATGATGGTAACAAATACGATGTGTATTTTAGTCCGCGAGCTTAGTGCAGTTGGCATGAGTATCCACTCCTCATAAAGGGGATGGTTCGATACCTGCCCTGGCAACTGCGCTGAATCGTTCGAAATGACCGGTTTAATTTGAGAATATTGGTTGTGGTGGACCTTCTTTTGTTTTCCTCAGATGTCGACGTCGAATATATTGTGATTCAAAAAAAAAAAAAAAAACCTACGTACTAAAATAGTGAATAAATATATTTTGTTGTGCTAAAATACCTATAGTCTAAACTATAATATTGACAAAAACAACACGGATAATTTTCGAATGTGGAAGTCTTTACATTCACATCCTTATTCAATTTTACAAAGATCGAACGTTTATCCGTTTTTCGAATACGGATGCGGACGAAATTCAGAATTTTTGATCATCCATTGATAGCCTTGTTTAATTTACAATATCAACACCCATAAAAAAAGGAGATTACTGAAACTTCTTACACGTTCAAATTGCTAAACCAATATCAACTTCGAATTTGAAATATTATTTTGGTTAGGATTATTCAAAATAATCAAACCTTTGTGGAAATGATCTAAGGCATGTAAGAACATATGCAAGAGTTTTCGTTCGGTTTCCAATTGTGTAGCTTGAACCATAAGGATGTAAATGGGATGTGACGGACAGTGGATAAATATATAACCCTTAAAGTGCAGGGTGCATCATAAACGAAGCAATAGCAACATCATCCACAATTACCGCCAGTGTACACAATGTACAAATATTTGCAAACTTATGTACAAATCATAAAATCAGGATTGCTTCAATGAATGGGTGGTATATACACAACTACTTAGCATTTGCATTGAAAGAATTATTTATTAAATTTTCGTGACAAATCAGATAAAGCTTGGTAGAGAATGGCAGCAGCAGGCGGCTTTGGCATGGATCCAAGAAGAATATCCATGGCCTGAATCGAAGAAGAACCATAAAATCTGCAGTTCTCAGAAGCACGGGTCATAACCATGCTTCCTTGGAGTGCAAAACCTACAAATGCACCTGCAAATGAACACAATGTCATAATGGTAAATCACCAAGTACAGTGGTCAAGTTACATATAATAGTAAAGTTTGTACAGGTAAATCACCAATGCCATTTCAAGTATGTCAAAATACTAGCCATACATATAAAGTAAGAATGCATGATGCAAGATAATAAAATCGTGGAGTGAGCCCAGAAAGGAATGAAAAAAAATGCAACATACTAATTATTGTCCCACATCACCTAGTTGAGCTGAAGTAATGAAACCTATAAGCTATATATGCATCATGTAGTGGTTGATTATCTCTTACATACCTGGATGGGGTCATGGGTGATCAAGAAGGCCTAGGCCTAGTCCAATGGTTTCCATTGCACTTGGGAAATGCATTGGGCTACCATCTCCCCGTGTGGGAGTATGGACATCATAATTTATTGCTTAGGGGATACGCGTTCGCGCGCACCCTGTCTAATCTTTTAACTCAAGCATTTGCAAACTATCATACATATATAACTGCTGTGATAGCTTAATCAATTTAAGTTTTGAGCTTTAATATTAAAATAAATAGAGGACGACCAGCTGGATAAGTTAATACACTTTACCTCCATGCATTGAAAGTTTTCGTTTTTTACTTTTGCTTTGTAAGAAAATTCTACATTGAAGTCTTCAGTTTCTTATAAAATATTCAGAGACTATAAGCTTATCCATTCTAGTATGATATATATCTTAGAGCTCTTAATAATAACAAAAAAAATTCAGCTATGGTCAATTGGTCGCTGTTTATGAACTATGTCAATGTACTACTATCCGTACCATGATAGTAAATTTACCATTTTCGGTGGCAAAATATCAGTAATATTTTTTCCAAAACCGTAATGATTGGTAACTTTTGACAGATTTATATTATAACAGATATAATTACTAACGTACAACTAAGTTTCATACTACTTACGACAATTGGTCACCACACTATCACTTGAAACAATGGAAGTTTTTCTTCTATAAGGACTATTTACAAATGGCTAAAAAGACAACATTAACACCAACCCAAAAAACCAAATTAGAATGTACTTGTGACATTCCGAGTCAATGCCAACAAAAAAAATCTAATAAAATAACAACAGAAAAAACTATATTGCTATGAAGATATACAAGATATGGAAACAAATTTGATTCAACCAAACAAAATAAGCAATATTCTTTTAACAACTGATGATATAAACCAAATTATAAGTAGACTCGAAAAAATAAAAATAATAGAAGAAAAACCACTAAAATACTGGAAAAAAGATTTTATTTATCGTAAACTTGACATAATTAATCCATATATTACTATTAAACCAGATCACCCAAATATGACAACTGGATGATCAATGAATTTAAAATGCATATAGACATTCTAAGCAACCTAGGAATTATAAGAAAAACAGACATTAGATATAGAACATCAACCTTCATAGTACAAAAATAATCTGAAAGAAAGAGAGGACAAAGTAGGATGGTCATGAATTATACTAGACTTAATGATAATACAAATGAAGACGAATATTGTATTCCTGACAAAGATGTATTAATCAGCAAAATACAAAATAATCATTGGTATTCTAAATTTGATTTGAAATCTGGATTCTAGCAAGTCAAGAGGCATTCAGATTCTATACCATGAACAACTTTCACCTGTTCAGAAGGACACTATGGGTGGCTTGTAATGCCATTTGCATTAAAAATGCTCCACGAATATTTCAAAGAAAAATATATGACATATTTAAACATTGTAATAAATTTACAGTTGTATATATAGATGATACTAGTATTTCAAAAACAAAAAAGGAATTTATATCAGATTTACACAATATTTAAGCTCTTTGAAGCACATGGACTAATAATTTCTAAAAAGAAAATAGAGTTATTTAAAAATTCCATAGATTTCATAGGAGTAAAAATAGAAAAAGGACAAATAGAACTCCAACCCCATATATCCAGAAAAATATTGAAATTTCCGATAAAATAGAAAATTTAAAACAATTACAATCATTCCCTGGACTTATAAATTATGCAAGACCTTTTATATAAAATTTATCCAAATATACTGGACCTCTATATAACACAGCAAGTCCTAATGGTAAAAGAGAATTCAATAGCGAAAACATAAAATAAGTCCAAAAAATTAAAGAACTAGCAAAAAATCTAAAACCACTAACGTTACCATTGACTACAGATTATCTAATTATAGAAACAGACGGTTCTTCTTTGGGATGGGGAAGAATATTATTAAGTAAAAATACAAAAACGATTCTAAATCTACTGAAAAAACATGTATATATACTTCAGGAACATATAAAGAGAAATGCTACATGACTTCTTTAGATTACGAAATTTTAGCTATAATATATGTTTTAAAATCATTTGGACTTTTTGCAATATCAAAAAAAGAAATAACAATAAGAACAGATTGTGGGTCTATAGTAAAATACGCAAATAAAAAAAAGCATGATAAACAATAGGTGGTTAAAATTTAAGAACGCGGTTTTAAATTGTGGCACTAAGATCATATGGGAACACATTAAAAGCAATTCAAACATACTGCCAGATAAATTATCAAGATTATTTATTGATTCTATAAAAGAATGTGATTTTGTCAACAGAGAAGAAGATACAGGTATGTCTCTTACAAATCAGTCAACAAATAGCAGAAAATTCCTGAACATATGAAACTTATCCACAACACCACAAGACAACAAACAAAAGCTCAGCATTTTATATACTCTTATTTCTTTTCCTAAATGTGAAGTTATTTATAATTAAAATGTTTGAAGTTATTTATAATTAAAATGTAATAGAAAGGTGGATATGCTAAGTAAATGATTATAAACTTAAGTTAATGGTTGAAGCTGCTTATAATTAAAGTAAATAATAAAATGAATACTATACCAAATTAAATGATTATAATCTCAGAAAAGGTTGAAATATTTCGAAAAATAGATTTAATAGTCAATGACACTATATAATGAAATGAATGTAAAATAAAAAGTAAAGAATCTTAAGTATGAACTTATACACTAATGAATATTAGGTCTAAAGGAAATTAAGTATATGAATGAATAAATGTAAACTAAACTGTAATAAAATGCATGAAATACTTGAACAATGAATTCAGTGATTATTATAAACAATTGAATGAAATAACTTATGTAAATATAGAATAATGGAAAGAAATTGACATTATTTGAAAAAAAAAATGAAAATGAGATTTGGTAAGTAATGAATGAAAGTAATTGAAAATAAGTGTCGAATGAATGTGAAATTATTTACAAAGAAACCCATATTGTACTTTAAGAATTGATTTACATATGTTTAAATAATTGTGTACGTGTAACATATGTAAGAAATGTAAATAACCTATGTAAATGAATGTAAATAAAGGACGTTAAGTATTATATGAATGAATGGGATTGAACTTTTAAGAAATAAAGGTAAATTTAGGAAAATAATCGTTGTATGGAAAGAAAATAAACAATAAATGTTGTGAAAGAAAATTCAATAACTTAAATGACATTGGAAATGATTGTTTGTTTTAGCTTATGGGTTGTTTGGGAAATGATATTTCTAATTGTTTGGATGTATGAATAATCTGTTGAGTTTATCAAATATTGTTGAGTAAATGGTATACTTAATAGTTATTTGTCATTTTATATGATAAAAAAGTTCTGAACCCAAACAAACCATTTGTTTTGATTGATATGGAAGAATGGTCGATTACTTTGATCCCTTGTGATGATTGTATGCTTGTTTGCAAGTGATGTTATGTTATATTGATTTGTTGATTATAAATTGAAACAACTTAAACATTTCATTATATAATTATTAACTCATTTTGGATTATATAAGTGAAATACAGGTAATGAAAGCATTTGTTACTACTTTTGGTTTCATAATTAAGCATTGTTTGCTCGACAAATAAGTACGTTCTCGAATTACGGTTTTCTAGCGATATTATATTGTTTTTTTCGCTGTTGGGATATATTATTTTGAAATTTTTGATATATATGGTTATTATTGATATTATTAATTTTGTAAATTTCCCAAGCCCCTCCATACAAAGCAGACTCTGCCGAAATTTTTCGTAAATTTTGGACTTAGAAAATTTTGAGAAATGTTTTCTAAGCTTAATTAGTTTGAGTATAAAAAGATTTAACTGTTTATAATTTGATATATTTTATATGAATTATTTAATCTTGTAAATTTATTGTTTATAAGTTTAATATTTGAATAAGATATATTGATTTTTTTTTCTTTCTCTTCTTTTTTCCATTTCGAAGACGAAATGTTTTGAGTGGGGGAGAGCGTAACGACCCGTAATTTTTCGATAATTAAAATTTGTCAATTTAATAAGATTCTGTGATTTAATATTGGAAGAAATAAAAATTTGTGATGTATTAATGAAATAATAACTAAAATGAAAGATAACAATGTTAATTAAAGTCAATCATTAACAATTTGAATGAAATTCCAATTAACTGAAAAAAATTGATGTTATGCTTGGCTATATATTGAAAATAAGAAACCAAATGTAAATATTGAATTAATTTATGAAATAGTATAGCTAATGGTAATTTAATAAAATTAGTGTTATGGAAGCAATTGTAGCATTTGTTATGAATAATAAACCTATAGATGTGATTAAAAGTCAATGTTTACAATTATTATATGTTACCTATTTGTTTAGGCTATTAAATTAACTTGAAAATCAATTGCAATAAATCTAATTAAATATTACGTTAATGTAAATTAAGGTTATAATTAGAAATAATGTTAATTTTATTCATATTATGACAATTAGTTGAATAAAAAGAATTGGAAATCAAGATTTATCAATTTATTGGAATTTAAATTATAATAATTGCATTAATTGAAATTAAATGAAATTGAATATTACGTTAATGAGAATTAGGATGGAATTGGAGAATATTAATGTACTAGGACATAAACCAATGTTAAAAATACCTATAAGATGATAAAGATGATAATTGAATGAATAACAAGATGGAAATCAAAGTAAATGAAATTATTTGAAATTAAATTTATAATTCCTGAATTTATTGGAATTGAAAGTAAACCTGGTAATTAGTGAAATAATATATGTTGGATTAACATGGAATTTTTTTTAAATTATTGTAAATGTTTAGTAAATCAAAAATGATAATATATGTTAATTATAAAATTGAAATTTGACAATTTGATTTAATCAATAAATTATTAATTTATTTATTTAACTTGAAATATAGTCATTTTAGTAACTGTCTCGGATTTCGACGAAACAAGCTTCATCGGATCCGTAACAGTGAATTATTGTAAGATTTCAAGTCTTGTAACGATCAGGCTTATCGTTTGATCGTACGAACTCGAAACGTCTGAAAATTAATTGAATTGAAATCAATTCGAATTAATTGAAAATAAGCTGATTTTTCATAGCTTCTTCATACGATGAAATTAGGACTTGAAACATGTTCTATTGAGTTTAAAATTATCAAAAACATCTATTTTGATGTATGTGATGACCCATTTTCTTTTCGGAGACAGAACAGGCTATATAATTCATGTACTTATTGTAAATACACATGTCATGTACTTATTGTAAATACACATGTTCTATATAATTCTCTTGGGTTTAGGGTATTTAGTTGGTTGTTTGAAAATACTTCTATGTCGTTTTCTATATTTATTATTTCTTCTAATTGAGATTGTGAACTTACAAATCTCCTTAGAATACTATCTATCCATGTGTTTGTGGCTAAGTTATTACTTTCTGTAGGTCTGTCCATTAAAGTTCTGGATGGACCTGTAAAAGATCTTCTATTCATCATATGTTAACTAATTTTTTAAATGTTAAAAGGCTTATTTTGGTCTTTTTACCTTTGTCTATGTCTACTGGTCCTAAATTTAAATTTGATATTTTTTTCAGTTAGCTAATTAATATCATAGTCTTTTTCTTGTATAGATTTATCTAAGTTATTTAATCTTCTGTCTAGATTTGTAATTTGTTTATCCATTAAGTCTAGTTTATCATGTATTTGTGTTAACATTGCTATTATGGTGTTAACCATTAAGCATAATACATTATCTGCTTTACTTGTAAAGATGTCTTTATTATACCCTGCTGTTAATGTATCAGTTTGTTTAAATAACATGTTAACATATGTTTTAGCTTCAGAATAATGCTTATTTTCGTATCCCATATTAATTTAATTGTATATATTTTATTTCTTGTAACATTTGCTCAAGTTTTTGTATTTGTAGTTCAAAATATATTTTATTTGCCTCTGATTGGTTTTTAATCTGCAAAATTAAGTCTTTAGATTGTATTTCAATTTCTTTGGCTTAACGAAATTATCTTATTTATTTGAATTTTTTTTGAGTTGTAGTGCTTTAAATTTCTTAGTCAATTTTTGTATAATACTGTCAAACTTATCCATTTTTTGTAATCCTATTTTTAGGTAATCTTGGTTATTTTGTATTTGTTGGAGTTTTTTGTTTCTAGAAGTCATACGCTCTGAAATAAGCTCAACTAACTTATAGTATTTTTCATTGTACCAATGTAGAGAATCTCCTAATTCAATAACTAGATCTGTCATTGAGTTTAAATGATATGATTCAGAATGTAGCATATGTTTGTAACTATTGTTTATGTAACACATGTGTTTTTGTTTGTCTAATGAAATGATCCTTTTTGAAGGATTGTTAATTTCTAAATTCAGATATTCAAATTTTTTATAGCCGGTTGGTTCAAAAGGCTTTAGTTTAAAACCCGTCATTGTGCTGTTTTTATTAGTAAGCCCAAAATGAATACCATCACCATTGCTGTTTACTGGTTAATAGTAAATTACTTTTTATTAGAAAAACCAAAATGTTTGGTTTTTTAATGTAATGATGCTTCATTACGCATTTCATCATGTCACCTAGTAAAAATTGACGACGAAAAAGAAAAAGATTTGCGTTTAACATTATTTGCAATGAATTTCAAAAACTAGTTACTATTTCCCGCTTCTTTTTGAAAATAAAAATTTACCGTCATAAAACAGTAATGTTATGAAAACCCAATAGGATTATCATTCTAAAACTAATGTAAAATGAGTAATATAGAAGAAGAGCCAACTGCAAGTTCAAATTAGTTCCGACATACCGTAGATAGAACTCAAAGAATCATGTAATTATCTGATTACAGAACTGGAATGCATATCAGAAATGAAGAAGGATATTATCCATATTCATCGCGAAGCTTTGCTTATCGATGCCTTGAATTTAGTCTTTGTGGAGACATAGATGCTTCAACCATATAATAATAGCATATGACAGAGGGGAAAAAGTATCTTGAGAACACATACCTTTACTGCAGCTGTAAGTATAACAAGCAGCATATCCACCATCACCTGCACGAAAATCAGCCTCAGCTGCTCGTCCAACTATTCCAGCAGCTGCACCAACACCAGCTCCAACAGAAACATGTGCATTACCACAAAAGGTTCTTATAGCATCTGTATTTCTCAGCACGATTATGAAATCAGTGAAGTTTCCACCAACCTGTTTAACGTAAAATATTATTGCATTACTGTGTAGCTACATACAATCATCTTCTTTCAACTTAATATTCTGAGGAAGGAAAAATGTATGTCACCTGAGCTCCCCATCCGAGACCAAAGGTGGAAATTGCAGAAGGTGGGGACCACGAACCATCTTCTCTACGTGCGATTACTAAGCCTGTGCCGACATTATATGTAACCATCAACCCAACTTTTGCAACAGTTAGGATTGCAAGGCCCTTTGCTTGTTTTAGTACAGCCTCTGGAATGGTTTTCTCGGGTTTTAGTGAACCAACCTGAATCGTGAAATGTTGGTTACAGGTAGCTTAAGAGGAAAAACTTTCCTTGTTCAACAAAAGTGGGATAACTACAACAAGCCATCCTCGAAATATTAGTAACATTGGAGAATTTTCTTTTTACCATAGTTAATGCAGAACTAAAAATAAAAGACGTTGCATTCTAGGCTTAACAAACTGATGGTCGATAAAAACCAAAACCCACCTACCCAAACCAAACCTACAAAACATGAACCCAATGGGTCTTGAATGAGATACAAAATTTCATAAAGACCGATTCATATACAAAAGAACCGACTGACTCGAACGACGTGGCAAAAGCCAAAACAAAAAAATTATATGAATAAATAATTAGAGCATAACCAACAATGGCTTGTTCACTTCTAACTTGCCTGCAAACAAACCACGAAACACCCAAAAATGGCTTGTCCAGTTCAATTTACTAACCATATGCATAGTTTTTATTTTATTGAAGTGATCTAGAAAACTAGTCAATGAAATGACATAAATTTCTGTTTTAAAGGATTAGGTAGTAAAACAGAAAGAACATATAAAATTCCCCACAAGTAATAAAATGGTAAAATGTTTGTCATTTTATTTGAACATGAATTATTAAAATGCGTTGTATTTGTTATGTTTAATGAAGTGTTTTTAGATGTTTTGGACGTAGGGTGTTTTTATTGCTAAATTTTTCAACGATGAATAATGAAGGGAACAAAACAACTACTAGGAATGGTCTTTGTGTCAAAACCTGATTCGATTCTAACCAAAGTCGGGTTGAATTGGATATAGGTTTTGATACATAGTCTGAACCAACAATACTCTACAGGACTAGACCTATGACAGGCAAGAGCATGGTAAAATATAAATGATTACGAGGAATGGATATCTCAATTAGATTTTAGACTATTCATGTCTACGTTGTCAACATTTTATTTGGATTAAGGATGCTAGATGATGAATTGTTACTTTTCTTAGAGATAATACCACAACAATTTTCGAAGAGGGAATAGTCCCTGAGGCAAATAATAGAATAAAATCTAAAGTTTGATAGTTTAGTATCTTAGATCTTGCAACCTCAAACAACATAGGGTTACTCCAATGGAAAGGAAAACATGTAAAATGATTCGAAACATTGACTTCATGAGATTTTAGTATATATTTTTTGAAGCATATAAACATGTTATAATATTTAGCATTAACTGAACCGGTAAATGCAAAGTGCCATAACCAACCCATAGACAAGTTGAGCAAAGAAACCCAAAAGCGCAATTATCCAATGTGTAACCAACACTCAAACCACAAATGTTAAAGAACCAAACTTACCTTAGTATAGTTTCGAATTATGTTTGCCGCTTTATATATCTCGTATTCCATAGATTGACCCCATGGAAAGTTCAACCATGATCTTAAAGTGCTAAGATTCGTCACATCTTTAGTAGGCAACTGACAAGCACGACTGATTTGATTCATCAAGTATGGCTGAACATTCTTCAACCTCACACCACATACATCACATACACGCTGGGGGTCCTCAACTCTAAACTTAGGCGGCAACAAGCTTCTTCCTCTTGTACACTGCCCACAAAAAACTCCACCACAAAACCTGCAGTGGTGCCTAGAGCACATAATCGGGTGAAACCCAGACCCGCAAAGCATACAAGAAGCTGCTGCACTATCAGCGAGCCATTTTGGAGGGTCTGTTTCTAGAAGTTCTTGTGCATTTCCAAAATCAGCCTCTGTAAGAGTGTTAGACATATCTTTCCATGCTTGTTCCAGAAAGTTTTCGGATATGAAAGCGATGGTGCTTCTACGAATCTCTCCCATAGCAAGAGATTTTGCCCTGCCACCTGCAGCAATAAGCATCTCAGAAAATACATCCCACATTGTCATTTCCGTGTTCTCTTCATCGAAAAAATCCTTGTTTGCTAAATATGAACTGTTGTTTGAAAATCCTTTGCTCCACTCTTCGTGTTCGCTTTTTGATAATGGGGGTACTGATACGGGCATCCATATACCTGTTTCTTCGTAATGGGGTGGGTCATAATAGAAGTACTTATCTTGCTTATTATCTGCAGTAAACTCAGTCATGTCTGGTTTGTGTTCTTTTATTTGAGATAATTGTAGAGTTGAAAACAAATCATTTAAATTAGATGCATCTTCTTTACTGTCATTTTCCTCATTGGCATTCCAGTTAGGACCGTCATCCTACAAATTTAAGTTTCAAATTTAGTAATCAGACTTCAAGTTAGAAATTCTCAGTAGCAATAGATTCAATTCAGCTGAATAATAATAAAAGACTTGAAATTTACTTCTGCGAATCCTGAAACATCAAGCAGTTTACAAAACGAAATTCCTGAAGATAAATCTATAACCTGAGAGTAATAGCGAGTATTCAGGACTTGATCAGAAGATCGATCTGACATCACCGGTGGCATCGGGTCAGATACTTCGTGTTCTTCGTCATAAAGTGGTGGATACAATCTGCAGTGATCGTCCATCTTGTTCAGTGATCGAATTAAGAACCTTAGCCGTTTACTTTATTCGAGCATGGGAAAAAAATTGAAGAAATTGAAGGAGTTGAAAGTGTATTTTTGGGGGAAATAGAAGGTTTTGAATGGATTTTTGAGGCTGATGAGTCATTTGCTACACGCAAAAGAAAGCATTTTCGCAAACTGATTACACAATCTTAGAGTCAATGAAGATTAATGGGAATTATCGGGTTACTGACGTGTGGGGCCAAACGTAGGCGTTTTCCTCTTTCAGCAAGTCCATCCAAAGTAGGCCGGTAAACGGATACTTTCGGATACGGATAGTGCTATATCCATATCCGTATTCGAAATCGTTTTCGAATATCGGATATCCGTATCCGTGAACGTGGACGGATATCGGATGTTTATCAGATATTATTCGATCAATTCACCACCGATAAATCTAAACAAATAAATAGAAAATTTTGATTTATTATGAACTTGTTTTGTACTAAATATATAGAAATAACAAAATACACTAAGAAAAATAATTTTAAGCAGTAAAATTGATTTTTGCATACATATTAATTTTTTTATGGGGATATAATAGTAAACGACAATAATTTTATGTACTTAAATACATAAAAATAACAACTATAATCTTGATAAAAACCGAACGGATAATTATCGAATACGGATATGGTCATATCCGTATCCGTATCCTTTTTTCGGATATCGGATAAATTTTCATATTTCGGATACGGATACGGATGAATTTTGAATTTTTCGGCTACTCATTGACAGCCCTAATCCAAAGTAACACGCTTGTAATTTCGAATTAGGTTTTAAGGTTCTATAATCCTCTCTTTTACCTTCTTCCATATTGTGCACCAAGGTTAAAGGTTAAAGTGCTTTCGCGTTCTTGTTGCCTTCCCATTTTTGATATCTTTTACCGTGTTGAAAATATGAATGAAATAAACAAAAAGAATTGACATATCATTTGTAAATGAGTAAAATTGACTGTTGATGATCGACAAGTCAACCATCAACATTCAACCATCAACATTCCACTTCCCTCCAATGTTTCTATCATCTTCTCCTTCTTTAAAATCACCTCTTATTCTCCGCTTCTTCCGTGTCATTATCACTCTCTTTCTCCTACTACAAACACATTTCCAATTCAAAAATGTCACATAAACAATATGAAAGTCTGAAAATTTGATTTGCTCCCTACAATACGCAGCATAACGATATGTTGTCTGGAAATAGCAAATGGAATGCCTTAAAAATTAACCTAGCATTCAATCGCGTCTTAAAGGAATATCTTGGAGAATCAGAGATGATTGAAGAGCATGTTCATTACAAATGCGATGGACTAAAAAAATAGTAATCAAAATTTGCACAATAAAACTGAAGCGGGATGGGATCATGTAAGGAACCCTTATTCGATATGGAGGAATGGTGGGCAATTGTGTGAAGGTATATGTTTTTCTTAGTTTTTAATAATAAAAGTTATTTATGAAAAAAATTCCAATATTTTGTTGGATTAGATGTGCATTGGCAGTGGAGAAAACGAGAGAAATTTCAAAAAAAAGGATCTTTAATTAATTTTGCACTGGATCTTTTTTAATGTATATACAGATAATTTATCTACACTGAATCATATTTAGTGAATATTAGTAACAAGAGTTTGTTATTTATTTAATTATGAGTTATCTTGTTTAAAAAATTTAAACGTGTGTGTGTTATGGTTTTAACAATTTATATATATTGTAGTTTTACTGTATTTTAATTTTAGTTTATTATATTATTTGATGGGATTTCACATTCTCAATGTAAACATCATAAATGTTATAACAAACTTAGGACATTTACATACATACATGCATATGTATGCATGCATGCATGACCATTGTGATTTATGGTTAAGAGAGAAAACGATATCAATAATATTCCTGTAATATATTTAAATAGTTTCATGAATATATATATATATATATATATATCTTTAATAATAGTTGTAATACGTTTGGTGTCACACTTTTTGGTGTCGGCATGAACTACCAAAAATGACCTTTTGTGAATATTATCAAATCCCTTAAAAATATGATCTAACAAATAAACTCATTTTACAAATTCAAAATGTCTCTCTGCACATATTAATGAACTTAAATATCACGTAAAAATAGGATCTAATAAATAACCTTTTTTTACAAATTCAAAACGCCCTCTATAAATGTTATGAAATCTTAATCACTTTAAAATATGATCTAACAAATAAACTTTCTTTACAAATTTCGTTCTTTATTAATTAATAATAGAATTAAAAATTCAAACTACAAAATAATGATAATATTGGAACTTAGAATTAAAAATTCAAACAAACTACATGATTTCAACGCAAAATATGATTAAACATTTGTGTTCTTTTCAATATGTTGAAACATATACAATTTGTAGAAAAACAACCCACGCACGAAGCGCGTGCCATAACGCTCGTATATATATAATAAAATTGATTTGATGTGTATAAGCTCCATATAAGTTTAATACCAATAGTTTTAACTAGGTCTGGGATTTTCTTAAGCCCATTTGTAACAACCCGATGTTGAGAAGCAATTACTTAAACTTTATAACGAAGATATTAATGGTTAAATGAAACTTTAATGATAATATGAGGATATTTTGGAATTTAAATATGAACATTGGAGTATTTTATGGAAGTGAGAATTTTGATGATAAAAAATTTATCGTTGAGGAAAAGATGATTTAATTCATAATATTTATTGATGATGGGGAAAATTATTGTAGGATCGATTTCACCCTAGAGGGGGGGTGAATAGGGTGATAGTATAAATTATAAAAATTAATCGCGGAAGCTTATTAATTAATTTCAATTCAGATCACAGAATAGCAGCACAGATATCGCAGAATATAAATAACAGAATAAAACAGAACAACACAGAATTTACCCATCTTCGGCAAAACCCTGCCTACGTGCTGCCCCCAAGGTTTCTACTAGAAATTAGATAGTCCCTAGCTTACACACGTAAACTCGCTATACCCGCTATTGACTAATCTAACTCTACGCTCAAAACCCTGCCACAACTCAACTACCGAGTTGCGAATTCTCAAGCTACGCCACGTAGCTTGTCCCCTAGTCACACGACTAGAAATTTAAACGGTTTAAAATTTAAAAAACAAATTTAAAAAAAATAATTCGAAATTAGAATAACCCTAATTAAAAATATAATGCCCTTATAAAATAAAACACTCTTTAGAAGCCGACCCCCTTTGTAACTCGACCCGTCTCTTTTATTTTTTCGTTCGTGAAACAAATGGCCGCTCCTCTTGCAGATTTAGGGCTTCGTCCCTTTGATGTCCTGCTCTTAAATTAGGGTTTCAAATTGAAGTCGCTGCCTTTGTTGGTTGATTGCAATCACTGTTTCTATGATTTGCTTCAATTGTTTGCGGCTTCTCCTCCTTGATCGAGTTCGATTGCTTCGGTATGTAATTTGTGCTTTTTGCTTCTTCTAATCTTTCGTACTTGAACTCGATGGATTTTAAATTGCCGATGATGATTGTGTTAAAATAGGAATCGAATTCCTATATTCTCGTTCATTCTGATGATTTGAATTTGTCAATTATTTTATCTTTGCCGTATGATTATGCTTGAACGATTATGATCTCTCTGACTTTGTCACTTCGTATATATTTTGTGATGCTTGCTTACTTGATGTTCACGACATCAATTTTCTTTGACTTCGGTATCCTTTGTTGGCCACGGCTTCGATTTTTGACTTTGTGATGAAGTTTGACTCATTCATTATTGACTGTGACGATTTTTGGCTTTGGCTTTGCTATGCTTCCACGGCTTCGACCCATACATTGTTCACCTCGGCCTATAGTGTTCATGTTGTACTTGGATAGTTGGTTACTGTGAACTTGTTGAAATGATTGAGACTTGCAGTTTACTTGGCTTTGAATTTTTCTCTGACTTGATAAATTTGGTACAACTTGATTTTTGATAATCAACGTTTTGACACGTGACTTGGTCATTATGTCTTTGATGTTTATTATTCTTCTTTGACTTTGATATTTTGTAAATTGGCTTCGGCCACTGTCTGCATTACTGTAGCTTTGTTCAAGTTATCTTGGGCATTGTTGTATCCATTGCAGTCTTGTAATCTTCACTCTGACCATACTGCATTGTTTCGATGTCATTGATTTGTTTAGCCTCGGCATTGACTGGTTTCATGCTTGTTGTCATTTGCAACTGGTCTCTGTGCATTTCTTTGCGTTCATTTGAGTTGTTGATATTTAGTTGCTGTCTCCACTTGCTTGAGTTTCACTGCCATAAGTTGTGCATGTGTGTTGCATTTCATTTGCAGCCTTGACTTTTGTGATATTTGACAGCTCTGGCTCGATGTTGTTACTTTGGTGAAGTGATTTTTGCTGTAGTCTTTGTTTGATTCAGTCCAAGTTGCATTTGTTCCATACTTTAGTTCATCTGTATATTGCTGCAATCTTCATTGAGCTTGTATATGAGTTGTTTCACTGGTGGCCTATGTGCATGCTTCACTGTTCTTTGCATTTGTTCATATGAGTGTGCTCACTGTTGTTTGTACCTGTTGCACTCTGGTCTGTCCACTGCAGTTTGTGTCTTGCCACTGACTTGCTTGCATTGGTGCTGTTGCAATTCGTTTCGGCCTGACCCTTCCATATGCTCTCTGATAATGTTGAACTTCACTGTTGCTGTTGTGTTCTGTTCATTCCTAGTTGCCTTGTTGCAGTTTGATTGTGATATCCATGTTGCAGTCCATTTTGATGTTGGTCTTCGTTGCATTCATGTCATGTCGCCTTGTGTTGAATCCAGTTTCAAAACTCGGATTTGACCTTGTGCTTGTGTCGTGATTTTCAATGTTATTGCACGTGAGTTGAACCCGGTTTTTCATTTGGGTTTGACCTGTGCTCACCTGTCCCTGTAAAACAATCAAGTGTATATATCGGCGTGCACGGTCTTGTGGCATATACAGTAATATACTGTGTATGTCACAAGTTGTTCGTGTATGATGAATTCAAATTTAAATTATGACGAACAACCCAAATAACTGAGGCAAATCATATTTTTTAAAAACCATATTTTATTTTATATTGCAAAAATATTTCTTTTTCAATTTTACTGCGTTAGTTTATATTTTTGCAGATTTCTCAGATGCTGGATTCAAACTGGAATGCAGTTGAAGATAAAAATACGAGTGTGAGTGATATGTAGTGAGGTGCTGATGTAAATGTGAAAAATATGATGTAATCAAGGTTGTATAGTTATAGTGAGAGCTTGAAATTGTACTATTCAAAGATGTAATAAATATTTGTCTGAATAAAATATTTGTTTAAATTCAAATTCCGTGTTATTTATTTTATTCAGCAAATATTTATTTAATCTATGAAAAATAAAATAGTATATTATCAAATACATTTAAACGAATGTATATATGTTTATTATCATCAAACAAAAATCATATAAGCGCATATTTAACAATCTCCCCCTTTTGATGATAACAAACATATATTTAAGATTTTGAATATGTTAAATGTATTTGATCATTGATATATCCTAACTGCTCCCCCTATTTAAATGCTTCCTCTCTATACGATGCTCCCCCTACATATATGCATACAAATAAAAATATGCAAATGATCCTAGATGCAAATAGAAAATTATTTGACCTTTGCTTGATTTTATTTGACAAAATCTTAACTTTTCTCTCCCCCTTTTGTTATCAGCAAAAGAATAATAGTGTTAGAGAAAATAGAGATAAAGTAATTGATATCAATCCAACATTAAAACTCAATTGAATATAAATATTAAATTTCAATAAAAAATCAAACAAAAATCATAAATATTTTGTTAGGCGCATATTCCACTTTTAGAATGATGGAAATGATGTCATCATATAAAACCATACAGTTGTGTCTATTTGTGGTATATTTATATCAGGAATTTGAATATCTACTAACCATGCATAACCGTTAGGACTTTTAAATGAGATTAGTAGTATTCCAATTTTATTTTAAAAAAAAATGAATTCAAGTATCTTCTAACCACGCATAACCGTGAGGACTTTTAAATGGGATTAGAATCAACTTGTTTATTTTACAATCAACTTTTGATATGCGTTCCATACATGCATAACCACGAGGACTTTTAAATGAGCATGGAAGCACATAACAAATTCCAAGTAATTCACCCATGCATAACCGTGAGGACTTTTAAATGAGAGTGAATACTTTGGTATTTATTTATTATTATTATTAATTAATTTTTTTATTTTAAAAAATGTGAAAATGAAAAACGAACGATTCCTGTTTAAAGTACCACATATCGACAAACTATATAGAATTTTGATGAGTGATGGTCGTTAGAAATATGATAGATATAGAGATGGTCATGGAATTTTTACCAACAAACGGTTTTATAACTCTTGTTTAAATTTCTAAAGAAATTCATTAATTATACCGTCTCGAGTCATAATATTTGATCAACATTAACACTCATCACTTTTTCAATCACTATTTTTCTTTTCGATAAACATTAGGGAGTCAGATTAGTCAAAATAGTCATTTAAAATCAAATTCAAAAATAATTATGAAATTAATTTTTCAAAAATGACTAATCTGAACCTATGGCCAAAAACGATTTTTTCCAGGGGGTTTTTTAAAATAAAATTCTGCTATTTGAAAATTATTTGAAATGAAGAATATGCAGATATTTTCTTTAAAAAAATGCAGTTACTAAATGTCTCAATAATCACGTTCAACTAGTAATTTTTCTATCAACTAGATTACCAGTGTAATCTGCATCTGAATTTCTCTTTCACAAACAAAATCATTAATTGAATTTTATAGACCAAAACATGAAGTGTGCACCAAAAATTTCAAATTCAATTTTAACAACAATTTAAATGACATTCTTTTGAATTTGAAATGAAGCCGTGTAAATAATCAGAAAACCGTGAATAAAGAATTAGCCATATTATAACCAATTGTAATATCCAACAAAACACTATTTTTAATCCAAACTGATATGAAGTAATTCAAAGAATCTAGAGATTTTTATAGTGTTTTTGGCATAAGAATATAATTGGCCAACTATGTTGAATAAGTCAGAATCAAAATCATCATCTTTTCATCAATCTCAATATTGGCTGATTTAATTCAAAATACGGTGCAGATTATCACATTTAATATATCGTTTAAAACATACCATACCTGTTTTACCTTTACGATATTTTTCGTTGTTGTCCGTTGTGATTCTGTCACCTTTATACTAGGCTAAGGAACTTAGCTTTGTCGCCCGTTGTGTTTCTGGAACAGCCAAAATCCAGAGAACACTATTGTTGTTCCTTAGCCTGCCACCACACCTACACGGAAAAGGATTTATGTGACCTATTTGTTTTTATAGGTCATGGTTGTTAGTGGTAGAAAATTTCGAAAAATAATTTTGTGTAGACCCAAAACTATTTATAATTGTTCCCTTTGGCACCCAAATTTGTTTAACTTTGAGAGATTTTATATTTGTGCCTTTTGGAACCCAAATCGGTATAGTTTTCACATGTTTGGGTCTATACCAACAATTATTGTGATTGTGTCCATATTTTCTACAAATCGTGCACATTGAATTTTCTTGATTAATCTTGTTTTCAACAATTTTCGAACTACTATATCCAAGTCCTTGTTTAACCGTATTAACAGTTTGCTTTCCTAATAGCATATTCAACGATTTTTCACTTTTTGAAAATTTATCTAAAGTCGTTGACAATTGTTGGACTTGTGATTTGAGAGATTCATTTTCGTTTAACAACTGTGTGCACTTTTTAATAGAATTCTCTCTCCTAGTATTTTCATTCTCCTTTAAAATCAGAATTTCATTTTCAAGCGATTTTATTTTAATTTCTGATTTTTTAATTTCTTCATCAAATGTTGGACACTTATCACACTCAGGGATCCTACTTTGATAGGTTTTAACTAATTGATCAAGTTGTTTATTACATTCTATCAAAGTATCTTTTTGAGATTCAAGTTTGGCGTATTTTTCCCTAAGTCGTTCAAAACAACCGTTTACTTCATGAAAATATATAAGCAACTCAGAATGGGTAAGTTTTGATACCTCACTTGGCTCGTCATCGTCACTGTCAGTTGTATCACCTCGAAGACACAATTCTGCCTTTTCGCTTTCACTGCCAGTGCTTTGATCATTCTCATCTATTTCATCCCAAGTGGCTGCAAAACTTTTCTTTTTCTGTTTCTTTCCATGGCTGGATTTAATTTGTGGACAATCGGGCTTGATATGGCCGGGTTTGTTGCAATTATAACAAATAAACTTTTGTTCTTCCGAGTAGTCTAGTGCTTTGGCTATTCTGCTTTTTGCTTTCTGAATTCGAGCTGAATTACCATGTTTTTGATTCCATTTTTTGAATTTCCTTATTAACAGCTCCAATTCTGCTGCTCCATCATCTTCATCGTTATCATCATCACTTTTGGTTGTTCCTTTGAGAGCTATTGATTTCTTTTGAGTGTCACCTCCTTCACGCTCTTCTTTGAATTTCATTTCTAGCTCATAAGTGGTGAGATTTCCGATGAGTTCTTCAACTTTAAGTTGTTTTAAATCTTTCGATTCTTGTATGGCAGTTACTTTTGCTTCAAAGCTTCGTGGAAGGACTCTGAGGATTTTCCGGACTATTTCTAATTCGGTGTATGTTTTTCCGAGAGCTTTTGATTTGTATACGATATTGGAGAGTCGTCCGTACATCTCTTTGACATTTTCTTCCTTCGCCATTTTGAAGTTCTCGTATTCGCTGCTTAGCATTGCAAGGCGAGATTCTTTGACTTGAGATGTTCCTTCGTGAGTCACTTTTAGTATGTGCCATATTTCCTACGCAGTTAGACAATGTGAGACACGATTAAATTCAAATTGATCCAATGAACAGATAATAGAATTCATAGCTTTGGCATTAGTATTTTGTAATTTATTTTCTAGTTCTGTCCATTGTTCCTTTGGTTTCTCTATTTCCTGATTATTTATAGTTATAGTTGGTATTCTATAACATGTCTCAACAATATTCCAAGCGTCAATGGTTTTCAGAAAAATTTGCATTCTATTTTTCCAATAAGCATATTCACCATTGAACATTGGTGGTCTAACTATGGATTGACCTTCTGCAAAAGCATTATTAAAAGAAGCCATTTTAAAAATTCAAATTTTTAAAACAAAAACCGATTTTTTTTGAAACACGAATTTTTAAAACAAAAATTGATTTTTGTAAAATCAAATTTTTAAAACAAAAACGGCTTTTGTTCCTAGCTCTGATACCACTTGTAGGATCGATTTCACCCTAGAGGGGGGGTGAATAGGGTGATAGTATAAATCATAAAAATTAATCGCAGAAGCTTATTAATTAATTTCAATTCAGATCACAGAATAGCAGCACAGATATCGCAGAATATAAATAACAGAATAAAACAGAACAACACAGAATTTACCCAGCTTCGGCAAAACCCTGCCTACGTGCTGCCCCCAAGGTTTCTACTAGAAATTAGATAGTACCTCGCTTACACACGTAAACTCGCTATACCCGCTATTGACTAATCTAACTCTACGCTCAAAACCCTGCCACAACTCAACTACCGAGTTGCGAATTCTCAAGCTACGCCACGTAGCTTGTCCCCTAGTCACACGACTAGAAATTTAAACGGTTTAAAATTTAAAAAACAAATTTAAAAAAAATAATTCGAAATTAGAATAACCCTAATTAAAAATATAATGCCCTTATAAAATAAAACACTCTTTAGAAGCCGGCCCCCTTTGTAACTCGACCCGTCTCTTTTATTTTTTCGTTCGTGAAACAAATGGCCGCTCCTCTTGTAGATTTAGGGCTTCGTCCCTTTGATGCCGTGCTCTTAAATTAGGGTTTCAAATTGAAGTCGCTGCCTTTGTTGGTTGATTGCAATCACTGTTTCTCTGATTTGCTTCAATTATTTGCGGCTTCTCCTCCTTGATCGAGTTCGATTGCTTCGGTATGTAATTTGTGCTTTTTGCTTCTTCTAATCTTTCGTACTTGAACTCGATGGATTTTAAATTGCCGATGAAGATTGTGTTTAAATAGGAATCGAATTCCTATATTCTCGTTCATTCTGATGATTTGAATTTGTCAATTATTTTATCTCTGCCGTATGATTATGCTTGAACGATTATGATCTCTCTGACTTTGTCACTTCGTATATATTTTGTGATGCTTGCTTACTTGATGTTCACGACATCAATTTTCTTTGACTTCGGTATCCTTTGTTGGCCACGGCTTCGATTTTTGACTTTGTGATGAAGTTTGACTCATTCATCATTGACTGTGACGATTTTTTGCTTTGGCTTTGCTATGCTTCCACGGCTTCGACCCATACATTGTTCACCTCGGCCTATAGTGTTCATGTTGTACTTGGATAGTTGGTTACCGTGTACTTGTTGAAATGATTGAGACTTGCAGTTTACTGGCTTTGAATTTTTCTCTGACTTGATAAATTTGGTACAACTTGATTTTTGATAATCAACGTTTTGACACGTGACTTGGTCATTATGTCTTTGATGTTTATTATTCTTCTTTGACTTTGATATTTTGTAAATTGGCTTCGGCCACTGTCTGCATTACTGTAGCTTTGTTCAAGTTATCTTGGGCATTGTTGTATCCATTGCAGTCTTGTAATCTTCACTCTGACCATACTGCATTGTTTCGATGTCATTGATTTGTTTAGCCTCGGCATTGACTGGTTTCATGCTTGTTGTCATTTGCAACTGGTCTCTGTGCATTTCTTTGCGTTCATTTGAGTTGTTGATATTTAGTTGCTGTCTCCACTTGCTTGAGTTTCGCTGCCATAAGTTGTGCATGTGTGTTGCATTTCATTTGCAGCCTTGACTTTTGTGATATTTGACAGCTCTGGCTCGATGTTGTTACTTTGGTGAAGTGATTTTTGCTGTAGTCTTTGTTTGATTCAGTCCAAGTTGCATTTGTTCCATACTTTAGTTCATCTGTATATTGCTGCAATCTTCATTGAGCTTGTATATGAGTTGTTTCACTGGTGGCCTATGTGCATGCTTCACTGTTCTTTGCATTTGTTCATATGAGTGTGCTCACTGTTGTTTGTACCTGTTGCACTCTGGTCTGTCCACTGCAGTTTGTGTCTTGCCACTGACTTGCTTGCATTGGTGCTGTTGCAATTCGTTTCGGCCTGACCCTTCCATATGCTCTCTGATAATGTTGAACTTCACTGTTGCTGTTGTGTTCTGTTCATTCCTAGTTGCCTTGTTGCAGTTTGATTGTGATATCCATGTTGCAGTCCATTTTGATGTTGGTCTTCGTTGCATTCATGTCATGTCGCCTTGTGTTGAATCCAGTTTCAAAACTCGGATTTGACCTTGTGCTTGTGTCGTGATTTTCAATGTTATTGCACGTGAGTTGAACCCGGTTTTTCATTTGGGTTTGACCTGTGCTCACCTGTCCCTGTAAAACAATCAAGTGTATATATCGGCGTGCACGGTCTTGTGGCATATACAGTAATATACTGTGTATGTCACAAGTTGTTCGTGTATGATGAATTCAAATTTAAATTATGACGAACAACCCAAATAACTGAGGCAAATCATATTTTTTAAAAACCATATTTTATTTTATATTGCAAAAATATTTCTTTTTCAATTTTACTGCGTTAGTTTATATTTTTGCAGATTTCTCAGATGCTGGATTCAAACTGGAATGCAGTTGAAGATAAAAATACGAGTGTGAGTGATATGTAGTGAGGTGCTGATGTAAATGTGAAAAATATGATGTAATCAAGGTTGTATAGTTATAGTGAGAGCTTGAAATTGTACTATTCAAAGATGTAATAAATATTTGTTTGAATAAAATATTTGTTTGAATTCAAATTCCGTGTTATTTATTTTATTCAGCAAATATTTATTTAATCTGTGAAAAATAAAATAGTATATTATCAAATACATTTAAACGAATGTATATATGTTTATTATCATCAAACAAAAATCATATAAGCGCATATTTAACAATTATTTGTTAAAATAATTACAAAATGAATTATTTTGGTATTATATAGTTTTAAATTACAAGTTATTAATAAATGACGACCGTGATTATTTTGAAGTAATATTGATGTTTTAAGTTTGTAATAATTTTAAATATATTAAAAGTGGTTAAATAATTTTTATAAATATGATATTGATAATAAATAAGATTAGAAATTTATTTAAAAGAAGAAGAAAATTTAATTTCAATTATAAAAGGAGTTTATAAATTTATTTTTATAATTGTGCCTAGAAATGTAAATATGGAAATAAATATTTAATTCATATAAATTATATAGAAAATAGTTATTGGAAAATTTTAAAATGGCAATAAAACATTTATGGAGATAAATATGAATTTTATTTGGAGACTTGAGGTAGTTTGTCATGGTAGTAGATAGTTGAGCAAAGAAATAATGGAAGGAAAAGAATTAAAACAATTGAAAACATGCCCACTTGGCCCATTTTGATGCTTGGAAATTTATCCATTCCCCTTTATACTTTATGATATGTCTAGAAGCCTCTTTGATTATTTCATTTTTCTGACCCGTAACCATAAGCCATTCTACCTCAATTCCTTTAATCTCCTAAATATGAAACACCAGACCCATTTTCTTCAAAAACTACTATAAAATCAAATAAATTTCCATAAACTATGAGATTTAAAACCATACTTATCGGTATAATTCTACACCTCTAGGAGTCATTAAAGTTGAATTTTGAGATTTCTAGTGTTATGTTATATTTTAGAATGAGAAGGAAATTTGAGTTTGATGATGCTATGGAAGGGAATGGGATGTTAGAAGCATCTTTAAGCTAAGATGAGTGTTTACTCACTCACATCTGTGTTTAAAATGCTTGTATTACATTTTATATGTTGGTATGTATGTATGAGAGTGCATTTATCTTGAACCTTGTGTTTGCTTGCTTTTGATTGAATTTGAATTACATTGATTGTATTGGAATGATAAGATGATATAATATTGTTTAGTGAAGTCATAGGGTTCGACAGGAGGTGTCAATGGCGGTCGAAACCGTCGAAATTTGTGTACACGATATGGAACATCATCGTTCCAGGTCATGGACTAGTGGACTGCTCTGGTAGGATTGGTCCAGTGGTGTGAAGTATGGAACAATGACGTTCTAGGCAGTGTACATGTAGTTTAAAGTGCACACACATACGCACACGCATGCCCACATATGATTTTGGAAGTAGGAAATGGATGCATTGAAAATATGAAATTATTTTGGGAATTTTTTTAATTTAAATTGAATATTAGTTATTTTATTAAAGGTGTTGATTTACTAAAGAATTTCTGGTTTTTGACTTTGAATAATGTTTAAAAATCCTATAAAATTCTAGAGAAATATGAAATGGTTTCTAATCATTATTATATGATTTTTAAGGTGTATTTCATGACTTCTGGGAATAGGCAAGAGTTTTGGAAGATATATCTTATGGATTAGAAGAAAAAATAATTGATTTGGAGTTTATAAAATTTGTTCAAAATTTTTATTTATCACAGAAAATTATTTGATTGAATTTTATGGGAAATATTTAGTTTTACAAGCTATTTTTAAGTTTTAATAATATAATAAGGAGATTTTAGAAGTTATTTAAAAATAGTAGAAATTCTTGTTTTGGGTTTTATAAAAGAAAGGAAAATATAATTTTGATTATTCAAAGTTTGTAAAAGGATTTTATGAATTATAATATATTTATATAAATAAATATGTCTCTTTTCTAAATAATCATGTGTGTTATGGTTGCTTATATTTCTCGGTAACGAGCAATCTGAATAAACGGAGTTATAATACAGTCTAGTTTGAGACTATCGATATACTTCTTTAGTTTATTCTTTGGACTTGTTATATATGATATTCTTGTCTAAAATTCTAGCTTGTAAGGAATGTGAGTAAAAGGATTAGTAATACCATTTAATATGGAACACTCGATAATATTTTTCTGTTTACTCATAGGGCTCGTAACATAGAAAATTATTAAGAGTAGTCTACGAGCATTGTATAAACGAGTGAGTAACACCAAGCGGTATGGCATACCAGAGCTGGTATTTGTTCGATTACTTTATGTAAGTAGATATCACTCAACGAGGATAAGCAATACTAAGGTACTGCATATGTCGTGTGCATGAGGTGATGCTTGCTGTGGTGAGCAAGGCTGTGTTCCTATGGTTGTATGCCAAGAGTTATATATGACCGTGTGCCTATATATATATATAGGCACACTGTCATATATAACTCTTGGCATACAACATACACACACACACATATACATATTTCTATCCTTTATGTGTACTCCTATTATTTTGGTATATACAGCTGTGTTATTGCTGTATGCTTTGCCCCATGTCACTTATGTTGGAACCGGGCCAGCTCACAATGGAGTTAAAGGGTATATTTCAAAATATTCCTTTATCGGATCATCGTTGGGCCTGTGAAATCTAAATTCATTTATAACTTTTCTAAATTTTCTTTTGAATAAAATCTTCATTTCATTACAATTGTTTATTACGTTTAATTTAATTTTAAATTGTTTGTATTATAATGAATGTATCCGTTGACGCTAAAAATGGAACCACACCCAAATACCAGATGAAGTATAGAGATCTAGCAGAGAATAAAAATAGCAGAAAAGTAAAGAACACACATGATTTTTTATATTTATTTAGCAATCTTTGGTCTAGGTCCACTTTAATCTTTATTATTAGTTGTTTCCTCTCCAGATTATAACCAGTTTTATCAGATCTGACCACAATCTGGTGGATCTCAGATTGACAATGGAGTTTCTAGAGTATATTTGAGGAAGGAGATAAGAGTAAAGAAGATGCAGAGTGTAAATCAGAGTGAAGATCGGGAAGATCCTTCTCTAGTTGCAGTAGGACTGGTATTTATAGAGAAACAACCGCATAAGTTCAGGAGCTTGCTTGCATTGAAGTCTAGAGGCCAATCCAAGAAGTCACCACTGAGCACATTGCCCCAATTGGGCATAAAAACCTCTCTGTTCCAGGAGGTTTAGTTAGCTGCAAATCCTCAACTTTCTGTTGCCTTGCTCTCCTATCTTCAATTCAATGCTTTCCAAGCTCTTTTCCATAGGCTTTTAGTTGATTCTGATGATTCTCCCGATGATACATGGACTATCCTACTTTCTTTACTTTCTTCTTATCAATTCTGAGAATTTCTCATCTAAGCACTTGAGCACGAGAGATTGAAGTAGGGTATGAAGTTTATGGGGTTTAGAGTGTAAAAGTTGGACAAGAAACCTCTTAGTACCGACTGGTTTCCTTGTTTCCAAAATCGATGGTTTTCCTTGAGTTCCACTATCTTATCCTTCTGATAGTGTTTTCATGTTCTCAAGTCATCTCTTCTTTTGTTTTGATCTTCTACTTCTGGTTGAAATCTACTTGGTTAAAAAATAGGTTAACACTTGCCCCCTAAAGTACGCCTTATGAATGTAAGGTATGCTTTACTCAAGAACAAGTTCCAAAAGTAGTCAATCTTTGATGATTGAACTCTCTAGCCATCTGTTAACCTCGATCTTGGTGAATTATCTAGTTTCTTTGGATTCTCCTACAGGCCAAAGGTCATTCTAGACTTATTATAGCTTTGGACTCCAATCCTTGCTTAAGTGTCATCCACGGATCATGATTAGTTTGTCTCTCATCCAGAGGTATCATTTTGTATATCAAAATCATCCCGTGTTTGCCCATGATTTATCCATCTCATTCCAATTACAAGACGTTCAAACCCTTTTGTCAAGTTAACATCCGTTCCATGGTTTGATCTCTCTGAATCGTTTTATCATCCATGTTAGGATTCGATCTCTCTGGATCGTGCAATTATCCAATTTAGGTTTCGATCTCTCTGGACCTTTAATATCCAATCTAGGGCTCAATCTCTCCGGACCGTTCAACATCCAATCTAGAGTTTGATCTATCCAGAATGTTCAACATCCAATCCAGGGTTCGATCTGTTCGGATCGTTTAACATCCAATCTAAGGTTCAATCTCTTTGGATCCTTGTTGTACCTAATCCGCTTGCTCTCCGACGAGGGGACTCAACGACTAAGCAAGTCCATCTGCTTACTCCTCGGTGAGGGGATTTATTTTTGATCACTTCGGATCCTTGCCGAGCCCAATCCACTCGCTCTCTAATGAGGAGACTCAATGACAAGCAAGTCCATCTACTTACTCTCCGTTAAAGGGACCTACTTCTTGCGCTTACCATCCCATCTCTCCAAACGGGACTACCACGATCAATATTGGTCATCATGTTCAAGTGGATAATATTCAAATCAAAGCAAATAAGCAAACAAAAGTCCTAATTATTCATCTCTGTCATTCAACTCAGAGCATGCCTAAAGACCTATTGAGATCTCACATATGTGTAAGCGGAGTAAGACTATTATTACATTGTTTATTCATCTTAGACATCCAACTCAGAGTATGCCTAAAGACCAATCGATATCTCATACACGTGTAGGCGGTTTGGGATTATTGTTACCTTAATTATTCAAACAGAAAGCAAAGCATGGGAATCAAACCTAGCTCCTATCTATCTTAATCATGGAATTACCATCCTTGACCCAGATCCCTGGTCGTGTCTCAATGCATTCGCTCTAGATGGTGGTTGCTCCTAAACCTTCATTCCTGCTCTGTTGGGATCCCTCCTCTCTAGTTTTTAATAGGGGAGTTTCCCCCCTCTGTCTAGGTAAATCCTTTCCAAACTTTTTGTCAAATCCGAATAAGGTGAGAATTTCATCTCCCATTCCTTCCTTTGCCTTTTTTGATCCATCATCCAATTTATGTTTGCCCTTATCCTTTCTAGACCGATCTCTAGAAAGTCCTTCGCCTCTCGCAGCATTTACTTGCCGTTTGTCAACTCATGCGTACTCCAGCTGCAAGAACCTATCTGCTTCATGGAAAAATTCCTAAAGATCCATTGGTGGATCCCACTCCAATGGAACCTTAAAATCGGTGTCATCAACAATCTCGGATACTACCGCCATTAAAATCATCGATGGATCCAGCCAATCCACTGAAGCAATCGCCGCACTAAACCATATCAAGAAACCCCTTAAGGACCTTCAGTCATTTGCTTTAGTGCTGCCAATGTCATTATGTTCTTGGGTCTCGAAATGTGGACCCTAAATTTCCATATGAACTAATCTACCAACTCACTCCATGTCTTGATCGAACCATTCTCTAGCTGCCTAAACCAAAGCTTGGCTAATATCATCAGGTAAAGTGGAAAACACCTTGCCATGGATTCCTCTGATGCTCTTAGCACTTCCATATGCCGAATATATCTAATCAAGTGTACCATAGGGTCCATCGTATACCTCTACTGTTGGTAGTTTAAACTCCGATGGGTTCCTTGCTTGCTTGATATTCGAAGTGAACGAACTTTGATTGACATCTTCCAGATTCTACTTGGGCAATCTACCTCTCATTATTCGTCGTATTAGCTCAAACATTCTTTCATTCTCATCCATATATGGAACATACTCCTCTAGACATGCATCCACATTCCACTCCATACCAAACCGCATAACATCGACCACTAACCTTCCGACATCTAAACTAACCCAACTGAGGGGTGTTCCCCTTAAGGTTAGGCTATCGGTGTCGATCCCTATAGGGGGATCGGTGTCAATCCCTTTGGCTTTCCTAGGGTCTGCCCCCACCTGGTCCATTCCATTCTCTTGCCTACTTTCTCCAATTCCGTGCTCCTGATTCTGATTTTTACAACTCCCGTTGCTCCAATTTTTTGATCCAGATTGCTAGTAGCTTCTTCTCTAGCTTGTTCAATTTTTCTAAGGAAATTCTGCATCATCTCCTCCTGTCTCTTTATCATTAGCTCTAGCTCTTAAGGATGCCTCCTAAATTCCTACATGGTAACTCCTACCCGCAGGTGCTTTCCTTCTAAATTGCCTGATATTTGATCAAAATCCAAGCTCTAAATCGTTTCCACTGCGGGTGCAAGTAACCTGACTCTAATATCAAAATATTCGCATCAAAATTGGTCACAAACACTCAACTAATATTATCACACCTTAGATTCAATATCCAAATCCAAACAGATTGGTGTAGAGAATATATATGAAGAAAGAAAATTATAAGCAATAAGAAAAAAAACTGTGACGCCCCACCTCTATACCCACGCTAGCCAAGAACACTACGGTGTAATGCTGTCAACTAGCACGGAGAATAAGGCTGTTGAGGAGCGACCATCCGTGTAATTGCTTTGCGCGAGCACCGATATGTCAGATAGTATAACATGCATTTTATTTCAAGAGGAAATCCGACATACCGATACAAACACAAAGCTACTACACAGTGGCTATAATAATCTTCGGAAACAAATATAGAAATAACCATAACACAAATCAGTCACAGATAATTCATATCACAAAGGGGGAAGAAGATATGAATATATAACTAACATATGAAAGTGTATATCAGAGTAGTGGTCAAAAAGATCCACAATAATACAAAAGAATAGCAACACGTGCTATACAAAAGAATACAACTATGAGTCCATATCTCAAGTGTATACAACAAAATAAACTACTAATCTAAAGTAGTTAGCCAAAAGTCAGAAGATGGTTCCAGATAGGAAGCCATGACGAAGCACCTGTAATATCTCAGTCTTACCCGAGTATTATTTAAGAAGAAAATAATAAACGGATCAGTCTAGCTATAAATATCAGACGAAATGATATAGAATAAGAGATATGACTAAACGCATAATAATCATAATGCCAAGCTGTGATAAATAAATAATTGAAAAATCAACTAGAGATTAATCAATATCGCAAAGATCTTCTCAAAGATAAAAAGGAATGTCATACTCCTAATTTCATTCACCAAGCCACAATAAATGACATATATATCAATGCCAATCGTAAAAGTTGGTGAAACATAAATTCCAGAATTCAACACACGAAATCCAGAAATCACAAGAAAAGGATGGCCAAGACAATGATGTAGTGCAAACGGTACATCCAATGAATCACAAAGCAAAGACATTGATGTAGTGCAAACGGTACATCCAATGTATCAAAAGCATATCATTGATGTAGTGCAAACGGTACATCCAATGAATCAAAAGCAAAGACATTGATGTAGTGCAAACGGTACATCCAATGTATCAAAAGCAAAGACATTGATGTAGTGCAAACCGTACATCCAATGTATCCAAAGCATATCATTGATGTAGTGCAAACGGTACATCCAATGAATCAAAAGCAAAGACATTGATGTAGTGCAAACGGTACATCCAATGTATCAAAAGTATATCATTGATGTAGTGCAAACGGTACATCCAATGAATCAAAAGCAAAGACATTGATGTAGTGCAAACGGTACATCCAATGTATCAAAAGCAAAGACATTGATGTAGTGCAAACGGTACATCCAATGTATCAAAAGCATATCATTGATGTAGTGCAAACGGTACATCAAATGAATCAAAAGCAAAGACATTGATGTAGTGCAAACGGTACATCCAATGTATCAAAAGTATATCATTGATGTAGTGCAAACGGTACATCCAATGAATCACAAAGCAAAGACATTGATGTAGTGCAAACGGTACATCCAATGTATCAAAAGCAAAGACATTGCACATCCTAGTCTAAAACATAAAATGATCGTCATGATCAAAGAGAAGTGTCGATTACAGTAAGCTAGTAAATATACGAGCTTAGCTTCATGTCCCATAACCACTAGCTTAACTTAAATATTTACGAACAAATTGTAGATCTTCACTAGAAAATTGTCACAAGAGATTCAATCGAACAAGTCTAAGAATTAACCGACGAAGTAAACGCAAGTGTTTCATACCACTTGTTTTACTAAGTCGTTTAATTAGATTTCTCATCCGAGTGAGGTAAAGGTTTGTATATATTAATAGATTGGAAAATGGTTTAAGAAAACGAGCTTTGTAATAAAATAGTGTTGAAATCATTTGAAGAAAGAGTTTTGATATTTACTACTAGTATAGAAAACCTTTATATTTTTAAAGTGACAAATCACAAAGAAGATTGTAGGAACAATCAATCACTAAAATTCACATTCGAAGAAGTGAATAAAATCCAAGAAATCGATACCGAATCCATCGAAATGGATATTCCAAGAATTCCCGAAGAAAATAAGTCATCAAAGTCGATAATAAATGATAACAACAAAAGGGAAACAACATGAATCGATTAAAGTTGGAAATTCAAATAACTAGGCAAAATAGGCATAGTTGGCAAATAACAGCAGGTCGGTCGACCGGACTCCCTGAGTTGGTTGACCGAACCAGGGGTTGGAAGTGCTCGGGGCACCAGGTCGGTCAACCGGCCCAGGAGCTCGGTCGGCCGAAGCCTGTACCCAGCACTTCCAAACAGAGGCAGGAAGTACCTAGGCTATAGGTCGGTCGACCGGCCCAGGGGCTCGGTCGGCCGAACCTGTTGCCAGCACTCCCCTGCCCTATTTCAAAAGAGGTGCAAACTCGATCAAATTGCATTCGCTCGAGCAACGACGCTAAGGGTTTATGCCTATTGACTACCCGGCCCTATAAGCTCTTCGATGCACAATAAAAAACGCATTCAAACATCAAAGTTAGGATTTTTAAAGATTTGAACCCAAAACACTAAAAATTGGAATATTCACCAAATCAATCCAAACCAAAAGCAATTGCACATGAATAAGTGTTAGGAATTCATACATAACAATCGAAGATAAATATAAGCATAGATGTGAGATAAAAATCTCACCTTCAAACCCAAATCAATGAATGAGAAGCTTGAAGACAAGGGAAGATCAACCACACTTCAATCTCAACACTAGAAGCTTGAATCTAAGCTTAAAAGAAGAACATTCCCTAAGTTAGGTTTAGAAAATTTCTGAAATCAATGAGAGAATGAGTTGGAGAAGATGAAGAGAAAGCTTACCAATGGGTTCTCTTGAGTTTGGAGCTAGAAATTGATTTGCAAATGGAAACTAGGGTTTTGGATTTCTATTTCCCATTCTCTTCTACCATTAATCTCTTTAGAACTGAAATTAGAGGAAGAGGGAGTGAATGAAGAGGGGGGTTTCAGTTTGGGGTATTAAGTTAGAACATTGGGCTGAACCCAACCTAAACCCAAAGCCCTAAGCGAAAAGTAGCAAAATTCTACTTTCTCCAAACATATCGAAGCTTATACTTAAAAAGGTCGCAAACGGCATTTTGAACTCAATGGAAGGGGTCCCGAGTCCTAATTCGACCGTATGCAAAAAGTAGCTTTTCGGACCAAAATCCGACGAACGATAAACTATTTAAATAAAATATTTAAATATACAATTGATAAATATGCGGGTTGTTACAGACTCCCCTCCTTAAAGAATTTACGTCCTCGCAATACTTAAGAAGAAAATAAGAAGTAACAACCATAGAAGCATATCAACACAAAAGAAAATTTGAAATAGGAAGTTCACCATAAGGAGCATGAAAGAGTAAGTCCGGAAGTTTTCGTTCGATGGATTCTCAAGATTTCTCAAGAGCAATCCTTAGGATTTGAGAACCATTGAACTTTTACCAAAAAGAATATCTTTATATCGAAGGCGCTCAACCTCCGAAGCAATGATGCGAATAGAATGTTGCTCAAAAGTCAAATTTGGTGAAACTTCAATTTCCACAATATCGTCGGGCACAAGAATAAAAACCGAAAACATAAAAGCATTTTCGTAGATAAAAGACGTGGAGAACGTCAAGAATAGCAGAAAATTGAGCCAGTGCAATGGCGTAGTACAGAAACGGTACGCCCGAGAAACTAGAAACTCAAATAATTTGGGACATCAGCGTAGTACAAAATCGGTACGCCAAATGAACCAAAGCCCGAATAATTTCGAAACACCGATGTAGTACAAAAACGGTACGTCCAATGAACCGATAAACCGGAACAACGATGTAGTAAAATAATGGTACATCCATTAATCCAGATAAGACGGAACATCGATGTAGTATAATAACAATACATCCGATGAACCGAACACCATGAAAGAACATCAGACGCAAGTCCATAAAGAAATGAGATAAAGCTCAATAAAACGAAGTATATCAAAACGTCCGATGAAATTAATAAAAAGATAATTCCATTCAGACATCATCAAAGAATCAACAACTTGTTGCCCCCGACAAAGCGCGTTGGCGACACGATTTCCAGAATATCAAGATCATAAGATGCCAGGAACTCGAGTCAACATGAAGTTCATTATGAGAAAATAAATATTCCAAAGATTTATGATCGAGGCAGAGAACAAATTTCTCATCCAAATATGATGGTGCCAAATTCCAAAAGTAAAAACAATAGTCGCGAGCACTAGATCATGAGTGGCATATCTAGTTTCGATAGGCTATAATGATTTAGAAGCATAAGAGATAGCACGTTCTCTTTTGCAAGAGAATGGCATCCAAACCAATACGATTAACATTGGTACAAAAGATAAAGTCTTGGTTCCCCTTCAGGAATCACAAGAATAAGAGTATCGAAAGGAAGGGTTCTTTTAAATAATCCTCTTTCCCGAAAAGTTAAAACTTTCAAAATTACATTTTTACAAATCAATATATCGTGTCTGACTGTCTCATCAAAGCGTTTAGGAAATTCCTATCGATAACGTTGATCAAGCGCATCGACCAAAATTCTTAAAACATTAAATGGGCAATACAATCACAAAATCATCTTTTACATGACAAAAATGTCTCTCAAAAACTTTTAAGAATATTCTTTGTTCGCTTCAAGAACAAAATCCAATTTTACTTATAAATAAATCTTATGGAAAAGATTTGCAAAATTTTAGATTACTATTTTCATCCAAAATCAATAAACACAAGAATGGTCTCATCGAAATATTCATAGAATATTCGATTTATAAAATGGATGAAATAAGCTGGATAAACTGAATGACATAACAAGTCATTCATAAGAATCATAACGAGTGCGGAATGCGGTAAGTGGAATGCTAACTTCCGCAACTCGTAGCAAATGAAAACCGGTGGCAAGGTCGAGCTGAAAAGACCTTAACACTACTCAAAAGATTGCTTAGGTGACAGTCCTAAGACAAATTTAAAAATACCGGAAAATTTCTCAAACTACACGAATGAGAGAAAAACACTTTCCTTATAAGTGGGCTTAAGGAATAAAATGATTCCACCAAAAATTTGAAATCGGAATCACAAAGAAAAATAGAAAGCTGCTTAACAAATAGAAAATGTCGAAGATGAATAGTCCACTCGAAAAATAGGATATGGGTTTCACAATGATTAAGTCGATCCTTTCAAAAAAATCAATTCCGAAGCCTAAGTAAAAATATCGGCTCGGAAAGAAAAATCTCATAAAATAATTTCGACATCAATAAAAATCAAATTGAGTGTTGCAGATCTACCATCCGGATTCGCAACTCTCAAAGAAGTCATCAAGCCTAAAATATTTTCAAAGAAAAGGAATCAACAAGTTCTTTTGATATAGAATAGTGAGATGGAACCCATATCAAAAAGAACTCGAATAAGAAGATCACGAAATAAAACAACGCCATCTAGGATTGAATGTAAAATACCTTGACCAAGAGAAGAGTTGCTAGGGGCTTTCAGCTCTCCTTCTCTCTTGCTTGGAAGCTTAGGACACGAAGATAAAAGATGACCTGAACCTTTGCAATAACGACAAAAGAGGGGTTTCGGGCACTCCCTTGCATAATGGTCAGTGAAACCACAATTGTAGCATCGTCCACGACTAGAGGTAGGTGCTTTTGCTACCAGGGTTTCTTGCCTCCATTTCTTGTTTGGGAATGGGACCTTTGAATTTAATAGGCCTCTTCATGTTGTTGTTGAAGTTTTGTTGGGCACGCACAACTTCAAAATCACCTTCTCTATCGGCCTCTTCAAGACGAAGAGCAATATCAATAAGCTGATCAAATGAAACCTCAAGTTTCAGGAGTAATGGCTTCTTAAGATTCTTATTCAAGCCATAGACAAATCTCTGATTTTTCTTCAATGGGGTGTTGATGTATTCAACCCTATATTTGGACATAGATTCGAAAGATGCGACATAGTCTGTCACAGAAGATTCACCTTGAACAAGGTCTATGAAACGCCGGGCTAAAGTTACTTTCTCAGCATCCGGCACAAACTTTAATTCGAATCGTTCCCGGAATTGCTCCCAAGTAAGATCCGCTTCGATAATCTCCGAAGTTAAGAGCTCATACCAATCTAACGCTCTTTCTTGGAGCATGCTAGAAGCCACTTGGACTCGATGTAGATCAATAAGGTTCATGCGAGAAAAGATACGATCGCATGATTTGAGCCAAGCTTGAATTTCAATAACACTCTCGGATCCCTTGAATGGCCCTCCACCCAAATCGGTGTAGTCTCTGCACAAGCGTGCAAAACCGGATCTAGGATGAGTAGGCTCTGGATTGGGTCCTGCAGCTTGAGCATTCTTCAAGAGATCTAAAAGCTGCTGAGCAGACATGAATACTCCATCCTGAGGAGTAGCACTAGATGGACCGGCGCTGGAACGGCCTGGTCTAACCATTTATCTTCTTTAAGAAAGAAAGAAAGAAGAGGAAAAAGTTATTCTCTAGATAAATATCAAGCAATTCTTGATAGATAAAACAAGGAATCATAAAGAAAATAGGATGAATCGGTACGAAGACTCGAGTAAAATCCTAAGGCACGACTCCTAAGATGGACTTAGGACGGTGATCCTTGTTAAATTATTCTACATTGTTTTGAAGTTCGGCTCTGATACCAAGCTGTGACGCCCCACCTCTATACCCACGCTAGCCAAGAACACTACGGTGTAATGGTGTCAACTAGCACAGAGAATAAGGCTGTTGAGGAGCGACCATCCGTGTAATTGCTTTGCGCGAGCACCGATATGTCAGATAGTATAACATGCATTTTATTTCAAGAGGAAATCTGACATACCGATACAAACACAAAGCTACTACACAGTGGCTATAATAACCTTTGGAAACAAATATAGAAATAACCATAACACAAATCAGTCACATATAATTCATATCACAAAGGCGGAAGAAGATATGAATATATAACTAACACATGAAAGTGTATATCAGAGTAGTGGTCAAAAAGATCCACAATAATACAAAAGAATAGCAACACGTGCTATACAAAAGAATACAACTATGAGTCCATATCTCAAGTGTATACAACAAAATAAACTACTAATCTAAAGTAGTTAGCCAAAAGTCAGAAGATGGTTCCAGATAGGAAGCCATGAGGAAGCACCTGTAATATCTCAGTCCTACCCGAGTATTATTTAAGAAGAAAATAATAAACGGATCAGTCTAGCTATAAATATCAGATGAAATGATATAGAATAAGAGATATGACTAAACGCATAATAATCACAATGCCAAGCTGTGATAAATAAATAATTGAAAAATCAACAAGAGATTAATCAATATCCCAAAGATCTTCTCAAAGATAAAAAGGAATGTCATACTCCTAATTTCATTCACCAAGCCACAATAAATGACATATATATCAATGCCAATCGTAAAAGTTGGTGAAACATAAATTCCAGAATTCAACACAAATCACAAGAAAAGGATGGCCAAGACAATGATGTAGTGCAAACGGTACATCCAATGAATCACAAAGCAAAGACATTGATGTAGTGCAAACGGTACATCCAATGTATCAAAATGATATAGTGCAAACGGTACATCCAATGAATCAAAAGCAAAGACATTGATGTAGTGCAAACGGTACATCCAATGTATCAAAAGCAAAGACATTGACGTAGTGCAAACGGTACATCCAATGTATCAAAAGCATATCATTGATGTAGTGCAAACGGTACATCCAATGAATCAAAAGCAAAGACATTGATGTAGTGCAAACGGTACATCCAATGTATCAAAAGTATATCATTGATGTAGTGCAAACGGTACATCCAATGAATCAAAAGCAAAGACATTGATGTAGTGCAAACGGTACATCCAATGTATCAAAAGAAAAGACATTGATGTAGTGCAAACGGTACATCCAATGTATCAAAAGCATATCATTGATGTAGTGCAAACGGTACATCCAATGAATCAAAAGCAAAGACATTGATGTAGTGCAAACGGTACATCCAATGTATCAAAAATATATCATTGATGTAGTGCAAACGGTACATCCAATGAATCACAAAGCAAAGACATTGATGTAGTGTAAACGGTACATCCAATGTATCAAAAGCAAAGACATTGCACATGCTAGTCTAAAACATAAAATGATCGTCATGATCAAAGAGAAGTGTCGATTACAGTAAGCTAGTAAATATACGAGCTTAGCTTCATGTCCCATAACCACTAGCTTAACTTAAATATTTACGAACAAATTGTAGATCTTCACTAGAAAATTGTCACAAGAGATTCAATCGAACAAGTCCAAGAATTAACCGACGAAGTAAATGCAAGTGTTTCATACCACTTGTTTTACTAAGTCGTTTAATTAGATTTCTCATCCGAGTGAGGTAAAGGTTTGTATATACTAATAGATTGGAAAATGGTTTAAGAAAACGAGCTTTATAATAAAATAGTGTTGAAATCATTTGAAGAAAGAGTTTTGATATTTACTACTAGTATAGAAAACCTTTGTATTTTTAGAGTGACAAATCACAAAGAAGATTGTAGGAACAATCAATCACTCAAATTCACATTCGAAGAAGTGAATAAAATCCAAGAAATCGATACCGAATCCATCGAAATGGATATTCCAAGAATTCCCGAAGAAAATAAGTCATCAAAGTCGATAATAAATGATAACAACAAAAGGGAAACAACACGAATCGATTAAAGTTGGAAATTCAGACAATTAGGCAAAATAGGCATAGTTGGCAAATAGCAGCAGGTCGGTCGACCGGACTCCCTGAGTCGGTTGACCGAACCAGGGGTTGGAAGTGCTCGGGGCACCAGGTCGGTCGACCGGCCCAGGGGTCGGTCGGCCGAAGCCTGTACCCAGCACTTCCAAACAGAGGCAGGAAGTGCCTGGGCTATAGGCGGTCAACCGGCCCAGGGGCTCGGTCGGCCGAACCTGTTGTCAGCACTCCCCTACCCTATTTTAAAAGAGGTGCAAACTCGATCAAATTGCATTCGCTCGAGCAACGGCGCTAAGGGTTTATGCCTATCGACTACCCGGCCCTATAAGCTCTTCGATGCACAATAAAAAACGCATTCAAACATCAAAGTTAGGATTTTTAAAGATTTGAACCCAAAACACTAAAAATTGAAATATTCACCAAATCAATCCGAACCAAAAGTAATTGCACACGAATAAGTGTTAGGAATTCATACCTAACAATCGAAGATAAATATAAGCATAGATGTGAGATAAAAATCTCACCTTTAAACCCAAATCAATGAATGAGAAGCTTGAAGACAAGGGAAGATCAACCACACTTCAATCTCAACACTAGAAGCTTGAATCTAAGCTTAAAGGAAGAACATTCCCTAAGTTAGGTTTAGGAAATTTCTGAAATCAATGAGAGAATGAGTTGGAGAAGATGAAGAGAAAGCTTACCAATGGGTTCTCTTGAGTTTGGAGCTAGAAATTGATTTGCAAATGGAAACTAGGGTTTTGGATTTCTATTTCCCATTCTCTTCCACCATTATTCTCTTTAGAACTGAAATTAGACGAAGAGGGAGTGAATGAAGAGGGGGGTTTCAGTTTGGGTTATTAATTTAGAACATTGGGCTGAACCCAACCTAAACCCAAAGCCCTAAGGGAAAAGTAGCAAAATTCTACTTTCTCCAAACATATCGAAGCTTATACTTAAAAAGGTTGCAAACGGCATTTTGAACTTAATGGAAGGGGCCCCGAGTTCTAATTCGACCGTATGCAAAAAGTAGCTTTTCGGACCAAAATCCGACGAACGATAAATTAGTTAAATATACAATTGATAAATATGCGGGTTGTTACAAAAACACAAAAGAGTTTATAGTGGTTCGGTTGACTTTGGCCTATGTCCACTCCAATAGTTTTCTTTTTACTTAGACTGCTGGTTATAGTTACAATCTGTGAAATTCAAGAATAAAAATGACAGAGTATAGCTAAGGGAAGAAGATAGAGAGATCAGAAAGACGATCTCCTTTTTTGAGCCAATGATCCTGTATTTATAGGAGAAGCTGACAAAATATCCAGTTGAAAATCCATGTGTAGAAGACCAAGGCCAAGACGGCCGATCTAGAAAAAAAAAGGCCCATCTAGGCCATTTGGAACAATCAAAACAGATCCCTAGGGGATCAGCACTAATTGGTCAAATGCTTGACCATGGGGCCATCAATCCCCATGCTCGGTTCCCCTCTTCTATTGCTCTGTGTTTCCATAGTCATTTGTCTAGTTCTCTCGATGTTTGTTGAGACATTGAGCGATCATCATTGAGTTGAACTGCTAATCCAAGTGATCCACAGCCATAGTGATCCGATCTAATCCGTTCCTAACTATATTAATATGATCTGATCCTCTACCTGGGGAAAGTGCAAATCCATACTTAGCCATTTCTTGGATGCTACTCGATTGAATCCGCTTAACTATCATCTATAGCCTTGCTTATATATGATATTTGAATCTGATAACCATCTCTCCATGCTTCCGGCCTTGATGATCATGAAATCCATTTAGCTAACTTCATGGTATGACGGCCTTGCCAAAAGGCAGGATAAAATTATATCTAATATATCAAATTATATCTCTTAAATAATGTTAATCAACATTAGGGGTGTTATAGGCTCCCCTCCTTAAAGGATTTCATCCTCGAAATTTGGTAAGGATCACAACAAGCATATCAATCATGCAAACAATACTAGCCTATCTAACTAGCAAAAAGTCTATATACAACAGATAGAGAACTACGCTCAAAACAATGCAAGATAAGTCTCTTTAATTCTATCTTCTATTTCCCTAGTACAACCTTTCTCATTGCCATTCCACTGGACTTTCACCAATTTGTTCATGTTGTTTCTTAATCTCTTCTTACCTCTAATCACAACACCAACTGGTTGCCTAACGAAAGTCATATCTAATTTTACTACTAAATCTTCCAGTACAATTGGAGCAATAATAATTTTTGGATCATAAGCATGTTTTCTAAGTTGAAAAACATGAACATTATGGACTCTTGCCAAACTATTAGGTAACTCTATCCAATGAGTGAGTTTCCAATTCTTTCTACAATAAGGAATGGACCTACATATCGGTGCCAATTTTTCTATCTTCCTAAACCTACCACACCCTTCATCGGTATTGCTTTAGCAAACACACGGTCCAATTGGGAACTCTAAATCCTTATGCCTTTTATTTGTGCAACTTTTCTGCCTAGATCGAGCTTCCTTCATCCGTGCTCAGATCAACTCAATCTTTTCTATGCCTTCTCTCACCATATATGGACCATGAACTAATCCATCTCCGGTCTCCAACCAACAAGCTGGTGATTTACACGGCCTTCCATACAAAGCTTTGAAAGACGCCATTCATATACTAGTTTGATAACTATTATTGTAGGAAAACTCAAATAAGTGCAAATGATCTTCTCATGACCCTTCAAAATCTAGTACACAAGCCTTCAACAAATATTCAAGTACCTTATGACTCTTTCTATTTTCTTATCTGTTCATGGGCGATAAGCAGTATTCATCTTTAGTTTGGTACCTAACACTTCTTACAGACGCTTTCATAATTCACTAGTGAACTAATTATCTTTTCCACTGACCGTACTACTAGGAATCCTACCAGTCTAACAATATTCTTCGTAGATAACTAAACCAAAGTAGATGTCGTCCTTTTCGACTTAACGAAAATAAAATATGCATTCTTGGTCGTCTATCCACCATGACCTAGATACTTTTATTTCCCCTATTCGACCTTGGCAACTTATGATGACCGCCCAACACTGCCAACACCTAAGAGATACATGTATAAGTGCACTGTAGCGATGCTCGATTGATGTAGGACGATCATCATGTAAGTAAATTAAATAAACAACACAGAACCTGTCATATATCTCATGGTGTATCGAATAAAATATTATAGAAAAACACCTCAGATATAGAACAGGCGAGACGGTAAATAACTGAATGAATCACATCATCAGAGTATGTAGATCCATACAACAAATAGCATAAGTAATAGAGTTATATACCAAATAATAACTCATAAAATTGTCTTTAAATAGAAAGCGCTAGTAAGCTTCATAGTGTTGTGCAACGAAATAGCAAATGAGCACATGTAATAATATGAGAATAGCCTCCTGCTTGCCACTATTCAGCTTCACATGCTCACTAAACAAGATATCCCTAATTTACTCATTTAAGAGTACCTAGAGTAATACGAAGTGTTACACGGTACCATGGCCTGGCTATGCAAGGTTGATCGTAAAGTGCAAATTCGACTATTGGTGGGAAGGCACGTGGCAACATCCGCATAACAAGAGTGTAATGTTTGAACAACCATATCCAGCCTAGGCTAAATAAACTCGACAAATGGATAGCACTGGATGTCAAATTCTTAGAATTTAGTTTGGTTTGATTGGGAACCAGAGTTGATGATTAGGCAAATTCAATGAAACCAAAGGGGTCGGTATAGTGGTGATGGGTCGATAGAGCACATGAAATTATTTGGGTCGGCATAGTGCATAACATTGTTCAGGTCGGCAAAGGATATAGGAGAGCTCGGGTCAGTAAAGTATATGAAATGGCTAGGGTTGGCAGAGCACATGAAATTGTTCAGGTCGGCCTAGTGCATAACATTGTTCGGGTCGGCAAAGGATATAGTAGAGCTCGAGTTAGCAAAGTATATGAAATGGCTGGGGTCGGCAATAAGTATATAATATGGTGAGCTCGGCATGGTGTATGTAATAGCTCGGCCCGGCATGGTGTGTGGCATCCACCGGGTCAATATAGTAAGTAGAATACACCGGGTCAGCATAGTATATAGAGTGGATCGAGTTGGTGTACCAAGATGGATCGGTGTATCTGAAGGGCTCGGCAAAGTGTGTGATAAGATGGATCAGCACATTGAGAACAGTCAGCATAATATAGTGAGGTCGGCATGGCATGGTGGCATGGCTCGGGTCGGTATGATTGTCATAGTATGTTGGGCTAATTCTTTCTTATGGTGGGCCCAAATGATCAGGTTGGAGGCTGCCTTCATCTATAAATACAGGGGCATGGGGCCATTCTTGGGATCCTTTTTTCGGGCTAACAAGTAAAACTCTGCCATTTTGATAATCAATTTCCTTTTGCTCTAACTTGTTCCCAAAGCTGCTTCTTGTGGATTGTAACTATAATCAATTGAGTGATAAAGCAATAAAGGAAGCATTCAGAGTAGACGTAGGCAATCAACGCTGAACCACTATAAATCTTGTTATTTTTACTTTCGGCTATTTTTTATTGAATATTTAGTTTTATTCCTCCATTTTCATTTAATTTCTTCATTTATTTCACTACCTAAACTTATTCTCGGGTGTTTGTGACCAATATGGTTGCAAACTAGAAGTAAAACATAAAACCCAAGGTCAGACAACAGTCTAGTGTGAGTGGTAGAAATATCAAATACTGTAAAGGCAATAAAATAGGACAAATGGTATGGAGAACAATACCTGACCTATCCTTGCATCCACAAAGTTAGCACATATAAAGGATATATGATACTCTATGATAATCATCATGGATGTGCTATATGTCAAAGTACTAAGGGTGCCAGATATCAACATCAGTAATATCTGCATTATGTGACATCCCTAAAGTGATAGAAATAATCAAACAAACATAACATCCACCATCCATCCTCACATTCACTCACTTAGTGCGTTGGATATATGATACTCATATGACTCCATCACCAGGTCAAAGACTACTAACCGTCCCAGTTTCTCAGTACTCGAATCCATGCCATTTAGTAAGCCAAAAATTAAACTACCCATTTAATAGACCAAGGTACAATTAGCCTCCCGTTTGGAGGTAAGGACCCGTCTGATCCAAGTGGGCGTTCCCAGATACCCCTGTTTTATGAGTACAGATCAAAATCTATGAATATCAACGATCCCTTTGCATACACCATCCATAGAAGAGCCCATCTCAAAACTATTTATATGACTCCCATTTGAAGTTGTTGCGATTGGGAACTACACTAGACAACCATCATAAGTCACAGAGTGTCATCATATGTAACTTAACCCGACAACCATCATAAGTTCCAAAGACTCAAAGTAGCTTAATTTAAAGGAATTAATAGGAAATCTCATCGTCTATGGGATGGAGCTGAAAGTCAGGGAGAACATGAAAGTAAAGACTTGAAAAAGAAATCAATTACCTTAAAAAGTATAACTGATAATGAGAAAGAAGATGATGCTGCAATTGAACTAGCATAATTGATGGAGTAATTCAAAACATGGATCAGAAAGCATGAAAATCCAATAATAAACCAATGAATAAAAACTAGCATTGCCAAAATATTAGATGATTCTAAGGAAGAAATCATATGTCATAGATGTAAGAAGCGAGGTCACACCAAACCAAACTGTCCGTTGACTCGACTTGACAAGGGAAAGAAGAAGAAGAGAACAAGTTTCGCAACCACCTAGGATGAAAGTGAAGAAGAAGAGGTAGACACTGACAGTGAGAAGGAAGAGGCAAATTTGTGTCTGATGGCAAAATCAATTGACAACGATGATGAACCTAATGAAGTAGCACACTTATCCCATATTGAGTTATGTTTGGTATATCACGAGTTAGGAAAAACATTAATAGACTTCAACAAAGATATAATATACTAGAATCTGAGAAAAATAGCCTATTTGGTTTAAACAATGAGTTAAAACTGATGATTCCATTACAAAATTTAACTCAGAATGTGAGAAGTGTCAGTCTCGAGAGGAAGAAATAAATAGGTCTAACAATAAAATTAAAACCCTTGAAAAAGAGATTTTGATCTTGAAAAAAAAGATGACAAAAAAAGAGAAAATTGCATTAAAAGATGTACCTCACTTTTAGATGAAAACAACTCTCTTAGTACTATGGTTTAATAACTTGAATCGACAGTAGCAAACTTTTCTGAAGGATAAAAATCACTGATTATGTTGTTAAGCAGCCAGACTATCACCAAAAACAAAAAAGGACTTAGATATGATAGAGTTGAACAAATTAAGAGGAAGAATTATGATAAGGTCAAATTTCACAAAGAATTTTCAAAATGTTTTAATTTGGGAAAAAAATGTTGGAATAGAAACGAACAAAAATTAGCCAAACAAATCTAGGTTTCAAAAGCTACAAATGTAAAATTTCTCAAATTCAAACAAGTTTGGTTCCCATGAGTACAATTGGTAATACTAACAGTTTTCTATATAGATAAATTTGGGTACCAAAGATTCAAAACAAAAATGAAAGTGGTCCTACATCCTTTGCTAGGTCACCCAATTCTTTTTATATTTAGATACAAAGCCGGACTAAGAAAGGATTACAACATAGGCAAATTTCGAGTTATTCTTTATATTTGATGAGGAATAGCAGTAATGTTCCTTAGCCTAGAAAATGAAGAGGAGATCAACATACTTTGGATTGAATAGGAATATGACATAAAAGTAAAGGTATGATCTCTAAACCCTTTTTCCTTTTTCCTTTTTTTGTTTTGAATTTTGTTTTTTGTTAACACCGTTGTAGTATAATTGCCATATCTGGAGCTCTGTAACTCTGTTTTACAAAATTCAAGTGGTATGGAAAATACATATAAAATTCTATGAATTTTATATTTTATGTGTTCCCATAACTTGAACTTAAACCAATGGAAACCTGCAAATCATTGTATGAAAATTTTTCAGAAGTTCCTGACATAACTGTGGTACTTTTATAATTTCTACTTTCATATTTCTATTTATAAAATTGTAGATGTTTCAAAAACCTTATAGAAATTCACTAACAATTTTTTTCTCTATGTTTCGAGAATTCATTTCAGAAATCCTTGAAAAATTGCATTTAATTCGATACCATGGTTGATTATCATTCCAGAATTGCTTTTAATACAACTGTACTAAATCAACCATAATTTGAACATTCTTACTTCGAACTTTGAAATTCTTGAAGTTCTTATAAGATAATCGATAAGACTACAGCATTCATCTTTTGAGTTTGTGCCGATTAATAGCATAAAAACTTGAAAAATAGTAATCATGTTGGCACGTTACTTGAAAATCATTTTCGATTTATGTAAACAAGTTGTAATATTCAAACATAACTTTTGATCAATTTATTGTTTTGCCATGAGACCAATTTTGTTGATTAGAAATATGAATATTTATATCTTCCAGGTTTAGTTCTAAATTAAATTATGGACTTAACTTTCTAATAGTGATTTCAAATGGATTGAATTTTCAAAACAACGATGGTCGACTGTTTGTGTATGATGATTACTTTTCTACCTTCATTGCCTTTAATTACGACTAACAAATCATTGGTTGGATAATTTTTAGTTATGTGTGCCTTTGTTTGATGTAAATAACTTTACCTTTGTTTAACATAGATGACTTTGCTGAAAAATTTAAATTTTGAATCAATTTGATTGATATTGTGCAGTAGGTAGTGTACTTGTTTGATGATGCTTATATTTCATGCTTAACATTGATAATATGCATCACTCTCACACTAAACATATAAACATAAGACATAGCTTCATTCGGGATCATATTTGCATTGAATTTATTTCAACCGATTTTCAGTTAGCATACTTTTCACAAAACATCTTCCAGAAAATAGATTTTCACAACTTCGATTGGATTTGAGAATTTTAGATTAGATTTTTTTAATCTCTTTTACCATTTCAATTTTTGATTTTTTTTTGATTTTCTAGTAAGGAACTTACTGTAGAAAACATGATGATTGACTGCTTAAAGTTTTTAGAAATCTTTCAAAAGTTATTAATAACGATTGAGGAAGTGATAGGTAATGACTAAATTATACTTTATAACTAGAGGAATGATATGTTGAAAATTCTTGAAAATCGAACAAGTTATAGTACTTTTTAATTATTACATATTCCATGATTATTTCTATTTCTTTCATTCTTCTTACAATCCGTAGACCATAATTTAATACAGTGCAAAAGTTAGTATTTTGGAAAATAAGGAATTATAATTTTTTAACTTGATTTAAATAACCTATCCTATCCTAAAGTATTCATTCTCATCAAAAAGTCCTCATGGTAATGCATGGGTGAATAACTTTCAACTTTAAAATAGGTACTTCCAGTCTCATTTAAAAATCCTCACGGTTATGCATGGATGGAATATTTACATAAGAGAAACATAAATATTCTAGTAACTTCTAATCTCATTTAAAAGTCCTAATAGATATGCATGATTTGAGGTGCTTTACATTCTTTCTTTAAGTAACTACTAACCTTATTTAAAAGTTCTAATGGTTATGCTTGGTTAGCAAGTGCTTAACATGCTTTGTTTTATCTTTTCTATATTTAATTTTTAAGAATTTTCCTTTATCATAAAATACCATACCATTGTCACTATATAAAATTCTCTTTAAACCATAATTCGATCATCACTCTAAAATGGGATATGTGTCTAGTTAATAAAATATTATGATTTTTGTTTAATTGATTGAAATTTTTAATATTATCACCTCTATATGATTTATAGTATCAATCAAAATCTTTCACTGTGTCAGTTATTATTTTAATTTTTGATGATAACAAAACAGGGAGAGGTTAAGATTTTGGTGTTTGAGTAAAAACCTTATTGAAATTCAAATTTTTATCTTTCATTTCAATGCATGCAATTGTGTAAGGGGGGTATCTTTGTAGCATAGCATCTAAATAAGGAAAGCTTTTGATCATAGCACAACAAACACATTTCTTAGTATACCATAATCAAATCTTAATATATGTTTATTATTATCAAAAGGAAGAGATTGTAGAATATAGTAGTCTATGATTTTTATTTGATGATAATAAACATTTATAATATAATATAAATGTGTTTAGTGTAGCACTATTATAATATCATAGAAGGAAATAAACAGATAAATAGTTTATTTCAATAAAATTTTAATAGTACAATAATTACAATAAGTGCCTCCACAATATTTTTAATACAATATTTTATATATACTATTCTTATACTCTTTCGTACACATCAATTTTACTCTCTTAATACAATAGTCACTTTACATGTCTTCTTCAATCACTCAAATACACTTCTATATCCTCTTGATCCAGCCATTGTCCAGAAATAAATCTTCTTTACCAACAAACAACAAAGCAATAAAAAGCTAATAGAAAAATTTTTAATTGAAAAAATATAAATATATTTAAAATCTTTATTGCCTTAGTCTAGTGGTTCTGTTTCCATATTTTTAACAGGCATCAAAAATTAATGAACATGGACTAGTGTAACAGGCATACACAAGGACTAGTACGACATTTTCTTTGGGGCTAAAATTCAAAATCAAGCCAATGTGTGTATGAGCAACTTAAGACATACACAATGTATCGCTGTTTATGTCTTAAGGTCGAGCAAAAATCAAAATAACCCCAAAAATTGTCTTAGGTTCAAATCAGATTTTCAAAAGTGCAAACTTAAGTTTAAAAACCAATTCAATGTGAGGAGGTTTAGGCACAAATTAGTGTTCAAAGGGAAGCACACAACCACCCACACTAACAAGGCTAGTATCATATAAGGACAGTGCAAGTGCACACATGCAATCCCATAGGCAAAGAAAGAAACACAAGGTGCGCGTATGCAAAACTAAGGCAAGAAAACAAAATCAGATTTAAAGTGCAAGATAATGCAGGTGCACAAATAGAAACACATAGCTCTAAGTGCAAGTGCACTGCGACAAACCAATTCAAGTCCACATGCACGCAAGCCTCAAACAACACAAATCAGGATCAGGCAAAAGAAAGCTAAAGCCGAAGCATACAAGTTAGGCAAAGCAAGCACAATGATAACCGCAAGCAAACAAGACAGTTAAGGCAACACAAAAGTCAAGAATAGAAAGAAACATACTCAAACTCTCAAAGGGTGCACAACCAGACTATGTAGGGACCAAAAAAATTGGCATAAAAAGGTGCATAACTCAGGATTGCAAAAGACACAAAGTCACACGTGCATGCACCAAAAGAGAAAGCATGTAGAATACAAGGATTTAGGCAAAGAGATAACACAACACAACAGTGCATGCATGTATACATATATTCAAATACACACACATATGTGTGTGTTTGCATGTACACAATTAAAATTATGGTAAATAGAAGAGTATCTCTGGTCGTATAAGCACACAAGGTCAGGGTAAGGTCACCAGAATGATGAACATGTCAACAATGTCAGGCCGAGATCACCATTTATCTTAATAAAAAACAAGCTAAAATAAAAAAAAATCAGGTCAGTGCCATCATAAACTAGAAATCTCGAGTATGAACTAGCCAAAATTATTAGGCCGAAGAATTTAAAAATTCAATCAAAACCAAAGTGCTAGGATGGCAAATCAAAATCCAGAATAACAACCAGAAACAAAGCCAAAATTAAAGCTGAAACATTCAAACAAATCATCCCGAAATATATGAAAAATCTAGAGAGATTTTTTGCCAAATCAATCACCGTAGATACCAAATCATGTTCGATAATGAAATCAAGTGCAAACAAACAAAAAATACAGATATAATCGGAGAATTAAATTCGCTCCTAGTTATTGATTGCAAAGGAGCTCGACAATGGAAGCAATTAAAACCAACCATTGCCAGGCAATCGAAGAATGCAACCAATAGAGGCGAAGAGGCATGATTCAACAATCAATTTTGAAGTTGACGGCTTCCAAAAGTGGAAAACCCTAAAAGGAGATAATAAATAATAAAGAAGGATCGACAATGTTTAATAAATTTGGAGGTTTATTTGGGCTAATTTTTTTTTAATTTAGGGTTTTTTCAATTTTTAATTTTATTTTAAATTTAAAACTCGATTTTTAAACTAGGATTGGACTATTGTTTATAGTTTGAGAAATTCTCAACTTGGGGACACGATTGAGGTAAGATTTCTAGGCATATGGTTCGAACAATCAGGTTAGCGATAGTTTTAAGTTTACATAAACTATCATTTAGTGATCTTAATTTAGATTTATTATTTTCTTTATGTATTAAATACATAAGAAAATAACGATATTATAGACAATCTAACATGTATGATAATTACTATTATTAATGCATAAGGAATCCATCTTGCATGTTCCACGTTAAATATATTAATAAGGCGTCTTTGTATATCGCTTAGGGACATTCTCTATATCCTTTATACTTATTATAAAGAACATAATTTACAATGCAATATCGAGTATTAAAAAACAAAACTATTACTGATTGTAACATATGTACATCAATAACAATCAGCAGTATGTTGCTTACTTATACTTTTAGAACTATATATGTGACTTTTAATGTCCTTTCTTACGGATTCAGTTCATTTGTATCTATTGGAAATTATATTTTATATTTCTATTTGTTGATATTAATTCGATTCATTTGTATATTATAATCGACAAACATTTCATCAATTATATTAATTGTACAAATTTATCAATGTTGATTATTATAACTGTATATAGCATATGTTATTACAATATTAGGAATGTTAAATATTACCATTCCATTTTTCAAATATGGCTCCCACTTGTCTTTTATGTTTCTCCAAACCATGAGACGGAACATATAAGTCTTTTGATTTTACTATTGGGTGTTACGACTTGTATATCTTAGGATTTTGACATCGAGGAAAGTTTAATATATTCTCATTTAAGATGAATAATTCCTTATCAATTGTATCATATAAAAATCCTAACCCATGGTTTCTTATCCTAATCTTATTTTTAGCTTGAGGAAATATCAACAAATAAAAAGAGATTATTTACACATACCCACAAATTTACCATAGCCTAAGTATACTATACATACCTTGAGGAAAACTCAACAAATATATATAAGTATCTTACCTCGTCTAGTTTGTATATTAATAATACTGCACATAACATCTTAAGCTTAAGGAAAGCTCAACAACTAGAGAGTATGCAAGTAATTTATTCATAAATGGTAGGGGATAACTTTATATTATAGATTCATAATCTTTAATATATTATATCGGGTGATATTAACTTATGGAATAACGTATTTTCTATGAAACAGCCATTAAAGTGCAACTAAGATCCTTCCGCAACTTATGTCTTCTAAGTGTTTTCTTCAAATTTCAAGTCAATCCGAGTGTGTATGAGTTATGTAGGTCTATTTTAGGTTGCTCTGGTGCGAAAGCGAGTAAACATTTCACTAGATTAGACGAGTCTTCATTTCTTGAACTAGATTGCTTGGATTGTTACCAAGCTTGATAGGTGAGCATAATATAGGCATTGGGTCATGATGCAAAGTTTTGATATCCCATGATTCAACAATTCAGATCGATACCGACCCGATCGGATCGGATTGGTGTCGATCCAAATAGATTGCTTAATTTACGGTGAATTTTTTTAAGCGCCACCCTCTTGCTCTTTTATGTGCTTTGGTCATATTTCAAGTCATTCAAGCTTAATTTAGATGTTCTAACTCCTATTGAATTCTAAAGGGTTAAAAACATAATTAACATTTCCCCCTTAGAGTACGCTTTCATTGAAAACATGGTGTGCTATGGAATTGATTATCTTTTGGTTTCCATTTCAAAGAGCACCGTGGATCTTCTTGAACTGCCCCAAGAAGTTATCTATGATGTTTCAGTTAGCCATTCAACATTCAATATGGATCATCATCGCTTAAGATTACGAAGCAATCTTAACTTAATAATCTTTGAAGTGCACATGTACATTGGGTAGAACATTTCGTAGGAGATTGAGGTGGTTTGGATGAAGAATCACGAGTCGGTACCATTCCAATTACATCAGATCGACACCGGTCTAAATATTTAGCAATTTTTGGCAAGAAAATCTTTTGCTTACTTAAGTGCCTAACCGATCCGATCTTAAACACTTTACTTCATTTCATTTTTCTTCATATGAGTGTGTGTCATCCTAGAGCCATGTCTTGCTTTCCATGTTCAACTATCTCTTTTCAAGGACTTGGCTAAGTTTCTGTCATCGTTTTGAATTCTAGTGTGATGATTCATTCCAAAATTGAATATAGTGGATGATTCCATTGTATTGCGTTTTCCATTTCTGTACTTCTAGTGATCTTGAAAGAAAAGCTTCTCGCGTCGCTCCGGATGACGGCTCCATTGTCGATTTCTCATTGATAATGGGTGAGTTTTAAGATAGACAATCTTAAAGTATGTCGTGACTCGTTATTTTGGCACGAATGAGCTATCTACGGAGGATGGTCCATTTGTGGTGCTTTGGACACCAGGCCTACACTACATAGATTACATACTGCATTAGCCCTAGTCAATGCTTGGAATCCGACTGGTCGACATACATTGACCTCCCTTGGATTCCAGGGGTTAGCCATACAAGGATATTATCCAAAGTAAAACATACTTGTCAATGCTGAACGCCAATTTTGGTTTTTGAAAATGACTTTCTAGTCATCCAACCTTTACTTAGCGGAGGAATATCTATTCCTCTTGGAGCTGGATCCTTTGCAGCTTAGGTTTCATCCTTTACTCCCCTTGTTTCGAGATGATTGAGTATGGCCAAATTATAAGGTTGATCTTGTAGAGTTGTAGTTGAAGTTTGATCAGGCACAACTTCAGTCTTCGAAAACTAGCGCATGAGTTATTCTATGGCGAATATCCTTCCTTTGTGGTTTTTGGAATTCAATCTGCACACTAGCTTCTATCTCTAGGGACTATTGGCTTAATTCCTTGGTTTCAAGAATTGCCTTTCTAGAACTATGAGGTAGCTTGGTCTAGGCTATTCCATGACTTTTCCTTTTTATGTTCAATGAAGTACCTGCTCAATTGAATTCATTTGACAAAGCATTGGCATACATGCCTCAGTCCGTAGGATGATTACTTTGAATACTAAACCGATATGTCTTTGGAGACTATGTCTCCTGAGCAATAAGTTCGATTGATCCAGTTTGATTGACACGATAGCTCCAATCTTCGAGAATTAGAGATTTTATTGCTTAATCCTAAGATCTGAGTTTTGTAATGATGTATGTATGCATTAGAAAGATGCATTTTTGGCATCTTTTGCTAAAGTAAATTCTTTTGAGCCCGATGTTGAGATCCTAATCATGTGTTGGTTTCTATCTTCGAAAACTCATGTATGGATGACTTAATCCTATGGATTTTTCCTTGATGTTGTGGATCTTCGGGCAACATAAGATTCCAAAAGGTAGGATTAAAGACTCGATTAAGCTTTTCCTTCTGTTTTTGAAAGCTAATGTATTGATAGTTTCATTTTATGGGTCTCTTCTCAGCATCGCCAATCTTTGAGAGATGGCATATTCCTGCAAGATGGGATCAAATGATCTATTCAGACCATAAGTAGGTCATCAATCCTCCTCGTTATCGCCAGACTCTGAGCGATGGTTAATTTTCAAAAATTGAATCCTTCATTTTCTTTGCTGGCAATTTTCTTTTAGAGATGTCTACTTGGAAGAGAGAAACTATTATCTAAGCAACTCAGCGGTTTGGATTGAGGATTTATGTGCATATCCCTGTCTGCCGGACTAGCTATTTCAAATGCTCGTATTTAGAAACTTGCGAGAGATGGAAAAGTGTGGGGAGAATTGCTCAATTGCCCCCAATCTAGCTCTCAACCCCATTTTGGAATTGAGGAAGTTTAGGGATTTTATTTTCGACCCTCCATGATTGTTCGCGCTTGTACTTGGCCATGCATGCTTTTCTTGATTATTGACATCGTCATGAAAGTTTTGTTCACATGTCAACTTCCATCTTTAGGAATTAATAACCTAGTTGCTTGGTTTTAAGAAACATTTCCTCGAGACTGCCTATTTTTTGGCTAAATTCTTTCTAAGTTGAATTCTAGAAAATCGGTTATGCACTAGTTTTTATCCTTAGAAATTAGCACACGAGCAATTCAGTTCTGGGATTTTCTTTTTGTGCAGCTTTATTCCTGTGCAGTGGCTGATTCCTACGATGTCAAGTTGAACCATCCGATTAATCTATGGAAGGTTATGTCTTCCTGTCGTTGCCTATCTTTAGGCAACAATATTTTTCGAAAACAAGGGTAGAACTCGATCGAGAACCAACTTCTATCTCCGAAAGTTAGTGCATTGATGGTTCATTATGGTGAGGGTTTCTCATTAACCCCGTGGACTAAAGTTTTCCTGGTGCTACCGGGGCAACACTGGTACTTACTGAAACAAATTTCGCGGCACTGTCGAGGCAATGTCGGTACTTAGGGAATAGAAAGTCTACCAGCATTGCTAGGGCAACACTAACACTTAGGAAATTAAAAGTTTCACGACGTTGTCGGGGCAACATCGGTACTTAGGAAGTAGAAAGTTTCCCGATGTTACTGGGGCAACAGTAGTACTTATGAAATGAGAAAAGGCCTTGGCATTGTAGGGGTAACAATGACACTGAAGAGGTTAGGATCAATTTTTCTCACTGACTAGGCGGTGCTTTTAATCCAGATGGGTACTAGTTTCGGTCTTCAGAAACTAGACTTCAGTGACTGTATTGTAGAAGTCTTTTCTTAGTACCACCTATCATCGAGTAGTGTTAAAGTCCTGTTGGTAAGGATTGAATCATTCATCTGATCCTGTAGAGTTGAGTAGATTCCATTTAACCAATTGTAGTTGTTTTCTTAACGTTTCTTAACTCCGGGATATGCCATTTTCTAGAAGGATGAGAGTCCTAGACATCTCCGTTAGTTTTCTTTGTTCATCACTGTCAAGTGCTCCCTTTGGTGGTACATGGTCATTGTTTAACAAATTACATAGTTGTTCTTGTGTAGGCTCAAATTTCCTTTGATCGATTTTTATTGCAAACTGACTTCCATTTATGGAACCCGTTATTCCAAAATGTTAAATTTCGAGCACTTACAGAAGATTAGATGCCATCGGGTGAGTCGTTATATTGTCTCCTAATATGTTTGCACTCTTCCCATCGTATTCATATATTAGAAGATTTCGGTAATGTTTGTCTTGAGTCTGTGACAATTAACTTCGCTTGTTCCATTCCATATATGCTCTGTTAGGGCATTGTCAATTTTGTGGATATCTGCCTTATTCATTAGTTCTGGTCTTTGGGAATCAATGGTATAGCTTCTCGATTCTAAGTGTTCTTTCATTATCATTGTTTGTTTTCGGACAACAACTGATTTTCTACAAGCAGGAGTCGAGGTATCTGATCGGTCCCTGGATGGTTAATTACACCAAGTGAGGCTAAAGTCCAGGCCACGATTAATCTATGACGATCGGGACTTTTCCTTCTTTACGTCGCTAGTCTCTGAGCGGTGTCAGATAGATGAAAGAAGAGTTATGCCCTCCAGGCGTTACCAATCTTTGAGCTACTTGTACTATTGCAAGTTGGGGTTTGAGTACTTAGTCAAGCACCTACTTTTGTTATTGGAAGCCGTTGCGTCGATGATTTGATTTTGAAAACATCTTCCGTCATCATCTATTGCTGGTCGATAGTAAGTTCCTCCTTTTATCGCCTATCTTTAAGTGGTGATGATAAGAAGTTCGATTTTCTTGTTGATTTGATGGTATGGAGTTTACATTGTTGTTGAGGCGATATCGATGTCTAGCAGGCTGGAGTGGTTTCCTTTTTAATTTCGCAGTCGTTTAGCGTACTATACCAGTTAGTTCTGTTGCAGTTGCCAAAATTCTCTGCTTGGCGTAATAGAACCATGAAGTGATTTTTTGTCCCGACCAAGTGTTATTGTGTTATGTGTTCTATTCCATAGGGCTGATTACTATGAATAGTTGATGCGAGACTTAAAGTTCTGGGTGGCTCTTTAGATGCCCCAAGTCAAAGTTGTGTCGCAGCTCCTATCACTGGGTGCTCATGACATGAATGTCTTAACTTTAGACATTTTGGTCAAAGATCGAAACACTTTGTCAAAATCTTGGTTTGGGAACTTTGCGGCATTGCCGGAGCAATGCCGATCCTTTTGGGTGGTAGTGATTAATTTCTGTTAATCCTATAATAAACAAGTTTCCCTGTGTTGTCAAGACAACACTTAATACTGACAGAATTTTGACGGTCCCGTGATGATGTCGGAGCAACATTAAGCAGTGTTTTCACAACTTATGAGATGCATGGCTTATGAGAGTGCGTGGCTTACAAGATGCGCAACTTCCAAGAGTGCACGACTTACAAATTGCACGATTTATGGGATCGATATGACCTATCGATATGGGACAGTTTGAAACTTCTCGACGTTGCCAATCTTCGGGTAATGTGAGAAGTTCACGATTTGAAAGCGTGGTTCCATGGCTCAAGAAGTGATGCATAGCTTATGGTTGGCACGATTTATGAGACTGCATGACTTATGGGATGCACGGTTTTGGGGGTGCGTGGCTTTTGGTGGTGCATGGCTTTTGAGGGTGCATGGCTTACGAAATGCGCAGCTTATAGGATTGATATGGCCCATCGATTTAGAATGGTTTTGATCTTCTCGACGTTGCCAATCTTTGGGTAACGTGAGGAGTTCGTGCTTCAAGAGTGTGGTTCCACGACCCAAGAAGTGATGCGCAAGGGTTTGGGCCTTCCCGATGTTGCCGGAGTAACATTAGTTCTTAGAAGGCCAGGATTGAGATTTCTCGTCAATCGGCTAATTGAGTTAATTTGCTTTCTTCGACTTAACAAGTAGATGGAGCATACTTAGGCGTGGTTTGATCGGTCGAAGAAGCTAAACAATGGTTTTTGAGTCGATTTGACCCCGTCAGCTTAGCAGTTTGCTTATATAAAAGCTAAGAAGTTTTTAGTTTGAGTAACCATGGCTTGGATGATCCTTCCATGTTTGGGAAGATGTGCACGTCCAAATGGATTAGGTTGCCATCGTGGAGAGATGTATAGCTGAACGCATGAAGATGGATATAAAGAAAGAGCCTGTGGGAGTTTAGGGTAAGGCTCTTAGCTCGTCGTCCAAATTACCTTTGGAGGATGGGTCTTCAACTCACTTGCAGCCGAAGAGGAAGAGGAACTGATCGCCAAGAGCAGTAAAGTAGGAGTTGGGAAGAAGTTGGCAAGTATTATGTTAGTATTTCGTTTGTTGCGCTAGCTAGGTTATTAAGTCCGCAGTTGTCAGAATGCCATAATTTTTGTCGGGGTAATAAAACTATGGTATGATTATTCTCGACCTTCCTTGTGGCTATTCAAGTGTGTGCGGTGCCCCCATGCTACAAGGCTATTTGCATGCTTGAAATATACCTAGGGTTTCTCCACAACTTGTTTGGTTGCCCCGATTCAGTGGGTGCCGCCGTGACTCCTAAATGATTAAAGCACGGGAAAGCCTCTATCTTTGGAGGCATATATATTAGGGATCCGAGATTCTTGATTCTCCTGGGTGTTGAATTTTGGCTTGATTTGAGTCAGCCTCTGATAAATCATGAGGTCTATTTAGTTTTGATTTAGTTTCTTTGAGCGACTTCGAAGCTATGGAATTCAGCAATGTTTGCTTCTTCGATCGTTAGAAGTAATTCCATTGATTCTACGGAGTAACTGATGTGATTTTCAATTCATAATCCCAGAGCATGGTTTCATTAACTTTGGGGAGTTCTAGATCAGATGAACACTAATACGTCGGTTCGTCTTCACAATGCTTTAGTTCACAAAGGACCTTCAGGTTCACGAAGGTTTTTTGTGGTCAAATGTCTAATTACCAAACGGCCTTGGAGCCATAATTCATCGACTCCATAAGGAATTTTTATTAGATGTCCAGCAACAAGACGACCTTGGGGTGATAATTCATTGACCCTAAAAGGAATTTTGGTCGGATATCCAATGACCAGACGACCTTGGAACAATAATTCATCGACTCCAAGAAGTGTTTCGAGGCTTGGCTCACAGGAACATAGTTCTATCGTTTCTTGGAGAATAGGAGGTTGGATCTGTTTTCTCAATGGTCCTTTCACGATACTACCGAAGCAAAGCCAGTTCTTAGAAGGAGGGATCGATATGATCCGTCGATCTGGCGTTTAGTATACCTGTGCTTTTCATTCATTATTCAAGGGCATAGAAGTGTTTCCTTTTTCGTGCTGTCTGTAATGCCCCTAGTGTCCGACAAGGCTCATTTGGAAAGGAAAGTAGATAGGGACGGTTGGGAAGGCATCGCTTTAGGTCGTTGCCCTATTCTTTGTAGCTAGCTAGCCAGAGTGTTATTTGATAACTATCCATTCGTCAGTTAGCCGAGGTACTTCTCTGCTAGGTCTTAGCGGCCTTACTTGAGCAGAAGGTCCCTGAGGTAATGTAGCTTCTTCACCATTTGCTGTTTTCATTCGCAAATTGTCGGGTTGCCTTCAGCCTATTGCACTACCTTCAGTCTCTAGAACTAGTTTGCCTTCCTATAGAATTCTTCCAGTGTAGTAGATTGTTTCACCCTTAATGATTCCTAAGGGCCCTATAGTAGACTACATCCGACGACCTCACTTCATCCATATGCTAGTCATACGAATGATATATGCATGGTTATCCAAACCTCGAACGATTGGAAATGCCAATCGAATGACAAATCAGTTAGGATGGGATCACGGATTAGTGACGATCCTCAAAAATTTTTAAACTGGGTGATATCTGTATGGGATGATAAGGAAGGCCTCATCAAGCTTCATTCCAAATTTCAAGGCACTAGGAGTTCGTATGCTCGAGTTATATGAAAAAGAAGATGGATCAACGTTGATGGATCGGTGGTATTTTGCTTGGAGTACGACCCGAGGAAATTTGCTGTTTTCTTGGAGTTTGCACGTGGTTCACTTGGAGTCATGGCATTTGAAGTGTTGGGTTGGTGACTTATGGTGCTTGGAATCATTTGCATGTTTACTTGGAGAAATTATTGGCCTTACCCGAGTCAGATTTTGGGTTAGAATTTCCTGCGTTTTCTTCGATTCAAATAGTTGATTACCCAAGTTCAACTTCGAGTCAGGGCCCCTAGAATCTTCTTCGAATCAAATTAGCGATTACTTGGATTCGACTTCGAGTCAACCCTGAAGTGAGTTTTTCATTAACCTTTTTGATGATTTTCTACGACGACCACTTGTGACTCAACGATGGGAGTTCCATGATGGGATTGGAGGCTAGTCAGTTGAGATTGATCGCAATCTACAATAGGATCTTGGTCTGGTAATCAATCTCGGTTTATGTCATATCTCCTTGGTTTTTCTGCTTTTGGGAATCCCGTTTGAGTAGTAGTTCCTCGTCCATTTCTTGGCACTACGCTACTGCACGGGTTCGAGTGTAGAAGCATTTCTAGTGAATAGGCCGATCTAATGTTTATAACTGATCTCCATGCTCACTACTGCTTCATCAGCAGGTCGGGAGGAAGTAGCAATGGCCTACACCTTCCTAGAAGGCTTTTTAGTTAGTTTCCTTGTAGGCATTTGCCAAGTCTGAATAGAGTAGAAAACTTTGTAGATAGAAATCTAAATCTTATCCCACGAAAAATAAAATCCAAAGTAGATGGTGAGTTGATCTCCTATCCGGTACTTTGGACATTAGCGTCCAAATTCAAGTCATCTTCATCAAGCTATGAGTCATATTTAGAATCCTAAACATCCATTGCTATGTTTTCCTGTAAAGTTTTCACCCCTAGATTTGCGTTTATTGAAAGTAGTTTTACGATAGGAGGAGTGTTTGCATCTTCTTCTATAATAATTCTTGCAGTTTTGCCCATCACTCCCTTTTGCTTGTCTTATGTTTCTTTCATTCAAACTAGATGTAGAGAAATTCTCTTGCTGTGCAATAGCTACATCCTCAGTTACCGTTCTGTGAGTAGTTAGTGGTTAGAGCGCTAAGAGAGCATTTATCTTGTCTATAAGAGCTTTTTGACTGTCTACCATTTTCTAGTTAATTTCATCAACCATCTTGTTCAATTCCTCCTTAGGTAACAACCCCATGTTGAGTAGAGAAGTTCGGTGCTTGATCTTTGGTATTATTCATTATATTGGCCCCTGTTAGCCGGTTGTCGGTGTTGTTAACTTTATTTTGCTGGAGATTTGCGTCTTCTTCAGCGACTGCGGCTCCTATGAATCTTCTTAAAGTAGTCTTTTTCTTCCCACGATTAGTCTTGAATGGTAAGATCTCCAACTTCCTAAAGTTTATTTTGCATATCTAACTTCTAGATCTGGTGGATCCAAAGAGGAAAATTAGATCTACGCCCGAGTTCAATTCTCATTGAAAGCATTAAAATGTTAACCCATAAAATGGGTCATCACCTTGTATTTAGTGTGAAAGCACCCGCCTTATTTATTAAGGAAAATAAAATAGAAAAAGTAATAGTAGATCGTAGAAAAAGTAAAGAGACAAGAGATTTTTATAGTGGTTTGGCTATTAACGAAGCCTACGTTCACTTTATAGCTTTTATTGATCAACTACATCTACGAAGGAATTTGGATTACAATGTGATTCTTCTTTCCTAAGTTAGATCAAGCCACCATTGTTAGAGACAACCGGAAGGATCTCAGTTTCACTTTAATGGTTGTTGTGAGGGAGAAGAAGAGTGAAGAAACAAGGAAGTGTTTCAGCAGAGATCGAAGCAGATCCTTTTTCTGTTGTAGATGAGATGGTATTTATAGAATTTTGAAAGCACTTGGGCCAAGGCCGCTTTTCCAGAAAACTACATTCGTCATGCAGAAGGAGCCCAAAATATTTGGTGGTAATCTAAGATAAGTATCCATATCATTACCTATCTGATGGGGTTGGGTTGATATCTATCTGAATGCTTAGTGAATTTCTAAATTTTGAGTCCTTTAGAGGTTATTTGAGCTAAGTATTTGGATCATTACCTATCTAACGGGTTCAGATCGTTACCTATCCGAATACTTGGTGAATTTTTGAGCCTTCTCAGTTTGGTTGTCTTCTTATCCTATAGTTGAGTTCCTTATATAAATATCGAGTCATTCGAAGTTCATTTGATCATTCATCTTCATGGGTCATCCAATCCATCTATTTCTAGAAGATCCATCCATAACTCACTCAATACTTAACCAAATGACATGAAACTTCATATATGTAATGTAAATGAGTATGAGAGCCTCCGAATCGGATCTCATGAGGATCAAAGCAAAGTATTTGGATCGACGATGATCCAATTAAGTCGGATCGGCGGTGATCCAAACCCTCAGCTTATTTTGAATCTCTTCTTCTAGGTCGTAGGAGATCAAGACATAACTTGCTTAATACTTAATCAAATGACAGGAAACTTCATACATATAATGTACATGAGTAGGTGAACCTCCAAATCATATCTCATGAGGTGAGGCCTATCCAAGGTGGGTTGGAACTTATCCATCAAACTAGCCCAATTTAAAGGAGATCTATCCATAATTTGCTCGACACTTATCGGAACGAAACTTTGCAGGTACCTTCTACAAGGTGTGTAGGACCCACACAATGAATCTTAGGTGGTAGGACCCATTGTTGGGTCGGATCTAATCCTAACTTTGGATCGGACCGATCCAAATTGGCTTGGCCAATTGAGTTGGTTTTTGATTTGAGGTTTCTTTTATGTCTTCTAAGTGTTCCCTCCAAATTTCAAGTCAATCTGACACCGTATGAGTTTTGTAGGTCTATTTTAAGTTCCTCCGGTACAAAATCCGGTAAACATTTGAATGGATCAGACGAGTCTTCATTTTTTGAAATAGGTTGCTTGGAATGTTACCAAACTTTATAGATGAGCGTAGTGGAGGCATAGGGTTACGATGCACAAGGTTTGGATATCCTACGATTCAACAATTCAGATTGATACCGACCCGATTAGATCGGATCGGTGCCGTTCCGAATAGATTGCTTATTTTATGGTGAATTTTCTTGAGGTCCAACCTCTTTCTCTTTTAAGTGCTTTGGTCATGTTTCAAGTCATTCAAGCTTAATTTGGATGTTCTTACTCCTATTGAATTATGATGGGTTAAAAACTAGGTTAACTTTTAATTAATTTATTTAATTAAACAATTTTGATTAAATTTATTAATTTCGAAAATTCTTTTATACATACATGTATAGTTATATTGTCTTAAACAGTTTAAGACAACATAACATATATCATTATGTATATTATACATGTATATATAGTAAATTAATTAAATTATTTAATTAATTCATTTATTTTATTAATCTTATTAATAAATAATATTTTTGAAATTAATTTTTATAACATTTTCAAACATTTTGAAAATTTGTGTTATAACTATTATAATATGTGTTTTATTTCAAATTTACTTTTAAGTTTAAAACTTTTATTCTAATTTTCAAAACAATTTGAAAATTTATTTTATGACATTTACTACATTTTTCTTATTTCAAATTTAGCTTTTAATTTTTTTTTATATAATTGAAAAATAATTTTGAAGTTAGACCGATGCCCAATTCAAATTCGGCCTTTTCTATTAGGGATAACCTTCGGGATTACATCGTCCTTTCGGGTCAGGCCAATAGCCAAGTGGAGCAGAGTACATGATTACCCAAACAAGCATCGGATAATACTTTTCTGGTCATTCTACTATATGTGTGAGTTTTAATAAGTTAGCATAATACAGCTAAATTAGACCGCATAGGCTATTGGCTCTAATACCACTATTATAATCGGGCCAGCCCATAGCGAAGTAGTTGGGTAAATTTCAATTTTTTTAATCTTTTACATCTATATTGGGCTTATATAGTCTATATTCACTTATAACTACTCTAAATTGCCCATTAAATAAAATCAATATTTTATTTAAATTTATAAATAAAGTTCTTTTTGTAGAATATGTCGTGTATTTTATATATGTATATTATATGTACATATGTGTGTGCGCACATTCAACGGGATAATGTGTACATAGTTTGACATACCTGTGTATAGATGCTTGGATTTACACCGCAATAGATCCTCTCATATACAAATAAAATTTCTATATGTGTATATATATGTGCATTAAAATACTATGTGTATATATAATTATATAATTATGATAAAACATTGGTTGTAAATTATTTACACAAAGCATTTATTAAAATACATATACATATACATAATTAAATTATACTATTATTTTAGATATTATTTTTAAAAATAATTTAGAATTTTGTTATTATGAAATGTGAATTGAATTCTTTTATATTTAACTAATTTAAATGTATATTACATATGAACATAAAACTAGTTATGATTATATATACCGGTATATAACGCACTTACGTGCATTTAATATCCAACTGAATTGATGAGTGTTTTAAATGCAAGTGTTTTTGTAGTCACAACACATCTCAAGTTGTTTTTTGGTGATATCGAGAATAAATTAATAGTTAAATATGGGTAGTCGGCAAGAGCGCTAAGATTCCATTAACAAAGAGGGGTAATTTTGAAATTTCAAAAGGACGCCTGCAAATCATGTTGATTGAATTTTCTTTATTAATATTAGAGATTAAAGATTAGAGATTAGCATTCAGCCCTTTTTTATCCCAACAAATAGATTTAGCTTTAGTATACATAAATTTTCATTTTAATTAAGGTAGAAATAGTTTAATTTAAAATTTAATTGAGATATAATTTATTGACTTGATTTTAATAGACGGCAAACTTCCATTTTAATTAAGGTCTGAATAGTTTCCACTTTAATTAAAGGATAAGAGCAATTGATCAAGTAATGAAACGTAAAATTTAGAATTACAACTAAGTTGGGAGTGTATCTACATATGTTAGATGTAATTTGAATTTATAAGTACGTTTTGAAAAGTTTAAGTTTATACCCAAAAAGTGCAACACTAAAAATGTTAGTATTATTATTTAAGAAACTAAAAACCCAAACTGATTCCAATTTCTTATTTTCTTTGATCCGCCTACTAAAAGCTGATGATGCTGTCTGATAGCAGTAACACAACAAATTGTATGACAATAGCAAGTTGATACCCCTGTCGGGTAGGAAGTAGCTATTAATACTCACTTCAGCAAAATTTTTTAAATCAATAACTCTCTCACGGAAACTAATAGAAATTGACGAAGCTGAACAAATAATTCAAATCCCATCCTTCACTAAATGCTGAAACTAATAAATTTGTCTTGTCGCATAGAATTCCAGTTACTTTTTTAAAGACATTTTTCTCCAGTTTCACTACAAAAAATAAATTATTTATAAATTTTAGAATATTTATGAAAAACTCCATAAATATTTATATATTAATCAAATGCTTTAATCATTGAAATATACGAATAATGTTCAAATTTAATTTTCAAAAATAATTTTTTTTACCAAAATTAAAATTGAAAATGCAATTTAAAACATGTGTTTAATAGAGTTTTTCACGTATTAAATCTAAAATAACATACGTAGCCAAATTTCCAGTGGAATTAATTCAAAATTACCATCTTAATAAATTTAACATAAAAATCAGCTCGCTAAAATTTTGTTGCATATGGATTTCTTATCCATCAGGATGATATTTTAAATGAAAACTAAAAATATAAAATATTCCATTAAGACCTCGCCACCTAGATAATGATTTCCCTTTTTATTTATTTATTTATTGTGCTTTTGAAGAAAATACGTGAAACATTATAACATTTGGTCATGCAAATAGGACCATCACAAATTGATTGTTCATATAAACATAACTTGTTCTCAATTTTCTTCCACTCACTCATAGTTCACAGTATACATACCAGTATATCAGCACAACAATGAGGATAAAGATGCATGGGTATTATTGGTAATCCAAAAAGACATGGTTGAAATTAGTTCATAGAATTCTCATTATTAGTAGTAACAATACATATATCTCTGTGTGTGTTTGTGTATATAAAAATTAAAATTTAATTGAATATGTATTTTGCTGCTTCTTATGGCCAGAGAAGAAATGTTAATTTATTTTCCAATTTTAAATAATTTATTAATTAAAAACTTGTAATTAGTTCAAACAATATATAATTAATAAAAATATATTAAAAGACCATTCTCAAATATTTTATATTGTATAAAAATTTATATAATTATATTTAATAAATAAATATATACATGCATATATTCATTTACATAATCAATTTTGAATTAAATAATAGTATTTATATAAAACATAAACATCCAGGAAAAATTAATTTATTATTATTATTATCAAAAGCTTTTCATGTAAGGACAAATGTTTTATAAAATTTAAAATATATTTATTATACAATTCAATCCTTTTGCATTTAGATTTAATTCATAAAATCATTAAATAATAATATTATTATAAATATTTTTTATTTTGCCCTCCCGAGCACTTCTCGATCCAACTTTATGCCCGTTAAAATAATCCTCCTAGCATCATACAAGTATACATAAAAATAATTATATAAATATACATACATACATACGTACATATATATATACACTTATATGTACAACCATCAACATGTGACAATCCATCGATATATCGACTCGTGATATTTCTAACTAAAAACATATGAAATAATGAATATATAAACATTATTATATGATAATAGACCAGCAAAGTACCTTTCACCAAAGGTCGTATATTGAAACGAAGAAATAGACTCCTTGAATCCAATCCCAATCCTGAAGTTTGCTGGCTTCGGAATTGCCTTAACACCAACGATTGAATTCAAGCAAATTAATGTGAGTTAGCGCTTAGATTTTTGGGAATGTTATATGGCGATGGCGGCCTAATATGAGCAGCAATGGAAGTGCGCAAAAATGTTTACAAAATAAGGGTTAGAAGGATTATATAAGAGAAAGTCTATGGAGTGAAATGAGGATCAAGATCCACTTATTTGTCTTACCATTTCCAACTATTCTGAATTAAAAATTACTTCCCTCTCTACCGTCGTATGTCTGGCCCTAATGTGCTACCCTATAGCTGAAAATACCATGCCTCTTATGGGCCTCCAGACTAGTCCAAGCCCGAATAATAATTGCTGCTTTTGAATCTAATTTAAAGGCGTACCAATGTCATATATCGATCAATATATTAGTAACTAATATAATTATACTGTTTAATATTGTTCAACAATCAAATAAAATTCTATAATGAATATTTCATCAATATTAATTAATTCAATTGAACTATAACAATTACAAATTAATTAAATTAAGTGGTAGAAGGAATATTCAACTTTTCGTTGGTGTGACCCCTAGGTGTAAATTTAGATAGCGAATAATATCAAACAATTCAAATATTAGCATTCACACTTCACTTAGTAAGTGGTTTGACATTATGGACAAATTTATCACTTGCTCGGTATCAATAAAATCCTATTTTATGTTACTAAGAGATACCCAATGTTGATAATTATTAACATAAATTTTCTTCATCAAAACTATTCCACATTAGACTGATGAAATTTGGTAATGGTTAAAATTCTAATACCATCCATATTCAAATCCGTTGTCTAACCACAAAGTCCTTGGTTCCATAATAAAAATTATTATTAACTATATTACTTTGGTTAGAGACTTTGACTTTGAGTTGACTTTAGTTGATCGTGATACTAACCTCATATAACTAAGGAGACAAATCCTCCATCGAGTAGTGTTTTCACTTCTAATGCTTCTACTTAAACCAACTATAGTCATCCAATGGACATCATTCCATGATTTAACTATAATCAAAGCGAAGCTTCCACATTGAAGATTAATAACATTCTCAAGTCAAGAATTTTTGTGTAATTTTGTTACATCGATATTTTTTGTTTGACCTTAATTGTATTAATCAATAGAAAACTATCGAGCATTCATTCCATAATTGTCCAATAACTATCAGTATGTAACTCCATAGTGCCGCAACAACCATGAGTAATGCAATACTGTAACATTCCTAATTTTAGTTTAACATTATTTAGGATGCTTAATTGGATAGATTAAATTGAATAATGTAAATGTTTCAGGAGAAAGAAATTTGGTTATTAACAAGGTCGTGCCTTAATAAATTATGTAATGGGATTGTTTTGGAAAACTTAACATATAAGAGAATATATGAGAGAGGAAAAATACGTAGATCCACCTTTTAATCCTTAAACCCACTCCCCTTTACCTCGTTCTCACTTTTTCTCGCACAAAAATAATCAAAAGAAGAACAAAGGGAGGCTGACTATAACCTAGGATAAAAGGAAACGAAATCAAGGAGGATTCACAAGATAAAGCTTAGAGGAACAATAGCAACATCAAATCTCAACTCCAACATCAAATTTGAGGTGAATAATGATAAACCATCTCTCCATTTCTTATTTGAATTCGGATATAGATAATATCTGAATTTTATTTTTTTAGATTCTACCAAGTTATGGTAGAATATTCATTGTTTGGATAGAGTAATGAATTATGGAAGTTTTATGAAATTGTTTGGATGGGTTTTTAAGGGTAAAACCTAAATTTTTAAACTCCAAATGCTTTGATTTTCTAGTATGTTGCATAAAACTTTAATTTGTAGACGGGCTTTTAATTTCATAATTTTCCAAATTAAAATGAATATTTTATGAATTTCCTAAGGTGGAAATTGTATTTATTCAAATTTTAACTATTAAAAATAATTAAATCTATTTTTTGGCCAAGAAATTTTTATATGGTAATGAATAAGGTATTTCTGAATTTCTGGGGATTTTTCCCAAGTGAATTCAAATTATTACGATTTAGCTTACTAGATAAGCATTTAAATTAATAATTAATTAAGGTCATTAATTAATTAAGTTAGAAAATGATTTTGGGACTTTAAAACTGGATGCGGTAGTTTTTCTAAAAAGAAGTGAGTGAAATATTGTATTATCCAATAGAAATTGGATAAGAGTTAAGATTTTTTGAAAAGAAATTGCTTTTAATGGTAATAAATCCATTTTCACAATCACTATGAGAATACCATGTTGTTCCTGACAACGCCAAGCTTAAGATGACTCCTCGGCTATGAGAGTCGAAGTTGATATAGAGGGAAGCCTATGATAACTACCTAGGTAGTTATGGAATCATTCCAAATACGTTGAAGTTGGGATCGTCGACAACCTATCATCGACGGCATCGCTATCTCGTGACGCCTCATTTTTCACCCTTATTCTAAATAACGCCGCATATCACCCTTTTGATTATTTTCAGTATCAACTATAGTAAGGCATTGGTGCCTCCTATTTTAACTTTGACCTTATATGTCTGGTGGCATAGTAGCCGAAGTTTGCTAAGTATAATGTTTTATAATGACGCTGCTAGTTTTGATGCCGCTATTCATCAATACCGACAAGGTTTTACATTGCATTGTGTTGGCAATGATGCCGCATCGCATCAGTGTCACATTCTTTCCTATTAATGCTGGTGAAGCTTAGTTTTATGCAAATTGAAACTATGTTTTAAAGAATCGATATAGTCAATGTTCAAGAGGGTCGACAACCCTATGATTTTGGCAGTTAGCCATATGATTTATAAAATTCTAAAGTTTTGTTTTAAAGGTAGATAGCCTATATCATATGTATGTCGACAATCTTATTTTCGACGTAGAGTTTTATACTTAAAAGGATTTAAGTTTTTCTTTTCAACCTTGGATAGAAGTTGACATTGTTATTAACATCGAAAATATTCTCTACTGTCTTAATTAACGGAGGCGAGCCATATGTGAAAGTCTATAGGATCTTTACAAATAATACAACTTATATGGATACGTATGAGGATGTACAGTACTTACATATTAAAGTAGAGAATAATAATTGAATATAAATAAGGTAAATAATAAAAGTGAGCACATCGGATATTTTGTACTGGTTCGAACCTCCGATCCTACGTCCAGTCCCGAAGTTCCCTTTGGGTATTTCCTTTAACCAACTAACCTTCGCTGCACCCGGAGGAATAAGCTAATACAAAAGTATATCTCTGGCAATCTTATTTTCCAAATAATACAGATTTTGACCGATAGTACAAATCATCCTAAGATCTTCTTTAAGTACGTGAATGTGAATGCATAGGGTTGTAGGAAGTGGTTTAACCAAAATTATATTTTGGTTATTATGCATTGAGAATATGTAAGCAATATATGCATAAATATGTAAGTAGTGCATAAAAAGAGATCAAGAGGATAGCTTTTGTTAATCTCAACCTTTTTTGTATTTATAGGTTTAAAAAGATATAGATGAGGAGTTGTTACTATTAGATAAACTCTTTTCAATTTAATGGATGCAATCTTTTGATGAAGAGATGAGTTTATTCAATTTAATAGAATTATCTATTTAATATGAAATGAAGCAACCTTTCACTTTATAGCAGTTTTCAAATGATAGATGTCTGTGGGAAAACCTTAGACGTCTGTGGCTTTAGGAAAGAATATCCTAAACCTATTCACAGACGTTTGTGGATTTCCCACAGACGTCTGTGGCTGGCATTTTCATATTATAAATTTTTAACGCCAATTTTGAATGTTTTTAATGTCGATTTTGTGTATATGAATTCGTATGTTCTATATACTCAAGGTGACCTTACAATATTTATTTAAGACTCTTAATACACTAGTATAACCTTACTAATCATAGCATGGTCCATAAATCTCTGTTTATTTTCGAGTCTTGATATCTTTAAGCATGACGATCTCTTGTACTGTATTCATTTAATCTTGATACAATACATAATATATGTGATTGTATAGTTGTTGTCATTAAAACTATAGAATGGAGGTTCTAACAATATGTTTTATGATTTTGACTTTGATCATTAGGGATGCCAATGTTTTACATTGATATGTGTTATAAGGATAAGAAGTAGACATTAGTTATTAGGGTTACCAAAATAGAATAAACTCGACACTAAACATTGTGGGTACTAATGTATTTTTAGTTCGAATCATTGGGGATTCTAATGTATATTATTTTGAAATGTTATAACTTTAAGGAGTATACAACCTAATTAGGGAAACCAAAAATATAGGTTGAGCATGTGGGTAAACATGAATTAAATTAATAAGTGATGGTTTCATGGTTATCCTAGGAAAATTATGGGATACGAAATGGATAGTCCACGTTATACCGGAGATGGATAGTCTAAATGGTTAATGAAGTATTCATAGTCTCCTGGAAAAACTACAGGATGTGTGATGGATAGTCCACATCATTTTAAATAATGAAATATGTGAGATAGATAGTGTAACGACCCAGAATTTTGAACAATTTAAATTGAAAATATTTAATTAATCTTAAAATATTTAAAAGATGGTTTGACTTGAATTTCAAATTTTCAGAATGAAATTGGCGATTAAATTATAAAATTTAATCTATTGAAAGTTGAATAAGAATTTGAATCTTCAGTTTTGAGCTAATTAAAAATATTTCAAAGACTTGTAAAATTCATATTGATAATACTGAAGATAATAGAAGCTTCAGAATTGAATTTGAAAGTAGTTTGTTCAGTTTTAAAATTTATACCGTTTAAATTGAATTTAAAAATAGCCTTCTGAGGCACAGTCTCGGATTTCGACGAAACCTGTTCCGTTGAGTCCGTAATATTGAATTATTATCGGATTTCAAATTTCATAGCGTTCAGAGTTGTTATGTGAGCATACGACATATAAACGCGTTGAACTTAAATCAAATTCAATTTAAATTTAATTTTAAAATTGGTCAACATCAGCCACTTTCCTTCCTTAAATCACGCCCAAAAATCACGGGGAAGAGATCGTGCAAAGCATGGTCGCGTACAATTTTCTCTCGTTCGAAATCAAACACGATCTGTCATCCTTAACTCACGCCTAAAAATCTCGCTTCCTTCTATTTTTAAAATCAGAACCGCATCTCCTCTTTTCAGCTTTAAATCGAAGAAAAAAATGGCCAAACTATTCTCTCCCTCTCTCAGATTCAAATCAAATAAAAATGGCAACCTCCTCACTTTCGTCGAACGAACGAAAATCTCGTTCCAATATATATACGAAGTCGAATCAAATCAAAGGCGGGCACGATGAAATCGATGCTAGAAGGAGGCGTGATTTCAAATCTGGTGGCGCGTACGTGCTCGCGTGGTCTTGGGGTGCGCGCGAGCAGTTGAATTGGGGCGATGGCGACAGGCGTGAAGGCGATCGCGATTTCGAGGCAAAGGAGGCTCGCGACTGGGTTTGGTGGATGGTCGACAAGCGGCAACTCACCGATGGTTTCGCGTGAGGCAGCGCGAGGTTCGAGTAGGAGGGAAGCATCGCGAGCTCAGTAGCGTCGATGGCAAGCTGCGATGGAGGAAGCTAGACTCGTACGCGCGATAGCGGTCGGCGTCGGCGACATCGAGTTGTCATCTCGAGCTCCGCATCAGAGGGTTAGGCAGGCGAATGCGATGCATTCGAATTCGATTTTGACAAGTGAGGTAAATTATTTTATTTTATTCGACTTTAAATTAATTTATATATACGTGTAAATATAAATATATACAGTGGAATTTTTATACAGTTAGAAATGGAAATCTACCGGTTTATTTTAATAATGTAATTAGTGATTAATGTGGTTAGTTTGTTAAAATAAATTGATTTAATTTATTTATGTTGCAAAATGGTTTTAAAAGAGGAAGTATCAGTTTGAATAAAAAGCATTAGTTTTGAATAAAATAGTTAGTTAATTTTATTTATCAAATAGGAAGATATGGATATAAAAATAAAGATATATGTATGAATAAAACATACCTATTTTTATTTAAAATTCATATAAGGTTAAACAGAATATATATATATATATACACACACATTGATAACAGTATAGAATGATTATATTTGGAATTTAAAATAGTGGAGAGTTTTAAATTTATATGAATTTTTGTTTTGATATAAGTATATATATATAGTTTCAAGTAAGAAATAAATAAATAAAAATACTTATTTACTTGATAATTTAAATTATTTTTGATACTAAAAGATTTATAAAGGGAAATTCGATTAACTAGATAAATTGGTAAAAGAAAATTTGTTTGGCAGATAATTTGGCTAATTTAAATTATCTGAAAGGAAATTAATTTTAGATTGGGTTAAATTAAAAGTTAATTAATTTAACCTATTGAAAAGAAATCGATTATTTGATTTATATTGAGTATTAATAAATTGTATAAATTGTTTATACAAGGTTAAAAATCGAGGAAACAATCTGAAGTGGAAATGAACTGCAAATTAAAAGCAAAGGTGAGAACTCCTCACTCGGAATTTTTGTTGTTTGGTTAAAGTTAAATATATAGCTTTAAAATTTAATTAATTGGGTGTTGATTGTGTGTTTGGATGATTTTTGTTATCATTTGAATTGAAATAGACCCTATACGCCGTATATTAAGCAGATGTTATTTATTAAACCCATATACCGCGATATTCCACCTTGAAGTGGAACTGGTATTATATATGTACTTGGAGTTGATTTCCCGCATTATATAGCGGATGAGACCCTATTGCGCCGCCTATTAAGTGGATAATAATTTATAAATCTCATATACCGCGATATCCCGTCTTAAACGGGATTGGTATTGTGCTAACATTTGTGGATGCAGGGAAACAGGTTGGAGGGATCCAACTGGATTCCTAAAATAATTGAATTGGTTTCAATATTGTGTGTTGATTTCTTTTTATTATAATCCCTGTGTGATTATCTTTATAATTGAAATCGTCAAAGGCTAAAATTTAGCCGAATAAAATTCTGGTATCATTAGATAATGGAAATAAATAAAATTTGATTTTTTAAATAAGTAGTAGATAAATTTGCAAAATGGTTTGAATTGGGATATTTGAATTATTATAAATGGTTTATATAAAAAGATTTATAAAATGGATATTTATAAATAAAAATACTGGAATTATAAAACGAGTTTTTATAAGCGTTAAAATGAATTATAAATGAATTCATAAGTGAATGAAATATATAAAATTGTGAAGTTATGAAAGGTAATGATTTTTGTAAAATAAGAGAACTATAAATAATTTACTTATAAATTGGGTTTTAGCATTTAAATAAGATATAAATAGAATTTGTTAATTAAGGGATTTTCTAAGTTGAAGTTTTTATAAAATATATAGATGTGAATTTATAAACGTCACTTTATAAATCCGAAATCAATTGAATTCGATAGATTAAACATAGAAGTTTATTAAAGGAGATGTATCCACGATTTTGGACAGGGGAGAACCTTTTAAATAAAATGTGTAGAAAATGTTGAATTTGGATTAACGAAGTATATTCACGATTTTGGATAGTGAATAATATATTTAAGAAATGTTCTGGGGAAATGATGTTCTAAATAGAATTAAAACGATTAGAGATGTTTTAAAATATATTAAATATTGAAACCATAGATTTCAACATTCATTGTTGAAATAGACGTTTTCGAGAAAGAAGGAAATGGTGGACTATAACACTATTGTTATAGTAAATGATTTCTGAAAGGAATTGCTTTACATAGTATTGGGATTTATATATCTATCTTAAATTCGAATCCCTATACCAGTGATTTTGGGTTGTCACAACGATGTTTTACGTAACATTCGTTTTGACCCAAATAATGGGTTTAATAGAATGTTTTCCTTAAGAAATGAAATATATACTTAATATTAATTTAAGCATATCGATATTTTCTAAACGTTAAAAATAAATAGATCTGTGAAATACTTATTATTAAATAAGTAGGGAAATGATTTTCCAATATGAAATGAACGTTTTGAGAATTATCTTTTTAAAGATAAATTGAAAGTGAATATTTGAAATCGGTTTGAAAATCGTATATCAGTAGATATTTTGGAATATAAATTCGCTATGGAATTTATAAAGGAAAGGGGAATTGGTTTAAAAATAAATATCGATTTATTTTTGAAGTATGGAAATTATATATATATATCTTGTAAAGATATTTTTGGAAAATAAATAATTTGGAAAATTATTTGGAATCTGGTGATGTTGTGCATTCCTATTGAAAGCTAAATAACCGACTATCAATATTTACCTTTAAATAGGTATTTGTTGTGATTGCCTGAATTTGAATGCTACACCTATTTTTAAAAATAAGCGCTCACTATTCGGGTTAGCCGGAAAAGGACCTTGGGGTCGTATAACCTATTCCGAATATGTGATACGTCGTAATAGATAGCATTGATGGCCGGTGTTGAAGACCGGATATTTATGAAAACGAGAGGATTACTGTCAAATGTTTCTGCATCGGCTGATCCCCGATATAGAAATTTATTACCCTTTGTGATGGGAAGTCCGGTCATGATTAGTGAATATCCGGATTGCAAGGACTTCTTTGTAAGTGCCTTCGGTTCCGTTCGATCCCAGAACGGACTTGTATGGAGGTGAGTCTGACGTTACAATTTGAGATGTAAAGCTGGTTTCTATCAAATATATTTCCGTTGGTGGCGGAGAATTTATTCTCTTAGCTTAACACCCTTAGAGGTTATGTAGTTGATGGTTACTAGTGATACATTCCCAAATTGGTAATGTGGCATACGAAGTGCTGTTGAACATTTGATGATCAAAGCACATCTTTTGTATAAAGCGTGGCTTTGTGGACGAGACTTCGTCGGACCTCACACCCCGGAAATGGTCAAAACAGGAAGGATGCGGCTAGGTTATTAGGGGGTAGCGCCCCTTTAGTGTATGTCATTCCTTCTAGATAAAGGTGGTATCATGGTATGGAGCCCAGATACTTAACCTATGTTGTTGCTGCAAATTTATTACTTTGTGGTTGTTGAAATCGAGGATCCTCGGGTATAGATCGGTTACGATCGGGGAATGACATATTCGTGTCAGTAGTTACCTAGTTTGAAAGGTAACCCGGCCTTGTGTTGGCAGAGATCCGGTTAGGTTCTCGGGGCATCTTTCTAGAGGCATTTCCATGTGGCAATGGGAAGTTCCTTGGCCTGACCATTTGTTGGAAATCCAAAGAAACAATACGAACCTTGTACGGTTTTAGTTGTAGAACCTGCCATCTAATATGGTAGCTATAGTAGGCATAATATAATAGTACCTATGCTGGCTAAGATTTATATTCTACTTTCGAAATGTTTTCTACACTATGCACTAATAATAATATTAAAAAAATGATTTGATTTTGCGTAGTAAGCATCTTTGACCAACATAAGATGAAATCTCCTCCAAGTCTGCGTTTGCATTGTGTGTGTGGTGGGAGGTCTTATGGTAGTTACATTTTCAAAAAAAAACATTGCGAATTAATTTTTAAATTTCTCATGTTCTTGTTTCAAAGATAAATAACTATTTTAAGTTCTCACACCAGTCACATGACTGACCTGGAGTTTATTGTTTCCCTTCCTAAACTCTGGGTGCTCACCAATTTCCACACGGGCAGTCTAGAGTCAGGTTTATCAGGATATTCTGGAATTCAGGAGTTGCTGGAGGCAAGATGGATGGCATGACGTATTCACTAGTATATAGTATTTCTTTTCCGCTGTTTGTTGTTGTAAACTCTGATAATGAATGTAATGTATAAAATATACAGTTCTTTTGTTTTAATGAATATTCATTTATCTATTATATGTTGTTCCGCTGCGATTGTGAGATTCTGATATTGTTCTGTTGTTTTCTTCTGTTCTGTTCTATCTTTTTCTTTCTTCTTCTACCTCTTTCTTTTTCTTAAAACCCTAAGTGTTCGGTTTTCCGGCATTCGATTGCTCGACAGTTGATACAGTGAACGTATTGATGTCGGTTTTCGGAAGTCGAAGAATCGGGCCATTACAGATAGTCCACATTACCTTAATAATGAAACCATGTATCATGGGTAGTCCATATGGTACACTTGACACATATACACCGTTGAACATGTCATTAGAGAAAATCTATTTATCGACTTGTAACGCTATGCAGTACAAGAAATCACCTCCGAAAGAACCGATGGACAAGCAGAAACAAATAGGGAAGTACTGTATATTCCATGAAAGTTATGATCATAACACGGACGAGTGTCTCCACCTCCGCGATGTCATTGAAAAGTTGATTAATGAAAGAAAGTTGCAATAGTTTGTTAAAGCCCTGCATGATAGAGAGTAGGGGACATTCGACTCTAATAGAGGACAAGCTCTTCCTAGTGCCGAGGAACTAAGACAGAAGAGAGAAAGGTTAGTCATTAGCAATATTGTTGAGGACCATATCCAGCTGACAAAAGATGGAAGGAGATGGAGCGTTACGTGAGCGCTATAAGACATGCAGATATAGAGTGTTACTCGAAAGTGAGGATGGTGCTTTGGAAAAACATTAAAGAACTCTGACTGATGATATCATATTTCGAAGTAGATATGCATATAAGGTGGAGGCCCCTACAATAGACCCGATGTTGATCTCGGCCATGACCAGACAATATAAAAAAATTTAATCTAACACTTGTTAAACTCCCCTCTTCTGGACGTTCTATCCCTAATTATCTTTTAAATACTTCTCTTCTGGACGGTCAGACCCTAACTTACTCATCTCCTAGGTCTTTCTAATCCTAATGGTCTTTCGATCTCACCTATAACCTATCTGTATACAAACATATATTCCTTCCATTATGTAATCATAATTTTAGTCTACCTAGGACCAAGCCCTACACACTGGACTTTTGGACATGAATTAGCTTGGGCTAATAGCTAATGTATAGGGCACAACCCTATACCTGTCCTATCTGGTATTTTAATATTTGAGTCATTTTACTTAGGAATCCCTTCCCATAATTTTCCTTGAAAACGTTTTCAAAATGATTTAAAATCTTTAAATGGAACTTATACAAGGAATACATACATACATACATAATATGCTTTGCTCAAAATGGCCTTGTCATGTTATATATATTATTCACTAAAAATTTAGTTGATGAAATTTTTTAAACATTTGAAAGTACTCCTTTTTAAATCCTTTGAAAGCTTCTCTTTCGAAACCAAGTAAAACCTTTTAGTTTTCTAGGCCGGAAGGCCAAAACTTTTCTTTTCAAAACCATACCTCAACCTTTCGAAATCATTGAAAACCTTCCTTTCGAAAGCAATAGAACTTCAGACATCCTACTTTAAAACACTTCGAAACATTTTAAACATTGCCATAGAAAACCTTGGAAAAACCTTTCATTTCAATACCTTCGAAACCATTCAGAAATAGGACCATTAAACATTGCCTTTGAATATGATGATTAACTTCTTTCTCTTGAATCCTAACTTTATCTTCTCCTGAGAATGAAAATGGTGGCTGACCCTAATGTATTTTTCTAACGACCCAGAAATTTCGATCCCGAAAATTCCAGATAGTTAGTGAAAAGAAGAAAGAGAAAGAAGAAGAAACAGAAAACTCAAACTCAGGATCTCACATTCGCAGCGGATAAAATATAATATCACATAAATAATAGTTTTACAAAGAAGAACTGTATCTTTACACTTATATTTTTATACATCAGAGTTACAACCATTACACAACACTGGACAGTTTAAAAGAACCTGTCCGAGATAAACTATAATATATCGCAACTGAAATACCCTATACGTTCCTGCCATCCAGCTCGCCTCCTGAGCTCCAGAATGTCCTTACCTGAAAATATGTAATACTCGGTCTGATCCGAGCATTACATCAAAGTAACACCCGGTGAGGCTAGAAACCAGCATGAGTAAATCCATCTAACAAAAATTTCAAAAGCATACAACTTATATATAACCCGGGTAACTTATATCAATTACAATTTCACAAATCGTTATAGACGTTACTTAATTCACACATCAATTTCTAAGTACCAAAACTTAAATTAAATGGTCACTTAAATTGTTCCATTCCAGCCTATTGATTTCACACATCAATTCACAAAGAATCGAAGTGGAATCGGGTATTTACTAATAATCGACTCCGGTCTCTTTGAATCTAATACCATCTTAAGACAAAGCTGTTTAAGCTTAAACATGTCCATGTATACCCATAGTAACAGATTCATATAACAATCCTATTTCAGATAGATAATCCATATCTAACACCCTAGCATCGCAATCACCTGCCAAGCATAACAATAGTGCAAGCATTCAATAACATTCAGCCATTCATAAGCAAAGACTTTATTCACACCGTCTTTAATTAATTTAAAATAAATTAAATTAATTCCTTCCATTACTATAAATCCTGCGTGATTAATCCTTAATTAATTAATTATTCTCTAACAATTTCATTCATTAATCAATCCTGATTAATCACATTAGTAATTAACTTCCCTTAATTACTTATATTTATTAAATCAACTCCTTGATTAATTACATTAATCAATCCTTTAATTACACTAAGTAATTATCACTTAATTTCCTCCACCAAGTAATTATCTTTTAATTATCCCCAACAAGTAATCTCCTTTTTATTATATCCAAGAACTTCCCACTAATTACTTCACTAAGTAATTATACCTTAACCCAACATCAAATGATTACCTTTAATTAATTAAAATTTTATTAATTAACTAAAATTAAGTACTTCAACTTAATTAATTACACCGAGTAATTAATTCCTTAATTAATTACCCAGATTAATTATTCTATAATTATTAATTAATTAACCTTTCATTAATCACATTCATTAATTAACTAACCTTTTAATTAATCCATACTTTAACTGATTACTCTCAGTAATTAATTCTCAATTTCTTCCATTAAGTGATTATCATTTAGGAATTTCCCATTAATTACACTTATTAATGACATTAAGCAATTATCCATTAATACATTACATTTGGTAATTGTCTCTCAATTACCCACCTTAATTAATGACATTAAGTAATTATTCTGTAATTACTTCATTAAGTAATTATCATTTAATTTCATTAAGTGATTAACTCTAAATAAATTAATCATCTTTTAATTAATAACTTAATTAATTAATCACATTTGTAAATTAATCCCTTAAATTTGATAACTAAAACTAACTACTAATTACCTTAATAGTTTAATTAATTAATAATTCTTAACCGATTTCATTAATTAACCATCCTTAATGCATTAAATAAATAATACTTTATTTAATTCCATCATTTAAATCACTTTCAAACCATATAGGAATCAACCTTCTATATAATTATTTTAACAACAATTTTAAAGCAATTTAGAACTTGAAAATTTGTTTAAATTTTCTAATACTTTGTTTAGAACTTGATTTCTATTTCCTTTCAAACTTATTCATTTGATAAACCTTTAAACTTGATTAAACACTTTTTATTTCCCGCATTATCTTATTATCTTCCAAATCTGATCACAATTTTTGTTATAAACTAAAAACTTAATCTTACTTAACTTCAAAACCCGGTTATTTACATAACTAAAATCCGAGCTTAACTCAAATTTTCCATGTTAACAAGCAAATACCCTGAGCACCCCTCGAACCATTATTCCCTTCGTGTCGATACACGTTCATCCCCGAGTTCGTCCCATACAAACCCTCTTCTTCCCAAACTAACATTCCTAGTTTTCTCCTGTGCACCAATCTGTGCACGCCGTGCACATATCCTTCGTCGACGACCATCACTTTGGAACGCCGACCATCTTCTTCGATCAACAACCATATCCAAAACTCACCTGAGCATTAGAATTCCCATTTACATCGTCACTTCGAAGTTTTACTCTTTGACCCATAACTGAACATACCCCGACCAACTATCACCTCATTCTGACACCCTCCGGCCATGATACTTCCCAGATTCTTGCCGCGAGCTCTGCCGCATCGCTACCCTGCTTCTCCACTCGGTGCGAACCACTCCGATCAACAAACGACACCCACAATGAACCACAACCGAGATCGACCTTAAGTCAAACTAAAACCCCAGTCCATCCATTAGCCACTGCCACGGTGGTTGTAAAATCATATAATTATTTTTACCGACGTCGCTTGCTTCCAGGCTAGCTTCAGCCATAACCTCGACACCTCAAACCTTCCCGATCATCAGACAATGCCCAAAATCTAATTTCTGATCAATATGCAATTCCTCAAGAATTAAATGCCTAAAAATCTTGATTCTTTCTCTAAAAATCATAATTTGTGAAGATAAATCAGATTATAATCCTGGATTCTCAAATTGTTCAGGTCGAAATTTTGATATTTTAAAGTTTTACTGTAATATTTACATTTTTGTTAAAACTACCTTCAGTTTCTATTTAAAAGTATTTTTAATACTTAAATCTTGTTGAAATAACAATTTTTTTATACATCTTACCATAACAGATCAAAGGATGAACATTTTTTTTCTGAAAGTTTAATTAGGACCTGAGAAAATATGAACAGAGCAATATATACATTACAGACATGCAAACAAACATCCACTAATATAATCAGGAAATCTCATTTATACAGACATGCAAAGTATATTATGTAGCATACATTCTAGGATACTTATATGCATCAGATTTTTATTGACTCAAATTTTAGGAGAGATGTTTACTCACCTGTTATAGGAAACAAAACACATGTTTTGAGTTTAAATCTGGAATTTGAAGAAGAACTTCAAACTTGATTTTGAAGACTTGAATTGTTGGAAATGTTTGATTTAAAAACTTGAGTGCTAAAGAAATTTATTTTAATTTGAAACTAGAATGCTTGTTATTGATGTTTGCAGTGGAGATGACACATTTGGAGTAGAGAATGAAATCTGCTTGGTTCCAGGTTGAAAAAAATGCAGATTTTGTTTTGATATTGAAAATGAATTACAAGCTGTTGATTTTTTTTTAAGGAAGGTTTCAGATTTTGGATTGCATGAAAATTTTCTGGTTTTTAGAGATGAAGTTCTTGGTTAGTGTTTTCTTTGTTATTAGAAATAAAAATAGAAAAAGAGTTGAAGATAGAAAGTGAATGTTTAATAGATTAAATTAGAATAAATTTTAAAATGAAAGAAAATAAAACAAACTAGTGACACTTGTCTTTCACCTTATTTAATTGCTTAACACTTGTTACTCTAAGGGTTTATATCTTAACATTTGTAATAATTTATTTTTATATTATCTTTAAAAGATTTTTAAAGTTTTTATATTAATTTTCCTAATTAATAAATACTTTGTAAATAAGTAAATGCTTTTCTAAATTTATATAAATAAATTTCCCTTAAAGAAAAATAATATAAAACAATCTTATTTTAAATCTTTGTTCATATATTTGAAATCCAAAATATTTTTAAGAGATATTTATATCTGTCAAATTTTAGTTCAAATTCAATTTAAAATCCAGTTTAAAATTAATTCAAATATATATATTTTTATTTAAACAAACACAAATCTAATTTATTTGCAAATAATAGGTTTCCCATTCTAAATAATTATATTAGGAGGTTATTAAATAATTATTTATACAGATATAAAAATTCAGTTTCTATTATTTATATTCAGATATTCTTTATTATCAGAATTCTTATCTGTTCAATCTATAAACCAGATAGTTATCCAACTATTAGATGCTCAAAAACCCGGGTTATCACATTCCTCCCCCCTTAGAATCTTTTCGTCACCGAAAAGGAACGAAACCAGAATTTATTAAAACGCTTAAGATCATACAGATTTTCTTTAATTATTTTTAAAACACTTTTAAAATCGATTTTGTATTATAAAATAGTTTTTTTAAAAAAAATACTTTTTTATAACTCGATGTCTCAACAAGTCCATCCTCGTTCTCATAGAAATTCGGTCATACGTTGATCATGCGTAAGACTGAAAATCTATAAATACTTAGCAGACTCATTTTCAACATCTAGTGAAAATACTTGGAAAATAATTTTATTGAAAATATAGAAAATAGTTTTTGAAAATAGAGGAAATATCTTTGGTGAAAATACTCTGGAAATCATCACCCCCATCCGTGGTCGCATTTACATCCTGGCTTACGTTGCCATCGCAGCAAAAGTCCATGTAACTACAGGCTCTCCACGGCCTCTCGATTACGCCATGGAACCCACGACAGATCGCAGTTACATTACAGGGTTACATTGCCATCACAGCAAAAGTCCATGTAACTGCAGGCTCTCTACGACCTCTGATTTTCGCTGTCGAAATGAAACTTCTCCACTCCTACATAGGTCACAGTCTACCGATATAAAATCAAACGCAGACTGTTGGCTCTCAGCGGCACACACGACTTTCGCTATGTTACCATAGGTCGCAGTCTACCGATATAAAATCAAACGCAGACTGTTGGCTATCAGCGGAACACACTACTTTCGCTATGGTATACTCTACTCATGATCCCCAGCAACTAGTTTTGTCCGGACTCCTCATAGGATCAACTGTAGAACCTCCTTAGGGCTCAAGGCAGCACCACCCGGTGGCACTCCTGAGAAGTTCATTTCAAGGGAGCGCCTTTTTCCCCAGAGTCATCATAAAAACATTTTATACTATACACATATAGTATCATCAAATCATACACCTAGTATGATCTCATACAAAGCTCCTTTACACAAAATCGATAATTCTCAAACTAGGCTTTCCAAATTCTCATATTGATTTTACCTAAAAATCAAGAGCCTTTCCAAATCCAAAGGTTTCTAAAAACTTTTCTAAAATCCTCATAAGATCCTTTATATATATATATATAGACATATATATATATATACAGATATATATAATTTTTAAAACTTTGGATCATTTCAAACTTGTATAAAACTCCTTTTATACTTCAAACATTTTCAAAAACCCTTTTCTTCCGGCAAAAGATTCGACAAGGGGAGTTTCATTTTATAAAACAAAGATATATAACTTTGTTTACTCAAAATCAAATATTCAAATTTGATTACTCCTTTCAATATCATTTTCATTCAAATCCGTACGATGTACACATATCATCTGTATGCTAAACCAATCTGATCGCTCACTCGACCACATAATTTCACTTTCGAACTAGTATCGGCCACCCGACTTCCTAGTGCGGACTCAGATCTGGTTTCTTGATTAGAAACCGTCATTCTCCTTGCATAGTCATAACTATGATAGAGAATATCCAGAACCAATCAACAATCCATATCCATGTTCGCCGTCGACAATCGAGTGAAAAATCCCAACTCGGATCGACATACTATCTCGAAATTCTATGCTTGAATCTGGATCAAATCATTATGTGAATAGAATAACATACATACACCCTACGTATTTATTTTTGTTGGTTATTAGCCAAATAAATTCCATTTCTATTCACATTCACTTTGATTTTCATTCACTTACTCACAATTGCTTTAATCCATTTGGATTATCACCTTTATTCTTATCTCGATTGGGTATTTAACCAATAACAGTTTGAACTCCGACCAGTTTATTTAGAAAATAGCTTGAAAAATTTAAAAATAGATAAGTAGTTGGAAAATAATTACTAGTTTGTAAAATAGGTGTAAAATAGTTAAAATAATTATAGAAATTTTAGATAATTGCAAAATAATAGTAAGATAATGACTAGTTTTGTAAAATAGTTGGAATATAGTAATTAGTTTATAAAACTGCTGGAAAATCGTTAAAAAGTTTCAAAAATAATTGTAAAACAACTATAAGATAGTTTGGATTTTAAAAGAAAGGTTGTATATATAATGAATAACTTGGAAAAATAGGTTTATATTAAAACAATTTATATTAAAAATAGTCTGGAGTCAAAACTGCTCACTTCCCAATTTCCATTGAGATTGATTCAACCCCAATTCAAGTTGAATTAACCTCAGTTTCTTTCCAAATTTAACATTATTCAACCTTGATCTCAAATTCTACTAATTCAAATAAATTTCAATTGAACTAGTTCCAATTTCAATTCATTTCAACTCCAGTTTGAATTAATCCCAATTTCAAACTCCATTTCCAAATCAAGTTGAATTATTCTTGATTTCCTCCCAAAGTCAATTCAAATTCCATTTGAATTTAAAACTATTCAACTTTAATTACGATTCCAAATTATTCAAATCAATTCGGACTAATTTCAAATTGAACCCACTTCAATTTCAAATCGTTTCAAATTAATCCAATTCAAATTTTCCATTTGAATTTTATACTTATACATCTTCAATCACAATTTCAATTAATTCAAATCAAATTCAGTTTGAACTAATTTCAATTCAAATTCCAAATTTAAACCATCTCGAATTATATAAATTCGAGTTCAATTTTCTAGAATTTCATTTTAAATCAATTTAATCTTTCAAAAACCAATTTATTTACCAAATTCAACCTTAAAACCAATTTTCAACAATTTCAGTTGAAATTCTATTTTGAACACCCAAATCTCAAGTCCAAAGTGATTCCATTTCTTTATTTTCAAACTAAAGTTAAATTTTCTTTTAATCTCAATAACAGATATATTACTACAGTCCATTTCTTCATTTATCAAATCCAATTTCAGCTTAAAGATTATTAATAACAACGGAATGGTATCATTCAAAATATTTTTAAACATCCATCCATTTCCAATTTTCGGATCTCAAACCCATTTTGAGATCACTCAAATTTCCTAATTCAAATCAACCATTCAACTTCCCAAGTTAAATCTTAATTTCATCTTAAATTTTGAACTTTTCATAAATAATTTTCCCACTTATTAAGTTCAAAAACTTATCATTTGGGTATCATATCTCATTCCAAATTTAAAACCCAATATTTAGAGTTTATTTCAAATTATCCTTAATATCATGTATATCCATACATATATACATATTTATTTCTTGGCCCTTCTAGCCATGTTTTAAAATTTTAAACCACCTTTGGTTTTAAATTCAAGCAAATTCTTTTAAAGTCTACAAACAACTTCTTATTCAAAAATAAGATTACATTCAAAACAGTTTGAATAATATTATTTCCTTTAACATTTTGAAACCAATTCAAACGTTTAAATTTAGAATTCATAACTTCACAATTTGAAACCCACTTTAATTTACATCCTTTCTAATTTACTAGTTATTCTTTTTAAATGGTTACTTTCTTAAAATATTTTATTGTTTATTGGAAAACAATCATCTCATTATTAAACATAATAACCATTCTATTTTTCTAGTTTGAAAGCAATTCTAATTCATCTTATTTAGAAATTCTTCCCCAACTTCAAGATTTAATTTCAGTTTGAATCCATTTCAAACTTATCTTTATTCAATTTCAATTTCAGTTTGGTTGTATTATATTACTTCTTAATTTAATTCCAAAAATTTAACAACCAATTTCCTTAATATTTATTAGAAAGAAATATTGCTTTATATATCAAAATATATTATTATATAAAATCATTTAAAATCTTTATATAAGAAAATAACAAGTACGCTCTCATATATATATATATATCTATAGACACACACACACGCACACACAAACACACATACACACACACACTCAACTCATCCTAGGACCACTTACCCTATCCATAATGAGTAATCCCTCCAGAGCCAAGGTTCTCGCTTAACCTTCTGCTCTGATACCAAAAATGTAACGACCCGAAAATTTCGATCCCGAAAATTCCAGATAGTTAGTGAAAAGAAGAAAGAGAAAGAAGAAGAAATAGAAAACTCAAACTCAGGATCTCACATTCGCAGCGGATAAAATATAATATCACATAAATAATAGTTTTACAAAGAAGAACTGTATCTTTACACTTATATTTTTATACATCAGAGTTACAACCATTACACAACGCTGGACAGTTTAAAAGAACCTGTCCTAGATAAACTATAATACATCGCAGCGGAAATACCCCATACGTTCCTGCCATCCAGCTCGCCTCCTGAGCTCCAGAACGTCCTTACCTGAAAATATGTAATACTCGGTCTGATCCGAGCATTACATCAAAGTAACAGCTGGGTCAGGCTGGAAACCAACGTGAGTAAACCCATCTAACTAAAATTTCAAAAGCATACAACTTATATATAACCCGGGTAACTTGTATCAATTACAATTTCACAAATCGTTATAGACGTTACTTAATTCACACATCAATTTCTAAGTACCAAAACTTAGATTAAATGGTCATATTCACTTAAATCGCTCCATTCCAGCCTATTGATTTCACAAATCAATTCACAAAGAATCGATGTGGAATCGGGTATTTACTAATACCCGATTCCGGTCTCTTTGAATCCAGTACCATCTTAAGACAAAGCTGTTTAAGCTTAAACACTTCCATGTATACCCATAGTAATAGATTCACATAGCAATCCTATTTCAGATAGATAATCCATATCTAACACCCTAGCATCGCAATCACCTGCCAAGTATAACTATAGTGCAAGCATTCAATAACATTCAGCCATTCATAAGCAAAGACTTTATTCACACTGTCTTTAATTAATTTAAAATAAATTAAATTAATTCCTTCCATTACTATAAATCCTGCGTGATTAATCCTTAATTAATTACAGCAAATTAATTAATTATTCTCTAACAATTTCATTCATTAATCAATCCTGATTAATCACATTAGTAATTAACTTCCCTTAATTACTTATATTTATTAAATCAACTCCTTGATTAATTACATTAATTAATCCTTTAATTACACTAAGTAATTATCACTTAATTTCCTCCAAGTAATTATCTCTTAATTATCCCCAACAAGTAATCTCCTTTTTATTATATCCAAGAACTTCCCACTAATTACTTCACTAAGTAATTATACCTTAACCCAACATCAAATGATTACCTTTAATTAATTAAAATTTTATTAATTAACTAAAATTAAGTACTTCAACTTAATTGATTACACCGAGTAATTAATTCCTTAATTAATTACCCAGATTAATTATTCTATAATTATTAATTAATTAACCTTTCATTAATCACATTCATCAATTAACTAACCTTTTAATTAATCCATACTTTAACCGATTACTCTCAGTAATTAATTCTCAATTTCTTCCATTAAGTGATTATCATTTAGGAATTTCCCATTAATTACTCTTATTAATGACATTAAGCAATTATCCATTAATACATTACATTTGGTAATTGTCTCTCAATTACCCACCTTAATTAATGACATTAAGTAATTATTCTGTAACTACTTCATTAAGTAATTATCATTTAATTTCATTAAGTGATTAACTCTAAGTAAATTAATCATCTTTTAATTAATAATTTAATTAATTAATCACATTTATAAATCAATCCCTTAAATTTGATTACTAAAACTAATTACTAATTACCTTAATAGTTTAATTAATTAATAATTTTTAACCGGTTTCATTAATTAACCATCCTTAATGCATTAAATAAATAATACTTTATTTAATTCCATCATTTAATTCACTTTCAAACCATATAGGAATTAATCTTCTATATAATTATTTTAACAACAATTTTAAAGCAATTTAGAACTTGAAACTTTGTTTAAATTTTCTAATACTTTGTTTAGAACTTGATTTCTATTTCCTTTCAAACTTATTCATTTGATAAACCTTTAAACTTGATTAAACACTTTTTATTTCCCGCATTATCTTATTATCTTCCAAATCTGATCACAATTTTTGTTATAAACTTAAAACTTGATCTTACTTAACTTCAAAACCCGGTTATTTACATAACTAAAATCCGAGCTTAACTCAAATTTTCCGTGTTAACAAGCAAATACCCTGAGCACCCCTCAAACCATTATTCCCTTCGAGTCAATACATGTTCATCCCCGAGTTTGTCCCGTACAAACCCTCTTCTTCCCAAACTAACATTCCTAGTTTTCTCCTGTGCACCAATCTGTGCACGCCGTGCACATATCCTTCGCCGACGACCATCACTTTAGAACGCCGACCATCTTCTTCGATCAACAACCATATCCAAAACTCACCTGAGCATTAGAATTCCCATTTACATCGTCACTTTGAAGTTTTACTCTTTGACCCACAACTGAACATACCTCAACCAACTATCACCTCATTCTGACACCCTCCGGCCATGATACTTCCCAGATTCTTGCCGCGAGCTCCGCCGCATCGCTACCCTGCTTCTCCACTCAGCGCGAACCACTCCGGTCAACAAACGACACCTCCAATGAATCACAACCGAGATCGACCTTAAGTCAAACTAAAACCCTAGTCCATCCATTAGCCGCCGCCACGGTGGTTGTAAAATCATATAATTATTTTTACCGACGTCGCTTGCTTCCAGGCTAGCTTCAGCCATAACCTCGACACCTCAAACCTTCTCGATCATCAGACAATACCCAAAATCCAATTCTGATCAATATGCAATTCCTCAAGAATTAAATGCCTAAAAATCTTGATTCAAATCATAATTTGTGAAGATAAATCAGATTATAATCCTGGATTCTCAAATTGTTCAGGTCGAAATTTTGATATTTTAAAGTTTTACTGTAATATTTACATTTTTGTTAAAACTATGTTCAATTTCTATTTTAAAATATTTTTAATACTTAAATCTTGTTGAAGTAACTATTTTTTTAATACATCTTACCATAACAGATCAAAGGATGAACAATTTTTTTTTTGAAAGTTTAATTAGGACATGAGAAAACATGAACAGTGCAATATATACATTACAGACATGCAAACAAACATCCACATACATATAATCAGGAAATCTCATTTATATAGACATGCAAAGCATATTATGTAGCATACATTCTAGAATACTTATATGCATCAGATTTTTATTGACTTAAATTTTAGGAGAGATGTTTACTCACCTGTTACAGGAAACAGAACACAAGTTTTGAGTTTAAATCTAGAATTTGAAGAACTTGAAACTTGATTTTGAAGACTTGAATTGTTGGAAATTGATTTAAAAACTTGAGTGCTGAAGAAATTTTTTTGATTTGAAACTGGAATGCTTGTTATTGATGTTTGCAGTGGAGATGACACATTTGGAACAGAGAATGAAATCTGCTTGGTTCTAGGTTGAAAAAAATGCAGATTTTGTTTTGATATTGAAAATGAATTACAAGCTATTGATTTTTTTTTAGGAAAGGTTTTAGATTTTGGATTGCATGAAAATTTTCTGGTTTTTAGAGATGAAGTTCTTATTTTGTGTTTTCTTTGTTATTAGAAATGAAAATAGAAAAAGAGTTGAAGATAGAAAGTGAATGTTTAATAAATTAAATTTTAAAATGAAAGAAAATAAAACAAACAAATGACACTTGTCTTTCACCTTATTTAATTTCTTAACACTTGTTACTCTAAGGGTTTATATCTTAACATTTGTAATAATTTATTTTTATATTATCTTTAAAAGATTTTTAAAGTTTTTATATTAATTTTCCTAATTAATTAATACTTTGTAAATAAGTAAATGCTTTTCTAAATTTATATAAATAAATTTCCCTTAAAGAGAAATAATATAAAACAATCTTATTTTAAACCTTTGTTCATATATTTCAAATCCAAAATATTTTTAAGATATATATATATATATATATATCTTTCAAATTTTAATTCAAATTCAATTTAAAGTTAATTCAAATATATATATTTTTATCTAAACAAACACAAATCTAATTTGTTTGAAAATAATAGGTTTCCCATTCTAAATAGTTATATTAGGAGGTTATTAAATAATTATTTATCCAGATATAAAAATTCAATTTCTATTATTTATATTCAGATATTCTTTATTATCAGAATTCTTATCCGTTCAATCTATAAACCAGATAGTTATCCAACTATTAGATTCTCAAAAATCCGCGTTATCACAATTTTAGTTTGATAAAATGAAATGAGCGTGTATTCATCTCCTTGGGGTTTAAAGTATAAGCCTCTCTTATTTTCCATTTTTCCCTTACCAATTTCCTAACACCTTAATTCATGTTATTTCATTTTGATTTTCATTTAATATGGCATGACTGCCCTTAGTTAAATCTAATCTCAACTCATTAACCTTCACATTATTTTATTTTATTTTGCTAATTAAATATCTTGAATGATGTTATAAAGACATGGGGTGTTACAAACTCCCCTCGTTAAAGAATTTCGCCCTCGAAATTACGATAAGGTACACTACAAAATAATCAAAGGTAAAACTACCACCAAAACAAATCTAGATAAGAGTCTCTAATCTTGCTCTCAGTCTCTCCAAGTACAGTCTCTAGCATCGTCACTCCACTGGATCTTTACTAATCTGATTGTCATATTCCTCAACTTCTTTTCATCTCTTGCCACAATCTGAATCACGTTTCTAACTGCAGTAAAATCTGGTTCTACTATTAAATCTTCTAATATTGTAGGTGCTATAGTAGTCTCCGGGTCTCTAACACATTTTCTAAGGTGAAAATATGGAAAACATCATGGACTCTAGTCAAACTATTCGGTAAGTCTATTCTACAAGCGAGTTTTCCAATCCTCTCAACAATACGGAAAGGTCAAATGAATCTAGGTGCTAACTTTCCCGACTTCCCGAATCTAATCACTCCCTTCATCGGTGAAACCTTAATAAACACATAGTCTCCAATAGAAAATTCCATATCTTTCCTACTTCTATCTACGTAACTTTTCTACCTAGACTGAGCTTGCTTCATCCTAGCTCGGATCGACTCAATCTTCCCTGCGGCTTCTTTTACCGAATTCAAGCCACAAACTAATCTATCCCCGGACTCTAACCAACATACGGGAGACTTGCATGGTCTTCCATACAAAGCTTCAAATGGTGCAATCCCAGTACTAGTCTGATAGCTATTGTTATACGAGAACTCGATTAAATGAAGATGGTCCTCCTATGATCCTCCCGAAATCGAATACACAAGCTCTTAACAAATCCTCTAAGACTTTGTTAACTCTTTCTGTTTTCCCATCAGTCTGTGGATAGTTAGCGGTATTCATGTTGAGATTGGTTCCTAAAGCTTCCTATAGACTCTTCCAGAACTTTCTAGTAAACAAAGAATCTCTATCACTGATAACTCTGTAGGAAATTGGGATTATAGATCATAAGGCAGAATTAACACTAGAGGGAGGGGGGTTGAATAGTGTCTAATTAATTTTATGAATCTTTTTGAATTAAATCCAAACAGATGCAATTCACAAACACAGAAACAATCACATAATTAGACACAGATGCAAATAGTAAATAAAAGCGGTAAAGGAAAGAACACACCGGAATTTTATACTGGTTCAAAGTTACCCTAAATCCAGTCCCATATAATTTCTTGTGCAGATTTCTTTTCAAATATAATGTCGATATTACAACCTTGATTTCAAGGCTACGAGATACACCCTCCTGTCTTCAAGTCCAAGGCAAACTCTCTTGATTTAATCACGCTACACGATCACCTAATTGATTTACGGGCTTTAATCACACCCAATTGATTTACGAGCCACAAACACACCGTTTCCAGTGACACTTTGTAGAGAGAGACTCGATACACTTTGATCTTTTGATCTTTGATTACCAATGACCCTATAACTCTGAATAACACTGAGATCTTTGAGAGAGAGTGGTAGAGAATCAAACTAGAGATGATCAAGTTTGATTCACTTAGGATTTCAGCAGAGTTCTGTTAAAATATAAGAGAATATTTGAGTGGAGAAGGAGTGTAGAAATGAAGAAAATCTAACTTATAATTCGTTGAAAACAATTGGTATTTATAGAAGAACAACGGTCATGTCCATTCGTGCAAGGATATGATGGATAGCCACTTCATTTGAAAATTTGAAATTTAAATTCTACGGTCACCATATCGACGTGGGGGGATGGTGTATGTCGACATGCCCTGGTGAATTTTGAAAATTGAATTTTGTTTTTAAAGAGATTTTCTTTCTAAAACTTGTCAAAATAATTTCTTAAGTTTTTAAACCATTTTGAATATAGTTTAAACTTATAAAAGAGATTTAAAAAGTGATCTTAAAAATATATAATCTACAATATAAAATTAATATTAAAACTAAGTATAGAATATATTTTTGAGATTTAAAGCTTATAATATTAAAACCAGGAGATAGTTTAAAAACAAGAGATGATTTTGAAATAAAAATATAAAAGGTAATAAAAATAGTTTAAGGCTAAAATATTTAAACTGAGAGAGATGACTTTAAAAATTTCTTGGAAAAATATTTAAAATAAACCATTTTGAAAATTTTGAGGATTGCATTCCACTAGAGAAGGTCATGGGTTCCATCCCACTTAAGAGGTCGTGGGTTCCATCACATTATTAAAGCGAGAAGGTGGATTCCATTCCATAATTAAAATCCGAATAAAGATTTTAGTGATATTATGAAGTTTTAACATAAATCTAGGCACTATTACTTATCTTGATATCTTGAACTCTTGAACTCTTGATACTCATGAGTCTTCAGTCTTGATTTTTTCAATCTTGAATTCGTCAGTCTTGAATCTTTATACTGTACAGTCTTCATTCTCAACACTTGCGTACACACACACACACATATACATATCTTGACAAGAATGTTTGTATTTATATTTCATAACAACTCCTAAGGTTGTTGTCATCAAAACCATCATCTTAGGAACTAACAAATACTACTAGGAACCCCGTGTAGTTTGACCACATTCTTCATAAATAACCTCACCAAAATAGATGCCATCCTAATTGACTTTACCGGAATGAAATGGGCACTCTTGGTTAGTCTATCCACTATGATCCATATGCTTTCGTTCCCTCTATTAGACCTTGGTAACCCATCAATAAAAGGCATAGAGATAGAATCCCACTTCCAGATTGAAACTTCCAACAGTTGGAGCAATCCACTTGGCTTCTGGTGTTCGGCCTTTTTCCTGCTCGCAATTCAAGCACTGCTTAACACATAAACCAATCTCCCATTTCATACCTTCCTATAAGAAACTTCTTTTCATATCCTAATACATTTTTGTTTCTCCTGGATGGATAGTGAACTTTGAGCAATGGCATTCCTCTAAAAGTTCCTTTCTCATGTCCCCTACATTCGAAACACACAACCTTCCTTTCTTTCTCAACCACACTTTCTGGTCAAGACTAAAATCCCATAAGTCATTGCACTTTGTTCCTTCCCTTAACTTCCTAATCCACTCAGCCAAAACTGGATCCTCCTCATGTTTAGAAGCTATTCTCTCAATCATTACTAGTCGAACTTCTAAATAAGGCAATATAGCATTTCCTGCACAAGTTCCTAACTTGGATCTATACCGCACTCTACAAGCCGATAATGCTTCCAAGTCTTTTCACTCGGCAATCATTGCCAATGTGATATCCCGGAAATTTTGACAATAACAATTTAATAATTTATGTCAAAATTTAATTGAATTGACCATATTGTTAATAATAAATTTGAACTAAATGTAATAATCTTCTTTAGAATAAATATTTAAACTGATAATCTATTTTTATAGGAAAATAAATTGTTTTATATTTGTAATGTATACATATCTGTATATATTATAACTAGATAAATCTTTGTTTTAAATTTAATATATATAGGCCTGGTTTTTTATTCTAACATTTTTGATAAATTAAAATTGGATTTAATTTGATATAAGCTATTAAATAAATAACCATATGATTTTAATACCCAAACCAAAAACATAATTATTTAAAATTGATTTTAGTTTAAGTTTAAATTAGGATAGAAAGGTTTGTTTTGTTTTTATGTAGCTAATAAAATAAGTAATATATTAGATAAGAAGACAAATGCTTTTATGAATTGTTTTAATTTAATCATGAGTTATATTTAACCATATTAATGATGTAATATTTTAGAAATGGATTTCTAATATAAATAAAAATTGTTATCTTAAATTTTATAGGAAAGCTGTGATTGTAAATTTGAAATAGCATCTTTCAAACATGTTTTAAAATAAAGCAAGTCTTAAAATATATTAAACACAAACATAAATTAAATGTATGGTATTAAAATGAGTATAAATACATAAACATCTATGATATTAGCATAAGTATGAAAATAAATTAATAATCACCAAATTAAGTAATTGATAGTTAAAGTTTAAAAATAGAAGAGAAAATAAAATAAGCATAGAACTTAATACATAAGTTAAAATTCATAACTAATAATCAAAACAACTTCACATTTTGTACCTAAAGCATAAAACAAGTCAGACAAAATATGTATATAACCTGTAGAATAAGCAAGCAAAAGAAAATCTATCAACATCAAAATACATATCTACATACCAGACAAAAATATATAGATAAGTACAAATAAAAAGATATAAAACAGGCTTTGTCATATTTGATGCCTGCAAAATGATGATCTGCAAGAACAAAGTGTACAAAAATTCAAAGTGTACAAAAAGAACAAAGTGACGGGCCTGTAAACAAGATAAGGAATCAGGTAAGCAAAGTTAGAAAACAAGACAAAGAGGAAATATCTTAATACATACACTAAAATAGGATAAGTAAGAAAACAGGTAAGAATCTTATATTGGAAGCTTAGATTATCTGCATAATTAGATAAGGTAAGCTAGAGTAAACAAAAAGTACAAAGGGCATTTAATACTTTCATTTCAGCATACAAATAAAGTCAATTCGAAATTTAAATTAGCATTTCAGCCTCCTTTTGAAGAATATCTGCCTAATAAAACAAAAATAAAATTTTTGAACAAAGATAATATGTTCCAGTAAAAAGTTTACCCAGTAAACACCTACCTTTGCATATTCTTTTCTTCATGTATATATATACATCTCCTTGTTTCTTTACCACAACAGCAACTTGAATCAAAGACCTGATGCAATGCATCTTCAACCTGAAATCTAGCATCTCCCAAAACAACAATTGGCTTCAAAGTAAAAAAAAAAAGATTTTAGAGCAAAACTGTTTACAGTTTTTAAATAAAGTTCAAACTGTTTTCAATACCAAGCTATGCTCTGTTCATCCTCTCTAAAGCAGGTGAGTAACATTATTTTAAAAACTTAAGTATATGTTTCTGAAATAAGTTTGCTTTGCATATATATATATGTATTCCTCTGTGTATTTATGGATGAATGGCCGTGTACATATTGTAGTTTCTGTGACTATGTTGTTTTTTTAGTTTTCAAGCTTGAGTTTGGTTCAAAAAAATTACTATCCATTGATCTGATAACCTTTAGGACTTTCAATACAAACAAGAATTGTTTGTTTTATCCTAGATTAGAGTTTAAGTTTTTTTAGGCTAAAATAATTTGTTTATATTACTCTGGAAAATCAAAACAACAGAGTAAACATGAATAAGAGAAAAACTAAACATTCTAATTTATAAATTCGGGATCATAAGTTGAAACCTTAACTTATAACATGATTTTTAAGAAGGAAATCATAATTTTTAGAAAAGGGATGGAAGAGAAATTCTGGTATGAACGAAATATGGGAATTCGTGATTTGCTTGTGATCAAGTGGGTTTGAGTGTTCGAGAACAGGCATGGAGATGGAGGGATGATCAATGGTGTTGGGAAAATTTTTGGATGGTGATGAAATCCAACAGTGAGGTTGCGGTTGCAGGTTTTGATTTTGAACCCTAATTTTTGTCTGTGGTTGATGAATAAATCACTATGGCCTGTATGGACGACCGAGTGTTTCGAGGCTTCTGGTGGAGGTAGCTTGGACGTGGACAAGGTCGTAGCCGGAGTAGGGGATTTTCTAGTGGCCGAGGCGTTGTGGAAGAGGCGGTGACAGGTTTCGTGGAGGTGGTGCTCGTACGTTTCCAGGTTTGGGTTTGTGCTCAATTTCGATTTCAAGGCTCGAGCAAATGTTTAGGTGAACGTTGTGGGTTGCTGCGTGATTTGGCGATGAGGTGGAGTGATCGTCGATGATCGGAGGGAGCTCCGGTGAGGGTACACGTGCACGTGCACTGTGTTGTGCCTGGAATGGTTTGTGAAGCAGGGGGTACTTGAATTTGTAGGGGCTTGACTCGGGAAATACTTCACGCGACTCGGAGCAGGTTCGTTGTTGACTCGGTGTAATGTGGGGGGGGGGGGGGGAACCTGGGTAAGTGTAACAGGTTATTCAAAACCTGTAAAGTTAATATTCTTTAAACTGGGATTTTTAAAAATGGGATATGAATGTTTAACATAGTTATTTAAATAAAAGAAAAGTTTGGATCCAAAAGAAGTTGGAATTTCAGTTTAAAATAAAATAAAGTTTAAAATTTTAAATTATTTGAAACCACTTTAAAAAGGGGAATTTGTTGCACGAGTTTCACTCGAGCGACTCGAGTGTCGGACTTGAAGAAATGTGGGGTTTTGCTCGTAAAAATATTTGTTTGTCTCGGGTATTTTTAGCTAAAGATTTTAAACGTGTAAGTTTATTTCATTTTTAAAACCGGGCTTTTAAATGAAAAAAATATACGTGTTTAAAACAAAGTTTAAAACAAGATAAGTTTGGATTCAAAACGTAGTTTAAACCTCAGTCTTTAAATAAATAAAGATTTTAAAATTTAAAATTTGTTTTAAACAAGTTTGAATGATAAAGTGAATTTTTAAATTAGATTTGAATCCAAAATGAAACCGTGTGTAAATTCCTTTAATCTACTATTTTAAGATAACTATTATTTCAGTTATAAAATAAAAAGAAGTTTGGAATTAATAAGATTAATTTGATTTCATTTTAAATATTAAATTTAAAATGAATTTAAAAGTAAATTTAAATTAAATTGATTAAATAGCTTATAAATGATAAATTGGTCATTAAATAGAAAAAGAGTTTTAAAAACTTAAGGCTTGTAATTATCAAATTAACTAAATGGATAATGAATGACTAGAATTAATTAACTCAGAAATTAAGAGTTAAATTTATTTAAACAAGATATAAGATATAAGTAGGTTAATTGGTAATTAGGAAACCATTGGTTTAATTTTAAATTAATTATTAGTAATAAATTAATGAATTAATAAAGAATTAATAAATGAGTTATAAAGACTAACTTAAAATGTAAGTTAATTACTTTAAGAAAGTAATTAAAGGATTATAATTAGTTAACGAAGGTCATTAACTAAAATTATGAAACAATCGATAAATGGGATTGTTTTAATAGTTAATTCAATTATTTATTTAAGATAAGCAGTTGTGAATTGTTAAGTATAATTACTTAACGGAAGTAATTAAGGGATTAATTACTCATTGTAATTAATTCTATGAATTGTTTAAGTTAATTAATTAAGTTTAATTAATTTAGACAACCGTTTTGATGATGTGATAAGTATAATTACTTAGGGAAGTAATTGATGATAATTACTGGATGTAATTAACTGAGGGTGATTTAATAATGAAAGTAATTGGAATATAATTACTTTATATAATTAATCAGGGGATTAATTGGAGGAAATTAATTAAGGAGTAATTAATTTATTTGATGAGTAATTAAAGATAGTTAATTACTGAATGATATTAATCAGCGGTGATTAATAAATGTGGTTTAATTGAAGATTAATTACTTAAGGTAATTAATTTAAAACAGGGAATTAGTTAAAATGTAATTAGAAATCATTAATTGATATAATTAATGATGGGATGATAAATTTAGATTAATTAATCAATAATAAGAAATTAAAGAGTAATTAATTAGTGTAATTCAGAAGTAATGTAATGTTTGTAATTTAAGGTAAATTTTTATATTTAGATAAGATAATTAATTTGTAAAAATAATTTAAGAATGATTAATTGTATATAATTAAATGTTAATTAATCAAGTCTGATTAATTGGAACGAGTAATTAGTGAATGATTTATTAATTGATTGGAAACTGATTAATAATTGTGTAAGCAAGTTTTAAATGGTGAAGTAATTAATTTAATTTACTTTAAATTAATTAGAGATGATATAATTAATTTAATCCATTTTAAATTAATTATAGCTTATATGATTGTTTATATATGGATGGATGAAATTGTTTACCTTGAAATGATTTAAGATCTCAGATATGAGAATTGATGCTATGTGATATGGATGCTTTGATTTAAATACGATGATGATATGAATTATCTGTTGTAATGATAATATGCATTATCTGTTTGTAGTGATAATATTGGTTACCTGGTTATGTGGATGTTGACTATCTATTATGATATTGTGAATTATCTATCTGTGTGTGTATTGAATTATTTGAATTAAACTGTTAAGACTAAATAGACAACTTGGCCCTAAAAGACACGTTTTGGATTTCGATGAGACCGGGATCGGGTTTTCCACATTTGGAAGTCCGAAAACCACATCGATTCCAAATTAACGTTAGGTCGTGAATCTGAAGTGAAGATGAAGATTCAGAGTGCAAGGGTTGTCGTCGTTAACTCTGAGGGTGATTCCAAAATGAGTGTAACGAGATAATGCCTTCGGTTTCGTTCGAACCCGGAACGAACTTGTATGGATTGAATGCTTACAAACCATCGTCAGGCGGACGATGAGCATTCTAAGAAATTTGTTCTTTAAAGGTAATCGTAGCCTCAAGACTCATCAACCGGGAATTGCTAAAACAGGGGAGGTGCAGCAAGGTTAGGTGGGTCATGCCCAAGCAGGACAAGATTTTCCCCTGTCTACATGTCCCTTTTTATTCGGCTGAGTGGACAGTTGTGAGCTCCAACTGTCGGGGTTGCCGTGTTCAGGACTGTTCAGTAAGGAATGGTTCCGGCCTTGTGTTGCAGGGGGTCGGGAGTGATCCTCGGTACGTTGATCTAGGCCACGTACTGTGACGTGCGGTACCCCAGTAGCCCTGCCATTGTACGGAATCCAAAATCCAATAAGTGCCAACGGTTTTGATTGTATTACCCACTTTTGTGGCTAGTAGCTGGAATTTAATGAATGTAACAATTTCAGCTATTTTCTATTTACTTGAAAACCCTAGACCTATTATAATATCACAGAATTTCCTATCAAATGCTTTGGTTAGCGTAAGGTAAAAACTTACCCGTGTTTATTTGTGGGGAGTCTTACGCGATACCTTTTGTTTTCAAATGTTTTTCCAAAGTTAAGCCACTTTAACCTGTTACTCATACCAGACCCATGTCTGACCCGGAGTTTTTTTTTTTTTTTTTTATAAACTCTCGGGTACCCAAATTTTTACGGGTAGCCAAGGGATTCAGGATTAGCTTTGACGAATTCTGGAGGAGCAATGGAGCAGGAGGCTTCTACGTTGTAGACTACATATAGCGTTCTGCTGTGTTGGTATCTTTGAGTTATTTGTTTGAGTTGTGATGTATTAACTAGACAGGTGTTTATAACTGTCTAGTATGTGATGTATTGTCTGTATAGCTCTAATATATGTAAAATTATATAATAGTTATGTGATCTATTATATTTTGTTCCATTCCGCTGTGCAATTCTGATGTTGTTGTTCTTTCTTCTCTATCTTTTCTATTTTCTCATCCCTTTCTTTATTCAAGACGATACGTCTTTCTGGGCGTAGGAAGCCGGGTCGTCACAGTTGGTATCAGAGCGCTAGGTTGAGTGAATACCTAGGCTCTTGAGTGATTTCTATCCCGAGAGAGCGTATTTGTAATTTTTAATATATAAATTTATATATTTATTTCTACCTATTTGTTGGGTTACCTGTCCGGGTTATCCAATATAAGTTATAAAGGTAGATAGAGTAGTGGTGTGTGTAACACGACTACCAATGGTTGGAGTATGAATATTTGAGGTTGGAAGTGTATCTGTTGAGACTGTAGACTTATTCCAGTCTCGAGTGAGCTTTGAATGGAGTAAAGATTTCATTGATCTCTGAAAGGAAACCTGTTAAGGTTCGGAGTTCATTTTTGAAGCATAAGTTTGGATGAGCTAGAATTTGGACCTATCGGTTTAACATGAGCAAGTCCGGATATCTTATCTCTGAATGTAGTAGCTGTGTGATGAGACACAGTGACTGTGGAAGCCTCCGAAGATGTTTCTTTGGAATCAGTTAAGGAAGTGTATCTGTTTCGATGTTGGGGCTGAGTTCAGTAGAATGTTTCTGTTTGGTTCGAGGTCCGAGTCTCTCGAAGAGCACTGGATTAGGAATTTCTTGGCAATTGGTGTGTTGGCAAGGAAGTTTTTAACTTCTGCATCAGCAGTGGAGTTCAGAAATTGCAGTGAGGTTCCATTTCTTTAATGAATTGGCCAAATAAGCTTAGGCTGTTCTGTTTGGTAAAGAGAGAACAGTTTTTCTTTGGTAGTGGGCTAGATTGATCGCAAAAGTGACTTGCGATTGTTTGAATTTCTCTTGGGTCCGATTTTTTTCTGGATGTCTTCAGGAAGTCAGAATTTTGTTTGTGAATAGAGATTGAGTTTGGTATCTTCTGGATTCCAGAAGTGGTACCAATGGTTCAGTAGGATGATTTTTGGAAAAATGAGTTTGGTGAAGCAGCTAGAATTTTGGGAGGAACTTCTGAGTTTCTTTAAAGGGTATGTTGAACCATAGTTCTAAGATATGTTGTCCGGTTTGTCCTCGAGATTATCATCAGCATTTTCACCTATTCTGGTCAGAGTTGCGCAGTGGAAGCATGGTGGCAGCTGTTTGGTGTAGAAACAACTAAAATTTGCAGTGTTTTGGATTAGAGAGTTTCTACTGGAAATTTTTCAGGATCTTAAGACCAGATTGGAATGCATCTGTATTATCTTTTCCAGATGAGAAGAAGCAAGATCAGTCTACTAATTTTGGAATTGAGTTTGTGTTCTGAGTTTTAGTTAATCTTAGAAAGATCATTTTGGATTGTTTTTGGATCAATTTGTTTCTAGGGATATCAGCAAGTGTTGAGCTAATCAGGAAGGATGTAAGCAGCCCAGGATCGTCCGAAGAGTTCTGTGGATAAGAGACGGAGAAATTTGGAGTCCGTAATCGGAGATTTGATTTTGGATAAGTGTTTAGTTTCAGGATTGGATTGTTTGGGTAACTGGAATTCGGAGTGTTTCACGTATCTCTGAGGGAGTACGTGTAAGAGCTATTTTTGATTGTAGAGTCAGCAGTTCAGCGAGTTTTGGTGGTTGAGTCAGATTTGAGTTTGGTCTGATATGTTGTTATGTTTTGTAGATCCAGATGAGTAGAAATTCAGTAGCTAGTAGTATCGATTGCTTGAATTCTGTAGAGCAAGTACCCCGGTATTTATACTTGGGGAAACTCGAGAAAATTCTATTTAGAATTTTGTCGGGATAGTTAGATTTGTTTGATTGGATGAATTGGTTGCTATGGTTGTTAGCATAAGATTAATATATGCTTGTGTTTTAAAATTAAATCTTTAATTAAATTATTAAATAACCTCTGTTTTAAATTTCGGGGACGAAATTCTTTTAAGGGGGGAAGAATGTGATATCCCGGAAATTTTGACAATAACAATTTAATAATTTATGTCAAAATTTAATTGAATTGACCATATTGTTAATAATAAATTTGAACTAAATGTAATAATCTTCTTTAGAATAAATATTTGAACTGATAATCTATTTTTATAGGCAAATAAATTGTTTTATATTTGTAATGTATACATATCTGTATATATCATAACTAGATAAATCTTTGTTTTAAATTTAATATATATATAGGCCTGGTTTCTTATTCTAACATTTTTGATAACTTAAAATTGGATTTAATTTGATATAAGCTATTAAATAAATAACCATATGATTTTAATACCCAAACTAAAAACATAATTATTTAAAATTGATTTTAGTTTAAGTTTAAATTTAGATAGAGAGGTTTGTTTTGTTTTTATGTAGCTAATAAAATAAGTAATATATTAGATAAGAAGACAAATGCTTTTATGAATTATTTTAATTTAATCATGAGTTATATTTAACAATATTAATGATGTAATATTTTACAAATGGATTTCTAATATAAATAAAAATTGTTATCTTAAATTTTATAGGAAAGCCGTGATTGTAAATTTGAAATAGCATCTTTCAAACATGTTTTAAAATAAAAAAAGTCTTAAAATATATTAAACACAAACATAAATTAAATGTATGGTATTAAAATGAGTATAAATACATAAACATCTATGATATTAGCATAAGTATGAAAATAAATTAATAATCACCAAATTAAGTAATTGATAGTTAAAGTTTAAAAATAGAAGAGAAAATAAAATAAGCATAGAACTTAATACATAAGTTAAAATTCATAACTAATAATCAAAACAACTTCACATTTTGTACCTAAAGCATAAAACAAGTCAGACAAAATATGTATATAACCTGTAGAATAAGCAAGCAAAAGAAAATCTATCAACATCAAAATACATATCTACATACCAGACAAAAATATATAGATAAGTACAAATAAAAAGATATAAAACAGGCTTTGTCATATTTGATGCCTGCAAAATGATGATCTGCAAGAACAAAGTGTACAAAAATTCAAAGTGTACAAAAAGAACAAAGTGACGGGCCTGTAAACAAGATAAGGAATCAGGTAAGCAAAGTTAGAAAACAAGACAAAGAGGAAATATCTTAATACATACACTAAAATAGGATAAGTAAGAAAACAGGTAAGAATCTTATATTGGAAGCTTAGATTATCTGCATAATTAGATAAGGTAAGCTAGAGTAAACAAAAAGTACAAAGGGCATTTAATACTTTCATTTCAGCATACAAATAAAGTCAATTCGAAATTTAAATTAGCATTTCAGCCTCCTTTTGAAGAATATCTGCCTAATAAAACAAAAATAAAATTTTTGAACAAAGATAATATGTTCCAGTAAAAAGTTTATCCAGTAAACACCTACCTTTGCATATTCTTTTCTTCATGTAAATATATACATCTCCTTGTTTCTTTACCACAACAGCAACTTGAATCAAAGACCTGATGCAATGCATCTTCAACCTGAAATCTAGCATCTCCCAAAACAACAATTGGCTTCAAAGTAAAAAAAAAAGATTTTAGAGCAAAACTATTTACAGTTTTTAAATAAAGTTCAAACTGTTTTCAATACCAAGCTATGCTCTGTTCATCCTCTCTAAAGCAGGTGAGTAACATTATTTTAAAAACTTAAGTATATGTTTCTGAAATAAGTTTGCTTTGCATATATATATATGTATTCCTCTGTGTATTTATGGATGAATGGCCGTGTACATATTGTAGTTTCTGTGACTATGTTGTTTTTTTAGTTTTCAAGCTTGAGTTTGGTTCAAAAAAATTACTATCCATTGATCTGATAACCTTTAAGACTTTAAATACAAACAAGAATTGTTTGTTTTATCCTAGATTAGAGTTTAAGTTTTTTTTTAGGCTAAAATAATTTGTTTATATTACTCTGGAAAATCAAAACAACAGAGCAAACATGAATAAGAGAAAAACTAAACATTCTAATTTATAAATTCGGGATCATAAGTTGAAACCTTAACTTATAACATGATTTTTAAGAAGGAAATCATAATTTTTAGAAAAGGGATGGAAGAGAAATTCTGGTATGAACGAAATATGGGAATTCGTGATTTGCTTGTGATCAAGTGGGTTTGAGTGTTCGAGAACAGGCATGGAGATGGAGGGATGATCAATGGTGTTGGGAAAATTTTTGGATGGTGATGAAATCCAACAGTGAGGTTGCGGTTGCAGGTTTTGATTTTGAACCCTAATTTTTGTCTGTGGTTGATGAATAAATCACTACGGCCTGTATGGACGACCGAGTGTTTCGAGGCTTCTGGTGGAGGTAGCTTGGACGTGGACAAGGTCGTAGCCGGAGTAGGGGATTTTCTAGTGGCCTAGGCGTTGTGGAAGAGGCGGTGACAGGTTTCATGGAGGTGGTGCTCGTACGTTTCCAGGTTTGGGTTTGTGCTCAATTTCGATTTCAAGGCTCGAGCAAATGTTTAGGTGAACGTTGTGGGTTGCTGCGTGATTTGGCGATGAGGTGGAGTGATCGTCGATGATCGGAGGGAGCTCCGGTGAGGGTACACGTGCACGTGCACTGTGTTGTGCCTGGAATGGTTTGTGAAGCAGGGGGTACTTGAATTTGTAGGTGCTTGACTCGGGAAATACTTCACGCGACTCGGAGCAGGTTCGTTGTTGACTCGGAGTAATGTGTGTTGCGGGGGGGGGGGGGGAACTTGGGTAAGTGTAACAGGTTATTCAAAACCTGTAAAGTTAATATTCTTTAAACTGGGATTTTTAAAAATAGGATATGAATGTTTAACATAGTTATTTAAATAAAAGAAAAGTCTGGATTCAAAAGAAGTTGGAATTTCAGTTTAAAATAAAATAAAGTTTAAAATTTTAAATTATTTGAAACCACTTTAAAAAGGGGAATTTGTTGCGCGAGTTTCACTCGAGTGACTCGAGTGTCGGACTTGAAGAAATGTGAGGTGTTGCTCGTAAAAATATTTGTTTGCCTCGGGTATTTTTAGCTATAGATTTTAAACGTGTAAGTTTATTTCATTTTTAAAACCGGGCTTTAAATGAAAAAAATATACGTATTTAAAACAAAGTTTAAAACAAGATAAGTTTGGATTCAAAACGTAGTTTGAATCTCAGTCTTTAAATAAATAAAGATTTTTAAATTTAAAATTTGTTTTAAGCAAATTTGAATGATAAAGTGAATTTTTAAATTTGATTTGAATCCAAAATGAAACCGTGTGTAAATTCCTTTAATCTACTATTTTAAGATAACTATTATTTCAGTTATAAAATAAAAGGAAGTTTGGAATTGATAAGATTAATTTGATTTCATTTTAAATCTTAAATTTAAAATGAATTTAAAAGTAAATTTAAATTAAATTGATTAAATAGATTATAAATGATAAATTGGTCATTAAATAGAAAAAGAGTTTTAAAAACTTAAGGCTTGTAATTATCAAATTAACTAAATGGATAATGAATGACTAGAATTAATTAACTCAGAGATTAAGAGTTAAATTTATTTAAACAAGATATAAGATATAAGTAGGTTAATTGGTAATTAGGAAACCATTGGTTTAATTTTAAATTAATGATTAGTAATAAATTAATGAATTAATAAAGAATTAATAAATGAGTTATAAAGACTAACTTGAAATGTAAGTTAATTACTTTAAGAAAGTAATTAAAGGATTATAATTAGTTAACGAAGGTCATTAACTAAAATTATGAAACAATCAATAAATGGGATTGTTTTAATAATTAATTCAATTATTTATTTAAGATAAGCAGTTGTGAATTGTTAAGTATAATTACTTAACGGAAGTAATTAAGGGATTAATTACTCATTGTAATTAATTCTATGAATTGTTTAAGTTAATTAATTAAGTTTAATTAATTTAGACAACCGTTTTGATGATGTGATAAGTATAATTACTTAGGGAAGTAATTGATGATAATTACTGGATGTAATTAACTGAGGGTGATTTAATAATGAAAGTAATTGGAATATAATTACTTTATATAATTAATCAGGGGATTAATTGGAGGAAATTAATTAAGGAGTAATTAATTTATTTGATGAGTAATTAAAGATAGTTAATTACTGAATGATATTAATCAGAGGTGATTAATAAATGTGGTTTAATTGAAGATTAATTACTTAAGGTAATTAATTTAAAACAGGGAATTAGTTAAAATGTAATTAGAAATCATTAATTGATATAATTAATGATGGGATGATAAATTTAGATTAATTAATCAATAATAAGAAATTAAAGAGTAATTAATTAGTGTAATTCAGAAGTAATGTAATGTTTGTAATTTAAGGTAAATTTCTATATTTAGATAAGATAATTAATTTGTAAAAATAATTTAAGAATGATTAATTGTATATAATTAAATGTTAATTAATCAAGTTTGATTAATTGAAACGAGTAATTAGTGAATGATTTATTAATTGATTGGAAATTGATTAATAATTGTGTAAGCAAGTTTTAAATGGTGAAGTAATTAATTTAATTTACTTTAAATTAATTAGAGATGATATAATTAATTTAATCCATTTTAAATTAATTATAGCTTATATGATTGTTTATATATGGATGGATGAAATTGTTTACCTTGAAATGATTTAAGATCTCAGATATGAGAATTGATGCTATGTGATATGGATGCTTTGATTTAAATATGATGATGATATGAATTATCTGTTGTAATGATAATATGCATTATCTGTTTGTAGTGATAATATTGGTTACCTGGTTATGTGGAGGTTGACTATCTATTATGATATTGTGAATTATCTATCTGTGTGTGTATTGAATTATTTGAATTAAACTGTTAAGACTAAATAGACAACTTGGCCCTAAAAGACACGTTTTGGATTTCGATGAGACCGGGATCGGTTTTCCACATTTGGAATCCGAAAACCACATCGATTCCAAATTAACGTTAGGTCGTGAATCTGAAGTGAAGATGAAGATTCAGAGTGCAAGGGTTGTCGTCGTTAACTCTGAGGGTGATTCCAAAATGAGTGTAACGAGATAATGCCTTCGGTTTCGTTCGAACCCGGAACGAACTTGTATGGATTGAATGCTTACAAACCATCGTCAGGCGGACGATGAGCATTCTAAGAAATTTGTTCTCTAAAGGTAATCGTAGCCTCAAGACTCATCAACCGGGAATGGCTAAAACAGGGGAGGTGCAGCAAGGTTAGGTGGGTCATGCCCAAGCAGGACAAGATTTTCCCCTGTCTAGATGTCCCTTTTTATTTGGCTGAGTGGACAGTTGTGAGCTCCAACTGTCGGGGTTGTCGTGTTCGGGACTGTTCAGTAAGAATGGTTCCGGCCTTGTGTTGCAGGGGGTCGGGAGTGATCCTCGGTACGTTGATCTAGGCCACGTACTGTGACATGCGGTACCCCAGTAGCCCTGCCATTGTATGGAATCCAAAATCCAATAAGTGCCAACGGTTTTGATTGTATTACCCACTTTTGTGGCTAGTAGCTGGAATTTAATGAATGTAACAATTTCGGCTATTTTCTATTTACTTGAAAACCCTAGACCTATTATAATATCACAGAATTTCCTATCAAGTGTTTCGGTTAGCGTAAGGTAAAAACTTACCCGTGTTTATTTGTGGGGAGTCTTACGTGATACCTTTCGTTTTCAAATGTTTTTTCAAAATTAAGCAACTTTAACCTGTTACTCATACCAGACCCATGTCTGACCCGGAGTTTTTTTTTTGTTTTTCATAAACTCTCGGGTACCCAAATTTTTACGGGTAGCCAAGGGATTCAGGATTAGCTTTGACGAATTCTGGAGGAGCAATGGAGCAGGAGGCTTCTACGTTGTAGACTACATATAGTGTTCCACTGTGTTGGTATCTTTGAGTTATTTGTTTGAGTTGTGATGTATTAACTAGACAGGTGTTTATAACTGTCTAGTATGTGATGTTTTGTCTGTATAGCTCTGATATATGTAAAATTATATAATAGTTATATGATCTATTATATTTTGTTCCATTCCGCTGTGAGATTCTGATGTCATTGTTCTTTCTTCTCTATCTTTTCTATTTTCTCATCCCTTTCTTTCTTCAAGACGATACGTCTTTCTGGGCGTAGGAAGCCGGGTCGTCACAGCCAATACTGCATTTTGATGGTTCCTGCTAACTGCATCCGCTACCTTGTTTCCTTTTGCTGGTGTGTACTCAATTGCAAAATCATAAGCAGCAATAAACTCCAACCATCTCTGTTGTCTCATGTTCAGCTCCTTCCGAGAGAACAAATACATCAATGAATTATGATCTGTATAAAGCTCAAATCGCTCTCCCGAAAGATAATGTCTCCACACATTCAAAGCAAATATAACTGCAGCTAACTTTAAATCATGCATAGGATACCTAAATTCATGTGGTCTGAGCTGTCTAGAAGCATAAGCAATTACTTTACCTCTTTGCATCAACATAGCTCCCAATCCAGTTCCACATGCATCAGCGTAAACAACTAAATTCTGATTCCCCTCCGAAACCACCAACACCGGTGCATGGGTAAACAAGTGTTTCATGCTCTGAAATGCTTCCTTACACTTATTCATCCATACAAACTTCACATCTTTTCACATAAGCTTAGTCATCGGTGCAGCTATTCATGAAAAATCCTTTATGAACCTTCGTTAATATCCGACCAATCCAAGAATACTCTTTATCTTGGTCAATGTGGTTTCTTTCAGTTATTCATGCCTCAATCTTTGTTGGATCTACAGATAACCCTTTCTCTAAGTCTACATGACCAAGGAACTTCAATTCTTTCTTCCAAAAATGGCACTTCAAAAACTTTGCCTTCAATTGATGCTCCTTTTGCATCTCAAGCACAACTCTAAGATGAACTTCACGCTCTTTCTCATCCTTAGAGTATATCAAAATATCATCTATGAAGACTAACACAAATCTATCCAAGTGCTTACAGAATGTTCTGTTCATCAAATCCACAAATATTGCCAACGCATTAGTTAGTCCATACGACATAACTAACCATTCGTACAATCCATACCTTGTCCTAAACACAGTCAGAGGAATACTATCCACCGCCACTCTAAGCTGATGAAATCCCATCGCTAAATCCAGCTGAGAGAATACCTTAGCTCCACTTAACTAATTAAAAAAATCATCGATTCTCGGCAATGGATATCGGTTCTTTATCGTTTTCTCATTCAACTTACGATAATCGATACATAATCTCAACGATCCATTCAGAATTTTAACAAACACTACAGCTGAACCCCAAGGCGAACTACTCGGTCTAATAAAACTCTTGCCTTCCAAATCCACCAACTGCACCTTTAACTCTCTCATCTCAGTAAGTGTCATTCTACTTGGCGGCCTACTCACCGGTTCTGCTTCAAGTACCAAATCAATCTGAAACTCAATGGCTCATTTCGGTAGCAATCTAGTTATTGGCTCAAACACATAGCAAACTCTCTAATCACAAAGACTCAATGTAACCCATCCTCCAACTCCAAGATAGTCGATAAAGTATTTACCTCACAACTAGGGTTTTCTATGGTATAAACTATCTGATCACTACAATTTGGATGAATAAGTGATATTTTTATATCGTGACAAAATATCCTAGCATCATATTTACTATAACCAATCCATCCCAAGGATAATCCCAAACCCCACAAAATAAAATACATGCAAACAACAATCAAAAGTATGACCTAGCAATTCAAGCTCTAAATGGTCACATCTCATCTCAAGTGTCGCATACCCTTCTATCGGATTTGCAACCCTTAAGGAAGTTACTAAATATAAGGGTTCTAGGTTAAGCTTATCTACCTAACATCGAGAAATAAAGGAACGTGATGCACTGGTGTCAAACAGAACACTAACAGACATACCGTGAACCTGTAGCGAACCTCCTAGAAAAACCTTCCATTTCTCCTACACAACTGGCCTTGAAGTTGCGGGCTCCAATGCATATATCTGTCCCTTTCCTTCTCTAGCAGGTTCTTTGCCTTGGTTAAGCATCGGATATTCTTCTTTCCAGTCAACTCCTTTCCTTTCCCTTTTCATGTACAACACTCGTTTGCATAGTTTCCTTCCTTCACGCATTTATAACAAACCACCTCAGATACCCTTCTTTTGTGCTCCTCATTTCTGAGCATTCTTCTTATGGAAAAACTTTCTTTTCTGACCTTGTTCACTCTGAACTTCCTTCTCTTTCTTCTCCCAATAAGCTAACGCCTCTTCCTGCCTCAACATCATCTCTACCACATCACATGGGTCTCTTATGTGTGGTAAGGTAGCTCTTGCCAACTCCGGCTTCAACCATCTTATAAGCTTCCCGTTTCTCTTTATCACCATATCAAATATGGCATACCCGTACCAAACTAATTCTTCAAATCTTCCAGCATACTCCAGAACTGATATCTCTTCTTGCTTTAGTTCAACGAACTTCCTAACCAACATTGATTGCGCCATTACTGACATAAATCTTTCTTGAAACATCCTCTTAAAGTACATCCAAGTGATGGTTTCCTCATTAACATCAGTTGCAACAGTATTCCATCAATATAATGAAGCTCCCTAAAGCTGCCTTCGATCTAATCTCTTCCTCTGCTCGTCATTCAATCTTGAGTCAACGAAAATCCTTTCACAATGCAACAGCCACTTTTCTACCTCAATCGCAACCTCAGTTCCATTGAATGGCTTTCCGCCAAGCCTAACATAACCTCTTCTCAAGTTAGCATAGTGGTTGACTATCAGAGCTTCCTGAACTCCCCTTCCAGTTGCATTCCCTTCAATAACTCCAGTTGCATTTCCAGCTTGCATTATGTTTACGAAAAACTGATACATGGCTCCTATATCAACTTAGGGAACTCCAGCACCAACATGTTCAGCTTGAGCCTGACCTGGACCCCTTCTAGCATTTGGTCGGGCATTTCCATAGTGGTGGTGCTTTCTCCTCCAAGATTAACTCTGCCTCTTCTTCCTTCCATATCTATATTCAAGCTTCGTGAGATACAAAAGAATAACCTAACTAAGATAGAAGTCTAGAGATATAGTGTATACTTATATATAACAAATACATGTACGTTACTATAGTGTTATCCCATACCCCGGTCTTAACTCTAATTACTTAGGATTTTGTTTTCGAAACAAGTTTTAGTTAAGTATTTTATAAACCATGCTCTGATACCAAGCTGTAACATCCCCTATCTAGAGGCCCAGAACTAAGCGCTACAGATGTTGTAGTCATCTATGGTATTAGCTTTCGGCGACTAAATATGGCTATGTTAATAGTATATATAATATCAGAAGCACTTGAATATGGAACAAAACACAGATTTCGAAACAACATTTCTTCATTACATTTCAAAACGAAATGTTACATATTCTCAATACATAATCCCAATTACGTTCCCAGGCATATATAAAATATACTTATTACAAAACACGCCAAGTGCAGTATATGAAGATACCCCCTTGGATGATCAGAGTCATATAGTCGTAATAGAGTTAATACAAACACAGTTGAAATACAACAAAACATAAAAATGCAACTCTTAAATAGCTATCAGTTTGCCTCCTACATGCCTCCGGTAGCCTTATTCGTCATCCTACTAAAACCTGGAAAAGACCTTAACACCTCAATTTACTCAAATAAATTTTGAGCACCTGAAAGTTTAAGGGAAAAACATAAACTTCGAGTTAGACATAAAGCCTAGTGTGAATAATACTATACATCTTGGTTTATAATGTTAAGTGAGACAATCCCGCTTAGCGGAACGGGTTTTCCCTCACTAACATCCTTTTAAAACATATCTTTGCAAAACCTTTTCCTGCAACCAAAACTGGTTAAATACCGTCAAGCTTCATTATGCAAGCATACATAAATATCAGGCAATAAATAAACTATCCGTTCTAACACATAAGTTTTGTTTGGCTAACTTTTAACCTTTGGCTGGCTCGGGTCGACCAGAAAATATAAACAAAATTAATCTAACACCTATGAAACTCCCCTCTTCTGGATGGTCTGTCCCTAACTATCTGTTAAATACTTCTCTTCTGGTTGGTTTGTCCCTAACTTACTCATCTCCCAGGTCTTCCTGATCCTAATGGTTTTTGGGGCTCACCAATAACCTATCTATATACAAATATATGTTCCTTTCGGTATGTAATCATATTTTAGTCTACCTATGACCCAGCTCTACACACTGGAATTTTGGACAATAATCAGCATGGGCTAATAGCTAATGTATATGGCGCGACCCTATACCAGTCTTATCTAGTATTTTACTAGCCGAGTCATTTTACTTAGGAATCCCTTCCCATAATTTTCCTTGAAAATCTTTTCAAAATGATTTAAATCTTTAAATCGAACTTATATGTAATCTCTATACTTTACTCAAAATCGCCTTGTCATGTTATAAATATTATTTACTAAAACTTTAGTTGATCAAAACATTTAAACATTTGAATCCTTTGAAAGCATCTCTTTCGGAACCAAGTAAAACCTTTTAGTTATCTAGGCCGGAGGCCAAAACATTTCCTTTCGAAACCATACCTCAACCTTTCGAAATCGTTGAAAACCTTCCTTTTAAAAGCAATAGAACTTTAGACATCCTACTTTAAAAAACTTCAAAATATTTTTAAACATTGCCTTAGAAAACCTTGGAAAAACCTTTCATTTCAATCCCTTCGAAACCATTTAGAAATAGGACCTTTAAACCCCTTCAGAAGCTACCTTTCGACCCCTTCGAAAGCTACCTTTCGACTTCATCGAAAGCATAGCTTTCAACCCTTTGAAACCATTCAGAAAATAAAACCTTTCGAAAGCATCAACCTTTAAAACATAAACGTTTTGAAAGCTCATTGGGTTCAGTTTAAAACACATAGAAAAATATCTTTTAAAACCTTTTGACTCCTTCGAAAGCTTAGCATTCGATCTTGTCGAAAGCAACCTTTCGAAGGCATGAGAGAAGCGACTGATTTTTAAAAGACAAGTATACCTTTCGACCTTGTCGAAAGCCAATGACTTCGGAAGGTTGAAAGGCGGCAGTAACCTTTCGACTTCGTCGAAAGGTTTAAACCTTTATTTTTAATGTTTGACTGAGTCAAAAGCAACCAAATTGAAAGCTTCTTTTCGAAAGCAAGGAGGGCGATTCTTTTGGCTGATAAAACAAACATACTCCAACCTCTTCGACAACTAAAGCTTCAACCGAACATCCATCGACTTTGTCCAATTTGTTAGTACCAATCTGCTTGATACCATAAACATTGGTTTTTAACCTTGCCGAAAGCTATAATACCTTTCGACCTTGTCGAAAGGTCTGGATCAGAAGGTTTGATGTCGAAAATGGCTGAAACATGCTTAAAGCCCGATTTTCTTGTTTTTAACTCAAAAGAGATAATTTTCAGCTAACCTGCCTTCGTTTGTTAAATTTCCATTGGTTACCAAATACTTTTCAGAAAAGTGCTTCCAATAACTTCAGAAATTAAATAATGATTTTATTTTATTAGATGCCCCTTCTCCATAATTAAATATATAAAACATTTAAGTACCATACCTTATATAATTTTTTATATTCATCAAAACACTTAGAAAAAAATCTGAAAAAATTCTAAAAAACCTATTTTAATATATTTTTCAACATATAAAAATTTCAAACCATAATAACTATTATTTTAGCCGTAATTAATTTATAATCTAATAAATCATTTTTTTTACTAGAAAATTAGTATAAAATCCAAATTAATTCAAAAAATTATGAAAATTTAAACCCATCACTAAAATTTCATTTCTGACCTATATTTAAATTTTTCAAAGCATTTGGATATCATTCAATAGGATTTTCATATCAAACATATCATAAAAATAATATGAACATGTATAATTCACCAACAAGCATATATATAATTTTAATCATCCAAACATGAAATAAACTTGCAAGAACATTTCAGGTCTATCTTAAAACTAAAAACTATAAGAAAATGGGATATAGTAATTATTCACCTTAGCTTTGTGATTAAAAGATGTAAGATTTGATGTTGAATATGTTGATTAACTTCTTTCTCTTGAATCCTAACTTTATCTTCTCTTCAGAGTGAAAATGGTGGCCGACTCAATGTATCTTAGTTTAATAGAGTGAAATGAACGTATGTTACATCTCCTAAGGGTATAATCCTCTCTTATTTCCAATTTTCCCTTACCTATTTCCTTACACCTTAATTCATGTTATTTCATTTTGATTATCATTTAATATGGCACAACTACTCTGAGTTAAATCAAATCTCAACCTATTAACCTTTAGATTATTTTATTTAATTTTGCTAATTAAATATCTTAAATGATGTTATTAAAATATGGGGTGTTACAATAGTGCAGAGTGTTTCGTGTAGGCCAAGATATATCTTCGCTTTCTTCAGTGTCAACATTTATTGATGCCTTATCGGGACAGGATTGTGGTGCCAGTTCACCAAACGTACTTGCGCCTGAAGATCATCCTGGTTGAAATACCAGTAGCGGCAGCGGCGGTGTCGGGGATGGAGAAGATAAAGACCGTGATGATGATCGATCCTGTACCTTTCTTATGACTTTTCCCAAGGTTGAAATGACCTTTTCTAATATCTTTACTACTTTGGTCATTCTAGTAGAAAAGGAACGTTCGAAGCGAGTCATTTTTTATCTAACGATTTTCGGTTCGAGGAGAGAAGATGTCTATTTTGAAGTGCAACGTCTCGATAGTTTTCTCCTGGTTCAACTATAATTCTGGCTCTTGTATTTCTAGATCAGAGTTATACTCTATATTTTCTAAAGCTCTATTAGATTGGGAAGGTCGAGTTGTAGGTGGTTATTGTTGTTGTTGTACTGGCTGATATGTGGAGAAAAGGGTTATATTTGGTGGAGTTTCAAGAAGATGCATAAAAGAGAGAAATCTAATGCCATTATCTTTAATGGAAATTTCTTCATATTGGGAGAGATATGAAGGGATTCCAAATGACCGTATAATTCTCATTATATATGGAGCATAGATGATGGTTCGACATGTAGGCGTCCAAAACCTTTAATTTGCTTGAAAATATATTGAGCCCAATTGACTTCAATATAACCAAATATAACATACTAAGCTTTATGGTCACCTTCGTATACTTGTTCATGATGACCTAACCTAGGGATGACTGTGTTGATGAGCATACGGTTAAGTAGTCGGGCTTTTGGACGAAAACTAAATGTTTTTAATTTACGCATATCATCTTCCTAAATAAGATGAGTAACAACATCTCTTGGGGGATATCGTGTATCGGGAACATCTTGTAATCGAATTCCCGTATAAGAACAATTAAGAATTTGACCAAGCATTTCAATATCAAAATTTTTTATGGTCCCATAAACACTTATCTAAATCTAATTTTCCTCATCTAAAGGATTCTAAAGTTTTAAGGAGCATAAATTAATAAGAAAGAGAAATATCGATAATTGATCTATCTTCTCAGCATTATCATCATAGTTTATCAGTGATAGATATTAGCATCTTCAACTAAATCAATAACATCATAATGAATGAAACGACAAATGGGGTAAAATGGACCAGAGTGGAGGTTTTTTCTCCAAATCTTGTAGTTTTTTCTTTCCATGTTCCTTTTCAACAATCCATTCTTTAATGTAATGCTCCATGACGAATTGTTAAGTGGAAGGTTGAGGGCTTTAGACTGCAATAGCTTTCTTACATTTAGAAACTGGAACCTTTTCTTTTGGAGCCATTGATTGGGAAATGGAAAGAGGAAATCGAATTGGGGATTTCGACTTTTAAGGTTTTGAGAGAGTGAAACGGTGGAAAAACTGAAAGATGGAAGAAATAATATATAATCGGATGAAAAGGCGTGTGCTCAAGTGGGTGACAGTCGTCTGAATATTAAGGTCAGATGTCTAAATGGGGCTTAAATCTGATGAAGCGTTTAAATTTACATAACGATTAATCAGACATCTGGGAGAATTTTCAGATGTCTGTGCTGGAGATCAATTTTTTTTAGAGCATATCTTCAGACGTCTGAGCCGAAACCTAAAATTTTCCCATGCCTGTATCTGACGTCTATTTATTTTTGTCGGACATCTAATTTGTATATTTATTCTATTTTTATGTAATTTTTTATATGTAAACAAAATTTTAATAGGAGAAAAAATTACAAATGATTATGCATGAATATACATGCCTATTTGATATATATTAAACGTCCGTCGTTCATGAAAGATTTCATTAGTTGTCAACAGATGAATCAAGAGAATGGTAGTTTTGTTTCACCCATAAGTTTGGTTCTACTTTGGTCTGCTCGGATGATCCGTTAAGAGGAGACCAGTATGGATGGATAGGACTGTATTCGATGTTTGATTTCCCATCTCCACATAGGTTCCGTGGGATAATATTGTATGCTCTTGGAGGAGTTTCTCGTAAACATGGAGACCTTTGATGTATGTATTCTTTCGTTGGTGAATGACCACATATTGCAAGGATGCATTTTTTAAGAAAGTTTAAATGTGCTCCTTGACGGCGTTGTTCATAATACATTTCTCGTTGAACCCCTATCATCTCTTGTTGATAGTGATGAATCTCATCGACTTTGTCCGAGAGAGATGATGATTTTATGTCGATTGAATGTTTAGCTTTCTTACCATTTGGAGAGAAGCTGTTATGGTAAGTTGGTGAAGGGATGATGTTGAGGGATGGAGATGATGCAGGAGTTACTTTTGTAAGAGAGACATAAGTGCTGTCGAATGATGGGGAGGCGTAGTCAATAGCGGAGTAAGTGGAGTCATGATCAGAAGACGTTGTTTGATATTTTTTAAAAATTTGATCTCTGCTTAATTATATTTAAACTTTGTATATGAGTTGAATAAACTTTTGATTAAGTATATATACTGAGTTTATAGGCTATGTTAAGAATATTGATTTAAGGTTAATAATTCTCAGAAGTTTCCAACCAAGAAAAAAACAAAAGGCGAAGATAAAAAATATTATGACCGCAAGTAAAATTAAAGTATGTATGGTCTAAGTTCAAGAGACATAATAGAACATTGGAAAGACATGCGGCTTCCTCCCATGAGTGCGGATTTCAAGTGCCATTTTTTCCAACTTTTTTGTTCTATTAATTTTTTTTAAAATTTATACTTCTATATTGAATTATTAATCATGTATGACATAATACCTAGTTCACGTCTTAACTTAATAAAAGTTTGTTCACTTAGCGGTTTTGTTAAAATACCGGTTATTTGATTTTCGATATTTACAAATTCTAAAGTTATTATTTCTTTATCAACATTGTCTCTTAAAAAAGGATGACGAATATCTATATGTTTTGTCCGAGGATGATTAATTGAATTTTGGATAAGTTTAGAGCAATAGTATTATTGCAATATATTAGAGATTTGTTTGTTATTTGTCCAAAGTCTTTAAGTGTTTGTTTCATGTATATTACTTGGGCGCAAGCTAAAGTAGTAGAAATATATTTTGCTTCACAGGTTGAAAGTGATGCACAATTCTGTTTTTTTATTGAACCAAGGGACTAAAGATTGACCAATAAGTGACATGTGCCACTTGTCCTTTTCCTATCAATTTTGTGGCCACCAAATTCTACATCACTATATGATATGAGTTTGAACGAGCTGCCTTTAGAAAAGAAAAGACCGAATTCTTAGCGTTGGTTCAGTAGCGTAAAAAACGTTTAACCGCTTGATAGTATGAATCTTTAGGTTGTGCTTGAAATCTTGCACACAGACATACACACATCATGATATCGGGTCTACTAGCCGTTAACTACAATAGTCATCCTATTATACTTCGAAATAATTTTTGATCAAAATCCTTTCCGTTTACATCTTTTCTAAATGGGTATTGGTGCTCATGGGCGTTGGTTTACTAGATGTTTTCTCCATTTCAAAACGTTTTAACAAATTGTGACAATACTTTTCCTGATTTATAAAAATACCATTTTCTAACTATTTAATCTATAATCCTAGGAAAAAAATTTAATTCTCCTATATGGGACATTTCAAATTCTTTTTTCATGATATCTGCAAAATCGTTACATAACTTTTCATTTGTTGTCCAAGTATTATGTCATCCATATATATTTGAACAACCAAAATATCATTATGGTTTCTTTTCTATGAACAAAATTGTATCTATTTTTTCTATTTGTAATCCAGAATTTATTAGATGAGTTTTAGTCTATCATACCAAGCACAAGGTGCTTTTTTAAACCACATAAAGCATTCTTTAATTTATGTACATGTTCAACAAATGTTTCATGTTTGAATAACGGAGGCTGCTCAACATAAACCTGTTTTTTTATAAAACCATTTAGAAAAGAACTTTTTACATCCATTTAAAAAAGTTTAAAGTTATGATGACATGTAAAAGAAAGTAATGTTCGGATGGCTTCTAAGCGTGCGACTAGAGAAAACGTTTCTTCATAGTTAATGCCGTCCTATTGATTGTATCCTTGTGCTACTAACCTCACTTTGTTACGAATAATGTTTCCATTTTCATCGGTTTTATTTTTGTATACCTATTTTGTCCTGATTACGGATTGACCTGTAAGTCTCGGTACAAGTTCCCATACTTCATTTCTTTCGAATTGATTGAGTTCTTCTTACATCGCCATAATCCATGACTCGTCATTCTATGCTTCTTTATAATTTTTAGGTTCAAAATTTGAAATGAATTCAACGTGGCTAATTTAATTTAATTGATGTCTTCTAGAAACTTTCGTATTTAAATCACCAATTATATTGTTAATTAGATGGTCTTTCAAAATACGAGGCGGTGACCTTAACGTATTATCGTTGTCAACAGTTTTCTCAATATTGTTTGTACAACTGTGTTATTTTTAGATGGTTTTGTTAAAATTTCATCATCAGCACTGTTTTTGCTATTGGAAATTTTTTCATTACATGTAGTCTTTCTTCTATTGTAGTAGTAAGTTTATTAAATACTCTATAAGCTTTGCTAGATCCGAGTATCCGACGAAGATTCCTTCGTCGACTTTTGAATCATTAAATTTTCCAAGATTATCTTTAGTGTTTAGTATAAAACATTTTGAACCAAACATTCGAAAGTATGATAATTTTGGTTTTTTCACCAAAAATACATTTCATAATAGGTATTTTTGGTTGAAGGACGTAATGTGACACGATTCGATACACAACAATCAGCAGCTACAGCTTCTACCCAAAAATTCTTTGGTAGATTACTACCGTTAAGCATAGTTTGCGCACATTCTTGGAGTGTGTGATTTTTTATTTCTACAACACCATTTTGTTTTGGTGTTCAAGAAAATGAAAAATTATGTGTAATTCCCTTTTTGTTGCAAAAATTCTCAAAAATCTCATTTTTGAATTCACCTCCGTGATCACTTCTTATATTCTTTATTTCAAAATTTATTAAGTTTTTAATTCTTTTAGCAAAAATTTTAAATATCTCAAATGTATCACTCTTATGTTTTAAAAATATTGCCATGTATAACTTGAAAAGTCATCTACAATAACAAATACATACTTGTTATGATTTGTTGAACGTACTTGAGTTGGTCCCGGTAAATCAAGATGTAATAATTCTAAAGGTTGTTTGGTAGAAATTTTCTTTTAGATTTAAAGGAACTCTTTTTTACTTTCCCATATTGACATGCATCACATATATTTTTAACTTTATAGTTTATTTTAGGAAGACCTCTAACCAATTCATGTTTATCTAATTTGTTTATAAACTTAAAGTTTATATGACATAACCTTTTGTGTCATACCCATGGATCATTAAAATCTATGGATAGGCATAAATCGCTGGAGTTATTAAATTTCTTATTTAAGACGTAGATGCTTTTTTTACTTAAACCTTCAAAGATAAGATTTTCATTTTGATCAAATATGTTGCATTTATTTTTTTCAAAATCAGTTTTTAATCCTTTGTCATAAAGTTGACTATTGCTTAAAAAGTTATGTTTTAGATTTTCATCTAAATGAAAATTTGTAATAACAAGTGAAGTGGACATACCAACATTGATGACATCTCCAGTTCCAATGAAAAATCCTTTTGAATTATCTCCGAAGGTTACAGTACCACCATCTCTACATGTTAGATTCAATAACGTTTTTGCATTTCCAGTCACATGTTTGGAGCATCCACTATCAAGTATCCATTTCTCCTTGTTATTAGACTTTCTTTTAGGCACCTGCAAGATAAAAACAGTTTAATTGGTAACCACTTCCTTTGTTAGGGTCCCGAAGAGGGTTTGGGACCTTTAAAAGAGTCGTTATTATTATGAACAACACTTTTCAAATAGTTATCTATGTGTTTTTGTCTATTTAATTTGTTACCAGATTTAGAGTCCATATTTTTATTATTTTAGAATTAGAAGCCTTTTCTCTAGTACGAGACTTCTTGAACCTTTTCCATAGTGAGCTATAGTTTCTATGCTTTGAAGTTTTCTTGAAACCTAATCCAATCCAATTTCCAGATGGTTTAGAACTTTTGATCAAATTGTCCAAATTCTGCTTTCCTTTATTGAATTTTGAAATATTATTTGTAATCTAACTTATTTTTAAGATTGTAAATTTTGGGTTTTGATATTTCTAGATTATCCTTTAATACAATGTTTTTCTTTTATAATATCATCATTTTCTAGTTTAGCTTTTCCTATTTCACATAATCAAGAATCATTTAGACTTGATAGATTTTTATATTTTTCTTTTGCAGTTTCTAACTCTTCTTCTAAAATAGTTTTTTTATCTTTAAATAATCATATTCAAGCTCCATATGATTAATTTAGAAACATATTCTTTATTTAATTACTTAATTTCTCTATATTTGTCATCTAGTTCAATGTTAAGTTCTAAAATTTCGTTATAAGTAAGATGAAGGCATACCTCCTCAGTTTTTGCCATAAAGCATACATTTGCTTGCTCAGAATCTCGACTGTTGTCACTGTTTGATGATGAAGATGAATCTGAGTCATCCTAAGTTACTTGAAAACTAGTTTTCTTCTATTGAATTTCTCGAACTTGCTTTTCTTTTTGTCATTTTCGAGTTCTGGGCATTGTTTCTTCATGTGTTCGAACTTGTCACATCCAGAGCATTTGATTGAAGTTTGGTTATATGAATTTGAATTTCCTCCATTTTGGGATCTCGTCCTCTTTTTAAATTTCTTAAACTTGCTGTAGTTTTTAGCAATAAATACTATCTCATCATCATCAAAGTAGGAATTATTATCACTGGCTTGAAAAGCTATATTTTTCTTTTCATTATTTTGTTCTTTTCTTACCTGCAAATTTGCTTCATACGACATCAAATTTTCTATTAATTCTTCAAATTTTAGTTGAGATAGACCATTGGCCTCTTCTATAGCCAACACTTTTCATTCCCATTCATTAGTTAAGGAATTTAGAATACATGTAAGGAAATCAAAGTGTGTAAATTTGACTCTAAGTGCCATAAGATCATGTTGAATAGTTTGAAATCTAGTATACATATAACCAATAGATTCATTTGCTTTAATTTTAAGTGAAGAAAATTGATCCTGTAAAAAGGAGATCTTTGTTTATTTAACTTTGTTTGTGCCTTCATGAGTGATTTGTAGTGTACGCCATATATCGTATGTAGTAGTACACAACATTACATGTGAAAAATTCATTTTTTTCAAGTGTACAGAATAGAATATTCATGGCTTTAACATTGTTAGCTGCTGTGTTGTTTTGACTATCTGTCCATATGCTTATGTTTGTGTTTACTGCTTCATATTTATTTTGAGTTACTAACCAAATTTATAGACTATTAGCTTCCATAAAAATACGCACTCGTGTAGACCAATAAGCATAATTAGATCCAGTGAATAGTGGAGGACGTGAAGTAGATTGACCTTCTTGGAATTTACTTGCCATATTAAATATATTTCAATCACGTGTTACCATAACTTGAAATAACCATGCTCTGATACCAATTGAGAGTGCGTATGGATCACGTATTTATATCTAATATGTAAGTGTAATAAATAGCTAACTTATAACTAGTAGAGTAAAGTAAATTACAGTAAAGAAATAGTCACACCGGAGTTTTTATACTTGTTCGGACCTTCCATCCTACGTCCAGTCCCGAAGCTCCCATTCGGCCTTAACTAGTAGACGACCCTTGCTTTGCCCGGTGGAATAGGCTTGATACAAAAATCTTTTCTTGACAAGTATGTGGTCTTAGTAACACTGACTTTGACTGCACAGTACAAATCTTCCTATAATCTCCTTTGATTAGTATGTGTATGTGAAGCTTTGCTTTTAGGAAGTGATAAAACTGATATATTGATTGCTTTTAGAAATAAGAGTATGCAAAGAGTATAAATATTAGATTCAAAAAATTCATGTTGTTTTTTCTCAAAATCTTTACGTGTTTATAGGTGTTGAAGAGTTTTCTTGAAGAATAACATCCTTTAATATGTTCTATTTCAGTCTAAGGGTTGCAATCTTTGAGGAAGAAGAGATGCGTTAAAGAGATATGGATGCAACCATTAGAATGAAGGAAGTGCCTGCTCACAGTTTTATCCTGTTACCCAGCACATACATTTGCTCATAAATTTTAGAAATCTATTTAAATATATATTTTTAAGTAAAGAACAAATTCAAACGTTAGGCATATATGGAAAGACATCTGATGCCTGTTAATATTTTTTAAATAGAGAACAGAGTTAGACATCTGGCTTAATGGACATACATCTTATGCCTGTTAACTTCTGCAATTAACTTATTTGAAACGATGAAAGGTTTATAAAAAATTCGATGTGCCATTTTGTGTGAAAACTACTAAAGGAGATATTACAAACCATCTATCTATGATAGTAACACACTATAATTGCTTTTTTAATACTAATAATTCTTCTCTTCTAATGGTCATCTTCAAGACATGATAATGTGAATTCTAAAAGCTTTTACTTGGAAAAAGATGGAATATATTGTATGTGTATGATTGTATAGTTGTTGTAATCGAAACCATAGAATAGAGGTTCTAACAAGAAAGGCTAATGGATAGTGGAGAATACACATTGACTACTCAAATCTAAATAAAGCATGCCCGAAGGACAACTTTCCACTTCCAAGGATCGACCAGCTGGTCAACTCAACTCCTGGACACGAGCTGATTTCATTTGTAGATGCATAATCCGGTTATACTTAGATCTCGATGCAAGTCCCAGACCAGTGACACACCAGCATCATTACCAACCTCGAATTATACTGCTACATTATGATGCCTTTTAGACTAAAAAATACAGAAGCAACTAATAAGAAGCTCGTAAATTGAATGTTTAAAGGCTAGATTGGACGATCGATGGAAGTTTCTATGGATGATATGCTCATGAAGTCACAGCGATCAAAAAACCACATTGATGATTTGGTAGAGATGTTTAGTATTCTCCAAAAGTATGGAATGAAACTCAATCCCTCAAAATTCTCTTTTGGCATTGTACAGGGAAGTTCTTGGGTTTCATCATTAACTCTCAAGGAATTGAGGCCAATCCTGAGAAGTTTCATGCAATAAGAGATATCCAAACACCAAAGATAATTAAACAGGTGCAAAGCATAAAAGGGGAGGTCGCCGTCCTAAGGCAATTCATCTCCAGAGCCATCGATAAGCGCATTCCCTTCTTCAACTTGATCAGAAGAGGGAAGAGGAGTTTCGCATGGATGCAGGATTGTGTTGACGCGTTTCATGCTCTGGAAAACCACTCAAAGAGACCCCTCGTCTTATCCAAGCCACTAGATCATGAAGACTTGTACATATAATTAGCAATGTCTATACATGCCATAAGTGCCATGCTGCTACGCAAAGAGAATCAGATCCAAAGGCCAGTATACTATGTTAGCAAGCGATTGATAGATGCTGAAAGAAATCATCTAAAATTGGAGAAGCTTGCATACAGCCTGTTGATTGTGCCAAGGAATCTCTGCCTTTATTTTAAGGCTCGCCCTATCAATGTCTTCACCGACCAGCCATTATGATAGGTCCTACAATGACCTGAGATGTTTGGAAAGTCATTGAAATTGAACATCGAATTGAACCAGTTCGATATCACTTATCTGCCATATAGAGCCATCTAGGGACAGGTGCTGGCGGACTTCATAGCTGAATTAACTATAGAAGATGACTCTCCCAAGAGCAGTAAAGAACCTACCATCCAATGGAAAATGCATGCAGATGGACCATATAACGATTGATGCTCTAGTGCCGGAGTTATACTAG